>CM066729.1:69727500-70977500 GCA_033961575.1 Aselliscus stoliczkanus
CTGCTATCTCTACCAAGAGACTGAACGTCTGAGCATGAACTTTACCACAGACAAAAGAAAAAACTCCCTCAGCGACCTTTTGAGGGAGGCGAAAGAGTGAATCTCTCTCCCTAGACAATTTCTTTCTTTGAGGATGGATTCTTAAAGAAAATTTAATTGTCTTACCATGGATGACTCAAGTGCCTGCAATACCCACTGATTTTTACAGAGAACTTACTTTGTTTGAACATGGACACTGGTAGAGGGGGCATGGGAGGGAAGGAAAAGAAGGATTCATCCTCTTATAGTTAAAACTGGGCTTGCTTACCTGCTAAGAATTAGTTTTGGAGGATCAGAACTCTATCCTATGTTTGTCTGATGGTGTTTTGAGGCCCATTTGTGTTTGTTTACATGCTTTCTTTTCTTGTTTCTCTTTTGTTTTTCCCTGGGTCCTTTAGCAAAGTTCCTTTTCTAAAATTCATCTGATTTCACCTGTATAAAGGAAGAGAGTAATTTTCCCAATACTTGTTTCATAAAGAAAGGGAGAGCAGCAGTTTCAGCAGAAACAAAAGAACCCCATTCTTATCCTTTGAACATCAAAAAAAGACAGGTTATAGAATGCAGAAATGAAATTCCTCACATACCTCCTCAACATTTTGTATTTTGCACTTTCTTGCAATCCTCATGCCAACACCCTTGATTCAGAACCTAATTGCTTCCAATTTGCGTGATTTAATTATCTCCTCAATGGTCTCTAAGACTCCAAGTTTCACCCCTCCTATCTTCACATCTTCTAATCCATTGACCATGCTCTGGAGTGATAGCCCAAAAAAACTCTTTTGCTCTTGACCAAATTAAGCTTTAGCATCATTCTCCTGCTTAAAAATCCTTCAATGTCTTCTATGAGGCCAGTATTACCTTGAGACCAAAGTCAAAAATATCACAAGAAAAGTACAGACCAACATCCCATATAAATATAAATACAAAAATCCTTAACAAAACACTAGCAAACTGAATTTTAAGCTGAACATATAAATTGGGTTATACACCACAAATAAGGTGCATATTTCCCAGAAATGTATGGTTGCTACAACATATGAATATAAATCAGTTCACCACATTAACAGAAAAAGGGGCAAAAACCAAATGATCATCACGGTAAACACAGAAAAATCATTTGACAAAATCCAACAACCTGTCATGATAAAAACACTTACATTAGGAATACAAAGGAACTTCCTCATCTTGATAAATAACATGTATTTAAAAAAAACAACTAATATCATACTTAATGGTGAGAAACTGAATGTTTCCAGCCTAATATAAGGAATGAGACAAGGCTATATACACTCTCACTACTTCTAGTCAACATTGTACTAGAGGCTCTAGCCAGGAAAACTACGCAAGAAAAGGAAATAAGATGCACCCAGATTGGAAAGGAAGAAGCAAAACTGTCTCTATTTAAGGTGACATGACCTAATATATAGAAAATCCTAGATTATCCACTCCCCCCAAAAAAAAATCTATTAGGACTAATAAATGAATTCAGCAGTATTATAGGATATATAAAAATCAACTGTATTTTTTATACACTACTGATGAACAACCTGAAAATGAAATTAAGAAAAATGTTTTTATGATGCTATCAAAAAGAATAATATGCCTAGGAATAAATTTAACACAAGTGTAAGACCTATACACTGAAAGTTATAAAACATTTTTGAAGAAAACTAAAGGACTAAATAAATGTATACATATACCGTGTTCATGGGTTGGAAAATAATGTTACAATGACAATACTTCCTAAACTGATTCAACACAATATTTATAAATATTCTGCTGTCTTTTACGCAGAATTTGACAAGATGTTTCCAAAATTCATATGAAAATACAATGAACGAAGTTGGAGGACTCAAACATTCCAATTTCAAAACTTACTACAAAACTATAGTATTCAAGACAGTGTGGTATTAGTATAAGATGAGATATATAAATCAATGAAATATAATTCCTATTACAGAAACAAACTCTTACATTACTGTCAATTGATCTCCAACAGGGTGCTAAAGAAAATTCAACAGAGAAAGAAAGTCTACAACAAATAGTACTGGGAGAACTGGACACCCACATGTAAAAGAATGATATTGGAACTCTATCATAAAACCCTATTCACTCCATACACAAAAATTAACTCAACATAGATCAAAGACCTAAATATAAAATTGTAAACTATAAAACTCTTAGACAAAAACATCGGAACATATCTCTGTGCCCTTGGATTAGACAATGATTTTTTAGATATGCCACTTAAAGCACAAATGATGAAAAAAATAGATAAATTGGACTGCACTGAAATTAAAAACCCTTTGTTTCAAAGGATTGTTTCAAGGGACACCATCAAGACAGTGAAAAAAACAAACAAACCATGAGATGGCAGAAAATACAAATCCATATATCTGATAAGAGATTTGTATTCAGAACAAATAACTCCAAAACTCAACAATTAAGACATATGACCCAGTTTAAAGACAGTGTTATGGACTGAACTATGTCCCCTCCCCCAGAATTCATATGTTGAAACCATAATTCTCAATATTGTTATAGAGGCTGTCAACAAATCCTAACCATATGTGGTTTCACCATATCTTTATCTTCAAATAAATGAATATTTCCTAATAAACAACATTTAATACCCTCGTCACTGCTACAGTATGCTTGTTGCATCTTTCAGGACAAACATGTACACTACAAAGCCTGAATTTTTGGTCTGAAAATTAGTACATAAAATGTATTCATTGTATCTGTGCATTTAATTTTTATATATACATTTTTCTAATTTCAGGTTGATGATGAGGAATAACTCCTATTAATAGATTTTACTTATATTAATTTTTAATATGTCATTTAATAAAATTAACATATTAAATGAAAGTCTTACAAGTAACAAATAAAAATCTTTATGTGTGGCTGACAGTAAGATTGTATGTAAGAAAGATTGATAGTAAGAAAGTATGCCTAGTTTTCTAAGAGCAATCAAGATAGTCATAACATTAATTTTTCTTGTGTCTTGAAAACAGGAACCCACTAATTCATTGATACACCAACTATTTAAAAGAATGGATATAAGAAGATCGCAATTACCCATCCCCCTTCAAAAGTCAGTATTGGTACTATGAGTATAACTAAGCCATGATAGGAGACATTGTAAATGTGTATATTAGGCCCAAAGGCAGATACAATCTATAGGGTCTGATAATAGTAAGATAAACAACAATGATAATTGATATTTATATTGCAATTATAAGTTTAGAAGTCACTTTCACAAATACAGAAGGCGCCAAAAAAATGTATACACATTTTAAGAAAGGAAAAAGCTGTATTAAAATTGTAATACTCAATATATACCAATAACAAAAGATGAATAGAAGTCACATTTAACTTCTGCAATTACAAGAGGTGCTCAAAGAGGTTACTATCAGCGTAATTATAATACAGTTTTTTCTCTTCCTTAAAATGTGTATACATTTTTGGGGGCATCTTCTATGTTATCTCATTTCATCTTATCCCCTGAAGTAATGAAATTGGGTTTTATTCCCATTCTGTAAGTAAAGAAGCTAAATTCAGGAAGGCTGAATAAATTTACCAAGGTCAAAAAGTCATCCACAGATCAGAACCAGAACCCAGCTTTACTGACTCTTGTCTGGGAACTCTTTCTCCTTCCCCATCATTAAGCTGCAGAGCGATGTAACAGGAAGGAATGGCAAATGTGCTAAGGACACTAGCACTCAAGAAAAACATCCAGTGATTACATTCGGGTACAAGGTAGAGAGTCCCTATGTTTCATCAAGTTCTGTACTAGGTGCTATGAAAATAATAAGTGATAAGATGTTTTAATTTGCTCTTCTGTCTCCTTACCCAACTCGATATGTATTATAATGGAAGTAAGGAAGCCATGGACCCACTGACATATACAGAATATTTAAAGGGTAGTTAAGAAATAAAAGATAAAAGATAAAGGACATACATGGAAAGACTTTTCTGCAAGACAGAGAAGAAAAGTACCTTAGAACCAAGCCTTTTGTGTACGGAGAGTATTTCCATTCTTGACCTAATACTACAAATATAACAGTAAACCTTAACATCTACCAATGTCCCGTGTATCAACAAATTACAAATTTGTTTTCCATGATCTACTATCAAAGCTACTTCTTTTTAGCCTGAATTCTCTCTTTTAAGAGTATTCTGTGAAGCAATCCAACCTTTAACTATTTAAACTTACAATTTTAAGTTTAAAGGATATGCCTCTGTTGGCTCAGGCTGCCATAACAAAATACCTAGACTTGATGGCTTAAACATCAGAAATTTATTTTCTCACAGGCTGGAGGCTAGATATTCATGATGAAGAAACTGGCAAATTTGGTTTCTCTTGAAAGCCCTCTTTCTGGTTTATAGACAGCTGCCTCATCGCTTTGTATTCAACATGGCCTTTCTTTTATGCATATATGTGGGGGGAGAGTGACAGAGAGAGAGAGCACGCAAGTGAGCTTTCTGGTCTATTCTTATCAGGACACTAATGCTATTGGATCAGGCCTCCACCCTTATGACCTCATTTAACCTTAATTACTTCCTTAGAGGCCTATCTCAAAATGCAACCACAGTGTGGGGCTAGGGTTGCAACAATTTTGTGGGGGACACAAACACTCCATCCATAACAGATACTTTTTAAAATAGTATTAAAAAATTAAATTTTTATAAAAAGTAAAGGTTTAGTCTACTTCTCCTCTTGAATTTGAAAGACTTTGATCTTATTTTCACCTCAGACTTCATCTTTCCAAGCTGGAGTCTAAGGTTTATCATTGCTCCAAATCCTTTTGACAGGATTTAACATCCCTTCTCTAGGCTTGCTGCCTTTTTAAAAGTCAACTTCATTGAGGTATAATTTACATATAATAGAATACATTTATTTTAAGTGTACAGTTTCATGAATGTTGCTCAATGTGTACATTTGTATAACTACTTCACAATGGAGAAACAGAACCTCTCCATCACCGTAAAAGCTCCCTTGTGCCCTTAGCATTAACCACCACACCCGAGACACCAGGCAACCACTGATCTGTTTTATCTCACTATAAATTACATTTACCTATTTTCTATTATCTCACAAATAAAACAATATTAGGATGTACTTTTTTATATCTGGCTTCTTGCGCACAGCATGTTTTTGAGGTACAGTCATGTGATTATATATCAGTAATTCTGTCCATTTTAATACTGTATAGTAGTATTTGTGTGTATTTGTGTGTGTGTGTGTGTGTGTGTGTGTGTGTGTGTGTGACAACTTGCTCACTGACATGTTGATTCATGTTGTTTGGGTTGTTTTCAGTTTTGTGCTATGACAAATAAAGCTGCTATGAAAGTTTGTGTATAAAGCTCCGTGTAGACGTGTTTTAATTCTCTTGGGTAAATATCTGAAAGTAGAATGTCTAGATTACATTGTAAGTATATCTATAACTTTATAAGAAGCTAGTGAACTGTCTTAACAAAGTAGTTGTAGCATTTTACTTTCCCACAGACATGTATGCAAGTTCCACAACACTTGGTACTGTCATTCTTTCTAAATTTTTAGCCATTATAGCGTGGATGTAGTGGTTTTCATTTGCATTTCAATGATAGCAAATAATGTTAAACAGTTTCACATGTTTATTGGTCATTCGTATCTTCTTTTGTGAAGTGTCTATGCAATTCATTTTAAATATATATCCTGCACATTTATATTGTGAATATTCTCTCCCAGTCTATGGCTTTTCTTTTCATTTTATTATAAAGAACATGGATTTTTAACTTTGATGGTGTCCAATCATCAGTCTTCTTAGTTCATGCCATTGAGGCCTAAGAACTCTTTGCATATTCCAAAGTTGTGAAGATTTTCTCTCACATTTTAGTATTGTCATAGATATGACTTTGTTCTAGAAGCTTTATGGCTTTAGCTTTCTTTATGTTTAGGTCTATGATAAATTTACAGTTATTTCTTTGTATCTTGCATGAGGTAAGGGTCAATGTTATTTCCAAATAAACATCCAATTCTTCCAGCACCATTTGTTTAAAAGAGTATAATTTACCCCACTGAATTGCCTTGACATCTTTGTGAAAAATTTATTGAACATATATACGTGGGTCTATTTCTAGTCTTCTGATCTATTATTCATCCCCACATAATACCCACAGTTGATTACTATAGCTTGAGGTAAGTATTGAAATCAAGAAGTGAAATCCTTCTCACACTGTTATTTATTTTAAAAACTGTGACAATTTCAGATCATTTGCATTAACATGTGAACACTATAATTAGACTGTTGATTCTACCAAAAATAAAAAAAAGAAAGTCTGCTGTAATTTTTATTAGGATGCCATTGAATCTATAGATCAATTTGGGGGAAGCTGACATTTTATCGGTATTGAGTCTTGGACATCTTTATGGGGCCATTATTCAGCTTTCTACAGGGTGGAACTGAAATTTTCTTGTAGCTTTCTATATCTCAAGCAGAACGGGAAGCTTTATGGTTCTTTTTTTATATTGCCTCATTCTCTTCTTTCCATGTTCATTTTTTAAATTTAATCAGTGTGCATGTTTATAATAATTTTAAAGTTCTTGCCTGCAAATCCTGTCTGTATCTATTCTGTTTTTATGAATTTTTTTCTTTTGGTCATGGATCA
Organism: Aselliscus stoliczkanus; assembly: GCA_033961575.1. Lineage (NCBI taxonomy): Eukaryota > Metazoa > Chordata > Mammalia > Chiroptera > Hipposideridae > Aselliscus > Aselliscus stoliczkanus. Next base: position 69,734,194 of record CM066729.1, read on the forward strand.
GTTTTTCTGCTTTGTATCAAATCTTCTAATTTTTTGTTGGATACTGGACATTGTGTTTCACATAGTTTAGTGCCTGGATTTTATTGTCTTAAAGAGTGTTGAATTTTATCCTGGCATTAAATTTGTGGATCAACTTGATCCATTTGATGCTTGTTTTTAAGCTATTTAACAATGGAGAGATGTAGAGTATCCTTTACTCTAGGGCTTGTTTACTCTTACTACTAAGGTACAACTCTTCTGGAGTCTCTACTGAACACACCAGGTATTCAACAGAGTCTTTGCTTTGGCTCACTGAAATGTAAACATGTCTCAGTTCTCTGATCTGGAAGTGTTCAGTTTATATTTTCTCAACAGCATTTGCCTGGTCATGTGGAGTTGTGCCTTACATTATTCATCAACAAATATAAGTGACCCTTATGCTAATTACTGGGGCTATTTTTATGCATAGTTTCCCTCTAAACAATTCTCTGCTCCACAAATTTTATTTACCATCTTCATTTCTCCAATCTCTGATCTGTCTTTTTGATTGAGCACACCAGGCTTTGCTCTGACTTTTTCTTCTTACATTTTAGTCTAGAAGGTACCTTGAGGTGCAAGCTCGGGCTACCACAGGGTCACCTCATTTGTTTTCCATCTGTAGGAATCACACTCCTCTACTTCTGTCTCCAGTTATCTGTTGGATTACAGTGAGAGGGCAAGTTTGGAACAATTTACTCTGGCATGACCAAGGTAGGAGTCCATTCAACTTACTATCATTTAGTAAATGCACAGAATAATGCAGTATAAACCCTTAATGGTTCGTTACTATGCTGAAATGGAACTTCCTAATTGAAAATTATTCTCTTCCAGATGATACACAGCATATCATTGAAATTTTTACCTTATTTAGAAAATCACGCAAATTCCTTCAAGGAATAATTTGTGGTTTCTGTTTATTTTTTATGGGCCAGCCGAGTGGCGCGGTGGTTAAGTGCTGGCCTGGGAAGCCAGCGGCCCCAGTTCGGTCCCACATATGAGGGCCAGTGAAACTGCCCTCAAAAAAAAAAAAAAGAGTCCCGCCTATTTATTTTTTATAATTTGGAATTATTCATTCTTCATGTAATGGAATGAGCCAAATGACTTACATTGTGATTCTTTTTTATAGTGGATAAGAAGCCAAAAAAAAGAAAGAAAAGAAGATAAGGCAAGAAAAGAAATCCCTTCAGAATCACTTGTAAAGTCTTCCAAAGAAAGATAAAAGACAACTTTTGACACTAGCCACCTTCAGAAGGGTAGTTGTAGCAGCCCTAGAGTCATTAAAGCTAGTCCCATCTAGAAGGGTGATTACATAACCCCTCTGTTTGGTGAAAAAAATGAAAATAAGACCATTTTGTTTGGAAGATTTAGGAAGAAAAACATTCTGATACACAGGATAAGTACAAGAAAAGGAATCTCATCACCAGCTAATCCTTGGAAGGCAACATTAAGGAGAGTGCTAAGGCTTCAGCACCCTATTATGAGCACTGGATAAGCATAGCCAAATAGGCTGTATAAGACCAGTCTCCATCTGTTGAACCATTTGGCAGTAAGCAGCAACACTGATAGTGGACTAGTGAAATTCTAATTCTCTTTCCATGAGAGAGTGGTAGGCCAGCCCCTCTTTGGGACTGTGCAAGTAATTACAACAGTAAAATTGATTCTTTGACATTTCAAGAGGACTTGACTTCCTGTTAAAAGCAAAGTAGAGGCTTAAATGGTTAATTCGAAATACAAAATTTTATGACCATATTTATGTACCAGGACAATAGGATGCTTCATATTGCCTACAGACTTGAGTATTTTTAGTGAGATTATGGTAGTTTCTTTAGAGTATTTATATGTATTTTTTAAAAAAACATTCAATTTACACAAATATAATTCTATAACATCCCTAGTAATTCATATAGCAAGTTATCCTTACAAGCATTAGCTCTGAATATATTTAACTTTCTAAAATACATGAGGTCTGACAATTAAGTTCTCGAACTTGTTGCAACGATGTTGCTAACCTTTTTTGATATCAGAGAAATTATTCATTATGAATTTGTACCAACTGGATAAACAGTTAACCGAGTTTACTATTTGGAGGTGCTGAAAAGACTGCATGAAATAGTTAAATAACCTGAACTTTTTGCCAACAATTCACGGCTCTTGCATCACAACAGTGTACCAACTCACATGGCACTGTCTGTGAGGGAGTTTTTAGCCAGTAAACAAATAACTATTGGAACACCCTCCCTACTCACCTGATCTAGCCCCAATGACTTCTTTCTTTACCCAAAAATAAAGGAAATATTGAAAGGAAGACATTTTGATGACATTCAGGACATCAAGAGTAATATGACGACATCTCTGATGGCCATTCCAGGAAAAGAGTTCCAAAATTACTTTGAAGGGTGGACTAGGCACTGCCATCGGTGCATAGCTTCCCAAGAGTACTTCGAAGGTGACTGTAGTGATATTCAGCAATGAGGTATGTAGTACTTTTTCTAGGATGAGTTTGCGATCTTAATTGCCCCGCCTCATGTGTGCACGCATGCGCGTGCACAGTACTATGATGCATTTACAATATTCTTTTTATCTTAGCCATTGTAAATAATGTTGCAATTAACATAGGGATGCATATATTTTTTCAAAATAGCATTTTTATTTTTTTCAGATAAATACCCAGAAGAGAAATTGCTGGGTCATATGGTACTTCTATTTTTACATTTATTTATTTATTTATTTATTTATTTATTTATTTATTTATTTATTTATTTATTTATTTTTAGAGGCAGTGTCATTGGCCCTCGTATGTGGGATCTGAACTGGGGCCACTGGCATCACAAGCCAGCTCTTTACCACCACGCCACTTGGCCGGCACTCTATTTTTATTTTTTTCTATAGTGGCTGCACCATTTTACACTCCCACCAGCAGTGCATGAGGGTTCTGTTTTTTCCACAGCCTCACCAGCACTTGTTATCTTTTTTATATTTGACTTTTAGTTGACTTTTTAATAATAGCCATTCTGACAGGTGTAAGGTGATATCTCATTGTGGTTTTGATTGGCATTTCCCTGTTGATTAGTGATGCTAAGCATCTTTTCATATGTCTGTTGACCATATGTATGTCTTCTTTGAAGAAATGTCTATTCAAGTCCTCTGCCCACTTTTTAAAATCAGACTATCTGTTTTCTTGGTGTTATGTTGTATGAGTTCCTTACATATTTTGAATATTAACCTCTTATGGGATATATCATTGGCAAATATCTTCTCCATTCAGAAGGTTGCCTTTTGGTTTTGTTGATGGTTTCCTTCCCTGTGCAAAAGCTTTGTAGTTTGATGTAGTACCACTGGTTTAATTTTTTTTGTTGTTGTTATTTTGTTTGTTTTGTTTTGTTTTCCTTTTGTTTTTTTCATTTTTTTTTAAATTTTCTACCACTGGTTTAATTTTGCTTTTGTTGCCCTTGCCTGGGGAGACATCCAAAAAGTATTGCTAAGACTGTTGTCAAAGAGCCTATATTTTCTTCTATAAGTTCTATGATTTTAGGTCTTACATTTAATTCTTTAATCCATTTTGAGTTTATTTTTGTATATGGTATAAGAAAGTGGTCCAGCTTCATTTATTTTTTATTTGTAGTTTCTGTCCAGTTTTTCCAACATCATTCATTGAAGAGACTGTTGTTTCCACAGTGTATATTCCTGTCTCCTTTATGTAAGATTAATTGACCATATAAGTGTCTTTCAATTTCTTGGCTTTCTATTCTGTTCCATGATCTATGTGTCTATTTTTGTGGTAATACCATACTGTTTTACTAGAGTTTTAGAGTAGAGTTTGGGATCAGGAATCATGATACTTCCAGCTTTGTTCTTCTTTCTCAAGATTGATTTGGTCTTTTGTGATTCCACCTGAATTTTAGAATTATTTGCTCTAGTTCTGTGACAAATGCCATTAGTATTTTGATAGGGAGATTTTCTTCTATTTTTAAAAAGAATTGTAACCTCAACATGGTATCTTGTACCACCTTTCTTTTATATTATTCAGGAAACTATAATGATTGATTGATTGATTGATTGATTGATTGATTGATTTTTAAGAGGGCAGTGTCACTGGCCCTCATATGTGGGATCCAAACCCAGGCTGCTGGCATGCCAAACCAGCTCTTAACCACCACGCCACTCAGCCGGCCCTAATGATATCTTTTTATTTCTAACAACTTCATGGTTAGATCTTTCTAATGTCTGTTTCTGAAACAAAGCTGTGTTACCTCTGCAAATGGGCTATTATTTTTCACCTAACCATTTAACATCATATATTGAGAAAGTTCTCTGTAGTAGAGAGATCCCAGAATGTTTGCTCATATAACCAGCATTTCAGTTGACTATGCCATTTTCTCAGTTGAAATTTTCTCACCTGCATAAAGTAGGTGGTTATAAGAAAACTGAAAGAGCAATATTGTTTAGAGAATTAAATGAAATATGTTTTGTGAAATACGTATATTTTGTGAACATTCAAGTTATAATTATGGTTATTTTTGAGACTCTTTCTCTAGATGTCTTTGAAACAGGGTTTTATTTCAAATGATCCACTTTACATTAATTTCCACTTCATCATTTGTTTAATACTTACTGAGTACCTACTGTATATTAGACATTGTTCTTGGTGTTAGAGACACAGCAGTAAATAAAGCCATCTATGTCATTGCCTTCATGGCACTTACATTCTAGTTGAGACCATTACACTTTAACTTTAAAGACTTTTGCTAATAAATTTGCTAATAAAATTTGCTAATAAATTTTTTTTAAAGTTTTATTGGGGAATTGGGGGAGGGGAACAGCATTGGGGAATCGGGGAAGGGGAACAGACAAGTTGCTGTCTTTTTGTTCTTCCGTCTAGTTGTGAAGGATGTTACTTCACTGTTGGTATCATCATTGCGCACTTCCCGGATGAGGCAGATGGATCGCTGGCCTCTGGATGGTCGCTCACCACAGCTATTGGCAGCTCAAGCTGGCTGCCAGCCACTCACACTGGCTGCCGGCCACACATTGTAGCCTATGGCAGCCCATTGCAGCAGGGGCTGCAGCCTACACTGTCGCCGGGGCTCAGAGCCCAGCTCCAGGTGGAGCTGTTGTTAGCTGCAGAAGGCAGTGTCACTGGCCCTCATATGTGGGATCCAAACCGGGGCCGCTGGCATCCCAAAACCAGCGCTTAACCAATGCGCCACTCGGCTGGCCCGCTAATAAATTTTGCTAAGAACAGACCTCTATGACTGTTCTATTCTGATTTATAGAGAAGTCATATATGCACTAATTTTTCATTCACTCAAGAAATCATTGTTCATCTACAATGTGTTAGAATTTGCTATGGATGCATTCATCTAAATGGCAGTCCCCTCCCTTGAATGACTTAATCCAGTGAGACAATAAACTGCTACTAGAAAGAGAGGAAGAAAGAGCATAGCATACTATAGGAGTTCGTAAGAGGAAGCATCCAGCTCAGGCCAGGAAGTCTCTCTTCTTCTCAGAGGTGATAACATATAAACTGGGTCTTGAAGGGCTAACAGGATTGATGACAGAAAGTTCAGATAGGCTTTCTGATAACTATCACGATAAATAGTTCATGTAGGTATTTGAGCAGCTGCAGGTGACAACATTGTGGCATGGGACTGCTTACTTACAGGGCATTCAAATAACATTCTCTAGAAATTTTGGAAGGGTTCTCCTTCTCATCCTCCCCAGTAATAAAGCACTTAGCAGTCTTATTTTTAAATTATTTTTATTAGTATTTGATGCCAGTTAGTTGACATGCTAAGTAAATGCACTCTTTATTTTTTCTCTGATGAATGAATGGGGAATCAAAATATTCTCAACTAGCTAGGTCAGAAAGGACTTTTGATTCTATCTTTGCTTGGTAACTTTTTCACTGCAGAATTGTCTTTGACATTTGTTTTGATACATACGTACTTCTTAGTGACTGGCCTATAGTTTCTTATAAATACCTTGACTAATAACAGAAACTGAACTGAAGCAGAGCTAAGAATGCTGATGGAGTCTAAATACCTTCCACTGTGGTTTTGGGCTGTGATGGGTCTAGATAAATTCTAATGTCATTTACTAATCATGTATTTTCATTTCCAATTGAGCCAACTCACTCTATTACCTGAAAAGCTGCTGATGACCTTGTAACCTTGGTGCTAACGATTAATTGGGCTGAATATTCACTTGGGGAAAATACTATTTTTGTATATTAACCCCAATCTTATTTTTGAGTACTTTTAAAAATCATTTTAGGGCAGGCTGAGTGGCATGATGGTTAAGAGCTGGCTTTTGACACCAGCGGTCCCGGTTTGGATCCCACATATAAGGGCCAGTGACACTGCCCTCTAAAACAATGAAGAAATAAATAAAATAAATAAAATAAAAATCATTTTAGAATTCATAACTTTAGATCAGATATAACTTTCATGTTGTAAAAAGCTAAGTGTTCTTGTAAAATTGTCTGTAGAGTGACCAAAGTTCTATATGACTAAAGTGTATCTTGCATTATGTCTGGATTTTCTGTTCTATGGTTGCTTTCAAAGCTAAATCACTTTTATGATGGTGTGTGGTTCTATTGCCTTTTCATGGCCTGTTTATGTTGTGCTGAGAATTATCAAGAGTGTGGTGTTGGTAGAATTCTGACCGTTTTATTTCCTTCCTCACAAAGAGAGAATTATTTTATGTTTTTATGGGAACATAGGTAGTGATTACCCATTGGTTTGCTGACTGCATGTAAAACATGTTATGACTTCTGGCTTTTGTAAAGGTGGCATCCTTTGATTCAAACTTACAGGGCTAGACTAAGCTAGTTAAACTTGGTACTGAGTCCTGTAACAAATTACTAACCTCATATTATATCAATGAAAAGAGTGGTTCTAAAACAAGATAGACCTATTCCCCTTTACCTCTCTGTGATGACTGTCATCGCTTTATTTGAAATATTAACAATGGTCCTAGTTGTTTGTGTGATTTACCATGAGAAAAATTGGTTCTGACTGCTCTCTCTCCTACCTCTCCTCTCTTAACAGTTGACCTGACACCCCCACCTTCTACTGATATAATTTGTTCTATCCAGACATTCCCTGAAATCATTTTGATTATGATTTTTTTCCAACTGAATGTATTCTGAGGGGATTTAAATTTCCCCTCTTATTGACATAGTGCATCAAGAACTCTGGTACTGGAGCAGAGGGTACTTATCACAACAAAAAGAACACCAATGCGGAGCATTTGGATTAGACAGACAGAGAGCTACAATACCTTACAAACAATGCCGGCATTTGGAGAAAACAAAGCCTTCAATGAAAATCATCTGATGAAGAGCCAGCACAGAAAGGCTGTTTCCATAGTAATACCACCAAGATGGCAGAGTAGGAGATTCTAGTTCCTGTCCCCCAACAAAGATCAATAATTAGACAGCCCTGGGAGAACTCTGGAGTCCACTTAAGAAACTTCAGCAATACAGTGGAACAAAAAACTTGAGAATAAACTGGGCAACAAGAACAGCTTCATTTTGCCTGCATCCCCCATCCCCCAAACCAGCACCACTCACCAATGAAGGGGAACTTCTAAGCTAGAAAGAGTTCCCCTCATCAGGAAAGGGAGAGCTGGGTGCAAAACCAGGTTCCCCAGCCTTTCAGAGGACCATACAAAGCACTCACTTTGTTTTTGCCCCAACCAGAGACAGGCAAAGCTCAGATGAATAGACAGCAAAGAAGGAGGAGAAAATATCATCCCCACAGCAGAAGCAAATGTGGTTCCCAGTGATCAGATCTGCAGACAACCCCAGTAACTTTCACCCCTGAAAAAAACAAAGGCCAGCACAGCTGTTGTGCACCCCCTGTACATTTCATATATGCAGGGGGGTTGCCCTAAAGGTATTTGCATTTGCTGGTGGCAGCCACCACCCCATCTGGAGCCCAGGACCCACACCAGCACCCAACCCAAGCCTAGGCAGCTGCCTGAGTGCCAGACAACTGCCTAGATCCCAGCAGCCTCGACCCTGGCAGTTGACCTCCTTTGCAATGTGTACACCCTTGGCAAGATCCTGCAGCTGTGGAAGTGCACACTGATAGCCAAAGCCCCCAAAGTCTCTCTTGGGCTCAGTTTCAGCCCTGTCTCCTGTCACTGGCCCGCACCACTGGCCAGTGGCCCCTGCAACTGCCCTCCCCACACCCAGCTATCTAACTGCATGTCCCCAGCACAACCACCATCACTAGTCTCCACTGCAATGCACACTCCCATGGGGAGACTGTGCAGCCTCCACTGGTTCAACATATGAAAACCAATTAGTGTGATGTACCATATTAATAGGAGGAAACACAAAAATCATAAGACCATCTCAAATAGATGTAGAAAAAACATTTGATAAAATTAAATCTATTAATGATAAAAAAAAATCTCAACAAACTGGGTCTATAGAAGGAACACACCTCAACATAATAAAGGCCATATCTGAAAAACCCACAGCTAACATCATATTCAAAGGTTAAAGGTTGAAAATTATCCTTCTCAGACCAGGAACAAGGCAAGGGTGCTTACTTTCACCACTCCTATTCAACGTAGTACTGAAAGTCCTATCCAGAGCAATCAGGCAAGGTAAATAAATAAAAGGCATCCAAATTGGAAAGGAAGAAGTAAAGTCTGGTTACTGATGACATGGTCTCATATATAGAAAATGCTAAAGACTCCACTGCCAAAAGAACTATATAAGTAATAAAAAAATTCAATAAACTTTCAGGATACAAAATTAACATAAAAAATCAGTTGTATTTCTATACACTAACAATGAATTATCTGAAAAAATAGAGAAAATAATCATATTTACAACAGCATGAAAAATAATAAAGTACTTATGAATAAATTTAACCAAGGAAGTGAAATATCTATACACCAAAAAATAAAAGACAATGATGAAAGTAATTGAAAAAGATACAAATAAATGGAAAGATATCCATGTTCAAGAATTGGCAGAGTTAATATTCCTAAAATGTCCATACTACCCAAAGCAATCTACAGATTTAATGCAATCCCTATCAAAACTCCAATAGCATTTTCCACAGAAATAGAAAAAGAAAATTCTAAAATTTGTACAGAACCACCAAAGACTCCAAATAGCCAAAGCAATCTTGACAAAGAACAAAGCAAGAGGCATCACACTTCTTAATTTCAAACTACATTACAAAACTACAGTAATCAAAACAGTATGGCATTAGCATAAAAACAGACACAAAGACCAATGGAACAAAATCAAGAGCCTAGAAATAAATTCATGCATATATAGTCAAATAATATTTGACAAGAGAGTCCAGAATACCAAATGGGAATAGGATGGTCTCTTCCATAAATGGTGATGGGAAAACTGGTCATCACATGCAAAAGTATGATATTAAACTCCTAAAACCACTTATGAAAATTAACTCAAAATGGATTAAGAACTTAAACATAAGACCTGAAACCATAACATAAATAAAGGATGGAATTGTACAAAAAAATAAGTTATGTTTCCACCAACTAAATTTGCACAGTGCCATGTTTCAAGGGCACTGAGTTAACAACTATGCCATAGCAAGACAAGTGGAACTAGAGCAATGTAGCTTACATAGAAGGGGATCCAAACTAGATGAGAACATTCTTTTAGCCCCACTAGTGAATGGTTACCATCTGTTCCTCCTTGAGGAGAAACTGGAAATTTACATCAGATCTTATCATATATCCCTTAGTTTTCTCTGTATGGGTGTTTTGAGTTTCCAGTTGATGCTGTAACACATTACACTAACTTGGTGGCTTAAAACAACATGAATGTATTATCTAACAGTAAGAAGTGTCAGAGATTGGGTTTCTTCTGGGGGCTCTAGGAAAGATTCCATTTCCTTGTTTATCCTGCTTCCAAAGGCTGCCCACGTACTTCAGCCTCTGCTCCTGTCTTCACATCTTCCTGTCTGATTCTAACCTTCCTGGTTGCTTCTTATAGGGGCACTCATGATCACATTGGATACATGTAGACAATGCAGGATTATCTCCCGATTTCAATATCCTCAGTTTAATCAAATCCACAAAATGCCTTTGACCATGTAAGGTAGTAATATTCATAGGTTCCAAGGATTTAGACTTAGATATCTTTGAGGGCCACTATTCAGCCTACCAGAGTAGGGTGAATTATCAACAGTTCTTTTCAAAGACTGAGGGTTAGTTAGGAATAGTCAACAAATCCTTCTTGTCATCCTTGTAGTCTAATGTGGCTACACCTGACTCATTCACTTGTGGTGTCCAGGAGCCAAATCTGAGTGAACAACACCCTACACAAAATTGTTTTACTGAGATTTCTTTTTATCTAAAATTTATGTATGCCATATGTCACACAATGTATTTCTTCATTCAAGTCACTGGTATAAATTTTGAACACACCAAAGACAGAGCCATTTTCTAGTCAAATGGAGACCTCCCTCCTTAACTATTAAACAGCAGCTATTGGACAAGTTATTGATTCATTAAATAATCCACAGAGTGTTTTACCATTTTATCCTAAATAACATGAAGGAAAAATGAACAAATCCTTCACTGAAATCTACAGGCACTAAGTTGATACTGCTTTCCTGAATTAGCAGTCAATCAATACTTTAAAATGATATAAAATCAATATGGCTTCACTCATGCTTGGTGAATGCATATTGGTTCTTAGTGATTACCACCTTCTTTTCTAAAGATTCACAAGCCTTCTATTTAAAAAATTAGTTCTAGGGCCGGTCAAGTGGCATGGTGGTTAAGAGCTGGTTTACGAAGCCAGAGGCCCCGGTCCAGGTCCCACATGTGAGGGCCAGTGACACTGCCCTCAAAAAAAAAAAAAAAAAAATTAAAAATAATAAATAAATAAATAAATAAATAAATAATTCCATTTGCTGATTAAAACTCAGTTGTTTATCTCATACTTCCTGGCATTAACATGTCTCCCTTTAAAAACTGGAATAGCCTATGCAAGTCTTGAGTTTTCCTGTACTTCTCTTTGATAACATGAACCTATAGCTTATTCTTACTCTACCTAGCTAGAAAGCTCATTTTGGTCATCTTTTATTTTCTCTCTCTCTCTCCAAAGCTTACCTTATTCACTTCACCTGTGCTTTAGACTTCTTGGTGCTTTTCTTATATTCCTGTCACTCTTTTATATTCATCTTTTATTATATGTCTTCTTTTATATCTTTTATAAAAGTCTTTTATGAGCCTGGACTTAGAAAGGAATATCTATTCCACCACATTATTTTTGTTAGATGTCTTTCCTTTTGCCTTTCTCATTGAACTTTTCAAAATTTTTGTATAGCCTGAATTACATTTATAGAACTTTCCACATTTCATCATCTATTTTCCCTTTCAGAGTCTGAAAGAAGCTTTTTAACAATTGGTCTTTAAAGTGCAGTGTACATGAAAAGCTAAGCCCAGTATTCCTTTTCAGTGGTGTTGGGCACTTACTGTTACATTAATAATCAGTTTTTCTTTCTTAATTAAAATCAATTTCAGGACAATATTTGCCTACATTAAATCTATTTCTTAGTAATAAAATAGTCTGGTAGTCAAAAATTTATCAAATTCTCTCCTTTTGGCTAAATTAGACTTCCAACGAATTTCAAAAGAGCTGAAGTCTCCTGAAGCACCAATATCTATCGTTAGAATCTGCCATAGAGAAGCATATTTTATCCATTCAGAAAGTGTGTGAGACATCACACAATATCATTTCAATTTAGTTCTCTTTCTATATCATTGAACTACCCTCTGCCATACTTACAAACTCAAGTTCTTCATTTTGCATACACTTGATATATTTTTTCTGGGAGGAGCTTCTCTCTTTCTCTTCTTTTTTTATCCATTTCTAGTTTCTATACTCCTGAGTAGATCTAATAACATCATGCTTTGTAATGCCTAAAATTGTGTTTACCTTCTTGACAGCATATTGGATTCAATTTAATACCCATTTTGGGAGACTAATTATGCATCAAACTAAGGCCCAAGTGTCTTTTAAGATCTGTTTTCACTTGGTAATTCCTGATCACTATAATCATTTTTAAAAAGTGGTACCATTGCACACAGCTGATGATAAATAGAATCTATACCTCAAAGCCTACCAAATAAATAAACACATTATGGCACACTTTCACAGTAGAATATCATGGCCATGTAAAATAAGTGTGTAGATGATGTTGATACCTGGAAATAACTACAGCCCTGTGTATGAAATGTGTAAAATGTTATAAGAAAGAAGCATATCGCCTTAGTGATTCCATATATGTGAAAAGGAATGTGTAAAAATTACCAGCAATTAGATCATTTGGAGACAGTAAATAGTTGACATTTAACCTTCAATAGCAGTTTTGGGTATACCCAAGGGATCAAGTTTTAAAATTAAGTATAACCAAGCAACTAAAGTAACTAAGAATTCCCTTATCTTATTTCTATACATACAATAAGGCAACTTTATCCAAATGAAGTTCACTCCAGTGTCATCATTGCTGACCCAGATATAATAGCTGAATCACTGAAATTCTTGTGAAGCAGACTGGAGCCAGAGGAAAAGAAAAAAGTAATTGATTTTCTGTTTTTAGTCTTTTATATGTATATAATGTTCATACATATATATGTATATACATGTATATCTATATCTATATATATAGATATCTATAGATATCTATAGATATCTATATATATAGATATATAGAGATATAGATATATATATATAGAGAGAGAGAGCTAGAGCACACAAATGACTATATATAGATATACATATCTAAAAGATCAAAGATTTTAATTCAAAGGTTCATAAACTCTTTGGTTTCTCACATGCAGCCAAAACTAACCTGCCTCAGGCTCATTTGCTGTGTTTGTGGAAAAAAAGAGGTGGGGAGCACTCCTGGTCTTTGTCTGGGCCTACTCCAGTCACAAATGCTAGAGCCTGGGACTGTACCTTTGTCAAAATGCACCTGAGCTGATTTATAGGCATTCTAAATTTTAAGAACTATAGCACTATCATGAAAGATTTCAACAAATCCCCAAATCCTGAGTATATGATCATTTTTCATGGCTGTCATTAAATTTTTAAAGATTTTTATTAAAATATAGGTAACATACAATATTAGTTTCAGGTGTACATCATAGTCATTCAATATTTATATACCTAAAGAAGTGATCACCATGATAAGTCCAGTAACCATCTGATGCTGTATACACTATCACAATACTATTCCCTATGTTGTACATTATATCCCCATGAGTTATTTGCTTTATACCTGGAGATTTGAAACTCTTATCCTTCACCTTTTCCCACACTTTAAGCTTTCAATTACAATTGACATTCAATATTATTTTATATTAGGTTGCATGTCAATAAGAGAGACTGACCCTCACGCTAATTGGTTGTGAGGACTGGCTTTGACTAATACAATGGAAGAACTGTTGTGTAGGGGCTGATCCTCCAAAGCAGGATTCACTTTAGTGGGGGCTCTTGTGGCTGCCCACTTGGTCCTTTGGGTGTGTCATCCTTGGAGTTGGCCAGGTGATGGCCCCACTGGTTTCAAAGCTGACCAGTGGGCATGCCAGCCCCACGGCCTCCTGGGAGGAAGCCTGCCACAGGCCAAGTTCAGCCACAGCCTGTGCCCTGACCAGGGTCACCTCGCATGACCCACAGAGCAATGTACAGATGGCTGCCACCCACATTGGGCTTGGAGGTGCCTTGAGATATGAAGGCATGAACCAAGGCGTGTTGTAACTAGTGCTCAGCTTAGGGCTGCTTAGCAAGTTGTATGAGGCACACGGAGGCCTGATGCTGCTTGTTTGAGTTTTGTGAATCTTTGAGATTTTAAGGAAGTTATCAGCAAGATCCAAGGCAAGCCATTCATATAGAAAAGCTACTGGAAGTGGCTTGAGTGTGCCTGCAAGTTGGGTGGGGCAGGGTCTCCAAATCACCAGGGTGGGGCTAAGGAAAAGTATTAGCCAGGTTGACAGAGGCACAGATAAAGCAGCCACCTGTGTCTGCAGGCCAAAAGGGAGCAGGGCTCACCAAATAAACAATCGATTCTACCAGCACTTCTCTCTGGGAGAAAACTGCCTCGCCAGCCCTCAGTTCCTCCCAATATGCCCCTGGCACCTTTCAAACTGCTGCCCCAGCACTGGAGCTCAGAGCAAGTGAGTCTGTCAGCAAGTATGTCTGTGTATAAGCCCTTTAAGAGGAGTGACTGGGACTCCAACAGCCCTCCATCCCACTTAGCCACAATCTCCACTGGTCTTCACAGCCAGATGTTGAGGGAACTTCCTTCCCCAGCACTGGAACCCTGGGCCAAATCCCCTTGCTCTTCAGGGGAGAACCATTGCAGACAAGATGTCCCTCCCAATTTTAATGGTCACATGCAGGTGTGGGACCAGCCAGTTCAGTGTCTCTGTCCCTCCTCCTACGAGTCACAATGTGGCTTTTTTTGTATGTCTGTAGTGGTAGGGCTTTGGTTCAGCTAGACTTCAGGCGATTCTCAATAATGGTTGTTCTGTAGTTTAGTTGTAATTCTGGTGTGGTCATGAGAGGAGAAAAACAGTTTTTACATACTCCACCATCTTGACAGGAAATCTCTGTCATTAGATTTTTAATGGGTTTGTGACTCCCAAAAGCTAGATGGAACCAGGGGAAATTTTGAGGTGCCTCTTTCACAAGCATACTTTTTCACAATAGATTTAGATAATTTTTGGATGGCCAGCATGCTTTGAGATATAAAAAAAAATTACTCCCATTCCTACCTTTTTCTTGAAGACATATAGCTTTCAAGGTATATTTGAGAAACAATTCTTTTCAACTTTTTGGGTCAAATAAGATTTACTTTTGGAAGGAATCATCTGAAAGACCACTGATCAAGTTCAGAATTTGATTTGACATTAACAGGTCTGATTTCCTACAATAATATGCCCTGCTGTTTAATAATGTAGGAGGTGAGTAATGCCTACAGCCTTTATTTTGCAGCAGATCTAAAAATCTTTCCTTAAGTTACCCAGGGAAATCAGCCAACTCCAGCGCAGACATTAGGCAGTAATTTGTGTCATTGAGGAGATCAAAAGAGTTTCTCTTTTAAGAATGGAAATTCTTGGATGGCAGATATCTTTAGTACAACCACAGCTATGGCAATAAAAATGATCTATTTCTGTTCCAATTTATATTGAGATTGTGGACTTTAAAGTTTATAATAATGCTGTAATGGGTATGAATTTGAGGGAAGAGGGTGAGCATATTTTACATTTGGAAGCCCAAGATTGAAAAACAGAGCCACAATATTTTACAGCTCTTACCATCAAAAAGTAAAAGTCTATTTTCCCACACTTTAGATCTGGGTGGTCTTATGATTTGCTTTAACCAATAGAATGTAACCAATTCTGGCATCTGGGCCTCAGCTTCCCTATTTGCCTCTTGGAACACTCCATTTTCATGTGAAAATACAGCTAGTAAATGAGAAATCACAGAGAGACAGAGAGAAAGGGAGGGAGGCAGAGAGGGAGGGGAGGAGAGAGAGACTCAGCTAACATCAAGGTCCACACATGTGTATACAACCATCTTATATTCTCTACCTATGACTGAGATAGGACATGACCACAGCTGCATGAGTAACCTCAAGTAAAGGCATCAAAGAATCACCCAGTTGATCCCAGGCAACACAGAAATTTTTGAGAAATACTAAATCATTATTATTTTAAGCCACTAAATTTTGGAGTGTTTTGTTACATAGTAATAAGCAATGCATGTTACAATTTTATTTTATTAAAGAAGAAAAAAAGACATAGGAAACACTAGAATATTTTGAAGACAATAGCTTATTGTGGTTGACAAAAATACTTGCTGCCAAGACCCCTCTTCAAAGGAAGGACTTGCTTCCCAGCTGTGGGGAATGTAGTTAGCAGACAGCCTCCAACTATCAGCTCCTTCAGAGTTTATTTCAGCTGCTGAGAAAAGCATCACCCAAGGTCATGCCTTTCCTAGGGCAGCCCACATTCAGTGACTGAGAATAGAAAATCCCAGCAATTTCAGTCCAAAAGGTAAAATGCTAACAGGCAATTCTTGCTCAAGAGCTCCCACTGGGTTGACCAAGGCTTTTCAATAAGTTTGTGAGAATGATTGTACTAGGGACAATTTCTTTGAGTTTGTAAACTGTGATGGCAAGCGTTAGCCCATATTTGGCCAGCTTCTAGGTTCATTTTGATAAGGCTTCGCATCATTATGTTCCCTCAAGACTGCTATTACCAAGTACGATGGGAAGTGAAGCTATGTTTCTACTTATTCATCAATAACTACCATATCCTTGCCAATTAGGCAAAGAAAGCAGTTCTCACCACTTGAGTCCACTGGACTTTTAACTTTCTGACTCAAAGAACAGGAAAGAAAATGTCAGACCTTGTCTTGAGGTTTTCATTGATTTGTTAGTTTTATTATAATATTGAACTACATGCCCAAAGTTTTTCAAGTCATTTCATCTTCACAATGATTCATCAAAATGTGTGACTTATTCTCAAACTAAACAAACAAACAAACTGAAGCTGATTTACTCAAGATGATACAGGTAGTCAATAACATGGAGAAAATTTGAACCCAGGTCTGTCTGACTCTTAAAACCATGTTCTTTTTACAGGTTCACTGCCTCCTATAGGGCTAAGTATTAAGTGAAATAGAGGTAACAATGTGACTGTTTGAAAAAAGGGCATGACCCAAAGGCTTGCCATGTATAATTCTTCTTAATACAACTAAGTGAGAAAGAGAGAGATAAAGACAGAGACAGAAAGAGAGTGTTCCAGAAAAGAAAAAAGAAAGAAAGAAAGAATTAAAATAATTGACTCCATGGGAAAAGAAAGGAGTGGCCACAAAAGGAAAGGCTGGAGAGAAACCTATAAAGTCATGCAAAATAAGGAGATAATGAACATGAGAGTCCCAAAACTCTGATATGTAAGAATTTAGATCCATCCCTTGAAATTTGACATGGTTAGTTTTAGGACAAATAAGAAGTACCACTTCACATAGGACTGAGTGATATTACATAACTCATTATCCCATTGAGAAAGTTCTGGCTACAAATACAAGACTTAGAAGAAACAATTTTATGAGCACCAGATCCTTCATGGTTTGGTGAGTGAACCCAGAAATTTGGGATTGGGGGAAGAAACCCTTAATGCTTAGTTCCCACATCCCTTTCCTGGTCCTAGGCCAGAAACAGAATTCTAGGCAGGCCGGCCTTCACCCTGTCCTAGTTTAGCATTTTGTATATTCATTTCCTTGCTTCTGGGAAAAAGAATATGCTGTTCTGGCAAAATTTGTCCTGACCAGGCTTGGATTCAATTTCCAAACACTGAAAATACCTCCCTTTTTGTCTCCCTTAAAAACAGAGTTTCTCTCTGTCTCAAGGTCACTTGCTTGGTGTGACATAGGGCAAAAGTGGTCCAGGAACAGTTGAGCCCCTCCATCCACTATCAGAGAAGCATCTCTACAAACCCAAGGCCTCCTGCTGGGTTTAACTCCTACCTTTCTTGAATACAAATCTCATCTGTCCCTAAATTGTTGCATGTGGTGAAGGGGGTTAAATTTTTCATTCTCAGTCTACCGTTGATAGTTCAATAGATTTTTGTTCTCTATTCATCTCCTGCCCCTCCCCTCTTGGGTTGAATGCTTGATGTTTAAGTCTCTCTTGAAGAAACAGCCATGCTTCATTTAATCCTGCTGCAGTCAAACTGCTGTGGATGTCATGCTTCTGATGAGACATTAAATCAAGGTAAACATTAATCCCCCAGGCTGGAGCATCTACGAAGAGAAGAAAAATGTGGCTTCATTTCACAGGAAACACTGTAGTCAATCCAAGCCCTCTGTTTTGCCCCCAGACCTGACACCCTCAGAGTTAATTATAAAATGCTCCCTCAGGAATATGTTGGAAACCATATTTAATTTGGTAGGAAAAATATTTTCACAAATCTTGCCTGAATACAAATGCTTCTGATGAGTAGTAGACAAAAATAAATAATATTGTGCATCAAAACAGAGTACCTCCAATTTCAACAAAGACAACCAATATAATCTATATTCTTGCATGACTTGGGTGCAATGAAATGAGATGCAGACTATATGGGCAATCATGCAATCTAGTTAAATCACCTAAAAAGAGCAAAATCAGTTTGAGAAAAGACCAAGAAGATGCCAGCTCAGGATTGCCATTTTATACTGCCTTCCTCTAAATGTTTTTAGTTTTTCATCCTTCATTCAATTTAACTTGGAATGTCTATGTTAGTTAGGGTATAATTTAATTTATTTTAAAACTAATTTTATCAGCACCATTCATTGGAAAATACTTTTTTTAAAATACCAATATAAAGCATGTAAGCTAGGCCTATGTCTAGACTGTCTATTCCATTTCATTGTTTCTCCCATGAATTACTACACCAGTGCAACACTGATTTGATTATTGTTGTTTACTGTATGTTATAATATCTTATAGCTGAAGTCTATTTATTTATTTTTACAATATTCACCACTATTCTCACCCATTTGTTCTTCCAGGTGGAAAAGTCTCTTTGTCAAGTACAAATAAATAAATAAATAAATGTTAATAGGATTTTGACTAAAATTATATTGATTTTGGAAAGAATTAACATGTCTTGAAATACATCTCCATTAGATAAACCCTTTCTTAAAATGTTTTTCATTCTATTTTTTTTTTTTTTAATTTTCGAGGAAACTCCATACTGTTTTCGGTAGTGGTGGCTTCACCAATTTATAATCGCATCAACAGTGCATGAAGGTTCCCTTTTCTCCACATCTTCGCCAACACTTGGTATTCGTTGACATTTGTAACAGCCATTCTCACAGGTGTGAGGTGATATCTCATTGTGGTTTTGATTTACATTTTCCTGACTAGTAGTGATATTGAGCATCTTTTCACATGTCTGTTGGTCATCTGTATGTCCTCTTTGGAGAAATGTCTATTCAGATCTTCTACCCATTTTTAAATTTGATTGTTTGGGTTTTTTATGTTGAGTTGTACAAGTTCTTTATATATTTTAGATGTTATCTCCTTATTGGATATTTCATTTGCAAATATCTTCCCCCATTCAGTAGGTTGTCTTTTTGTTTGTTGATGGTTTCCTTCACTGTGCAAAAGCTTTTTTAGTTTTGTGTAGTCCCATTTGTTTATCTTTGCTTTGGTTGCCTTTGCCTGGAAAGACCTATGCACAAAGCTACTGCTAAAACCAATGTCAAAGAGTTTACTACCTACGTTTTCTTCTAAGAGTCTTATGGTTTCAGGTCTTACATTTAATTCTTTAATCATTTTGAGTTAGTAGTCCAGCTTCACTTTTTTTGTATGTATCTATCCAGTTATGGGGATTTATCCAAAGAAAACATTAATCTGAAAGGATATGTCAGCCCATATGTTCATTGCAGCATTGTTTACAATAGCTAAGATATGGAAGCAACTTAGGTGTCCACTGATAGATTAATGACTAAAGATGATACACACACACACACACACACACACACACACACACACACACACACTGGAATATTACTCAGCTGTAAAACTGGCTGCTATTTGTAACAACATCATTGGACCTAGAGGGTATTTTGTTAAGTAAAATAAGTCAAACAGAGAAAGACAAATACCATATTATTTCACTTCCATGTGGAATCTAAAACAAACAAACAAAAAAGAAAAACCAAAACAGAATCAGACTCATAGATATAGAGAACAAACTGATGATTGCCAGAGGTAAGGGATGTGAAGGGATGGGTGAAAAAGGTGACGGGAAATAAGAGGTACAAACTTCCAGTTATAAAACAAATAAGTCATAAAAATGTAGTGTACAGCACAGGAAATACAGTCAATAATATTGTAAAAACTTTCTATGGTGAAAGATGGTTACTAGACTTATTGTGGTGATCATATCACAAAGTGCATAAAAGTTTAATCACTTTGTTGTACACCTGAAACTAACGTCACCTACACTTTAATTTTTAAAAAATTTAAAAAGATCTTTTTACTAATTGTAAAAAAAAAAATGTTTCTCATTCAACATATGTGAACAACTCCATCTATATTAGTCAAGACTCTTGGGTTGCCAGGAGCATAAATTCAAATTCAAATTAAGTCATCTTTAAAAGCAGGAGCACTATATGCAAGAATTAAACCCAAATTGATCATAATTCTATATGTAAAATCTAAAACTATGATGTTTCTAGAAAAAAAATAGGAAAACATTTTCATAGCCATGAATTTAGCAAAGATTTTTTAGATATGACACAAAGAAAATACTACCAATGAAATAAAACACCTGATCAATTGAATAAATTTAAATTGAACTCCTTCAGAATCAAAAACTTCTGCTCTTTGAAAAACACTGCTAAGAAAATGAAAAGATAATTCACAGACTAGGGGTGGATATTTGCAAAACATAAATTTGATAAAGAACTTGTATCTAGAATATAGAAAGCATTCTCATAATATAATAAGAAAACAAAGAATAAAATATGGACAAAAGATTTAATAAGACACTTCACTGAAGATATGTGGTTGGCAGACACGCATATGAAAAGATGCTTAACATCAGTTTTCATTGAAACCACAATGAGATACCACTGAACACCTATTAGAATATTTCAAAAAAGTCTTTTTAAATAAAGAAAATATCAAATGCTGGTGAGAAAGCAGAGCAATGAGAATTCTCATTGCTGGTAGTAATGCAAAATGGTACAGCCACTGTGGAATACAGTTGGAAGTTTCTTGTAACATTTAAAAATATATTTACCATAAAACTCAGCACTGTTATGCTTAGATATTACCCAAGAGAAATGAAAATGTGTGTCCATACAAAAACCTATATGCAATTATTTATTATGACTTTCTTCATGATTACCAAACACTGGAAACCGTCTACATGCTCATGAAGAGGTTAATGGATAAACAAGCTGTGGTATATTTATACAATGAAATACAACAGCAATAAAAAGGAACAATTACTAGCAGCAATGTGGATGGATCTGAAATGCATTAAGTGACGTGAAAGGCGTAATTTTCAAAAGGCTACATACTTTCTGATTCCATTTACATAACATTCTGGAAAAGGCAAAACTATAGAATTAGTGATTGCCAGCGGGCAGGATAGAAAAAGGAGATTGACTATGTCTAGTTGCATGATGCAACTTTCTGGGGTGATAGAAATATTCTATGTCTTGGTTACAGTGGCAATTACACAAAAATCTTTATATACAAAAATCAAAAGTCATGGAACTATTCATCTGAACAGGGTAAATTTTACTGCATATAAATTGTACCCCAATAAACATGCCCCCAATATATTTATTGGCTCATATATTCAAGTCTGGGTGTTTTATAGTTTCAGGTATATTTGGGGCTGGGTACTTAAGCAATGCCATTAGCCATACGTTATTCTCTCTTGCCTTTCCTTCCTCAATGATGGCTTATTCTTTCCAAGTGGTGGGGCCTACCAGGCACTCCCATATTTCAATGATGATTACAACTTATAAACTCAGAACAAATGAGATCCTCTCTTTCCTCTCATAACAATAACTATCTTCCCACCCCTACTTAGGTCTCATACCACCTCTAGTCAGTCAATATCAGGGCCCTGGAAAATGAGGTGCTCTAATTAGCCATCTTGAGCCGTTTGTCCACCCCTGTGGCAGGAAAGACAATCACATCAGAACTGTTTGGTGGGTTAGAGAAGCAGCTGCCAACAGGAAAGGGAGCCAGGTAGACAAAATAGCAGATGTTCCAACATCTGTTCTTGATTTCTGCTTATCAGTAATCTGTCTACTGCTCTTATTATTCAAAAATCCTCTTCCTTCCTTCAAGCTATGTTCCAAGGAATCTCTACAGCATGTTTTCTAGATTTCTATCTTCTAGTTTTATGCTTTCACTTACAATAACATCATTGGCTATGGATACTTCTCTTAACCACCCCCTTTTCCCATAGGAGTCCATCCCAGTGTCTTTGAGTTGGAATGTCCCTTCCATGCTGAGAGACTGACTTTTAAGTAAAATGTATTTTCACCTTCCAGTTGGTGATTTCATCTGCCACTTTGGTGATAGCAGTCCTAGGTAGTAACACTACTGCCCACACTTACCTGGATCTTAATTGACTCACTCAGCAGTTGCCCTGAGATAGAGAAACAGAGGACAAGTTCAACAGGTGAGCTGGGCTGACGCATAATTAATCTCACCACGCCAGCCTAACCCATGTGCAGTGCTGTCATGCTCCCTTTCAACTGAGAGACTGATCATACTGTCTGTGTATTATTTAGTGCCCTCAGGAAGCAAACAGTTATACGTTTGGAAGAAACCTTAGAGGCTGTTTAGTACGAAAGCCTAATTTTACAAATGAGTAAAAGTAGCTCAGAGCCTCTTGCCCAAGAGCTAAGACTAATACCAGGGCCACCTATCCACTGACCTGTACCCTGGCCACTGCAAATGTGCTGATGCTTTTCTTTTTCTGAGATTTCCTTCTCCAGTTTACAGATTTGCCTCTGAACATTTCTACCACAAATGAATGTCAATATTTGAATTTGCAAATTACTCAAGATTGCCATGCATTTCACAGCAGACTGTGATGTCCATGTGTTATTCTAGGAAGATGTAGAGGTTGGTGACTTTAGAAAACCTGATTTTGAGCCCTGGTTATAAAAGACATTAGTTGGGTGACCTTGGTGACTTCCTCAGACTTTCCTCACCTATATACAACAGGGATAATAATAGTATCTCCTTTGGGGGGGGATATTGTGCATAATTAATGAGATTTTTAAAACATAATACCTCATATATAATCCTTACTTAGCAAAACTATCTTACCAGGTTTTCCCTTTGGTCTATGCTTCTTTCCTAGTCCAGAAACAAGGTTTAGAAAGGAGGGAAGTGAAGAAAATTTACCAGACAGTGGACTTGAGAGAACTAAATTAACAGTGACTTCATTTAATGCTACTTTAAGAAAATATTGGTCTCTTACGAAAATATTCCATATTGCTGTTATGGATATCGGAATGAGGGAGGATGATAGTTTTTTGACAAGAAAAGCAACTTTTGGGATTCTGCTAAGTAATTTTTAAATTTACTTTAGCATTTTGGTCTTTAAAGCTCTGGGATGATGCAGAAAGGAAAGAGGTCAGGTCAGGATTTGGGCAGCTAGAGGACTGGGTAAGACAGGGAAGACTAGCCAAAATGACACAGGAGTGGGGACCATAGCGGTATTCTTAGATGAGGGGGAAGAAAGGAAATTGGAAGGCTTCATGCATTCAGGCAAGCAAAGGATCAAGTCTAGGTCTGTTGATACAGGTGAAGGGAATGGAGGGTACAGTTGCAAGAACAAGTAGCAAAAATCAGGAAATTAACTAACGGACCTGAGTCTCATGATAAGGAGCTGGGACAATAAGGCTTTGGATGGTATGATGGGGACTACCAACAAGGGACCTGGGTTCAAAGATGAACTCACCATTGCTACTAAGGCAAGGGACCTACGCATGTGCTGCCAGGGCCAGAACTGACGCCACAGCACTCAGTCCTGAGTAAAGTCTATAGACAGGATAGAGGGGAAAATATTTCAGATTAGAATGGGTAGTGAGGAAACTGCCCTGTCTGTGAAGGAAGTCCTTCATGATCTTCACATGACAACAGACTTTCACAATTTCTATAACTTGAAATAGAAATAAAGAACGGGGAAGCATAGTTACAGAATTTATAGAGATTTAAAAAAAAATTTTTTTTTTAAAACATGGCATTGTTTTTCCAAATTAAGAAAATAAACTGAATAATGATAAAGATAATATCACACTAAAACCCAACTAATATATTTGTTAATTATTTTCAAGAATACTCCAGGGCCAGCCGAATGGCTCTGTTGGTTAAGAGCTCACTCAAGAGTGCGAGCTGAGCTCTGAGCAACTGCAGTTCGATGCCCAGCCCGAGCTGAGCTGCCGATGAGCTGCCAACAGGTGGCAGGATGGCTCAGCTAAAATATATATATATATATATATATATATATATATATATATATTCTAAAGCTCTTAGGGTACAGGTTATTTAGTCAAGTGGGAAGTATTATTTCAAGTAACTTGAAATTATTCTGTGAAATTCAGTTTGGGAATTTCATGGACAGTTGGAATGTCAAATTTGTAAGGATGTGTAAGGACCTAAAAGGCATACCTTAATTTCTAGATATAGCAGAATCTCTCTGTCTGTCTCTTCCCCTTCCCCCTCCCCTTGCCCCTTCCGTGTGTGTGTGTGTGTGTGTGTGTGTGTGTGTGTGTGAGTGAGGGGTAGGGGCATGGGTGCAGTGTGTGGGCATGGGGACTACTTAAGAAAAGTTGAGGGACTGAATGGAAGGCCAATCCACAATTACAGAAATCACATAATAATTTCCAAATTGTGACTTATACAGATCCAATAGCTCTGCTTTGGGGTCTCAGTGGCTAATCTAAGAGAAAGAATAAGGAGGAAGCTTAGTCAGAAGCCCCTAAACTCATTTCAACAAAAGTGATTCATCTTTTTATATTTGTTGTAAATTGAGATTGATTCCTTAGAACATTTTGTTTTTTTAAAAAAGGACTCCAATATTTATCTCAGAAAAATTGTAAAGGATTTCAAAATGGACAAAAATAGATTATTAATCATCCTGTTGAGTACCTCTTCTCAGGTTATTTCCTTTGGAGAAGTCTGAACCTTTTATCTTTGAGATATTTTATAACTCTGTAAGTTATAGAATACTTACAGTAATGCAAATGATTCTTATATATAGAAAGTTGAATAATTTTTTTTGCTGATGAAATATTACCTTGTGGATATGGACCAGTTTTACATCTGTTTTTAAACTAATTTCTTATTACCTATGTGTGTGTTGTTTCAATTGTCTTGGGAACTACTTGTCGGAGCTTACTGGTTCCCTCATTATTTAATGAGTTGAATAAAAGTCTTTGACATGTGTTCATTTTATATGAGTATGCGATTCATAATCTTACATTTAAAAATTATCCTTTAAAACTTATCAAACAGTAATTGGCAGCTACTGATGTAAACACATAACTCCCAGTTAAAGAAGTTCAGACCTACTGAATCTATGTGACTTGCCAAATGACAGTAAATTGTTAGCATTTACACCATGACTAAACCCCAAATTTCACAACTCCCTGCCCAGTGTAGATGCTGTTCATGTGAGAGGCTGATTACTGATGTTTTAAATTTGATGAGAAAATTTTTCACATATTAATACACAAAAGTTTATTTCATACCAAACTATAAAAATAAAACCTGTCAGTTAAACTTTGTCACATATGACAAAATTAGCTTTGTGAGAATATGTATAAAATATCTGATTTTAACTTAAATAGGACATGTCTACACTGAAATCAAATTGTTCTTTACCTTGCCAAGCAAGGGAGGCCTTTGGTACCCAAGAACTCTGGGTCTGAAGGAGTGGCTTTCATCCTTTTTTCTGCCTCGACACACATGATGGATGAGAGTCACATGTGTGACACTCTCCCATGGGCACAGAAATGGTGGTGAATACATTACATATAAATTCCCACAGACTGGCTGTAACTTCTCTTTCTTCCTGCTTCAAGAGAGCATATCAGAATGCAAATGAATGGGTGGCTAGGAAGAGTTTATTCTGAAATACATATTTTTAAAAAGTAAATCATTGGTAGAAGTGGGTATTTTACCAATTATAAGGAATAAATTATTGGAACATGTTTTACAACCCTGGGACTCACTAGGTTATTTCACCTCCATGGCTGATAAGCACTGGTTCAGAGAGATGTGAACCTTTCTTTTGAATAAAAAGAGCAGGAGCAGGTATCTATAATGAAAAGAAAAGGGAAATAAGCAAGGGGAAAAAAGACTTTGAAGGAGATAATTAGGATTGAAAGAAAATAGATTGCTAAGGAAACGTCCTGGACAAGAAAGGATTGAAGGAGAAAAATAAAGACCAAATGAAGTCACACCACTAAAAGAACTGATTCCACAGTAAGCCTTTAAATCTATTTTATCTTCTTGTGTTTTCTGATATAGAAACTCTGTCTTTCTGTTATGGGTTAGATTGTTGTATCACTCCTCCAAAATTCATATGCTGAATTCCTAATCCTTAGTACCTCATAAGGTGGTCTTGTTTGAGTCTTTATAGAGGTAATCAAGTTAAAAGGAAGTCATTAGGGTACGCTCTAGTCCAGTGTCACTGGTATCTTTATAAAAAAAGGGGACATTTGGAAATAGACATGCACACAAGGAGAATGCCATGTAAAGATAAAAGCAGAAATCAGGGTAGATGCTTCTACCAGCCAAAGATTGCCCGCGAACCACCAGAGAAGCTAGGAAAAAGGCATGCAACAGATTGTCCCTCACAGCCCTTAGAAGGAAGCAGCCCTGCTGACACGTTGGTTTGGACTCCTTGCCTCCATAACTGAGACAATCACTTTTTTGCTGTTTGAACCACTCAGTGTGTGGTACTTTGTTATGGCAGCGTTATCAAACTACTATAATTCCAACGCAGTTGCTGTGGTCTCAAGAAGACAGGCCCATTTCTGTTTGTCAGGGAAGATGGCTTTCTCTGCTGAGGAACTAGAAGTTGGGGAGAATTAGGGGCAGGGAAGACAGAGACCAACAGCTAGACTGCCAATTAGTGTTAATTCAAAGGAATAGGAAGGAGGAAAATCAGAGCTTTTATTATGCATATCCCAAATATATTAAAATAATGAGTGGGTTGCCAAATGCTTCTAGGGTTCAGAGTTGTATTTCTGGCAGCACACAGGTCAGACAAGGTGGAGGATGAGATAATCTTGAAAAGTCAGCCTCCTCTGGCAGCGTAGTTCTCTCCAGGTCTATAATATGGTCAAGAATGTGAGTGCCTGCAGTTTAAGTGGTAATTCTCTGGGTAAAACAAAACAAAATTTAAATGCATGTCAATTTTTAAAGATTTTCTTTGAAAATGCTCATCTCTGTATGTTTACAAGGGTCATGAATAAAAAGTTATCATGTTTGTTCTTACAGGACCTCAGGCCTTTAGTATCCTATATATGAGTCCTCACACACCTTTGAAACAGGGTGAAGTGACCACTTATTAAATTGTAGATTAAATAAAAAATCAAATTTGTAGGACAAAGAATATACAATGATTCCTAAAGCTAGAAAACACTTAATAAAGGAGGAGACTTCAGTTTGAAGGAGTAAAATATGTATTGAAGCATCAAAAGGGTATGCATCAAGAAAGTATAAGAAGGGGAAGGGATTAGACAGCAAAAATAGGCAACTACAATATTGCCACAAGGATATGAAAGACAGTTCGGTGAATATAATTAATACTGGGGTAAATATTTTGTGGGGCATCAGATGGTCACATGTCTTGTTGGGGAGACCATTTCATGGATGGAGTAAAGGTTTGATCACTGCACTGTATACCTGAAGCAGAGGTTGTATAGCAACTGTAATTGAATATATATAGATAGTCACAGGATGTGGATTATACTGTGGAAGGGAGTCAGAGGAAGAGTAATAGATATATATGATATGGCGGGGAGGAGTGGGGTGGTGAATTGGGGGAGAGGGGTTGTCACTTTGAGGGGTAAAATGTATAACTATTGCACTGTGTTGTACACCTGAAACTAATTAAAAAATTAAAAAATAAAAAATAAAAAAAGAAAGTATAAGAACAATCACATACAATTACATAAAATAAATGTCACATCAGATGCTTAGACCCGTTTGACTATACTGAGCTACTGTATTGTCCTGTGAAAACTTCATACAACCAACCACCTCTCCAGTCATCGCAAAATCTTGCTTTCCCATATATTTCTACACTGTTGATAAGGCATGAGGACCATTCCTTTATGTAGACCATGGTCAGTAGCCCTGGGGAAAGCCGTGCTACAGGTACACTGTCCTTCCCTGAAAGTCAATATGTTCTGATCGCCTTGACTCATGGTTATCAAATGATTGTTACCGAACTTGCATCACAGTTCTGGTTAAGTGACATGCTCCCGTCTGGAATACCCTCTACTGACATTATCCTCTTTCTTGGATCATCATCCCTCTTAGCTTTTCTCCTTTGGTCTTTTCTTTCTGTTCTTTGGTTCTTCCTCTCTTACACTTAGCTGCAATCACTTGCTAAATCAAGTAAATTTTATATTTCATGCTTCTTCTTCTCCGGAACATAGTGAATGGTCCCAGCACCTGTCCAAATGGACTCTCCCTTCTTACCAGGCCCAAATTTTATGTGCCTTACCCTTTCTTCTTCAGAAATTACACTCTAATCCTCAAAGCCTTTACTCTATAGCTAAATAAATAATTCTTGTAGATTTATCTGTTGCTGGAAAGAGGTCAAGTTCCTTCCCAGTGCTTTCAAACATTCAGTCCTTTTTCTATCAAATAAATAAATAAATAAAACATTTTTACTTGCCCATTTCCAGTCACTTATGTTATCACAAATAGCATGAAACTGGAAATCAAAAATGCTGGATTTAAGTCCTAACCTTTTTCTTGCTCTATGAAAGGAAAGTCTAGGAAAATCCTTGAACTTTTGTAACCTCACTTATAAAATGGGATGATCATCATCAACCCTGACTACCACACAAAATTATTGAGAGGAGATTGCAAGGAGATTGCCTAAAACATGCCCAATCTGATTGGTGAGAAAAATTAGCATATTACTGAGACATTACATGGTTTACAGTCTTGCCTGAGAGAAGTCCATAAAATGGAGATAGATGGGTGAACTAACTCTATATAAAAGGTTCAGAAGAAGCCCAGGTAAGATAATACTGGCCAGAGAGTAGTGTCAGATTCTAAAATGTTAAATAAATGAATGAAAAGAAATTGTAAGACTCTCTTAGGACAGTTTGGGGAGGATGGCATGCCACTGCCTCTTTCTGAAATTCTATCCTCACTTCTCTGATGAGCCAAATCCTTTCAGCTCTCTTCAATAATTCCAGCCAACATTGATCTTGCCTCTTCCTGACTGCTGAGAGCACAGAAGGATCTATACTATATCATTTACTTGGGCCCTTAATTAACAGGCTATTGCATATTGTCCTGATTTCAGTGCCTTCTTTAATGTATTAATATTTAAAAGTTTCTTAGGTTCTGGTGATTTATACAAGTCTATAGGGAGGGTTGAGCACAGTGTTAGGCACTTTAAATGTTATGTTAGCCATCTGCTTCTGCATTCTGTCTTATGATGCTTTCAGATTTCTGCTTCTCTTTCCTAGACTTTATGTATTCTTGCATCCTCTTAGAAAAGCCAATTTTCTAAAATTTTCTTCTAGGTATTATACAATCCTTGTCAAAAGGAATTTTTTTTTTGAGTCTTCATAATAATTTCACTCCCCATATTCTGCAGTACTTCTTCATACTCACACGTTGGCTTCTACTTCCTCCCTAAACAGTTAAGCACTGGCTTAATCCTCTTCTCAGATATACCACTGGTCTGGGTTGATTCTACAACTTGAATTTCTATGAACTTCTCCTGGGCTGAAATGACCCACTTCCTGGCTTTGAGACTCTGAACAGATGAAATTTGTATATATTGTAACCAGTATTTTCCCTATCTTTTTTCTCAACTACTATATATTTGACTTGTGAAAACTACATTTCCCATGATGCAACACACACCCATCCACCCACCTCCTTGTTACTAACCACCTTATTTTCTGGTGATTTAGGCTCTAACTGGATATAAAAAGAGAGGTCTTCACAACAATGTGAATATACTTAACTGAACTGTACACTTGAAAAGAGGGTTAAGATGGTAAGTTCTGTGTTATGTGTTTGCCATAATAAAACGAGAGAGAGAGAGAGAGAGAGAGAGAGAGAGAGAATGCTCTTGACTGGGAATAAGAAAAAAGACAGGGGAAGAAGACAATATAAGGGCTACCTCTCAAAAGCAGAAACGAAGTGGTAGAGGGTTACCTTCCCAAGATTTATCTGAACCAAAACTGGCTTTTGTGAACCAAGTGGCACAGCATGGGGGTTGGAGGAAGGAGAGAACAAGGTTTTTCTAAGTGCTGTCAGTTGGGCATAATAAAGGTAAGCCACTAATTGTGTGTTTCAATCTAGAACCAAAATTCCTGGTAGCTAATGGAAATTCCCTAAGATTTCAGCAATAAATTGCTTGCTATTGTTTTAAGTGTCTGAAGATTTTCACCTTTTTCTCACTTTCATAGGAAGACACAACAGAACTTTTTTTTTTTTTTTTTTAAGGGCAGTAAGCCAGCGCTTAACCACCGCACCACTCGGCCGGCTCAAAAGTGTATGGTTTTTTTTCTTCTTTTTGTTTGTTTGGGTTTTTTTGTTTGTTTGTTTTTTTGAGGGCAGTGTCACTGGCCCTCTATGTGTGGGACCGAACCGGGGCCGCTGGCTTCCCAAGCCAGCACTTAACCACCTCGCCACTCGGCCGGCCCACAACAGAACTTTTTTACAAGCCATTATCAAGGTGCTATTTGAGAAGCCTCATTTAAAAGAAAGCTCATTAAGCAAGTAAATTTTAAATCAACTTTTCATTTGTGTTTAAAGGTTTTCAATTAAGGAAAATAAAAAAGCATCCTAACACCAAGTGCCTGAAAATTTTAGAAACTGATTATAAAAAGGGTAGAAGAAGCAATGAACAATCAAGATGGGAAATGAGAAGTTACAGGTATTTTCAAACATTTAAAGCACAGTCTACTAACATGGGAAAAGAAGACATTACCAAGAGCTCTCTTGTTAAGCTGGTTGCAAAAATATTTTTATTTGAGAAAAGCATAGGTGTTGAGGCCTAATGAGGGGTAGATGATTCATTAGCATGTAGCCAACATGCTGTTACAGTTCCCAGCTGTGTAGACACACTAAGAAGGGAGAAGACTAAGACAGCCCACTACCCTCTGGAGTCATCAATCTGTGTATAAAGTCTATAGATTCCAGATAAAATAATCACTCACCCCACAAATTTTTGCTATCTATATAGAACCAGTTCTAGATTTTAAATGAGCAGAACAAGTAGCTGCTTCCATGGTGTGTACTAACAGAATTTCATTGCTTCTCTTGTTACTCAGGGGCCTTCCTCTCTACTTCCTTTCTTCCTTTCTTTCCACCCAAAAGGTCATGCTTCCAACCCTACCAGTCAACACCTATGCTTTTCTCATACTATCTAGTTGCTACCTTCAGAGGCAGAAAGAAGGGATCCAATCAAAAGGCAAGTTGCAGTAAGAGGAGGCATTAAATTTTCTTTTATTTAACTTGGTTTTACTGGGCTCCTACTCTATGAAACCACCATGTAGGTGCTATAGAATATGCACAGAAGAACAAGGCACTATTTTAGACCTCAAGGAAGCTTTATAGTGGAGTAGGAAAAACTCACCTTAGCCCAAGAGTCTATAGGAGAAAACAACAGAAAGAGGGAGTTGACAGTAGCTTAACTTGCAAGAAGGAGGGCTCAGGGTCCAGTCAGTGTTGTCTCATCACTTTCAAATCCAAGTTCAGCTGTAAGGTGTCTTAGAGACTTTATCTGATCTACTGACTGGAGAAGAGGCTACACAAATGGGTTGCTTTTAAATTCCATGCCAGCTGCCCCACACATCTATATTAAAGCTTAAGGGCAGTAGGAAGTCTGATCCTGGATAATTAGTACTTGGAAAGTGGGAATAAGTACTATAATAACATAAGAGACTTGCACACAGTTATTAGTTTTATATGAATATAGATCAACTTAACACACTCATTGTTAAGTACAACAGAAAGTAGCAAAGGCCTAGCAAAGATGCAAAATTATATGAATGGACTTAAGAAAAAGTAAATACTACTGTCCACTGCCTACCAAGCTGATTCATTTACTCATTCACGATATTTACTGAAAACCTTCTATATGCCAATCACTATTTTAAAAACTGGGTATATATAAGATGGTATACAAGCATACAACCTAGAAGACCAAACCCAGACCATTGATAACACCTTCTAAATGCCTTGTTAGCCGTGTGTCCCCACTCTTACAGGGAAGCATCTCAGTCAAAACAGTGTATGTCTCAATGATTTCTGCATATTCGGCCTTTGACCTTTGGCTTTCTTGTATTGCCAGTGACATTAAGGATCCTTCCAGATATTCACTGGAGACCACCTATGTTATTAGAAACCATTACAGTCAGACAATTAGATTTCATTAACAGGCAGGTAATGTGCTTGCTATTATGATATATGGGGTCACATTTATCCTGCAGTGTAACATATCTGCTTCATCAATGCAGGAACAGGACGATCTTTCATCTGGATGAAATGGCCTTGAAAGCTTCATCACTGCAGTGCAGCAAGAAGCTACTAAAATGGTTCTTCCTAGCCTCTTTCTGATTAAAAAAAAAGGGCTGCACCACCTCCCAAGGGCTTCATGCAGTTACTATAGCAACACTACATCTGAGTCAGAACTATTAACAATCACCATGGCAACAAGTGTTTCACTTGCCATTTCCAGAAACTCATTTCGTTTGGACTAGAATCATCACACCATGTAAAAAGGGGTGGGTTTTCCTCTCACTAGGAAACAGGATACTTTCTCCAAATAACTTATCCAAAAAGTGTTTTAAATAAAAGGAATTATAAGGGGATCATGCTGGCATAAGCTGATTATCCTCTTTTCAGAAATACTATAGTGTAATGGAAATAATGGTTAAAATGTTAATAATTGATGTGGTAGATTCATTGTTCTCAGTAAGATCCAGTAAAATCTTTGGTACAGAAAAGTTCCTTCCTATTTTGTAAATTCCAATAACTGTTGTATTTCTCTTGTCCAGCTGTTTTTGTCTTCATTAATTTCCCTTCCTTCACTCTGTCAGACACCCTCTTAAATATTTTGCAGAGCAGAATTCTTTAGAGGTTTGTGGATGACACATGTCAAGTGAGAAGTAGCAGAAAGGATCACACTGATTTCTGGAATTGCACCAATAATGAAGTGTGTGGTCCTCTATGGGAAGTGGTCATTGTGAAACTGCAGGCCCATCCTATTTCCGTTCTTTTTAAAACACAATATGGTAAAGATGGTAAGAATGGGCAGTGTCCAGATTATCATCCAGAATGTGGTCTCCACAAATGATCGGAAGCTGGAGCAGAGTCAACGTCGCAGTTCCAGTCTCTAAGGCCTACGGGGTCATCTTTGCCCTCATGTCATCAGCGTCCCTCCCTACGTGTCCCAGGGCACCTCTTCACTTCTTGACCCTCATGCCCTCACCCTATCATGTCACATAATGACATTTTCTTGGGACTTTTGTCCTGGGCCACAGTTGCTAGGGTAAGATAAGGTTGACTAGTAGCTTTCAGAACAGGTTTTCATGTGTACTGACAAAACAAATAGATCAAAAGGTGTGAAAACAAAACAAATTTTCCCAAACCAAAATCCAAATTACATCAAACTTTAAATTGATCTCCTTTTCTTTTGCAAGTATCTTGTTTAGTTGCAAACGAAGATTCTGTGTTCTGAAGTGCCCTTTCTTACTTCAGAGCTCACACCCTGGAGGATGAAGGCAGGCTCCAGAACCAGCAAACTTTATTCCATGAAACACAACTATACCAGTGATGGGAGAAGGGAAATGGAGGGGATCATTCTTTGTACTGTGAATCCTTGGTTATTTTATTCTTCAATCACATTATTTAGAATAGAAGTTGGAGGAGGGGAGAGGCAGGTAAATTTAAAGTGTCTCACTAGGCCACTTTAGGATGGCCTTGAGGAAAAGAATCCCCAGCCTATTACTGAAAGTTAGAAGAACTCCAAGGTCAGGGTGACATTAGACGGAAGCTGAGGGCTGTCCTGTAGCCCAGAGTAAACAGTCATTCAGAGAAAATTTTAAAAATTGTAAAAAAGGTTGCATTTTATAACGAACCCACCTCTGAGTGAGGCTCCCCTATTGCTGCCCTGACCCTGGACAACCCAGGAAAATATGAATTAGACCTCCAGAAAATGTAAGTGATATTGGAATGCTCACATGTGCAAAGTTTTCTCTGAAAATCTATAATTTGTATACTGCTTAATTGTTGACCTTTCAATCATATTTTTTTATGTTCTAAATAAAATCAATGGTTCTCTAGAAAGAAAGCTGCCTTGTGACATGGTATAGATAATCCAGTGAAGGGTACACCTACATTGTAATCAGTGTAAGGGGCTCCAGCTGGGAGACTCGTACTCTGACATTTTCCACAGCTCTTTGTGTACCAAACTGCACGTAACTTGTAGAAGCATCCACTATGGATTCAATCCCTCTTCCTCCCTTTACTAGCTCTGAGACAATGATGAGTACATGACATAATTATACTGACCACATTTTCTCACATCTTTGAGATAGAGCTAATGATAATACCTAGTTCATAGAATTGTCTCAATGATTAGTTCATTTGAACTAATTATATTAAGCACCTAGTACAGTGCCTGGCATTAAATAAATACTATTACATTATAGTTGGATGCAATTGGTCTATATTCTCATTGCTTCCTACTCAAATGGATTTAAAAAGTATTTTTTTTTTGCATTAAAAATTGTTCATTCATCTCTTCATTTATTCAACAAACATTTATCTCAGAGAGGCAGGGACAAGATGTAGGCCTTGCCTGGTGAGGGTTGTAATTTACTAATGTTGAAAAGACTGGTAGGGGAGGGAAAGCATTAAAATGATATTTCTGTTTCAGAATTAAATGAGATTTTTCCCAACTGGGTGAAGTGGTCATGCATTTATCTTTGTGGACTCCTCTCCTTCTGTAACACAACTTTTAATAGGTAAATATACCCACAGGCTTTTGTACTCAATTTGTGAAGCTGTAGTATAGGTTGTCCCAATTGTGCCATTAAAATTGCCTAGTATAAAGTGTGTGTTTCTCTTGGCTATAAAAATAAAAGTTCCCTATAGATTGTTACTTGGCAAACATAGTTTGATTGAATTGGGCTATTTTCATTTTAGGCTCAAAGAGAAGCAACATGCCTTAGTGGATCAAACTGCTTTGCAGTCAGAAAACTGGGCTTCCCATTTCAAGTCTGCCATCGAGTTATGTTTGGAGAATTCCTTGGTTTCTTCATATTTGGAAAAAAAATGGAGAATACTTT
Source organism: Aselliscus stoliczkanus (assembly GCA_033961575.1). Classification (NCBI taxonomy): domain Eukaryota; kingdom Metazoa; phylum Chordata; class Mammalia; order Chiroptera; family Hipposideridae; genus Aselliscus; species Aselliscus stoliczkanus. The sequence continues at coordinate 69,769,331 of CM066729.1, forward strand.
CTGCCTCCTGTATTTTGTTATAATAAAGATTAGTAAAAGGGTTTAATGATACAATGAACCCTAATTCTTTCACAAGCTCTCTCAGAATGGGGACCTGTAAATACTGGTTCTACTGATTTCTTATTCTACAAAATACAAACAATTAAATGTGATCAATACAGCCTGATTTAACCATGTACCAATAGACCTAGCAAACAGCCTGTTCTAAAACAATGCAGACATGTTTGGCCACAATAAAAGAATAAGTTAGAGAGGGCTGCTCATCCTCTGAGCTCTACTTCAAATATTTTGTTTGTATTTATTCATTGCCGTTGATTTTTCACAAATGTCCGCCTCACAACAGTTTACAACATTAGGAAATAAGCTGCTTTGTGATACACTCTGCCTTCCATTTCTGCTTTCAAGGAAGCTCATGGGAGACAGCAAACAGATAGTTCTCTTTGCTACTCCCTTACACACACACACACACACACACACACACACACACACACACACACACCTAAAGCTAAAATCACTTAGTTATCACCATCCCAAGTCCTCTTTCATTGAGGTCATCCTGGGTAAAATCAACTATATGGCTGATCTGACGAAGCAGTGACTGCCCAGGTTCAGCCTGCACTGGGAAGTCATATGAAATCAGCTGGTAACTGAAAGTCACCAGTAATTCTCAAGGAACAGAATTCTGCTTTTTCTCCACAGTCTTTCCTGGTCCCTCCAGCTTAAAGATTTATTTTCTTTCTCATAGAACTTTCAAGTGTGTTTATCCAGCCACCTCTTCAAAAAGGTTATATGTTCTCTGTGGGCAGAAACTGTACCTCAGGTTTGCTTTTCTTATGGCAGCTAAGGCAAAAAACTTGTATATTCTGGTTATCAAAAGTTTTGATTTTAGGGTTCTGGAAGGACAAAAAAATAACAATAAAATGCTTCCTGACTGCTGCTAAGCTATGGACAAGGGAAACTATTCCTTCTGGGCACAGTGAGTACATTATTCTTTGCAAATTTGCCTACTGAATATAGACAGTGTTTGAGGTATATATTGACTCAAGGCCACTCTAGTAGTTTTATCTTATGTATGTGGGTCTTATTATAGCCAATCAGCACAGATAGCTCAACTCCATCCTAATCAATCAAGCTGTGACAAGATGGAGTAGAGCAGGACCTAGAAACATGGGCAGAGACCACCATTTTGAAGTATTAAGATTGTCCCTATAATTTAGATAATCCAAATTATCTTATAATTCCATATTTAAATTGACTCTGTTACTATCAAAATTCCACCCAGACTCAATGGCCCCTCTAGACCTCTGCTCCTACAAGTAGTCATTCTCAGATTTAAGGTCAAAAAATTATTAAGGTTCTTCGGTTGCTAGCAACGGAAACAACTCTGGTTAATTTGGGTGGGCATATTGGAAACCTACAGGGCAACGCACACAATCCCAAAGAAGGCTGAAGAACCCAACTTAGAACAACTAAGAGTCAGGTAGTTCCTGAAGGTCTCAGTAGAATCAATAAGTGCTATTCTGCAGGAATGAGTGGACTCTTTTTTGCTTTTTCCTAGAAGAGAGTGACTGCTTAAGGTGAGGGCACATGCTCCCTGCTAAGCTGTCCTAGAAGCAGAACCTGGCAGAAGGAAACTTCAGGGAAGCCTGTGCTTCCATAGAGACAGGAAAGGCACTTGAATTCACCAACCAACCAAGATTCCACCCAACGTAGGGAGAGAATTCACCTCGTCCTACTTCCCAAAATATCAAGAAGCTTTAGGAAAATATATTGGGTGCCTCCAAAACGACAAACATCCATTACAACCATTACCCCTTTTTCTTCTGCTGTAGAAGCAATATTGGATTTATTTTCTCTAAGTCTGTTAGCCCTTATAGGACAAGTAGGGAAATTCTGTATGCCTGCTGTTTAGAACTTTGCTCATCAGCTTGCCACCTTGGCCAGCCTAGCTTTCCCAATATATTATTTTCACGTAAGCTTCTAAAATAAAGATTCTGTCTGTTCTTCTGCCCTACATATCACAGTAGAAAATTCAGGTGCTCAGTTTAGCAGCATTTTGCAACACTGATACTGTCCTCATCTGATTTGGTTGAAAGATGATGATAAGCAAAATGATACTGGCAGCTTTTAATATATTCCAAGCTTAACAAAGGAAGAGGATTCTGTAATATTCAGTTGAATTGAAATAAGCAACTAAAGCACTGTCTGTACAAGCTTTGTAATATCTATATGCCAATCAAGTTGCTGTCATCTCTCCATATGTCTCCTGGACATTGGGAGCCAACTTTAGGAATTCTTTAAAAATCAGAGTAATATATTCTCTGGTCATAATACCTGTAAGGGAGCAAATAATGAGGATGACACATTAGTCACCAAATCGGCATGTTCAGTAACTGGCATCCAGAAAACATGCTAGAGAGCCAAGACAGGACTTGCGTTCATACAAGCCTTCAAAAGGAAGAGTCTGTAAGGCCATGTCCTGCTTTCTCTCTAATATTTATACGTGATGATATGACAGTGGAATGTATATTTATTCTGATGACTAGGTCATTTTCACTTCCCAGCTATTTGGTTGACAATTGCTATTCACTATGTTTCCTAAATGCTAAGTGAGCAACACACTAGTGCTGATGAAACTTGTATGGGTCATTTTAGTGCTGCACCAGGGAAAGAAGCCAGGATCACAGGGGTGCCAACTGCACAGGCTTACTCTGTACTGACCAAACCTTAGATCATTTTTCTCATTCAATAGCTCAGAATTTATAGCTGCAGTGATATATTTAAAGTAATAGAAATAATGATTTTTGTGATTCATTTGTGCTGTTGGTCAGCCAACAAACCAAGTCCAAAAGATCCTGAATTATCTGCTTTAACTGATTTTTTTTACAGTGAATACACAAAGCAAATAATTGCCAACTCTTTCTTCTATCCTGCAAACTTACAGGCCCTAAGTTTGGTTATTTTTCATGCTGGTTTTAAATGACGTCAGATGTCTGTACCCGCTATAGGAACACATGGCTACCCTTTAAGATGTGGCATTTCCTGCCCAGTTAAAAACCCTTTGAAAATGTATTCCTCCTCAACTCCAATTTTAGATGCACCCTATCTGCAACTTTCCAGACCTACACAAGAAAAGGAAGATCAAAGCTGAGGATATCAGGCCTAGCTTGGTTTCCTGAGGTTTGGGGTGAAGATTAGGAACAGCTCTGGCAGGTCCTAATGAGCTTCTGGTTTCAGGAGAGCATATGTTTCAAACATAGGTTTTCAGAGCTGTACAATGAAGAAATCAGACACTATCGCCGAGACATAAAGTCATGAGCCCGTTGTAAATAAAGCTCCATGCTCACCTATTTGACTGTAGCATCACTTTCCGGTAAGGTTCATAGTGCTAGAGTGCTCTACTGACAAGGGGACCAGAGGGAGTATAAGGGCAAGAAGGATAAAGGGAGCAAAACTGGGCTTGGTATTCTGCAAGTCTGTTCAAGGTAGGCTACCGAATGGAGACTTGTTCCCAGTACTTTTCCCACGGTTTGCAGCTGACATAGAGTAGACATTACTGGGAGGTAACTACGGGTGTTCCATCAAAGCTAACAGAAAAGTTTGGGAGTTTTTGATGATGGATGTACAGGTGCCTGGGTAGCAAGGAAAAGTTAATTATTATGGAGAAAGCAATAGACAACAAAAAATTATTTTAAAAATATGTCATAAATCCAAGAATAAGTATTACATCATACATGCAGTTTGGTAAATTAAAAACAAAGAGAGGTGCTACCAATGACACGAACAACAAAAGCTATTCCACAACATGGTCTTTTCCAACTTCCTCATTGTACCCTTGCTTCTCCTTCTAGTTTCGTTCTTTTCACAGCATTGTCTTACCTTGACATACAGACTGTAATTACAAGATAACCATCTGCCACCATTCACTGTTTGGGGCTGCACATATTTCTGTTGGGTCTTGGTTTAACCCTCTGTTTGTCTTTGTTGTTGTTGGTTGGTTGGTTAAGGTAGCTACTAGTCTGATGGGAAGTTTGTCTGAAACTTCATGGAAAGATAACTACACTTAGATCCTGGGGAGCAGGAGGAGGCTTTTAAAAGTCCCAAAGTTCAGGTCACATGCCCCCTCAGAAAAAATAAATAACTGGGCTTGAGTAAGAACATTTGATGTCCATCCCCTTTTGACAAGGTAAGCAGGACATGACACTTCCCTGGACTTTTGCATCTCTATTCATAGAATAACATCTTCCATGTCTAACTCATAGGATTATTTCAAGAATCAAAAGAGATGAGTATAAAATATGCTTTATAAATTGCAAAGTGCAGAACCAACACAACTTGACTGTCTTTAATATAATATTTTCCTGATTTTACAAAAATTTCCTGATTTTACAAACATAGAAATACAAGCATGGATAAAACAGACTAACAGTTTTAAGTCACATCAAGAAGTCTCATTTCTCATTTCTGTGCAGTCACACCTGGGGCAGTTCCCCTCCTTCTGATAAGGTGGCAGCTTCTGTCACATTCATATCTCAGTCTCTGATTCTCTGAATCTAGAAAATACACGGGAAATGGACATTCTCAGCACAGACTGCTAACCAGATCCTTCCTACATTTCTTTAAGGAGTACATCTTCCAAGAGGGAACGGGACATATTAGTCTACACACACATGCACTTGCACACACACACGCAAATACTTCCTATTCTGATGTTCAATTCATTTCTAGATTTTCTCTCAAAATGCACATAGATGGATTGCTAGGAAATTGTGGTGTCAATCAAGACACCATAAAAAGCAACATTCCACGATGGACAGAAGAATACCTTGGATGTGTGGTAGGCACAATCTTGGTGACTAGTGGGTATCTTTCTCCAGGTCTCTTCTGGTCTGGGTCTACCATCATTTTGTTGGTTTGTTGATTTGTGTGTTTGTTTTTCTCAACCTAGTTCCGTCTGTGTTATAGGTAGCAGAGAGTATTCCCAGAATTAAGCATTAAGGTATTTATCAGTGTTGGTGTGTGTTGAGCTGTGTCTTCATCCTTTCCTGTATACTCATTAGGATTTTACCTTCAATGAAAGGATATATTTTAATTAACCAGCAGGTGCCTTGCATGTTGAACCAGAGGATGTGTTTTATCCTTCTATCACTGGATCTGTAACAGCATCTCTGTCCACGCACATCATCCATAATACCTGACACAGTGTACCTAGGAGGAACTCTTGGAGTGGAGGTCATAATAGATGAAAAAGTAGAACAGATATTAGAAACTTACAGCTGCATGAAGTCCCCTACTGTAGCACCCCACCCTAAATTCCTGCTCCCATTCCAGGGCTCTCTTACTGTAACACCCAGTTTCCATTTGCCACATGTATCCCATCTATTATATTTTGGTCTGAAAGAGGAATTTTAAAATACTAGTAGCAGAGAAAAGTGAAAGGCCTGATAATTATGCAGTAGGGAGGGTTGATGGTGGCAGAGAGCCAGCTCAGGATGAACCCTTGTGAGCACTGCTGTCTTCCCTTGAGTAGCAGAAAGGGTTCAATCACATTCATCAAAGATTAAAGTGCTTTGAGGTGCCTCTCCAGAGCACTTGGAAAAAGATGCCTTCTTCTCTCTCATCCAGAGCAGTTTAAGTTTTTCCATCTATCTATTAATGTTCTACATCTGGTATAGTTTTTCCAACTTTCTACCAGGCTTCCTCTTAAAAAAAAAACACACATTGGTCATTCGGAGACATCTATTTTTCTTTCTCAGAAAAAGCTTTGAGAGGCTTTAAGAGCAGGAAGAGAGGAGTATAGGGTTGATCTGCAAAACTTGTGAAATTTTGTCTTCAGAACCCATGGTTTCCTGCTCTATATCGTGCATCTGAAAAATTAAATAGAATGAATTACAGGAGAAAACCTGAATCAGTCAACCCAGAGAGAAAGCATGAGCCTGAATCAGGTTCAACTCAATTCAACAAGTATTGATTGACTGCCTGAGATGTGTTTTCACAGGGTTAGCAGGCTAAAAAGCAGAAAACCAACAGAGAGGAGAGTGATTAAGGCTCTCTCACCTGTTGTACTTGGTGTTCTCTGAAACCTGAATCTTGACTAACAAATTAACTTATGAATTGCTGAAAATTTTTGTGGGAAGTTCTTGCCTTCAGGGTATCCATTCCCCCTACTGGTAACAGGATACCAATTTTCACTTGGAAAGCCCGCTCCTACTTTCTGTTCATGATATTCATTAAAATTGACTCCACTACCAGTAACAGGGAAAGGCATATGATGCAAGATAAGGTGATCACACCATGGCATTCCCCTAGCTACAGCGATTGGTTTAAGGAAAGGCATATGATAATATCAGAGCCAATCTAAGCTATTTTCCAGAGCCACCAGGAGAGAGATGCCAACACTTTGCAGAAGTTTCTGAGAACATAGATTAAGGACATAAATCTGCTGGCAACCAGAATGCCATTATTCGAGTAAGAAAGGGATTGACTGAAGAAAGACCTAATCAAGAGACAAGCAGAGCCAAGTACCAAAGGAAAGAAAGCACTCTGCAGCCATTACTTGAGCTATTAGATCCACCTTTCCCAGAGCCATTTCCTTTGGAATTCCCAGTTACTTGAACCAATAAATCCCCCTCTGCTTACCCCAGCTTGAACTGGATTTATTATCACTTACAATTCAAAGAATCCTGACAAACTTATTTTTATGTTTAAAGAATTATCCCAAAGAATATGAATTTTCCCTCTGTTAACGTTGGCTAATTGAAAAAAAAAGGTAATTAAATTATATTTATGATTTTTGTGTATAATTTTATAAGTATATAATTCATCTTAATTTACCATCCCATTGGGAAGGAATCCACAAGTGGAGAAGTGGAGACAAACCCTAATTTGTTAATTTGGTGTAAAGGGAAGACTATATTTAAAACCATTGACCAAGAACTGAAGTTCATAGGGAATGAGAATAACTCTTCGGGTATGTTTATTAATTAGCACATTCACCAATGGTTTTGTCAACCCCTTTTACCTCGTATAGCACATGATAATATAAGCACATGTGGGTAATCATCTCCCCCAACTATGTGCAGTAAGTGACTAATCAAATTCCAAAAGAGATCAGCAATTCTGCTCACCTGGTCTAAAAGATCCTGAGACAATATCAATCTCCTATTGCAATAGCATAAACTCACCATCTCAATAAATCTGCTCTTTGGCACAGAATTTTACTCTCTGCCAGCCACCATGCCAAGAGCTTTACATGCCACACATTTCATTGACACTTCACAAGACCCTATTATGAATCCCATTAAAAATTAATCAACGGAAGTTCCTGCAAACTAAAAATCTCAGCCAAAGATCAGCAAGAAACGGAGACCTGGATTTGAAACCATGTCTATATAAGCCCAAACCTGTGACCTCAAGTATATTATTGTTAGTCCACAGTCTTCTCACTTTCCTATTCTTACCACCACCATGGTTACCAGCTTAGCTCAAAAGAATCTTGAGCCAACTAACAACTCAAATTCAAGAGGCTTTGGCCTCCTCTGTGCACATTGCCCTCTTTCCTCACCTCAATGCTAGGATTCCCCAACTCCCCCAAATTTTGATGATTTAATCCATGTCAGAGAGCAACTACCCAGAGAGACTCAGCCTCAGCATGAGCATACAGGGAAGTCCTCTAGTCCTTTGTAACTCACATGTCCTACTACAAACTCATCACCTTCCTCTTTAAAACAACCTCTCCTCTAAAACAAGCATCAAATCTCAAGTTATTGGGACAGCTTCCTCAAATGAAGTATCCAACCAGTTGCTGAACTCTGTGAATTCTCCCTTCGAGATTATTTCTGTGTGTTACTTTATAGTCCTATTCCATACGTGTGTTGTATTACCTGCTCTCTGAAGGATTTTTATAAGTTCTTCCTACCCAGTTTTTCTGTCTCTGATCTCTCTCTTTCTCATTTCTCTTAGAAAGTAACTTAAAAGATCCTTTTAATCACATTACTTAACCAGCTCAACAAACTTTATTTGCTCCCATTGTTTACTGAATGGGTTAAAAAGTTTTAACATTTTAAGGGCTTATGTAAACTGGCCTTTGTCTACTTTTCTCTCCCTCTACCTCCTTAATTTTTTATTCTAAAGTATCCTAAATGCTGGCCTCTGGACTCAGCTTGCTTTATTAATTCTGTGATCCTGTTCACATTGTTTACTCTGCATGAAATGCATTTCCTCTTGTCTCCAGCCATAGTGATTCTATTTCATCCTTAAAGACCCAGATTATATTCCATTTTCTTTTTGAAACTCCAACCAGAAATTACTCCCCTTCCTCTGAAAAAGTTAAGGAGCTTACTGATATCACGACTTCCTTGGTACTTATCCTATAATGCCTTATACTGCAGCTATCCAAGTGGAAATTTCATCTTTCCCACCAAGAATTAAGCTTTTAAGAGAACTCATAATTTACACACCTTTATGCCCCAGTAGAGCACCTGGCCTAGTGGTTTGGCCATAAGAGATATTGCACACATACTCTAACTGAACAAATGAAATATATGAAATAGGTGAAATGTTGTGCTGGTCAACATCCAACATGGTGCCTAAGGATCCTTGCCTCCGGTACTCATGCTCTTGTGTAATCCCTTCCCACACTAAATATCAAATAAGATATTGCAGAAATGACAGAATGTGACTTCCAAGGTGAAGTTGTGAACAGTATTGTGAACACCAAGTGTGACCATAATAAACTACAGACTTTGGATGATTCTGATGTGTCCACATAGGTTTATCACTTGTAACAACTGCACCACTCCGGTGGGGATGTTAATAATGAGGGATGCTGTGCATGTGTGAGGATATATTTTCCCCCTCAATTTTGCTATGAACCTAACACTGCTCTAAAAAGTAAAGCCTTTAAAAAAGAAAAAGGTATTGTGGCTTTCACTTTGTGCTTTCTTCCATCACTTGCTCTTGGGGAAGAGAGAGACCATGCCATACGGACACTCACGCAGTCCTACGGGTTGGTTACATGGCTGGAAACCAAAGCCTCTTTCCAACAGCCAAGACCAAGTTGTCTGCTACATGAGTGAGACACCTTGGCAGTGGATCCTCCAACCCCAGTCAAGTCTTTAGAGGACTACAGACCCAGCCAACAGCTTGCCTACCCTCTCCTGAGAGACCCTGCAACAGAATTACCTAGCTAAGCTGTTCCAGAATTCCTGACCCATAGAAACTGTGTCAGATAGTCGATATCCATTGTTTTTTTTTAAGATCCCAAATTTTATGATAACTGATAACAAAGCAATACACAACTAATACACAAGCTCATCGTGGTAGCTGTAAACACTAACATAAGAAAATCCAAAAATCTCCCATTGAGTCTGAGGAGATGAAGAGAAAAATAAGAAATAATAAAAAAGAGAGAGAAGACTTCAAAAATTGAAATACCTGAGCTGTACATGCAAGATTTTTCTGTTGCATGAGACCATGATTAAAAGGCTGTTTTTAGTATCCAGGTCTCAGTGCCTGTTTCTGATCTGTGGGCTAAAATCTCTAGTTAGGTTTGCAATCCTAATTTCCAAGCATATGATGAATATTGGTGACTATCATTTGTTTATCATTCCTATTTAAGAGAAACTATTCTAAGATCTTCCCAACAACCCTATGATATAAGTGCTCTCAGTGTCCCCATTTTACAGAAGAGGCCACTGAGGCACACAGAGTAAGTAACTTGCTCAAGCTTTCAGAGCTGGAAACTGGCAGAGTTACCATTGCATCCAGGCAGCTAGGAATTACAGCCCACACTCTGAATCACTATGCTATATGAGACATTATGCTTCCTTTAAGACTTGACAATATACGTATTTCACTGAAATCATTTAAAATATTAAAATTAAGTTTACTTAAAATTGGTGACTAAAATTAACTCATAGATGGCTTCAGCAATCCTCACTTGGTTACGAGATGGTCTTACTTCACTTCCTTTGATAGTTAAAATCCTGAAGTAAAGCTGAGAGGCTGCCTCGTTTTGAATCTCCTCAAGAGACACTCTTAGAGCCTTGAGTGTATTTATCTCCAGCCTAGTGAGACCTGAAGCATCCTTTGATTCAAGCTGGGTGAATCAAACTGGGATGTTTGAATCCAGACTGCAATTGTTGATTTTTGAAACACAATTAAATTCATTTGACTCTTTTATTCAAGTCTAGAAGGAACATGGTAAATAAAAAGTATAATTTGGGAGATATTTTTATTCAATTGGAATATTTTCAACAAATGCTGTTCAAAATCCTGAGGAAGGCAGGAAAACCTGTAACACTCTGCTTTCAGGGAGTTTATACTCTAATAATTACACGTTGGTTATAATAGGTTTTCATTATAAATAAATTGTGTTGTAGAATCCAAGAAGTAGACATTATGAATTTTTTTCACATCCCAAATGTCCAACAAAATCTTCTGTTGATTGGGTCATAGATTAGGAAATCAAAATGATAGGTCCCTTTTCAATATTTTCAATATAAATTTATCCAATAAGCAATAAATGTTTTCAAAATGTTTTAACCTTGTTTATATATATATATATATATATATATATATATATATATATATATATATATATATATTCCCCCCCCCTTGGAAAAGCTGTGATGTCTTGCAATAAAAACATAGAAAAAATATGTCATAACTTTCCCGACAACCATATATATATATTATCATATATATGATTAATACATATATATGGTGCTCAAAAAATGTATATACATTTTAAGAAAGGAAAACTGTATTAAAATTGTAATACTCATTATATACCAAAACAAAAGATGAATACAAGTCATGTTTGACTTCTGCAATTACGAGACATGCTCAAAGTGGTACCATCAGCATCAAACACTTCTGATTATGGTGAGCTACTGCTTGAGCAATGTTGACCAAAGTGTCCACTTGTATACATTTCTTTTGCCACCCCCAATATATCTTATAAAGATTCCTTTCTCAGGAAATTCTTTAAGAATATTACCTCTAAACTATAGCAAATACAGTAAATACCTGGAATATTCTTTGTGATCTTCTTTCCCATGGACATGAATTTCGCCTGGTCAGTCGGAGTATCTATATTGCCTCATTAGGAATTGAGATGTTTATAGTAAGAATACAGCGAGTTATGCTAGTTGTTCTTTTTTTTTTAACTCCCAAATGGTCTCAAGTCCCCATCAAAAAAACGTTTTGATTCACATGAATTTGGATGTGCCAAAGGTAAGATTTATTAAGAGTAAAAATGCTCTTGGAAAACAAGGTATAGATTTATATGTAACAATAGACAGGATGGAAAATAGAAAGACTCATGAGGCTTCTGACTATGGACAAATCTCTGAAAGAAGCACACACACTGGCAGGAGGGAAAGAGAATGGGGTGAAGCATGATCATCGATGAGATTGGTAGAACTGCAAGCTAAGGGAAAGACCTGGGATACCTTTAAAGGGAATCCCATGGGAGCCAAACCCACACTTGCAGACTATTCAACTGAGCACAATACATGTGCTGAGTCCAAGTTGGATATTCTAACAATGTATCAACTAAGGTCCTGTATGACATCCTGAACTGTGTCTTATATCTAACCATAACCTAAGACTTGATTGATTCCCACCTGAACTTTCAGGTGTGGACATCTCCAGAACACTTGCAAATTCCTGAAATAAGTGGTGCACATTATGAGACCCAAGAGCTAATGGGTAGCAGTGTACAGGGTGAAGTCCTCAGCATTTGTATTTAGATAGGACTAGATAATGTGAAAACCACCCCATAACATAATTATTTCAAAGATACCTCTTATTTTATTTCCCAAAAAGAGTATGTTACAAAGTAATTTTAATGTTGCAAAGGCAATTTATTATTATATCAATGTGACTTTGAAGACTCGGGAATTTTACAAGGGTATAAATGTTGACAGGAAATAAAAAAGGTTACTTTTTGTATATAGAGCTATTCAATAGAAGGTATTAAGAATAATTGCAACACTATGGCTGATTCATATAGTGAATAGTGTTGCTACTTCAGGATATTACTCAAACTGACCCTTTTCAACTTCTAGAATACTTCTAACCAAATGGAAAAAAGAAAGTTAAAAGGAACCTGATGACATTTAAAAAATTATCATTATCAACCTTTATCTTTACAGTGTGTTTTTTGGAGGATAGTTTTATTTTTCTTTAAAAAGTATCCTCTAATAATTAATGATGGATAGCATTTAAAAGAAAGAAAACAATAAAGAATGCTTCAATCTAGAAAAATATAGTAGTCCTTGCTATAGAGGAAACCATAGCTTGTCCTTACATTTGATTATTCCAGTTCTAAACTGTACCACTAGACTACATTGTTTCTTATCTCTCATTATGCTAAGAAACCAATTATGTTAAATAATATTGCCTGAAGGGATGTTTTTCAGTCACTGAAGAAAGATCATTGTAATGACCTAAGATCTTAAATGTCAATATCTAGTTTAAGAAAGAAGCACACAATTTTCAAAAAAATAGTTTTGCTAAATATTATTTTTCAAAACACAAACTTAACAATTAACATTTTACAACAATATTCCTATTGTGATCCTTTGGTGGGAAGTAGTTGAAAAATACAGCAGGACAAGCAATAAAAAAAATATATATTTGCTGAAATAATATTTCAAGGAAAACACAAAGCTCTTATCAATCCAAAGGGACTTAAGTGACTACAACCTTTAATATAAACATCAATCAGATAGGCTGGATATTCACTCCCTCCATTTCCCACACACTGCAAAAAGCTACACAGGTCTCTGACTCGCATAAATAATAAATTGTCCTTTGCACAAAGATGAGCTCTTATTGTTCAATCCCTCATTCAAAATGGAAGTGCCAAATAGAAAACTATGTCCTCAGGCAAGAAAAGGGTGTGCTTCAGGAAGTATGGGATTAAGAGCTAAATTAATGTTGTAAAATAAGAAAGAAAAGATTGAAATACATATCAGGGAGATAATATCTAAATAACATTAGCAAGGGGTCCTGTGAGAATATAATGAGCTATCTAAATCATATGTGCAGAACACCCAGTAGGCAGCATGTCTTCAAGGGAAGGAGAACAGCTTGATCTGGTCAGGGCAATGACCCTAATGGTGAAAGGTCTGGGTTATATTTCACGTTACACTACTGAAATAGCTGTGAGAATTTGAGCCGCCCACTGTGAGTGTTGGTAGGGTCCCAAATATTTTCTATTCACTCCTTCTCAATATTCATCCAATGAATCTATGCCATAATGAGCCCAGGTAAAGGCAGAAGCATAAATGCTTTAATAGCAGAATTCTCAACAGGGCATATCCAACAAATATAGCCTATATCTCAAATTTAAATTATGCCAAGAAGAGCAAAAAATTTCTGGAGAGACTGAGGTAACTATGGGCTTCTTCGAGGAGCTGGGAAACACATGGATAGCCCCTCTGTCCCTATGTCCCATCCATCCATTGCCCACCTTCTTCCACATACTCAAATAGGAGATGGGCTGAGCTAAATTAGTCAACTAAGAGTATGCACACTCGATATCCATTCCAACTGTTTTCAAAATCAATTAGGAATGGCCTTCAGGTTCCTTTTGGGTCACTTATTGTCCCAGGAAATTGGAAACTTTAGACATGACCCAAATATCCATACCTTTATTCACCTACCAAGGTCTCTCAACCTTGCATTCCCTCCTGCTTCTTTGAGGGTGTATAGGGCTTCAGTTGTAATACCCAAGCCCAGGTTTTAGCTGGGAGGTAAAAATGAAGCAACAGGGGCCTTTCAGCCTCTTTCGTTTCAGGCCATTCAACGGAAATTGCTTAAGTAAAGGACTCTTCCACAGAGTCCAGCTAAATGCACCAAAGTTCTGCATTAGAGTTTGGATCCAAAGTCCAAGCTGATAACAATATGTAACTTTTCCTTGACTTGCCTCCTCTGTGCAAGTATTTCTTGAAGCCTGCCTAGATGAGAATAGCAGTAAAGATATGGAGGTGAGTGCCCTGAGTCTCTTGGCCAAATATCATCAGAAGACTATCATAATAACAAAAAGGCATAGTCACTTACATAGTCATTTTGACATAAATCTGTTGCTACAAACAAGTAAACTATACTGTCAACATTTGAGCAAATGCTTATAAATCTTCTAGGTGTTATAAGTTGAATTTACTATTGTCTTAGCAATGAAGCTAGTGGGCAGATATATTAAGTAGTTTCTACCAGGATGGAAACCACTTTTTTTCTGCCAATTTGCAGAGTGTAGACTTCCAGGGACACTGTTTTGGTTCATGTCATGAGACCAAAATCATGTCCAGGTTCAGACTAGGGATGGATCAAGCTCAAGGGATCTACTTTAGTGTCAATGTCAGAATTCACTCCTTTCAAGTTCTGGAGACCCAGTGACTCTATCAACGTAAGTTGATTCCTGGAGGGCCTTGTGATAACTTGAACCAGGAAAATCTTCTGGATTGTGGGTTCTGTGTGTATATCACTCTTAACCTCTCTTTCAATTAATACCTTGCTCTACCAACCGCCACCGCCAACTCTGCAGACCACGCTTCCTGTCCATCGTCATGGATCTTTGACCTTTCTGGGGTTAGTGAAGCCCCTATAATTTTTCACAACAGCATGTTTTTAACTAAAACCATTATTGCAAACCCTGTATATCTTTAAATTATACAGAATATATGAGTCTTGTGAGCCACAGTGGAACCCCTAAGGAACCAGTCACATTAGCTAACAACATGCCTCCACTTAATTTAGCCTTTTCTAGAGAATCATATTATTGCCAATCCCTTTCTGGTAGAAATTTATTTATCAATTATCTTATATATGGGTTATATTCTAAAACCTCCATCACTGAAGGTCTAGTATACTTATGACTCCAATCAACATGTTGCTGGTAGGAAGTCATCATCCCCTACACCAAGTGGTTTCTGTAAAAGTCCCCTATAACTTCCCCTGAGGGGGTTAACATACCCTTTCTCCTTTATGGCAACTCATGTAGCAGAAAGAATCCGTGGCTTTTAAGTACAAGTCTTCTTTGGCCAAATCTGTGCCTAGAGCCTTGCGTATTACAAGCTTCTTCTAGTTTCTTGATTTTTTGGAAGCCTCCAAATAGAATACGATTCCCAGTATTCTTGACTGTAGATGCCACAGGATGCACATCAATGTCCCCAAGGCTTTTCTATTCCATAACATATGCATTTGTGTCCATTAGCCCCTCATATTAACATTCCCAAAAGCTCCTTTCTCTTCATTACTCAGCTTCCAAGTCTGCTGGATATCCCTGTTAACATTCTCCGGCCAAAGTTTAGGCTTTCTTAGCCTCTCTTGAGAACATGCATGCCCCTGCTAAGCCTTCTAAGGGAATTTTGGGGACAAAGTTCACAATCATTCTCATGGGAGTCACCGGGTGAAAAAAATTCCTCCTGGTATCATATATTATCACCTTCCTATAGGTACTCAACTTCTGGACACAAATTTACTATTCTCCTTTAGGGTTGAGTGATTCTTGTAGGCTATAAAGGCATCTTGGAAGGGCACTACAATAGAGTTCTTTGCTGTCTCTCAATATTGTAAAAACCCAGGAACCTTGGTCACAGCAACAAGACTTTGTGGCCAACTGTTAGCTGTCCCCAATATCTGCTCTCCCTTTATTCTGTAGCAATAGTTTTACTTGAGTACATGGCTACTAATTAAAGACTTTTCTTCGCTTTCATTGCAAGGAAATATGTCCGTATTACACACCCTGACAGGTGAGATCTGAGAAAAAGTGATATATGTCTCTTCCAGGTATTATTTTTAAAGCAATTGGATATGCATTCCCCTGACTCCGTTATCCTTCCCATTGGCTGTCTAAGAGATGGGGAGAAATGGAACTGTTCTCCTGGACCCAGAGGTGAAAGCCTAAAGTTGGAATTGGCAGACCTACCTTACCATTCAGGACAATTACATAATAGAGAAATAAACTCTGTCTTGTTTAAATCACTGTAGTTTTAGCTCTATATGTGACAGCCATTTTAGTCTGTATATAGCAAATGCACCTCCCATTTTTGTTCATATACACTCCCCAAATCTCATAGGTAGAACAGTTTTCCAAGACAAATAAGTAAGCCTGACTTTAATAATAATGCTTGATTATACAATTCTATCATAAAGGACCTAGGAGGGACTAATAATAATTTTATAATTCTCTGTGGTAAACAAATATACAGACAACACTGCTTATAACTTTTTTGATCTCTGTTTTGCATTTCAAGCTCAAGAAGTCTTTAAGAACCCCATATTCTTCCTTAGCGTCTGGTCTAATTCAGTATCCTATTGTGGCAGACCTGTATAGGAGTTTTCTTCACAAGATGTGATTAGCTGAAGAGAAAAACAACCATGTCTCCCTTCAAAGGAAATATAAGCATGACCACTGATCACAAATTTTCCAAACAAAACCTGAGAAGAGAAATTTGCTAAGCAGTTATGAAAATTGCCTCCTTATAGACATTTCTGGGCAAGATAGTGGAGTTAGGTAAATGCTGTGCTCACCACCCTCTCAGGACCATATCAATTAAAGCTAAACTGCAGAAAAATCATCAATGAGAATCTCCTGAAGCCTACCTGAACCAAAGTCCTACAACTAAGTACACACAGAAGAAGCCACCTTAAGACTGATAAGAGGGGCAGAGATGCTGAATGGGCTGGTCCCACACCTATGTGTGACCATTGAAAATCAGGAGGGATGTCTTAGCTGGGAGGTCCCCCACTGGAGAAGCAAGGAGTCTCAGCCCCATACAAGGCTCCCAGCCAAGAATTCCAGTGCCAGGGAGAGAAGTCACCATAACTTCTGGCTGTGAAAACCAGTGGAGATTGTAGCTGAGTGAGCAAGAGGGTGGCTGCAGACCTACACATTTGCTCCTCTTAAAGGGCCCATGCAAGAACTTACTTGCTGATGGACTCACTAACTCTGAGCTCTAGCCCTGGGGCAGCAGCTTGAAAGGTGCTTAAGGAGAGGAATTGAAATGTCTAGCTTCAGGGTGAAGGCTGGAAGGGCAGTTTTCTCCAGGAGGGAGGAGCTGGTGGAAGCCATTGTTTCTTTGTTGAGCTGCCCCCCTCCCTAAGTGCAGATGCAGGCTGCTGCCATATCTGAGTTTCCATCAACCTTGCTATTACTTCATCTGCCCTGCCCTAGTGATTCCCTGAGACCTCACCTCACCCAACTTTTGAGCACACCCAAGCTGCTTCCAATGGCTTTTCTGTACAACCTGCCTTAGCTCATGCTGTGGACTTTTCTAAAATCTCTCAAAGATTAACAAAACCCAAACAAGTAGCATCTAGCTTCAGTATGTCCTGTAACTCTGGCTGAGCAGCCCTAAGCCCAGCACTAACAACAGCAGGCCTCAGTTCACAGATTGGTTTCTCAAGGCACCTTCAAGGCCAGTGTGGAGGACAGCCATGTGTGGATTGCTTTGTGGCTCACACTCAGTGGATCTGGGCAGGGAACAAGCTGTGGCTAAACTTGGCCTGCAGTGGTTCCTCCCAGGAGGCCCTGGGGCTGGCATGGCTGGTGGCCAGCTTTGGACCATGCTGGAGCATCACCCAGATGCTTCCCAAGGACAACACACACAAACAGCATAGTGGGCAGGCACCAGATTCCCACTAAAGGAAACCCTACTCTGTAGCACCAGGCCTCAAAACACATCTCTTTGACTGTAACTATGGCCAGTCCTCACAACCAATCATCCTGATGGTCAGTCCCTTCCACTGATCTGCAAATAGCAACCAAAGCTCATGTACAACAGGAGGACACACACAACTCACACAAGGGACACACCTGGAGTACCCAGCTCTGGTGACCAGGATGACTGCACCACTGGGTCCCACAGGATACCTACTACATAAGGCTATTCTGTTTAGACCAGGAGGCATAAAAGCTCTACCTAACACATAGAAACAAACACAGGGAGGCAGGTGAAATGGGGAGACAAAGAAACATGTCCCAAATAAAAGAACAGAACTAATCTCCAGAAAACACTGAAACTAAATGGAGAGAAGCAATCTACCAGATGCAGATTTCCAAACACTGGTTACAAGGATGCTCAGTGATCTCAGGAGAACTTCAACAAAGAGATAGGAAACATAAAAATGGAGATAGAAAACATAAATAGAACCAGTCAGAAATAAAGAATACAATAGCTGAAATGAAGAATGCATTACAGAGAATCAATAGTAGATTAGATGAAGCGGAGGATTCAATCAGCGATTTGGAAAATAAG
Organism: Aselliscus stoliczkanus; assembly: GCA_033961575.1. Lineage (NCBI taxonomy): Eukaryota > Metazoa > Chordata > Mammalia > Chiroptera > Hipposideridae > Aselliscus > Aselliscus stoliczkanus. Next base: position 69,787,603 of record CM066729.1, read on the forward strand.
GTAGCAGAAAAAAATAGATGAGAATAACAAAAAGAAAAAGAGTATCCAAAAAATGAGAATAGTTTAAGGGGCCTCTGGGACAACATCAAGCATACCAACATTCACATCATAGTGGTACCAGAGAGAGAAGGAAAAGAGCAAGGAATTGAAAACATGTTTGAGGAAATAATGACTGCAAACTTTCCCAACCTGGCAAAGAAAAGAGACATACAAGCCCAGGAAGCAAAGAGAGTCCCAAAGAAGATGAACCCAATGAAGCCCATACCAAGACACATCATAATTAAAATGCCAAAGCTTAAAGACAAAGGAAGAATCTTAAAAGCAGCAAGAGAGAAAATTAGTTAGTTACCTACAAGGGAGCTCCCATAAGACTGTCAGCTGATTTCTCACCAGAAACTTTACAGGCCAGAAGGGACTGGCAGGAAATATTCAAAGTGATGAAAAGCAATGACCTAAAACAAAGATTACTGCTACTCAACAAAGCTATCAATTAGAATTGAAGGAAAGATAAACAGCTTCCGAGACAAGAAAAAGTTAAAGGGGTTCCCTACCCTAACCTAACCAGTATTATAAGAAATCTTAAAGGGATTTCTTTAAGACAAAAAAAAAAATTAAAAATAAAAATAAAAATAAATGAGTAAAATGGCAATTACTATATGCCTATCAACAATTACCTTAAATGTAAATAGATGAAATACTCCTTTAGAAAGATAAGGTGGCTGAATGAATAAGAAAATAAGACCCTTACATATGCTGCCTACAAGAAACTCACTGCAGATCGAAAGGCACACACAGACTGAAAGTGAAGGGATGGAAAAAGTTACTTCATGAAAATGGAAACAAAGAAACAAAAAAAACAGGAGTAGGAAAATTTATGCCACACAAAATAGGCTTTAAAACAAAGGCTATAATAGGAGAAAAAGAAGGATCCAGTAATCCCAATTCTGGGCAATTATCTAAAGAAACCCAAAACTCTACTTCAAGGGGACAAATACATTCATATGTTCATTGTAACATTGTTTATAATGGCCAAGATGTGGAGGCTGCCTGGGTGTCCATTGATGGATGAATGGATAAAGAGGCTGTGGTACATATATACAATGGAATATTGCTTGGCCATGGATGGGAATGGGTTCTTGCCATCTGCGATGACATGGATGGACCTGGAGGATATTGTGATGAGTGGAGTTTGTCAAACAGAGAAAGACAGATGCAATGTGATTTCACTTGTATGTGGAATCTAAAGAACAAAGTAACAAACAAAACAGAAACAAACTCATAAATAGAGAGAACATTTTGATGATTGCCATATGGGAGGGGGACTGGAAGGGGTGAGTGAAAAAGGGGAAGAGGTAAAGGAGTACAAATTGGCTGTTACACAGTAGTCATGGGGACATAAGGTATAGCATAAGGAATATAGTCAATAATGTAATAACTATATAAGGTGTCATTTGGGTACTAGATTTATTGGGGTGAGAGATGGGAGGGGAGTTTGGAGACAGGGTGAAAAGGCAAAGGGATTAAGAAATACAAACTGGTAGTTACAAAATAATCATAGGGATGGAAAGTAAAGCATAGAGAATATAGCCAATAATACGGTAATAACTATGTATAATGCCAGGTGGTACTAGACTAGTGAGGGGACTCACTTCTTGATTTATATAAATGTCTAACCGCTATGCTGTGCACCTGAAATTAATATAAAAGAATATGGAATATCAAAATAAATAAAGTGTAAAAATTTTTTTTAAAAAAAGAAAGAAAATTACCCTCTTATAGCTTTTAAACTGATCCTTTACATATCAGGCTGTTTACAAGGTTGACCTCCTCCCCCAAAGGGAGACATGCTATCGTGTTACTCTCTCCAGTGGTGATAAGGAATCCTATTTTCTCTCTGTGAGGTACACAGGGAAACGACTTGCTATAGTCCACATGGTTCATAAAATAGTATTAACCACATACTCTCTCCTGAAGTAATATTCTATCTCAAAAATAATTATTTCACTCTCATTTTACCCTTTCTACTTCCTTCCTAGAGGGCACTGCAGCAGCACATCATATCATATTAAAGGGGACCCATAACAGCTATTGGGTAGGTACTTCTGGAAATGGAAGGAGAAAATATGAGGGGACTTTATTAGCAATCAATCCAGGGAATATTGTGATGGAAACTCCTCAGGTACTTGGAGATATTCCCCTGGGATATTTGAGGATACTAAGAGCCAGATTGAGGATCACTGGTCTAGGTGTGCAGACTCATACCATCATCATCATCAAAGATTACACCAACCATGGTATAAATCTCAATCTGCCTGTATTAGGAATTGCGATTGGAGACAGAGACAGAGAAATCCCTTACCAAGTAACTTTCAAAGGAGAGGAAATGAAATGTAAATTTGTTCTACATTTCTCAACATCTGCTTCAGACATTTAAAATGCCTTGTAGGAACATGCTAACATCTTTTCCTCTCTCTTATTATCTTATGTATTATCTCATAACAACAACCTGCAGTTCTTTATGTTATTCTACATATCATTCTAAAAAAGCCACCCTTCCCTTTTTTGCATTCTCCCCTCCCACTGCCTCCAACACCATCTGTGTTGTACAAGTACCATCCTATAGATCGATCTGAAACACACCATTCTGTTTCCATGCTGTCCAATCTATACCGATTACAACGGATACACATTGATTCCAGTGTTTCACAATCTGTCATGCATATGCCATTTTACTAAACATCCACAGTGAATGGAAGAGTAAACGGTACTTTTATTTTAGCATTGAGTACAGAATACCAATAACCATCGTTCTTCACTTTCTTGTGCTATGGTTGACACAAGACATAGATAAATTAATATTCTGTAGAGTGACAAGACACATTGGGATCATTTTGAAGAGCATACAACCATAAGTCAGTTCACCGTACCTCTTGCATTGCTATTAAACACTAAATCTTGCTTTTTGACTGCTTTGATGTACACTCCTTACTGCCTTAATTGCCCTAGCCCAATCATTCTAATAAAATGTTCCAAATGGACAAGAGAGCTTTGTGAAACCATTAGCTTCATTAACACCAACATGGTTACCATACCTGGTTTCACTGCTCATTTCTTCTTCAAGGCAAATGATAGTCAACTCCATAAAGTAGGTGAGAGCACACCCACGGCACAAACTTACAGGATTTTTGTATTGTTCATCTGAGAAGCATTCATTGTGTCTCCTCTCCCCTTGCACCAAGCAGTATACTCTGCTACAATAGTGAAGTGCTGTACTCATTTAGCTGTCCCCAAGTAATGTCATGAGCCCTACAATATGCTCTTTTGTTCAGCTCCTTTTCAATTCTGTGATATCTGAACAGATCACTAGGTGATACCTGAAGGGAAAATAGAGAAAAGCAAAATCTTGGTGTGAATTGTTTTCATAATTGGGTTTATGTAACGTAAAAATTAATGATCCTAAGGAAATGTGCATTTTATTATGATGCTGGAATGCTCAGTTTTATACTGAGACACATAGGACTAGAATATAAAGTGTTTCCGGTAGAAAAAATGAGAGAGACAGAACAATGTTTTGCTGCTTTTAAATAAGCCAGTCAAATAGCTCAGTCTAAAAGGCTGTGTTTGTGTGTGTGTCAGTGTGAGATAATTCTGCCCACTCCCTTCCTTTCTCCTGCTTCTCCAGGGAAATGAGTCACACCTGGTTGCTGCCCTTGATGTGATGTTTGATATTCTGAATTCCCATCAGCCCTGCACAGCTAGGATGATGTCAGCACAGTTGACATTGTTAGATCCCTGCTCTGCTTACATCAACTCCCTGTCGCTCAGGCGTCAGATGAGTGTGGCGAAGGGAGGAAGGCATCATATTCTTAGCAATCAAGCTCTCATATCCAGGATCCAGAAATGACATCTGGCACTTTGCTTTGGGGATTTCCAGAGCTTCCCAGAATTTCGGTCAGATTAGAATATTGTTGCTCTGAGTTAAAAAATTATTACTTATTCTCTTCCCATCAGGATGTGTGTGTTTTTACATTTTAGATCAAAATGTTTCTCACCAAAGTACTTTTTACCAAAGTCCTCATCCCATATTTCCTCAACTCCTGTGGGATATCCTTTGCTGACATTTTAGGAATAGTCTCATTTCTGGTTAATGATGGGAAAGCTAAAATGAAACCCTTCTATCATCCTTCTACCTCAAATCAAAGATATGTATAATATAAGTAATTAAATTGGATGGAAAATAAAAATGATTGTGCTAACTATAATAGTCTCTTAAGATGACTCCACATAAATTGTGGCAGTATTTCTGTCTCATTTGTTAGATTGTAGCCATTTAACAAAAAAACACAATAACAAAATGAACTCAGACAATGGCAACCTATATAGACATTTAGTAATATATTGATTATCTAGGTGGTGGGGAGGGGAGAACTTCAAGAAAGAGACATAAGAGGGTATTTTAGGAAGTATTGTGCTTCAGTAAAAGAACTGTGATAGAACCATGCCACCATTCTATAGCTGTCAGAATTCCCAACAATGGAGATTCAATGTCTGCTTTTCATAAGCAATCTCTCCAAGTTATTGTGGCTATCTTGGCTACTTCACATGCATGGTCCCAGTTATTTTGTAGTTCTCTTTCTGTTCACTTATTCATGCAACAAATATTTCTGGGTAGGATCCCTGCCTCCATGACACTTAGAGTTAAAGGGGGGAGTTAGGTAAATAATCAGACAACCACAGTAGTACTATGTGATAAGTGCTCTCATAAGAAGTAAACCCAGGGTGCTGACAGCAAAGAGAACCAGAACCCCACCCTCCTGGAGCCCAGATTTGGGGAGGAATCCTCAGGGTTGGCTTCCTTGAGTTTTTATAATTCTTTCCTATGTTTCAGCGCAAATGGTTTTCGTCAGTCCTGACCCTCTAGCCATCAACCGCAACTAAAATTTTTTAACAAGCAGCTCTATTCAGTCCGGGTAGTTCATGTGCCTCCTGACATGTCCAAGTTACCTTGAGCATCCACATTCCACAAAATGAGAAGCAGATACTACACGGCCTGTTGCAAGGAAAATGAGACAAGTTCATAGAGTTCTTTCTTTAAATCTCAAGATCTGAATGGGCAGGAATTGGTGGTTGGGGGTGATATATACATATATATGGTCATCGGGGAAGTCATGACGTATTTTTCTATGTTTTTCAATGCAAAAATGTATCATGACTTTCCCAACGATTATATATATATATATATATATATATATATATATATATATATATATATATATATATCTCCTTGGAGTTTCCCCTCCACCACCACCCCTGCCTCCACCTGATTACTTTACAAACTGTATTATAATTGTTTATTTACTTATGCCTTGCTTTCAAGAGACTAAGCTATTTGAAAGTACATTTCTATCTAGTTTACCCCCACAGTATCCGCTAGGTATCCCTACTGTCTGACCTAGGCCCTGGAATAGAGCAGGCACTCAATAAATACTTTTGTTGAATGAATATTTTATGTCTTTGCATTGTCTCCTGATTTTTAAATCCTGGCTTTAACCCTACAGTTCAGTGTTTCCTAACCATTTTCCCATAATAGCCCACATAAAAAAATAAGAATATTTGTAAGGCACACTGAGGTCAGTGGGAGAGGCTGTTAGCCCCAGGACCTGACTGAGATCTTGACACCCCATTCACCGGTCAGCCTCTTCTCCCTCCCCCAGAGCTTAGGGGATCAGCATTAGGGTCTATCCGAAACTCATTTGAGGCTCATCAGTTGAGAACCTCTTTTGGTTTAGAGAATTAAAAAGGGAGAGCAAAGCAGGTTAACTTTCTTCCACTTGGCTTCCTGTATCCAGCTTTGCTTCCCAATGTTTTGTAGTGTTTTTCCTGTTTGAAACTTTGAGTTTCAAAAATACCTTCTTAGGAACCGTTGTGCATTGCTGGTGGAAATATAAAATGATACAGAGACTGTAGAGAACAGAATGGCAATTTCTCAAAAAAAATTAAATATAGAATTACCATGTGATCCAGCAATTCCACTTCTGGGTATATACCCAAAAGAATTGAAAGTAGAGACTTGACTAGATATTTGTGCACCCCTGTTTATAACAGCATTATTCACAGTAGCCAAAAAATGGAAGCAACCCAAATGTCTATTGAACAAATGGCTTAACAAAATGTGGTACATGCATACAACGGAATATTGTTCAGCTTTAAAAAGGAAGGAAATTCTGACACATTCTATAATATGGATGAAACCTGAGGACATTATAAGTGAAACAAGCTTATCACAAAAGGACAAATATTATGTCATTCCACTCACATGAGATACCTAGAGTAGTCAAATTCATAAAGAAAATTTTTTTAAATGAAAGAAAAATGGTGGTTGCCAGGGGCTCAGAGGAAGGAGTAATGGAGAGTTTTGAGCTTCAGTTTGAAAAGATGTAAAAGTTCTAGAAATGGATTGTGGTGAGGGTTGTAGAATAATATGAACATACTTAATGTCACAAAACTGTACATTTAAAAATGGGTAAAATGGAAAATTTTGTTACGTATATGTTACCACAATAATAAAAAATATATATTTTTAAATGGTATTTTCAACACACTTAAAATGATAATAATTATTAGTATATAACTATTTGTGGAATAGTAATGGAATGCTTGGATGTGCTTTTGACTTGTCCAGACATCACAGAAGGTACTTTTCTCATCTTGCAAAGTAGAAATTGTCAATAAATATTCATTAATTCCAGCCCCAACCTCAGCCCGTCATTACTACCACCAGTATTTGTTGTACAGATGGGTCCCTACCATTCCACACATTATGAAATTCTCAAGTCATTTCAGAATGGATCTCAACTTGACTTCTTTGTCATAAGCACAGACCTTTTTCCATTCCAATATGCTTTTCCATTCCCACTCTTGCCTTAAATTTTTAATAAAAGGTGATTGATTAACATTTAAATGCAAACACAAAAGCTTTGATCGACCTGCACTTATACTGATCAATGCTTCCAAGAAATGCAAAGCTCTAGTCCCTTGAAAATGGAACACAGTTTTGAACTGACAGGTTTTCACAGTGTGCCTAGTATTAGATTAACACTTTATTCATGATGTATTTACACAGCACAGTGCAGAATTTAACATGACTCAAATAGCCTATTCTTTTGCTCATTTCACTCACTGCCTTTCCAAGGCAAAAATTATACATTGTTTGTTTTTCTCTTACCCATCTTCTAAACCTTCTTTCTCACCTTCATCTTAGACTCTAAATTTAGAGTCTCAGTTCTTATTCTTGGATAAGAAATCAAATTGAGGACAAGTTAAAGAATGGTCTTTTGGGGAGTGAGCAGAGGGCAGGAACTGCCCAACAAATAGGGTCCAATTGTACAGAGAATTCTATGATTAACCCAGGATAAATGGTCAGAAGCATGCCTAAAAACTTCAGCATTTTAATCTCTTGAGGATGCAATACATAATTGAGACAAAGCAATTTGGAGCTCCTACTTCAGTTCCCTGACCATTGCAGTTTCAACACCTTTCAAACTGCCCTACACATAGTAGGCCTTTAATTCCACTCCACAACACCACCTTCTTCTAAATCAGTAAGTGATGCCAGTTTTTGACAAGTTGCTTAGTAGAGGGCAATGTAGATAAATAAAAAGTTGATTATAATACTTTCTACTTCATTGAGACCTGGCCCTGCAGGGCTAGAAAGGGTTCACTGGAAGAATTAAAATCCATATTGAAAAAAAATCATCATCATCATCATCATCATCATAACAATAATAAATAGGCGAGGGTAAGGGGGAATTTGACTTTGTTCTTGAGGTTGGGGAGCTTGTTAGAGGTTTTACACAGGAAAGGAATATGATCAGATTTGCATTTGGAAAGATCTGCAGTTTGGAGATAAGATTGGATTGAAGGACAAAAAAGAGAGTATAATGACATTAACTTTTTTTTTTTTTAAATCTAAGTGCCTCTTGGGTAAAGTTTTAGAAGATAAAACTTTGGCTATGGAGAAGCCCTGAAGATTCATTAGGTCCCAGAACAAACTGTAGCTATCCCTAATTATAAACAACTTCAAACCAGAAATGACCCCAAACTAGACTTGGCCTGCTCATGCTCCTTCTGCACCCGGAGCATTGGTCCAGCTCCTGGAGGGGCTCTTGGCTTTCTAGATCCTTCTGGGAATCTATTCCTGTGTATTCCATAGATGTCTCACATTTAACAAACCAATGGCCTTTTTCTGTCCTCTCTTCCCTCTTCAACCAGTTATGCATTCTATATTCTTTATTTTAGGAAGTATCATTGTCTTCTCTATCAGACATTGGAAGCTAGGAATCTTTGCTCTCCAAAATTTGTCCTTTTTCTTTACCATAAATATCTCTGTACTACTTCATTCTGTCTCCTAAATACCTCTTAAATCATTTCCACTTCTCTGACCTCACTGATTGTGCTATAGTCCAGACCCTGTCAACTTTTATTTCAACTATGATAACAGCTACAACCAGACCTCATTGTGTCAAGTCTCTCTACCTGGAATCCCCCATCTTTTAACTGCTACTGCATTGAACAGTCTCATATGCAAACCTGATCATGACTGAGACTCAAATTTCTTCATGGCTCTGTGTGGCTCTTGACCCCCTAGCCAAGCTGTCTGTTTAACATCATCTCTTGTCACCCCCAACTGTAGCATGGCAGCCCTAGTCACTACCTCTGACTGAGAAACTCTTATTCGAAATATCAAACTCCACTTTCAATGTTAATTTACTGATACCCTAAGAGAAATTAGCTACTCTTTTGCTCTTTGCTCCGATAGCACTTGGCATATATTTGGCTCTAATATCATTGCTTTAGGTTGTAATCATTTAAATGTCTTCCTCTTGCTCTCTAAATCCTAGGTCTTAACTCTAGTTCCATTGGCTCCAGGATGAGTTTTGGGGGCTCCATGGTCCTTTAAATAGCACATATAATTCTGTGTGCAAGTGTGGGTACACACATGCAGGTAATTTTCATCATCTCCAAAAAGTGTCTACGACCTACAAAAAGTTAAAAATCACTACTGCCCTAAATTATGGGCTTTTTAAGGGCACAGAACATATTGTATGCTTTTTTTGTATAACCAGTTATTGAAGAGTCTGATCTCAATAGGGCATAAACATGAAACGGTTTTATTTTTCTCTAATCCTTACTTTGAACTATGTTCTGTCAAATCTTCCTTTCCTGCTCTTTAACGACATCTCAGGCAGATGTCATAGCTTTCCGGTCTCTTTCACTTATTAAAAAGACCAGTTCATTTGTTTGGCTCCTCATGCAAACAAATTCACTCTAAAACACATCTTTGAAACATCTTTGAATATGAACTGGTATCAAAGAATATCATGAAATTATTGTTAATATTTGGTATCATAAAATTGTAGTTGCATCTTTTTAAAATGTCTAAGCATTTGAGATGTATGCAGAGTGTTTTCAGACTAAAAGGACATATCTTGGATTTGATTTATGATAGTCCAGATAAAATGTTAGTAATTATTAACATTGGAGAGTGGGTACAAAGGTATTATTAATATTATTATTGCTTTTTTGTGCATATTTGAAATTTTTCGTAATAAAGCACATTTTTTTTCTAAACTCAATCCAATCTAAAACTTCACTATTGCCCATACCAGTGGTGTGCTGGTAAGTGTTTAACAACCAGCTTTTTTGAGGAAAAACAGCCCTGACCTGTACTATTTGCCAATATCCATAGTATAAATACTACCATGGCCAATTTCTTGTTTCCAGCATAATTCCATTGAGTTCAGAATTGGGAAAAGATACACAGTAGCATAATATTACATAGTGTTTCCACCACACCAATGCACTTGAAGTAAATAATAGTATAAGGTAACATGTAGTGATGAGTTATGAGAGTTTATTGCCTTTGTTTTCATGTAATTTAGTTATTTAATTGTATGTTAGTATAACTTAAATTTTTTTTCCTTTTTTTTTTTTTTTTTTTTTTAGCTGGGCCATCCTGCCACCTGTTGGCAGCTCAACGGCAACTCAGCTCGGGCTGGCATCGAACCGCCGTTGCTCAGAGCTCAGCTCGCACTCTTGAGCGAGCTCTTAACCAACTGAGCCACTCGGCCGGCCCAGTATAACTTAATTTTTAATAATGGCTGTTAACAGTTGGCTTACAAGATTCCTGAAAATTTGACAACCTGCTCTCGTGAACTGGTATGAACCAGATCCAGAGCAGCACTGCAAAGCTGTCCCCTTTCCCCACCACGTAATGGAGCAGAAGTTGAGAACCATTGCTCTAACCTGACCTGACACTTTTCTGCTCTTTGCTCATTGCTGTGAACACGCCCAGCTCCTTTCAATCAGGCCTAACCAGCCAGGGAAAGGGGTAGGCAAAGAAATCACCCCATCTTCTTCTGCCACACTCCCCTCATGCTACTCTGAATCCTTGATTCCGGATTGCCCCTTAAATGACATCTCAGTTTGCTCTCTCTCTTCTTGAACCTTGGGTTTGCTTCAACATAGCTATGTACATAAGTCTATCGTATTTAGTAAGTGCTTCCATCTCACATAAAGCAACAGCTTATTTTTTCATGGATTGTATTTTAAAGGAAGAGAAGAAGAGAAATTTTTTTATTTCTAATAAACATCGTTAGAGTATTAATGCCTAAATTACTGAGTATCCTTTGGGCTCAACCTTAAGTACAACATATCCTTCCATTATTTATAACCATTTAAAAATTTTAAGTAGTCTAATCCATGCTGACACTTACACTTGTCTTTTCCATATTCTAAATTATGTGATTTCAATTCAACAATGAAAAACCATAATATACATTCCCATATCCCTGTTGAGAAGACTAAATTTATTTTGACTTTTTTCCCCAAAAGAATAACATACATTTTACATAAAAGGAACATATGGAACAGACTGTTTCATCACACCAAAACAAATAAAAATTACTCAACAGTAATCCTTACTCAACCTAAACAGTACAGATTTACATGCATTTCCAAACTACAAATCAATTTTAAGATGGCACCACTAAACCACTTATACAAAAGATGACTCCTCCATGTAAATAATAGGCCATACTGCCATAGTCATAGACTGATAATTCTGGAAGGAACTATCTAGCCAACATCTTAATTGTTCCCAGAGATAATAAAAGAATTTCGAAGTTGCCTTTCACATACACATACACACACATATCATGTAGCTAGTAGGTAACAAAAAGTAAATAAAAAGAAATCATGTTTATTGAGCTATAATTAGACCCACTTATATAAATCTCACTTAATAGTGATATTCTACTAGGTATTGTAATACTGATTTCGTAGATGAAGAGACCAAGATTCAGAGTATTTAAGAAATTTGGTCACTCAGCTAGGAAGTTGGAGAGCCTAGAGGCAAATTAAATCTATTTTATCCCAGAGCCTGCACTCTTTGCCCCAAGTCATGCAGTCTCCCGAGTTTGGGACTCCACCTAGTCTGACTTTCCACCATAATGCAGCACCATTTGAAAGCCCATATTAAAGCTTCAGAAGTGCAAATCCAGGACAGAGCAAGAAACAAATACTGATGCCCACCGAAGTAAGTAGAAATCTTAAACTCTTCCATCTCCCAGGCTCTCCTACACCAATGTGGAATGAGAGACAAAAAAAAACCAGTAGTGAGCTATCCTGATTCTTTTGACTCTTGCCCGTTACTACTACCACACATCTGAAGGTGTCTATGAACTACCCACACAAGGCAAGTCAGGAGAGCCTGTGAGCCTTTCCAACCCCCAGCCTTCATCTCTGGATAACTGCTGAAGGCCCATTACCTAGAACAGTGTCTGGAACATCATAGGAGCTCAAGAAATATATAGACTGTGCAGACAGCTACTTCAGATGAGTAGGATTTTGAATATGGCAAAACGCCTTAGTGCAAGATCCACATTTCCTCCTATGTTCTCCCTTGCACTGATTTAAAATGAAAAAGAAAGAAAGAAAGAAAGAAAGAAAGAAAGAAAGAAAGAAAGAAAGAAAGAAAGAAAGAAAGAAAGAAAGAATCCTTCATGCAAGAGAAGGCAGTCATAAGCTAAACAGATGTGCTACATTGAAGAAGTGAAGATTCAGGGATAGAACTGAAAAACCCACCAAAGTAAAAATGGCTTTCCGTCCTGCAAATAAATGTTCCTTGCTTCTTGTGACATTTAGGCTAAAGAGTATTTAAAATCTCACTCAAGAATACAGTTAGGTTGCTGTGAGATAGTCATTCATTTGTTGAGAATTTCCCAGAGGCTTCCAAACAAGTATGCACAGTAATTTTGTTTTATTTAGTTATTTATTTTTGATGGAGACTTTCAAGGTTTGTGCCCTTTCCTCAGCAATTTTTTAATTAGCGTATCTGCTACCTTGAAGTGAGACAATTGCTACAAATGCTTGCAAGAGCTGCCTTATTGACATGCAAGAAGCATTGAGCTCAAGAGAGAATCTCTACGGCCTGTCTGTTGGAAAATAAATGGCCCTATGTGAATGCTAGGTGGTGGGCAGTTCTGCTGCAGGAGGTGGTGGTGAGAATCAAGGAGAACACACATGGGAAAATACTCTGGAGTGTGTGAAGAGGCTCAAAAAAAAGAGCGATTGTTATGGAGTGCTAATAATGGTGCCAAATTAACACATTTACTACCATGATTTTAATCTTCTTTAAAATTTATTTTTAAAAATCACAGGCTAACATGGAAACTTAGGCTACCAGTCTGAACAAAAGAAGCTTGGCTCTCATCCAGGTTGGTGTGTGACACCCTGTACAGAGCAGCAGGCAAGTGTTCATTTTTCAGGATGGCCATGATATTGTTAATGAACTGATAATAATCACAGTGCAATTTGTCTCTATTTTTTTCCCTATTTCAATAGCACCTCACCTATCAGGAGCACAATATCAGCTTTTTGGTTTGTTTTTTTTACCTAGCTGAATATGAGTAGGGTTGGTATGTACAGAAAAAAGAAAAACAAAAACAAAAAACAGCCAAAGTCAATGTCACCAAATCCTGTGTGCTAGAGCACTCATTTATCCTGCTGTCCTGAGCAGAACCTAATCACTCTCACTTCATCTACCATTCTAAAAGGCTTGTCTTGATGGTTTTCAAGGCCACAGCAGACTACATGAGGCACATTTTTATTAGGGAAAGGACCTATTTAATCAGATATACTGTACGTTGATAGTAGTGAGAAAAGGTATGTGTGTAGAGCCTGCAATATTAAAGGCAGGGTGAATACAAACTCAAAATTCATAGTGATCTTAGAACAGTAATACAGAAGCGAGCAGCTCAATATACCCTGATTGCCCTGGAGGGCATCACTGCTTTACAGAATAATCATGTATGTGCACGATGCTGACCTCGAGTCATCAAGCATAAGTTAAATAATGTTCACCTTTCTTTAATTAAGGAGGCAGCAATGTGTGCAATCCATTTTTAAAATATATCTTTAATAAACACCTTAAAGTTTAAATAAAACTTTAAGCAGGCAAACCTGTTACCTAAAATGACTTATTTCCTACTAGCTCTGACTCGAAACTCTCACCAATCCTACATCTTATTCTTCAATTTTCTTTACACCATTCTTAGAGCTAAGACTACTTGTGCTTTTCTAAGCATTTGAATCTAATTCTTTCCTTCTTGGTTTACATTTTAGCGAAGTGATCTTACCACCACCACCACCACCACCCCCTTCTCTAAAAACACGTCCCAGGGATCCTAGTGTTTTGGTCACAAAGCTCCAGCCTCTGCAGCTAACACCTACCCTAGGGAGGCCAGAGAGCAGGATCTGAGATCACTGTGCTCCACGTTACTAGGGAGATGAAGGAGGGTGCAGGGATGGATGGGTGAAGGAGAAACCAGGAGAAGAACAAAATTATTCTTGACTGTAACCTGCTCTGTTCTGAATTGTGTTCCTCCAAAACACATATATTGAAGCTCTAACCCCCAAAGTGATGGGGCCTTGGGGAAATAATTAGGTTGAGGTGAGTTCATAAGGGTGAGGTTCTCAAGATGGGATTAATGTCCTTCTTAGAAGAGACCAGAGAGCTTGCTCTCTACTCTTCTCCCTCTAACCAGCAAGAAGACAGCCATCATCAAGCCAGGAAGGGGTTCCATGAACCCAACCATGCTGGCTCCTGATCTCAGACTTTTAGCATCCAGAATTGTGAGAAAACAAATGTCTGTTGTTTAAGCCACCCAGCATATGGTATTTTGTTATGGAAACCTGAGCAGACTAAGACACAACCACTCCCCACCACCCTGCCCAGCAACTCATGTTCACCATTTGTTATTATCCCTGTAGGTTCTCACCTTCCAACACATAGGACAGCATGGGAAGGAAATCTTCTCCCCAGGGAGAGGGAAGAGCAAAGCAGTGAATGATTAGACCAATTGTTCCATACATATTTTTATCAACTCCTTGCTATATAGCAGCCTTTTGCTCTGACCTGATGATATTGCCCCCATGAACACTAGCACCAGAGGTCTGGACCTCTGTGGTAAAGATGCTGGTAATAATTATTTCTATCTTAAAAGAGGAAAAAACAAAATTTAAACCACAGACAGACTGTTGTTAATAAGGTAGACTTCCACCAAAGACACCATTTTTTTTTCAAATATGATCAGATCATCAAAAAGATTCCTAAAAAAGGTTCCTTGCTCCTAAAAGAAAAATAAGAAAATCAACATTCTGGATGCTCAATGGAAAGGAACCAAAGTTTGATCCAATGTGAGATTCACCCCAGAGTAAAATCAGAAAAAGCCTGAAGGCTGTCTTCATGTCAAAACTCAGTGGTAAGGAGTCTCCATTTTGACTGAATCTCCCTGGAACCTCCAAGATCGTTGAATGCTGGCTCCCCAAAATATCCAAAATATTACCAAAATACCCTGTAATAAGACAAAGCTCACTTGGTAAGGGAGAACACTGCCTCAACAGTCATAATAGCATCTCAGAAGGAAAACAGAGAAGCTTGGATATTTATGGGATTTTAAAGTTTGGCTTATAAGCAAGTCTTTCAATGAAGAGGCTTGGTTTGAATTGGATAAGGATCACCATATAATAGTTTAGGAATGATATAGACACAGCAAGGCAAGTATTTTGAAGTGAGGAGTTCTGAAATCTGGGGGTGTAAACTGTCTTTGATGCTTTCTATGAAAGAATTGATGGGTTCTTTCAGGAAGTTCCTGGAATAAACATAAAGTTATTTGTTACTTTGTCTTCTAGGGCAAGAACATCCTGGTGAAAAATAGTAAAACATACCACCCCAAAATATGCCACTTCGGCAGAAGGATAATTTTGAGCTGAAAGTAACTGAGAAGCAGCAGATACAAAAGCAAAACAAAAACAAAAAAACCCCCACAAAACACCCACCTCTCTTCTTTGCCCCTATTTGCCTACAAAAGCAGCATATATATTTATAAAGGTGCCACCCCTCCCCTCCTTACCAGGAAGACAGAAGGTACTAACCAAACAAAACTCTAGATCCTATGAACCCAGAGACGGCACAAAAGGAATCTATATAAGTTGACTAACCCGCCCTTATCTTCCATTAGTCGCTCCATATATTTACCTTCCTACAATTTGCCACCTCTGGAATCTCAAAGTCCCTCCCTTTGTCTTATCACTTCAGTAAAAATTCCTTGTTTGTTTTTGTTAAGATGTTATATAAGCCCAAGTTCTAACCACTTCTTTGAGTTACTTATCTCTGTATGTTCACATCTGCAAGTACGATGAATATGTTTAATAAACTTCTGTTTGTTTTGCTCTGGTTAATCTGTCTTTCATCAGTATAATTTATAGAGACCCATCTGGAGAACCTAGGAAGGTAGAGGGAAAAAATTTGTTTTCCTCCCCTTGTACATGAATGATAATGTTATATTGAAGACAGCAATAAGAAGTCAGGTTAATGTAGAAATAAGCTATGTAGATGGTTTCCATTCTCATGCTGTTAATTGTATTTAGTGGTGTACATGTGTGTTCTGCACCCAGTACTTGGAACTCTTTCAGAGCAGAGATTATATCTACTCCTGAAACACTGCTCATTGTCTCTTCTGTCTTCCATATTGTTTCCATCTTCAAAAATAACCATCATCTCGAAGTCATGTATGTCTTCTGGAAGTTTCTTTATAATTTCCAACCCTTCTGTAGGCAAAAAACTGCTAAACAAGATAATGAGAAACACCAGTTGTGGGATTTTCTAAATAAAAAACCAAAATTGCCTTAAATTCCCTGAGCATGTTCAATGTAACTCATTCAGAGAGTGTATATTTTGAGCTAATTTTAACATGGATTGATTGTTAAGCCTTTTCAATTGTTTGCAAAACAGTGCTAAAATAAGACAACTTGGGTATACAAAAGTATATTGTATTTTTTTCTACAGCAATGTTAAGTGTTTAAGAATCACAACTGTAAAAATTCCATTTCAATGTATCTTTATTTTTATTACACCAGTTTGTCATCAGTAAAACACTATGAAGTTTCCTGAGGAGAGAAGAGTTCCTCTGTATTTGAAATGCCTCCCAAAGAAATGTTTTTAATTATCACTGGTATTATTTCAGGTCCTATGTTAGTCACAGGTGCCTCAGTGATGACCTTCCCTACAAATCTGATTTCATTTATGTCTTGTAAAATGCTTTTCCCTTTCAAAAGTAATGTTGCTCTTCCTTTTCTCACTTTTATTGCATTTTATATATCACTTCATCAAATGTTATAAGGAAGGGAATTGGAGGTGACTTATAAGTTGATGGAATGTTTCTCAAGACATCACTTGATGCTACCAGAATGTTCCATGAAGATAACAAGGATCCAGCCTTTTTGCTGCTGTATTTACTACACCCAGCATTGTGTCAGGCATCCAGGACCTTTTCTCAATTACTCCTTAAAGCCTGTTTCACATTCCAGATTCAAAAATGAGACCGCCTAGGTGACTGGGCTGCTGAGAGTACGAATTCCACTTCTACCTCTAGTATTATTCCTTTTCTCAAGTAAGCTTTTGGGTCTCTTCTTTGGTTGTCTCAGGCACAATTTGAAGTTAAATACAACACTGCGTTCTCCATAGTTGTCAGGTGATGAATTCCAGAGTCCCCCGAAGGCAGCAGAAAGGTGTTATACTCGTATAGTATTGCGTAAGTCCAAATTGACCAAAATATGCCCCCACCTCTTACATTTTATAATTTGTTTTTAGATGGTGATCTGCAGCTTTCTAAGTGTTAGAGAGGAAAGGCTGAGGAATGCAGCCTCAAAAGATATAGGAGATACGGTGAGCACTGCTTTTATTCCTGCTGCTAAAACCTTGACTGGTTTAACTACAGATAGGGACATAAATGCCTACAGTTGTATTTCCCAAAATGTCGTAGGTAGATAGTGACCAATAAATGTGTGAAAAGGGCACTTTCACTGCATACCTTTGAGAAAGCTGTAGTAAACGAAGTTAAATAGATTTCTTTACGCAGGATTTCTAGAGCCTTTAATAAATTCTGAAGAGGATATAGTATGTAACGTTTATGTGTAAACATAAGTTAATGTATAAAAAATAACTTTTTCAGAATATTTCTTAGAGCTAATATTCACATAAAACCCATTGGGATATGCAGGGCTAAAGAATTAAAATCAATTAACAAATGGTTTCGAGTAGCTCTTGTCCATCCTTTATCAAAGGCACATGAAATTCCTCTTCTCTTAGTGATAATTCCTACCAAAGTCATGGGACTAATCTACATAAATAAAATGAAGTATATTCCTGTCCCTCACCATTTGCTGTGGTCAAGGGAAAAAAGAATATGCTGGTAAGATGGCCTGGGACACATGCCCATCCCTAATGTCCTCACCTCTCGGAAGGTAGGAAAGGCAATGAGGTCATGGTCTAAGTGAAAAATCATTGGCTACTCATTGGCATAATACCTACCTTAGATGATTATCATGATTAAATGAGATAATGTATTTAAAGCATTTTAGTACAATTCCTGGCTCTTAGGAAGTGGGAGATAAGTGGTAATTTCTATAACAATAATCATATCAACCTCATCACACTATCTTTACTTATTCAGGGTATGTCATCTTTAGGCCTTCTAATCTAAAGCAACTGCCTCCCAAATGATTTATCCCTCATCCCTTGGGATAATTCTTCAAACTGAATCTAAATTATCTTGCAAAAATTCTTACCTGAGCATACCATTCCCCTACCCTTTTTAGAACTCTATAACGTTTAAAACTCACACATAGGAAGGTCTCTCTACTCTCTGGTAAAAGTCTTCCTTTCCAAGTTCGTCTTCCTTTCCAAGTTCATCTTCCCCCATTTGCCTGATGCCACAGTCTCTATATTTCAGTCCTACTGTACCTCATATTGCTGAAGACACCCCACACTCTCATCCATCTGTTTTATCATGTCCTCTACATGTGCTGCTGCTGTTCCCTCAAACTAGGACATACTCCCCTGACTCCAGACTGAAAAAGTCTTCAAGGCTAACACAGTGACTGTCTACCTTTCATATCCCCCATCAGCCTTAATCACCTCTTACCTCTATTATAGCGCTTCTCACACATTCTCATATAACAATTACTTGCCCAAGTGTCTGTTTCCATTCATTACTCATGACTGTCTATTGCAGTGATAGAAATCTAATTTGAACTTGCTTGGGGGAAAAAATATGGAGATTAAATAGGAAACATCCTGGGTCACTGACGGAACCCATAGAATACATGAACAACCACACTCCAAAAAGACAAGGGATACATCTGATTTCTGAAAAAATTGCAACCCCAGACAAAACACCACCAGAATTTTGTTCTAATAGCAAACCTGCATTATAGTTTCTCTCTGTGGGTGGGTTTTTTCTCTGTGAGATGTACTGACATAAAATTTACATATAGTAAAAGATACCCCTTTTGTATACAATTCTATGAGTGGTGGCAAACACATACCCTTATAAACAAGATGTAGAATGATTTTTATCACCCTCCCCCATGCCTTCCCTTTGTAGTCAAACCCCCCCAGCAACCTCAGGCCCTGGCAACCACTGACCTGCTTTCTGTCCCCACAGTTTTGCCTTGTCCAGAGTGTGATATAAAATCAGTTTGTAGCCTTTTGAGTCTGACTTCTTTCATGGATGTAATTGTATGTGAGATTCATCAATGTTTTTGCATGTATCTATTGTTTCATGATCTTATTGTATTATATTAACTGGGACCTCTGGCATGATTTTTGAACAGGAGTGGTGTGAGTGGACATCATTGCTTTTATTTCCCCAATCTTAGGGCGAAAGCATTCAGTAATTCACTGTTAAGTATGATGTTAGCTGTACCTTTTTGTGCATGCCCTTTATCATGATGATGAAGTCTTCTACTCCTAGTTTACTGAGAGTTTTTGTACTTTTGTCGTTTCAAACCATGAATGGATACTTTATAAAATGTTTTTTCCCACAACTATTGGAAATTTTTTTTTTGTCCAGTAGTCTGCTGATATGGTGAATTATACTGATTTTTGAATGTTGAGCCAGCCTTGTATTTCCAGGATAAACCCCACTTAATCATAATATATATTATCCTTTGTATATATTGTTGGATTCCATTTTCTAGTATTTTAATGTTTCTAACATCTATTTATAAGGAATATTGATTTTAGTTTTCTTTATTTCTAACATTTTTGTCTGGTTTTGATATCAAGATAAAATGAGTTGACAAGTGTTCCCTCTTCTATTTTCTGGAAGAATTTATGTAGACTTGGTGCTATTTCTTTTGTAAATATTTAGTAAGAAGTACTAATTTCTATAATAGATACAAGATGATCAGATTCTCTATTCTTGCAAGAGCTTTTTGATAGTTTTTTTTTCAAGTAATTTATCCATGTCTTCAGAATTATTGAAGGGGTAGACATAGAATCATTCATAGTAATCTCTTGCCATTTTAATATCTGTAGAATCAATAGTGATATTCCTTATTTCATTTTAGATATTAGCCATTTTTTGTCTTTTCTTTTTCCCCCTTGCTCAGTCTGGGTAGAAGTTTTTCAATGATATTGATCTTTTCAAATACCAGTTTTTTGTTTCATTGATTTTCTCTATTTTCTTGTTTTTGATTTCTACTCTTTATTTTTTACCTTGATTCTGTTTGCTTTGAGGTTTAATTTGTTCCTCTTTTTCTAGATTCTTAAGGCTTAGATCATGTATGAGACCCTTATTCTTTTCTTATACATATAAGCATTTAATTCTTTTTTTAAATTAAATGTATTGGAGTGATAATGGTTAGCATTTAATTCTATAAATTGCACATGTAGCACTGTTTTAGATGAATCCCAGAAATATTTAAGTGATGCATTCTTATTTTCATTCGATTCAAAATGTTTTCTAATTTCCATTGTGACTTCCTCTTTTTTTTTTTTTGAGGGCAGCACCACTGGCCCTCATATGTGGGACCGAACCGGGGCCACTGGCTTCCCAAGCCAGCGCTTAACCACCGCGCCACCCAGCCAGCCCAATGACTTCCTCTTTAACACATGGATTATTTAGAAAGTTGTGTTGTTTACATTCCAAAACATGTGTGGATTTTTCAGATATCTTCCTGTTCTGAATTTCTAGCTTAATTCCATATGGTCAGAAAACAAATTCTGTAAATTTCTTTAGATTTGTTTTGTAGCCCAGAACATGGTCTACATTGATGAATGTTCCATATGCATTTAAACAGCATGTATATTATTTTGTTGTTAGGTAGAATGTTCTATAAATGTCAACTAGTTTGAGTTGGTGGTAGTATTCATGTCTTCTATATTCTTACTGATTTTCTGTACTCTTGTTCTCTCAAGTACTGAGTATTTAATTCTCCGGCTATAATTATTGATTTATCTGTTTACATTTTTATCAATTTTTGCTTCATGTAGTTTAAGTTATATATATGTGTGTGTGTGTGTGTGTGTGTATGAATGATTGTTATGGACTTCTTAGAGATTGAATACTTCATCATTATATAATATGCATAGGTAGGTTCTGAAGTCTATCATGACTTCCTCACCCACAGAGGGCATAAGCAGCACCAGATGCTGAGTTGTACATTTTGGTCCCTATCACCAGAGACTGACCATCTTTCCAACGTAAACTTAAAAATTGGCTCAGTTTAAGTTAGATGCTCAACCCTGGAGAAATCAACAGTGGCAAGATGGCAGAGTCTGTAAAAACATAGCATCTACCCTGTAAATTGCAGGGTTGGAACAAGAAAAACAGCAGTTCATAAGGGAAGGAATACTGGGAAGATAGTACCAAAGCTGCCCACTATGCCCTCTTCTAAATCATAAAAATGCTGAAATCATGACATTTGTCACATCGGTCATGTTTATCCTACAGAATCTATCAAAGTATCCACCATACAAGGTTTGGTCCATAATTTTGTTTTGACTGCTTACTTCTTCCTCTGCCCCATGTTACTTCTGAGAGTACTTCCTGTGTATCACCTACACACTAATCTCCATCTTAGAGTCTGCTTCCCAGGAACCTGACTTACAACTCAGCCTCTAAGAATCTAATATAAGAGAGAGTTATGCTTGGAAAAATGACCCCAAACATGCAATTTCATATAAATTTAGGATATTCACAGCACTCTGATTCTCACCTTTGCCTCTAACAGAACACTTTAAATCTCTCATGTTGTAGAAACATAGACCTAGAGTTTTGTAATTTGCATAAAGTCATATGATGACTCAATGGAAAAACTAAAATTAAATCCTTGTTTCTAGTCACATAGTGGAAAATGTAATGGACTGTATTGACAAATTTGGGGCATTTATCTGTCTCTGTTTTTAATTACTCAAATGAATAACTTAATAATTATAAAAAACATATCATGTTTCAGGTACTATGCTTAATGTTTGTCCCATATTATTTCAATTAATCATCAGAGGAAACTTTCAAAGTAGACACAATTATCCTCATTTTTCAAATGATAAAAATGTTGCTTTTTCAGAATAAATTTCCAGAGGTAGAATGAGAGCCAAAATTTTGATTCAGTTGTTTTTCTGTAGAGGCAGTTCTCATAACAGCAATACTATACACATACACTGGAAATGTTTTTGTGTATAATACATTTTACTGATTTTTCCACATATTATAGATCTATACAATAGGAAGCTTATACAAATTCTGAAAACCTAAACTCACTCTAAATGGTTGGTTGAGTAACCCAACAAATAACATTTATTGAGTGCTTACTATGTGCCAGGAGCCTCAATCAACAATGACCAAGAAAGACAGCGTCTGCCTCTTAAGAAATTCAGAATCTACAGGGATACAGACATTAAATTATTATAATTTAATTCATGCTAAATTTGATTTTTGTATCAAACTGTGCTAAAGTACAGAATGCTATAAAGTCACTTAACAGAGGGACCTAATATAAAATGAGGGGGTTTGGGGAGACTTTCCAAGGAGTAATGTTCAGGCTGAGACTAAAGGTAAGCACAGGACAGTCCAGCGAAATGAAATGGGGTAATGTGTTGGCAGGTAAAACAGAGATGAAAGAGACAGGTCTCTATTTCAGTGGAAGAAAATTTTTGTACCAGGGTTCTGAGTGGCTTTGAGTGCTCTTGCCTCCATCTGTCCTATTTTGAGCATGTTTGACCTTATTTATACCATGTTTTTACCCCCTTTTCCCCCTTCTTCAGTTCTATAATAGTCTCCTTGATGAATGGAAATGAAATAGTTAGTAGCTCTCATCTTCTTTCTAGTACATTTCTGTGGAATGACTTGAAGAAAATGCCGAAAGCAGTCTTTATCCTACTCCACTGTCTAACTCACCAACACACACAGCTAATATAATGCCCCTCACTCAACCTCTTCATTCATTTAAGGAATTATTACCCTCCATGGCCCTCATTTGAAAAGGCATGACTTTTCAAATCCTCCTAGGAGTGACTACAAATGAAGCCCCTAAATCAGGCTGAATGACCTAGTTACATTTTCTGCTATCCTTATGACCCAGATGAACAAGTTTCAACAACCTGTCCGCCACTTTGGAAAAGTTGTGAATTCTGGATATAGTCTAAGTCTCAGAACCAGGTTTTCCAGCTCTGTGACTGCAAGTGCTTCCCTTCTGTCTTTGGTACTCCACAGTGTCCCTGAGAAAGATGCAGGAGAGTGTTGAAGGTACTGATTGATAAGGGTATTCTCTCCTCATCTGGAAAAGAAGCCAGGTGGGTATACCCACAGCCATCCAAGTGACCTTTCAATCTAGAGAATAGTTACTCTTGGGGCCACTCAATTCCACACTCAGCCCCATCCCAGGCCCACTTGATAATAAAGGCCATTTGTTTCTTCTGCATGATCCTAAGGTCTAAATTTAATCTGTGACCTGAGAAACTGAGGAAACACATTAACAAGAATAAGGGAGGAAAGTGATCCTGCAGAGATCTTAGGTAGATCTTTTAGTTTTCATAGGCTTCATTTTTCTCAACTGTAAAATAAGGTTATGGGGGGCCAGCCGAGTGGCTCAGTTGGTTAAGAGTGCGAGCTCTGACCAACAGGGTCCCTGGTTCAATTCCCACATGAGCCAGTGAGCTGCACCCGAGCTGAGCTGCCGCTGAGCTGCCAACAGTTGGCAGGATGGCTCAGCTGGTGAGAGTGCGTGCTCCTAACAACAAGGTTGCTGGTTCGGCTCCTGCATGAGATGGTGGACTACGCCCATCCACAACGAAGATTGAATGAGGCACCTTGAGATGAGCTGCTGACTGGTGGCCGGATGGCAACTGGGCTTGGAGTTGAGTGAGCTAGCTGCACCCTCCGCAACTAAGACTAAAGGACAACAACTTGGCTATTCCCCTTCTCTAATTCCCCAACACTGTTCCCCTTCCCGAATTACCAGGTAAAATCTTTAAAAAAAATAAACAAATACATAAAAATAAGGTTATAGGACTAGATGGCCTCAAAGATATCTAGATCTTTTAGATCAGCTAGATCTTTTCCAGTATGCCTGAGATGGTCCTGATTTTATTTATTTATTTATTTATTTATTTATTTATTTATTTATTTATTATTTTTATTTATTTATTTTTTTAGCTGAGCCATCCTGCTACCTGTTGGCAGCTCAGCGGCAACTCAGCTCAGGCTGAGCATCGAACTGCTATTGCTCAGAGGTCAGCTCACACTCTTGAGTGAGCTCTTAACCAACTGAGCCATTATGGCTGGCCCTGAGATGGTCCTGATTTTAAAACAAAGTCTCACATCCTTGAGACCTTCTCAGTCCCTGGCATCCTAAGATGGTTGGTCACCCAACTTTCTTATCTGATTCATGAGGAAGTCCTAACTCATCACTTGACACACACATATTTAAATTCACTGTTTAGTTTAAATGGTAATGGTATCAACTTCATGATGTTTAATTTCAGAAGTGCAAATATTTTTGTCTTATTTCTCACATACGTTTTAGTCTTTACATATTGTTCAATGTTCATTAATTTAGGTAAGTGAGTGCTAATAGGGTCAAAGTTGAGGTTTTTTTTTGAGTTTTTTTTGCCTTGGGAAATTCGGGATATGCCACATTACTTGTTCTGTGTTTGTTTGTTTTTTTAGCTGAGCCATCCTGCCACCTGTTGGCAGCTCAGCGGCTGCTCAGCTCAGGTCAGGAATCCAACCAGCAACCCTGTTGCTCAGAGCTCAGCTCGCACTCTTGAGCGAGCTCTTAACCAACTGAGCCACACGGCCGACCCTCATGTTACTTGTTTTGACTCTGAGTGTAGCATAGCAACTTTGTGTGGTGTGGCATCCTTCAAAAGTGGCAAAGCACAATGACATGATGTCATCAGCGATCTGCTCAAGAGCTGTTCTCCCAGCAAATTTATCTGACAGGGCAAAGAACTTTACAAAATCTAAAACCAAGGGTCACAGGTATTTGTTAGTGCTACAAAAACTATCAGCAGTCATTTGATATTAATATTAATGTAATTATTTCTGTGAGTCTTCCAAATTCATTCCATTTCTAATCTCTGCTTTAAAAAGAAGCAATCCGTAGCTACTATTCTGAAGTCAGTCATAGTGACTAAACCCTTGTTTTTGTCACAAAAGAAAGAAATCAGATGACCTTTGCTCTGGCCTTTGGCTTGATATTTACAAAAGCTAATTATAGTATGGGCAACTCTCCTTTATCATTCAGGGACATTTGGGTAAGGTCTACTCTATAAATTAAAAAATAATAATAATAAGGGAAAGTTACTCAGCAGGCTGTTTAGTGCCGTACACTGCATGAGGAAATCTTGAAAGGGACAGTCAATTTTGAATTTTGGCCCTCGACATCGATTTTCTCAAAACCAGTCAAGTAGAACATGGAGGTGATATAAGTCAGTCAGTAAAATCAGTGTTTTGACTAACAAAATAGAATCGGTCCTCTGGTGGTCAAGTGGTTAGGGGGTCATAGAGATACAGTCTGATTGCTTCAGCACTAAACCTTTCTCCTTTTCCACCACCACACCCTCTGCTACTGCATCAGCAAGAAAAGAACTGCAGGCAACTGTGCATTACTTGAACTCTAAAGGTTACTTGGCTAATAGAGAAGAAAGCCCCTAAGATTGAGTACAGCCATCTATCCTCACAGTGCATATATCTTACTTATTTACCTTTAATACAATCTTTATGCTTATGAGTAGAGATTTTTTTAAAGGGTAAAAATTCAGAAGAGGAAAAAAAAAAGCATTTGTAATTAAAACAACAATGGAGACATCTCACACAGCATTTTCCTTTCTCCCCAGGCTTCCCCTGGTAATCTTTCTTTCAGGGTAAAGTAGAGGTCTGATTCCTTTTGTTCATTCCAGCCACCGCCCTTTAGCAATCTGAGTCTCAGCAAGACTGCCACGCCCAGTCATGGGACAAAGGCAGAAATAAGGGAACCCTGGGTACTGAGACAGTCTGACTTTATTTATAGATGTGGACTATATTGGTCTCATTGACATGAAGGTGCAAATCAGTTGCTATCTCTATAAACAAACAATTAAAATAAGGGGCTTAAAATACATGTATGTTCTAAAATGCTATCTGATAAAAGTGTTCTTTTCCTAGAAAGAAAGGGATGTGGCCAAAGGGCTCTCTGATTTTTCAGAAAAAAGGTGAATGCTGCCCCCTTTTGACTGTTAAGAGCTACATACTATACAGATTTAAACCTGAAACGTAATGCAATGACTAGACTGTGGGATCCAAGATCCTATTTCTGTAATGAAAAATCTGATTCAATTTTGGAAATCAGAAAGCTGAAGGGGTTCGAAGTTTATCTAGTAAAACTTGTAATGGAATTTTTCTAGCTTCCTGGAAGACTGGTCATTTTTCATCTGGTCTCCTACATCACTTTAGTTGTGCCTCTTTCATAAACTCTTAATTCTGCCTGGAATAATCCTTTCCATTTAGTGCTGTTTCTTCCGCTAGTGATAGACTCCTTAAGAACCTGAGCCATTCCTTTTCTTTTTTTTGCTTATGTTAAGTGTCACAGTGCCTACAAAGACTTATGCATAGGGGTGCTCAAAAATTATGTTTATTAAAAGGAAATGTCTAGCTGAGGTCAAGATCATAGTCCAGTTAGGAATGGTTCTCTCTGAGCAAAGCTAACAAGTCCATCAGGGGTTTAAAGTCAGGATATTCACATAAGTGGTATCAAACTTTAATCCAGGATCTCTAAACCTTTTGAGAACACATTCCAATAAATGTTAATTATATGGATCTACTACTACTGAATTGTTGTTATATACATTAAAAAGTACACAAAAAATAAAAATTAGAAAAACTTGGTTACACTACACACAGACATAATGTTAAGTGAAATGGTTACACTACACACAGACATAATGTTAAGTGAAATAAAGTAGACATAATAGAGTACAACTGTATGATTCCACTGAGATAAAACTCAAAGACAGGCAAAATAAATGTATAGCACTAGGAATCAGGCTAGTGGCTACTTCTTTTGGATGAATATTGATTAGCGGGAAGAACATGAGTGACTTCTAGGATGCTACTAATGTTTTATTTCTTGGTCTTGATGCTAGCTGCACACGTGTTCAGTTTGTGAAAATTCATTAAGCTATATACTTACGATATATGCACTTACCTGTGTATATTTACCTCATTAAAAGAGATTTTTTAAGCAATATATTTCTCAAACCCCAGGAGACTGACTTGTCTTTAGGATACATGCCCACCATTTGGGCTACTTCTGCCTTAATTAACAAAGTTAATCAAACTCTTTCAGTGGACTGGTCAGACAGGGAGACACCTCCCAAATATGGACATTCTTTAGCAGGAATGCTTGTCATCAGTTCCCAGTTGCTATAGCAACTACAGGGCACCTATCCTCCTTTAGAAAGTGTTTGTTCTTCTTCCTGCCCCTCTCAGGTCTGTAAGTTATTACTGCTCACTTGGGAAAGTCATTTTATGCATGTGAACCTATTTCCTGGGGTGAAGGAGAGCATTTTCACAATGAAAAACTTCATGTTGGCTTCCCACAGCCTCAGACTGCTCATCTGTAAAATGGGAAGCAGACTTCATGGCTTCGAGAAGGATTTACTACATTTAAGTATGAAGAGGACCGAACCCAGCAACTGGTTGACCTTTTATTGATAATGTTTTATTTATTTAGGAAATGTCCTAACTTATTAGGGAAAATGTCCTGCTTTTGGAGTCTGAGGACTCACATCTTAGACCTCATCCTGTCAGCCATTACCGTGAAACCTTAAGTATCTCACTAACTGTCTCCACATCTTAGTTACTTCAACTGTAAAACGACCAGATGGTCTTAAGTCACAAAGGTAAGCCTTTAGATGTGAATAAAGACAAAAAGAACAATAGAAAACCCTGCCAGCCAGTGAGTACAGGTTAAATTTATCCCTGCTGTATGATTAGAACTTTATGGCTTGCTGGCCAGTTGCTTCCTTGGCTTTTCACTTTATTACTACAATTTCCTGTGATAGGATAATTTCCTGTTCTCTCCCCTGACTTTCTTTCACCTTGTTTAATCACATTGTGTTGCTGGACCTTGGAGTTTTAAGCAAAGGACTCTGAGGAGACTTGAAGCCCTTTGTGACATCAGGACGTGTCCTCTGACACACTGGAGGAAAATTATGGTAGTAAGAGCAAACACAAATGGTTTGGCCTGTGTTGAAAGGTGCAGCAAGGAAAGGATATTTTAAAAGGAAGGATGTCATTATTAAATTTTCAGAAGCAAAGGAGAACAATGCAAACCAACGGCTATAAAACAAAAATGAACTGGAGATAATGCTATTCAAGAAAAATCTGTGGAATATTTTAAGCATAAGAAAGGCTAGTGAGAAAAACAGGAACTTAGACCTCAAGTGTAAGTCTGCTTTTAGAGAATAATCAAGCCCTCAAAGCAAGGAGGAACACTGCTCAAGGTAGATGGGCACAGCTCCAGAAAATATATTGATGCCCAAATGTAAATATTTACTAATGATGCATTTATGAAAAGACATTAAAAGGGATCAGAAGATCATATAAAGATGCTGTGCGCTTTAAAGACTTTGGGATAATAGAGTAGAACGATTATACAGAACAAATAACAGACTATAGAATTTTTGATACATACCCTTTCATATTTATCTATTTAATATTCTTGAGACAAGAGGTGAGTAATACTAAGATTAGACTATGCTGAGGACAGAGTCATGGATGAATATAATGGTAAAGAAGAAATATGAGAGGAAAAAATGGAAAATTTGAGTTAGCTTCCAAAGAAAATAAGAGTAACAGAAAGAAGCAACCCAAGTATCCTTGTAGAAAAGAATAGATAACAACAACAACAAAAAAGCAGATATTTTCCTCTGGGGAAGGCTGAGACGCCAACACAAATGCCAGGACTGCCACGGGAAAGGTCACGCCTGTGACGAGTGAGGCTAACTCCAGATAGATGGTGGTTGCTTTAATCTTATTTTGGAGAATCCACTATTTGAATATTACCTAGATTCAGATGTATAAACTTGTTTAACAAATAATGGTAATTTCTTCAGAGAAACTGACTTTGTTATATAAGGCAAGGATGCACATAAGACACTGGCAAGGGCTTTGTGTCTTGAAAGCAAAAGAAACTCTCTATTAAGTGAAACACCTTCTACACCAGTGCTTTTCAACCTATCTTGTAAATATGAACCAAGTGGGGATCTTGTTAAACTGCAAGTCCTGAGTCACTAAGTCTGGAGCCTGCGAGTCTGCATTCCAAAAAGCTCCTGGGTGATGCCCATATCTGGGTGATGCCCATCCCTAGATGATGGTCCAGGAGCCATACTTTTAGTATCAAAGTAAACAAGCACATTGTAAAAGGGTAAAGAAACATTAACAGAATGACACAGGGGAAGTCGTATAATTAAGTCTGGGAACTTTCCACAGTGCGCTTACACGGTGAAAAGTTTGCAAACTTAATTGTCCAACCTTGTATACCAAATCACCATTAATTCCAGTTAGAGATTGAATGGTTCATTTAATAAACAAAGATAACTAGATATACTTCCAGCCCTGCAGAAGTTCACAATTTGAAGAGACACTGCAATTTGCAGCTGTCCACATGACTAAGCACTCTAACAGAGATATAAATATGGTGTTTGCAGCACAGAGATGAGGACCAGACTGACAAGGTCTGGAATGAAAAATAAACAGTTTGTACAAAAAACACAGAGGCCAGGAACTGCAAGTAGTTTAGTATTGCTTAAATGCAGAATTCATTCAGAAGAGGTAAGAAGATGAGGCTGGACAGTTAAGTAGAGCTCACTGAAGGCTTGGCTCTCACCCTGAGGTATTTGGGCATTATCTAATAAGTAATGTTAAGCTATTGAAGGAAACAAAGTGACATAATTAGATTTGTGAGTCTGAAAAGTCTTTCCTGCTACAGTATAGACAGAGCAGAAAATAATAAGGGCTTGAAATAAATCAATGGCAGTGGGAATAAAAAGGAGGTACAGTTTCAAGAGATGTGTATTTAAGCAAGCTGTCAGAATAAAAACCAAGATACAAGATGAAATACTCAACAAAGAAACCTTCAAGTAAAGAAAGGATATTCTTCCCATGCTTAGACTCCAGAAATAAGTTAACGGAGGGTCATACATTTTAATTTGTGTCAATGATGTAATTATCAGCTTTGAATAGGAGGATGATAATGACATATCATATATACTTAAAATAATAATACATAAAATGAACTAGGATTTTAAGGTAAAAGAGCTAGCAACATTACATGCTATCTTGCGATCCACAGAGATTGATGGAAGGAAGCAGTCTTTTTTTGCAAACTAAAACCAAGAAAAACTTTGCACTATGAACGCAAAGCAAGTGAAACCCTACTTAACAAACAACTACTTAGAAAAACAGTGAGGGCCTGCATTAACCTGTAAACAACAAACATTTTTGGAGAGGGACTTAGAAAAAATTATAAACACATTAACAGAAGCTGCCCCCAACTCTATTGATCTGAAATTTTTTTTTTTTTTTTTTGCTAAATTAATGTATGTGGGTCATGACAGCAACCAAGCTTTCTGACTCAGGCCTTCATTAACATCATTCATGGAAGAAACTTCCCAACTCCTTCCAGAGGAGCTCAGAAATCATTTTTCAACAACTAACACTGGTAAACTCACCATTAGTAGGTATGTACCAAGCTACTCCATATTGGCCTCTCCTTCATGGCTACTGCTTTCTCTGTGAATACTGCCCCCCTTCACATTAGCCTGTGGTACCAGCACTGCAGCTACACTCATGTCCCCACTGGCATCCCAGCTGCTCTCCCAGGGGCGAACCTTCTCCCAATAACTTTTTAAGCACTGCTGTTCTGCCACTCCTCCAAGACGCCATCTTTTAGGTTCCTGGACCCAATTAGAATGTCCGGGTGTGGGGGGGAGGGTTCCCCACACCAACAAGCGATTCTCCAAAACAGCTGGGTGTCTGACCATTCAACTCAATTCTGACCCTATCTGCCTGGAGACAGCATCAGATTCCATAGAGTAAGAGTTCAGTCCTATTGATACAAGACTCCCACTGTGTACCCCCCCTTCCACTCCCACCTCCACACGCACGCTTCAGACACCAGTCACAAACCAAGGCCTGTGCTTCTGGCTATAGTTCAGAAGTTCCCCCTCCCTGGGTTAATTAATTTACTAGAGTGGCTCACAGAACGCAGAAAAACAGCTTGCTTATGTTTACCAGTTTATTATAAACGGATGATAAAAGATAGAGTGAACACCCAGAGGTAAGAGGTGTGGAGGGCAAGGCATGTGGGAAGAATTCCCTCTCCAGGCACATCACTCTCCCAGCTCCTCCACGTGTTCACCAACCTGTAGCTCTCCAAAGCCCAACCTTTTGGGCTTTTATGGAGGCTTTACTATATAGACAATATTGATTCATTGGCCATTGGCAATTGATTCAACCTCCAGCCCCTCTCCCCTCTCTGAAGATGTCTGTGGGGTCAGGGACTGAAAGTTCTAACCCTCTAATCAAATAGTCTGGCAACCAGCATCCCCTTCCTTAGGTTGTGTCCCAAAGTCACCTCATTAACATGACAAGGGACACTTTTGTAGCTTTCATCACTTAGGAAATTGCAAGGGTTTTAGGTGCTCTGTACCAAAACTGGGGTGAAGACCAAAAACAGGGGGGGGGGAGAGGGGGGAAGGCTGTACACATTTTAAGAGATGCTATCTATGAATTACTTTTCAAAGTTGAATTGAATTATGGTAGCAATGTGTAATATGATGTTCACTCAAGATGGCATTAATCAAATGAATGCTAGCATCATTCACTGTATCACAATTTTAATACAGGTTTCTTTTCCTTTCTTAAAATGTGTCTACGTTATTTTTGGCATCCTCTGCATGTATTTCTCTTTATCAGTAATAATATCACATCCCAGAACAGAGTTACAAGCCTCAGCTAGGCAAAAGGTGAGGGGAGCCCCTGCCTCCTACTGCATGGAGGCCTTGGCCCATTCTTCCCTCACAGGGCTCTGTGCCCACTGGTTGTCTTCTTTTAGCCCATCCTCACTCTTTACCAAAAACCTGATATAAGATAGCACTTAATTGGTTTATATTTATATCACATTTACCTTAAAGTGTAGTTATATCTATTTGTTCTTAGCTTACATTTTCTGAAAGAGAGACTTCTGATTATTTTTTTAAATGAAAATGTGACAGTTCTATCGCCATAAGGAAATATTTTAAATTTAATGGTAGAACTCTAACAGTAGAACCAAAACATAAATAAATTATCAAAGAATGTTTATCAGTATCAGAGAAAATAGCCACAGAGAAATATATTTTTGAATCACGCAAGTAAGTTTAAAATGTCTGGATGGTTTAGAAGTTCAATTTCTATAATTTATTTCGACACCTCAAAATAACTCATGCACATGGTAAAATACTATCCTTAGTATTTGCTTCTATCCTTAGCATGTTTCCCTGCCCTCTATCACTGGATTCAGTCCCCACTTCTATCTCCAGACCCTCGCTGCGTAACAAAATGCCATAAGGAGAGCTGATGTTGCTACAGCTGAGGACATTTTGATTGGGGAAACGACCCAGTACCCAACTGAAGTTATTTAAGTGTGTTAGAAAAATAAAATGCTTTTTATAAGAGATGATTCATATCAGGCTAAGAATACTGGGTATGGCACTTCAAATCCAAGCTGTATGAGCCATGATGGTTACTAGAACTAGCCCCAATCAGAAGTGCACCTTACTCATTACGAGGAAGAAAACTCCTTTCTCAAAAGTCAATGGCTTCTTAATGGACAAATACATCTTTTCTTTCTACATTGTCTTTTGTGACACTAGACTCTTCCAGTTCTCCTTCTGTGTGCTAGTTTTCTATTGCTGTTTCTATTTCTATTTCTATCACAACAAATCACTGCAAACTTAGCAGCTTAAAACAACACCCATGTATTTATTACCTCCCAATGAGTGGGTCAGAAGTCTGGGTAGAGTGCCTCGCCTGGATTTTCTGCTTGGGGCCTCGTTACAAGGCAGAAATCAAGTTGTTGGGGACTCTTACCTGAAGGCTCTGGGCAAGATTCCACTTCCAAACTTATTCTGGTTGTTGACAGAAGTCAGCTCCTTGTGTCTATAGAGATTCATTCCTTGTTTTCCCAACACACAATCCACTTCATCTTCAAACCCACATGGGAAATTCTAATGCTTCTTACGTTTGAAATGTCTGACTTTCCCTTCTATCACCAGGCAGAGAATGATCTGTTTTTAAGGGCTCATAGGACTAGATTAGGTCCACCTGTATATCTGAATAAACTCCCTCCCTTAAGTTCAGTTGATTAGAAGAAGCCTTGATTACCTCTTCAAAGCCTCTTTTTGCTACCTAAGGTAAAAAATTCACACAAGTAACCCCAGGGGGTGAAGGTCATCATGAGTGCCAAAATTCTTTGTAACGCGTTCTATATCACTGCAACTTGCTGGACTTCATGGTTAGTTAATCTCTGCCTGTACTAAGATTTTCAACCCTGACTGCATATAAGGATCCCCTGTAGGGCATTAAGAAAAACTGATGCCCAGTCCCTAAAACCAACTAAAATAGAATCTCTGGGGGTGGGGTGGGGCCTGCCTCCGTAGTTTTTAAAACTCTCCAGATGATTCTAATGGCACCATTAGATCCATTGATTATCACTCCTTTCTTGGGTCAGTTTATCAATTGACATGTCTTTAATAATCACTTTTATAATAATAATTCTCCAGTCTGTATTTCCATCTCTGACTCCTCTTGCATTCCAGACCCAAATCTCCAAAATGCCTACTGATGAGAAAATGAGCCCCTCTATGATCATCAAAACTTATGCCACCTGTTCTAAAAATTTAAATCACAGATTTAAAAAAATCTTTAACATCTTTTTTTTTTTTAGGGGAGGGCAACAGTGTTGGGGAATTGGGGAAGGGGACCAGCCAAGTTGTTGTTTCTAAGTCTTTGTTGTGGAGGGCGCCAGGCATCATCTGGCTTCCCATCAGCAGCTCCTGGCCTCTAAGCTCAAGGTGCTGTGTTCAATCTTAGTTGTGGGTGGGAGTAGCCACCATCCCATGTGGGAGTCGAACCAGCAGCCTTGTTGTTAAGAGCGAACACTCTATCCACTGAGCCATTGGGACGTCAGCTCAGCTCAAGGTGCTGAGTTCAGTCTTAGTTGCTGGTGGGCATTGCCCACCATTGAACAGGCAGTCTTGTCACACCTCTAACATCTTTACTCTCCTAGGAAACTACTATAATTTCTATATAGAAATAAAATACTTTTTAATCTATATGTGGCTTTATAATGTAACATACTTTTGAATGTATATTATTAGCAACTTTTTCCAAAAGACATCTGAAATTTGCTCACCCATAACGAAGTCCCTACTGAGTAGCCACTTGGTTACATATTCCCCACCTGACTGGTTCACAAGATCTTTACTTCCTCTCACCACAAAGCAATTATCAGAGAAGTCTTACGACATAGTTTTGTATAAAATAAAGCATGTAATCTTGATGTTTTAAAAACCAGAGTGTGATAGTCCCCAGCTTTTGGCTGTGAACACTCCCCACTCCCTTGCTGATATGCCCGCCTTATAAACAATAGTCTTGATTTTAAATTCTAAATATGTGTTTTCCCCTATAAATCTAGAACAATTCAACATGGATATCTTTCAATGCCTTCAAATCAATATAGCTAATACAAATTCACCAATTAGTGTATGACTTGTTCAACTGTCAACCTAGACTACATGAATAAAAGATTTTCACCAGAGCTTAACATTGCACAGAGCTCTCAACTGAACCAAATGTTATGTAAAGAAAAAAATGGGCATCTACTCTCCATAGATATTATAGGTTTGATTATTTGTTTGTTTTAGGTTAAATCATATATAAAGTCATATATCCTTCAAGAAGAGCAATTACTAATGTTTTCAATTAACATTATTTTTCCACAATGAATATGTTAATTTTATAATCAAAGAAGCAATAGAGCCCATAGTTTAAGAAGCTGGCCCTAGAGTCTGATTGCTTAAGTGCAAATTCCAGTATTATTTCTCTGTGATCTCAGAGAAGTTATTGCATGTTGCCGTGTATAATGTGCACCACGTTTTTGGCCCAAACTTTTGGGGAAAAGAACCTTTTGTTTTAATTTTTTAATTCAAAGTTTTATTTGTTTACATTTAGGTACTTGCTTTTTGTATTATAAAGGAATTTTAGTATTCATTTTTTAACATATTATGGTACAAGAAATTTTATGTAACAAACAATTATAAAACACAAGAACAGACGCAAGGTACAAGAAATTTTATGTACTGGTAACAAATTTACGATATTGAAGCATCATAGCAGGCCAAGAACTCTTCATCATTATAAGTTTGTAGTAAGTTCAACAAAACTGATTATCATATTCCAGGGTATTATTTGCATACAGATATCGATATTGATTTCTAGAGTTACACTTTTAATGCATAGGCATAAATAGAAGAATTAAGAACATTTAGATAGATACGGATTTAGTATTACCCATGTATAATGTGCATCCTTATTTTTCCCTCACAAATTTGGGTTAAAAAGGTGTGCATTATACATGGCAAAATATGGTGTTCATTTTTCTGGCCTTGCTTTCTTCATGTGCAAAATAGTATAATAATATTTACCTCATTTTATTGCACTTCACTTTATTATGCTTTATAGATGTTGCAATTTTTACAAATTGAAGGGATAATAAATAAACCCAATACTTGGCTTTATTGTGGTGGTCTGAAACTAAAACCACAATATCTCTGAGGTATGTCTGTAGTAATTCTTAAGAGTCGCTCTGAAGATTAAATGAGATAATAGAGAGTAAAGCACTTGCATCATAGTTATTTTTAAAAAGTTGCTCATTATTTTTTTTAAATGAAGTTTTTTTTAATTTTAAATGGAAGAACTGTTACATACTGAGACTTCCCTGGCTTAACCTTATAGAGACACTATTACTAAATTCGGAAGGCAGTCCAGCAAAGTGGTTAAAGAACAAGTTCATATCCTAGCTCTGCTACTTCTTAACTATGTGGCCTGACTTAAAATCGCTTAACTTTTCCTCACCTGTGTGCTGCGAAAATGTTAGAAACTGACCCATGAGGCTGCTATGGAAATTAAATCAATTAACACTTGCAAAGAACTTAGAACAAGACTTGTCACATAATAAGTACTATGTAAGTATTTAATACATTTTAAAATGGTTACTTTAATTTGTCCGCAACTTTTATCAAAGGTTAATACAGGGCCGGCCGAATGGCTCAGTTGGTTTAGAGCTCGCTCAAGAGTGCAAGCTGAGCTCTGAGCAATGGCGGTTCGATGCCAGCCTGAGCTGAGTTGCCGTTGAGCTGCCAATAGGTGGCAGGATGGCTCAGCTAAAAAAAAAAAAAAAAAGAGGTTAATACAGTTGCTGTAATAACTATTTAAATAATTTATATATTCAAACATATAATCTTAGTAGCTTTTTAGTTGGTTTCTTAAAAGACAGAGTTACTATTTCTTTTCACATTCTCTCTTCATTGTTACATTTTGGAATTTGGAAACTTTTTTTCTTTTTTAACTGTTCCTTAAAGTTCTCATAATAAAGTATCTAATTGAAAAATTAATATTAATATTCTAATCACCTTATGAGTAACTTTGATTTACTCTCAAGCTTCTGGTTTTCCTCATTCTGATCTTTCTGGAATAGGTTTTGTTGAAAAATCATTTCAGAGCTCTCTGGAGTAAAATGTTTCTACCTTCAGAAAAAAAATTAGTTTAGTTAAAATTACCTAAGAAAAATGGAGCTTCATGTATTTTCTCCATCTTTATTCTGAGAACAAGCTTCAAAATTATTGTGATCTTTGTATCTATATAGTTTTCTCTACTTAGCACTGAAACATATTTTTAAATATTAAAAAATGTAAGAACTGAATGTATATAAAGTCTTTCTTTCAGACTATCTTCTGATTGGAATTAAACTCCTAAGCTGAGTTATCTTTTACTCTAATAACAATGTCCTTCAGTGATCTCTCATTAGAGTTACCATGTCCTAACAGGCCTGCTCCTAGCAGATGCCAGATGCCTCTGAAGGCAGCTTTAGCTCTAGAACTCCCTAGTGGGCCTTCTTAGACTGTTTTGCAGTCTACGATGCTTCCACCCAAACTTCCTTTGCTTTTGCCTTCACTCAGTCGACTTGCATCTATGATGGCTCTCTCACCAGCAATTTCCCTAATGAAGTACATTTAATCAATCCCTCCTTGGCCTCTGTGTCTTAGAGAACCTAACTGCTATATGTATATTTCAAAATACCTACCATGTAGGTCTCACACCAAAAATAATGGGTTAACTAGAAAGAAACCAAGAAAAGGCAGGGCATCCTTTTAGAGTATTGGTCTACTTGGATCTTTAGCTCACAAATCAATAAACCCATCCCATTCTACATTAATCTGCCTTTTTATTTTTTTTGTACCACCTGTAGTAGAGGAATAATGTCTGTATAATTCCCCATCCACAAATCACTTTCATTAGTTTTCGATCGTGCTTAAAATGTAAACTTCTTACCACAGCTACAAGGCTCTGCAAGGATCAGGTCCCTGCCTGCTTCTCCAGCCAGGCAGCCATGCACTGCATGTTCAGTCAGTGATGGGCTGCATATACGATGAAGGTCCCATAAGATTATAATAGAACCGGAAAATTCCTATCACCTAGTGACATCGTAACAATTGTGACCAATAGGCAAAACCTTCGATTTTGGGAAGTCCTCACAGAGCCATATGAACCTTTTATTTCCACCAATGTTCTACTGCCTTCCCCAGAACACAGAATTGTGTGACAAGTTCAACCTTGCAATACAGCAGCATTCACAAGTTATCTCATTCCTACATAGATCTTTAGGGATGTGTCCCAACCCACATAGACTCTGTGCTCAAGCAAGATTGGGGCAAAAGAAATTAACTCGGCAGTAGGGCTGGTCCCTAAAGAGGAGGATAAATTTGAACCCAGTCCAGGCCTATGCTGATATTTGGGGGATTTCTAAGAAGACAGGGCAGTATATGAAGAGTCTTCAGACAGTAGCTATTCTCCACTGGGCAAATATTTTGGTTGCAGCTAGGTCAGTCCCATTTGAAAGACAGCCTGAAAGTAAGGCCTAGTGCCTCCCACCCATCCCCCCAGGGAAGCAGATTATCAGAAAAACAGAAAGAGAACTGGAGCACCAAGTAAATGATGTAGAGGTTAAGTCATGGCTACTGTCCTGGAAGGAAGCTAGATTGCACAGCAGAAAGGAAGCAGAAACCCTGGTACATGCACTCGTTACATATGTTGAACATTACTGGGCAGATTGCTCCTCACTGCAAAAACACGTGTCAAAGGGCTTTTTGCCCAGGACACTAAAAGTCAGACTCAGACCGGAGGCCACAGACTCCTTCCAGATCCTATCCACTTGTTAATTTGGGCAATTAACATCTGGTGTCCACTGGTTCAGGGAGTTGCAGCATTGAGCCTATAGGAGAGAGGTTGTTAGAGTTTGCATCTGGACAAGACTTAGGCAAGCAATAACTAAATAATATATATCACTGAGCAAATGAGGGCCAAAAGACTAGGAGACACTTACATGTGTGGATAAAAAAAAAAAAGGTTTCTATGCAAAATAACCTCACAGGATGATCTGATCATAAATCCCTAACTGGGCAGGTCTTGGTGGGTGGTCACGCCCCAGGCATATAACTGTTTAGTAAAATGTTTATCTCTGCCACAAACAAGCCCTGTCCAGTGTTTCTCTGCATCTAGGTCAACATACCTTTGAAATAAACTGTAACCACCCTGAAGAGAGCTCATGATCTGAACTATCCTGTAACCCAACCCCACCCCTCTTCCTCCTACCTTTATGGAATCTTGCTGGTCTTCCCTCCTTAATCTCAAATGCATAAAAGAAACTTCAAACTGTTATCCTCTTAAGCATTTACCTTAATCTGTTGAATTCTTGCTTCCAGGTATATCCTTAACTCAAATTTTTATAAAAATACTCTATTGGGTCGGCTGAGTGGCGTGGTGGTTAAGCGCTGGCTTGGGAAGCCAGCGGCCCGGGTTCGGGTCCCACATATGAAGGCCAGTGACACTGCCCTCAAAAAAAAAAAAAAATGAAAAATACTCTATAGATTTGGGCATTTCATACATCGACACATGCAATATTCATAGATACTACTTCACAGAAACAACAATGCCTCTTTCCACGACAGAAGTAATGTGTTGAGTTAAAAAAGAAAAAAATATAATAATAATCATCTGTTCATTGTTTATTCCTTTGTCTTTGTGAACATGCCCACATCTTTTTGAAATAATAATAAGATTTTTCAGCTACAACTCCCCTATATATATAGTTTTTAAGAATATATTGTGTCTCTATTGCTCTCCTGAGAACAGGCTTAAAAATGAATGACAAGCCACTCATCTGGTTAATTGATATATTGCAAGGTACCCACTTTATTTCCTTACTAAAGACATGCAAACTATAGAAACTCTTTACAGTAATTAGCAACTCAGTCAGCACAGGCTGCTGTAACAAACTACCACAGACTGGATAGCTTAAACAAAAACATTTATCTCTCACAGTCCTGAGGCTGGGAAGTCCAAGGTGTAGGCAGATTCAGTTCTGGTGAGAGCCTGCTTCTTAGTTTGTAGATGGCTGTCTTCTCTTTGTATCCTTACATGTCTGAGAGCAGAGAGAGGACAAGAAAGCTGTTATATCTCTTTGCATAAGAATGCTAATCTCAAGATCTAATTACCTCTCAAAGGCCTCAGCTCCTAATACCATCATGTCTGGGGTTAGAATTTCAACATATGAATCTTAAGGGACAGAAACATTCAGTCCATAGCAGCAACAGAATGCTCTGTCTGGCTGCTTGCCTTTGCACCTCCCTTCTGCTCCCTGCTAAGGTCACTTGAAAGTCATCAACATGTGTATTCCGCTGGTTGGGAAAAACTGAGGCTGTGGTGACAGCCAACCTACCTCACTGCTCACCTTTCTCTAAGTTTATTGGGAAGGGCCATTTCACCTATAGATGATTAGTAGTATAAGTGGTTAGTACAATAGTATAAGTAATAATAACTACTAACTACTCACTTCTGTCTCACTTCTGTGACAAACCCCATACTTCCTACCAGGGTTCTAGTGATTGGATCTGTCTCATTTACTGTGCCTAATAGATTACATTGATTATACATTTTTTCATTCGTTCACTCAAGAATGATTAATTGAAATCTATTTTGTTTCAGGCATTATTCTAGATACTGAGAATATAACATTGAGCAAAATAGTCAAAATACATGTTCCTGGGACTTATATTCTATAATAGTTGAAGTTATCCAACGACAGCAGTCTGGCTGGAGCAGTGTATGCAAGGAGAAAGGTGGGACAAGATGTAGTAAGAGAAATTTAGTAAAGGGTCAGATCACAAAAGGCCCTATAGATCATGCTGGGGGTTTAAGTTTTATTTTCAGCGGTTTGGGAAGCTACTGACCAGTTTTGAGCATAAAAGTAACACGATCTGGTTTACGTTTTTAAAGAATCACTCTGGCTGCTATGTGAGAAAACTAGAGTGGAAGCAAAAAGGATTAGGATGCTATTGCAGTTGTCCAAGGTAGAGACAGTGGCGGTTTAGATTAGAATGAGGCAGTTGAGAGGGAAAGTGGGAAAGAAAAAAAGAGATACTGGGGATCATTCCTAGGTTTTTACCTGAGCAAATGCATGCAACGAGGTGTTATGTGCCAAAGAAATATCAAGTGTAGGAGGTTCAATTTTGGACTTCTAATATGTTAAGTTTGAGATGCCCAGTCTGGCCGAGTGGCGCGGTGGTTAATCGCTGGCTTGGGAAACCAGTGGCCCCGGTTCAGGTCCCACATATGAGGGCCAGTGACACTGCCCTCAAAAAACAAAAAGATAAACAGGAGTTCATTGGACAAAAAAGAAAAATATTGGAGATGCCTATTAGACATTCAGATAGAGATATCACATGGGAAATGGGATGGAGCCTGGAAGATGAGTGGAGAGTTATGTTGGAGAGAGGCATCTGGGAGTCACCAGTGGACTTGTGTAAACTTTTAAAGAGATATGTTTATTAGTATGTTCCATAGGAAGAATTTATTTTTTTGCATTATAAATATGGCATGTTTCTTTGCAGTGCAGTTCCAACACAGAGCCTGTGTTAGTTATATTCTTTTTATTGCAGGCTTTGGAAACTGTCTCTGAATAGCTCTAGCAAAAGGGAGAAATTTATTGAAAGGCATCTTTCAGGTGTCTCACAGAATGAACGAAAAAGTTCAGTCACAACTCAGGAAGGGCAGCACCCAAGGCCTCACCAGAGACCTTAGTGATAAGAGTTGGAGGAACTGCCATTAATACCATTCGGCTTTAATGACTTCAAGTCCACCAGAGTTACAGGAATGTCCTGCAAAGCTATGCCCTTGCCACATTCAATTCCCTCATCTATTAAACAAAGGGTTGAAATGAATCCTTGCTATACAAAGTGTGGTCCTTGGACCAACAGCTTGTTTGGAATGAGAATCTCAGGTCACCATCAATCAAAATTTTCTTTTTAACAAGATCCCCAAGTGATTCATATGCACATTAAAATGTGAGAAACACTGAACTAACTGGTTTTCCAGCCATAAAACTCTCTGTCTGAACTGGTCAAGGTTTTTCACGTATCAGCTACAAGATGGAAGGCTCTTTGGATGCTTACCAATATAAGCTTTATTTAAAATAGAATTGTAAATAATTTTGTATTAAATGATGGCAAAATAGTTAAACTGTATGTTTAGTGTGCATCTTGGTTATACACAGGTAGGTAGGTTATACTATATTATAAAAACATTATAAAATTCTTGCTGTACATCTCATGACCCTTCTTTCCAGAAAGCTTAGACTTACTTTTGAGGCAAACTTACACTCTGGTGATTGATACAGTTACTGTATATCATTCAATCTTTCAACTCAGAGGCATGATTTTCTGATTGTGTCAAAGCGCTCTAATGTGGTCTTTTATAAACTACATAGCCCCTTTCATTGATCAGAATTCTGCATTTGTAGTGTTCTTTTATTTATACTTTCATTGTCAAACTTTTTAGGACAATATTTTTGGGAACCCATCTATCTATTATGAAATGATAAGAATGAAAGGAAACCTATAAATATTAATGTCATTATCTGAGGAAAAGGCATGACGATTTCTATATGATGGAAGTAAACATTTCAGCTCATAAAAATTTTGGCTCAGAATTGTGGTCCAGAAAATCAACAGGTCTTGAAGTAGAATGTAAT
Source organism: Aselliscus stoliczkanus (assembly GCA_033961575.1). Taxonomy (NCBI): domain Eukaryota; kingdom Metazoa; phylum Chordata; class Mammalia; order Chiroptera; family Hipposideridae; genus Aselliscus; species Aselliscus stoliczkanus. The sequence continues at coordinate 69,829,903 of CM066729.1, forward strand.
TTGCCTGTGAACTCACAATCCCCCTAAACAAATAATCTTGTCCAACGAATTCTCTTAGAAATATATCTAGTATATATGGTTTAAGAAAAAAATCTGTAATATTTTTAAAGTAGGTTAGCTATTGAAACTTACTCATTACCACTCTTTCTGGAAATGTGGCCCTAAAACTTGTTATATTAGAATCACCTGGGATGCTTATTAACAAAGAGAATTTATGACCCACTCCAGACCTACCAAATCAGAATCTCTGAGGGTGAATTCCAGGAAATCTGCATTTATAAATAGCTCCTTAGGTGAGTCTTATTACACTAATGTTTGAGAAATACTGTACTAAAAATTAAATTTTCAGGTTTGTTTTTCCATTGACATTAGTGTCAATTTCCAATGACAGAGCCAAGCATTCACCTTTAGTGTTTCATGTTGTATTTGCTCAGACTCTCCATGCTTCATATTGGAATGACATTTTGACAAGTACATGGCTTACTTTTTTTATCTTTTTATTTTCAAAGGCTTTAACCAAGTATTCCTTCTTGACAACTCATTAAGGTAATATGTACTAAGGCACAGCATTTCCAGAACATCTAAGAATATTGCCGTGGCCAGAATTGGAAATGATTTTTAATAGAGGATCACTGATCCACAGTGTGGGGAGGGAGAAAAGGGAAAAAAAGAAAAACCACAAAAGGAGAGATCAACTTAATTTAATATTTTTAAATAGAAAAATATATATCTGTTTTAAATTTTAAGAAAACTCCTTTCTCAAGATTGATGCAACTTTATCATTTTTCATAATACATGCTTGTTAAATCCACAAACAGAGAAGGTTTCTCTTATTATCTTACACCCATACAGAACAATATGGATATCTCTATGCTGCCTGTACCATGCTTGGCACTTAGAAAGTACACTGTGTACATAGTTTGAATGAATAAATGGCATATACAATATGTACATTTTTATATACTTTCATGAAATCTGATTAATTTCTAGTTATTAATATACCATAGAATTTTTCTGTAACAATAGAAATCTAACATTCTATTATATTTGATGTATCATAATTCATTTAACGAATGTCCTATTAATGGACATTTACAGTATTTTGCCATGTATAATGCACAATTTTTGCCCAAATTTGTGAGGGAAAAATAAGGATACGCATTATTCAGGGGTAGTACTAATTCCGTATCTATATAAATGTTTTTAATTCTTTTATTTATGCTTATGAGTTAAAAGTGTAACTCTAGAAATCAATAACAATATCCATATGCAAAATAATACTCTGGAATACAATAATTAGTTTTGTTGAACTTACAATGAACTTGGCAACAAGGAAGAGTTCTTGGCCTTCTATAATGAGTAAATATAGTTTATTTGTTACCAGTATATAAAATTTCTTGTACCTGGTATCTGTTCTTGTGTTTTGTAATTATTTGTTACATAACATTTCTTGTACCATATGTTAAAAAATAAACGCTAAAATTCCCTTATAATACAAAAACACAAGTACTTAAATGTAAACAAATAAAACTTGGAATTAAAAAATTAAAACGAAAAATTTTTTCCCTGAAAGTTTGGGCCAAAATTGTGGGTGCACATTATACATGGCAAAATAAGATATTTTCTGGCCAACAGACATACGAAAAAATGCTCAACATCAACATCATTAATCATCAGGGAAATGCAAATAAAAACCACAAAGAGGTATCACCTCACACCAGTCAGAATGGGTATCATCAACAAGACAAATAATAACAAGTGTTGGAGAGGCTGTGGAGAAAAAGGAACCCTCATACACTGTTGGTGGGAATGCAGATTGGTACAGCCACTATGGAAGGCAGCGTGGAGGTTCCTCAAAAAATTAAGAATAGAATTACCCTATGACCCAGCAATCCCTCTCTTGGGTATTTACCCCAAAAATCTGAAAACATTTATCCATAAAGATATATGTGCTCCGATGTTCACTGCAGCATTATTTACAGTGGCCATGACACGGAGACAACCAAAGTATCCTGCGATAGATGATTGGATACAGAAGATGTGGTGTATATACATGATGGAATACTATTCTGCCATAAGAAAAGATGAAATCATGCCATTTGCGACAACATGAATGAATCTTGAGGTTACAATGCTAAACAAAATAAGTCAAACAGAAAAAGTGGAGAACCATATGATTTCACTGATACGTGGTATATAAAACTGAAAACAACAAAGGAACAAGACAAACAAATGAAGAAACTAAACCTCATAGACACAGACACTAGCTTAGTGATTGCCAGGGGAAGGGGGAAGGCGGTGATAGATGAGGGTAAAAGGGATCAAATATATGGTGATGGAAGGAGAACTGACTCTGGGAGGTGAACACACAATGTGATATATAGATGATGTTTTACAGAATTGTATATCTGAAACCTATGTAACTTTATTAACAATTGTCTCCCAAATAAACTTTAATTAAAAAAGAAAATACAGTATTTTCAATTTTATATTACTAAAGGCAATTCTAAATAAACAGTTGTACAATTGTTTGGTTATTTGGGGGTATAAATTCCTAAAGTGGAATTGCCGATTCAAAGCTAACACTTTAATACATGTTATCCTCCTGAAATGTTGACTCAATACCTTTATAATTTATAACTATTTTCCCTCAATGGACATCTTTGTCAATCTGATAGTCAATACAGATAATTACTAGTGAAAATATATCTATTTTATACATTTATTAGCCCACATGTATCTCTTTCATGAATTTTGACTGTTCATGATCTTTAATTTATTTTTCTAATGGAATGGAACAGGAAATTTTAAATTCTAATTAGTAAATATGACACCACAGCAAAACTCAAATGTTTTGTCATCATAAAGGAATGAAGACATAAGTACAGAACTGAAATCAAACAGAAATTGGAAAAGCCATAAATGAAATAAAATTCAGAGAGAAAAACAGTGAGAGAGAGAAGAGATTGAAGAACAAAGTCATATAAGCAGGAGGATACACCAAAATGGACATAGAAATAAAGAACACAAAACTCATATACATAATATACACAGACAGACATGCAGACACAAAGACACAGAGAGACATGCATTGATGGAGGCATAGACAGGGATCAAAAGTAAATAGTGACACCCAAAGAAAATATAGACAGGGCACACATGAAAAGGCACATGTACATAGGCACAGAAAAAGACATAATCAGATGTATCTATACAGTGGAATACATAGAGAAAATCATATTTAAAAACTACAGCACAAATACATAGAGACAAAATACAGAGAAGAGAAATTCAGGAAAAAAAAATGCAGAAAGCAAACTAAGCAACCCAGGGATAGTCAAAATCAGGCATGAGCTTCTCATGAATTAAAACCATGTAATATGTGTTTTAAAAGACATACTTACTAAGGCCTTTTAACTTTATGTGGCCAAAGTTATGGTAATATTTCTTGCTTTTTTCTTTTTCAGATCAGCTCACCTAAAAGCAAGGACCAGGTTATAATAACAGACAGACTTAGATTTTCCTCTCTATTTTGGAAAAATACAAAAATGAACCCTGCTAATAAAACATATACAAAATAAAATGAATTCTTATTTTAACTATTTCACATAAATGCACAAATAATTTATCCATTTTCTTTCTTCATTTAGTCATAGTCATGGAATATCAAATATAACTTTCAAAAATGGTGTAACCCTTATATAGAGAACTAAAGTTCTCATTAAAGCTACTTCTTTTACTAAATCCTAATGCCAATGATCCTAACAAATCTACTATTCTCTGAATTATTGTTGGGAAGGAGACGAATGAAGAGACCATGGTAAAGGTAAACTAATTTGTTTATTAAGTTCCCTTCACTGAGAAGGAAGAAAGTTCAGAAACCCCTGGTTGTTATAGACACCTTACTATTGAATTAATCAAATCAACTATGAGGAAATTCTATGAGATACTGATCAATCAACCATTATGAACGACCAAAACCAAACAAACAAAAAGACTTAACTAGAAAACCATCAATTCAGCCTAGCTATACAGACACCGCCAAAGTATTGCGGGGATGCATAAATATTTTGAAATAATGTTTAAATAATATGTCCTGACTGCCAGTAAAATTTTTCCAAGCAAATGTTATTGAAAATGTTTGGGCTATCCACAAATGTTTTTATAAGCATTCCTACCAGGCAACTACTGAAGCCTCAGAAAAAAATTCTGTCCAACAGGAGACTTCACAAGGAAGAAGTGCTGAAGAGAAGGTGACCTAAGGAAATGTAGGCAGGATTATTTGAGCTGTTGGGATGGCTGGAAAACAAATGCATGTTTCATGAAAGCTTTTGAAACAAATAGTTCTGGCTAAAAACAAACATTTGGACAGTGAGGACACACCCAACAAAAATGTTTGTTTGCTGATACTAACATTTTATTTGGCACATATTTGCCACAGCAGAAGTGGGCAAAAATAAGATAAATGTAAATAACTCACAGAAAGCAAAATTACAGTAAACTTGTAAGTGTAAGAAAGATGAGAACATTTGTTTGCTGAACATAAAGCAAAAAATAGGTAATTATGGCTTATTTAAAGTAATGACAACTTTATCAGCATAAAGTCAGAAGCACAGAAAAATCCCTAAATATTAATTATGTTGTGCATTACTAGAGCTTTTATACCCATATAATGCTTCAGACTTCTTTTCAATTAACTCACATAACGATGCTGAGATCAACCGATAACAAGTATTATTATCCCCATTTTACAGATGAAATATATAGCTAGATAAGGCTGTTCCTGTCGCTTATATCACATTTATCTCCTGGCATTATAAAGTGTATTTTATTTTTTTATTTTTTTTGAGGGCAGTGTTATTGGCCCTCATATGTGGGACCTGAACTGGGGCCGCTGGCGTCCCAAGCCAGCTCTTAACCACCACGCCACTCGGCCGGCCCTATAAAGTATATTTTAAAACACCATATTCTTTTTTTTTGTGTGTGTGTGTGTGTGTGTGTGTGTGTATGTGAGGGCAGTGTCACTGGCCCTCATATGTGGGACCCGAACCGGGGGGAAGCCAGCGCTTAACTACCACGCCACTCGGCCCGCTCAAAACACCATATTCTTTTGTTCTTTTAGAAACAAAGATTCAAGGTATACACTATTGAATAATATTATGAAATAACTTGTATAATAAAGGAGAAAAACTAGAAATTATAGGAAAATATAAAAATTTTATTGGTGCATTTGTTTAATAACAATTTTTAGAATGCCTGCTGTCTACTCTTTGTTCTCATCACATATCTTAGTCACCATCATATTGTCTTAAAATATATAAAATCCTATTTATTTTTCCATTTTTCTTTTTTAGTTCTTTGATCTAACTAGACCCAGACTCTAAATGTTGTATACTGAGGTTCATGCTCAAACACAATTTTCCCCTTACTTGACTTCCCTAAGTTTCTGGATCCCCTTTTGTTTCTGCTTCTCTTTTCCTTCTTCCCATTAAATGTGGTGAATTTCATAGGTCCTGTAAACAGTTTGTTCTTCCATGCTGACTCCTTTGCTAACTAACGCTAACCGCTTGCAGGACTTTTATTGATTCCATTAAGTGGTCATAATGGGTTGGGAGGAAAGGGAGATTACCTTTATTTCTGGCCCCACTTCTCTCACATCTCAAATCCAAAATTTCCAAATGCATGATGGAAATCTCCACTTGGGGTTCGTCATTAGTACACCTAACTCAAAATGTCTGAGAGTATTCACTGACTTCCCCCAAAGCCTAATTTCCCCATTTCTGTGTACAGCAATATCATCAACTACAGATTGAATGTTTGTATCTTCCCCAAATCCATATATCGAAACCTAATCCCCAATATGATGGTATTTGGAGGTTGGGCCTTTCAGGGGTAATTAAGTCAGGAGGGTGAGCCTTCAAGAATGGATCCCAGGGGCTGGCTGAGTGGCTCAGTTGGTTAAGAGTTGGCTTAGAGCGCCAGCTCTGAGCAACAGGGCCACCGGTTCGATTCCCACACAGGCCAGTGAACGCTCTGCCCCTGCTGAGCTGTTGATGAGCTGCCAACAGGTGGCAGGATGGCTCAGCTGGTATAACAACAAGATTGCCTGTTCAATGGTGGGCTATGCCCACCTGCAACTAAGATTGAACTCAGCTCCTTGAGCTTAGAGGCTGCAAGCTGCCGACGGGCAGCCAGGTGGTGACTGGCGCTCTCCACAATGAAGATTGAAGAACGACAACTTGGCTGGTCCCCTCCCCCAATTCCTCCAATCCCAACACTATTCCCCTCCCCAATTCCCCAATAAAATCTTTTTAAAAAAAGAGAGATCCCAGAAAGCAGCCTGTCCTTCTTCCTTCATGTGAGGTTACAGTGAGAAGACAGTAGTCTATGAACCAGGAAGGGGTTCTTACCAGACACCAAATTTGCTGGCACCAGCCTCCAGAACTGTGAGAAATAAATTTCTGCTGTTTATTAGCCACCCAGCTATGGTATTTTGCTGCCTGAAGACTGCTCTCATTGCCTTTTAAAAATCCCTCCAGCTCCCTTGTCTATAGAACCAATTGATAAATCCTATTGATTTTACCTCCTCAATATCTAACACACAACACTTCCTCTTTATTCCCACCAATATTACTTCAGTTCAAACACCAGTCATCATCAATTTAATATTGGCTTCCTTGGTAATCTCTTCTGTTTCCCATGTCTCATTTGCTAGCTGTTGTCAGATTAATCATCCCAAAGCAATCCACATATTCATGAATTAAACTGAAGCCCCTTGGGCTGATATTCCTTTAGTTTTATGGCAGCCAGAAGAAAGAGTTAGAACTTGGCTTCAAGTGCTTCTCATGTTTCCTTGTACTTCTCAAAAGAAGGAGCACAATCCAGCCAGAGCTGTGTTGCTCATGGCGTGGTCTTCACTGTCAGAAAGGCTAACGTATCACTTTATAATCCTTTCCCACTAATCATCATCATACTCCTGCAAACTGAACTACTCTACACTCAAAGCACATGCTCCACTTTCCAGCTTCTATGTTTTTGCTCAAGGTGATCACTTGAGCACAAGAGTGTTTAAATTATCATCTCCATTTGTCCGATTTCTTGCATTCTTTATGATATAAACTAGTCCAGAGAGGTTTTCCTGATTCAGTCGCAAGCAGAAAACAATCCCTAATGCCCAAAGCATATTCTCTGAACCTCTTCTGTGTTAATAATTTCTAACACATAATATGTGCACATGTCACCCTTACTAAACAGTAGGTCCTAAAAACAGCTTTCAATCTGCCCTCACCTTCTAACAATAGTTATAGCATACAGATACTTGATCATCACCAGAATGAAGAGCTAGAAGGAATTGGACTATCTGGTTGGATATATCATCAAATTTATTTTAGTTTTAAACTATGGTTTGAGTATCTTTGCTCAGCTGTTTTAACAGATAAGGCATTTTGTCCAGTTCAATGGAGAAATATTGGTATATGTGGAGTGACTTTGAAACTATAAACAAATGTGGGCAGAAAAGACAACTTTATAATATTTGGCCCTCTCATCAAGGAATATGGCGCGTTCTCCATTCTTCAAGTTGTCTTTTATCACTTCATTTAGAAAAATTGTTCATATAGATCCTGCATATTTTTCTTAATTTCTAGAAGTTTCATAGTTTCATTGCTATTAAGAATGAGATCTTTCTCCACTTGATAATAAACTTTTATTTTAGAGAAGTTTTACATTTAAATTATTTATTGCAGAGATAATAAAGCTCCCCTTTATTTCACACCCAGTTTCCTCTGTTATGAACCTCTTGTATTAGTGTGGTGCATTTGTCACAATTAATGAATGGATACTTTACATTATCACCAACTAAAGCCTGTGCTTTATTCAGATTTTCTTCCCCTTTCCTTAATGCCTTTTTTCTGTTCTAGGTTACCCCATTATATTCAGTAGTCATGTCTCCTTAGGCTCCTCTTGGTTGTGGTAGTTTGCCAAACTTTCCTTGGCTTTGATGACCTTGAAAGTTTTGAGATATTTTGTAGAATGTCCCTTGATTGGGGTTTGTCTGATGTTTTTTCTCATGGTTAGTCCGGGGTAATGTGGTGTGGGGGAGGAATCCCATAGAGCTAAAGTGGTATACTTGCCATATCATATCAAAGGTACATACTACCAGTACGATTTACCACTATTGATGTTAACCTTGGTCAGCCGGCTTCTGATAATGTTAGTCAGTTTCTCTACTGTGAAGTTACCATTTTTGGTCTACTTTTCCATACTCTGCCTTTGGAAGAATCTCCCCCTATATTATTACCTGGACATTTTTTATATAAGTGAAAGTTATTTTAGTATCTATATACTATTTTACAGTAAATTTTAAAGAGTGCAGTCATCAAAACATTTACCAATTACACAATATCAATGAGAAATTAGAGTATTCTCATAAACAATGCCCAAGGAAATTAATTTCTCAATCTCATTTTATAAAAATATACTTACTTTGCTATGGCTTAGCAATATTTCTATAATTAATTTCTGGAAATATTGAATTTGTGGCTCCAATATTTTATGATTTATAAAATAAAAATAGAAATTCAGGGCAAATGCCAGGCTATGAGTACCACGGAAAGCTACTCAATAAAATTTGATTCATTTATAAGTACCTATCTTGTATACGGAGAAGCAGCCCATCCAGTTCTGAGCCTATTTTGCTTATTGTAATATAGTAGTTGACTTTTCACCAACTATTTCAGCTTAAAACAACAAGCATTTATTATCTCACAGTTTCTGTGAATCAGGAATGGGATGGCTTAACTGGGTCCTCCGATTCCGGGTCTCATATGAGGCTGCGACCAAGGTGCCAGAGCTAAAGTCATCTCCAGATTCAAATGACGGAGAGCCTGCTCCCAAGCTCACTCAGTGGGTGGTTGGCAGGATTCAGTCCTTCATGGGCTATGGGACTAACTAGGAGGGCCTCACTTCCATGCTGGTTGTTGGCGAGAGGTCACCCTCAGGTCTCAGTCATGTGGGATTCTCCCACACGTCAGTTTGCTTTATCAACATGAGCAACCCAAGAAGACAAGAGCAAGAATGAGAAAATGCCAGCCAGAGAGAATTACCAAGATGGAATAGTCTTGTGTAAGTTAATTATGGAAGTGACATCCCATCACTTTGCTGAACTCTATTTACTAGAAGGCAATCACCAAGTCGAGGCCACACTCAAAGGGAAGGGATGACACAGGGTGTGAATCCCAGAAGACTGAGATCATTGGGGACCCTGTCAGAAGCTCCACCACGTTGTCCCTGTGGTGTCCCTCCTGTGGGAGGATTATGCAGCTCTGTCTTATAGAACAAAGGCATGACCATGTGACTTGTTTTGGCTCATGAAATCTAGGCAGAGGTAATATGCTTTATAATGTTTAAAGCATTTAAAACCTTATGTTATGAAAACTGCCTTAAAGAGGCTGGGCTTCTGAAACAGTGGAGTGAGAAGCTTGACAAATCTTCTCTCTCCCCCAAAAGCAACAAAAAACTAGACATTTGAAAAAAAAAAATCCCAACTATGAAAATCAAGGCATATCATTAACTAATAAACATCTATTCAAGACAAACTACTGAACCTTGGGTAAGAATAATGGGAGTTTACAGCATCTTAGCTACGGGCTGCTCCCTCTACGAACCCGCAGGACAAGCAGGCCATGAAAACCATGAGATTTACTGCCCAAATGGACTGATTTGGAACAGAGTAGAAAATCCCTATGTTCAGGGCACTATCAAAAACAATAGTGACCTTGGTGACAATTGGGAGGGACAATGTTGCAGGTAGTCTTCAGTTATGGTTAGGGTTAGGACAAGCAATAGACTGGCCAACTAGCCAGAAATTTAACGGGGAGAAATTAAGAACGAGACAGCTTTCTTACTAAACACAAAACACATGTGTGTTTCATAGTAAACACAAAAATTAACTCAAATGAATCATAGACCAAAATATCAGAAGTAAAATTCTAAAATTTCTAGAGGAAAACATAATAGAAAATCTTCATGACCTTAGGGTAGACAAAGAGTTCTTAGATGTGACACCAAAAGCATAATTCATATAAGAAAAAAAATCAAAAGAAAAGCCACACTGGGAGAAAATATTTGCCAATCATATATTTGATAAACATATTATCCAGAATAAATAAAGAGCACTTAAAATTCAATAAGAAGACAACTCAAACAACTGGTGAAGAATTTGAATAGATTGTTCACCAAAGATATAGTTAATTAGCACACGAAAAGATCTCAGTCACAGTCATTTGAACTAGAAAATGTAAATTAAAACTGCAGTAAAATACCACCACTCCCACTGGAATGAGTATAATGAAAAGACAAACAATAACAAGTGTTACCGAAGATATGGAGAAAACGGAACCCTCAGATGTCACTGGTGGTAATGTAGAATGGCTAATCACTTTGTAAAAGTTTGGCAGTTCCTTAAAAAGTTAAACATAAATTTATCATAAAACCCAGCAAATCTACCCCTAGGTGTCTACCCAAGATAAATAAAAATATCTGTCCACACAAATCTTGTGTGAAGATGTACACAGTAGCTTTATATGTAATAGCCAAAAACTTGAAACAACTTGAAACAAACATCCATCGGTAAATGGATAAAAAAATATGATATATCCATACAATGGAAAATTACTTAGTAATAAAAGGAAACAAACTACTGATACATGCTGCAGCATGGATTATCCTCAAAAACATGGTAAGCGAAAGAAGTCAGAGAGAGAAGATACATATTGTATACTTCCATTCTTATGGAATGTCCAGAAAAGGCAAATTTTTAGACAGAAAGCAGGGCTAAGCGTAGGAATGGAGATTCACTGCAAATGGGGACAAGAGATGTTTTGGGGGTGATAGAAATAAAATGTTCTAAAACTGGATTGCAATGATCAGTTTCACAACCCTAAATTTACTAAAATTCACTGAATTGTACACTTAGAATGGTCAAATTCTAAGTATGGAAATTGTACTTCAATAACACTGTTTTAAAAAAGGAAAAAGAGTCTCTCATTTCTGTGTCAAGATGACCAGTCATGTTGCAGATAAAGGCAGTTTCAACAGCTCGGGTCCTGAAATGAAGACATGTGGAGCAGGGCTTCAGGCAAACTATGATGGATGTGAACAAGAAAACAACCTTTGTTGTTGTAAGCCACCGAGGCTTAGGCATCATTTTTTAACCCAGCATAACGAAGCTTATTCTGACTGACACATTTATCTTCTAAGAAATAAAATGTGTTTTCTGTAGTTTTATAACATATATATATATATGGCTCTTTAAATTAAAAATGTAAGACTTTCTGTAACAACTTAAGGTTTCACACAATGCTAAATCATATAACAAAATTATTTATATGTATTTGCCTGGCACCTTACTTTGTGATGGGGATATCCTGATGAACAAGATGGACTAGGCCCCCATCTTCACAAAGTTTGTAGTCCAAGAACTGTTTATTATCTGTATGTTTTGTATAATTTACTAAAAGTGGATTATAATTTTATTTTCATATTCAATGTCAATTCCTTTTTTTAAATAAAGGAACTAGATGATTGTCCTTTCAGTTTAAACTTCCGTCTAAACACTTTTGACTTACCATATGATTTTTCAAGTATTTTAATTTGTAGTCATTTATCATTTCTACCAGCAGGTGGAACCCTTTAGATTTATTTTGTCTCACTTTAACACAGCAACATGGAAGCCTGTGTGATTTCATTTTAAAAATAGTTTTTTCTTCAATTTAATATTTATTTCTAAAACAGAAGTTAATGACAGTAGGCAAGAATGGTCATTTCACATTCCAAGAAAACTCTACATTAGTGAAATCCACATCTGCATATTCAATTAATATTACAAATTCACAGGTGCTTTGTCGTGGAACACCTATCATGGGGTAAATGCTTTAGATAGACTGCACTTCCAATGGAGAAAAAATATGTATGAGCTAAAATTCCATAGGTTTCTATATGCTAGACCAGGGGTTGGTAAACTTTCTATAAAGGATATGGTAGTAAATATTTTTGGCTATGTGGGCCTTCAGGTCTCTATTGAAACTACTCAAATCTGCTATTATATCTCACAAGCAGCTCTTGACAATTAGCAAGGCTACACTGACTACCATTTTTTATACAACAGGTGGGCAGAGGTGGCCTTTGGGCCATAGTTGGCCCATCCCTGCTTTGGGCCAGTGCCACTTACACTTGAGCATGACTCAGACTCACCTGGAGGGCTTGATGAAACACAGCTCTCTAGACCTCATGCCCAGAGTTTCCGATGAAGCAGGTCTCTGAAGGTGCTCAACAATCTGTTTCCTGGTGACGCTGATCCTGCTGGTCTAAGGAACACAGCTTACTCTGGGACCCCTAGTCTAGGCTATCTTTCATCCTTTCTTCTGTGTTGTTTTCTTGTTGTTGTTGTTTTTATAACATTTAAACACAGAGTTAAAACAGAGTTTTTCTTAACATAAACACGGTGAAATTTCCTAAAGAGATCATTCGGTAAGAAACATTGTTGGATGGGTGGGGAAGTAAGGCTATATTGTGACTTATCTGGTTCAATTATCACCATCGATTATAGTGATGTAGTGTTTTTTTTATCTGAGAACGATGCTATAGAAAATAAATCCAGCACACGGTCAAGGGATGAAAATGTGCCAACATTAGTATGAGGAGGTAGGAAAAGAAGTATCCAACCCTCAGAGTCAAACAATGCTTTCATCTGGACACAAGTCCTATATTTTTAATGTATATTTTTACAATGTTGATTTTGTAATATGCTTTTTAACCTTAGTGATCAGAACCACTTCCCCTCGTTATGAAAAACTATTTGTAAACATTTTTAATGGATGTGTAATATTCTATTACATATGTATGGAACAGAGTGAACTGCTCAGCCTTCCTGACTCCTCCTTGTTTCAAGTCGGCTTTGCTCCCATGGCCTTCTGGTTAGTAGCTTCAGCTGAGTCTTGCATACAGATATGCTAATCATTAGAGGAATTCTGCTTGAGGCTTGAGTGTTACAAAACCAGCCCCTCACCAGAAAGTACCTCTCCCAAGGAGATAAGAGAAGTATGTACAAAAGTAATGACTGTTTATCAAAGATTTGCAGGAACTTTGTGACCAGGACTCATATCAACTAGAATCAATAGACTAAGACTAAACACAATCTTCCTCGGACCCTGCTGATGCCCAGATGTCTGCAGTAGTCAATCACTTCTTGCTTCTCTCGTTCCCCTCTTCCCTTTGACATAAAATCTGAATTCTTTACTTTCTCAAGCTGGTGCTTTAGGATGCTAGTCTGCCATCTTCTCAGCTTGCTGGCTTTCTGAATAAAGTCTCCTTACTAGCACCAATGCCTTGTCACTCTACTTATTGGCTATTTATTGGCATGGTAAGCAGTATGAGCTCAGACTCGGTTACATGTATATAACCATATTTTCAAACCATTCCCACCACCTCCCTAATTCTTGGATATTTATATTCTCCTTAGTCTTTTCCTGTTAAAAGTATAATCTTGCAACAAACATGGTTGGGCATAAATTTGTCCCCATTTTAGATTTCTTTCAAAAAACATAGAAGTGGAATTTCTTGATATTGTTAAGGCTCTTGATGGATATTGGAGTTACGTATATTTTCGTTAGAACTTTACCCTTATTTTATAAGACAGCCAACTTCACTAAACCCTATCCAGCATTGTGCATTCCAATCAGCTTTCTTAATTTATATATAAAACAGAAAGTAGCTGTAATTGGCTCAATATTTCTATTATATTAGAAGAGGGTCTATTTATCCCATCTCCTATACCAACCCCTTGTCCCACTCACCCTATCTCATTCCCCCTAGGCCCACCACCCCATCTCCCCCTCTGAGTCACATACACAGAAATACAAGCAAGACACCTGGCTTCAGGCCCAAACACTGCCTGACGCTGCGTTCTGTAAGGTGCTGTGGTACTTGGTAGAAACCCTTACATGCATCTCTATGAATGTGTTGAGAAAAAGCCCTACCTACGGGCAAAATCACACTGTGGCACTCCAAAGAATGGTCAAGGGATGGAACTCTCCAGCTGTGTGGCAGTCTCCTCCTCTGCATGCGGTGTAGCTTGAGTCAAGCCCTGGTTGCTGGGTTGAAGTGAAACAGCACAGGGAAAAGAATGACTTCACTTCTAAGAGAAGTTACAGAAGTGCTTCCATGGCTATAGCTCCCCTCTCCCAAGGAGGTTTTCCCCTGAAGACCGAATGCAGAAGAGATCAGCTTTTACAACTTCTGCTCTGCTTTGAAAACAATTTTTGACAAGTTCATGGAGAAAACTAGAGAATTTTACTGTCAGGAAAAACAAAAACGCAGATGTATTCTGTGCTGATAGACAACTCAAGATTAGATAAGAAACTGTCCTTGAAGATGCCGAGACTGATAGATGACAACTTATGCCAAATGCTCCCTCTAGTTCCACCCCCCACTATGCCTTAGCATTTTTATAAGTCCCATGAACCTTGGACTCAACACTAGGAATACAGGGGTGTAACTCCAAAGTGATTGAGTTTCTGCCACTCAGCAGAATGGGATCTCAAAGTTGAAATTAAGTTCAGTTGAGAAATAAGAGATGAAAATTATATTTCTTGCAAGCTGGCTGTGTGGACTACGACTCAGACCCAAACGCCTGTCATTTGCTGATCCACTGCTCCCAGGTAGGGCACCAATCACTACAGCTTCTATCCTCTGTGAAAAGAATCTTCAGAATTCATGGTAGATAAAATAGATGTAGAAACATGTCTACCCAGAATGAATGTTTTCAAATAACTGGCTGATTGGTGTAAATAATATTGTATCATGTGTTCAACTGAGTTAGTGGTTAGAGGAAGCTCAAAGAGTTGATCCACAAGCTCTCTACGATCATATCGTTGACAGCTTGATCAAATTTATAGAGAATAACAGCAGCCGACCCAAGTTTCTGTATTTATATTTCTTGCTTGAACTTCATGATGAATAACAGAAAACTGTTCTGAGTTATTTTAACATTAAACACATTCGTCCTTGGAATTGGAAAATGCTAATGCTTTCCTATGCCCATATGCTGAATAAAATTGAAAGTAAACAGAGCTAGCATATTTTGGGAATTGCTGCTATAGTCATCAAACCAATTAAAAACTCATTTCAAGGTGGTTATTATGGTGGTATTTGTTGATATTTATATGTCTGAAGAAGAGCCACTTCCGTGGTGGTATATTGTACTACATGTATTAACAATATAAAAAGAACCAAGAAAACTTATCCTTTGTAAATACCAGCATTGATTCTTTAAGCCTAAAATGTTCAGAATCAGCATCTTAAAGAGGGAGTCCTTTCTTCACTATCATAAGTTTCACATTTTCAGATAAAATTACATATATGTTCTAGAGGTATAGTAGATTAAGAATGATAATGTCTTATTGTCTGACTCATGCCATTTATTTAATCAAATTGCCAGAGCCTATTCATAAATTAAAAGGCTTTTAAAGAATGAATAGTACAGTTTGTCCTAGACTATAACATAGTATGTAACATATTTACCAATTTAAAAGGAGAAACAAAATTAAGTTTTGGTGTAACGGCTTTACCTCTACGATGCTAAATATTAACCTAAACTATTTTGTAGAATAAAACTTTTCCAGCAAGTTTTTCAGTTAAAATTTCTTCATAGTTAATAATTATTCTTATATGTAAGAATTTTGTCTCCTCAACCACAGAATAAACACATAGAGGACAGAGAAAAGGTTGTGGATTGTTCTTTATACCTCTAAGTGCCACATGCTTCTGCATGTTTGAGCCATACCTTATGTCTGGGAAAACCTCATTCTACATTTCAGGAAGCTTTACATGCACTTCTCTCTTTTCCTTGAAAACAAGTTAACCATACAGTACCAACACAAATTAGTATTTAAGTAAAGTCAAGTTAAAATTATTAGTTTGTGAGAGACAAATCACCATAGTGGCTAGCGTATATATTTACAATGCTCCACCAAAGAATGGTGGCCATTCTTGCTCTGTGCCATGAGAAATGGTGGATATGAAACATCTCTGTGTAATCTCAGCCTTTTTCAGGATACCGTAGCAACCACACTGACATTCCCAGCCAGTTTCATAAAGCTCAAGTCCTTCCCTAGAGAAAGTCCTGCTCTTGGATCCTGGGTTTTGGCTTAAGTGACACCTGAAACTCCACATGTACTTCATCATCTTGTCAAATATCCATGCCACCCTGCATTTTCTACATTTCTCCATTAGTGTTGCTTAAAGTGATGCGAAGGTGTAAGAAAGTCTCAGCTTCCAATAGATTTGCCCTTCCAGTAGGTGCCCAGGACTCCTACCCTTGTGGATATACTGCTTGGTGTTATAATCACTACATTGGATTTATCAGCCATACTCAGAGCCTAGAGCACCAGGGATTGAGATTTTTGTGTATGTATTCACACAAGGAGACACATTCTACCCTACTGAAGTTTTTCATTTGATCAGTCTTTTGAGTTGTTTGTAGTCTCTTGATCTTGGGCTTTAAGGAACTACCTCATTGCTGGTGGGAAGTCTGTGGCACTTGCCCATAACCCCATTCTGGTTAAAGCTATCCTATCTACAGACTTATTTTGAAGAAATCTGCCTGTGTCAGTTAGCTCTTGCTGAGTGACAAAGAACCTCTAAACCTCAGTGGCATTTATTTAGTTCATGCATCAGTGCGTTGACTAGAGGCTGGATGATCTAGAATGGGCCGATAGGAGTGACGCAGTTGGTGCACTTATACTCTGCATGTCTCTCATTCTTCTCCTGGGTCCAGCAGGCTGGCCCAGGTCTATTCTTCCCACAGCGATGGCAGAAGTGAATAAAGGTAAGAAAAAACACGCAAGTCCTTTTGACATAGTCTCATCACTGACATATTGCCACTTCTGCCCCATTCTATTGGCCATAAGCCCCAAATCAAAGGATGAGACAATATATTCTGCCCCTTAGGCAGGAAGAATGTGAAGTCGCATTGGCAAACAGCATGGCTAGTGGTAACAGTAGGGAACAGGAGCCATTAATGCAAGGTACCACACTGCCACAGCTTTTCCTTATACATCAGTTACCTTGCTGTAAACCCCAGGATCACCCTACCTCTGCCTCACTAAATTAGGAATTAGCGTCTGATCCAACAGTAGCCACCTAGGTGATTATCACCTGATACAAGAATTCTGGTCAATGAGAGAACTTTTTGTTGGATGATAACTATCTGATCCGATTAGATATTTTCTTGGGGGATGTTTGAAACATATCTACGCACATGGACAACTGAACAGAGCAGAAATGGAATAATACAAAGAGTGAAGCCAATGAGTGGGAGGCATCAGGCTTTGGGAGCTGTGGTGGGCTGAATAACGGCCCCCAAAGATAGCTACACTCTAATTCCTGGAATTCGTGAACGTTATTTTATATGGCAAAAGGGACTTTGCAGATATGATTAAGTTAAGGATTTTGAGATGGGGGATTATCCTGGATTACTCAGGTGGGCCTGATGTTATCACAATGGTCTTTATAAGAAGGATTAAGAAATTAGAGTTAGAGGAGAAGGGGATGTGATGACAGAAGCAGACATTTGAGTGATGTGCTTTGAAGATGGAAGGAATGCAGACAGCCACTAGAGGCTGAAAAAGGCAAGGAAATGGATTCTCCCCTCAGAGCCTCTGGAAGGAGCCAGCCAAACCTTGATCTAGCCCACTGAGACTGAGCCTGATTTCAGAGTTCTGATCTCCAGAACTGTAAGAGGATAAATTTTCTTTGTTTTAAGCTACTAAATTTATGGTAATTTGTTACAGCAGCAATAGGAAACTAATGCAGAAGCTGTGAGAGAGAAAAAAAAGGCTATGAGGTAGAAGGGAGTACAAGATGAGGAGAATTCATTAATTGGCACCAGTGGTCACCATGGAAATGACAGTAGCTAAGAAAGGGAGTAGTTGGGTCTCCTCTATAGTAGAATATTGGAGTTGAAAGCAATAGGCTTCTGCTTCTACTAGAAGTACTCTGTACTCGAAAGAATCATCCAGTTCTCAAAGAGGTCTAGCGCTTCAGCTCCCAACACTACTTTCACTTCTGCCTAATTTCTGTGTTCCTTGTGTATACTTAAATGTCAATTAACTGAGGTAAATTTAGTGAGTCAGTGTGTATTATAACTCAAAAAGGCCTAAACCACATTATAATAACTAGATCATATCAGGGATCCTCAACAGTGACATTATTCACATTTTGGGCTAGGTTATTATTTTTGTTGTAGGGGGTTTTTCTGTGTATTATAGGATGTTTTGCAGCATGCCTGGTCTCTACCCCTAGGTGCCAGTAGCATTGTCTTCTCCAGCTGTGACAGCCATAAGTATCTCCAGACATTCCTAAATGTCCCTCAGAGGTCAAAATCACCCCTGGTTGAGAACCACTGAACTGTATAACTTCAGCCCTCATATATGTTCTTTATTAATGGTAACTATTATTATTAGGATTTTGGTGTACCTTAGCTTTGACTAATGTTTCAAAATGCTGAGAATAGAAGACAAAACACTCACTAGCTGTGTGATTGTGGGGAAGTGTTTTTCAGCCTCTCTGTGGCTTAGTTTTCTCATCTGTAAAATAGTGAGGGAGACAATGGTATCTACTTAAAATGAGATTGTTCGGGGACTTAGATTAGATACATATTATGTGCTTAAAACAGGGGTCAGCAAACTTTTCCTGAAAAGGGACAGATAGTAAGATTTTTTTTAGGGGATCATAGAGCCTCTGTTGCAACTGCTCAACTCTGCTGTTGTAGAGCAAAAACAGTGAAAGACAATACTATATAAAGAAATGGAAGCGGCTGTGTTCTAGTAAAACTTTATTTACAAAAACAGGTAGCAGGCTGAATTTGACCTGTGCCAATCTGTAGTGGTTTGACCAGCACTGGCTTAGAAGATGCCTGGCACATAATAAGTCCTCAATACGTATTAGCTAGTATTATTATTATTATTATCATTATTATTATTATTATTACTCTTATGTGGTCTCATAACAGGTATGAGGAAGCAGACCCACAAGTGAGGAACAAAACGTTCCCATGGGGCTTTAATGTTTGGTTTTAGCTACTTTCCTCTTTAAGAGCTGATGGTTCTCTCTGGCAACCTGTAAGGACCAAAGAAGAAAAAGGGAATCTATAGAGATAACAGGTCCCTTTCCTCATATCAGAAGTTGTGCCTCCCTTGAAGGAATGCCCAGGAATGGTATAGAATCTTGCCCTATTTCCTATATCTACCAGAGATCACCGGAAGATCTTTTGAAAAGACAGGTAGATAGAGCTTTGTATGGTTCCTAGAAGATCCTACAATCCTGACCAATGTGGAGGACCCACCAGAATTACAGTCTAGGTTTCCTCACAAACTTTCTGCTGTATTAAATCCTAGAGAACTCTGAGTTAGTCACATCAGCAGTTCTGATTTTGAAGGAAGGAAAGTCAAAACTAAGCCCCGTACAAAAAGGGAGGCTTGCTGTTTTCTTGATGTGAGAGATCAATTTTTGTTGTGCCTGTTCACTGCCCTCAAAAATAAAAAAATAAAAAACAACAAAAAAACCAGCACTTCAATTATTGCCTCACTCAGCCCCCCCAACCATAAATCTGCAGAGAGAGAGATCCTTCATTTCTAAAATGTGACCCATCTCCTGGCCACAGTTGATTTGTTCTAAGGTGGACACTTTGTCCTAGTTGGGCAAATCAGTTCTTGTCCTGACATTTTTGTATGGGATATAAATAGAATAGTTTCCATCCAGGTGCTTGTACTAACCATAATAGGCAAGTGCAAAGCTGTTGACAAATACGTTTCCACCAGTGGGTGGGGACTCAAAAGAAACTGATCTGCACCTTTACTGCAGTGGTTAGAAACTGTACTTCCTAACTCTTTCTCTCTGCTAGGGGTTCCGGTTTCTCCCCTTCTAGTTCACGTGAGAATGGCAATATAGTCAGTGTATGCTTATCTCCACTTTGAAATCACATCTCTGCATAAAGATCCACTTAATTAGGGAGGAAGGGGGATCTCCCTGGCTTCACCTCCAAAACTAAACATTAGTCCTTAATCAGACTAATTAAATGTTGTGTTTTGGGGCTCAAAGTAAAATTTTTTAAAGTTATATTAAAAATTTGTTCCAGATATTATGAGTAAAGATAAAGCCTCTTTTGTAGCTATTATTCAGGCAATAAAACTTTCTCATATTGGAATCTCTCCCTCCCTCTTCCCTAATACTAGGTTCTTGCTCACCATTCCAGACACAGTTCACATTCCTCTTTGCCATGAATTTTCAATAGGCTAACAATTCCATGTTAAGTACTCCCTTCCTTGATCTCTGGGAGTGTGTATTAACAATATGCTTACTGCTGTTTTCCTGTTGGTTATGGTACCCTGCCATGCACTCACAGAGCCTTGTGGAAGAGGTAGCCCAAGGGAGCAGGGTCTTTCATCACATATTACTCCTCCACCCTCCAACTCCAACAAACAGCCAGCTTATCTACTCTTTGGCCAATAGTTGGATGAGAAAAGCTCAAGCTAAATGAGGTTTGATTAATTAGCTAAATCAAACAGATTCTCTCTCAGGAATCTGCACTTGAACTCTAGAAGAGAGAGGGGCAGAGAGGAAGACACAGAAGAAAAACAGACCCTGAGAGTAGCCATATCACATTAATGGTAGGGCATTGGTGCAAGGGTTCTGCCAACTGCCTTGAACCCAAGACAAGACTCCAGCTCTTATCATCCTATAATATCATGACATGGATCTTTGTCCTGAAGATCCATGACAGCTCATCTCTTTTATTATCACATAAATTCTAATGAAAACTCCCAGTGAGTCGCTATGACTGGGAATGAAAATAACTAAAACAGTAGCCATTTATTATACCCTCTCTTGTCTTTCTTGCATGTTGCATACCTGACTATTTACTGAGATTATCAGCTCTGTGAAGACAGAGATACTATGTATCTTCCTAAAGGCTCTGTGAAGAGAGAGATATTATGTATCTTCCTAAAGGAGCTAGCACGGTCTTCCCACACATTGAGATCCTCAGGAAGAACATATTAAATTGTAGTGACATCCAATCCCAATACTCTTTCTAAAACCAATTTAAAAACTTTCCCAAATGTATTTGTTATATGCTGTTTTAAATAATGACAGCTGAATTCTTTATTTCAGATGTGGGATGTTCTACAAGATTCCTTACTAGACAGTAGAAAGAACAGAACAGTTTAGCTAATCTGTTATTTTCATCTGCATTTAATTTACCTCCACTAGAGATAGAGAATTACCCAGCAGATTCCTTAAACCACTACTATGTATTCACAGAAACAAATGTCTGCTGGCAAAACTTTCTGTCCCTTGATTCTTTGCACAAATAAAAATTATACCTGGGAATTAAAAAAAAAATACTGTGGAGAGGTAAAGTGAGAAATGAGGGTGAGCCAGAAAATATCAGGTAAGGGTATTTTCAGCTGTTTGAACTCCCCATCACTCGCCACACTCACCTTGAGCACTAGAAACAGGGGCGGTGCAGTACTATCTCTCAGCCTTCATCTCCACACTGCCTTCTGACAGCACACTAGAGGCTCATCATATATAAGTATACAGAGTAACTCGACAAGGCTTAAGTTTTTCTCAAGTCTGTGATGTTTTGACATTTCAAACTATTAATCGTTAATAGAAAAGATAAATCAAAGGCAGGTTACCTTGGAAGTATTTTATTTAGCAATATTCTTAAATTACATTTCACAACTTTGATTTTTCCCTAGAAGTTTATACTCAAATCTGAAACTTTTACAAAATCTTAAAGCTTTAGTTTCAACTTTAAAAATACTCAATAAAGATGTAAGAAAGGCAACGATATATTTTAAAAATGTATTCAGGATCAAAATACTTGCACTATTTTTTTCTAATTAAGGAAAAGAAAAACAAACTGTATAAATATCTTCCTAACACCAGAGACTAT
Organism: Aselliscus stoliczkanus; assembly: GCA_033961575.1. NCBI lineage: Eukaryota > Metazoa > Chordata > Mammalia > Chiroptera > Hipposideridae > Aselliscus > Aselliscus stoliczkanus. The sequence continues at coordinate 69,851,921 of CM066729.1, forward strand.
CCTGTGTGTCCTTTCATTCGAATTAAGTCCCTATATTAGCCACACATTTCTGTCCTTTGAAAGCCATGCTAATTCACATATTTTATGAAAGAATTGGGTGAAACTGTTCTTCTCTACCAATTTCTCCTAAAACATGATTTATTCTCTTACAGCTTTCATTTCCAGAAAAACAGATATTGCTTCTTTCTGTGTAAGAAATGCTATTGCTATAAATCTGTTTTCCCCTCCCACTGGAAAATATTATCTAATCTTTTCATACTCTAAATAAAAATTCAGCTGTTAGTGTTCAAGAATTCTAAAATGCAATTTTTCTAGTCTGTGTGTCCATGGCAGCAGACAAGACTAACTTCCATCCAGAATATAAAACAGAGTAATTGAAGATGTGATCTACAAGTATATTATAGTATACAGCTATTGCCTGGCCTGCTCCCAAAACTCCTCTCTGCCTATGAAAACTTCACTCATTCTCCACTTACAGTCCAGGAGGGCCTAGATGAGCCTGAGAGTCACATCAGCCAATGGAATTCTCCAATGGGAACCTCCCCCTGCCCTCCAGACTTTTGCTAGAATAATGGAGAAATATGCATTCTGTGTCCCTCTATGATTGTGGGTATTATTTTCTCCAGTATCCATCTCACCTGTCTCCCATTATGTATTTGGCTTGGGTGGGACTGATACAACACCAGCTTCAGAGGTGGGTCCTGATTAGTATAAGCCAATCAGTAGAGCTCTTCTCTCTATTGCCCTAGATATTGGTTCCAGGATGGGCAATGACCTAAGTTGGTCCTCACAGAACGAAATATAGGAACTCTGTCCAATAATTCAAGAGAAAGAGTTGTTCTCTTAGCTCTGATTGATGTGGTGTGTATCTGTGAGGCCTAGGCCCAGCTGACACACAAAGAAGGGCTGAAAGAATCCCAAAGAGTTTGATCAAACCGCATCCACGTGCATCTAAACCACTGGAATACATCTGGACTTCTGTCTGTTAGGTGAGCCAGTATAGTTATTATTTAAACCAGTTTGTGCTGAAGAGCATGTATGCTGACGTTTTCATTATCGGATTTGCCATTTCATGGAGATAGCCCACCTGAGCATAAAGTCCAAGTGGAGGAACGCAGAACCTGGAAAGAGAGGGGAGACAGATTGCTGGTAACAACACTTGGGGTTCCTTCTTCATATGTAATTAATACAATATCCTTTGTTATTTAAATTAATTTGAGTTGGCTTTCTTCTACTTTTAAATGTGAAATCTGGAGTTATTCAGTAGTGTTTCTGGTTTTTCCAGTTTACTGGCTCCAAGACGAGGTTATTCTCCCATGGAAAGAACCATCATAAGAACCAGATTTCAAAACAGAACAAAGAAATATAATCTTTCAGAACTAAGTTGAGTATAATCTAAGCATTGGTCAGAAAACTTTAATTCATTATTTAGGCAGATCACCAATTTACTAGTTTGAAGGATCATATTGACTGAAAACTACAGAAAAGCTTAAAAAAATGGCTTAGATAAATTCCATCACCTTCTCAATGCCTAGTTAGGTGCTGATTTTATACGCTCCTATTGGATGATTATTATCTATATTACATGCCAAGGAGGGTCAAGGCTTTCTCTCTCTAATACCACCACCAGAAATAAAGGTCGTATGGATCGAGGCCAGGAGCACTGCCAGGCTCCAGTGCTAAAGGCTAATACTTCCAATATGACACAAAGGGTTTGACATCTCTACAGCTTCATTCTACAGTCATCCTTTTGGAATCTCCTTTCTTTGGGTGCTGTGTTTTTGGTGTGTAGGGGGATCCTATTCTGGGCTTTTTCCTTCTCCCATGCAACTATTATTGTCAGAGGAATTTGGGCCCCTTCTTTCTCAGGGTGTTTCTACGCCCATTACTCTCAAGCCCTGAAAAATGGACAGAATATCAGGATAGTCAGATAAATAGGACATAAACTTAATGGTTAAAATAGAGGTTGAAAGAGAGAGCAGCTGTATTAGACAATATTTTGAGCAGCCTATCAAAAAAAAAATCTCATAAATAAGTTCTATCCCAAAATAAAGGATACCTCAACTCTAACCTAGATGTCAGTCACAGTAAACTGTTTGACATTCCCTGAATTCACTGTGCTTTGAAACTTGCTACGCCTCAATTCTTCATCTGTATTAATGGATGCAATAATTGTACTTAACTCATAAAGCTATTATGAGTTATGAAAAAATTAACTGTATATATAGTCCCTAGGCACACAGAAAGCGTTAGGTATTAAAACATATCTCTACCATGGCCCTTATTAGATTGTGATAGAATTATCATATTTCTTCTAGTAGGCTGTGTGATTTGTGAGGGTAGGACCCTGACTAATTTGTATTTCTGCATGCAATGTTTTGCAAAATTAGGAAGTTCACAATAAACATATGTCCAGTGCGTAAATAACTGAATGTTTAGAGTTCAAAGTTCTGTTGGCTATGAGGGAGAATGGGAAAAAGACTTTTCCTATAAATATTTAAGCTATATACAAATCATATTTAAATCATCATATGTAAATACAAATAACAATATAATATATGTGATTATTTTCAAGATGTGTGCTTTGCATTCCTTCACAACTCAAATTTTATATTATCTCCAAATTTGAAGGCTAGATAGTACAGATAACAAAGAAAGCAAACACTGATCTAGTAAGCACAGATTAAAGTAAATCAGGGTGTTCATGATGAGTATCAGGAAGTAGGTGTAAATGTTTCTTACTTTCCTTTATTCTTCCTCTCCTCTATGAAGGAACTGAAATTTACTTCAGGAATATACACCACTTCTCTTACACTATTGATATAGGAAAGTACTAAAATGTCTGAGGCTTGACAAGTAGAAGAGCTAGCAAGGTGTTCCCTGAAAAAGTCATGTATGCAAAGGAGCTGAGAGACCAAATAACAAGGCAGACAAGTCCAGCATGTCCATTAACAGGTTTAAAACGGAACTTATGACAGAAACAGGTCCTGGGTGGCCGCAGGACATTCAGATCTCCACATCTTCCACTGCCTAGACTGCACCTTTTTATCCCCGCCTTGGAGACGGGCCTAAGTGCTAGGAAAAGAGTGTATGGGTAGTCAGGGAGAGACCAAGAAGCTAGATACTGACAGGCGCTGGCGCCAGGGACAGCTAAGAGATAGATAACATCAAGGGCGCCTTGCTCCAGAGGAAGGAGTAATGGAAACTTCATAACTAGCCTGAGACCTCTCTACACATTCCAGAGTCCACCAGGGGGAAGGGTAGAGGAATCAAAGGACTGGCCTTATTTACTCAAAGTTAAGCTGGCAGACTGGCTTCAAGATGGAGTCAGTTTTTCAAGATGGGGTCCACACACAGGGTTGTGATTATATGCTTCTGGGCCTCTTATTCATAAGGAACCACTCCTTTGCTTGTCTTCCAAATCTAAATCATCCTAGTTTCCCGAAAATATAACCACCTATTGCAAGCGTTTAGTTCTTGTATGCTTTCAATAGTACTAGTCTTTCAATCAAATCCTTGGAAGTTTTTAAAGCTCTGGGCTTCGAAACCAGACTTCAGGCTTATAGGGAGCTTATCAGTGCTGTCCATAATGACAGATGTATATAGATCCAATGAAAAATTTTCATTCACAATGACAGTACTGCAGCCTCACAATTTTGAACATTATTTGCAAAGTGTATAGTCTATGAAGGCTTGAAGGAAATGCTAAAATTAAAAGGCAAGGAAATGACCTATATAAAAACTAGGAAAAAAACCCTTACTTTTTAGGCGGGTTATGTTCTCCAAATAGCCAAGAAAATAAAGTTAAACATAATATACTTATATATTCTTAAACAACAATATTTATTGTGTAATTACAAAAGGTGCATCATATATATATATTTTTTAAGATATCCAGTCTTCAAACTTAAAAGTATATTGCCATTTTCCCCCATGGCTTCTGTACTTTTCAATAATTTTTATGAGGATAGTTGTTCAAATTTGAATCTCTGAAAGGCATCCTGTTTTGAAATTTAAAATGTCCTTGGCATTTAGAATATCATTCATTTAGGTGCATTTCATAAACCTAGAAACATTAAAATTCTAACTAAAATGTTGAAGAATACTGGAGTTACTAAAAGAGGTTTTAAACAAGTTTCTGGAGATTTAATGTGGAGCAGATTAATTTTCTGCACAAATAGTTTAGGGTTGCACAATTTGAAAAAAGAAACTAATCTCTCAAATTTCCTTTAAGCTTTGCCCTACCAGGTGATGATTTTTAGTATTTCTTTACCTGTAGGCATGATCTACTTTTGTCAGAGTTCACAAAGCTAGCAACATCTGTCATAATATACAGTCATATTCTTCAAGAAAAAAAAACAGTCACCAAAGGTCCTCATGTTTCTTTCTGCCTTTACAAACACATAGACAAAAAATAAAATAGGTCTCTATCAGAAAATGGACTTACTGGATTTGTGGAGGAAGACAAAGAAGGGCCTTAGTAGAGTTCATGGCCTTTCCTCTGACTCTAGCTTCCTCACTGTGATTCTTGATTAGACGCTATTGCAGTTTCCATTGGCCTGTGAGAGACATGTAATTAATCTTTGATAAACTGAGCTATTTCCAGACTGAAGCCTGTTACATAATTTTGAAAGCTCTTTTAAAAAAACAAACCCCAAAACAGATTTCAGGTCTGTTCTCTAAAAAACATTTGGCAATGTAGCAATCCTACTGACCATCTTTAACTCATCCACCCCCCTATCCACATTCTACCCCCCAAACCCAACCCCCAGCCAAAGGTCTACACTTTAGGAAATAGCCCAGAAAACCTTAAGCTATACAGTGGTTTAGTCCTTGGGTTATAGAATTGCTACATAAGAAAACGCTACTGAAGGACTGTTGCTCAAACCTAGATAGTTAGGTATAGAATATTAAGTTCAATTTTAAAACTGAGAGCTCTATATTCCTTCGGCTTTTTGAGAGTATAATGATGAGAGTGGTAAGAGGCCTTCTGTGGTAGGATGAATAACTGTTCCCTTTCCCGCAGGTATGTCTGTATTCTAATTCTCAGAACCTGTGAATGTATTACACAGCAAAAAGGACTTCCCTGATGTGATTAAGGATTTTGAATTGGGGAGATTAGCCTAATGTATCACAGGGATGCTCATAAAAGGGAGGCAGGAAGGTTGGAATTAGAAAAAGATGTTAGATAGGAGTAGAGAGAGATTGGAAAATGCTATATACTGGCTTTGAAGATAGCGGAGGGGACCACGAGCCAAGGAATGCAGGTGGCCTCCCGAAGCTATCAAAGGCGAGGAAATGTATTCTCCCTTGGCTCCTCCAGAAGGAACTCAACCCTGTGACACCTTGATTTTAGTCCCCTGAGATTAATTTTGGACTTCTGATGTCCAGAACTATGAGAAAATAAACTTGTGTTGTCACTAAATTTGTGATAATGTGTTACAACAGTAATAGGAAACTAATACATCTTCTCTAGTAGATTTCCAATATATACAGGTCTATTGACAGTTCTTTAACAACTAGAAGTGATCCTAATGTCAACACTGAGGCATTCACTGAACAACAGAGCCTCAGGGAGGGAGAATTTGGCTGTGTAAATCACATTTAAATGATTGCCCTGTGGTATAATTGTAATTTTTTCCCCTGGATGAAATGTGATTTGTCCAGTGACAGAAATTGCAGCAGACCTTATGGCAATAAGGGAAAGAATTCCACCTTTACCTGAGGATTAGGACAGAAAGTTTACAGGAAAGGGCTTGTTTTGGCCCAGTACATGGTGAGGTAAGATAGCCTTCTGATGCAACTACCTGTCCATTACATGGATACCAAGAGTGAACTATTTATCTCTGTTCTCTCTTTTTCTTTTTTATGAAAGATCTCTATAATGCAATAACTATAAGATTGGAAACGCAGGCTTGTGAGTCCACAAATTATACTGACACACGGAAAAGGGTTTCTCCACCATGCTCGACCTCTAAGAAATCAGGGTGGGACGATCTATAGTGGCATGTGTTAGGCACTAAAGCATTGTTTACCTTAGAAAGAGACCCATCAGTTTTCAAAGTGACACTAGATAGAAGCAACAGCATCAATAGACTTCCCTGGTGAATAAACCAGATATTCTGGTCATGATACAAAAAGTAGGAAAGACACCATGGTCTTAGTAAGCATGTCGGAGAATCTTAGGCGTATCATTGGGACAGCCTGCATCGGGATGAAAGACATGCTTGCTCTGTTTGATGATGGTTAGGAACTTTTAATTTGAATATTAAAAGTAAGTGACCTGGTTTTGAATGCGCCACTTGGTAAAGTGATATACTTTCATTCATAGGGGTTCCAGTCATGATGGAGCAGCTTTTACCAGACTAATTTTGTGCCACAAACAACTATAAAAGCTGAATAAAATATAACTATATAAAACATTTGTTTGAAGACAACTGATGCAGACAGAGTTTGAGGGGCTGATTCCTGACAGAAGGGAAGCATAACAAGGAGATCTCTAAAGTCAATCTGGCCTTTTCCCTGAGGCATTTCCTAATTCACAAAAAGAGGGAATAGATTCTGAATAAAAAGCCACAGGCTCACTGGTAGAGAGGCAAGGCAGTATTGGGTTTAACTCTGCCAAAGGGGCAAAATTTCAGAGAGGAGGGAATGACAGAGAAGTAAGCCCAAAACTCTGCATTTCATTTTTTTCTTGAGTTTGTGAACTTTTAAGTTGTATATGGACAGAATAATGCCAACAAATCCATCAGAAAACATCAGCTATGAGGCTAGAGCTGAGCAGAAATTTCTTGCTTGGGAGACAGATGATGGAGTTCAGAGATTGCTAAAATAGAGAAGAATTTGTAAACACCCAGACTTTCATTTGAGACAGCAGAAAGATTATGCCTATGGAAATAAATCTGTCTGAAACAGACCTGCCCAAATAAATACTAACGCCAGCCTTCCTCAGAATCAAAGTGGTCTGCCTGCACACTATCTGCCTCCCAGGAGAAAACGTAATTTCCACAATTGTTCATCACAATATCTAGCATTCAGTAAAAAAGTATGAGCCATGCTAAAAAAACAGGAATGAATGGCTCAAACCAAGAGAAGAACAATAGAAGCAGGTCCACAGATATGGGAGTTTTACTTTTAAGTATGTTATACTAAATAAGCATGTTTAATGTTTAGAACAAGAGGAAAAAAATGGAAAATTTCAGCATAGACATGACTCCATCAATGGGAATCAAATTTTACAACCAAAAAATACTTTCTCTGAAATTAGAACTTTAGTATGTGAGACTTTGGCCTCCAGATAGAATGTGGAAGATATTAATAGGCCAGAACTCTCACATGAACTAGAAAAAAAATCAGATAAATTACAAAAACTATATATTTAGAAACACTAGAAACTTGTGGAAAGAGGAATTGATGAACCAAAATACCAGAGTCAGAGCATGTACAAACTCAATAGACACTCCCCAGGAAAAAGTTAGTTGGCAAATTCAGCTTACCCCTGTAAATCCAGTAAATATAAAGGCTTCAAACTTCTGCCATATTGTGGATTTGAGGGTTCAAGGCAAATTTTATATGTCTCCAACACCAGAATAACTTGTATCCCATCTGGGTTACAGGTGGATTTATAGAAATCCCCTTTTTGCTGCTTTACATGCAATTGTCTAATCTTAATTATTGGCATGTTGTCCTAAACATTTGGATGTTTAATTCAATGTTACTTCACTATAAAAGGAAGACTCATTTTTCTTTTAATATTCTTTTATTGGCTATTAACTGCTCAGGTTATTGGTGAGTACATGTATAGAAAAGTAGTTCTTGTCTTTGAGTCAACAGCAAAAAATATCAAGTGATGTGTATTTCCTATATGGTGTGTGTGAGGAAGGGTGGTTAAGTTCTCTAACACACCCTTTAAAGACTGCCTCAAAAGTCACACCTTCCATTAAGATGTCCATGATTTCCTACCCTCCACTACTCAAAATGTGAATGGCATCTCTTATCTGCTCTCCCATAGCACTTTATTTATTCCATCATTAAGACTCTTCTCATTTTGGCTAGTAATAGGTTGTTTTTTTTAATGTATATGTCTAATTAGTGCCCTTATCAGAATCTAAGGCCCCTGAGAGCATGATATGATTTGATTAACTTTTAAATTCAGTACAGTGCTGAGTATGGTGTACTACATGTATTCCTGAATTCTTGGGAGTTAGGCATTCTCTCTTCTACATTTCCATGTTGTATATACCACAAATGTATACAGCATAATAATTTATCCTTTTGCTTCTCTCCCAATACACTGTGAGCTCTGGTGAAAAAGACCAACTCTTGTCTATCTATAGTTTCAAAGTTCTTGGCAACTATAAATGCTGTCTCTCTCTCTCTCTCTCTCTCTCTCTATGTGTGTGTGTGTGTGTGTGTGTGTGTGTGTGTGTGTGTGTGTGTAGTGAACCACACCCACTTAAGATTTGTTGCATGAATGAGAAAAGAGGCAGATAGGCTTGAGTTTGAAAACAAACTCTGCCACTTGTGACATGGATAAAACATTTAAAGTCGGAGTGTTCTAATTTGTAACTTAGGGAAGGTAAATTTACTGCTGGTTTAGCTTTTTATTTTTGTTTGTTTGAGGGCAGTGTCACTGGCTCTCATATGTCGGACAGAACCGGGGCCACTGGCTTCCCAAGCCAGCGATTAACCACCGCGCCACTCAGCCGGCCCTAGTTTGGCCTTTTTTGAAGCACTTTTGAAGCTTTAGGGACTGTAAACTATTTAGGATCTGTGAAGGCACTAGATTAGGGGACTAACAAATTCCTTATAAACGCCTTTTCTAAACAATCTTAACTTTTGTTTTCATTTTCTATCAATCATGCCTTATCACCTTCCCAAGCTTTCTTCTTCTTATTATTTTTTTTCTCAATTCTGATCGTTAACCAGAAAAATATGTCTTTTGCCCCTTGACATAATTATGAATTCTTGCTACAACTTTTGGGATATTTGTATATATGTATGTGTGGGTTGATTGCCAAGGTAGGTGTGTGTAATATATGCATTTCTTATGGATAGCATTCTAACCCAGGTACTAACATTAGGAGGACAGGACATAAATAATCACCATCTTATCTAGGGGCAGTAATGTCCAAGGTCTTACTTAATCACCAACATTTGAATTAAATATTTCACACTGCTTTCCTAATGCCTTGTTGATATAATCCTAGCAACTCCCATGCCAACACAGTGAAAATACCTTAAAAAATTGTTTAAGTAGTACTTAGAGGGAGTGTCCACTGCCACTTGGAAAAATTATGGAAATAATTACATACCTTTGTTAAACTTTATTGAATTTTCTCATTTGAAGCTGATTTTATGTATGGAATACTTATTACAATCACTATATCAACCTTTTTAGCTACGATTTATACATAAATTCTAAAATGTTTTGGCTTTCAGACTCGATAGCAGTTTAGACATTTTACGGGACTCCAAATGTGACACCTGATGCAATAATTTTGTAGATTCTGAGAACCTCACACATATTCTTCAAAAGATATATCTAATAGTATTTCTGAGGTCAAGGCCTTGCACATTTTTTTCACTAGGGCCAACTTATTTTGCTTAGGTTCTGCTAAAGACCCTGTAATCAAAGCCATGCATCTGTGTGCTTCCTTGTAAAATCCAGTTTTAGCAAGAATCCTGCTTAAGTCAGTATAGCAAGACCACCCCCCACCCTGCTTATCCTCCACCCTCCCTCAGGTGATGTCTCATCACTCTGGCCTGTCTTCAGCAAGAATCCTGTTAGGTTGGTTTAGCCATAATCCCCTCCCCCTCAGTGCCCTCACCCCTAAGGTTTCCTTAGTAATTTTCCATACACTAACCCCCACCATCCTCCTTGGCTAATATTTTCACTTGCCCATTCTGTATTTGGGAGTCCAGCCCAATGGCTCTCCCACTGCAAAATTCTAGTGCAGTGGTCCCTATACCTATCTTGATAGTCCTGACTAGTCTGCCTAACCATCTTTAACAAGTACCAAAAACAATTTTTTCTTCAACGCACGCTGTATCCAAGGAAGCTTAGGATAAAAGTTCCAAGGACTTGACGCAAGTGTATTGGAAACTATACATCAAATACATGTCCTATAAAAAGTCTTCTAATTGCAAATACAGTATAGTCTTCGTCTACATGCTACTTTTGATAAAGTCCCTTATTCTGTGACGTTATTGCTATCCGACTTTCCTAAAAAATGCATTTTTTTTCTAATAGTGAAAGGCTTTTTTTTTTTTTCCCCCTCTTTTCTTTTTTTCCATCTTAGCCCTTTTGAGGAATCCTTTTTAGGAATCTTCCCTGAGCTTCCTGCTGGCCTTGAGCCTCCCTTTTTTTCCCTATGCCTGAGGACTGGACCAACAAACACGTGGTAAGAAGAATTTGGCTCTGGGGAGTGCTCTACTGAGTGACAAATGGATGAGGATGAAGGTTTTATTGAAACATCTGAACCGCATTTAATTTTCCGTGTTGCTTTATTTGTTCCTTAGCCCTCAGGATATTGAATTTTGTGGGCTCTGGTTAGGTCGTTGGTACTTGAGGCGTTTAGGAACATAATCTGCTTTTCCCGTTAGGATCATAGCCACCTCTGGGTGAAGGGCGCCTTACACCGAACTGTTTGACATCGCGTTTTTCTACATCTCCTGAACGAACACCATTTTTCCCTGTGCGCTCTGGCACTGCTTCAGCGGCCTCCGGTGACCTCCCGGCTTGGCACCCTGCGCCCCACTCCGCAGGAATCAAGCCTGACCCCGCGTGGCCTTGCGCGCCACCGCCTAGTCGGACCCTTCGCTCCCGCTTTCCCTCCCACCGCCCTGGTTCTAACAGTTTCCACGCTGCAGCCTCCGCTGTCTGCGACAGCGACACCATCTCCTCCCCTCCCGCGGCTCCCCCGCGAGTTCGCCGCGCCAGACAGCGGGTACCCGCCGCCTCCGCCGGGGCATCCCGGCTCCAAAGGCCTAGCGCGCTCCAGGCACCTGCCTCTCACTGGTCACCGCTGCTGCCCCTCTCCCCGCAGCCCCCTCAGCAATTGGTCCCAGGCCGCCCTTCGTCATCCTCGGCCTCTCGTCGAGTCCCGCCTTCGTCGCCGGGTCATTTAAGTTTATCACAAATAAATAAATAAAGGAGGAAATAGAAATGCGTAGAAAGTAAAAGCAGTCGAGAAGGGGGCGGGGGCGTGGAGGAAAAAAAGGGGAGGAGGAGCTCCGGAGGAGGCGACAACCAAACATGATCGTATCTGGAGTAACCAATCACGGCTCAATCCAGTCCGGTCTGACGGGCTCTCTCGACCAATAGCTTCCCACCTCTCGGATCACTGAACAACGAGAAACGACTGACCCCTCCAGAATGGGCGAGGGGGCCGGGGGGGCCGGGGGCGTGGAGAGGGAAGAGTGTGGACCAATCGCCTGTAGACAGTTCTCTGAGCGAAGTTGCCGCGTCCCAATCAGTGCTTGAGATAGCGGATTGGGCCTCTTCTCACCCAATCGACGGTGGTAGAGATGAGGGAAGAAGGAGATGGAGGCGGGGACAGGGGAGGGGAGGAGGAAGAGTGCATTTTGTTTATGGGCGGCAACCTCACGAGGAGCGTCCCATTCTTATAGGCTCCCTGAAGCCAAGAATGGCATAGGAGCAACCCAATAGTGGGGAGAGACAGAGGGCTCTCGGCGTGAGGCGCCCAATGTGGACCTTCTACCGAAGAAGTAAGGGCGGGGGAAGTTTAGGAGTTGAGGAAAGAAGATTAAAGAGCGCGAGGAGGTAACGCCAAAAACTCTAATTTGTTGGCGGGCGGGGGGGAGGGGGGTGTGTGCGTGCCGAGGGGGATGAGGCGTCTGCGAGGCGCTTGGAGTCGGGGGCGGCGGGACGAGAAAGAGAGGGAGCGGGGTGAGGCTGGGGAAGCGAGTTTGAGTGGCGAGCCCGCGGGCTGTCGGCCGGCCGAGCGCGCGCCCCTGCGCCCCGCCCCGCTCGCGCCGCCCTGCTCCGGGCGCCCCTCCTCGCGCCCGGCGGGGACTCCGTCCTCACCCGACCTGGCTGGAGGGAGGGAGCGCGGGAGGGTCTCGGGCCCCTGGCGCGGGCGGGGCGTCCCGCAGCTGGAAATGTGTCTTTACCTACTTCTCTCTACTGCCTGCGCCCGGAGCTGCCGCTTTCCAGAAGAGGAGCTGAGGGGGACTAGCCTGGGCGCTGGAGCTGCTAGAGGCGCCCGCTTGTCTTCCGCCCCCCTCCCTCCCGGCCTTCCCCTGCTTGCCTTGGCTCTCGCGGTCTCTGGAGCGTCTTCAGAGAACTGGGGGGCGGGAGGTGTCCTGGCCCCAGAGCCTCTGGGCGCCCCCGCCAGACCTCGGAGCCGCCCTCGCCTGCTTCGCTACTACGACTAGAGAGGAGGGGGCTTGGGAAAGGAGGACACCTTTCCTTCTTTCTTTCCTCTCGGGCCCTTTTGGAAACATTAAAAAAAAAATGTTTACGCTTTTCAGTAGCGGAGATAAAACGATTGCAAGGTTTTTTTTTTTTTGAAAGTGTAAAAGAATTGCACTCTCACCTTGTTGAATGCATTCCTCTCTGGCTTTCGGGTCCTCTCCCACCACCCCGTCCCACGCCCCCACCTCCCTGAATCTGTTATCCTTTCTAAGGATGCTGAACAGGCAGGAGGCAGGGATTTTCCCAAAAGTTCTATTGATAAACACACTTGCAAAAGCATAGGCTAGATACACACATACACTTATAAAAAGTCGCTAAAAACACAATATGGCGTACTAGCGCTGTTATCCGCTGGTCTAACCCTGAACCCAGCTGAACGGGGCCAGGAGCAGGATGATCGTTATCCAAGAAAAATCTGAATGGGGCAGAAAGTAATCTGGTAGCGCATGGGTTAAGTGCTGTCCTCAGAGTCAGCACTGGCCCACGCTAAGTGGAACATGTTAACTTTCTAGACGTGAAAATTGTCTTCATTACTTACCGTTAAAAACACCGAAACGTTGCCAGAGTTGAGAGTTTTCTCACTCCGTGGTTATGTGTAAATTCCAGCTAATAAAATCAGCAGACGCCACTTCTTGCCGCTATGTTTTCAAGTGAACTGAAATCTAAAGTTACTGTAGTAACTTTTGAAAATTTTGAAACGTAAGTTATGACGATCATTTTGTAAATAAATTCTATAGCTATAAACAGGTAAATTTAAATGGTAATCAATTATTATTAACAAATTCATAAATTTACTTTCCTTCTGTTGCTCCTAATCCCAAGTACCCTTTGCTGTCACCGGGGAATAGTTAAGATATACCCTCACCCCGCGCATGTAAATTTGACTAGTCCAGATTTGTCTCCTTGATGCATTTATGCTTTACAATGAAGCGTTTTTATATTTCTAGGAAAATAACAACAACAAAAAACCCCTAAACAATTACATTGATTTTTTTTCATGCATTTATTTTCTCGTTCCCATTGTTATTCAGAATGTATCAAAGTTGTCCATGCACACGTAGTGCATGGTATCACTGGGCCCTCGGGAATGAATAGTCTTCTCAAGGACGCTTTTGGAATTGACCTTGAAGAATTGCTGATGTTACTCATTGTTCAGTGCTCAAGGTTTAATTCCCCAAATTGGGATTGTGAGTTTCATTGAGTTCAAGTTTGGACTTTAGCTTGAGGATATATAGTGCTCAAATAAACAGCTGAGAAGAAGAAAAGTGAGTTTTCTAGAAATTTATTAGTTGCTCAGTGAGTCCAGCAGTTGGGATATTTTTGATTTTGTGATTTCAGACCTTCTAGATTAGTGGGGTATAGATCTTTTGTATATGAGATCAGGTGACAAGTTCACTGGCTACCTGTCTTCAAAGCAGTACACCCTTTCATGGTGAAGTCCTGATTTTAACCCACTAAAGAAAATTTAAGACTAAAAATGGTCAGATTGTATCCATTTTTAGGAACAAGTCCTTACGCTTACCAGTCTAGTCCAGTTAAGATGCCAGTATTTTAAGATTACAAATGCTACACCATGAAAATACAGGTACAATTCATGTGTACACTGACTACTTACTAAAAGACAATGGGAGTTTAAGAATAATACTAGAGGAAGACCTTTTATGGGAGAGTTATAATTTGGGATGTATGTGTATGTTTAGAACTAGTTGATGTGATGCCAGCTTCCTATGTACTTAGGTCAGAAGGTTTGAGACCCACAAATATTCAACTACTCTTGCTGTCAAATTAATACGATTTGACTGCTTGGTACAGGAATACAATCTAAGAAAAAAGCCACTTTAAATGAATTATCTGTGTCTCAGTAGTGAAAGTCTTCAGAAGACTTTCTAACCAAATTGGACTTCCTAGAAGAGACTAGGCTAGACTGAATAATTAGGTGAGTTTAGAAGAGCAATAAAAGATACTACTAAATTCCTGTAAGGGATATACAATTTATAAATGAATTACAAATTATTCCGAATATTTTAGAAGAGTGGTAAGGAGAGACTTCTTTAAAACATTTAGAATACAAAAGTGGAGCTTGATGGGCTCTGCTTTATTCTCTGAAATAATCATGTTTTTCTCAAATGGATGTTTAAATTCAAGAACTTATTCTAGACACTGTTTTATAGACACTTGGGAGGTAACAGGGAACAAGAAATAAAACTATGTGCCCTTGTAGAGTTTATATTTTAATGTCAAATACATGTGTGCTTCATGTTGTTAGGAGAAGAGATTTTTGGATGAAACTTTAAAACGTAGCTGTTTTCTCATTTTAGGGAATACATTTTGAAAGAGCTTACAGAGTTTGAGGGGCAGGGAGTTGTTTACCAATTGCCAATGGAAAGAAAGGAAGAACTTACTTTATTTCTTATTTTTATTCTTTGTTATTGTCATGAAACACTCCCTGTACATTAAAGTTAGTCTTTTTTTTAAACATAAGAGGGGTTTTATTTTATTTTCATAATTTTAAGCATGCCTTTGAAATAAAATGTTACTCTATAGTAGAAAAAAATCTGTCTTGAAATTCACTACAATTCCTATGGAGCTTTTGTTAGCAAATTGTGGTAAAACATAAGCTAGAATATTTTAATTTTTTTAGTTAGAATTTGATTTAGGAATAGAACTGAAAAA
This sequence comes from Aselliscus stoliczkanus, assembly GCA_033961575.1. NCBI lineage: Eukaryota > Metazoa > Chordata > Mammalia > Chiroptera > Hipposideridae > Aselliscus > Aselliscus stoliczkanus. Next base: position 69,867,033 of record CM066729.1, read on the forward strand.
TCAAGTACCTAAATCTTTTTCAGTTGTGGTTTTATCAAGAAAAGATGGAAATTTGTTGTAATTAATTTATAGGTGACATTAAAGAGAGAGAGAGAAAAAAAGAGGCCTGCAAAAAAATGCTTTGTTATTTAAACCTTTCTTTCAAACTACAAAAGCATTTGATTGGCACTTCTCTGATTTAATAGACCATTTGTAATGCAAGAGGAACATTACAGAAGATTTTAGCATTACTTTAAATCTAATCATTTAGTCTGTAGGTGTAAAAATCCTAGGTTTCTAACAGAAGGAAACTTGGTGCCTGGTTAAAGGAGTATATGATTTAAAGCTGAGTTTGTTGCTCTAAGTAGTGGGTGTTTCACCTTTCCAAAACCTAATTCATAGTTCTCAGAAAACAAGTTCTGATTTTTGTCATTTTTCTGTCATGGTGAGTCTTATTTTGTTATCCAAATACAAATTCAGTTCTTAAGTAGGATAACTTTTCTTACACAATCCCTGCACCACCAGTCTTCCTGTCCCCTGCTCTGAAGGGCTTGTATTTCTTTACCTACATTAGATCTCTATTTATGATAATTTGTAGCATAATCTCACCTCTTCCAGAAAAGGTACAGATTAATGCACTTGTGAGAACATTGAGGTTGCCTTTGGCTATTTGTATACAGAACTGCAACATCTGAAAGCTATAAATAGGAAGATTTAGGCAGAAAAGCGGAGGCTATAACTCATGGAATATATTGTTTTAGCTGAAGTCTTTTTTAAAGAGCAAAGTGTAAGCATGTTTGATAGAATGTTAAAAACTAAGAACTTTTCCTGATTCTGGTGAGGATGGTTGATCTATGTGTGTTTATATGCATGAGAGTATATATTCATATATGAGCAGTTTTTGAATAAAGGCTTATTTCAGTACTGGCTAAATAATCCCTGTCCTGCCTTGTGGTCCCCAACATGGAAGACATTCAAAGTGCCCAGGTGATTTTAACTAAATTTTTTTGGTTACCAGAACTTTACTCTGAGCAACATAGAAACACAAGCTAATTAAATCATTGTAAATTTTGTAATAATTTTATATTCAGTGATATTTTGGAAGATTTTTAAAAGCATTGCTACCAAGCAGCCCATAAAATGAATGAAATCTATAGTGAAGAGTTTCTTAGAACCCTGGATCCACATAGTAAGATAGTGGAGAGTTTCAAAAAGACATATTCATAGGGTAAAAGATAAAATCTTGACATCTGTCAAATTTTTATAGTAATAAAACAAGTATGACTAATTCTATTAATATTCATACTTTTAAGGTAAGTGTAAGTATGTGTACAGTGCATTTTTAGTCAAAATTTGGGGTGTTATTGGCTAGACACCGTCATTTCTTTGCCAGAGATACTAGGCTGTGTGAGGGCTAACCATCTGTCAAGTGATAGAGACAAAGAAAGGTTTAATATCCTAGTCTAAAATTTCCACAAACTTGTTTTGAATTGTATTGTCATTTTGTTTTGGCCTTCATACTCTGTGTTGAATATGCACTGGGTCAGTCACCCCACTTTGTTTTATGAACAAACTGTTCAAGGTCTGGATAAGGTTATTGTCACAGCTGATGTGATCTAGAGGCAAGATAAAATATGTTTGATTTTGCTTTCATGTAATGATCAAAAACTCACAAGTGGGCCACCCACTAGCAGTTATACAAAAGACTTCAAGCACACTTATTTTCACCCGATCTGAATTTTGGGTGTCTTAATTCTTTTGCTTTATAATTCAAGCCTAGTCTTTAAAACCCATTTCCTGAGCTGTTTGGGGATGGGGGGAAAGTATCAACAAGAATCCAGATTGCCTGTTTTAGGTACAATATGGTGTGATGTGAAACTGAAACAGCAGATTGGTGAGAAACTTCAGTTTCAAACAAATATAAACTAGTTTGTTCGGTTAAATCATACACAAAACAGCAGTGTCTATTGACAGGACAACATTTTTTTTTTTTTCTCAGTAATTTCCACATCATGAGGTCAACTGTGGTTCTTTGGGCCAGTAGCCTATTTCCAAGGCGTTGTATAAGAAAAATAAGCCTTGATGATATTGCTGATTGTAATGATATACTTAGATATGGCAGGCTGAGAAATTATTTATAGCAATGCTAATTATATCAATAAAAATAGCAATATTAATGCTGTGAGTGTCAAAATCCATTTCTGACAGTATGAGGTAAACAGAACTATAGTCAAATAAAGCAGCCAGCCTGTCTTTACTGTCAGCTCATGAATATGCACCTCAGCAAAAAATATACACATAGTTTAGAGAATTGGGTGTACCGTTTTTAATCTTTTTCAATTACTTTTGACTTTTTAAAAAAAAAGATGTCCTGTATTTCTAATTCACATGATATTAAAATGAGTGGATTTTTAGTTTTGAAGTCCTTGGTACCTGTTTTCTTACTGTCATTAGTAAATTCCTAGAGATTTATTTATAGTTAAGTGCTATAACAATTTAAAAAACAGAACAATACAAAACAAAAACCACTACCATATACACATACACCCCCAATATATCTCTAGCTTCCTTTAGACATTAAGTCCATTTTCATGGCTTTGATTTAAGAAAATGCATAAATTTCCTTTGTTGTTTTCATTACTTTTAGTCAGCTTTTAAAATTTTATGATATTTTAAACTTACTTTCCTAGGAATATAAAATCAAGTAAGGAGAAGTCATTAAATTCGAAGATTTTTAACTTGAAGTGACAACATCTAACTTTTCAGTTAATCTCTCATATATTAGTTTTAACTCTGACTTTATTGCACATTGTCAAAGTCTCAGATGTACAGTTAGGAGAGATTATTCTAGGTCTGTGGCTGCCTCTAACTAGTTGTGTGATCTTAGGCATGTCATATGGTCTGTTTGGATCTCTCGCTTATTAGTTTCTTCATTTTCAGGGACCCTTTTAACTCTTAATATATCAGTATGTTTCTTTCAGTTGAATATTTTAGCTTCAGATACTGTTACTGGAAGTGATGTTTAAGGCATCAGGAAAGAGTGTATGTAAAATATTTGACTTTGCTTTTTACTTTTAGTTCTTGATAAAAATTTCATTTTATTGATTCTTCCTTTCATATATGTCATAGTAGTATAAGTATAGATACATAATATTAAGTGCTTATACTCTTTTATAGTTGGTAATTATAATAAATTTATTAGTTTACGTAAGTTTTTCACCAACTCACCTTCACTCATGAAGATTTATTGGTAATAGAATTTATAAACATGTTTATTTGCATTTCACACCACATAAAGTTGCTTAACTGAGGAAGGCAGTTAATAACATTAACTCAGTCATTTTTTTTTTTTTAAAGATTTTATTGGGGAATGGGGGAGGGGATCAGCATTGCAGGATCAGGGAAGGGGAACAGACAAGTTGTTGTCTTTTTGTTCTTCAGTCTAGTTCTGGAGGACGTTGCTTCACTGGCCCATGTTGGTATCATCATTGTGCTCTTCCCGGATGAGGCAGATCGCTTGCCGGCCTCTGGATGGTCGCTCACTGCGGCTCTTGGCAGCTCACACCAGCTGCCAGCCACTCACGCTGGCTTCTGGCCACTCACTGTAGCCTATGGCAGCCCACTGCAGCAAAGGCAGCAGCCCACACCATCGCCGGCCATCTTAGCTATAGAGGCAACCAGGTGGAGCTGTTGTTCACCACCTTAGCTGTAGAGGCAACCAGGTGGAGCTGTTGTTCACCACCTTAGCTGTAGAGGGCAGTGTCACTGGCCCTCATATGTGGGATCCGAACCGGGGCCCCGCAGCTCAGAGCTGGCGTCCTAAGCCAGCTCCTAACCAAAGCGCCACTTGGCTGGCCCAACTCAGTCATTTTTTTAAGTCTATAAAATAATACAGATCGATGTATTTCCTTAAAAAGTGAACTTTATCTTTGTGCCTCTCTAAGCAACAAATAAATATACTTTTAGTAATCAGGAGCCATCTCCATATAGATCTTATAAAATTGGTAATTTTTGACTACTGCATTCATTTTTTTTTTTTTTTTTTGAGGGCAGTGTCACTGGCCCTCACATGTAGGACCGAAGCGGGGCCGCTGGCTTCCTAAGCCAGCACTTAACCACCTCGCCACTCGGCCAGCCCTCGCATTTGATTTTTGATCCTCCATTATATCCATCCAGAGGTATATTTATGTAAGAGGGCTGATGAGGTAGACAAACAAAGTTGATTGTTTTGATAAAGAATAGTGGAAAGAATCTGTATTAGAAAAGACTTTGCAAATACTTCACTGCCATATATAGAAACAAACAACTGTAAACAATTAGTGTGTACCTATTAGATAGGTCTTTAAATATAACCTCAAAGTTTTCATTTAAAATTGAAAATAAAAATTCACTCTCAGTTTCTGTTTAATGGACTCATATTACTTTTGTTTGTGTGAGTGGTAGTGAGAGACTCAAAACCATCAATCACTTTACCTATTCACAAATGGAGACAGCAGTCTGGGGAAAGATATACTATCCCTGGATCCTCCCTGTTCACTATACTCACGCACAGCTCTGGATGTTCTTGGTACTGATTGTAACATTTTATAAGACACCTCACAGACTAAATAGCAAATTCTCCAAAATATTAGGTAGTGGTAACCTATTCTGGCTTTTCAAATGTCTAGCTAATAGAAATGGCAAGAAAATTTAGATTAACCATTGGCCACAAAAGGTGGTATGAGTGCTTCATTATGTGCAAATAAAGGAAAAATTCTGAGGGATATTTAGAAGGGAAGCTGAGTGTAGACTTAGTTAACTGATACCCAGCACATGTATGAGGTATAATAAAAAAATATATGGAATGTTTAAATTTAAAAAAAAAAATTATTACAGTAAAATACACATTGCCATTAATCCCCCTCAAAATGCGACCCCCTGTTCAGACACACATATCCCATCATTCTTGCCACTTTCTGAAGCAGTTCTGGAAGTCCTCTTTTGTGAGTGCCTTTCATTGACCCGTCATGGCTGCCTCCGTGTCCTGAGGGACTTTGGGGAAAAGCCAGAAGTCACACGGTGCTAGATACAGTGAATAAGGTGGATGAGGACACACCGTAATGTTTTTATTTTTTTTTAAATTTAATTAAATTTAATTTAATTTATTTATTTTTTTTGAGGGCAGTGTGATTGGCCCTCATATGTGGGACCCGAACTGGGGCCACTGGCTTCCCAAGCCAGCGCTTAACCACCGCGCCACTCAGCTTGCCCCGTAATGTTTTTATTTGACAGAAATTGCCCTATACCAGAAGCGATGTGTGACATGAAGTGTTGTCATGATGGAGGATGATTTACGGCACACTGTAAAACACACCTTCTCTCAACTGTAGCTCACACCTGACTGACTGCACTGAACAAGTTGAAATTTGTCACTAAGGTTCCATGCGCCGCTTCCCGTATTGCAGATCCCTGCCTTCCTGTTGGATCACGCGCAGCAGCAGCATTCCCTGTATTTTTTTTATCACAATGGAAAGGCTCCCTGTCACACATCGTTTCTGCTATGGCAATTTCTATTGAATAAAAACATTACAGTGTGTCCTAATCCACCTTATTCACCCGATCTGGCACTGTGTGACTTCTGGCTCTTCCCCAAAGTCAAAATGACCATGAAAGGTAAACATTTTGATTGATTCAGGACATCAAGGCAGCCATGACAGCACGACTAAAGACGCTCAGGAAAGAGGACTTTCAGAACTGCTTCAGAAAGTGGCAAGAATGATGGGATAAGTGTGTTGGAAGCGAGGGGGGTGGGTGTATTTTGAGGGGGATTAATGGCAATGTGTCTTTTACTGTAATATATTTTTTCTAAATTTAAACATTTGCTGTAGTTTTTTATTACACCTCGTATTGAGGAATTAATGTAGACTCTTTTCTAAAGGCATTGGTGCCAAAAAGACTAGCAAAATTGTTGGTGGGAAGCACAGTAAAATAAAGTACATTCTATTCTTGTAATAAATAGTAACAATAACAGTAACAGCAAGAGTAGCCAATATTTATTGACAGTTTACTCTGTACCAGGCGTTGGTTCTATCTACATTTTCTCAGTTAATTCCATAATCCTATGAGACAAGTACTTCTATTATGCCATTTTTAAAGAGGTTCTAAGGCTCAGAAACGTTAAATAACTTGCTTAATGTCATACATCTAGTATATAACAGGTGGGAATTCAAACTCAAGTCAAACTCTAGAGAACCTAAAGCTTTTAATCACCACCACATCATGTCTCTATTCTGGGACCATTTTCACTTAGTGCTTGCCCATATTAGTACTGGTAATTTTATTTTAAGAAGTTATAGTAGATTTGGAGGAGGTTCCAGAGAAGGGCACAAGGTGAAAAGTGTAAGTGGGAGTAATGGTTGCTATGGTAGAGTCTGTTTTTAAAATTTAACTCTTCAGTCTAGAATTACAAATGCTGAGAGAATTTGTCTAAAGGTTTTACAGTGGATGACTGGGTAGCTGCTGCCTGGTTTGGTTCAGTGAACAGCAGTGAAGTTTGGTAGCATTTGGTAAAGCAGTCTGAGGAAGTCCTGAGTAGAAGCATTCGCTACAGGCAGGCCTGGGAAGGTAGAGATCCAAAAGGAGAACTAAATCTAAGCTGACTGAGTTGCCAGGAACTAGGGATCATACAGAAAAAAGGGGTGAGGCAGAACAGAAACAGACTATATTTTAAAATGTGGCAAATCCCACTGATTTTGGAAGGCCCTTATGTCATCTGTTGTTTGTGTCAGAAACCAACATCTGGCTTAAATAGGGGCCACCCAGAGTTTGGGATACAAAGACTGCCATGTTTTTGACACACACAAAAAATGAACATCAATGCTAATTCAGAATTAGGCAGTAAGTATAGGTGCATTACAAAGAAATGCAATTTAGTTCAAAAATGTATGTGGTAAATGTGAGAATAGCTGTTATTTATTAAGCACCTATTGGGTGCCACTTGATTATGAAATCACTGTTTCTGGGGGAATTTTTAAGTTGCTGTCTGCTGTCCAGTTGTCAAAGACTAGAAAACACCTGTTAGCTTTCCTGAGGGTTTAATGGATGAAATAAATAGTACCTTAATTTAATTTAATTTTTTTATGTAATTTAGCCTTTGATCTGCTTTGAACACTCATGGAGTTTTAAACTAGGCTCCACTAGGCTTAAGGTGGAATAGAGTCTAGACTTCTCTTATTTAACTTTAACTTTTCTTTAATTTCTCATTATACTGAAGAAAGGTTTTTTTTTTTGTTTTGTTTTGTTTTTAGCTGAGCCATCCTGCTACCTGTTGGCATCTCATCTGCAGCTCAGCTCAGGCTGGGCATTGAACTGCTGTTGCTCAGAGCTCAGCTCGCACTCTTGAGTGAGCTCTTAACCAACTGAGCCACTTGGCCGGTCCAAGAAAGGTTTATTTTTATTTGATAGAATAAATGTACTTCTGTCAGAGTAATAGGCTCAAATGGTCAGCCCATGTAAAGTCAGTGTATATGAGTTTGGATTATCTTTAGGATAGTCAGCATGAATTAATGAAAAGGGAATTATAGAAACTTTTAAAGCTCATTTTTGTTATTTCAAATAATTTTAATGATGTCAAACCAAGTACAAACTGATATGTATGCTATGTATACATATATACCCACTCATACTCTCTGTTTATAAGGTACTAGAGACTTCAAAAGTTTTTAAGAGATAGTATTTGTTGAGATATATGCATATATGTATGAGTTGGATCACCTGAACAGAGTCAAAGAATAAGGAAATATAAAAGTGCTATACTATCACTTATGTGACTTCATTTTTTTCCTTATGACAGTATCTCTGATTTTCTCCAGACTCTTATTTTTATTGCATTAGGAAATATGGTGCAAGAATCATTTTGTATGTTTCAAATGGATACGTCACTAAGAAAAATATACTGTGAAAATAGAAAGATGATCAACATTCAGTGTATGCATGACACATTTTCTCTTTAGGTTCATTGTCATTGGAAATCTTATTTTGACATCTTAGAGAAATACCTTTGAAAACTCATGCTGTCGATGATTTTTCTTGTTCTAGTAAAGGGTTGAGAACAAGGAAATACAGTTGAGGGGGTGATTTGAGCTGAAAAGCAGTGGGGGGAAAAAAGAACAGTCCAGGCCCTCCTGATTCAGATATTCTATGTTACATTTGTTATACAGTGAATTGCCAAAGTGTATAAAAGCCAAAAATAAATAGTTGTTTTACTGTAATTTTGTGTTATTATGTGTACCTCTGTTTGTCTGTTATTTGTGTATTGATGAGTTTTATTATGCAAAAATGGGTACATCCAGTGTACAGTGCATTTGATTCAGCTTGGTGTTTTATACGCAGTCTAACCCATGACTCAAATTCTTTGACATTGATCACTCAGGAAAGATAACATTTAGAATTATACCACACTGAACTGCAGTTCCTTAAGGGCAGGTACCATGTTTTATTAATCTTTAAAGCCTTAGTGCTTGGCATCATCGTACCTGGCACACTGGAGGGATTCAGTGTTGATCAGGCTCTTTTGTAGCTGTCATAGGAAGATGGCTTTGATCCTTGCTTATAAGGCTATCCACCCCCTTATTTTCTTTCACTGGCTCAAATTTAACATTATTATTATTATGACCTATTATAGGCTTTCTCTGTACTTTTCTAGGTCCCAACGTTTTTACACGTGCTCCTTTTAGATACTTAATGAAATTCTATCATGGTAGAAGTTCCAATAAAAAATTATATTTACTGTGATTCAAAAGAGAAATATATCAGATATCATCCATCAATGGTAAAGCAAATCTACAATCAATTCAGGATATTGTGTTGAACAGAGTACACAGAACTACATTACCTAGTGGATTCAAGGATGAAACCCAAATTTCATATCCTATATGATTCCTATCTAGATAGTAGGATAGACAACCCACAGTATTTTTTACACTTAGTAGATTGCAGTTGAGATTTTGAACATTCTATATGAGCTTTCTAATTCTTGATAAAGTTCATAAAATTTCACAGAATTAAAAAACAGAGTTTGAGTTTGTTTTAATCATTATCTAAGTCGTTTAGAAGTCTGGTCCACTGAAACACTTTAATGTTAGGTGATATATCCTTAGCTCTTTGGAAAAGTAAAAAAGGTAATTGGGCTGTGAACAACATGGCGGGTAATGTCATGGAAACCACCGTGTAGGCTGCATGTTTAATTGCTATATAGCATCTGACATGCTTTTTCATATTTATAAGACTTGCTAGTTAGACATTGGGAAACTTACAAGATTGGCCAAGGTCAAAATTTGTCTTTCGGCTAACTGAAACAACAGCAAATTGATTTGAAGTTGTTTCCAAAACAAAAGACAATTATGTCCTGGAATAATTAAAACTAGGATTACATTAAAGCTTACCACAAGTGATTAATAGCTGTAGTATATTTTGGGATCTGTATCTAAGAACGTAAAGAGAACATATTGTCATTTTTATGTATTTGGGAATATGTTTTCTGAGAAAAGTATTGATTCTTGGGAATAATTACAATGAATTCCCTCCCCCCTCTACTCTCCTCCTCCCTACTCCAGACCCACATACCTCCTTCTCTTAAAGTTTTAAACATTAAGGATTCTGAAAACAAGGTGACCTCTATGGCTATCTTCCCCTTCACTTCTAATTCCTGGCTGCCTTTCTGAATCAAATCGCTGCTGAGATCTGTGAAAAATTGCCATCACACCTTGGGCAGAAAAATGGTTTTGAAACTTTCCTACCTTCAGTTGGGCGGGCAACTGGAGAACAGTTCTAGAGTCCAGGGATAAAGATCAGAAAACAGGAGACATTGGGAAGAAGAGCTTGGGCTTCAGAGATCTGTGAACCACTGTGGGAAAAGATCAATATTTGCCTATTTTACGTATGCAAGACTCCCCAGCTAGCTAAAAAGCCAAAGTTAGCTGAATGTGCTAGTGGGTTTTCCCTGTCCCTGAGGCTGAAAAGAAAAAGCAAGGACAACGGAGATCTTCCTTCTCAGGCAGGGAACTGACAGACTGGCTACCTTTGCTTTTCGTTTAGTGTCATGCCATTTAGGACACCCCAACAACCAGACCTGAGTTCCAGTGAGAGTTATCAATGAAAAAAATCTACTTAAGGGGACCCATTAATGAGAGAAAGAGGAAGATCAGGTAGAAAAACCAGAGCAGACACTCCAAGCAACTATTGTTATTGGCAAAAATACATGAAACCTGAATTTAGAGAAGAAAAAAAAAAGCATCTAAGGAAATTCAAATACAGAACAAAAAAGAATTTTAGGTACTAAGAAAAACATGTCTCAGCTGAACAATTCAATGGAAAAATTGGAGGAAAACATCATCACTATTGAACAGTGAACTGAAAGAACAAGTGCAAGAAATATATTAAAGCACATAGATCAAAAATAAAATGTGATGAAATTCTTGAATAAAAAGGATAAGTCATGGAGGATAGTTGTTTAGAGGTCAAAACACACGAATGATAGGAATTACAGAGGAAGAAGAAATAAGAACAGATGGAGGAGGGGTATAATTAAATAATAAAAAATTTCTCTGAGATCAAAGTCTGGATTGAAAGGCTTTACTGATTGATGGTCTTGATGGGAGGAAAAAGCACACTTAGGCATATCCTGATAAAAGTTGTGAATGCAAAAAATAAATCAAAACATTTTGTAAGCTCCCAAGTAGAAGAACATGTTCTTATAAAGGGGGAAACTTCATATCTGCAACACAGGAAGCTAGAAGATAGTGGAAAGAGGACATGTCCAGTCTGCAAAAGGAAAAATGATGACAAGCTAAGAATCTCAATGCTTGGAAAGTTATTTGCTAGTGAAGGTGGAAGAAATACATTTAGAGATAATCAAGAAGTCAGAGAATATAATCATATCCAACTGAGAAAATGCCTAAGAATAGCTTATAAGCAAACAACATGAACCAGAACAAAGTCTTCAAACTGAGGAAGATGAAGAGGAAAAGGAAATATGGTGAATACTGAGTATTTGTATATATTTGTGTGTGTGTGTGTATGTAATTATCTTTAAGAGATAAAGGCAGATGGCTAGTAAACATGTAATAAAATAGAGAATTTCAGGTTTTTGAAATAAAAGGATCATATGTTTGCAAAGACTTTTATTTATTTATTTTTTTTTTTGAGGGCAGTGTCACTGGCCCTCATATATGGGACCGAACCAGGGCCGCTGGCTTCCCAAGCCAGCGCTTAACCACCGCGCCACTCGGCCGGCCCTGCAAAGACATTTTTAAAAATACTAAACTGTCTCATCATAGTTTAGTTGATGGAGGCGGTGGGTAGGAGGAAAGTAAAAGGAAAATGAGTGGTGGGAGATGAGAGGAAGGAGAAAGAGAAGAAGGGGAGGAAGTGAATGTATCCTAAGGGTCTCATTTATTTAGGAGAAAAGGAAGGGAAGAATAGAACCTCTTGGTGGGGGAAAAACCTGTCTTACATTTATTTACATCTGTTCGTTAGAGTACAGAAAGGATAGGTTAATGCGATAGAACATGTAGAGCTTCCACATCAGCAAGGAGAAAGTAGAATGAAGAGCCTCTTGATCAAACAAACAAATACAGAAAAGGGAAATGCGAATAATGTAAAATAAGAACTATAAGTAATTGGGAGATATAAAATTGAGCATATCAGTTATTATGTTTACTGTAGATGGACTTAATTCTCCAATTATACAGAATAAATTATACTCCAATCTTATGAAAGAAATTCAAAATTTCTATATAAATTATTAGCAAATATCAGCAATAGATCAAAAGAATAATACGCTAGGACCTAGAAGGTTTGTTTGTTTGTTGTTGTTTTTTTTAATAGAAGCTCAAGCATAATTGAACAACAGGAAATATATCAACATAGTTCATTACATCATCAAGTTAAAGGAGAAAAATCATGTACTCATCTCAGTAGATTGTGAAAAGTAATTTGATATAATTTAACAGATATTCCTTTTAAAAGTCAATCAAAATGATAAAAGAATTGCTTAAATATAATAAAGTATTTTCATTCAAAGCCAACAGAAAATACAATCTGAAATGGTTAAATCCTAAAAATATTTCAATTGACATCAAAAGCTAGACAAGAAACCATGTATTACTATTATTTAACATTCACTAGGAAGCTTTAGCAATTGCAGTAGGCAAATGATATAAAGAACATTAATATTTCTAGAGAAGAGCTTCAAGTGTCTTTGTGGCTGATGCAATCTTATCTAAAACTTTGTAGAATTCTAATTTAAAAATCTAAAGGAATTAGTAAGAAAAACAGGTAAGGTTGTTGGATAGAAGATAATTAGATGCAATTCAATAGTTTTTCTCTGGAAATAATAGGCATCTAGGAAACTTTTTTTCCATTAGGAAAAAAATTATTTTATTTCTCATAAAAACACAAATTACAGAATGCTTAGTAATAAAATTATAAAGAATGACATAGGACCTATGTGAACAAAAAAGGTAATATCTTATTAAAAACCATAAAATAAGATCTGACTAAAGAAAGCACAAGTTATGTTTTTCTATGGGAAAACAGCAGCCAAATGTTAATTTTTCTAAAGTTAATATATGTAATGCAATTTCCATTAGAGTCTCAATGGGGATTTTTTTTTTTTGAATTAGACAATGTTATTTTTAGATTTCATGGAAGATTAAGTGTTGACAAAAGGCAAAATATGAAAAAGCAGTGAGGAGGGACTTGTATTATACATACTAGAACATATTAAAAAACCATCTAATCAAAACAATATGGTAATAGCATAGGAATAGACAAATAAGTTCATTGAACAGTTTAGAGAATCCTAAAACAGATAACAATTTAGTTGGAAAATGAATGGTCATTTAATTAATGAGATTGGCATAACAGGATGTCATTGTGGGGAAAAAAATGAAATTATATTTTCATTTTGTACATCGTACAAGATGCTTTAAGATGAAAGGCTTAAATGAAAATATAAAATAAAAAACTTGCTAGAAAACCTAAGAGACTATAAATTTTTTCAACTAATGAAAATGGAGAAAGTTTAGAACAACGGCATAGTTGATTACATAAAAATCAAAACTTTTATATAAAAATAATATAATAGAAATTATTTGGAATATACAGATTTGGAAAAGTATTTGTGATGCATATCAACATGAAAGGTGAATATCCAATAACTGTTAGCTATTGTTAAGAAAAAAGTTATCAAACAAACAAATGTAAAAGGAAAAGACAATTCATTGAAAAGCAAACTATTCGTTAACATGAGAAGATGCTCAAATTCACTAGTAATTAAGGAAATTAAAATTTAAGTAAAGGTATTGTGCCTAAGCATTTAAAAAAGTGTGTTAGTCTTATGGGTTTAACATTTATTGCTACTGGTAATGTGGGGAAAAGGGACCTAATTTGTTAGTAGTGGAAATATATTTTAACTTTTCTGAAATGCATTCTGGTAACTACTATTAAAAATTGCCAATTCATAATACTCTTTGATTTAACAGTCTGATTCTTGGGAATATATCCCATAGAAATATAACTATTGATATTTAAGAACATGTATAACATATATTTTTTGCTTTTAAAGTTGTTATAACTCATTTGTAGTGGTAAAATTGGGGGGAATAGTAATCCCGTTAGTAAGACAATGCTAATAAACAATGGAAATTAAGACCATGAAATCTAATGCCATGATTAAAATGTGAATTAAAGCTATGTCAGGTGATCTGGAAGAATTTCCAGGAGTTGATGAGCAAGAAGAGAAAGTTATTGAAAAGAGTGTATAATATTAAACTTTTGTAAAGTAATGACAAAAATTTATGAATATGTATTTCATATGTCATGTCATACATGTAAATATCTGATTTATAGTAGAGTTATTTGCAAAGGAAGAAGAGTGTGGAAGGGTGCGTACTAAGTGGATCAAATGGATTACTTTGGATGGGAGGAAATTTAGAAGGAGGGGAGCAAGAGCCAAGCAATGTGAGGAAAAGAAAAATTGCACAAAAACATATTTAAAACTCCACTTGTGCTTTTAAATAAAATTAACTACATTTCACTATGTATATATGAAGAAATTAAAATGTTTTAAAATAATTATAGCTACTTTTGGTGGTGGTAATGATTTCATATTTATGAATATTGGCACCCAGGAAATGTTTTTTTTTTTATTTTTTATTTACATTTGTGATTTCTTTAATTTTGTACCACGTTCTATGAGAATTTTCTACATGTTCTAAAAAACCTTTAGATGGTTTTCTAGCATTTCCAGCCAAACAAACATGTCTACAAATGATTTATAGTTTGAGATCTAATCAAACTCTTTGGGCCATACCCATGTCAGGGCAGACATACAGTTGATATCCTTTGGTAAAACTTAGGTGGTATATTTCAGTTTGTTCAGTATTCATTTTCTTTGGTTGTTACCTTCTGTGTCATTTGTTAAATATTTCTCATATTGCTCCTGTTGGTGTTACAGATTAATTATAACAACAATTATGCACGTTTCAAAGACTTTCTCATAAAAGTTACTTAATAAATACTTGATGATTTGACATATATTTTAGGTACAGTAATGATTTTAACAGTGTAACAATGTAGAAATGAAAACACTTAAGAATATTTAAGAATAAAACTAGGAGTTAGCCTGGAATATGATTTTAGGCAAATCAGTCCTGTATCTCAGAATCTTAATCTTTAAAACAGTATATTTTCCTCACTTATTTCACACAGTCTTTGTGAGGGTCAGGTGAAGTAATACATGCCTAAGTGCTTTGAAAAATATACTGCATTGTGCAAAAATGATGATAATGAAAATCTGAAGGCAGACATTTTTTATACTTAATGATCATGTATTTTATATACATATTTATTTCAAGTTGCATGTTTGATGTTAAAGCCTCCTGACATATCATAATAGAACATATTACTGATGAAGCTATCAGAGCCTCAAAAAGACAAAACAATGGGATCCATGGAAGGTGTGAACACATTTAATTGCTTCAAGTCCAAGATTAGTCTCTAGAATCTGTTTATTTTCCTATTCATTGAGGGGAATTCTTTATTCAGGTATATCTCCTGGTGACCTTTTGTTCTGGTATAGAGATATTAATGTCTTGTGTGAAGTCTGGGCCTTTATCACATCTGGACAAAATGATAATGTTGAATTTTGTTTTGACTTAATAAATGTCCTTGGACAGCTAAGCACAGCTGTGTAATCTGTTGTTATATTTCATCAGAAAGTCTCTCATTGTAATTGGTAGCTGCAGTTAATGGTGACTGTAACAATACTTCAGTAAAATCTTTATCTTTTAGTAATCAGACATGAAATTTGCCATTGGATAATTTTTGGGAGGTGTGCGACTATCAGGAAATACCTACATTATGATTTATGGGTTGAAAACAGCACTACAAAAGAATAAAAACATTTACATCCTTTTACAGAAGCATAGGTATAATCTTAATACTCTAGAGTGTACACTTGACTATTAAAGATTTATAGATTCTGGTTTGAAGAAAATGGAATGGGTGAATGTGTTTTTCTAAATTTAAGTAAATTAGTATACCTGACTCTTTCCAAGAATACATCCTCATTTTAAAATTTCCTTGCCCCAGTAATTTGGCTTTTATTTTCTCTACAAATACTCTTGCTATTTCACTAGTCTGATTGTCTTCAGTTTCTCTACTGTTCCTCCAGTAATGGAGACAATATTAAAGGAAAGCTGAGAAGATAGATATTAAAAGAGATAACAGTCTTTCTTTGCATTTCTTTAAATAGACCTCATGCAAGGTACTGGTAAAAACCACCTGAATTGATTCTCTGTGTTTTTTGTTTTTGTTTTTTTGTTTTTCAGGGCAGTGTCACTGGCCCTTATATGTGGGATCCAAACCGGGGCTGCTGGCTTCCCAAGCCAGCTCTTAACCACCGTGCCACTCGGCCAGCCCTGATTCTCTTTGATATTATACTTCACTTAATGAAATTATTCAATCAGGCATATTTGCACTTTCTATTTGCTTATTGATTATTAAGTTTGGAATTGACAGCAATAATGGTAGACATGTACTGTATTTTTAATATATACTTTCACTCTTGCTTAGTAATATTAGTGTTACTAGAACAGTAGTACCTTTTAGAATATGCTGTATGCATCCTTGGATGTCTCTGTCATTGCCAGTCATCTTTTAATTCTGTTCTTTTTCTGCCTCAAGAAACTTTCTAACCACCAAGGATTGCTCCCCCAAATGGAAGTTGCAGCAAGGAAATCTTCAAGTAATCTGTATATTCTGATCCTCAAGAAACCTAAATGGTCTTCCTTTAATTCTTAATATTCATTGTTTCCTGTAACTCAGGAAAGAAGATCCTTTCACTTCAAAGTAAACCCTGAATCCCAGAACCTTTCATCAATATCTTCTACTTCACTTTGGAATGGGCAGAAACCAAATCATTATGTCTTAACACTGTAATCAACTTTCCAAAATATGGCACTGGTCATCCTATTGGGTGGTCAGACTGGTTTATTTAGTTTATCCTTCTAAGTCTCTGAATTTTTTGAGTCACTGATGCTCAAGACCATGGTTTTATTTTTCTTTGCTTAGTGTTTTTTTTTTTAAACTATGATTTCACTTGACCAAATAAAAAATATTTAGTTGTTTAAGCCTTTATATTTCAGGTTTTACCTTTATTGTTGCCTTGAATAGTGTCAATCTTTTTAGCTTTTTTTGAACCCCATATTTGAAAATCAATGGATATCCTAGAGTATGGCCTGTGAAACTAGCAGCATCCATATCACCTGGGAGCTTAGAATGTAGAATCTCAAACCTCATCCCAAAAGCAATGAATCATCTTAATTTTAATAAGATCTCAATTCATTCATCCATACATGAAAGTTTGAGACATACTGCTAAAGTGCTTGTCATTTTTAAAAATTGGACTTCAGGTGCACAGAATTGGTTAACTATAATACAATTCATAGCCATTGTTCCATTTACTACCCTCTTTTACTTCATTCATTCATTTGTTGTTTTTTAGTCAAAAATCATGATTGTATATGCGACATGGCATCAGATCTCAGCCATATTTAGCTTTGTCTGATGGAACCTCCCTCACTAATTTGACCTTTTATCTTCTTAGATGTCCAGAGCTTGTATAGTGGTAGATTTGTCAGAGGATTGACAAGTATTCTGTTTAATGTTTCCAGGAAAGACAGTTTTTGACAATTTAATCTGCCTCCATTCTTAATCCTTTGTGTTTCTAGATTGCTTTCTGCTTTTGTTTCTTACTCTCTATGTCTAGTTTGATTTTTTTTAAAAAAAATGTGATCAGATTGGTAAATAATTATATGTTTTATTAATAACATATTAAAACATACTCAACTATTAATCTGTTATTCTAGGTATTTATTAAATTGAAAGGCAAAGTTAAGAAGAAAGAAGTTTCTGTGGGATGGAATGAAAAGGCCACAAAAATACTAAGCTGTTGTGGCAAAGAGCTGATGTATGAGACTTCCAAGTATTTCTGCTGAGTGAAGATGTTCTAGGGGGATGCAGGTATAAGAAAGTAGAGGAAAGAACTTGCACTGACCAGGAGTAGGTGCAATAGGGACACGGCACACATAACCAGCCTGTGAGAGAGTGTTTGGAAAGGAGCAAGAATTAGAAATTTATGGAAAATCCTGCATGTTTTTCACAATGATTGGAGTTTTGAGATAAATTACCAGGCCCTGACTTTTTAATGGGTACATTTTTTGCCTAAAGGGTGGATATTTGATGTTGGAAATGAGCGTGTAGAGAAGGCAGAACTTAAATCACATGGGAACGTGATTTAGCTCAGTCATACAGTTTTGTGGAAAGGTGATTGTCAGTAGAGGATGAACACTGAGGCACTTCCCGATGGGATGTACCCTATAAAGGATAGAAATATATTAATCAGAATGTAGAGCAACTGTAGGAATGTATGGTCAGAACACAGAATAGGATGTATGTGGAAGGTCAACATTCATTGCTTGGAAAAGCAAGAGATCAGATGAGGGAGAAGCAGGGCACATGAAGGCACTATGGGGTTGTGATACCTTTGAATAAATTAAAACATGGACAGCCAAGGCTCTCCTCAGAGGTATAGGGCTGTACAGAGATACAATTTAACTTACATGAAACATAGGAAGGAATTTTTTTTTTCTTTTATTTAGGAAGGAATTTTTTGGTTGAGGACTTTTTGTTTTTTTAATTTAAGGGAGAATGGAGAGCAAGAGACAGCTATATGCTAACATTTTGCTAATGAAAATAAAGGAGAGAATCAGACAGCCTGTTCATTGGATTTGCAATCTAAAGTCAATCTGGAGGGCCCGGATTTGAGAAAAGAAAAAAACATGTATCCTGATATTTAGAGTCATACTTTAAAACTTCAATTGGGTCTTACTGGTTTTTTGTTTTGTTTTTTGTTTTGTTTTTTAACTTCCCTCATCCCATCATCATCCATCTCGACCTGCTAAATTTTGCTTTTTGTTTCATGATTAAAACTGAGAAGGTTCAGCATGACATTCATTACATTTTCTTTTCAATGAAGCTGTTTTCGATATGGTTGTATTTACTGCACAGCCAGCTTGTAATAGTCTCTGCCTTCAACATTTAGACAGGAAACAAAAGTGAGATTTTCAGTGTTCAGAAAAATCCTCCAAAGTCTAGAAATAACATAATTTCCTTAATATTACAAGAAAGACCAATGAACTTGACAAAGTTACTTCATAATCTAATTTAAAATTTCAAAATCACAAAATGGAAAAACTCAAACACACAAAGAGACTTTATGGGAAATAAACTGTTTTATTTATACTGTAAAAATAAACTGAGCTTTGAAAATAAACAGACTTGGTGATACTGAAATTTTGTAAATAGTACAAAGTGTTGTTTCTATAGGTGCTTATTGAAATATGGTGGGTGGGCGAATATATGAATTTAAAGATGATGAAATTAGATGCTTCCACGTGCCACCGAGCCAGGCTCCAAACTCCATGAGGACAGAAGCTCTTTTGTCCAGTACCTCGCCTTAACTCTTCATCTGGCTGTTGGGCTCCTGTGAGGAAAAAAAGCAGTATGTGAAGCATTCACCATAGTGCTGACTGAGTGATCCCTATAAGGTGATCTATCTGATACATTGAAGCATTCACAGAACGACAGCCAGAATGAAGAAACAAAGAAACATGTCCCAAAGATCAGAAGAAAACTAGAAATGGAACAAAATGAAACAGAGATATCCAAACTTTCAGAGACAGAGTTTAGAACACTGATGATAAGAATGTTTAAGGAACTTAGCGAGGATATAAAGAAGGATACGGAAACCATAAAAAACAACCAGTTAGAACTAAAGAATACAATAACTGAAATGAAGAACACACTTGAAGGAATCACCAATAGAATAGATGAAGCAGAGGAGTGGATCAGCGAATTAGAAGACAAAATAGCAGAAATCACCCAGCTGGAAGAACAAAAAGGAAAAAGAATAAAAAACAATGAAAATAGTTTAAGAGACCTCTAGGACAACATGAAATGCAACAACAATTGCATCATAGGAATACCAAAAGGAGAAGAGAAGAAGCAAGGGATTGAGAGTGTATTTAAACAAATAATGACTGAAAACTTCCCTAACCTGGTGAAGGAAATTGACATTCAAACCCAGGATGTACAGAGAGTTCCAAACTGGCTGAATCCAAACAGGCCCACACCAAGACACATCAGAGTTAAAATGGCAAAGCTTAAAGACAAAGACAGAATCCTAAAAGCAGCAAGAGAAAGACAGCAGGTTACATACAAAGGAACTCCTATAAGACTAACAGCTGACTTTTCTTCAGAAACTCTGCAGGCCAGAGGGAATGGCAGGAGATATTCAAAGTGACACAAAATAAAGGTCTACAACCAAGATTGTTCTACCCAGCATGGCTATCATTTAAAATTGAAGGAGAGATAAAGAGCTTCTCAGAAAAGAATAAGCTTAAGGAGTTCATTACCACCAAGCCAGCATTGCAGGAAATGTCAGAAGAGCTTTTTTAAACAGAAGAAATGGGAAAACATGCTAACCTAGGAAGACAAGAAGTACAAATAACAAAATGGCAATAAATATACACCTGTCAGTAATTGCTTTAAATGTGAATGGGCTAAATGCTCCAATCAAAAGACACAGAATGGCTGAGTGGATAAGAAAACAGGACCCATGCATATGCTGTCTACAAGAGACTCATCTCAGATCAAAAGACACACACAGACTGAAAGTAAAGGGACGGAATAAGATATTTCATGCAAATGGAAATGAGAAAAAAGCTGGAATAGCAATACTTATTTTGGACAAAATAGACTTTAAAATGAAGACTACAATAAAAGACAAAGAAGGGCACTACACAATATTAAAGGGATTAATTCAACAAGAAGACATAACCCTAGTAAACATCTATGCACCCAACATAGGAGCTCCTAAATATGTAAAACAGATTTTGACAGACATAAAGGCAGAGATCAACAGTAACACTATCATAGTAGGGGCCTTCAACACCCCTTGTTACCAATGGACAGATCCTCCAGACAAAATCAACACGGACATAGTGGCCTTAAATGATACTTTAGACCAGCTGGATTTAATTGATATTTTTAGAGCATTTCACTCCAAAGCTACAGAATATACATTCTTCTCAAGTGCACATGGAACATTCTCCAAGATAGACCACATGTTAGGCCACAAAATAAGTCTCAACAAATTTAAGAAGATTGAAATCATATCAAGTGTCTTCTCTGACCACAATGCTATGAAACTAGAAATCAATTATAAGAAGAAATCTGGAAAGCTTACAAATATATGGAGGCTAAATAACATGCTACTAAATAGTGAGTAGGTCAAAAATGAGATCAAGGAGGAAATCAAAAGATACCTCGAGACAAATGAAAATGAAAACACCACGACCCAATATCTCTGGGATGCAGTGAAAGCAGTCCTAAGGGGGAAGTTCATAGCAGTGCAGGCCTACCTAAAGAAGGAAGAAAAATCTCAAATCAACAGACTCTCTTTACACCTAAGGGAACTCAGAAAAACACCCAGCAAAACAAGCCTAAAGGGAGTATAAGGAAGGAAACAATAAAGACCAGAGCAGAAATAAATGAAATAGAAAACAAAAAAACACTACAAAAGATCAATGAAACCAAGAGTTGGTTTTTTGAAAAGATAAACAATCAACAAACCCATAGCCAGATTCACCAAGAAAAAGAGAGAGAGGACACAATTAATAAAATCAGAAATGAAAGAGAAGTGACAACAGATACCACAGAAATACAGAAAATTTTAAGAAAATATGAGCAACTATATGCTAACAAATTTGACAATCTGGAAGAAATGGATAAATTTCTAGAAGCATACAATCTACCAAATCTGAACCATAAAGAAACAGAAACTCTGAACAGACTGATTACTGCCAAAGAAATTGAATCAGTAATAAACAATTTTCCAACAAACAAAAGCCCTGGACCAGATGGCTTCACAGGTGAATTTTACAAAACAGTCAAAAAAGAATTCATACCTATTCTCCTCAAACTATTCCAAAAAATACAGAAGGAGGGAAGGCTCCCAAACTCTTTCTATGAAGCCACTATAACCCTGATTCCTAAGCCAGACAAAGATATTTCAAAAAAAGGAAAACTACAGGCCAATACCCCTAATGAACATAGATGCAAAAATTCTCAACGAAATACTAGTAAACTGAATTCAGCATTTCAATAAAAAGATCATACACCAGTATCAAGTGGGATTCATTGCTGGTATGCAAGGTTGGTTCAATATCTGCAAATCAATTAACGTAATACATCACATTAATAAAATGAAAAATAAAAATCATATGATCATATCAATAGATGCAGAAAAAGCATTTGACAAAATCCAGCAGCCATTTGTGATAAAAACTCTTAGTAAAGTGGGAATAGTGGAATCCTATCTCAACATAATAAAGGCCATATATGATAAGCCCACAGCAAACATCATACTCAATGGGGAAAGGCTAAAAGGTTTCCTCTTAAGATCAGGAACAAGACAGGGCTGCCCACTTTCACCACTTCTATTTAACATAGTTCTGGAAGTTCTAGCCACTGCAATTAGACAAGAAAATGAAATAAAAGCCATCCAAATTGGAAAAGGAAGTAAAATTGTCATTATATGCAGATGACATGATACTATATATAGAGAATCCCAAAGACTCCACCATTAAACTAATAGAACTGATAAATGAATTTGGTAAGGTAGCAGGATACAAAATTAATATTCAGAAACCAGTTGCATTTGTATACACCAAAATAAACTATCAGAAGAAGAAATCAGGAAACCAATCTCTTTTACAATTGCTTCAAAAATAATAAAGTATCTAGGAATCAATTTAACTAAAGAAGTAAAAGAGCTGTACTGAGAAGATTATGAAACACTGAAGAGAGAAATCAAAGAAGATACAAATAAATGGAAATACATACCATGCTCATGGTTAGGAAGAATTAATATAGTTAAAATGTCAATACTACCTAAAGCAATATATAGATTCAATGCAATTCCAATCAAACTACCAGGGATATTTTTCTCAGAAATAGAACATAGAATCCTAAAGTTTATATGGAGCCAGAAAAGACCCCGAATAACTACGGCAATGTTGAGAAATAAGAACAAAGTGGGAGGCATCACGCTACCTGACATCAAAACATACTACAAGGCTACAGTAATCAAAACAGTATGGACTGGCATAAAAACAGACACAGACCAATGGAACAGAATAGAGAACCCAGGAATAAACCTATCCATATACGGTCATTTAATCTATGACAGTGGAAGTAAGAATTTACATTGGAATAAAGATAATCTATTTAATAAATGGTTCTGGGAAAATTGGACTGACACGTGCAAAAAGATGAAAATGGACCACCTACTTACACCATATATGAGAGCAAACTCAAAATGGATTAAAGACTTAAATGTAAGGCCTGAAACCATAAATCTCCTAGAAGAAAACTTAGGGAGTTAGTTTGCAGGCATTACCCTGAGTAATATTTTTACTGATATATCTCCTCGGGCAAGGGAAATAAAAAAAAAAATGAACCTATGGGATTACATGAAACTTAAAAGTTTTGATCAGTAAAACACAAAGGCAGCCTACTGAATGGGAGAAGATATTTGCCAATGATATATCTGATAAGGGGTTAATATCCAAAATTTATAAAACGCTCATGAAACTGAACACACAAAAAACAACCCAATTAAAAAATGGGCAGAGAATATGAAGGGCCATTTCTCTAAAGAGGACATACAGATGGCCAACAGGCATATGAAAAAATGTTTAACCTCACTAATCATCAGAGAAATGCAAATAAAAACCACAATGAGATACCACCTCACTCCTGTCAGAATGGCTATTATCAACAAATCAAGAAACAACAAGTGCTGGTGAGGTTGTGGAGAAAAGGGAGCCCTGGTGCACTGTTGGTGGGACTGCAAATTGGTGCAGCCATTAAGAAAATCAGTGTGGAGGTATCTCAAAGAACTGGAGATGGAACTACCGTATGACCCAGCAGTTCCACTCTTGGGTATCTACCCAGAAGAATCCAAGACACTGATTCGAAAAAAATATATGCACCCCTATGTTTATTGCAGCACTATTTACAATAGCCAAGACTTGGAAACAACCGAAATGCCCAGCAGTCGATGACTGGATTAAGAAACTGGTACATTTATACAATGGAGTATTACTCCGCTATAAAGAAGAATGAAATCATACCATTTGCAATGATATGGATGGACCTAGAGACTATTACGTTAAGTGAAATAAGTCAGTCGGAGAAAGACAAATACCATATGATCTCGCTTATATATGGAATCTGAAAAACTGAAGGGATGAGCAAAGTAAACAGAAACAGTCTCATAGATATAGAGGAAAAACAGAGTTGCTAGTTGGGAGAGGGGTGGGGATGAGAGAAAAGGGGAAGGGATTAGACAGCATAAATAGGTAACTACAATATTGCCACAGGGATTTGAAAGACAGTTCACAGAATATAATAATGTTGTAAATGTTTTGTGGAGTGTCAGATGGTCACATGTCTTGTTAGGGAGAACACTTCATGGATGGAGTAGAGGCTTGATCACTGCACTGTACACCTGAAGCTGATGTTTTATAATATTGTATGCCAACTGTAATTGAATATATAGTCATGGCATGTGGATTATACTGTGGAAGGGAGTCAAAGGAATTGTAATAGATATGTATGATATGGGGTGGAGGAGTGGGATGGAGATTTGTGGGAGGGGGTTGTCAGTTTGAGGGGTAAAAAGTATAACTATTGCACTGTGTTGTACACCTGAAGCTAATTTAAAAAAATGTTTATTTCACAATAAAAGAATAAAAAAAATAAAGATGATGAAATTAATCCTTATGTTCCTCAAAGATAAGCCAATCTTTAGAAACGGTAATCTCAATGAAGCTTTATATTCTTTCTTTTCCCACTACTTTGTGTGAAGCTAAGAAAAGTTGGGAAATAATTCTTTAAAATATCTTCCTTCATCATAGTCAGTGGTTCAACTGTCAAACAGCTTATGTAGACTATCTCTCTAACAGACTTTCACTTTGTTATTCCTGACTCTTGTATTTATTTGCCTCAGTCTGGACTCTTTCTGGTTCAAGTATCAGTGGATAACTGAAAATATTGCTTTCATCAAAAATATTGCTTTCATCCTTTCTTTTTCCTTTTTCCAAAGATGTTTCTCTTCTTCATCTTAAATTAGTTCAATCATGCAGGAAAAGAGGGTGTTAGTGGCAATAGTAAAATATGAAACGTAAAATGTTGTGAATTACTGACGTTGGATAATGTCTATAAGATAATGTTCATACATACTATTTTTTATGCTTGAAAATTTTCATAATAAAATGACTTTCTAGGTGTAGTCAGAAAAATAAAATAAATTAGCTCAACCAACAGATGCGTTTGTTGCCCAGTTATAACTAGATATGAATTGAGTGAATTTCACGGCACAGACCATAAAATTGACCTTATCTCAACAGGTTATAATTTTATGTTATTTAGTATGGTTATTTAATAAAGCACTTTGGATTATTATCTTAAAGGCAAAAACTCAGGTCTGAAACTACCAAACAGGGAAGCCGATCATCACTTCCCATTAATTTTGAAATTTCATCCGTTTTCAAATCTTTAGTTTCTTTCTTTCTTTCCCAGTTAAAGCCATTTTGAAAGTATAGCTATTGCTTGCTATACTGGCTAGAATATTTGAATCCATACTGGCTAGAATATTTGAGTCTGACTCAAAATTTTCCATTTTGTCTCTTTTTTCTTTTCTTTTTTTAATTAGTGTACTTATTGCGTGGAGTCAAATATGTTCTATTGTGCTGATGTGTTATACCAGAAAGAGCGCTGGATTGGGAGTCATGAGTTTTTAGTCCCTGTTTTTCCATGAACTGGCGTGATGACTGGATAATTATTAAACTCCTTAAAACCTTCTAATCTGAAATTATTTTCAATTTTTCATTTGGGTATTTTTAATTATTCAAAGTTATTTTTTTAAATGTCTTTCCTACAGTACATTAAGGCACTGTGACACTGTCATTTGCCTCTGTCTGACTTAAATACATCTTGATCGTCTCATTTGTTTCAAGCCTTGACCTTGTATGCTTGCATTCCCAAAACAACTCCTATTGGATTTTTTCAGATAGGTGTTATTTTTAAGAACTACTTTAGAATTACAAAAAATTGAGAACACAGTACAGAAAGTTCTTATGTATTCCACACCCAGTATTTTTCAGTGTTAATATTTTGTATCAGCATGGTATATTTGCCACAATTAATGAATCAGTATTAACATATTATTAACCAAAGTCCATGGTTTATTCAGATTTCCTTTGTTTTGACCTAATGTCTCTTCCTGGTCTAGGTGCCCATCTAGGATACTACATTACATTTAAAGACTTTGTTTTTAGAGCAGTTTCAAGTTTACAATAACACTGAGATTTCCCATATACCTCTCCCTCCCACATGCACATCCTCCCCCATTATCAGCATCACTTACCAGAATAGTAGTTTTTTTCCCTACATTGAACCTACATTAACATATCATAATCACCCAAAGCCCTTATTATTATTATTTTTTAATCTTAGGATGCACTCTTGGTATTGTGTATCCTATGGGTTTGGACAACTGTACAGTGTTATATATCCATCATTATAATGTCACACTGAGTATTTTCACTGCCCTAAAACTCCTCTGTGCTCTGACTGTTCATCTCTGTCTCCCTCCCCACCCTCAAAACCACTGCCCTTTTTACTGTCTCCATAGTCTTGCCTCTTTCAGAATATCATAGAGTTGGAATCATACAGTATGTAGCCTTTTCAGATTGACCTCTTTCACTTAGTAATATGCATTTAAGCTTTCTCCATGTCTCTCCATGGCTTGATAGCTCATTTCTTTTTAGCACTGAATCATATTCCACTGTCTGAATGTACCACAGTTCATTTATCCATTCACCTACTGAAAGACATCTTGGTTGCTGCCAAGTTTTGGCAGTTATGAATAGAACGGCTATAAACATCCTTGTGCAGGTTTTTTGTGGACCTGTTTTCAACTCCATTGAGTAAATACCAAGGAGCATGATTACTGGATTGTATGATAAGAGTATGCTTAGTTGTGTAAGAAACCACCAAACTGCCTTCCAAAGGGACTCTTCTGCTTTGCTTTCCCATAAGCGATATATGAAAGTTCTTGTGGGTCCACATTCTTGTCAGCATTTAGTGATGTCAGTGTTCTGGACTTTGGCCATTCTAATAGGTTTGTATCTCGTTTTTATTTGCATTTCTCTGATGATTTACGATGGGGAGCATCTTTTCATAAGCTTATTTGCCATCTATATTTCTTCTTTGGTGAGGTGTCTGTTAAGTTCTTTGGCTTGTTTTTTTTTAATTAGGTTGTTTTCTTATTGTTCAGTTTTAAGAGTTCTTTGTATATTTTGCATAACAGTCCTTTATCCAATTTATGCTTTGCAAATATTTTCTGGATATTGTCTTTTCCAGAGCAGTTTTTAATTTTAATTTTAATGAAGTAGGCTTATTGACTTCTGTGGGGACCTCTCTATGACTGGATCCCCTGGAGTTTTTAACTCTCAGAGTTGTCCACATTGAGCCTCTAGCAATCGGTCAATTGTAGTTCAGATTTTCCTACCCAGACACTGGTTCTCGTGCCAATTTCCACTCATGAGTCTTGTTCCAGGAAGCCGGGTCTCCCTGGAGTTGCTTGTCTCTCTACTCTTGGGGGCAGCTGTTTGCCCTGTTTTTACCCCTCTCTTATAGATCCAAGAATTGTTGATTTTTCCATCTGTTCTGCTTTTTACTTGTTGTTAGGCAACTTCCAAACTCCTTACATGTGGAACCAGAAACCGGAAACCCTCCTATTGAATTTCATCAGTTAAGTGCCATATAGAAACCTGATCCTTATTAAAAACCCTTAATAAGTAATTCACAATTTAGTGCTTGTGTTCTCTGTCTTGGTTTCTTTCTCTCCCTTTCTTTCCTCCCTTTTGCCCTCTTTCTCCAAATGATCTCTTTTAGAATAATGGTGTTGAGTAGGATAAGAGCAAGGAGTCATGAAATTGAAATATTTGAGAATTACTTCATTTCTTTTGTTGGAACTGTTAAATAAGAAGTGTACACTTAGGTAAAGTAGAAATAAGCACAAAGACACAAGCTGAGATTTATTAAATGCTTACTATGTGCCTGGCATTGAGCTTACTGAGTTTAGAATCTAAGGGTTGATTCATACTCTTGAATTAGTCTGCTGGATTTAAATCCTGGTTCTCGTGTATTACTTGTGGGACCTTGGACCTCACTTTTCTCAGCTGTAAAAGGTATAAGAATAGTACTTAAAAAGTTTTGTGATGATTAAATGAGATAATATATGTAAAAATTTTAACAGTGTCTGTCATATGGTAAAATGCTTGATAAATAATGGTATTATTACCAATACTTGAATTATTGCTTTTTGTCATCACAAAAGCCCTTTTATTTCCCCCGTTTTAAAGATGAGGACAAAAGGGAGTTATCTGAAGCAGTTGGGCCTAGATTTGAATTTAATGCAGTCAGAATCCAGAACCCATATACACCTTTAATTTTTATGTACTGTTTCCTTCCAATTATTAAGAAACAGATGCAAGAGAAACTGAGGACTCAAAGAAATGATTCTTTAAGTGTGGCCTAGAGAGTCTTGTGCTCATGTTAAGTGATTAATCAGTTGTTCTCTCAGAGTTGGTTAGATGAAAATGTGATCTTATTTTGATGGACCATCCGATATTTTAGACAAGCCTAATTTGCCAATATTATTTTGTGTTTTGTTTCTGGCGAATAGGTAATTATTTTATTAAGGTATTTTTATAACTATAAAAATAATATATATACTGTATAGAAAGTATTAAAAAAATACAGAAAAGTACACAGAAATAAAGTACATGTTTCCAGTACTCAAAGGCAGCTGCTTTTTGAAACGCTTATGTACACTTTTTATTATTTAAAAAAAGCTCCCCCAGTTTTATTGAGGTATAATTGACAAATAAAAATTGTATATACTTAGGTTTTACAATGTGATTTTTTTAAGAGGTATAATGTGATTTAATATATATACATATTGTAAAATGATTACCACAATTCATTAACACATGTATCACCTCACATAGTTACTATTTTTTCCTTTATACATGAACACTTAAGATCTACTCTCTTGGCAAATTACAGGTATGCAATACAGTATTACTATCTATAATCACCATGCTTTATATTGGATCCCCAGAACTTATTCATGTTATAATATTATTTGGGAAGAAATAAATTGATGACTGAGGAAATTTAGTGTATTACTGAAGAATATAAAATTACACTCTAAATATTTTTGAAAGTTATTCTCCACCTTGAATGACTGTACTACTGGTTATTACAAGTTTTCATATGGGTATATCTTCCTTAACTGAAATGTTTTTCATTAAAAGGTATTTTCTAGGAAAGTGTTACAAAAATATTTGGCTGTACCAACTAAATTCTTAGGTCCTAGAACCATAAGGAATAATAATATGACTATGTCCTTACTTCATTTTGGGTCTAGGTAAATAGTTTAGTAATATTTATTATCATTAGATATCGCTTTCTTAATATAAAACATTCTGTTTGTTAGTTCTAGCTAGGACTTTTTTTTAGTAGTTGGGGAACCAGGCTTGATGTAATGTTAAGTGAAAGTTTAATTTTGTTACCACCTGCAAGACCTTATGCAAATTATTTACTTTCTCTGAAGCTCATTTTATTGCTGTGAAAAATTAGGATAATGTCAAATTACTTCATAGCTTGGCAGTAAGTATTAAATTCAGTAATTGATATGAATAAATTTTATAAACTCTATGTGACAAATATAAATTGTTGATGAAGACATCCATAAATTGAGAACCTCTGGTTTAGGAAGAAAAGGAGGAAATGGATTATCATTTAATGGATTTTTGCTGTGGATCAAACACTTTATATCTGTTTTCATTTAATACTTTTGCCCCATTTTTCCTAATGAGGAAACTGAAATTCAGGGAAAATAAGTAACTTGTTTCAGGTCACAACTAGGGAATGTGGAAGCTTGATTCAGACTTCGGCTTGTTTGACTTTGAAGCCCATATTCTTTCTGCCAAAACACTCTGCTTCCCATACACCTAGAGAAGGAGGGTGCCATTCATGAATAATTAAGAGTGAGATAAAAAGCTAATTTTTCAGGTGCTCATTAAGATACACTGATGCCTTACATTTATTATTCCTGCTTTTACTTTCTCTATAAATGTTTCAAAATGATTTGCTTGTTTTTTCTTTATAAAAGCACTGTGAGTTTCATAGAAAACTTAGTGAGATTTCAAATGTGATTCAGTAAGTGAATATTGTATATCACAAGTGACCTCATGTTATTTATCTGGAAAAAAAGTCACAAAGAACATTAATGGTGTGTAATGCAGTTCACAAATTAATAAAATACTTTATTAAAAAAATCAAAATTCTTAATTTTAGTGAAGCAAATGTTATGTTTCATAATGCATTTCAAATGATTTTTTTTTTGTAATACCTAGGTAATGTTTATTTCAAATTCATTGATTAGTATTGCCTACTTTATGCAGAAAATATCCCCATGGAAACCAACATTTAAACATTTCTTATCTTTGGGGAAGGTCTGAAAAAAGGCAAATTTCACATAGTTTGAGTAATTCAAGTGGTTTAGGTTCCACAGAGGAGTTAAGAGGGGGAAAAAAATCACAGAAACTAAATTGCATTTAACTTCTTTCTAAGTCAGCTTTTCATAGTGCAGCTTATTTTGTTGGAAGTACATTCTCTTTTATAGAACACTGGGCATATCAATACTCATATATAGATATGGAAACACATTTCGAAATCCAAATAGAAATTATTTTTTGTTTATTCACACTTTACTTTCCATCTGTTAGGACAAATAATCAAGGGTTATTGTATTTTCAAAAGCTCTTGGGAGTGTTATGCTTCCTGCAACGTTATAGTGGAGTATGTATAAAAACAATAGTATGCTTTGCAGTGCTTGTGCAATTAATTGATCATTCCTGTCAATAATGGAGTTGCTAGAATTTTTACAAACAGTAAACAGCAAGGTATGGTGGCACCTATGCACATTCATTCAAAAACATTTAATTATTGAGCACTTAATACATTGAAAGCATTGTACTTTGCACTCTGTTAAGATACAGGGATGGCTACCATGACTTTGCCTCCAGGAGCCCTGAAGTTTCGTGGTAGAGATAGGCATCTAAACAACCAGCTCTATTTGTTTTAATAAATGTTACTCATTTTGTATAATTACTCTTTTTCCTGGGAAAGAAAACTAATTTTTTATTGAGTGTTCATTATTTGTAGACATTATACTTCAAAAATTAATACATTTAATGTGCTTTGAATGGTGCCTTGCACTTTGTAAGCACTGAACAAATATTTTCTGTTATTATTAATCTAATGTAATTATCAAAACAACTCTGTGAGATAGCTATTCTTATTTTTATATATGAGCAATATGAGATATGGATAAATAACTTTCTTAAGGATACATAGCCAATAAGTATTATTCAGATCTGAGTCCAAAGCCGGTGCTGTAGAACTGTGGTCTGAAAACTAGTGTACATGCACTCTAGGAAATATGCAAGATGATGTATTAGGGTTTGAGAAGATACCAAATCTTTTATGTGTGTTGTTTATTTAAAGAAACCTAAGAAAAGCTTGCTAATATTTAATATGTAGATTGTTGCGGGCAATGTCAGAGTGTCATTTACATGCATTGTAAGTTGTACAGAGTATTCTGAGGGGAGAGTGGGAGTTGACTTGCTTTAAAATTTGGAGGTACTGAATTTAATCTGTGTCTTGTTATGTGGAATCACAGATTACATTATCTAGTTTTAACCATACCAACTCTTACAAAGCAGACAACTGAAAAAAAATAGCAGAATAAAGATAATAGTAATCCCAGAATATTTAAAGAAGAATATCTCTAATACATATTATGAATACTTTGTCAGTACATTACAAAGCAAAAACAATGATGATTTAATCATATTGGACAATAAGTGAACCAACAATAATGATCAAGAAGTCTATTTGAAATGTGGATTGATATTCACTCTCATTAAGGATGACACTCTCACCCTTAGTGTATGGTGCACCTTGAGGTATAGAGAGTGAGAAGGTGGAAGGCCATCTCATAGGTGAGGCATTAAAATCTGTTCAAATCATGAAGTAAGCAATGTTTAATGTCACATACTCAGTCCAGACTTTCCAAAGTCATTAAACTAAAGTTTAAAAGACTTTTGGGAACTTTTTTTTTGTTTTAACTGACTAGGAAAAGACAAACACATATACCATTGGAAACACTGTTCTTCCATCAATAGCAAAAACAGTTGAAATAATACATAAAAAAGAATATGGCAACAAACTATATGTCATTTATTTGTCAGCAAATGCTATTAGAAGGTACATAGAAAACGTTCTTGAAAATGTAAAGGAACAAGTATTTGAACAAATTGTACAGTTTGAAAGGTTTACTATACAGTTAAATAAAAGTACCAATATTTCTAATATTTTAACCAATGGTATTTGTTCGGTTTAATGCGAAGAACGACGTTTTTATGAATCACTAAAAGGATTACTGGAGAAGATACCAGCTAAGCATCAAAATACTCTCTTAAGTGAAACAATACATTTTGAAAAAACTGTGTTAACATACTTTTGGAATGTTGGAGTGGTTGGTTTGGTTGGAATGGGAAAAAGATTTCCAGATAATGTTAACAAAGCTGCGTCTACATATGAAATTCATTCATCATTTATAAGCAAGCTATTTTAGCAAATCAGTTGAAGTCAAAAGTATACACAAGTGCTGTAGGATATCATTGATGTGATAAATTTGTTGCATTTTTTTAAATTCAAGGTTTAATGTGTAGTAGAAAACAATTAAATTTGGAAGAATATTGAAATTTTAGTAGAATCTTTATAATACTTTGTAATAAGATGGAGAATAGCCATGAATAGTGTTTGTACCATTGAGGTTTACTGGTTAGTCAGTGGCAGACTATTGAGAAGCAATGTCAAATATATGGCCGCCGTGTTGTTTTCTTTCACACAATGACAAAGAGTTCTGTTTTACTGACCTCTTTTGTGATGACAGGTGGCTGATATTACTGTGCCCTATAACATATATTTTCTCTTTCTTTTTAAAGTAATGATACTGTCAGTGAGTTTGATAAGGTAACTGCTTTTTGAAAGACCCATTTTATGGAGAAAACATTTTCATATTGAATGTAATTACTTTCATTATAATGTGATTTTGTTGCCAAAACCAATGTAATTGTAAAACTCTAGTTTCTGTATAATTTAAAACTGTACAAAACTACTTGAATACTTAGAACAGAATTTTATAACTTGTTTTAATATCTTCCAAATGAAATCTTTAAATCAGTTTTAAAATTATTTTGTTAAAAATTAAAAATGCTACATATATCTCTTAATGATTGATTGACGTCTGGTAAGATGGAAACTTACTAGCCAACAAAAGCTTTTATATAATTGGTGGTTAGGACTGAAAAATGAGTATTGTGATTTAATAAGCACAGCCAATGATCCTCTTCTTCCATTTGGATCTATTTTGTGAGGTTCCACCCCCACCCTGTCCCCGCCATGACAGATAGCTGTTACAACTAAGTATCATGATAACCTGATCGTCATATGAGATTTTCAAAAGACTTTCACAAAGTGTAAAACCAAGCCAACATATAAAGAATGACAAATATTTAATCAAATTACTCTACGTAAACATTTTGTTTTTTCATGAGAACAACAATGTTTTAAAATTGTTGATAAATACAACAAAATTAAAATTTATTTTAAGTATTGTTTAGTTCTCGTTTACTGCATCCTTTAAAATGCCTATTCATATGTTCTGTGTTTATAATATAGTAGTACATGTCTATAATTTATAAATAATTATATGTAGGCTTATATGAATCAGTGCCTGGTCCGTAAAACAGATACAATTCAAAACAGTGATGTTCCACCAGGGAATTTTTCAAAAGTGTTGTAAAGGCTGGTGCAAAGAAAAGAAGTTGGCAGTGTTGTTTAGCAGTGAGGGCAAGTTTTGTTACCCAGAGCTCACAAGCCCTGTGCTGCAGCTGCTGTAGCTGTTGGAATCACCACTACCACTGCTTTGCAGGAAGCCAGGTACCTGCGCTCCTACCGACACGGCAAGAGCCCAGGAGTCTCCAGTTCCACTGAAGCTGTTGTCCTTGCCAAGGCTGCTAAAGCTTCCAGTCACCTGTGATGGCTGCTACTGTTCCACCCCTGCAGTACCATTGCTGCACAATCAGCAGTCCTGACGGCCAGATCCCAAGAGTTCTGTGCTGCAGAGGCTGCTGAAGTACCATTGCTGAGATTGCTAGTGTCAAAAGCCCAAGGAAAAATATTCTTTCTGATCTTTTGCCAGTGCGTCCCATTCTGGCAAAGCAATCTGGGAAATGTAGTTTTCAGGTGTCACCACAGAAGAGGATATGGCAGGAGTGAGAATGGAGTTGAGAACCAACAGACAAATGATCTGCATCAAGTTCAAAATATTTTTACTGATGGGGTATATAATTTTTGAAAGTCGAAGAGTTCATTGCTCTAGTCTAGAGTGTAGGTAAAATTATATCTTACTTCAAATGTGATTGTTTTAGAAGTCAGATTCTGGTTTGTTACCTAAAGTTAGGGTTGTTATTCAGGAAGCACACATTGATAATAATATGTAATAAATAATATTTATTTACAGTCACTATCTGTTTTGATTACTTTCAGCAACTTTTCTTATTGGTATATGCCCATACCTTATCAGTTATATATATTTTGCCCATCACCCACCATTGCCTAAAAACTGATCTGATTTATTATATATTTCTATATACTTATTAATTTAATTTTTAAAATAATAGTAATAGTGAAAATGTAGCACCTGGAAAACTTCAGAATTTATAATATCTAATATTTTATAATATAGAATAGTTTATAATATTTTATTGTAAACGTATTTTAAACATCTGATTACACTGCTAAAGCACAGATTGATTACTGATAGAATATTAAACTAAATGCGTTTATTGGTGGAGAAGTTTAATTATTTTAGGCAAAAACCACATGAATTTTATTAAAATGTTAGAGTCATCTGCAGTTTATTTCAATTGCAGACTTTTAGACATGACATCATAAGAAGCGTATTGGAGTCCCAGACCATTAACTTTCTAAAATGAATTTCACAATGATGATTTATTTCTTTTATATCCCTTTTAATAATTAATACAGATTTAATTATGGGCAGTGTTATTCTCTTATTGATTATTAATAAAACTATTTCCTCATCTGGTGAAATACTTGTTTTATGTTCATACTCTATCTTGGTTTAAATGGTGTTGGAGTATTATTTATTTTGTGAAAGGACCAGTTACTACATTTTAACTGGTAAAATGTCATCAGTTTGAAATAGAGTAGGACATCTTATTTAATTTAGTGATAAGTCCAAATTTATGGATTTTCAACATGAAGTAGAATTTGTTTATTTGATAATTTTGAAATATCCAACATAATTATTAAAATAAAATTTAATGTAACTCATTTAGAAATTTCTATTTTACAAGAATCCTGTACAACATCTGATACAGTATACATCCTGAATGTATATACTCGGATTAATGAGGTTTTTCTGTATTTGTTATTAGTGGAAATGAAGAATGTTGAGATTCTATGTAGATTCTTTTTCAAAAGTTCATGTGATCTTATATGCCTAAAAGGTTATGGTTGTAAACCTATAACTTATTGGGTTGAAATGAGCTCTCTTGAATAAAATTAAAAGATATTGTTTGTACCCACTTTGAATCATCCCTGCGGCCTGTTGCCTCAGAGGAGTTAGCAAGCTGCTATCATGCTGACTCTATTATTAATAACTGGCTTCAAAATTACTGGACAGATTGTTATTAACGTTTCCAACCCTTTAGTCAAACTGGTTCATGAAATGTTTCTTTTGTCACTCTTGAAATTTATTTGTATGCTGCTTATCTTTGTTATCCTTTCTTTAAATTTTACTTTGAGACACTTAATATACTTTTTCTCAAATATATGTCAAATAGGTATTGAAATGATCTAGAGAATGCTTTCAAACTTGTTGCCCATCATTCGTCTTCTCCCAAATTTTCCTCCTAATCTCACCAGTTGTTTTCTCTAGGAAATTTTTAGAGTAATTCTGTCAAGCCCCTCCCTCTCTCTCACAAACTCCATTTGGATCGAGTTTAGACTTGACTTCTACCACTTATTAGCTACGTGATTTTGGACCTCAGTTTCCTTATTTATAAATGAAAGCATTACTATTACCTGTCGTTGGGAGGATTCAATGAGATTGTGTATGTAGCAGTAAGCACAGTTTCTGACACAAATAGTAGGATCACTTATTTTAAGAATGCATTCTTACGACTAATAGTAACAGCTTTTGTCGATTGGGAGAACGTGAAGACTGAGTTTTTCAATGTAGAGTCCCCAGGCAGGACAGTGGTATTCTCGCCAATCTGCTGGACAAACAATATCTATAGCAATTAAGAAGCCTTTTATTTTTCCTATATTATACACTATGTAGTTTCTGTTTCTTTGGCCTACCATATTTAATATAACTTGTACATCTGAATAAATTATTATGTAAGTATTGAAACTTTAAAGACACTTTCTGGCACTGTTCTAGATTGTTTAGGAGATAGGATTGAGCAGGGAGCAGGAAGAATTCACGTAATATATGTCTTAACATTTTTCTAGAGCAAGGCGATATTATTGCAAATGACACTTATGTTTTTTAATCATTTAATTCAAGATTTATTGCAAGATTGTGTCATGCAAGTAGTTTCTTCCCCTAAATTTCTGTTGATATATCATTTAAGATCAGTTTACAGAGGTAGTAGCAACAAAAATACTCATAACTATCTTGTAATTCACACGTTAATCTCTATGCCTCTTCTCCACGTGGCCGTATTTCTCCTGGATATTTGTGGGAAAGAGTGATTGACTGATATCCGTGTCTGAGTCATTCTATGTTAAATATACTTTTGACTTTTTACTGCTCACTGTTTGCCATTTACTGGCCACTTTTCACAGTGCCTCTTGTTACTCCTTGGAACTCCTGGAGTATTTTCTTTCTCATTAAGAAGCTTCTGTGTTTGTAAAGGCATGAAAGTATGGCAGTACCTTCATTTTTCCATCCTTTTATTCCTCATTACACTGCTAAACAAGGCTGTAGAATATAACAAGCTTTCTAGAAGAAGAATATTTACATTGCAAAATGCAAACTCCTTAGAATTTAATATTAGGCATCATTCTTCTAAAAATCTTTTGTCCATCTTGACATTGGGAATTTTTCACTGCCTACCTTTCTTTCCTGTTGTTCTCCTCTCATCTCTGTGCTGCCCTACCTTCAAATTGTTATTTCTTATGCAATGCATTTTAACCCCACAAGAAAAATTAGTCAAGCTCCATTCCCTGACTCCAACTAGCTTTCCAAAGTGTTTTCTCAAAGGAGATGGTTCCATTCCTATGAGGAACACTAAGGCTAACTCCAGACTTACACTTCAACACTTACATTGTAAATGTGAAAGAAATAATGAATAAATGAAATGTAAAGGCTAGCTGAATTTTCTGAGATGATGTGAATTAAAATTCTGCTAGCTATAGGGCAATACTTTTCTTATTCAACATTTTATTACATTTTTCAAATATACATCAAAGTTGAAGAGTATCGTTTATTATCCTATTATAACCATTTTTTTTTCACAAGATCTTAAAGTTTAAGAATATGTTTTATATGTTATTTAATACATTTTTAAAATGCTATTTACAGGTTTATAGCCTTAGTATTCAAATTTATTAAAGTTTTTAATTAACCAAGGTTTATAAATCTCATGTTTTATTGCTTTATTCATTTGTTCATTCATTCATTCATTCATTCAGTCATTCATTCAAGAAAACTTTTTGGAGCTTCAACTGTATTCTAGGTGTTTACCAGTATTAGGCTGACAAAGCTTAATAAGTAGACCCTGTTCTTGTGTGTTCCTCAGTCCAGTGGAGAAAGGATAAATGACTACAGCACTGCAAAAGGCATAATAAAGGTACTCCCAGTGATGTAGTTTACATGAAATGCTTTGTATTTGTTTTAAACTTAAGGATTTGTTGACTAGCATTGAAATTTGGCATGCATCTCATAAAGATCGTATTACTGGCCTATTAGTAAACTATGATTTATCTACAGTCTCGCCTAGTTTTTTGGGGGGACTGATGGGATACAATTTTAAAACAGATTATCAAGATTATGGATTATTATCTAATTAAGCCACATATTATTCACTTTATGAAAGTGACCTCAATGACAAAGTCAGTAGTTAGTGTAGAGCTTATTCATTTTGATCCACGAATCCCAGACTTTGCTTTTCCACCCCCTTTACTAGGACTAAAAACTCTTGTTCTGTCCATCATTGCAACATGACTCTTATTTTTGCTTCTTTTTAATCTGGGCAATAAAAGTATCTTTTGGGAATGTTCTTGTGAACAATCATAAACTATCTCAACATTTTTCCCCGTTTAGCCTTACATAATTAATACTAAAATATTAATGATACCTAGAAAGGACTTGGCAAAAATATATTTGGGATAGTGTTAAATGCTTTTGAAATTAGTTGACTTTCCTTTTCAAAAAAAAAGAAAAAAAATCTTACTCTTTAAGTACTTTTGGAATATTTGTTTGCCAAGACAAGGTATGTATAGTACATTGTAACTAAAATTAATGAAATTTTGTGATCTAGGGCAATAGCTGTCACTGATTTCTACTGTTATCTAAGAAGAAAATGTACTGTGTACTTGTAGAAGACACTGTTCTAGGGGGCAATAGATAAAATATACTCAAAGGATCTATAAACAACACTGGTAAAGAATAAACCGTCTCCAATCAATACTCCCTCTCAAACCTCAATACTCCCCCTCTCCCCGCCCCCCATGAATGCGCGTACACGTGTACACACACACACCTCTTTCATAAGCCACATTTTATTTTTGTAAATTAAAGTTTTCATAGCCACATTTTAAATTTAGGATTTTATATTTATTTCATTGAATTTCTGTTTCAGCTTTTTTTGGGAAGCACAGTTTCAGGCACTGCATTACATGTGATAGCATATTATGCAGGTGGAAGACTATTTGCTTGCACTAATATTTACATGTCTGTCCCCCACCAGCCTGTGAAGTCTCCCAAAGCGGAAATTGCGTCATATGTTTTACCTTCACTTTTCACCCCCAAGTATAGTGTGTGGCACATAATGGACACCCAATATATGTTTAGTTAATGCACAAAGATCAGAACCAAGGTAAAATTCTTTCTTGCAGAATGAATCATTAGTATCAAAATCTTAGAAATATATCTCTAAATAAATTATCAAAATCTTTGAAATATATCTCTAAATAACTAAAAGTTAAAACCAACTGTGTAAAATCACAGGATGGTATCAGCATCTCTTACAAATCATTTATAATTGAACCCCTGCTTTGTCTATGCCTTTCTCAGGCTATGGGTTAAAGGACAGTTTTTACTGTATTTAATATTCATTTAGTTCTTTAAACAATTATTTGCATTAGTATTAGGTATTTGATACTTGAACTTAGGAACCTATGTAGGTTATTGTTTTTCTCCTTGACTCAGGGCATTCAGGAGAATCATCTATGGGAACTGTATATATAATGCAAACAGGCTTCATAATTTGATAGTTTTATTGATTACAGGTTATTTTCCAGTTCAAGCAAATGGAAGCACATATTTATGGATATTTGGAAACAAAGGTGATTGAATGGATTATGTAACCTTTTTTAAAAAAAAGATTTTATTGGGGAATTGGGGGAGGGGGAACAGTGTTGGGGAATTGGGGAAGGGGAACGACAAGTTTGCTGTCCTTTTTATCTTCAGTCTAGTTGTGGAGGACGTTGCTTCATTGGCTCATGTTGGTATCATCATTGTGCTCTTTCTGGGTAAAGCAGTTGCTTGCCAGCCATTGGATGGCTGCTCACAGCGACTCACGGTCGCTCATGGAAGCTCATGGCAGCCCACTGTAGCTCCACTGCAGCCTATGCCGTCTCCGGCGACTCACGGCAGTCCAGCTCCAGGTCGAGCTGTTGTTCACCATCTTAGCTGTAGAGGGCACAGCATCGCTGGCTCTCATGTGAGATCCAAACCAGAGTCCTGCTGTTCAGAGCTGGCATCCTAAGCCAACTTATGCCGGCCCAGATTATGCAAACTTTTAAACATTGCTAGACTCTTAAACCAAATGTATTGAGAGCTCTGAGTATAATTTTATAAAAGCAAATTTGTACTATGCTATGTTAGTAATCAAGGTATGGTACGGTGAGGAATTATCAGGATATGTTGGATTTGACTCATAACCATAGAATCTTATGGGTAAATGGGGCCTTAGATATTAGATATTGGGAGGCAGTATGGCATAGGGATTAAGCACATGAGTTCTAAACCAGCCAGGTGGGTTCCAATCCCATTACTGCTATGCTGTGTGCTCAGGAAAATCACTTAACCTCTCTGTTTCTTCATCTGGAAAATGCAATTAAAAATAATCTCTACCTTATAGGGTCATTATTAGGATTTAATGAGTTAGTAAATGGGAGTACTTAGAAGAGTGCCTGGCACATAGTAAGCACCTAAACACTAGCTAACAAAATCATAATCATGTTATCCAGTTCAATTCCTTCCTTTAAATTTATTATTATATTTTTTATAGAGAAAAATGGAAGCTGAGAATGTTTACATGATTTGCCCAGGATTTACAAACTACTTGTGGTGATGCTGAAAATAAAAGCAGTTTTTATCTCCCCCTTCAGGATCTTTCTGCAGGATGAAATTGCCCCATGGTATATTAACATGCTAAACACTTTAATAACTTTATAATGTACAGAGTCTGATAATCAACTAAGATTATTGTTTCATGCGGTACTATGGTTAATTCAATCCATGGGGCTCCAGTTCCAGCAGGGACGGTGTATCTTGAACTCTAGAAAGTACTAAGAATGTGCCACTTACTGTGTTTGGAATCCAGTAAAGTGTGCAGATATGGAGAAAGTGTTGAGATGTTGTGCATTTTTCACTAGGCCAAAATATTTGTTTTCCTTGTTTTACATTCAACTAGATAGTTGTTCTTTACAAAGGGTGAATAGCCTTTAGGTCCTTTACATTCCTTTTGACTCGTGCTTGTAGAAATCAAATACTGTCTTATTCTCCTTTGTTAAAACCAAACAAATCAAAAATACCTAGGACCTTATTTTAAAAAGTGGTGACATACTAATACCTAATTTGAATCAGTTTGTCAAACTGTGAGGCTTTCGTGCTTTTTTTTTTTTTTTTTAAATTTTTATTGAGTCACAATGTGTTTTTTCCAGGACCCGTCAGCTCCAACTCAAGTTGTAGTCCTTCAATCTAGTTGTGGAGGGCGCAGCTCAGCTCAAAGTTCAGTACCCATTTTCAATCTAGTTGTGGGGGGCAGCGGGAGCAGGGGACGCAGTGCAGCCCACCATTCCATGTGGGAATCGAACCGGCAACCTTGTTCAGAGCACGTGCTCTAACCAAATGAGCCACCTGTCCGTCCCTGTGCTTTTTTTAAGTGGTATTTTTCTTCATACATTTCAATAGAGCCTCAGGGAAATAATAGGACAATAGCAAGAAAACAGAACTGCCAGGCTGAGCTTTAAAGGGCGAGATATGTGCTGGTCTTAGGCATACTAAGTGTATTTTAGAAAGATTTTCTCAAGACATGTGACCAAAAGTAGGGGTTGGTTACATCCCCTTTGGTGTGTGTCTATTCCCTCTGTATTAAGCACCCACCCTGGAGAGGGGTAAAGCACAACTACAGCACCAGACAATTAGAACTGGTGGTTTATAATGAGAGTGGAGGGTCTAGACTTTTGGTTTCTGAATAGAATTTTCCCAGGACAGTTTGTATGATATGTGGCTGGACATAGCCTTCTAATTTCTGTGCTATAGATTATCTTCCCTTAAAATCACTAAAACAATATTGATCTCTGTTCTGAACATGACTGAAGATTTAATTGACATTCTAAAAAAATTTTGTCAATCTAGTAAAGATATAGCGGATCCATAGTTATATACTAAAGACTTTAAGTTATTTATTTTATTAACTGAAAACTAACTTTTAAATGAAGGAATTGACGCTTATATAGTAAAATAATTTTGTTTATGCAAAGAAACACATTCTAATTTTTGAAGCATGGTGAAACACTAAACCATATAAAAGGAGGCTTTTACAATTAATATACCTAATATACAATTAATTGTTGCTGCCCAAATGCAGGGTTTGAGTAAGTCAGATCCACTGATCTATTTTTATTTTTGTGTAGATTTTTTGAAGAATGTTTGACCTCGATTGTGATCTCTTAAGTCCCATCTAAATGACACACAGCCAAACTGTATAGAAATACTTTAAGGAAGGTGGCCATCTGGATAAACAAGCAGTGTCTAGTTTAAAAAAAAAAAATGGGGACAAAAAGGGCTTGAAACTATTTCTGTGTTCTGCTGTTTGTAATTCCATAGCTGCAGATATATCACTTATGGGAGAAAAGGCACCTGGGAATGGGGAAGGGGGTGGGGAGCACGTGATGGGGTGAGGAGTGTAATCTCAGCATTATTGTGGTTCTAGCATGTTGGGGGAAAAAAATTGGTTAGAGGTATCAGGCAAAGAGAAACATCTTTGCCTCTTTTTCCTTTTAAGGAAGGTATATTTAGAAGCATTGATGATTCTTATTTTTCCCTTCTGATAAAAGAACAGGGGATTTCTGTTGTGGTTTCAGACCCACGTTCTGTGAAACCCTGTCCTGCTTGTGATGGAAGCTCCTTATGGGATTTATTTGTGTTGTTGTAACACTGTGTACTCTGTGCATCGCACCTGCTCATGCAGAGCACATTGCATTGTGATGTTTGTACAGATAGGTGCTTCAAGCAAGAACCCAAACTGCCTTTTCTAAAGTACGAGCCTATTAGTTACTTAATTAAACTCAATTCTGTTTTTGTGTGCAATCTTGCGTGTGGTCTTGACTTATTTACTCAGCGGTGATTTCTTCTTTGCAGTTATCAGTTTTGTCTGAGATCAGTTTTCCCATTGTATGGAGTCCTTCTTTCAGAGCCTCCTTTAAGACTGCTCTGACTTTAAAATCATTCCTAGGCTTTTGTCAGAGCAGATCTGTTGACACTCTTCTCACATTAAAAATAAATAAATACATTTAAAAGATTGTACACATAAGCATTTCACTATTTCCTGCTAATGTGCAAAAAAAAAATTATTTATGATAATTACGTGCATTGTGTGCCAGAACTGAAACAATACATTCCTCATAGTGGAGCACAAATAAAGAAGGTGGAGCCAGCTGCTCCTAAACTGTTTATTTGCAAGCGGTAATGATATAGAGAATATACCGTTTTCACTGTGAGTCTGGCAACACTGAACCTGTTGCTGCATTACACGAGTTGGTTTTTGCTGGATAGGGGAAGGAAGGCTCTCTGTTGTCTGGTAGGAGGGCTTTGTCTGTGCCTTTCTCTCTCTGTTTCTTTCTGTTTTTCTTTCTCTCTCTCCTCCTCTCTCTCTCTCCCTCACTCGCTTGCTCTGTCTCTGTCTCTCTCTCTCTCTTTCTCTCTCTCTGTCCCCCCCTCTCCCTCCCTCTCTCTTGCTCTCTCTCTTCCCGTCTCTGTGGTTTGTAAGGTAGGTTGCAGTGTGTGTATATACACAACATCAAGAGCAGGAAAATGGACTCATTAGGGAGGCAGGCAGTCATTACCACTCACACTGTACTTCCAGGGAGACACCGATTATGAGAAGAGAAACTCAGCGCTGGGGAAGAAGGTAGGGCAGACAACTTTCAAAAAAAAAAAAAAAATCCTGCTTCCTCAATTCCCCCTCTACCTATCAACCTCCTTCAGCCCCCTGTGCTTTTATTCTTTCTCCCTTGAATTTTAATATCCAGATTTAAGTTTGACAGAGCTATTGCTAGTTTAAAATTTGGAACCTCTATAGGAGGCCTACCCTCTGCTAATTTTCTTCCTACTTATTTAAGGGTGTGCCCTTGTGATTCAGTTTAATTACTTTAAAAATAATTACAAACAAACCTATTTTTCTCACTCAAGTACCAAATAAATCAGTATCTTTCACTCTGAAAACAGACCCCTCCGTATGTTTGTTAGTCTCTTTGCTTTTCTTATCTGTTTATGCAATTCCATCTGTCTGTCTATATATCATGTTGTCCTTATTTATTGCTAACTGGGTTTTGCTAGTTATGTGCCAGTGAGTTCTAGCTGCAGTGCCAGTGTGGGTATTACTAAAGTCAGACTCCTGTTCTTTGTTTCACATTGAAGTTTAAAGTCCATATTTACAGTTTAAATCCTTGAAGCAGGTTGAATACTTTTTGCAGGGTGTTTATTTGATGGCATTGACCACAAGGTGAGGGGTCATCATCGAGGGTGGGTAAGAATCTAGTGATTATTTTTATCATCACACACTCTTCTATATTATGTCCGGGGGGTAGATTTTGAAAGGACTGAGGTACTGTTTTGTAACTTTGATTTTGCACATGGACTTTTATAAGGATATCACTGTGGTTAGTAAGAATGCAAACTTTCTTAACAAGCAGTTTTTATCCTAGGACAGTTTCCTTTTAGTATGGTACTGTTTATTTGTGCTTAGGGAGGGAGGAGTGGGGGGCTGGCCATCTTTTTACAAAGTGGAAGCTATGCAATGTATCAGGCTATCTTTTGTAACAACTGTAAGTATTCATTCAACATTTTGGGGGCTATAAATAATGTATTTGTTGTTTCAAACATAGCTTGGAGGTGCTTTCTTTCCCCTTTATATATTTTTTTCTTTTTTATGGTGGGAAAAGTTGCATTTCACAACTAGCTGACATTGTTGAAGAGTTTTCCCAGAACAGTGTTCTTCAAAATTCAAAGGAGTAGTTAAATTAGACCAATTTGAAATGGACTCTTTAATGGAGTTTTATTCAGATTTGCCTGAAAGTAAACTGCTATTCATTTGATAAAAATTAAGTCAGATAGCAAGATACACAAATATTTTCAGCATATACATGAGCAATGATAGAAAATAGATGCTGATCTATAG
The DNA here is from genome assembly GCA_033961575.1 of Aselliscus stoliczkanus. Taxonomy (NCBI): domain Eukaryota; kingdom Metazoa; phylum Chordata; class Mammalia; order Chiroptera; family Hipposideridae; genus Aselliscus; species Aselliscus stoliczkanus. The sequence continues at coordinate 69,911,834 of CM066729.1, forward strand.
AGATCTTTGAAAATAACAGTCATTTTTTTTGTAATAAATTATTTATTTAATAGAAGTGGCAGACTTTTTTTTTTTTTTTTTAATTCCATTAGGCTTCTCTGACAACACAAAGAAGCCCATAAAGCAATATTCTTAACCCACCTGGGACGCTAGAACAGATTCCCAAACACATTCTCAAGATTCAAATCTAGTAAAATGTTTATTAAAAATCCATTATTCCAAAAGGGTTGTGAACTTTTGCTGTTAAAAGTCTTTTTTTTCCCCTTTTTAAAAATTTAGTTGGAGACTTTTAATTTGCTTATATTTCCTTAACTGTTTTCTAAGCTAGAAAGGCCAGCTTTGACCAAGAGTGGTACAAATACTAAGTATATTCAGGTCTTGTCAGAGGTTTTTTTTTGTAAAGGGGAACTTGTCAGGGAGTCTGTTGAAAGTGTGTGTTAATATGGTACACAGTATATGGTATTTCAAATGTGATTTTCTCCATTTCAGAACTCTTGACTCAAAAATTTGTTTTAAAACAAATTATGTCAAAAATGTGCATGTCTCATGCACTTGTCTGTCATTTTGTATATTAACATTGTGAGGACTATCTAAAATTCTATGCTTTTTTTTCAAAAGAAATTTTTTTCATGCCTGTCTTGATCAAGAGTTCTCTTTTTCTGCACACATATATGTGTGGAGATATCTCTGTTCATATATATGCACTTATGTACATATTCTCATATGTGTATGGATAAAGAAATCACAGATTCTTTTCAGATATGATATTTTAAAAATTTCATGTTAAGCATATTTATGTTAACCAGAAGCAAACAAAAAAGGAGAGGCTTTTAAGGGAAGATGAAAATTTCTTTTAACCTTCTAGAAAGAATAAAAGAAAGTAAAAATTAAGTCATTTTAATGGTTGGCTTGATTTTTAGAATGTGTATGTGTTTTCTTCTGAATTACAATTCTTAGCCTTTAGTAGATCTAAAATATTTTTAGTATGGAAATAATCTTGGATTTTCTGGGAAGGACTGTCACAATCTACCTACAGCAGGACATTGTAAAATGTGCATAAGTGAACTTAAAATCAGTGTGCTCTGCTGTATAGGGGTTTGGAAAGCTGAAAGGCTGGTGCCAGAAAAATTCATTAACCATCCTTGCTGTCTTATGGTGGGCTCTTTCTATCAGCACCTGAGATCTGCCTGTTGAGAACCTGAAGTCTTGGTCAGGTCACAATGTGTTTCGTTTAACGTTGGAGCACACAGCTATCTAACACACCCACAAGAGGAAGTGCTCTAAAGCAGTTATTTCATACTTTGCCATGCCCTGTAGCTAAAACAACTTGGTACTGAGTGACGTGTTTGTGTGCGCTTTTTAACTCCTACCCATGAAAATCGGCTTTGGCTCCTAGAAAAGGACCCTAATAGTGGAATGCAAGACAGTATAACTCAAATGCCAAGCACATAATGGTTTAAACTTTTTTTTTTTTAACTTAGGAGGAGAATCACTATGATTTTTTTTTTTTAATGGAAAGACAATATAGTAATTTCCTGGATTTTACTCATTAAGATTTCAAAACTTGCTGTTACTTTTTCACATGTTTCTCCAGAAGCCATTCATCAAAAGGATAGCAGCTGCATACTTTCCCTTGAAATGTGAACAAATAAATGGCATTCCTCTTTATCTATTTTTGAATTTTAATGATTAGTCCTTGTGCTAATTAACAAATTCCTGTATTCATAAAATCTGGCACTTCATAAATATCCAATTGTGTGATTATCTACACATGTTCTGGCTTTCTATAAATATAGAAATTATGAGTGAATGTGTTCATGGACTTGCCCAGCCTGAGTAGGGGCTGGTCCTGCTGCCACACAGGAAACTAGCTAAGATCCTGAGCAAACGTGTTGCCCCAGGGTCTGGCAAGGTGTGTGGAAGCAGCATCTGACTGATACTGCTAACCAGTGCTCCTTCCTGGCAGAGGAAGGACTGATGTTGACATTCTTTGAATGCCACCAGTTCCAGCCTTGTTTAGTGCCAAGCGTGGCCTCTTTAGGTCTAAAAGTGGACAGTGGATTTTAGAGCTGACTAGTCTTGGAGGCCACGGTAGATATATATTTTAGCAAACTGCATTTTTCAGTGGAAAATATACTTAACTTTTACCAAAGCAGTAAAATAGTATGCCTATCCTAAGTTCCTTAACCAGTGAGGATCAAATTAGCGTGAAAAGTCACATAGCACAGCAAAGAAAATCTAGGTATTTTCACCTGTATGGCCATGTAGCTATCTCAAGCAAATTATAGAAATCAGATATTGCTTACATAGGAACAGTCCACCGTACATCAAGGACAAGAAACACTAGCAGTGAACAAGTGTGTACCTGCAAGAGTTATTATTAAATCAGAAAATAACCCTTTTAAATGATTTTTTTCACATTGTATAAGCCAGCGGTTACCTTAAACAAGCACTAGGTCTTATTGACAATGCTACTAGAGTCTCAGCCTTGGTCATTTGATTCTTGGCTCCAAATTTTCAAGTCAAGTATAGGATTCCTAGGTATTTAGCGAAGATTGAAACTTATAATTTTCTGGAAAACCTGTTCATTTGTATTGCTTAAGTAATTTCTAGCATTTTGTAGAATCCTCAGGAATTATAGCCAATGTTAATAACTACAAAAATCATTTTAATTCTTTACCAAAAACTCAAGGGCAATATCTATAGCCTAGAAATTCTAGGGAATGTCTGAATTCATATGTTTTCTTGCATCATAGATAACTATATATTTAATCACCAAGTACCATTGATGTCAATTATGTTTAATATATCCAAAATATATTCCTTGAGCTCTTCTAATTTCAACATAGGCAAGCTCCGGAGGCTGTGGGAAGCAATGCTCTAGCTATTATTACTATCATGTATGTGTAACAATTGCAGCAGATGTTGGAAACATTCGAGGGTCTATAAGATAATAGGGCTTTTCTACCACACTAACTGTTCGATTATAGTAACAACTAAGTGGCATGCTATTTCTGCACTGAATTCTGGGAAAATTATGCTCAACTTTAGCTTCTTAACCTCTTTTCTACTCCAGGATCAAGTCTTTTGGTGATTCTCCAGTTCACTTGAAAGTAATCAGCTTGAGGACATGGAGCTTGCCTTTCTGGAATCTTTTGACACTCAACTGAAACTTCAGGCCCGGGGTGTTTTGTAGTTCAGTTAACCAATGCAACCTTTATATAACCATTTTAATTTAGGGGAAGTTAGCTCCTGATTTCCAAGTGAGAATACTGAGATAAGAAGCAAGGGTTGAGTGAACTAACACATCTAGTTACCAGATGGAAATTGAGGATATTATTATTATTTTCTGAATATTCAGATTTACCTTCGAAACTCAGTTGGAGAGAGTGGTAATTATAGCATCATTTACCTTCTTGATATTAGAAGTAATTTTATCACTGAATATTTCTGGTCTCAGGGTAGGATGAATTCCACATATATATTACACATTATACATTTAGAATATTAAGAATTTATTTGAAAACTTTCCATATTAAATAACTAATGTAAGGATTTGAATTCAATAAATATAAAACTATATAATGAAGTTTTGGGTTTTTAAAAATTAAAAATATGTTCAATAAATTGAAACTATAAAAAGCAATAATTATGAATCTTATTCATAATAAAATTATTTTATTCTTTGGAAAGTCTTAATTTAAACTTTTTAAAAAACCATGTTTGAATTTAAACTATTTAAATTTTAATTGTCTCTAATGTTTAGAAGTCTTTAATTTTTTTTTTTTTTTTTTTACTAAGTAAGCCTGGATATTTGCTATTTTTATCTATCTTTTCAGAAATGTTCTCTGAATTACTGTGGTAATCAAATTGTGATTTGTTGTTGGCAAATTCCTTTTATAGTATGAGATTCTAGTAAATGAAATGCAACTGAGAGAAAGTTAGGGTAATGTTGGTTTGCTCAAGTACCAAATTAAACCTCAGTAAAAAAATTATTACTAGCAGAAAACTTTCAATGTATTAGGTTATGCAATTTTTCTGGTAGATGTATGTATGTATGTATATGAAAACTGTATGGCTATTATTGTAAACAAACAAATCCCCTTATTTAGACACCAACACATTTAAACAGTGGGAATATGGTCCTCTCTTTTCTTGTTTAAATATGAATGAAGCAAATATAGTCACAAAAGTTGCTTTATACTGTTGAATTTATTTTTGTTTTTTTCTCTTTTTTTTAAAAAAATTCTGGACATACTAAAATTTCTTTGGGCTCCATAAATGTACTTTCATTCTGCACATATTTAATAATATCTCCATCTTATTGGTCATTTGCACATGTTACCTGGGCTTTAGGTTGAGCAAAAAGAACTGGAATAGTTCTTCCTTTTTGGATTCCTCAGACCAACAGTGATCTTTATTCTCTCGCCTCATCTCTACAGGGGAGAATAGAGACCATTAAGAAGCAAATGGAGGGCTGGCCAAGTGGCCTGGTGATTAAGTGCTGGCTTGGGAAGCCAGCGGCCCCGGTTCGGGTCCCACATATGAGGGCCAGTGACACTGCCCTCAAAAAAAAAAAAAAAGAAAAAAGAAGCAAATGGAGATCTGAATATAAGTAAAGCTGAGGGGGGAGGGTGTGGGTGCTTTTGAAGCTTCTAAATTCATAAATCTAATGAAAGAGAAATACTTTCTCTTCAACCCTCAATAAAAGTCATCCAACCTATCAGACAGCACCATCTTCTCCCTGTTCCCATTGAAAGCAGTGCTATCTAAATTTTTTCTCTACTCCAGGACATTCAATGGTTCCACCAAAAGATTATCATAGAATAGAAAGTCATAACATCTCATATTTCATTTTTCTTTGTTTTTGTTTTTTTTTAAAAGATTTTATTGGAGAATTGGGGGAGGGAAACAGCATTGGGGAATCAGGAAGGGGAACAGACAAGTTGCTGTCCTTTTCGTCCTTCAGTGTAGTTGTGGAGGACGTTGCTTCACTGGCCCATGTTGGTATTATCATTGCGCTCTTCCCAGGTGAGGCAGTCGCTCACCAGCCATTGGACAGCCTCTCACGGCGGCTCATGGCAGCTCACAAAAGCGCACGCCAGTTGCCAGCCAGCCCTACTGCAGCCTACGCCATCGCTGGCGATTCATGGCAGCCCAGGTCCAGGTGGAGCTGTTGTTCATCATCTTAGGTATAGAGAACACAGGTCACTGGTCCTCTACTTGGGATGTGAAGCAGGGCCCTGCTACTCAGAGCTGGCGTCCCAAGCCAACTCATAACCAACACGCCACTCGGCGGGCTCCTCACATTTCTAATACATTCGCTGCCAGGTGTTCTTCAGACTTTTTGCCTTTTAAGCCTTGGTTTTAGAGTTGGGAGCAGATTTTCATAGTTGGTAGACATATTTTATTTGTTTTGATAAGAATCCTTCCCAACAAAGCAGTCCCAAGGCATGCCGCAAAACAGCATCATGAGTTTAATTAAAACGGATGAAGTGATTGAGTGAAGAAGTTATTGTGTATGTGTTTCCTGTCTCAAAATAAAGTAAAATACTTTTTATATTATACAAAACAAAAAACAACTCTAAACTTCCTATCAGTCTGAATGGATTCAGGTTTCTTTTTACAAAATGGCTTTCTGAAATCATTTTGTACAGCAGTTTTGACCAGCACATGCTACTCAATTCCCTGCCCACTTGCTGCTTGGTTTTCTGAATGTTGAATGAATGTGACTAATTAATTAGTTGTTTTTATTTTATTGTTTTTGAGGGCAGTGTCACTGGCCCTCGTATGTATATGGGACCCGAACCAGGGTCTCTGGCTTCCGAAGCCAGCGCCCAACCATCACACCACTCGGCCAGCCCAGTTGTTTTTATTTTAAATGCACATTCTTGTAACCGGCTCAGAATATAGCCATAGATATGAAGATGTCCTAGGACTTAATATGCAGTAGTTTCAATCATATCAATTTAACGTGAAAATACATGAGTTCAAGTTTTAGAAACTAATTATTTTTCTAGTATTTTGAGAGAAACCCTATGGTGTGGTAAAAACAAAACAAAACAAACAAAACACTGAAGCATTGCCTTGGAGAGCAGGAGGCATTAATTAATACTAAAAAGGATTTAAAGTGGTTATATCTGTAGGCTAGATGTCTAGTCCTAACTGACCTTATGATTTTGCGTAAATCAGAATCTGTACGCCTCAGTTTCCTTGCCTATAAAGGGAAGTGTTCTTTTTTAGGCTTTCTCTTATTTTAAAAAATGTGTGATTTTATTTTAAATAGCTACATATGTAGGTAATTCTGTTTGCATTTTCTACCTATAAAGCACAAACCTATGGAAATACATGTAGGTTGGTAATGATGGAAGAATAAAAGTAATTTAGGTGATCTGAGAGAGCAACACATACTTCAATTTTTTTTTGGTGGTGGTTGCTCTCAGCTTAAGTGGATGTCACAATATATTATTTGGTCTATTTAATGATTCAATAAATGGAATAAACCAAAAATTGTCATTTGTCAGACAAAGTGACATAATTGCCTATGGGTGGTTTGATAAAAGGGCTGCTTTTAATGGAGTGAAGCAAAACATGGTTACTATGGTTCTATTCCTCCCCACTGGCCACTAGATGGAGAGGCGGTCCATGTCCGCGGCCTTGCACACGGTAAACATCTCACTTCTGACTTTCCACTGGCGAAGCTGCACGATATGTCTTTGGACATTTCTATGAACACACACATGACATTTTGCAGAAGCCATTAGAGGATATGTCCTCTTCTGTGCAGGTGTGATGTGATACTCAAGAAATACAAACTGATTTGCTTCTTTGGCTACTTTTGATGCTGGTAGAGCTAGACGGCCAGTAGTATTACAACTCTGATTTTAGTTGTCACAGTAGGGCCTTTTGCCTCTTTCCAATTTGTCCTTTTAATAAGGGTCCCTGAAATGAATGTCAGCACCACAGTGCCACCTTGTGTCTCAGTTGCTGTGAAAGTTACTGATGCATGAGCCAGGGAAAAGAATAGGACATTTGCAAAAATTTGGCAAATTGTTTCAAATTCTGATATTGCAGTAGCTGGAAAAAAAAAAAAATCTATGTTTTAATGTGTTTGGAAATTCTTACCACCCAAGGAGAAGTTAGGATGAGTGCACTTTCCCCTTTCTCTCATCCAGTGTATATTAAAAATATACTTAAAAAATTCCAGGCCCAAACACAGATGTGTCCAATTTAGAATGGGGGGCTGAGGAAGGCGTGGATTGTGGCAGATAGCCACTTCATTCTTGTCACTTACAGAGCCTTAGCTCCTTCCCGCACTCTCAGAGCAACCTTGATATGCATACCTTGATCCTATCACTTTACACATTGCATTGCCATTATTTGTAAGCATATCATCCAACTACACTGTGAGCTCCCTGAGGATGGTGTCTGGTTCATCCTTCTGCCTCCAGAACTTTCTATGGAATTCAGCCCAGAGGTACTCACATGTTTGCAGTCAGAATGAATGATTATGTCTGGCTGGTTTATAACTTCTCATTTGTTTTATTTTTATTTGTTTGGGTTTTAAGTAATTTCAGAGGCTTTTCTCTTTGGAAAAACACCTGATGGCACCTCCTTTCCAAACATCCCTTTATAAATTTACTTTCTCTTATATTAAAGTGACGGTTTCTCTTTTTGATTATGAAAGCCAATGTATTGCCAATTCATGAATGCATATGGTAGTTGACTTTTGGGTAAAGATACATAATTTCTAGTTCTAGCTTTACAAGAAATTTGTTGTGTTATCTTGAGTGAGATATTTAATCTTTCTAGGTCTGTTTCTCATGTATAAAATGAATAGACTGGACTAGTTGATCCGAAGATATTTTTGGCTAAGGTTTTTTTTTTTTTTTTATATAGGGATTGGACACATGTTAGTATTATTGTAGTTGTATTTGGTTTAACAGTTTTTAAAGTAACTATGATAGCTGAAAATTAAATCGCTAGCCTTTGAAAGTACTATTTGATATCCCATGTTTTAGAAGAGGAAACTGAGGCACAATTTTGAACTGCAAGTGGTCAGGAAATAGTATTTTAACTGACGGTCATTCTGATTTTTTGTTTGTTTAAAATTTTTTTTTGTTTGATTTTGGTTAATTGAGTTCCACTTGCCTTCTAGCCTTTAACTATAAAATAAATAAAACTACAACAAATTTAAATAGCAAGATAAACTCATGCTTTGATATAGGACTATAGACTACTTAAAATTTAGAGACTGTTCCATGCTTTGTTGAATTTTTTATAACATTTAAAAATGAGTGCTAAATTTTAAATTTTTGCATGGTATTTACTTCTGGGGTGTTTGGTCCAGGTATTATTATAAACACCACCAAACTGTATGACTTTGGGTAAGTTACTTAAGCTTTTTAAAGCTTGGTTTTGGTATTTGCAGAAAGTATCATATTTTGCCATGTATTATGCACTACCGTGTATAATGCTCACCCACGTTTTTGGCCCAAACTTTCAGGGGAAAAAATTTTTCATTTTAATTTTTTAATTCAAATTTTTATTAGTTTACATTCAGGTACTTATTTTTTGTATTATAAAGGAATTTCAGTGTTTGTCTTTTAACATATTATGATACAAGAAATTTTATGTAACAAATAATTATAAAACACAAGAACAGATACAAGGTACAAGAAATTTTATATACCGGTAACAAATTTACGGTATTTACGCATCATAGAAGGCCAAGAACTTTGCATTCTTGCAAATTCATCGTAAGTTCAGCAAAGCCGATTATCATATTCCAGGGTATTATTTTGCATACAGATATCATTATTGATTTCTAGAGTTACACTTTTAACTCATAAGCATAAATAAAATAATTAAAAACATTTAGATAGATATGGAATAGTACTACCCATATATATAATGCTCATCCTTATTTTCCCTTCACAAATTTGGGCAAAAAAGCATACATTATACACGGCAAAATATGTAATAATAAATGTTGCCCTTTTTGTCTGCCTCACAAGGTTATTATGAGGATTAAATGAGTTAAAGGACATGGAATTTCTCTATAAATAGTAAAATCGTATGCCAATTTAATAACATTTATTGTTATTACTGCTCTAAAGAAGGAATAGATAATAGAAACCTAAATCAAAGCAAAAGACAGAAATTTAAAAAACACTGAAACTCATGTCGTTTCTTAGTCTGCTACTTCTCAGTGGTGGTAGGCTCTCGACTTGATATGTTTGCCCAATTTCCTATATTTTAGTTTAAAAACCTGTAATAATAATAATAATGATAATGCTTTTGAGCTTACTATTAGTGTTTTATTTAAATAAATATTTTTACCCTTCATTCTTAAATTCATTTTGACAGTGATATTTATTAAAATAGAAGGTAAAAAATTTAAAGTAACCAAATATGAAAAAATTGTGTATACCTTTTTGATATTGTAGTATTAGATTTTAGTTCAGTGGTTCTTAAACTTTAGTGTACTTAAGACTTATCTAGGTACAGCCACTGTGAAAAACAGTTTGGAGGCTCCTCAAAAAATTAAAATTAGAACTACATTGGGCCGGCCGAGTGGCGCGGTGGTTGGGCGCTGGCTTCGGAGGTCAGCGGCCCTGGTTCGGGTCCCACATGTGAGGGCCAGTGACACTGCCCTCAAAAAAAAAAAAAAAAAGAGAAAAAAATAGAACTACATTATGACCCAGTAATTCTACTTCTGGGTATTTATACAAAGAAATCCAAAACATTAATTTGAAAAGATACATGCACCCCTATATTCATTGCAGCATTATTTACCATCATCAAGATATAAAAGCAACCCAAGTGTCCATCAATAGATGATTGGATAATGCAGATGTGGTACATATATACAATGGAATATTACTTGGCCATAAAAAAGAATGAAATCTTACCATTTGCGACAATATGGATGGACCTAGAGGGTACTATGCGAAGTGAAATAAGTCAAACAGAGAAAGACAAATACCATATGATCTCACTTATATGTGGAATCTAAAGAACAAAATAAGAACAAACAAAGCAGAAATGGACTCACAGAACAAACTGATGGTTGCCAGAGGGGAGGAGCATTGGGGAGGTGGGTGGAAAAAGTGAAGGGAGTAAGATACACAAATTGGTAGTTATAAAATAGGATGTAAGGTACAGCATAGGGAATATAGTCAGTAATGTTGCAACAACTATGCGTGGTGCCAGGTGGGTCCTAGACTAATCAGGGGCATCACTGCATAAATTACATAAATGTATAACCACTACATTGTACACCTGAAACTAATATAGAGGGTGCCAAAAAATGTATGCATATTTTAAGAAAGGAAAAAAGACTGTTTTAAAATTATAATAATATATACTGATAACAGATGAATACAAGTCATGCATATACATATTTTTGGCAACCCTGGTATAAAATAATAAAATAATGTCAACTGTAACTGAGGAAAAATAATTTAAAAAATGAAAGAGAATTACCTAGAGTGTTTGTTATAATTCAAATTTCTGAGCTTCATCCCTAGTAAGTCTGGGGTGGAACTCAGGCATCATGGGTCTGAGGCTGGTCTAAAAATGTTAGAAAATGCTACTTTCCTTGGCTATTGTATATCATAATCAGCTGGGGTTTTTTAAAGTGCCGATTTCTAGGTTCTACTCCCAGATATATAGTTCAGAATCTTTAAACTGATATTTGGGCACCTATATTTTACTAAAACTACTTCATAAATTCTAATAATATTGTAAGGTTTGAGCATCACTTCTTTTGTTTTTAGGGTATGTTGATAAAATTATTATTGCACATGAAATCATCTTCATTTATATTATTCTTTAACTAAAGATAAACTCACTTTACATAGAAGGGCAAAGTTGCAACTGCTATGTAACAGAAATTCAGGCTTGAAAAACAACAATTGCCATTCTTGTCCTATAACCTCAAAAATTGAGGGAAAAAGTTACTAAGTATTTTTTGATAAATTGCTTAATCTTTACAACAGCTCTATTGTATACCCTGGTTTTCTGCCTATATTATAGACACCCAAAACACTGAAGCTCATAAATTGCCAAGTTCACATAGCTGTTAAGCATCAAAGCCAGGATTCAGAGCCTATACTTTTTCTATTATATTATTTTTTCCCTAATTCAGTAAATCTTTACTATGCTCCTATTATGTTAAATGATAATATCTAACTTTGAGGGCCCCTAAGTGCATTATTGACATGGTACAATACTTTCTGTTTACACTATGTAAATTGAAAACTTTTTTCTTGTTTTTCCATTGAGAAATAATTTTTAGCTGGAGGTAAAATTCAAGTTTTCTGAGCAGTCAGATAGTTGTAAGTAGTAACAGTAATCATAATTATTGAATTGTTGAAGAACATTGTCTGATGGACGTTTTAACCCCCATGCCTGTGCTATGAGGTATTTCTTAACCGAGTTTACAGATTAAGGAAGCCAGACGTGGGATGGTTAAAGTGAATTACCCAAGATGGCAGATCTAGTTTAAGTGAGAGAACCAGGACTGAACCCTGGTTCAGTCTAACTTTTATAGCAAAGTTAGTGCTCTTAACCACCAGTACATATAATTTCTGACTCTGCTTACAGTTAACCTCCAGAATCATGCTGTTCCTCCAGTTGATAAGTACAAACCACTAAATGCTAATTACACTGTGTGGGACATAAACTCATTTCCTTTGTGGGGAATGAACCCTTTTTGCCGCACTGAATTAGTCCAGTAATATATATTTTTTTAAGTCTTGTAAAGTTCAGCGTTAATAATGAATAATGCCATAGGGAAGTCAGTTGACATGAACAATCTTTTGTTTATATTTTTATTTGAGAGTTGAAACTCTTTGATGGGGAAGATTATTTGAATGAAAATTTCAATCTCACCTATTATGACCTGCCATGAAACATAACAATTTCATGGCATATCCATTGTTATTGGTCTTAAAATAATTGATTTCCATTTAAAATCCAGTAAGAGTAATAGTAGATTCAATATAGCAATGCTTATAAAATCTAAAAACTGATTCCTGAGCATTTGTAATGTTCTTGTTGAAAAAAAAAATGCCTCGTAGCATAAAATGACAGCCTGTGTACACAGTGTAATATACAAACTAATATAATTTCTCATTTAACCATTATATGAATTGCTAAAAGCATTATTTTTATACATTTTTATTTATTTAATAATACTTTAAATGCAATACGGGTCTTAACAATTTAAAGGAACCCTGAAATTTATCTTTTAGGTGTGAAAATAATCATGGTTTTATAAATTTTGATATGTGTATATTTGGGAGATATTCTTAATACATCTATAATTATGTGTTAAAAGATACATTTTTTAAAAGACCAACAAAGTCACTAACCAGGGGGATATAGTGTTGTCCTTAGCAGACTTTCAAGTTTATTGGAAATTTGGGTCCAATTCCAATTTTCTTCCCTAAGGATGGTCTTTTTTCAAATGGCATTCTTTTACATTTTATCAATTGAATGAATGCTAGCATGAAGAGAGAAAGGTGAAAATATAAAGTGAAGAACTTTACCTATACTCCTTTTTCAGATGTAGAAATTAAAGCATGATTTCTTAAATAAAGTTCCATTTAGCAGCAGAGCATAAATTGGAAAATTTGGTCAGTGATTTATTTAGGCTCCACAGGGAAAATCCTGTAGGGTGTTTTCGAATATCCTAAATTTATTTTGATTTGAGACCAGCTTAAAGGCCATGTCTATCTTAAAACAGTTCTCCATTTTCCTGAGAAAAATTCCAGTGGGGCTAGTTGTGGGAGGTAGTATCCCAACAATGAACCTTTTGGGGCCAAATAAGCACTTTAACAGAACTTACTCCATCCTTTTCCTTGAACCAAAGCCTGTCTTGCCCACTGGGCTTGTTTAAATTTGACTGCTAATTTTATTTCTCTGCAGAGGCAAAGGAGACAGGAAAAAGGAGGGAAAATAACTGATGGCATGTGGGTGAGGTTTTGGCTCAGGACATAAGTTTTAAAAGATCCTAGGCAGTGTTGGGATACAGAAAGCAGTTGGTGTCTGAAACTTACCCCTGTTCTATAGATTAAGAAATAGAAGCCAATAGAGAGAGGTAGAATAACTTGCCCAAAGTTACCCCATAGTTTCCAGTGTTGGGCTTCATCCTGGAAACTAGATTATTCATTGTTTCAATAAGACAATTGGATAATCTAGTTTCTCTTTTGGTCAGAATGCCCCCTTCTAATATCCCTCACCTGCTCCCTTTTCTTCTCTCTCTCTCTCTCTCTCTCTCTCTCTCTCTCTCTCTCTCTCTCTCTCTCTCTCCTTCTGTCTTTTAACATCTAAAAAATCATTCTGCTTATATTTTCAGGTTTAGGAGCTAATTGAACAAATGTATTATGATTAATAAGGCCATTTAGAGCTAGGTAAGCTTCGAGGAGAGTACCCATCATGTTAAGCCTTCTGCCTTTATTTTATTGGAGTTATGTAAAGTAATGAACATGGAACTAGAAAATAAAAATGGCTTTGAATAAATTGGGTCATGGGCTTAAAAATGTGATGAGCCCCTAATCAAGGATAGACCTTTTTTTTTTTTGAAGTTCTAATTACAGTTGATCATAGGACTTTGAAATGAACATATGCTAAGTTTTGACATGTTTTCTCCTAAATTGATGTCATTATAATGTCTTTAAGGTGGGAAGGGGGATCATGATACATGACAGAAATATGAATCAGAACCTTAGTCTTCCATAAAGGGTTTATAACTGCCCCCAAATAGCCTCTCTGTTTGGACCTGGTGGAAAACTGGTTTTTTTTGGCCCTAGTGTCACTCTGTTAAAGTTGTGAGTAGCTCGTATGTTGAGTCCATGTCTCACTTACATAATAAATATTTGCTTTAAAAAATAAGGTAAAACATTTTTGATGTTGAGGTGCCTGATGAGAATTACCACGTGCCTCTTAATGCCATTAGTATGGTTCTAGATACCAAACAAACTCAACTAGAGTGAGTTTTATTTGGTTACCAGCAACTAGCTAAATGAATATCTTGTAGAGCTTAGAAGTAATGCCATCATATCAGACATGGTACGAACAGGCCCTAGTACACTACTGAGCCCTCTTAATTATTATTAGGGAATATTTTTTCAGAGCTTCGAAATCCCAGTGAGACTCAGGGGTATGTCCTAATATTGACCCATCTGCAGACTTGGTTTCTAGTCTAAGAATTTCAGTTTGAATTGATCCAGGTCAGAAGGAACCACACATTTGATGCGCCAAAGGTGTCCTATCTTCTTACACGTAGCCACTCATTTCTTTTTAGCGTCTTAGGAGGTGGTTGTTTTTTATGTCTTAGTAATAGTGTCAGTGATAGCAGCACACAGACTAATTGTTAGAATATAAGGCTTTGATAGAAATGGAACATAGGTAATACTCCTAAATTCTCATCAATTGGCAGGAAATTAAATATGTTTCTCTAAGAAATATATCACAGAAGGCTTAAACTAGAAGTGTTTAAAAAAAAAAACTCTCACAGGCATTGAGTTATTTTCTAACCAAAAAAGTAATTTTCCTTTTATCTATATCTTTATAAGATGAAAGAGGAGAGTGACAGCTGTATATGACAGTGACCTAAAAGTGTAAATTATAGTTAGTGGAGTTGGGGTAATCTTGACAAATATAATTCTGGATATTTATCAGTGAGCTAAAAGGGGAAATGTTATTTTCAGCATACTGCAAATAAAATGCTTAATTAAAATTCCCTAAAAAGGTAACAATTTATTCCTAAGAAACTACTTTGCTTTTGAAGAAATTAAGACCGGAAAAGAAGAAGAAAGAAAGAAGCTGATGGTTACAAATTTTTCCTTACATTTAGGTGATTTTAAAAATTGTTTTTATTAATTCCTAAATTTCAGAGACAGTGTGCTGGGATTAGATTACTTGCCACTTAAATACGCAGTTCCAGGGTTGTAGGCATCTTTCTGAACCAGGTTGGAAAGGCCATGGAAAAAATTCCAGTGTAGAAATTATATCTCATGTGGTGAAACAAAAATTCAAAAAGTTTCCTTTTATAATAAGGTGAAAGTGGTTACCAAAGAAACAAAAGTTTCTTATCACTCTGCCCGAGGCAAATGTCGCATATTAAGCTTAAAATGAATTCTCCTCTCCTGGATGCACACAGCTCTTATTAAAGCCTTGGAAATTATGCACACATAGGAAAAGAGGACTAAGAATCTCTGGATGCATTTGAATAAGCATCCACTGGGGTATAGAGGTTATCTTATATCTGTGGACACTTTAGTGCTGAACTGGCCAAAAATCAGTTTTTACTATTTACCTTTTACTTGGATTTTGATTGAAACGGAAGAACTTTTTTCTCATCTTAAAAGAAGACTTTATTTTAGTGAGAGCTAAGTTCCCTGGTGGCCTGAAAGAGTTAATGCAGTTTCCAAGAGTGTCCAACTTACTTCCAGGGAGCAGTGCGTGCATATGAGAGTCTGGCTCCAGGATATTTGTTCACATCCCAAAACCAATTTGGCACAACTTAAAATGTCTGCTAGGGAGAGGATTCAGAGTGTTGTTAGGCCACGCAATTAGTGTTTTATTTCATGAACACCAAATTCAACCAATAGTGTTTTGTTTTAAAGAGGAGCTTGAAATTCACAATAACGGGTTTCATTTATCAGAGCCATATGGGACTCACCATCTTTGGATATATTTGTAAGGCTTTCACAAAGAAGACTCCTTAGGCATCTCAGATTTCACGGATTGGAGGGCAATCTGGATGAATATCTTTTTTGGAAATGATGAATTATCTTTTTCATATGTAGTCTCCAATTTCAGTAATCCTTGAGAAGCCCTCCACCCCCACGAAACAACAACAACAAAAAAGCAGGGAAGTTAAGTAAACCTCAGCTTATTAGTTTTTACTGGAAAACAAAGACCATGGTTCTTAGATCTGATTCAGTGACCCTTTGATGTTGAACTTTGGCCACATTATGTTTTGTGATGTGAACCAAGGAAGGTGGGTTCTAAGTCTCCACCTAGTTTTGCACTTTTTGCTAGGTCTGTCATGGTCATATGTCAATAGATTGCTGGGGAACTATCTGCAACCAAAATTATAGCACTGTGGTTCTTTTGGTGTTTACCCAAGATTATTTCTTTGTGGCCTCCTCTTTTTCCATACTTCTCTGATCATTAGAAGTCTATCTTAATGCAATATATTCTTGAAAATGTCTATAATATTTGATTATTTTTTAGAAATCTCATTTTTCCACTCATCTATAAATTTAGAAATTTAAAAATAAAATCAGAATCATCTTAATTTAACAGTGGTTGCTAATACTTTAATTTTGGGTTTCCAGTTTCTCATGATCTATTAATGATCAATAAACAAATATTTAAGTGTTTACTAATTACAAATGAATATATTATTTTTTTTTTAAAGATTTTTTTGTTTCTTTTTCCTTTTTTTTTTTTTTTTTTTGAGGGCAGTGTCACTGGCCCTCATCATATGTGGGACCTGAACTGGGGCCGCTGACCTCCCAAGCCAGTGCTCAACCACCGCGCCACTCGGCCGGCCCACAAATGAATATATTTTTAAAACATAAAATGCTATTGTGTCATGATAGGTATCCACTATTTTTAGGTTTACAATTTTTCTTTCTCAGCTCTGTAGGCTTTCTTGTAAAGGACACACTTGATTCTGTTTGATAAATCTGGTAAATCAGAATATTTGCCAGTCATAAACAGTACTATAAAAATTGCTACTAACCTATATAAAGTCTATGTAAGCCTTCCTAAGGTAATTTCAGTTTGATTTTAAATTGCTATGGTAAGTTGGCAGTTACTTAGAATAACTTTTGCTCATCTTTAAATACCATTTTATTCAGCCTTATTTTATTATCCTTTAGTTTATTTAAAAACAAAATAAAAACCTTTAATACTTCATATGCTAATTATGTTTATATTAGCATATTTTAGGTTTCCCAGAGAATGTCCACTGTATTTTGGTCAGTTTTGAGCATGATGAATAGCATTAACATACAGTATATTCTTGGAGCTACCATTTAAACTTTTTATTGATACACCAATGTTATGTATTTTAAATACTATTTTATAAAGCTTCAGAATTCTGCTCCCTACCATTTCTTCTCTAAAATATATTATACACCACAGAGACAGCACTTAGACCTCTGTTACATAGCACTCCTGGAGGGTACATGCTCGCATTGCTCTGTGTCATTGACCCCCATGCTATAGATTGACGAGGCTGCTGGACAATTGATAGAAATTTGGAATTCTAGAATGAGCTACAATTGCTTAAATCAACTTGAGCATCAATTGTGCTGGATGGTTGACTGTCTCATCTTCGTTCTACGTTTTATTCTTAGTCAAGCATTCTAAAATAATTTAATGAAGATAATCAATTCTTAAAACACTCCTAGGATTAAGTTATATTATTTCCTTGTTTCTACAAACATGGGCCCCATGACATATTGAAAGTAAGTGTTTTTCTCACTGAAAAAAGTCATTATGGAACTAAACATGAACTCTTTTTTTGGCTGGTATCTGGTGTTTTCCATAGGAATTCTGAAATATTTTCTTTGGGAAAATGATATAGTGAGATATAGTGAAATAGGTGAGATAGTGTTCAATGGCAACAAGGAAATTAAAGATGGCCGAAAGACTCAGGATAGAATGTGTGGCTATA
The DNA here is from genome assembly GCA_033961575.1 of Aselliscus stoliczkanus. Classification (NCBI taxonomy): domain Eukaryota; kingdom Metazoa; phylum Chordata; class Mammalia; order Chiroptera; family Hipposideridae; genus Aselliscus; species Aselliscus stoliczkanus. The sequence goes on from CM066729.1 coordinate 69,929,538, forward strand.
AATACAATGGTATTTCATAGGTCTTTGGATTTAGTTTAAACTAGGCTGTGGAGAGAAGATAGACATGGATCAAATAAGAAAATGCAGGTGTAATAATCAATGGTTATTTATGCACATTCCTACTAAAAGACAGATGATAGTGGGAAGGACATAATTTGATGGAATGTATGTGTGAATGCTAAAATGGTTGGATGCTAAGAGAAGGATAGTGTGAAGAATAGATACAAGGATTATGTGTACTTTTGTGGCTATAACTGCCTACTTTTCTGAATTTACACTGAGTTTCTGTTGTAGGGATGAATGGCTCCTATATATAGAATATATATATTCTTGGTATAAATAGAATTCATAAATCATTGGGGTTGAGCAGGAGTTGTATTTGCTTGTAAAGATAGACCTGTTTGATTTTGAGGTGCAGTGTGCTATTATACTTACCTTTATGGCCAGAGTAAAGTTTATATTGTTTTTGTTCAAATTATAATCTGACTATAATTACATGGAGCAGGTGTGTGTTTGTGTGAGTGTGTGTGTTTGTGTTGTGTATGCATGCATGTGTACACATGTAAAGAAAGACACTTTCATTTCTGTCTCTTTGTATTTCTCCTGTGTCTGTTGCTTTTTGCTTGCCAGTTTTTCTTTGTCTCTATCATTTTTATCGTTGAACCCATCTGTGTAGAAAAGAGAATGCTTGGTTTTATAATTTTTAATGATTTTTTAATTTTTTATTACTTTGTTCTCCCAACTTGTTTTCACCTCAAGGATTAAGGCTCAATATAAGGCGTTTCAGTTCTTGCATTCAAGAGGTGTTTCTGCTTTCTTTTCCGTCCGTTTGTCCATATGTTTACTGGTCTCTGATAAGCTGTGCAGTGAGACAGCAGTTTACTATCTGTGTGTGTGTGTGTGTGAAATTAGCTAATTGGTGTTAGCAGAAATATTTTCACATGTTTTATAAGCAAAGTGCAGCAAGGTATATAAATGTAGATATGATCCAGACACGCGCACGCTCACGACTGTCACTGCTCATGCATAGGCGCTCAGAAGTAATTAATGTTAATAAGATTTTAATGTGCTTGTGAGATCATAATGAGGAGAAATGAATGCTCTGATTAGGAAAAGGTAACTGTGTGTGTGTTTTGGCTTAGAACAAGATTTCAATTTTTATAAACCGCAATTTTAGAACTTGTTTGTGATTGCATCAATTGGTTTTTATTTTCAAATTAGAGGTCTGTTTAGCCATTTGAATGATTAACCAAATAAATGGGTGAAACCCTGATCATAAGGAATAGTGCAGGTTTTCATTTGCAAAGCAATGTCAGTGTACAGCAAGGCTGTGATCATGCCTTTTGCCAATGTACCGTTTTTAGGCTGTTTCTTAAAAAGCTTTTTCAGAAGCTACTTGTGGAGATACTACTCATTTTTATAAATGTAGATGTTATCTATATGTTCCAGAGACACCGATCAGACACTGTAACTATTGTGTCTGAAATACATTCCTGCCAGTCAGTAATGATGTATTCAGTGTCCAAAGAATCTATATCACGCTTCTTGAAATGTTTTCTGGGAAAAATGTAAAACAACCAAGATTTTTCTTCCTAAACACAACCTTTGCAAATGTTAGAGCCTTGACATCTTTTATGGGGAAGTCAAAATCCTCAAAGTAAGCAAGATGCTGCCTCATCATGGACTCAGATGCTCTGTAGTCAATAGCCGCACTCTCGGCTGGCTGGATTCCAGCTGGACACCAGAGGTCCTTCTCCACAACACATTTTTTGAAAATATTGTTTACACAGCTTTTGCATACATTTGCATTATTATTATTTTTTAATTATAGGATAAATCTAAATATCTATTAAGGGCCCTTGCCCTGTAGCGCAAAGAAATCACTTAGGCATTTTTTAATATAAATAGTGGATTAAGGTATTTAAAGATTGTAATCCCTTTTAAAAGTACGCAGAGATGGAAATGCAAGGAGAAGTCTTGGCTGTGAATTGGAATATGGGGTAGTGTAGTTTGTTTCTAACTGAATCCTGCAGGTGTGGACTCGGTTCTCCTAGGTTTTGGTTATATTACTACAACCTTTCTGCTGGAGTTTAAAAATGATGATGAAGAAGGTGAAGGGATTAAGAGTTTGATCTACTGAATAATTCCACAGTTTCTGTGATTCCAGAGGTGTGTTGGATTTTGCTTCTCATAGAATCCATCAGAATGCTGATTATTTTTTATTTTTATTTATTTTATTTTATTTTTTAAATTGGGAAATTGGGGGAGGGGAACAGACAAGTTGCTGTCCTTTTGTTCTTCAGTCTAGTTGCGGAGGACATTGCTTCACTGGCCCATGTTGGTATCGTCATTGCGCTCTTCCCAGATGAGGCAGATCTGTCACTGGCCTTTGGATGGTCACTCACCGCGGCTATTGGCAGCTCACGCTGGCTGCCGGCCACTCACTGTAGCCTATGGCAGCCCACTGCAGCAGGGGCTGCAGCCTACACCGTCGCCGGGGCTCGCACAGCCCAGCTCCAGGTGGAGCTGCTGTTAGCTGTAGAGGGCAGTGTCACTGGCCCTCATATGTGGGATCCGAACTGGGGCTGCTGGCATCCCAAAACCAGCTCTTAATCAATGTGCCACTCGGTCGGCCCCAGAATGCTGATTATTGGACCAAAAGAGGCACTGGTCCTTAATATTGCTTAGTTGACTTTGTTGGGTCATTGAGGCATAATTAGGAAATAATTTTTTCCATTTGCAGTTTGTAAAGGAATTCGTTTATGTTTCCTTCTAGTACTTGCATGGTTTCCTATTATAATTTTTTATGCAATCATACATAGTTCTGTGCCATTGGTCTTTCTATTCATACATCATTATCACATTATTTTACTTATAGAGGCTTTGGAATATATTTTAATATCTGAAGTGAAAGCCTCCCTCCCCCACCCCTAGACTTGCTCTTCTTTTTCATGGTTTTCCTGGCTTTTCTTGCTTACTTGTTATTCCTAATGAACTTTATAATTAACTAAGGAAAACCCCTGATTTTATTTTTATTGGAATTATGATAAAATATGAATTAACATAGGGACAATTAATATCTTCATGAGGCTGAATCGTCTTATTCAAGAACTTGCCTTTTCTTTCCATTTGTTCAATAAGTTTTGTGTCTTTTACAAATGTGGTATAGTTTTCCTTATAGAGGTTTTAAACATTTGTTACCAAATTTGTTACTTGGTGTTCTATTCATGTATTTATTTACCTGCTTCCTTACTTTTTTACTTATTTACTAACCTAAACAAAGTCTACTCTTCCATATATTTTCTCACTGGCTTTTTGTTTCTGTATAGGGAGGCTATTACATTTTGTAGGTTAATTTTGGGAACACCCGCTTTGCAAAATTCTCTTTTGTTTGTGGTAGCCTGAGATAGGTTTGAGCCCCCATTCTAGCACCTTGTTGGGTATTTGTAAGACCATGGATAGGTTATCCTGAACCATTTTCCTCATCTGTAAAGTGCAGATAAGAAAACCAAGCTCCCAGAGTGACGGAAAGTAAATGAGATCATAAAGTGCCTATTATTTTGCCCAGCACATAGTAAGCACTCCACTACTGATATTCATTAAACAATATAATATAATGTGATATGACATGATAACAATGTTACTATCATTATTATTCTTAAAGTCTTACTGATATACTATTGAATTATTGAAGGTTTATGGAATCAGAGTTTTTACTGCAAGAATGGAGTGAATTAAAGAAATAAAAGAACTTAAAGTTCCTGGTAAACTTTGTGGTTTAAGAGACTAGGATTGATGAGTAATTCTGAGATTAGGGTATTTTGTAGCTGTACACATGCATTGCCATTTCTTCTGTTTTAATTATAATTATTGCAAGCAAGACTCCTTAGCCTGGAGAGTAAGTAGAGGGAACTTCTTGACACCTAGGGTGATTATTCAAAGCAATTCTCAGAGTGTATTGATTCTAGCACTTGTTAACCACCTGAGTGGATATGATCATCTAATTTAAAGTCCTGTAACCATTATGCTCTACCGCAAGAATCTGGCAACTTTTCTTAGTAAACATTTTCTTAGTAAACAATGTACTGACTTGTGAATGAGTTCATGTGGAGTAAATACTGAACATATATGAACTCATGATGGTATTAATGTAAGCAGAATAATAATGCTTGCCAACCTATTGTGTAACATTTTTGATAAAGTTGATGGAAAACAGTAATTGATAAAAAAGTTGTCCAATATAGTGGTTCTATGGCTTTTAAGCTTCTACTTTAACTTAATGAAATGGATATCAACATTGCAAATATGGTTTTTGAATTCATCTGAAAAAAATCTATTGTTAAAAAATGAGAATGCCAGAATTTCAGGGCTCATCTTACCTCTCTTGTTGGTTGTTGTGAGGGTTAAGTGAGGTAATGCACTGGCATTATAATGCCATTAATAATAATAATACAGGTGCCTGGCTCATGGTAAGTGCTTGAAAATGGTAGTTGTTTTAATTGCTATTATTTTATTATTGCCTTTCTAGTTCTTCACTCCCACCAACCACACATATTTTCTACCTGTGTATATTCTTACTACTAATATTGTTCTATGCTTACAATAAAGGTATAAAATATGTCTCATGATGGTCATTTAAAAATAATCATAAAATTGTACATCTATTATTTGCCAGTGTTAAAACTAGCTAAGGATGAGGTAAGACTCTGTCACTGGAGCATGTGAAAGCTTTAATTCCTTGCGGATGAAATTTCTGAGGAGCTGTAAGGATAAAATATAATTTCTCTCAGAGAATTATAGGCACATTTTGTCCATAGTTTAGTGTCCGAGTGTTCTGGCTTAGCACTTAATGTAATTACCCCTCCACAGTTTCATAGTGTTCCTTTGTTCATTCATTCATATGGAAAACAACACAGAGTATCTATTAGGTATAAAACATTGTTCTGGGTAATGTGAAATATAAAAATGGCAAGATCAGTTAGATGAACTGTCTCTACTCAAGAAGTCTAGTAGACGATTCAGACAGCAAACCACTAGGTGATCTGTAAGGACTTCGGAGCCAGATTATTTGGTGTGAATCCCTGCTCTGAAATTTACTAGTTGTGTCTCTTTAGTCAAATTATTAATCTGAAACTGTTTAAATTTCCTTACCTACAAAATGAAGCTGAAAATAATACCTGGTGCATAGGATTGTTCTGAGGATTAAGTGATTTGGGATGTGTACATCATTTACAGCAATAATGTAGTGAGCACTCAATAAATGTTAATTAATGTTAATGTTCTTATTAGATAAAGCAGAATAGAATTAATGCCATAAAACAATAAAAACAAAGTAATACAATATTATAGAGGATGATAATACTAATTTTTACTATATGTCTGGGGGCAATAGAATTAGAGGAGCTTTATTGGATGAAGTGACGTTTAAACTGAAACCTTGAAGCATAATTTCTATAGGACAAGGAAGAATACAAGAGCAGGAGTGCGTTGATTTCTCGGCTGAGGGTATTACAGTCTGAGCAAAGATTTAAAGGTGGTACAAAAGTAAAAATGAAAACTTCTGGGGACTTCGTATCAGAAACTTGTATGTGAAGCCCACCTCCCTCAGTATCAGATATGTGGCCCTGGGCAGTCCGGGCAGCCCGGATGGGGTTCCCCCTCCCTGAGCCATGGCCTGGTAACCTTCTAGGCAGTAAGCTCCAATGGTAGGGCTGAACTTGTCATGTGCTGCCTGTCGTCCGGTGTCTGTACACCATTATTTGGTCTAGTTTTTAGTTTTTTAAGGAAGGAGGCTAAGTCCTATTTCTGTTTCTCCATTATTTTGGGGAGCACAAGACCAACGTATTACTTTTACTTTTCTCCTCATTGAGTGTAGGATTTATCTTCTAATTCAGTTAGCCCCTGTAGTTAGTTATTTTTTCTATTCACTACACTGTATTACAAGTTTTAGTTGACTTATCTGCCTCCTCATTACACTGGCTTCTTTGGGAGTGGGGCCTATGTCTGGTTCATCCATATCCCCCTACCAACCCACAACTCTGTTTGGAGTCAGGAACATAGCAGGCAGTTAATATCTTTTGCATTGAATTCAATCACTGTACCATACTGTGAAAGACTTTGAATGCTAAACTAGAGTTTGGATTTTACTCAGCAGAAACCACTCAGGATTTTTAAGGAGGTAAGGGAATTTCCATGAGCCTTGTTTTTTTTTAAGAAGATAACTTTAGAAGCATAAAGATGGATGACAGACATTAGTAGTTGAAAATAATTAGATTACATATTTAGGATTCTAGGCAATAACAGTAAGAATAGAGAAGGACCATTTATTTGGAAATAAAATTTCACAGTGTAAAGAAGTAAATAATGTTAGGGATTTCTATAAATTCTGTTTCAGGTTCTTTTTTTTTTTTTTTTTTTTTTTTTTTTGAGGGCAGTGTCGCTGGCCCTCATATGTGGGATCTGAACCGGGGCCGCTGGCTTCCTAAGCCAGCGCTTAACCATCACACCACTTGGCTGGCCCAGGTTCTTTTTTTTAAAACTAGAATAAAGCTTGAATTTAAAATATTTTCAATGAAATGAATTACAGTTTTTATTTTATCATACAGTGATAACTTTTTATTGTACTACAAACATCATTGTCTCTTTTTATGTATATTTTTTCCTTGTTATAATCTCTTTTCGTTGGATACTATACTTATATGTATTTTTATTTCCCTGTTAGTTTTTAGGTTTTTCTGAAAGATTGCTTCTTTTAGTCTTTAGAAGATGTTGACGATGAACTCGGGCCTAAACTTTCATTTTGTTCAGTTGAATGAGATAGTACCTGTAGAAGTACCTAGAATGAAAATTAATGTTTTACAAATAAATTTTAATTTTGATTTTGTAGAATCAACTTCCATCCAAATTGTCTTCTCTTTCTGAGAGAAGTTAGAAGAGCTACTAAGAGAGGTGGTGGTCGAAGCGAGGGTACAAGAAACATTAGAACAATCCTAAACATTTGTGCATAAAATATAATAGTAGCTCTTTGAAAGTTAAAACACTTGTACCAAGAATTTGTTTACAATGGTCTGAAGGACATTAATTAGAGCTAATGGATTTAATATGTGTATAGGAAATATTCCTCCCATTGAGTTTTGTTCACTTGGGTATAATCCCCTAAGGAAGCAATGCTGCTTGTGAAGTGTGACCTAATTTGAGAAAAATGACACAATGTTCGAATCAACAATAGTATGCTGACAGGTAGGGGGATTTTTTCTTTTTTAAATATTTTGTTCCATTTCTCATTTTAGTGTCTTATGTGAACTATTTGTTACTCCTGTTATAGAGAATGACACACATAATGACTACCATTTATTGAATCACCCTTTGTGCTGGTAACTGAACTATGAAATAAATATTATCTTATTATTATTCACTACAATCTCATAAGGCAGATATTATTTACATTTAATCTAAGGCTAAATTAGATTAAATAACTTACATAAGGCTACATATTTAGTTATGGCAGAGTTATTCAGAATCATGGTATTATAGGTAAAAATGGATTGCTAAGTCTAATATGTGTATTGTTATATGCGATGAATGGAGTTTTTCACTTTTATCCAGTAAGCAGAAAACGATGAGCTTTATGGAATAGGAGTGGGAAAGGAGTAGGGAGGGAGGGTGAATGTTTGTGTTTCTGACAGGTAAGTTCATCAGAGAATTGAAGGCTGATGTCTCATTGTGGTATATCTTTCCAAACAAAGTGTTTGGTACTTCTTTGGACACTGATGTCCAGGGCAGCTGAAAAAACTGCTTTGTATTTTGCTGGGACCAGTTGAGGGGCCAGGAGCAATGATGGCAGCAAAGAAGGTTCTTATAACTTTTAACTCTATTTGGAATACCTTTTGTGAGTGAACTTACCTGGTACAGTTATTGCAGACTATTAGAGACCCTTGGGCCTGATGCCATGTGATGAGAGTCACATCCTTCCCTACTGACCTGCCCTCAACATCTGTGGTCTTAACCAGTGTGCTGTTTTGTATAACAAGCCGCAGAGAAAATCAGCATCTATTCCTGCATACAGTTCTAAACTTTGAAATAACATTGAGCTGTAGCCCAGAGGGGCCGAAATCAATTACATAATATGATTTCTAACTATAAATGGGGCACCCCAAACGTATATAACCAATGAGAAATTTTCTAAGTTTCTTTTAGTCACAAGAATATTTACACCTGTGTGAATTGCAGAGATTAACAAACTCTGACTCTCCCAAGTTCCGCAACAAAGAAGTCTAGTTATTTGCCTTAGTTTCAAAAGAATAGTTTCGCTAAGTATTTCAAAATGTCCACTGGCTGCCCCAACCATTCTCTTTGGAAGCTTCTTTCTCCTCCTCATGGCACATCTCTCTGGCATGCATGACCAGCTGCAAGCTAAACCCTGTGGAATAAGAATTCTTTCATCCCTTTGTGTGATGTGTTTCATTTTCAGAGTTTGGATGATCCTCTTCGGCAGCAACAGCAGGCATTGTTAGTTTCAATAGGCGGCCTGGATGCACAAAAACAGTCCTCATGGAGAGACAGGCTCTCAGGGTCTGTCCCTTCGTGCCATGGTCTCTGTTAGATCACTTTCCCCTGCTGGATTAATGGCCAGAAAAAAAGGGAAACAAACCATACCCAAAGGAATCCAATTAAAGTACTTGAACTTCACTGACGTCCATCCTATTGTTTTCTTAACTTCCTAACCTGTGGTTAATTATTCTGACCAGTAGAAAGGAATGGCATGAATATGAGAATTATCTCAAGTTCCCTAATTTTTTTTTTTTTTTTTTTTTAGTTTGAGAAAGCATCAAACTTTTGTTATAAAAGATGAAATAATCTCTGCTTGGTACAGGTGAACTTTTTTTTTGGTTGATGTTTTAATCTCTTCTCTAATATCTGTACCAAAGTCACTGCCAAGACTTATTGTATGAAACTGCTCAGCTTAAAATTTTATTTCTGATCTATGCTGCAGTCTACAGTATACGCTGCAGCATTAATTCATTCTGGGCACTTTGGCTTCAGTGAATCTCCAATTGATCCCCCCCCCGCTCCCCGACTCTGATAGTCTTTTCCTGGTTAATCAAGAATTCCCTTTCTGCTCATTCATCCATGCCATTGTAAGTAGGAAAGTAATTTAGGCTTTTGGCTCTCAGCTTCGTCATTTGTGAAATAACCTCCCCAGACTCTAAAGTTCTGTGTCCAAAATACAAACTAGGATTTCCAGTAATAATAATTTATGTGTATATGATGATTGATAGTTTCCAGAGTTTCTTCCCTGTATAGTTCTGACCTTAGTTCTATGAGATGGGGAGAATAGGTATTTTTCTCTTTCTTTTTAGATAAGGATATTGCAGCTCAGGAAGATGAAGTAACTTATCCCATATCAAACAAATAGTAAGTGGGTGAATCTGAACTTTAAATTCAGTTTTTCCCACATAAGGTGATGTTTCCTTTAGTAGGAAGTTTCTCTCTTGAAACCTAAGTTTCTTCATTTATTAATTATAAGTTTGTGTGTGTGTGTGTACTTTCTTGCTTTGGGAAGGGTTTCCTTACACTTAATTGAGTTTGGGGTAGAATTTTGTGACTGGTTTTTATCAGTGAAGGAGTCTCCTAGGATATCTAATTAAGAAGATTAGAAGGAATGTGTTACCTTTCTAGTATAGAATTTTGGTGTTATTGTAAACCCCTCTATCAAATGTAATTGTATTTTTCAATTGTAAATCCATTCTTCCAGAAACATAATATACTTATTAAATAGTACTCTTTGTGAATAGGGAAATTATGAATACAGTAGAAGCAATCCCTGCTTCAGGCCAATAGAATACTCTGTGAAAAATGGTACATTTCCATTTATCTGTTTACCTGAAGGTATGTTTATCTAGAGTCATTTGTGTGTGTCTTCAGTTTTGTTTATTCCAGTCATATGTGCAATTGTAATTTAATTATTCAGACTGATGAAATATGAGTAACAAGTATAAAGGGTTGTTGATTTAATGAAATTCAAGTTGAATTCTTTGTAAAGACTTTGTAAAGGTGAATCACTAAAACAAACTTTGGTCTAAATAGGTATGGGCTACACAACTATGAAATATTGCCTGGGGTGGGTGTAAGGGATGCATGTTAAAAATCTCGAAGGATCCTGCATTCAACTTGCTTTTGTAAGTTCCTTTAAGCACTCACTGACTTTAAATAAATCAAAAACTTTAAACTGTCACTGACCTAAATAGATGATATATTTTGGTACAGTTTAAGCAAGAATAATAATATGATTTAGCAAATCTAGAGTCAATGGCAGCTCTTGGTCCTAAATCAAAAGTTTGGTCAATAGGTGTAAAATTTTATGTTTTAACTTTAAATAAGCTAAATACGTTAAAATTGGCTTTAACTGGTTTGTGTGTCTCAGTATCCTGTGCAAAATGAAATGAGAATAATTTTTCCTAACAAGGACATTTTTTTGAATGTGTGAGGATTAAATGAGATAATACATGCATAACACCTAGAACAGTGCCTGGCACAAGTACTAAAAAAGTTAGCTATTGTTGTCGTCTTCATTGTTGTCATCATCATCAGCAGCAGCAGCAGCATTTAAAATTATCTGCAGTAAGGCTTATGTACACATTTTAGAAACATAACTTTCTGGATCACTAACTGCTTTTCTCTTGTAGCTTTTCGGATTGTCTCTTTGTCTTTCACCTTTGCCATTTTAATTATGATGTTTCTTGGTGTGGGCCTGTTTGAACTCTCTGCTCTTCCTGGGCTTGTATAGTTATTTTCTTGGCCAGGTTAGGAAAGTTTTCAGTGTTATTTCTTCAGATAGATTCTGTTTTTTGCTTTCTCTCTTCTCCCTTTGGTACCCCTATCATGTGAATGTTGTTGCTATTGTGTTGTCTCAGAAATCTGTTAAACTATCCTCATTTTTTGGGATTCTTTTTTCTTTTTGCTGTTTCAATTGAGTATTTTCTTGTCTTCCAAATCATTGATTTGATCCTCTGCTTCATCTAGTCTGCTGGTGATTCCTTCTAATGCATTCTTCATTTCAGGTATATTTTTCACTTCTGACTGGTTCTTTTTTATGGTTTCTATGTCCATTCTTATGCTTGCCATCTCTTTGTTGAAGTTCTAAGTTCCTTGAGCATCCTTATAACAATTATTTTCAATTCTTGTCTCTGTAGGTTTCTTGCCTCCATTTTGTCTAGTTCTGTTTCTGGAGTTTTCTCCTGTTCTTTCATTTGGGACGTATGTCTTTGTTTCTTCATTTTGGCTGCCTGTCCGTATTTGTTTCTATGTATTAGGTAGGGCTGCTATGTTTTCCAGTCTTGCCTGGTGGCCTTATGTAGTAGGTATCCTGTGGGGCCCAGTGGCACAGTCTTTTTGGTTACATAAGCCAGGTGCTCCAGGAGTGTTCCATGTGTGAGCTCCTGTTGTAGTTGAATCTTGATTTCTGTTGGCATGACAGTGGGTGGTATTGACCCTCAGGCTGACAGGTTGTGGGTTTGGCCATGTCTACAGTTTACAGGCTGCTGCTGTGGAGGGGGCTTAGCCCACAGAAGGGGATTCACCCAGTGGGTTCTGGTGCCTGTTGAGACAGCCTTTTGTGTGTACCGATTGTGGAGTGAATTGGGTCATGCTCTGCTGTGGTCTGAAGCCAACCTTCAAGTATGTTGGTTCTGGGGCCTCTTGGGAGGGGCTTTGGTGCAGGCCCAAGTCAGCCACTGCCTGTGACTGGCCGGGGACTACCTGGTAGGAGCTAGAGAGCAGCCCACAGTTGGTTACTGCTTGAGCTATACCTGGAGGTGTGTGGGAGAGGTCACACCACATTGTAAACAGAGGATGGTTCTACCTGTACTGGGTCTGGGGTAGGTCTGCAAAAATCCAGGACACTGAGGCCTGCTGCTACTTGTCAGCTTCCATAAGGTTCAGCTGCTGATAAAGCCTCCTGTGGTACACAGGTTGAGTGAGGCAGGGTCTCAGTGAGTCAGCAGCAGTGGAGATCACCAGGCCAATCAGATTCCGATTTGGCCTGTGGGGGAGGGCTCAACAGAAGAAAGATGACGCCTGCCTGCCAGCTGCATAGGAGGAGGGTTCCGCTCAGGGAAAATGGGGACTGTCCCTCCACTCTTCACTCCAAAGTTACACAACTCAGTCTCTCCCCACATGGCCCCAATGCCTCTGGAGTCACTGTCCCTCTGGCAGAGCCTAGAGTGAGTGCCTGCGCAGGCCCTTTAAGAGTCCCTCTGGGTTTCCCACAGCCTTACATCCCACTGTTTTTCACAGCCAGAAGTTGTGGGGGCTCCCGCGCCCCCACCCCCACCCCACACCAGTACTCTGGACTGGGGAGCCTGGTGTGAGGGGCTATTGTCCTTTGCTCTTTCAGAGATCCTTTGGGGCAGAGATGTCTCTCCCAATTTTCAGCTGCCACATGGGAGTGTGGGACTTGCCCGTTTAGTGTCTCCACCCCTCCTACCACTCTCAACATGGCTTTTTTATATCCTTAGTTATAAAACTTATGTTCAGCTAGACTTCAGATGGTTCTTTCTCCACGATGACTGTTCTATAATTTAGTTGTAATTTTGTTGTATTCACAGGATGAGTCAAGCACAGTTTATCTAATTCGCCATCTTGGATCTCCACCTGAATCAGGGAACCTATTTATTTCTTACTCTTACCCTGCCCTTATTTTCAGGATTTATGAGAAGAGGAAATTTGACTATAACTACCTGTTCTCAGGAAGTGCTGAGACCTGAAAATGTCTATGAGACATAAGTGAAAGGGTTAGGTGTAGTCTCAGCTGAAGACTATCAGAAAGATTTAGGTATAGCGAGTGTAAGGTGTATTGGTGGAGTTGTGTGGAGTACTTACGTGCCACCTGTCCACACTGAGCCTAGATCTAGTCACGTTGTTTCTCACTTAAATGGACACTAAGCTTCACATGGTTCTGTCACAATTTTAAATAGAGAACGAAGTAAGGAAAAGAAAATACAGTCTTGACAAAAACTCCTAGTAGCTAAATTCTAATAGTTGTGTGGTAGGCATTGAAAGGGTAGGCATTGTACTGTATTCCATCAATTCCTAAATGCTTCTGCTGACCAGTAGGTTACAGGTTTTCATTAATGAATCCACATTTAAAAAGTGCTTTTTCAGAGGGGAATTAAGCTTTTACCTGCTTTCTTTCTGAATGCTGCTACACATACTTTCATGTCATTTTACATCATGTTTTTCTACTTAAGAATGTACTCCTTATAGAAAAGAGATTCAAACTTCAGGGTCAGAGACAAAACCAACACTGCTGATAGTTCCCTTGTTGGTTTGAATGTTATAATATTTGATTCAGTACCGATAGCATTAGAAAGTATGCACTATCAACTGTTTCTTTTACTATTATTATTATTAATATTATTATTTAAACAAGTGATACCATTCACCTTCTGTAGATGAGTTATATGGCACTTCCATAATTTTTATTTATTTTTTTTTCTTTTTGTTTTTTTGTTTTTTTGTTTTTTTGTTTTTTTGTTTTTTTGAGGGCAGTGTTACTGGCCCTCCTATGTGGGACCGAACTGGGGCCGCTGGCTTCCCAAGCCAGCGCTTAACCACCGCGCCACTCGGCCGGCCCTTCCATAATTTTTTAAAAAATAAAGCAAATAGGTAGCAAAGTGGAATTTAAGATGTTTTCCACAATTGAAATAATTTTTAAATGATTATTCTCAAGTTATTAAGATACCCTTTTGCATCTTTAAATAGTACAACTATCACCAGTGGTCACTTTCGGTGCCTATTATGGAATTTAGATCTATTTGTTTTTCATATTGTAGTCCATCCTTACCTGTCATAAAGCTTTTGGATAAAAGATAATATTGCCTTTCTACTTCATGGCTCATTATAGTATTGAGATTACCTCAGCTCATACGACGTACATATTTTTACCCATGAAACTTATTCAAATTTTTCCTCTACTCTGTCTTTACTGTGCTTGCCTTTCAATCATTACATGTAGTATGGATTTTGGCTGTCCTCAAGCTTTAGCCCTCAGGTGTGTCTTCATATATTGTTATTTCCTCTTCTATATGCCAGCATTTGTTAACATGCATTCCTCTTTCTAACTTACACTTTTATTCCTTAATTTGTTGATCAGCCTTGTTTTTCTTTTCTTTCGTTTCTTTTTTTTTTTAATCTGTACTGTATCTATCGAGTTATTTTACATGAAGACAACAGTGGAACTTAAAAAAACTAGATAGCCTCCCAGAAATGAGCAGTCTTTATATTGAAGTACAATAGGCTAGGTATTCAGGCTCTACCCAGTGGGGATCTACACATTATATCCTTTGGTTATACAAGATTTTTAAGCAAGTAGGGTTCAAGAGAATTTTCTTCTTCATATGAAATTTCTGTTAGTCAACACAGTATTCAGAATCCTTGCTAACCATGTTTCTAGGCAGAGAAAAGAGTTGCTTTCAGTTTGGTTATGTTCAGAGTCCTGTGTTCTTGATTTATATCCCAGGGGCCCATCCCCTTGATATTTTAAAATTTAGATTGTTGATTAAGGCATTTTTGTAACTGGCCTGGGATGCATTGCCAAATTTCAGGTGATGGGTTAATAATACATCACTGGCAGTTTTGCTGCAACAATGAAATTGACGTAGGCAAGTAAGTTGGCTTTAGTGCATAATAGTGGTCAGAATATCTGGAACCTGAGGTTGATATGATAGAAAAAAATCATCAATTAGGTGAATGTGCAAATACAATGGTGGATATCATTGCAAGATGAAAGACAATAACTTGATCAAATTCTAGCTAAGAAAGTTCTCATTTCTCTGAATTGGAGAAATGAATGGAGGACAATCTAAAGATAAGAATATTAACAACAGTAGCATCTTTCTTTTGCTTATTTTTCAAATAGCATATTTTTTGGTTATGTTGAAAAATTTTGCTGTTATCCATTGAATATTTAACAAATGCACAAAGAAAAATCAGACTGATGTTCCACATAAAGATCTGCTGAATATATACATACACCTTTAAAAAATATGTATTCATGAAATTTTGACTAAGCTGATCAACTGTAATAATAAATTCCATTGAATTATTTAGCTTATCAAGTAGCAGATAAGATATTGCTGCCTGGAATTATTGGCCTGATGTTATCTATAATTTTGTTTAATAATTTATTCATTCATTCATTCACTGGGCACCTACTATATTGGGGGTTGTATTTGTTAAAGTAATTAATGCAAAGATGACTAAGACATGGCCCCTGCCTACTAAAATTTGTAGCCTAGCAGCTATTTTATAAAACATTCTTAAATTTGGCCTTTATTGTAATAATGTATTTTATTATTTCACATTCAATAGGTCTAATTATTATTGTTATGATCATATATGTAATTTGCATCTTCAGTGTTATAAATATTATATTTAATGCACTGCCAATACCTTTAAACAGATTATAACCCCTAAAAAAATCCCATAAAATCTTATAAATACTAATATAAATATTATGGTAAACCTAATTTTATCAAATACTTTTTATAGGGTTAATACTGGTTTTCAATCATCTCATCCTCTTTTCTTTCATCTGATTTCTTCTTTATTTAGAAGAGATGGAAAAGGACAACTGGAATTCGGTAGTGAAAATCTAGTGTGAACAGGAAACCTAACAACAGTCTTGGTTTTAACCTGTTTTCTAGTTCAGTAAAATGCCAAGTTAGGAGGCACAGATGATGAGATGAAGAAATGTGCCAGTGCCTTATGTGAAGTATCTTATATATGCCATGTTAAGGATCTAAAAATGAGGTGGGAAACATTAAAGGGCTTTAAGTAAGGAAACAACTTCTTATGTTGAAGAAAAACAAAACAAAACACTTCAGCACTTGAGTGAGGAAAATGGGGTGTAAAGAGAAGAGACTAGAGCCTATGAGACCAGTTCACAGATAATTATGGTAACCGGGATGAAATACAATGAGGGGCTGAACTGAAAACAGCTGCAAAGCTGTGAGGAACCTCAAGAGGAATGGATTCAAGAGATTTTTAGGAGGTAGATTTGATAAGATTTGGGGACTACCTAAATGGAGGTTTGGGGGCTGGATGCTGTTAAGGAGAAATAAGTTTAGGGTGACTCTCGATTTTTTCTTGAGTACTTACCTGTGTGGTAGTATTCATGGAGGAAAAGATTATTTCAGGAGAAGCAGGTTCCTGGCCAGCCTGAGGTTGGGGAGTGTGTGAGGGTGGGAGATAAGGAAGAATATAAATAATTCACTTGAATTTCAAGCATACATTTACTTTGCTTTGAGAAAACTTGGTGTGACCCTGTGACCTGAAAGCGTAAAAATTCGGGTAACTCTGGCATGTTGAAGCAGGCTAAGGAGAGTGACTTTCACGGGAGACTGCTGATTAGGGAATTTTAGTGGAAATAGAAAGCCTGGAATCAGATATTTATTCTTGGAGTCATTGTTTCCCAGATTTTCTTTAATGGAAGCTTTCCCCCATTTTGTTAACCAAAACCTAAACTGGCTTACTCACATGTTTTAACCTTTTGATGTGTCTGGGAGTCCTTGGAGAGTAGCTGCTTTAAGGAGATATCTATTTGAGGAGGGAGTATGGTAATGAAGGCAAGTTCAAGTACCAGCTATATGAATTGCTAGATAAATAACCTTGCATAAACCACTTAACCTTTTTGGGTTTCCATTTGCTCACCTCTAAAATAAGAGGGTTAAATTGGATAATATCTGAGAAGCTTTTTAACAGTGAAAAACCTATGATTTTTATGACCCTGTGAATAGCATGATTATACCTGTAGGTTTAACATCTTTAGAAACTTCAACAGACTTCCAATTAAACCTGGTGATTGAACATGTTTTTCCTTGTTCCTTTCTAGGTAGGGACTAAAAGTGTGAGTAAAGGACTAAAAAAAATAAAATAAAATAAAAAAATAAATAAACAAATTTGCAAGCATAAGGAAGAACATATGAAAGAGATAGAAGTTTTGGAAGATGTAATGTGGATGGAGGAATTAGTAGAACTGAGAAAGTTACATACAAGTGCTTGGAGAGTGTTGTGCCAATGAGAAAGCAAGCCAGTTTATGCTCCAGATTTGGCTCAAGAATTGAAAACAGTAAGCCCTATGGAAGACAATAGCTGAAGTACAAATAAATTATAATTAATATACTCAGAGAAATAGGAGAAGATAGTGCTTCCATGAAACATGATAGAATGATATAAAACAGGAATAATCAGAGAATAAACACTCTTATGATAGCTGATATAACTTTAATAGAAGGATTGAAATTTTCCTGAAAATACAGCAAAAAGTCAAATAAATGGAAAATAGGAGTGAACAGATAAAATCAAACAGTCTAACAAGCCAAAACTCTGATTAATAGAAGTTGCAGAAAACAGAGGAGAGCAAAGAAAATGAGAGATTATAATAAAATTATATTACAAAAATTTTCAGAACTGAAGAACACAAGTTTCTAATTTGACCCAGAATCTGCTGGGTGCCCATAAAAAATCTAAAACAGATCTATAATGAGTACCTAACTGGAATATTTTAGAATACCAGCGATATAGAGATAATAGTAGAAGCTACTTGAGAGAAAAAAGTAAATCCTACATACACATTGGCTCAAGAATCAGAAAGGTATCTGATCTCTTAATGGCAACATTCATAACTAGAAGATGTGGCTTTAAAATTCTGAGAGAAATTACTTTTAACTTGTAATACTATACCTTGCCAAACTATTAATAAGGTGTAAGAGTAGAAAGAAGACACTTTTAGATACATGATCCTCTAAATTCACCTTCCATGGCTGCTTTCTGAGAAATCTTTTTGGAGAATGGGGTACATCCAAATGAGGAGAAACAGAAGAAAAAGAGGAAGACAGAGTTTTAAGGAAATAAGTGATGAGAATAAGATGAGAAGAGTGAAGGGAAGTTCCTGGACAGCAGCTGTGCATTGATCTTAATTAAGAATAATCGGTCCTTAGTTGAGCAGGAGAATGGAAAAATGGAGAAAAGGATGTGTTCAAAGGGAAGAATTGGAATTGATAGAATGCTTCATGGTTGAAAATGTGAAGCATATTCAGAGAGGTTTTACATTTCTGTTGTAGAGCTTGCGAATGGGCGACAAAAAGTGGCAATGTTAACTCTAGGAAGGAAAATTGTTAATGAAGGAAGGAAATATGTTAAAAATATAGAAGTTGGCTGAGTATTAGAACGATAAAAATAAGGGAAATGGGTGGTATAAGAGAGCTAAATCATAATCTTCCGTAATACGAAGTTAATAGATTATGTCTAGAATTTACAAATAAAAATAAGAATATAAGCACATTGTTTAGAGATAAAGATGTAAACACTAGAACGAATTTTGAGAGGGGTCTTAAAGTTGGAATATGGGCTGCTGTTTTTTTTTTCTTTTAGTTTTTATAAGAGTTAATTTGAGCCAAAACGACGACATATGCTGGGGAGAAAGATCTCAAATGCTCAGGAGATTAACAGTTTTGCAGCTTCTTTTATGCATTTGAAATTAAGGAGGGAATGTCAGGAAATTACATAAAGGTGGGAGAAAGCAAGGCAGGGATTGAATGACAGAATAGATAACAAAATTATGTGTTCTCTTGAGGGTGGTTATTTCAAATATGTGTTAAACTAGATGCACAGAAACAATGGACAGGGCTTACTTAAGGCAAAGATAAACGTGTTACTAAAGAAGCCATATGCCTGGGGCGTGACCACCCACTAGACCTGCCCACTTAGGAATTTATGATCAGATCACCCTGTGAGGTTACTTTTCATAGAACCTGTTGTTTTCCATCCATAATTCCCCCTTTTGGTCATAAGTCAGTCCAAAGGATGACAATCCATTGATGACCAACCTTTTGGTTGGACAGTGTGGTCTCACAGAGCTAGGAAGGCTCATTCCTAGGAAGTCTCGGTATCCAGGTCAACTTATTAACCATTGGGGAAGGGGCAATACTGTAACCAAGAGATCTGAGTTGAGGCTGGATTTTCCCAAAATGGGAAGGGCAGGTAAAAAGAAGGCAGTCAGGTCTTATGGATTTCATTGGGGAAAAATCCCACTCTGGATCATTTCTACCCTGTGAACTGAGTTTTATCTTCTGTCTCATTTTCCTGTATTTGGTATTTAGTATAACATTTACGTAAGCTATGAAAAAGTATTAACAGTTACCGTACATGTTCAGCAATCATAAACGGTTTGACTATATAGAAAAACCCAAAGATCAAATATAACTATTATTATTATTATTATTATTATGACTAATATCATTAGCAGACAGGTAAAGACAATTGGTTTCTGAGTTCAGTGTCAATATACAGGCCTTGTTGATGTCTTTGGATAGCTGTCTACCTATGATGTCAGCAGTCTCACCCTAGAGGACTCTGATGGCCATTGTATGCAGAGGCAATTTATAGAGGCAAGTGTCAGAGACAGGGGTAGATGTCCCTTCATGGTTAGGTGCCGGATAAGGTCCCTTCCAATGATGTTGGAGTGTCCTTTATTTGATGTCCTTTCCAAAAAAATAATATCTAAAGTAGTTGTCTCCTAGGAGCTTGCTCTGAAACTGTTTTGCTTTTTTTTTTTAAAATAAATATTGTGGTACTATTTAACTAGTCAACTATACAGATGTATTACTTTGAAAACAATGAGAAATGATAATTTAAAAATTCTAACATATTAGGAATATAAGTATTTTGGATTTTGATTTTTCAGATATAATTACTGTTGATGAAGTATACATATTTGACTTATCTGGAGGAATTAAATGGTTTATACCTTGGCATTGCTGAAATTTGGACATTCTGTCTCTTGAGAATAAATATTATTTGGAGGGGCTTCTTATCCCTATAAGGTACACTTGTTGTTTGCACGGTAAAAGCTATGGTAAGAAATCTAAAAGTTGTTGCTGAAATTCTCAGTCCTTAAGTATGTGTTCTAAATGAAAGAAAGTCATTAACTACTGATAGCTAAGGAGAAATAAAAATACATGAGTAAACTTTCATTTAACTTTGTAGGTAGAGTTATATAAGACAAATTAAGCATAGTTCACTTGTTAAACAAAGAATAGCTTTCCCTCATTCCAAGTAACGTCCAAATACTTAAGATCAAAAACTGCACATGGGTAGTTTATGCATTCTCATGGAATGCTTTTAACTGTTCACTGACTCATTACCTACTCATCTGTAACTAACGTAAAACCACTTGTGTTGTGGTTTACAAAAATATGGAGGTTATATGATTCAGTGTATGTAGTTCAGAATTTAGATTATCTTTCAATAATCAAAAACATCCTTTGCTAAAAAATCCAGTATGAATGTGCTCAAAATACCAAGTGCTTTTGAAGTTTTAAAATAAAAAACTCCAACAACAAAAAAGTCTAACAAACGGACAAACAAAAATCCCAGAATATGTAAACAAAAGTGTTTAGCAGAGATTCTTAAACCTCCTTGAGAGAATTTTTAGAACATAAGAGGGGCAGAGACACAGAGACGGAGGTGTTATAGAAAGGAAGGGAATTTCTCCTTGAATTTTTTTTTTTTAAACCAAGGACATTTGGTGTTGAGAGGAGAAGGAGAGGAGGAGAAATGAAGAAAGAGCATGATTTGTCTCAAATAATTATTTTGTAATTGATTGGAGCTTATAAAGGTTTTCATTGATAGTTGTACGGGAGGGAGACTTATAAGTTTCAATGCTGACACTTTGAAGAGTTGCCCTGTTGTTGCAGCTGCTTGGGCAGCCTTGCTCACACATCAATGGCGCATTGTGGCAGCTTGCTCTGCTTCCGTGTTGCTGATGGACGTTCTCCAGGCAGTGAAGGGCAAAGGGGCTGGCAGTGCTGGTAACTGGCATAATAGAAGTCGTTGGACCAGTTTAGAGTGTATGTGTGTGAACCGAACACTTAATGACAGATTCTATATTATGATCAGTGTAAGTTCAGGGTTAGAAAGTACTTTCTGGTTAATTAACAGAGATGGGAATATATATATTTTTATGTTGTCTTTTTTGTGGCGTAGAGTGCATGTTATTTAGTTTTCATGCAGTGCTTCGTAGAAGAGACTAATATTTATGGCCTGGAAAAAATAAATCAGTGTATATTGAGATATAACCAAACTGAAATATTTCCATCATAAAAAATTTGACTTTTACTGTTCATGATACTTAATTATTGATTTATTAGGATATCCTAATTAAATATTTTCTGCTATTTGTGAAAATATGTTCTAGTTTTTTTTTTCAGCTCTCTTCTGTATATCCAATATCACTCTTATTTTTTTAGAATCATAAATTGTAGAAGGGATATGAAAAGTGACCTCATACTGAACAGATAGGGCCATTACTTGGAAGAATATGACATGTTAGGAGGTGAAGCAGAGAAGGAAGAGATTATCAATATTTATTTATTTACTTGTATTATTCCCTACTAAGAGGAATCACCTTCATATTGGAAGGAGGGAATGGAAATCAATGATTTAATTGGTTAGTAAGAGGCCATTTGGTCAAATTTAAAATTTCACAGAATTTGGCAATTATTTGAAAACTGTAATCACCACAATTTAAAAAAAAAACCCTGCACATTTATACAATGTGTGTTCTCAAAGCATTGTCAATGCATATTTTTACTGGATCCTTATGGGATCCTGAGACATAAGGAGTTATAATTATTCCCATTTTATAGGTGAGGAAAGAGAAAAGCAAACAACTAAAGAATTTTGAATAGTAGGTACTAGGTGAGACCTTTTCACTTAATCTCCTTTAATATTCATTATCAGGAGGGGGAATGGTAAAAGAGGGTAAACAGGTCAAATATATGGTGATGGAAGGAAAACTGACTCTGGGTGGTGAACACACAATGTAATATACAGATGATGTATTACAGAATTGTAAATTTTACTAACCATTGTCACCCCAATAAATTTTAATTAAAAAAATTCCCCCCTTCCAAATTCATTATGGGCAAGAAGATGCTATTACCTCCATTTAAAGATGTGTTAACTGAAATTAAATAATTTTTTAAAGCCACACAGCTGTCCATCAAAGCATCTGGAATCCAAACCTAAGGACTTTTGTCCCAAAACATATCCTTTTCCACTGAAATTCACAATTTCCAGATATAATCACATTTGGAGAGTTGGAAGATATAAAATACTGGATATAAGCAAATGTGTAAATTCTTAAAGATAAAATAAAGACAAATTTTGTAACCTACAGAATTAAATTTGTTTATTTCCAACAAAATTCTGAAATGAAATATTAGATTATTTGTGAGCATGTAGAAACCAAGGTGATTACTAAGAGCCACATTGCTATTTCACCAAGAGCAAGTCATGTCACACTAATCTCATTTTCCTTTTTTGATAAAGTTAACTAGGTTATTAGATAAGAACACTTTGCAAACATATATATCATGGTGTAAGCAAGGGATTTGACAAAATGATAGCAGTAGATTTAGGTAGATTCATAAGCTATTTGAAAAACTTTACTCACATAGTCATATTTGATTTTGTTTGTTTTTGGTCAATATTTATTAATGACCTACTTAGGAAAACATACTCTCAACTTGGATCTAGGAGAAAGATTTCCTGTAGAGGTGGCATTTTAACTGGGCCTTGAGTTATGAGTAGGATTTGTATAAAGAAATAGGGAAAAGGTTTGCAGGTAATAATATTAGCTCGCATTTATTGACTATATGTTCTGTTCTATTTATCCTTCACAAGAATCATTTTGAGGTAGATTCTGCATTATTATTCCTATATTAAAAATGATACTACTAAGTTACAGACAGTTTTAAGTATAACTTGCTCTATAAACTGTTGGAGTCAGGATTTGAAATTAAGCCGTTTACCCTAGAGCTTGTACTATGAAGAAATAAAATTTTTAAAAAACAGGTATGAAGAGGAGGTTGTTCGGGTAATGATACTCAGTTCAATATGTCAACTTAGGAATAACTAGAGAAAGATATCAAATGTTGTCTTTAACTTTGTTGTTGTCAATGTTTTTTATAGATCAGTAGCTTCAATGAAAAGATAAGGAATTTATATAAAATTTCAAGATATTCAAAGATGAACTTTAATAAGAATAAATATAATTTCTGTATTTTGTTTAAAAATATTAACATAACCAGGTACCACATGAAAAACATGATTTTTGCTTTTTTTCTTTCTCATTTTTTTAGATATTATTATGTTTTTCAATTATAGTTGATATACAATATTATGTTAGTTTTAGGTGTACAACATAGTGGTTAGACATTTATATAACTTACGAGGTGATCACCCCAGGAAGTCTATCTAATACCTATCTGACACCATACGTAGTTATTAAAATATTACCGATTATATTCCCTGTGGTGTACTTTACATATCAGTCACCATTTTTATATTTGATAATTTGTAATTCTTATTCCCTTCATCTTTTTCATTCATCCCCTCAATCCCCCTCCCTTCCAGCAACCATCACTTTGTTCTCTGTATCTATGAGTTGTTTCTGTTTGATTTGTTTTTTAAATTCTGCATATAAGTGAAATCATATGGAACTTGTGTTTTTCTGTTTGACTTACTTCACTTAGCATAATACCCTCTAGGTCCATCCATGTTGTCACAGATGGCAAGATATCATTCTTTTTTTATGGCTGAGTAATGTTCCATTGTGTATATATACCACATCTTTTACTCAATGGTCTATTGACAGGCCCTTGGGTTGCTTCCATATCTTGGCTATTGTAAATAGTGCTGCAGTGAACATGGGGGTGCACATATCTTTTCAGATTAGTATTTTGAATTTCTTCAGATAGATACCTAGAAGTAGAATTGCTAGGCTGTAAAGTAGTTCTATTTTTAATTTTTTTAGGAACCTCCATACTGTTTTCCATAGTGGCTGCACCAATTTGAAATCCCACGAACAGTGCATGAGGGTTCCCTTTTCTCCACAGCCTCTCTAGTACTTGTTTATTTATTGATGATCATTCTGAGAGGTGTGAGGTGATATCCATTAGTGATTTTAATTTGCATTTCCCTGATGATTAGTGGAGTTGAGCATCTTTTCATATGTCTATTGGCCATTGTATGTCCTCTTTGGAGAAGTCTCTCTTCAGGTCTTCTGCACTTAACAGATGTATCACTGACTAATACTTTTTCCCATTCAGTAGGCTGACATTTCATTTTGTTGACGGTTTCCTTCACGCTGCAAAAACTTTTTAGTTTGATGTAGTCTCATTTATTTATTTTTTTCTTTTGTTTCCCTTGCCTGAGTAGATGTATCCAAAAAAATATTACTAAGAGCAATGTCAAAGAGTTTACTGCTTATGTTTTCTTCTAGGAGTTTTGTGGTTTCAGGTCTTACATTTATGAGTATGCATGAATTTTAAAAACATTATGCTGAGGAAAAGAAGCTAGACCCCAAAGAGTCTCTATTGTATGTATTAAATTTACATCACATTGTAGAACAGGCAAAATGAATCTTTAGAAGCAAGCATATCAGTGTTTGCCTAGGTCCAGGAGTAGGAATGAAGTATTGAATGGGAAGGTCTACAAGGGAACATTTTTTGCATTGATTGAGATGTTGTATCTTGATTGTGGTGGTGGTTAGATGGTCATGCAAATTTTTCAAACTGCAGCAAACTGTACACTCAAAGTGTGTCCATTATATTGCATGTAGTGTATATATTGATAAAGTTGATTAAAAAATGATTCGCATCCTAGGGTGCACTAAAAGAAATATATTGTCATAGTCAAGAGAGATATTTGTTCAACTGAAGATGAATGAAGTTGTAATGGCAGCTCATCTACCAGAAGTATTGGAGAAGGCAGAGGGGTGATGACATGATATTTAATTCTGTGACTCTACAATAATTTTGAGAATGATGTATAAGTAATTGGAATATGAAGATTTTTTTTTTCAATAGAGAATTTATACAAGCACATACTCTGGAATAGATAATCTCAAAGAGTGCTCCAACAGAATAAAGCAAGCTATTTGAGGCACTAATTAGACACAACCAATTGTTATGCAGCTACTTCTCATTTTAAAGTGTACTGTGAAGTATAAGAGGAAAAAGTATTTCTTTTTCTGTTTTTTTCCCCCCATTTCATATTAAGTCCAAACAATCTCTAAGTAAATATTGGTAACCACTGAGGTAAATGATATGCCTTAAAATTGAGAAGGAAGGATTTGGTTATGAAAGAACTAGATAGCTATATGATTTAATTATCTCACTATATACTGAGGATTGCCCCAAATACTCTCATCAGAGATCATTATTTATACATCTGTGTATCTTTTTTTAATAATTCTTGAGGAGATGACACTTCAAAGAAACAAAAATATAATACATATAATACATATATTCTATACATTAGTTTTAAAAAATATTAGAGATAGAAGAGACACATTTGTTTTTCTGGGATATATGTGAAAAGAGAGCCAAGGTGGCTACCCAAATGAAAGAATGATGGGGACAGATTTCAGCATTCAGATTGGTCTCTACTATAGAGTTACTACAGAGTAATAAAAATTAAATAATGAGTAAGATTGATTAATTATAAAGATTTTTAAATTTAGTGAGAACCCAATTAAAGAATTAAATTTATTGTTATTTTTTTAAAGATTTTATTGGGGAATTGAGGGAGGGAAACAGTGTTGGGGAATCAGGGAAGGGGAACAGACAAGTTGCTGTCCTTTTGTTCTTTATTCTAATTGTGGAGGACATCGCTTCACTGGCTCATGTTGGTATTATCATTGCGCTTTTTCTGGGTGAGGCAGTTGCTCACCGGCCACTGGACGGCCGTTCACAGCAACTCATGGCAATTCACGAAAGCCAATGCTAGCTGTCGGCCAGCTCACTGCAGTCTATGCTGTTGCCTGCGATTCACAGCAGCCCAGCTCCAGGTTGAGCTGTTGTTCAACATCTTAGCTGTAGAGGGCGCAGCGTCACTGGCCCTCATGTGGGACCTGAACTGGGGCCCTGCTGCTCAGAGCTGGCTTCCCAAGCCAACTCTTAACCAACATGCCACTTGGCTGGCCTGAAACTTATTGTTAATAATAACTAGAAACAAATCAAACATCAAAATGCTTACATGCTTGTTTGCAGTGGTGGAATTCTGAACAGTTTTTTATTCATAAATTTATACTTTTTTACATTTTAAAAATTTTCTATAAAAGTATAGTTTTATAATGGAAGATTAAATATACTTCAAATATTATAATAAAACTCTTAAAAATTTAAATTTATGACTTTTTAATTGAAGTTTTGTTTTGTTTTGTTTATATAGGATAATCAGTGTTTGAAATGAAAGCTTGGCAGCTTCTTCCAAAGAAAAAGTTTGCCGGAGGAAAGATGATGAATTCCCATTTAATAATACAACAGAGTTCTAAACCCATCTTTTTGACTCCATATTTCTTTAATACACAAGATATAACAGTATTGTGGTCTAGGCACTTTCAACTTTAGAGAGCTGTGGTATTTTCAAATTCTGATTAAACTGCATCCATTAAGATATCACTAATGCTGAAACTGTGATAATTGCCAAAAGAACCTGTTGAAATTTGTCTTATGAAAAAGAGGTTTGTGAGGGACATTGAGATTATAACCAACATTACTAGAATATTTTCTAGTCTACATAGGAGAATAAACTATCTTTAAGAAATTATTTTAGTCATGTTAATTTCTATTCTTCCAATTAACTAACATCTCTTACTTTTCTATATATTTATTTAAGAAAGAACCACTAAATCTTAATCCTGGCCTCCACCAGGTTTACCTTGCCAGCCACAAACTCCTACTCATCCATCATATCTGAGTTTAAACATCTCCCAAGGGAATCTTCTTGAGCATATGTAAGATTCCTTTCTCAAATTATATCATAAAATCTCATTTTTTTCCTCCAAAATCTACTCTCTACTGATAGTTATGTATTTATTTGTATAATTATTGATTAATGTCTTACTCCCAGTAGACATTAATTAAATGAAAACAGGTATTGTGTCTATTTTTATCCTTCTTATTGTCATTCTAGGAACTAACAATATCCAAAAATATAATAGGATCTCAATAGTTATTTATTTATTTATTTATTTATTTATTATTTTTTTGAGGGCAGTGTCACTGGCCCTCACATGTGGGACCTGAACTGGGGCCACTGGCTTCCCAAGCCAGCGTTTAACTACTGCACCACTCGGCCGGCCCTCAATAGTTCCTTATTGAATTAGTATCTAAATGTCTGAATGAATTATTGAATGAATACACCCAACAGAAAATTTGGACAAGGTACTTTAAGCTTAAAGATTTACCATTATAAACTTTCAATTAAATAATTTATAATTTAGGTAACACCAATTTGGAGTTTTTGAGTATTGGGACAGAATTGGGACCTGAAATTGAAGAAAATGCTTGAAAATGGTAAAGCAACCTTTAAAAATCAGTATTCTGTAATTTTGTGTTCCTGTAATTCTAGCTTGACTTTAGCATTCTGTTGTTCTAATTGAGTTTTATAGTAGCTTTCATTTTACTACCATCCTTTGTGGTTAGTTTTTTCTATAGGTGAAACCACATAGTAATATTCTAGCTATATGTCCATATCACTTTGACATAATTATAGCCTTTAATCAGAACTGTCATCCATACATAAAAAGTTTTATCAATAAGTTCACATGCCAGTTAACCTGTATTTATAAGATGGTATGTGATTGAATATTTATAGCAGGGATTATAGAAAGTTAAATTAAATCAGAAACCATTGTGAGATGAGGACCAATCATATGAATGCATAAATTCCCAAGTTACCTTAACTTGTAAAATGTATTATAAATTGCTTTTACATAAAAATGTTTGACAATTTATTACTAGTTTTGGTTTCCAAGAGAAGACAGAGGAGAGCTTACTTCATTCATTCATTTACTCATTTAATCATTTAGAAAATTTCATACATGCCCCCAAATAAGATAACTCTGATTATAAGTCAATGCTTCCCTATTTTTATCATTGAAAAAAAAAACTTTGAGGGAGCTTTGGGTGAAATAGGTAGATGTTTACTTATTTAACTTGCTGTTTAGTAATTTGTATAATTAAAAATAATAACACATAAAATGTTTTAATTACTAATATTGTTTTTCAGTCCTAATTGTATGAACCAGTTTTATTCAGATTCTTCACATACATTTTAAAAATTAGTATCTTTTCAAAGTTTCCTGGAGCACATCTTCAATTTTATCTAAGTTATTTTAGTTATAGCATATTTTAAATCCAGGTGTGATACTGTCCTTAAAATTTTATCACAAGACACAAATACCATTTACATTAAGACTAGGAGAATTTTTTTTTTAAATAAAATTTATTGGGGGTGACAATAGTTAGTAAAATTGCATAGGTTTCAAGTATACAATTCTGTAATACGTCTATATATCATATTGTGCATTCTTATAGGTCATTCTGAGAGAACAGTTAAAAATAGAGGCAAAAATATTTAAAACAAATTTAGTGTTTCTAAGCCAATACTAATTGAGGTCATTTCTAGCTAATAAATCTTTCCTAAGTAGTACTATATTGTTTAAAATAAAGTAATTGGGAATGTGTCCCAAGATATGAGTTTCTCTTTTGAGAAATAATATTGAGTGAACAGCTTGCCTTATATTCTGAAATATACTGTGTTTAATATCTCCTATTTGTCTTGATGCTAGAGATATAAAAGTAATCACTAAATAGTCCCTGTTCTCCAAGAACGTATTGTGTAATGAGGGAGACATGCAGGTCATTGGACATTTTCAATACTGTATAAGAATTGATTTTGAAACTAGTTACTACAGAGAAGTATAGAGGCATATAGGAGTGACATATTACTTAAGCCAGGGAAAGCTTCCTGTAGAACATGATGGCTAAGATGGTACTGAAAAGGTGAGTATGGATTAGCCGGAGGTAGAAGTGTTAAGAGTATTGTAAAAAGAGGAAATAGCTTGTTTAAAAGACTGGAGGTTAAAAAAAAAAAAGTGTGTGACAGGTTCATGGGTATGCAGATAATTCAATATGGTTGGAGTGAAGTTTACAGGTGAGAGTGTGTATCTGCTAAAGATGAAGTTGTATAGGTAAACTATAACATAAACTTATTATAAATGTCTTTTTAGTTAGAAATCTTTAGTACATACTGTTTTGTAGATCACCCAAACATTACTGTTTTGAGACAGAAGTATTATATTTAAAATATGCTCATTTGAAATGTAAATAAAATTTAAAAAATAGTCACATCTTTATAAACAAAGGGAAAATCATTGGTTTCACTTCTTATGTGTGTGAGGAAGGACTGATAGATGACCTTTCATAACAGTCCTTAATACATAAGCTCTGTGAGAGTGGCAATTGTGAGTTTGATTCATTATGTGAAGCTTATGGTTGCTTTGAAATGTAAACAGTAATAATTATCAACATTTATTTTAATTCAGCCAAGATTATTTATCTTACCTTAAATGACAGACACTTCTGTTGGGATATAATTGTAATTATCATTATGATTTACCAATATAAATCATATGATCCCAAGACCCTGAGTTTAGCATAGGATTCAAGCACCACATTGAGTAGGTACGCCATGAGATGGTCTAGAAATGGCATGTTGTACAGTCTTGTGTGGGACTTTTGCTATCTTAGCCAAACTAATTCAGGAATAAAAGGATAATTGGCATTCAGATAGAAATAATAGACTTTTTTTGTGTGTGCACAGATACACTTTAAGTAAAAAGATAATTGGTATTTGATTTAGAAAATTTTATCAGCTACTAATAATCATATGTTTTGTTTATTCTAACATCATGATCATACTATTTCTGGGGTTGGGAGATTGCCGCAATTCCAGGTAGCTGCATAGGGAACAGCCTTGTAAACATTCAATTCACCATACGTAAGATAAATTTATGTATGAGAGCAAGCTGTTTGCTACCAATTAAATCATGATTTATTTTTGTTAAGTAAATTGTGACTTCCTGACACTGCTCTAGAGTCTTTGTATTTCTAAGTGTTTCCTACAAAATATAACAATCCCAACCATTCCAGAAAACACTCAGAATTTAATTACTAGAGAAATAAGTTAGACTCTGTACTCTTCAGTATATGGTTTCCTAAGGAAAATTGTGTTGTAATATATGTAGAGCAAGCAAACTCAGCAGAAAGATAGGACATGGCTTCTCCATGTCATATTTGTCCACTACACAGAAGCCCATAGAAGATCCATATTTGATATTACCAGAAGCAAAATCTCTTATAATGTCTCTTTAATGAGTAGAAACAAAGTTATTACCACTTCAGTAGTGTAGTAGGAAAAAAAAAAAGAAAAATCAGGGAAAGGTGATACCAAGAGAGAAAGAAACTACTTATTTTTTTTTAATTAAAATTTATTGGGGTGACAGTGGTTAGTAAAATTATATAGGCTTCAAGTGTACAATTCTATAATACATCATCTATATATCACATTGTGTGTTCACTACCCAGAGTCAATTCTTCTTCAGTCACCATATATTTAACTTAATTTACCCTCATCTACTATCCACCTTCCCACTTCCCTCTGGTAACCACTAAACTATTGTCTAAGGACCTGTATTGCATATCTGTAATCTTCATTGCTCTTGGTTCTGTGGCCATACCTTCCAGGCCTCTCATTTTGCAATATGTTTAAAGAAGTTGTGGTGCTGTGACTGAAGTGTATGGACATTAGAAGGTGGAAATTTACATAAGGATTTGTATCCTCGAGTGCCATACACATGCATAGGGTTGCTGTAGAAATAAAATGAACATTGAGAAAGAAAATCGACTAAAATCATATCTACAATGTGAGACTCTGTTTTGCTTGTTTGTGCTATTACTCAAAAGAGGATCCTTTTCAGATGCCATCCAAGCTATTTCATACCAATGAAGCCCACTTATAGACAGACTAGACTGTTCATCTGACTTTTATTACTCAGGGGCTCCATTGAATGTGATAATGGCTGGTGTTTTCTTTCACAGTGATTCATAATAAGGTATTTGGATGAAGCATGTTTTTCTGTCACAGATGAAGGCAAGGAGGATTGTTTATGATGTGAACGGGTTGCTATTCTTGAAGGTTTCTCAATAACTTCGACGTGTTTTCATATGTATGGTAGAGACCTACCTTTGCTGCATCACCTGCCCTAACTCTGACTTCTGTTTTTTGTCTTTTATAACAGTGTTTCCCTAATTTGTAGTCCTGGCAATGTATTCAGGGCCCATGAATTTTGGTGCTTTTAGAGAAAAAGAAGCAAAGAAATAATTTTGTTCACATTTAGTTTACAACATAAGAAATTATATTTTCACAAACTTTTGTGCTTAAAGTTCACATTAATAGTGAAGATAGTTTATCTCCACCAAAATCAGTTAATAGGATATAGTATATGATATGTCTTCATATATAACTTACAGGTTGTTTCCATTTGTTAAATTTTACATTGTTTGTTGTTACTTTTCTGTTCTGTTCCTAATTCGCACACAAAATGTATAGTTAAAATAGGTTGATTGAAATGATAAAAGTATTAGTGAAAATTTTAACTAAATAATTCACAATAATATCATAAATAGTGAATATTCTGGAGTGATCTAAAATGTATGTTGAGTATAGGGGAAAGTAATATGCCGGTTTGACTATTTCATACAAGCCCTTTAAAAAGTACAAATAGAAAAATAGAAAATCCCAGTGATGAATACCAACAGCTCTTTCTCCTCCTAGTTCCTAGTGTTCTCATTTCTCAAATAATTAAAGGAAGCCATTGAAGATTTTTTCGTCATTTTTAACGCTTTCTGGCATAAAACTTGATGGCTTTTGTTGCCAAGAAAGAGATGATCAAAACGACAGTCTTAATTCAGAGTCGTACCCCTCAAAGCAAAGACAAACACAAGTAATGCAGAGGATGGCTTTAAAACTATTAAATCAACCTTAAAGTTAGTGACAAATATGCTTAGAGATCAGGTACAAGAAACTATTGATAAAATTTCTTTATATAACCACATTGTTTGATTTTGGATTATATCAACGCATTAATAAATTGTGAAAAAAAATAGATACCATCTAATGTATGTGCTAGGATGCCATTAAATTTTAGCTGGAAGGTGGAATTCAGCTCTTGGCATTTGTGCCGAGAATATCTGAGGGAGAAGTGCTTGATGAGTTTTTGTTCTGCTTATCACTGAAAACCCATACCCTACAATAGAGATTTGTGTTTGTCTGTTTTTAGTAATTATTTTCTGAGCTGCGACGTTGACCAGAAAACTGTCATTGTTACAGTATGGAGAACCAGTCTTGCCCATAGTAAAGCAGGGTTTTATTATATATGAATCAAGATGGTTTTTCTTGAAAGCCAACCCATAAACTCTATTAGCAAGTATGAAGGAGGGATGAAAGAAATAATATTTCTTCATAATACTTATAATGCCTATGAAGAGTATTCCTAGAATTGCAAGTAGCACCAAGTTGTATATATCAGTCCTTCAATGGCTTATTAATTTAAGGCCACATGATTTTGGTTGAGATAAGAAAGCAGTATTTCTTTACAATACAAACCCTAATTCACATGGCTCCATGATCACTGAGAATGTGACTCTTACCCAGCATTTAATATGTTCTTTAATTTGGGGGGCAGTGGATTCATGCTGCATTTTTAATGTGCCAAAGGATGGATTAAGAATTCATTCTTCTCTATTTTCCAAGTTGAAACCTTAAGCTTTTGAGGTTTAAATAATTGTTGACTTAGCATCTGACACATACTAAAATAGTCCTAAATGAGAAGCTCCATAACCTCAGGTTTAATGGTTATTAAAAATTATCCAGAACTACCTGACAGAGCCACCTATAACTTGTTACTAACTCCAAAAACATATAAATCATGTTGCTCTGATCATGAAAAAAGATTGTTCTTTGTATAAAATTTTACTTGTTCTGTGGTATAAACAACTCATTATTGAGGCAGATAAAGATACTTTGATGGAGGACTGCAAATGATAGCATCCTTCCAACTGAAATTGGCCTGTATGTTTGCTGAACTGTCATCAAGTGGTCTAGCACACATTACCAGTTTGAGGAACAATCTTAGGATCTTTACAATATGAGAAGAGAAAGTAGAGAAAAAGATCCAGATCATAATTTGAATTTAGGGGCATAATTTGGAAGTGGTAGAGAACAAGAAATATCTGTATCCTGAAGGTTTTTTTCCTAATTTTCTGAAAGGAAAGGTTAAATCCTATATTCACATCCCTTTCCTTTGTTCTTCAGTTTTTCTTTTTCTATTATAAAGCTCTTCCATATTAGTGATATTCTGGAGAATTTGTAGCCCTATGAATTTGACTAAATCGATCACATTTTAGTTGCTTGACCGTTGTTGTTTTTTCATTTGAGAAAGTCTAAAGTCAGTGCATACAATAAAAATTCTCTCTATCACACTGATAGGTTCTACCAGTGCAGAGCAGCAAGAACTCTAATGGCAAGAGCACCTACAAGTATTTGAGTACATTCTGTGTCACTGTTCTAGGTTCCTTACAATCATTATTTTATTTTTCCTGACAGTATCAATGTAATGTAACCATTATGCCCATTTTGGAGACGAGGAAACTGAAAGTCTTTAACTCTGCTAAACAGTTGACCAAGAAAACAAAAAAAAAACACAAATACTGTCCCAGATATCCTTTAAACTTGGCACTACCAATTGTGATTTAATCAGTCTGAGGTGGGGCTCTAGCATTGGTTTGTTTTAAATGGTTACAAGTGATTATTACAGTTAGCCATGATTGGAATTCACTAATATAGATAATGACCAAGATAATTTCATTTTTTGGAAAATTTTAATCTCAGGTTCACAAACCAACATGATTTGATTTAGCTGTCTTTTTAAAATAATTGTTTAAATTTTTTTTAAAAAATTATTTTGCCTTTTACATTAACTAGGTAATAGGAATGAGCCACTTTAGGCTTTAACTTCTCCTTTAAGGTCTGAAACTTGAGATAAGTATGTGTGATACCTAGAAATAAAATGACTGTTTACCTCTATAAATCAAAACCAGATTTATGGATTGAGTGATTTTTTTTTTCTCCTAAGAAATAGTAGAGGGTAAACCTAGGCTGGCTGGCAGCAACATGCTAATGTTTAGTATATGATGTGAAACGTCTTAGAGAGTAAATCCTGAAAATAAGGCTTATAAATTCAAGAAAGTAGAAATAGTAGACGAGGAATAAAGAGAAAAGAAAATGTGAAGTAAAACAATATCTCAAAATGACTCCTATGTAGTTGATGAACTCTTCTTTTCTGGTTTCAACGACCTTTCTATTAATTAGTTTAAAAAAGTTACAAACTCTTTCAGAATATATTTTCAGGGTTAAAATACTTGTTTTAAAATTTACCACATAGAAAATGTGCTGGCTCATTCTGATATCATGGAAAACTTATAAGTCAAGATTTGAAACGTTTTCAACATGAGACTTTTGAGTAGAAACGATATTTTCAGTGTAAGGTGAGGGAAATGATGTAAATTTCTAGAAAAAATTCTGGCAAAAACTGGGAAAGCCAGAATTTCAGATACAAGTTAATGGAAAATTTTCAAATGGCATATGTTTAGTGAATTGTTTTGTCCCTCTGTGTTAAAACCAAAAAGTTAGACTTAATTTTGGATTACAACAGTTATGATCAAAGATATTGGTCCCTTTCTTTTTGTGCGTAACTTTTTTGTTTGTTTGGTTGTAAAAAACGGAGTATAATGATAAAGCATGTAAAAGATGTAGCTTTTTGGTATAGATCTCATGGAGTTTTTTCAAATTTGCAAAAAAAAATGCTACATCTCACTGCTAGAATAACTCTTTATTCTCATAGTCCAGGATGGGTTATTATAGTTTCAGTTTTGAATAAACACCTTCAGTCTTCTTATGCTCACTAATATCTCAGGTGACATATCATATCATCTGTGAACAATTCTGATGTTAACAAGTTCTTATTTACTGTGAGTAGAAATCTGTATCTAGTATTCTGAACCCATTATTTTAGTATACCCCTTGAGACCATGCAGAGTAAATCTAATATGAAGTTTTCAAATGCTTGCAACCTTTCCTGCTCTAATTGTTCCCCCAATCCCATAAGTGGTAACATGCAATACCCTTGATTCTTTCAACCGTTCCTTGTCTATTATGATTTTAGTCTTGTACCTTTCCTTGTCCCCTTTCCTAGAATATTATAATGATTCTGGATTGAATCACGTTTCAAAGCAAAAGTAATCTTTGAAATAAATTAATTTATCACAGTGATCCTCATAAATTTTATAAAATGCAAATCTGATCATGTCACCTTTCTACCTGGAAACATCCTCCCTTTGTACTCAAGGTAAAACCCAAATCTTTATATTGTCCGGCAGTATTTAACCACAAACTACTTATAAAAAAAAGTTGATGAAGTAGTTCATTGGGGAATTACGGAAGGGGAACAGTGTTGGGGAATTGGGGAAGGGGAATAACCAAGTTGTTGTCCTTCAATCTTAGTTGTGGAGGGCACAGCTAGCTCAGCTCCAATTCCAGTCGCCATCCGGCTGCCTGTCAGTAGCTCGCAGTAACTCAGCTCAAGGTACCATGTTCAATCTTAGTGGCGGGAGGGCATAGCCCATCATCCCATGCAGGAGTCGAACAGGCAACCTTATTGTTAGGAACATGTGCTCTCACCACCTGAGAGCACCCGTTGGCAATTCAGCAGCAGCTCAGCTCGGGTGCAGCTCACTGGTTCATGTGGGAGTTGAATTAGGGACCCTGTTGCTCAGAGCTCACGTTCTTAACCAACTGAGCCACCTGGCCTGCCCTCATCGATCTTTTTTTCATTCCCTCCTCACTCTATATCTTACACTCCAACTTCAGCCTTATCATTTTTTTTTTTTTTGCCTTTTCCCCTTAGGAAATAAAGGGAAGGAGACCTTCTCCATGACTAAATATACAAATTCACTGTTAACTATTCAAGTTTTGTGCCTAATTTTAAATGTCTGATGATATAGGTAAACAAAAGGAATTTATAGTCATTTGAAATTACTTCTGTCCTAAGTCACAAATAGTTTTTGTGTTTCTTGCTAATCACCTCAACAAATTATCAACTCCTATCAAAAAATGTAAAGATCTCCAATGTAAATTCCCTGATGGCACTAAATATTGGCCATCATTTTCTTTGGCAAGCGGATTCTTCCAAAATAATTTTCAGAAAGGTGTGCAATCCAATTTATATCACTTGCATTTTCTTTCTCTCCATTTTCTGCCAAATTGCATAGATTCATTTGGTTCTGTCATCTCCTTGTCCTAGTTCTCAACTGTTTTTCAGTTGTGAACTATGACAAAGTGAACCAAGGACTGGACTTACAATTTGAAACTAGAGATTGGTTTTCGCACTATCATTTATTGACTACAGCATATAAACTGGGCAAATAATTTAATTTACATGAGCCTCCGTTTCATTTCAGGTAAAAGGGGAATGAATAGTACTGTTTGCTCATATGGTCATGGTGAGATCAAGGCAGAGAGTGGAGATGATGAACTTGAAATGGCTTTAAAAATGTTAGGTGGTATGAACGTGTACATATTATTATTTTAAAATAAATGACAATTTCTTCAAGAGAAATTTGAAAGCCCATTGAATTCAAATTTTATTTTTAATATCATCTAGATATTTTTATTCTTGCATTAACTACCTTTTCCCCATTATGCACCAACCTGGTCTTTAATTCTTTAAAAATGGTTATCCCCTTTACAGTAATTTACTTCATACAAATCAGTCCAAATAATGTTCATTCATGTAATAGAACTTTTGGCTGAAGGAATTATTTAAGTAAAAATCACAGGTTCAGAAATAGTAACTGATATTATAAAGAATTGGGTGCTCCTTGCTGCTATTTGGTGCCTATTAACTTACCCTGCTGGCGCCAGTCATTGGAGGATTCAGTTCCTCCTGAAATAATGTTCCAAAGCACAAACTAATTTTTTAAATAAATGAGTTTATCACACTGATGCTCATAAATTTTATATCATGCAAATTTGATCATGTTACCTTTCTACCTGGAAACATCTTCCCTTTGTGCTAAAGATAAACCCAAATCCTTATATTGTCCTCAGGTATTTAATCACAAACTATAATACATACTTCATCAATCTTTTTTTCATTCTCTCCTCACTCTATGCCATACACTTCAGCCTTACCTTTACTTTTTTTTCCTTTTTTCCAAAACACATCACTTACTAACATGCCTCAGAGAGCACAATGCTTTCTCTGCCTAAAATGCCTTTCTCCCCCTTTTACTATATAATGAAACCCTAGTAACCTTTTTTCTTTTTTTTTTGAGGGCAGTGTTACTGGCCCCGCTGGCTTCCCAAGCCAGCACTTAACCACTGCGCCACTCAGCCGGCCCTAATAAACTTTTTTCTTAATGGATTTTTTATCTTTTTTTTTTTCATTATTATTAGTTTCAGATGTACAAAACAATGTAATAGTTATACATTTCATCCCTCACAAAGTGATAACCCTTCCTCCCCCAATCTATTGCCCCTCTGACGTTGTGAAATCTTCCATGATTCTCCTGCGAAATTTACTGGGTTGTCGGAAAAGTCATGACATATTTTTCTGTGCTTTTTGTTGCAAAAATGCGTCACGACTTTTCTGACAACCCAGTAAAATTTTAGCATGCTCCCACAGCACATGGTTCTAGAGAAAAACCCAGTACTTCATAAAATGATGGTTTTTGTGTGTGTCTAATTACCGGAATAGATTATAAACTCAGGCTTTATCTTGCTCTCTATGTTTGTCTGCCGCCTTGCAGTCATCTTTGGAACACACCAGGCTCGGAATAAATATGTGTTGAATGAATGACTGAATGATTCGAACAGTCAGTGAGTCACTTAGCACTTTTTCAGGTCATATGACTTGAAGTTTCTGCAATCACCATTGCAGAAACTACTTATTAAGATTGAGAAAAAGAATAACTTTTTCACATTTTGCTAATCAAATCAGACAATAGTAGATTTTTTTAACTGCAGATTCCAGGCACCATCAGAAAACGATCCAGATTAAATATTTTAGTTCCTAGCTTTGATAAGCATCTTAGACTCATATGGTAAGTTTGCTCTTAAGGGTAATCTAGTCTAATTCCCCACTTTCTGAATAAACACCTTCAGTCTTCTTATGCTCACTAATATCTCAGGTGAGATATCATATCATCTGTGAACAATTCTGATGTTAACAAGTTCTTATTTACTGTGAGTAGAAATCTGTATCTAGTATTCTCAACCCATTATTTTAATATACCCCTTGAGACCATGCAGAGTAAATCTAATATGAAGTTTTCAAATGCTTGCAACCTTTCCTACTCTAATTGTTCCCCCGATCTCATAAGTGATAACATGCAATACCCTTGATTCTTTCAATCATTCCTTATCTGATATGATATTAGTATTGTACCTTTCCTTGTCCCCTTTCTTAGAATATTATAGTGATTCTATGTCATTCTATATCACAATATTGATCATGTCACCTTGACCATTACTGACAAGAGTGGGACTGTTACCATCTTCATTCTCCTGCATTCTAGATACTGTTATTCTCTTAGCACAGTTTAAGATTTCATCTAATTTCTTTTAATGTTCATATCAAACAGTTGACTCATATTGACCTTGATGAATATACTGTCTCTTATCCAAGGCTATAGTAACAGGTCACTGAAATATTACCTAATAATGATGTCAGAGAAGACTTTAATCTTCAGTAAAGAGAGAGAATCTAAAATTATACACACAGACACACACATTTAAACAGAATGGTGAGAAGTGTATGAATTAAAAATGACACATTGGCTAAAAGCTCTTGAAAATACATTAAAATGCAAAACCTTTAGATTTTGCAACTTTTATATCGCAGACATGTTAAGCAAATATTGATAGTATCATAGCTTTTAGAACTATAATATAATTAAAATTTGAATATTTTTAGCATTTCTTTCAAATATAATGTGACTAGTTTATCAAAAACATCTATTTTTATGAA
Organism: Aselliscus stoliczkanus; assembly: GCA_033961575.1. Taxonomy (NCBI): domain Eukaryota; kingdom Metazoa; phylum Chordata; class Mammalia; order Chiroptera; family Hipposideridae; genus Aselliscus; species Aselliscus stoliczkanus. The sequence goes on from CM066729.1 coordinate 69,968,599, forward strand.
ATTTGTGATTTCTCTAAGGTTGGATTCATTTTTTATGTTTAGAGATATACATGCTTCAGGAAAGTATACCTTTCATTTTATAGTAAAAATTCAAGAAAAATATGATTCACATAGCCAAAATATATTAGGAAAACTTCACTGGGATGAGGTTAGTCCATTGAACAAGTAATATATGTTATATTCATGTCTTTCTTTCTTGAATACTTAGTAATTTACTGAATCAGTGTGTGCAGTATAATTATTGATGTGACTGGTTGTGTTTCCATATATTTATTTGTGATTTTTTAAACTTTCCAATTTGATTGTAAAACCTATATAGCCAAGTCCAGTTTCTTCTTGTGTTGTATTTACTCTTATAGTGTTTTATGGTATTATAATGCACACAAGGAACACACTTTGTTATTGAAAATTGTTAAATGAGTTTGTGAGTACCTTTAGAATGTAGGATGTATAGTACTCACCTTGCTCTTAAATGCATTTTAGATTAGCATATACTGGTTAACCCATCTTAAAGCTTACATAAATTTTCCTTGTAGCTCTATGAACCTGTGATATTTATCTGTACATTTTAGATTGGAAGTTTAACCCTGAAAAGCTGCTTATTTCTTTTTATACATTGACCATAACTTGGTAATGTGTGCCTATGTAGGTGGTAGAGGCATCTATTAAAACTTCATTGTTTGAATATACCTATGTTTTCTATAGTTGGATAACTGAGTTAATTATTTAATTATGATTTTCAACTCATTTGTGTTATTAAAAAAATTGAATTAAATATATGGTAATGGAAGGAGAACTGACCCTGGGTGTTGAACACAAAAATGTGATATATAGATGACGTATTACAGACGTGTACACTTGAAACTTATGTAATTTTGCTAAACATTGTCACCCCAATTAACTTTAATTAGAAAAATAATAATAAAAAATAAAAATAAATTAAAAATTTTTTTTCTATGTTAAAATAGCAAAGAATAAATGTTTTCTAGTGAATATATTTATTTAAAAAAACATTCAAAGCAAGACTTAAAGGGATAGCCACATCTAGTTATAATTATGTGTTTTTCATACTAATATTTGCCTATCAATCACTGCTTAAAATCACTTCCTCCTACCAGATTAAGTCAACCGATATATTCATTCTTCTACTAAGAGCCTGTTAGCTTGTATGCAGCTCAGCCCCCGTTGTTAGAACACTTTAGCTTGAGGTATTCTTACAAGAGGGTTTTTATTTTAAACTATCAACTATGTCTGAGTTTTGAAAGTCCTATTTACCTAGTTAAAATCCTTGATTTTGGATTCAGATAGATGTGTGTTTGTGACTTTGGTCAGTTTTCTTGATCTCATGATGCTTGTTTCTAAAATAGGTGAACTTCATCAGGTTGTTGAGAAAAAATTGTGATATTTTATAAAGAATGCTGAACATTGTGGTTGCCATTAGTAAGAGCTCAGTAATTATCATAATTATATATTACTATCCAATCAAACTTCTCTGCCATCCATTTAAATCAGTAATTCCCCTGTTCCTTAAAGATTGTCTTCAGTGTAGCTCTAGTTTCATTGTAAACTTTGTTCAAGGATGAAGCTGAGTTTTATTTTTGATTGCTTCCTGCAAATTTTAGGGGATGTTCTTAGTTTATTTTTTGTGTATTCGTTAAAGTTCTCTGAGGGCTTAAGAGTTCTTGCAGAGGATTTTTCTTTCTTTCTGGTTTTTGTTTTTGTTTTTCATTTTTTTCAATGAATTTAAAAGAAAATAATTGCTTTTCCTTCAGCCCAATGCTTACCAGCGAAGTTTTCAACAAATTTCTTTTTCTTTTTTTTGTTTTTTGTATTTGGTGGGGAAAGGACAAGTAAAAAGTTATAAAGCTTTACTACCATGCCCCCCCCCCATTTTTAAAAATTGTGATAAAACCCCTCTAACATATTTACCATTTTTTAGGTGACACTCATATTGTTGTGCAACCATCACCACCATTTATCTCCAGAACTCTTTTCATCTTGAAAAACTGAAACTCTATACCCATTAAGTGGCAACTTTCCATTCTCCTTTTTCCACCTTCTGGAAACCACCATTTTACTTTTTGTTTCTATGATTTTGACTACCCTAATTACCTGAATACCATGCAGCATTTCTCTTTTTGTGATTGACTTATTTATGTAGCATATGTGAGAATTTCCTTCCATTTTTAAAACTGGACAGTAATGTGTATACCACATTTTGCTTATCTGTTCATCCATCCGTGGACACTTGGGTTGCTTCTGTGTTTTAGCTGTTTTAAACAATGAGGCTGTGAATATGGGTGTACAAGTATCTTTTTGAGACCTGGCTTTCCATTTTTTAAGTAAATACCCAGAAGTAGAATTGCTGGATCATATGGTAATTCTATTATTAATATTTTGAGGAAGTGCCATACTGTTTTCCACAGTGACTATAACATTTTACATTCCCAGTAGAGTACAAGGGTTCCAGTTTCTCCACATTCTTTTCAAACTTGTATTTTTTTTGAAAGTAGCCATCCTTATGGGTGTTAGGTGATATCTCATTGTAGTTTTGATGTGCATTTCCCTAATGATTAATGATTTTGAGTGCCTTTTCATGTGTTTATTGGCCATTTGTACATATTCTGAGAAATATCTATTTAAGTTCTTTGCCCATTTTTTAATCAGGTTTTTGGTTTGTTTGCTTGTTTTTGTTGTTGAGTTTTAAGTGCTGTCTGTGTTTTAGTTATCAATCACTTATCAGATTGGCAAATATTTTCTCTCATTCTGTGGGTTATTCTTTTATTCTGTTGATAGTGTCTTTTGATGTACACAGTTTAAAAATTTTCATAAGCTCCAATTTGTCTACTTTTTTGTTGACATAATTGGTGTCATATACAAGAAATAATTGCTAAATGCAATGTCGTGAAGATTTTACCATATGTTTTCTTTTAAGAGTTTTATATTTTTAGGTCTTGTATTTAGGGCATGGATTCATTTTGAGTTAATTTTTGTGTATGATGTTAGGTAAGGGTCCAACTTTATTCTTTTGTGTATGAATATCCAGGTTCCCTAGCATCATTTGTTGAAAAGACTGTCTTTTCTCCATTAAATGATCTTGACATTCATTGTTGAAATCATTTGATCCTATATGCAAGGATTTATTTCTTGATTCTCTAGTCTATTTCATCGTTCTGTATACGTGCCTTTATGCCACTACTACACTGATTTGAATACTGTAGTTTTTTAGTAAGTTTTGAAATCAGGAGGTATGAATCCTCCAGCTTTGTTATTTTTCTGGGCTGTTTTGATTGTTTGAGGTCCTTTAAGGTCCCATATGAATTTTAGGATGGGTTTTTCTGTTTCTGCAAAAAAACATAATTGGGGTTTTGATAAGGGTTGCTTTAAATAGGTAGATCACTTTGGAAAATATTGACATTTTGACAATATTAAATCTTCTAATCCATGAACATGGAATCCTTTCCATTGATTTATGTCTTCTTCATTTCTTTCTGAAATGTTTTGTAATCTTCATTGTACAAGTAATTTACCGTCTTAGTTAATTTCTAAGAATTTTATCCCTTTTGATGTTATTGTGAATGGAATTGTATTCTTAATTTCTCTTTGGATTGTTTTTTGTTAGTGTATGAAATGAAACTACTTTTTGTGGGTTGACTGTGTATCTTGTTGCTTTGCTGAATTCATTTATTAGTTCTAACATTTTTTTTTGTTGTTGTTGTGTGTGTGTGCAATCTTTAGGGTTTTCTGCTTATCAGATCATATCATCTGCAGACAGGTAATTTTACTTCTTTCTTTCCCATTTAGATATTTTTATTTATTTTTCTTACAAGCTTGCTCTGGTGAGGACTTCCAGTACTGTGTTAAACAGAAGTGCTGAGAAATAGACATCCTTGCTTATTCCTAATGTTAAAGGAAAAACTCTCAGTCTTTTATCATTGAGTATGATATTCACAGTGAGTTTTTCATTTATGGCTTTTGTTATGCGGAGGTAGTTTTCTTGTATTCCTAATTTGTTGAGTTTTTTTCTTTTTAATCATGAAAGGGGGTTGAATTTTATCAAATGCCTTTTCTAAATCAACTGAGATGATCATGTATTTTTTTCCCCCTTTGTTCGGTTAATATGGTGTATTACATCAGTTGATTTTCATATGTTGAATCAGCCTTGCATTCCAAAAAAGTATTTCACTTGGTTATGGTGTATAATCCTTTTAATATACTGCTGAATTTGGTTTGCTAGTATTTTGTTAAGAATTTTTGCATCAGTGTTCATAAGAGATCATTGATCTATAGTTTTCTTTTCTTGTAGTGTCATTATCTGACTTTGGTATTGGTAATGCTGGTTTCATCAAATGAGTTATGGTGTTCCTTTGTCTTCAGTCCTTTTGGAAAATTTTGAGAAGGGTTGGTGTTCTTTAAATGTTTGGTAGAAATCACCAGTGAAGCCATCAGATCCAGGGATTTTCTTTATTTGGAGATTTTTGATTGCTGATTTAATCTCCTTACTACAGTCTATTCATATTTCTATTTTTTCATGGTTTAGTCCTGGTAGGTTTTATGTTTCTAGAAATTTGTCAATTTTATCTAAATTACCCATTTATTGGCATATAGTTGCTCATATTACTGTGCTATAATTCTTTTTATTTCTGTAGAATCAGTAGTAATGTCCCCACTTTGATGTCTGGTTTTAGTAATTTGAGTCTTTTCTTTTATTCTTAGATCATCTATTTAAAGATTTATCAATTTTGTTGATTTTTTTTAAAGATTTGAAGAACAAATTCTCCTTTTTGTTGATTTTCTCTATTATTTTTTATTCTTTATTTCTTTATCTCTCTCTAATCTTTATTATTTCCTTCTGCTAACTTGAGGTTTAGTTCAGTTTTCTATTTCCGGTTCATTAAGTTGTAAAGTTAGGTTGTTAATTTGAGATTTTTCTTGTTTTTTTTTTTATGTAAACTACCTTTTAGCTTTTTATATGTTATGTTTTCATTTTCATTTATCCCTAAGTAATTTTCAGTTTCCCTGTGATTTCTTCTTTGATCCGATGGTTGTTTAAGAATGCATTGTTTAATTTCCACAAATTTGTGAATTTTTCTTCTGTGATTGATTTCTAACTTTATCCTGCTATGGTTAGAGAAGATGCTTTTTATTGTATTTGACTTTATAAATATACTGAGACTTAACTTGTGGTCTAACGTAGTCTATCCTGGAAAATGTACCATATGCACTGCAGAAAACTTATAATCTGTTGTTGTTGAGTAGACTGTTCTATATGTGCTCATTACCCCATAATTGTTTTTCATATTACTAATAAGTAGTGATTTTTATAGTTTTGTATACCTTAAACATCCTAATTTCTACCCCCAGCAAATACCTAAAGTATTTTATGCAATTTGTTTTGTTTGTAGTAACTGCATAACTTATCTCCTCCTGCCCTGCCTCTTTCCTCTCCTCATATTTCCTGTATCTACACACTTCCTTTTCCCAACTACTCAGGTTTAAAAGTGTAGGTTTCTTAAAGATTTATAAAATGATTTCTTCATAATATCCAATGATATAATGCATTTAAACAGTAATTTATTGTGTGCTTACCTTCAACAAGGCCATTTTATAATGAGAACTCAATCTGGACTGTATTGTATAAAACAGCTTATTTTACCTTTTATTTCATGTAAATAAATCATATATATGGATTGAGACCATGACCTGGTAAAAAGTAAGTGATGTGATCTTTACCTTTGGTTAATTTAATTCATTTAAACAATTTGAATTTTCCCACTTCCCTTGAAAGCTCGTGGAGAGACAATTTTTTCTTGATTATGCGACACTAACTTGTCTTTTGATAAATATGTTAAAAGCAACTGTCTGTTGTACTCAGGGTTGGATAGCATGCCCTAATTTTTGTTGACTAGTGACCTCTAAAACTTATTACATTTGAGCCCACTTAATATCGAGTCACCTAATGGAAGCACATTTCTATCCACCAAATCATTTTCTACTAATTCAGTACAATTTTGCCCATTTAATATCAATTGACACTAAACGATTTCCTGTGCAATGTCAATTGAAAATCACTGATTTCCTGCTAATACAGCACTTAGTGTCAATTTCTGTGTGCAGCAAAAGCATTTTTTCAATTAACTACACCATATAATTTTTTGTTTTTAGTTGTTTGCATGGAATGTCTGATAATAGTTTAGTGAAACAAAGACATAAGAAGGAGAAAAAGATGACTTTTTCTTTGGCATTAAATAATTTAAATCTAATGATTTTATTTTCAGTCAATACGAGGTCAGATAGCTTATTGGAAAACTTTGGAATACATCAAGCAATGTGGTCGTAAATTGAAATTAGCTGTAAATAGGACTGTGTTTCTGAACATTAAATACGCTAAGCTATATGTAGAAAAATGTCTTGACTAACAAGAAAATCCTTACTAGTAGCACCTCTCATGCTTTAGCCCAAGAAATTCTACTGAATACTCATTAATGAAAATTATTCTATTGTAGAGAGATGAGCTCATTTAAATATCCTCAGATACTCTTCTAGAAAAGAAATGCAATTTTACATCTACTAATTCATGAAAGTTAAGAAAGTATTTCTATAAAATTCAGTTTATATCTACCATTCTGAATGGTGATAGAGAAGGAGGAAATTGGAGTTGACTCTTCTTGTCCTAGGATAATTATGAAGAGAAGTATGTATATAAAAATAGAGAAAATTATTCAGATCTATAAATAAACTAAGTATATTGAATTTTTATTAAACTATTAAGCTGTTTAGCCAGACATATTATAGGATACCTAACTAGAATAAATCATGGTGTCTACTTATAACAGAGCTCAACATCTGATGAGAAAAAAATTCATATATAAAAAATAATTAAATAACAATAAACTTCAAGTGGTAAGTTGTGGGACAATCTGTAAGTGGTATAGGTCTTCAGCTTTTTAAAAAGATCAATATATACCTGGGATACTCTGGAGTAAATCATTGAGTTGTACCCTGAAGGAAGCTTCTGGTATGTCTTGGAAAGGAGTACAGAATGAATTCTCATTAAGTAGCAGTGTCTTTTATTTTTTGCTTTCTTTCAGCCTTGTTATACTGTTTGGCTCTCTGTAACATTAACTTCATTTTGGAATAATCCTGGTTAGAAGATATTTCAGCAATAATTCAAACTAATATTTTTGAATGTGTACTATATAATAGATACAGTAATAGGCACTGGGGATGCAGAGAGAAGTAAATATAGTTTTTATTCTCTTGAGGAACTTTAATAATAGGAGTGGAGTGATTATCTATCTATCTATCTATCTATCTATCTATCTATCTATCTATATCTATGTCTATCTATATCTATCTATATCTATCTATATCTATCTACCTATATCTATATCCATATCTATATCTATATCTATATCTATATCTATATCTATATCTATATCTATATCTATATCTTTATATCTATCTCTCTATATATATCATAACACTATTTTGATGGTGTACAACATTGTGGCATGAGCAAAGAAAGGAAGGGCACCTGTTTATTACGGTCTGGTATTAATAATTCAGGCAAAAGTTCTTGATGCCTGAAATAATCCTTGAAAAATAAATAGTAGATGACTAGACAACGGGAGAGTAAAGATCTCTTTGGTCAGAGGGTACTGCATGAATAAAAGCATGGTGATTACGTCCAGACAAGAAAAAGCTAAAGGAGTTCATCGCCACCAAACCAGTATTACAAGGAATCTCGGAGGGACTTCTTTAAGACAAAAAGAAAAAGAAAAAAGATAAAAAATATGAATAATAAGATGACAATAATCTGAATGGATTAAATGCTGCAATCAAAAGACATAGGGTAGCTGAATGGATAAGAAAGCAAAACTGTTACATATTCTGCCTACAAGAGACTTACTTCAGATCAAAAGATACACAGACTGAAAGTAAAGAGATAAGATGTTCCATGAAAATGGAAACAAAAAAAGGTGGGGTAGCAATTATCTGAAGCAACCGAAAACAGTAATTTCGAAAGATATGTTCATTGCAGCATTATTTACAATAGCCTAGATATGGAAGCAATCTAAGTGTCCATCAGTAGATGAATGGATAAAGAAGTGGTACATATACAATGAAATATTTCCACCATAAAAAAAGAACAAAATCTTGTCGTCTGCAACAACATTAATGGACCTAGAGGGGATTATGCTAAGTGAAATAAGTCTGACAGAGATAGACAAGCTTCATATGATCTCACTATATATGGAATATAAAAAATGAATAAAATAAATGAACAAACAAACAGAAATAGACTCATAGATACAGAAAACATTTTGATGGTTGCCAGATGGGAGGAGGATTGGAGAGATAGATGAAAAGGGGGGAGGGATGAAGAAATGCAAATTGGTAGTTACAAAATCATCATGGGGGTGTAAACTATAGCATAAAGAATATAGCCAATAATATTGTAATAACTATGTATAGTATCAGATGGGTACTAGATTTATTGGGATGATCCCTTTGGAAGTTATGTAGATGTCTAATCCCTATGCTGTATATCTGAAATTAATATCATATTGTCTGATAACTGTAATTGTAAAATAAAAAAAAAATTATTTTTAAAGCATGGCAATTACAAACAATGTGGTATGTGTGGAAGCCATTATACCCATACATGCATATATTTTACAAAGTTAGGATTATAACATATATACTGTTTTGTAATGTTTTCCTCATATCACAGTATATGTTGATTACTTTTCTCAGGTCCTTAATTATTTTCCATAGAAAACATTTTTTAATATGCTACATGGTATTCTGTATGTTTCAAATAATTTTTCTGTATTGATTGTCTTTTAATTTTGTTTAATTTTGTTATATAGATCATTTCATTTTGTTTTTATGTGTTCTAATCTATTTTTTTTTAATCTATTATATTTTTCTTTATGGCTTCTGCCTTGGCTTTTATGTTTAGAAAGAACTTCAACTTGGATTAGAAATTCTCCTATATTTGCTTCTAGGTTTTTTTTTTTTTATGGTTTTATTGTTTACATAAAACTCTTTAAACCATCTGGAATTTTATTTTGATATACAGTGTGAGATAGGCTCTAAATTTACTCTGTTCTAAATATTTAACCAGTTGTCCCAGCACCATCAATTGAAAAATCTCTGTTTTCCCTGTTGATTTGAAATGCATAATTTATCATATGCTAAATACTTAATTTACAAATGGGTTTGTTTCATGCCTTTCTATTTGATTTCCAGCCTTTATTTTTTTCTCTTCAGTTTTATCAGTTTCTTTATTCTTTACTTGTATTATGCTATTTTAAATATTGTGGCTTTTACAATACCATTTAAATGTGTTAAAAAAATAATTAAGCTATTTTATATTATTTTTCATTTGAAAAGATTATTGACTATTCTTTTCCAGAACTTCAAAATAATTTATTCATCCTCCTTCCTGCCCAGTCTTCAATTTCATTGCTCTTCTGATAGAGGTTCTATAAAATTTAGGAATTGTTTTGGAGAGAATTGACATTGATTTATTAGTTGGAAATACTGGGGTTTAAAACTTTAGGTGATGAGTTCAATTCAGTTGTATGGGGTTGTCGAAAAAGTCATGACATATTTTTTCTATGTTTTTCATTGCAAAAATGCATCATGACTTTTCTGACAACCCAATAGTAGCTATCTATATATTATATTGATATATATTATATATTATATTATACCTATATATTATACTATATATTATACCTGAAAGAAGTGCCCATATTTAACAACACTTTTTTTTTGTTTTGTTTTTTGCTATGTTTATTGTTGTTTTTATTCTCTGTAGTTTACTTTTTAAAAACCTACATGTTTTTCACATCAAAAAGTAAATCCTTTAAATTTTTTTGTTTATTTATTGAATGAACAGAGGTGAAAGGAGAAGAGGGAGTTGTTTGTTTCTAAAGGGAGGCATGGGATAAACAGAGATTGTCTTAGGATGAGGGTGATTTACATGTTCTGAAAAGTAAAGAGCCAGTAGAGAAGACCTTGAAGATAAAGAAAGAAGAGTGATAATTGATAGAGCAAAGTCCTAGTGATTTTAGATTCTAAAAATCAAGAATAAGATGATGTATTACAGAATTGTACATCTGAAACCTATGTAACTTTACTAACAATTGTCATCTCAATAAACTTTAATTAAAAAAACAGAAAGCAAGTATACAGGTTGAGGGATTGTGTTTAAATAGAAGGATAATGATAGTAAGTTGGAAGATAAATAAATGAAACAATGATATGCATTGAGTCCACATGATTATCACAACTCTGTAATGGGGGTATTATTGTTTTATAGATAAGAAAATTGAATTTCAGAGATGTTAAGAGAATAACAATTAATTTCCAGAAAACTTCGGTAAGATGAGATCTGAGATTTGTACAATTGAAGTGAGGCATTTATATATTGTAGGTGAAATGATTACAAACTACCAGGAATAAATTGGGATAGATTGCCAGTAAGCACGATACAATGAACATGAAGAAAATGGGTAAGGAGAAATGTTATAAATAATCCTAGTCAGAATGGACCTTATTTAACTTCCATTTTCTCCATTTTTAAATTTCTTGCCTTCCCCTACACCCCCAAAAAACTAAATGTTAATGATATATTAAACTCTCCATAGAGCCTTGAAATCTGTAAAAATATTTGTTCTTTGGTCTTCCGTCTCTCGTTATATGTCTTCAGATACTTAGATACACCCCTGACTGCAACATTCATTTACATCAATGTATTTTTCTATTTATCCAGTCTTCAGTCTAGCTATACCTTGTTAAGCCACGTACTTTAGGTTAGGTATTCTGTTAGTACTGGGGACACAAATATAAAAGAGGTTCCTATTATTTATGCAATCTCTTTATGATATTACAGAATCTGTAATATTTCATGTCCTAGGAGAATTGGGGAATATTTATGCAGACTGTTCACAAGTATATCAAGCCTTTGAAGCAAACATAGATTTTATTCTGATTTAAGTTTTTTTTTTTTATAGGAAGGAAACCTAGATCCACAGATATTAAATTATTTTTTCTTATAGACATTGTATTAAATAATCTCTGTTTTCCTCATTAGGTATATTTTTAATGGTGTGATTCCATGAATCATTTTTTTGATATATTTAAATCTACCTGCTTTTGTTTTATTTCTGTTATTGTAGAAATCATGCATTTCCAATTAGGACATAATCCTGGGCTATTATTGTGAGGTAAACCTTCACAATAATATCAACGAATAAGGCAAAATTTTTAAATTTTAAATCAATCTAATCCCTATTTTAGTAACAGTAGTTTCTAATAGTAACTACTACTACTACTAATAATAACAGTTGATTAAATTGTATAAGATTAGATTAAATTGTATTTCCTAAGTGAATAAGTATGTAGCATGCTGTGTTGTTTTAAAAATAATAATGTCAAAGCATATAAATGGAAGTTTTGTGTGGAAGAGTTAACCTCTCACTGTTGTGACTGAAGTGTATGAGGAAGTTCTTACTAAAAATATCTGTCCTAAAAGATTACTATACAGTTCTTGAAACCCCCACTATTAGCAACCAGTTCTTTTCGAATAGAGTGACTTGTTCAAATGCAAAAGAGAGGTGCTATACATGCTTTACTCTTCTAATATCTAGTGTGAGTTAATTTGTGAGATTGTTTCCCAAGACACTAGTCCAAGAGGTGTGCCTTGAGGGAAAATGGGCTTAACCGACAGATAAGTTTTAATGAGGAGTTTAGAGAGGTTGGTTATAAGTACAGGGAAAATCCAAAGAATAAATTAGAGGATTTGAGTAGCCAGATGCATAATGAGGGTAGCAATCTGTTCTTACTTACAATAATGGCCTTATCAAATTATATTACAGTTACGTTCCTACCTCTCCACCCAGGTTGTAAACTTTTCCATGTCAGAGAAGGCCTAATTCATCTTATTATCAATAGCACCTACTATAATTCTAGACAAATAGGGTTTAGTAAATATTTATTGAATGACTAAAGAAAAAAAGGGGAATCTAGGAGGTCAGGTTTATTACAAGGAAGAAAAAGAGAGAGTCTGAAGACAAACATCACCAGGTCCGTTTTTTTTTTGCCTTTATCAACTTTGCCTTCTGTCAACAGTAGCAGTAGCCCTCTGATTTAGTCCTGATAGAAATGAAGAGCTACAGAAAACTTTCTGTGTACTACAAATTAGATTGTGCAGCATAGTTCGGAAATAGGATGTAGATTTCAAATGACTAGTTTTGTTTAAAAGTAATGTAATGTTTGGGCCGGCCGAGTGGCGTGGTGGTTAAGCGCTGGCTTGGGAAGCCAGCGGCCCCGGTTCTGGTCCCACATGTGAGGGCCAGTGACACTGCCCTCAAAAACAAAAAAAAGGTAATGTAGTGTGTTCCTCTCCAAACTACTTGTCATTGAATATTTGATTCAGAAAGGAGATATAAGTTGGAATCATCATTAAATTCCTAACTGAACTTGCATGATTGAATTAGCAATGTTTGGAAGTACTCTCTAGTAATGTTCTGATTGAAAAGAACATTTGTTTTATTTTAGCATATTTTTTTCTCATCTGTAATGTAAAAATCAGGAAGGAGAGGAAGAAAAGGGAGAAAGGGAAAAGGTATATAATTTGGAGAAAGTACAAAGAAATGAAGTGAGAGAGAAAAAAAATTAAAAAGGAAAGTACAAAGACAGAAAAGTTGTTGAAAAGGCCATATTGTGAAAATTTAGCCTTGTTTACCCTCGTCTTGAGAAGTATTTTCTACCATCAGGTAAGAGGTATTTTTTCCTCCTTTTGTATATGTTATGTCTAATGTTGTTAAAGATAAACACCTAGTAAACTTTACTTGTTGTGAACAACTAGGTGGTATAAATTTCTCCTTTCAGTAGTAGAAACAAACTATTTGGAAATTGATATGAATTTAAAAAAAAAATAAAACTCTAGAAAACATATCAGTATTATTTCTTCATTGTTGTATTGACTTAGCTAAAGAATTAAGGTTATATGTAAAGTTTTTAAGATCTGTATTTTTATCTATGATTATGGTCATTTTAAAAATAATGCTGCTGTTAAGATGAAGGCAAGATTCTCCAATAGTTTTCAAGCAACTTATTCTAGTGGGATGTCCACAGAATTTGGGTCTCTACTGTCATGAGAACTTGGGGATTGAATATGTTCAGGGATTCAATCTCTACTTGGCCAGCAAGGAAACTGAACTCTGAGCTATATCCTATTAGCTAAAACTGACTTAGCATATGTCAACTGCCTTAAAAACATGTACATTATGTCCTGAAAAAAAAAAAAAATATATATATATATATATATATATATATATATATTCTTTATATTTTCATATATCTCCAGCGCAAGTAACCATGGTTTCAAATGACTAAAAACATGCCTTATCTATAATCGCTGTGTGTGTAGTATTGGGCTTCCATTATATGGAAGATCTTCTGTGGTCTTATACTTGCTCTCTCTTTCTCTCAGGAAGCAGGGTATATAGATTTCATTAGAGGAAAGCTATTTGGGGCTATTTGGCAAGATTTGACAGTAGCTTTCAGAAACAAGTTTCTGTGCAGTGTAATAAACCATAAAGTTTATGCTTCATTTATTTTTTTCAGTTTTATACATGAATGAAGGAAGGACAGAAAAACGAAGAGGGTCTTTTATCTGCCACAGTCGTCTTCCTTGGGTACTGTTCCTTTCTTTGTTCAGACACGAAGGTTCTGTGTATTCGTCTCACACAGAACACAGCTGGGTTTTCTTTTGCTCTATTTTAAAAGGCATAGTATTTCTTGAACTGAAAGACACATTTATAATATAATTTTGAAGTGAGATTTTCTTTACTTATCATTTTCATGTAAGACTTTCTCTGAATTTTTGGCAAGAGATATTTGTCTCTGATCGGTAATTGGTCAAGTTTATTCGTCTTCATTTGATGGATTTCCTTGGTACTGAAATTTCTGTTTAAGGAATTTGAAGAATGTTCAATTACATACAACCCAGCAATATATTTAGTTACCCCTCTTCTATCCTGTCAGCTATTTCTTTCCAAATGTTAAGCCGGGTTGTTAAAGCTGTATGTGTGCGTGCATGCCTGTGTGTGTTTTGATAAAGGAGAAGTAGAAATGGAGGGAAAGTGGGCAGTCATTGCATTCGAGCCAGTAGGCCCATTTCTAGGGAGAAGGATGTTATTCTGAAAAATTTGTGTTTTTTTGTTTTTTTTTTTAGCTGAGCCATCCTGCCACCTGTTGGCAGCTCAATGGCAACTCAGCTCGGGCTGGCATCGAACCGCCCTTGCTCAGAGCTCAGCTCGCACTCTATTTATTTATTTATTTATTTATTTATTTATTTATTTATTTTTTAATTAGTTTCAGGTGTACAACACAGTGCAATAGTTATACATTTTACCCCTCAAAGTGACAACCCCCACCCCCAATTCACCACCCCACTCCCCCCCCCCATATCATATATATCTATTACTCTTCCTCTGACTCTCTTCCACAGTATAATCCACATCCCGGGACTATCTATATATATTCAATTACAGTAGGTATACCACCTCCGCTTTAGTAATACAGTGCAGTGATCAAACCTCTACTTCATCCATGAAATGGTCTCCCTAACAAGACCTATGATCATCTGACATTCCACAGAATATTTACAACATTATTAATTATATACCCCAAACTGTTTTTCCTATCCCAGTAGCAATATTGTAGTTGCCTATTTTTGCTGTCTAATCCCTTCCCCTTCTTCCTCATCCCCATTCCTGTCCCAATTAGCAACCCTGATTTTTCCTCTATATCTATGAGACAGTTTCTGTTTACTTTGCTCATTCATACAGTTTTTCAGATTCCACATATGAGTGAGATCATATGGTATTTGTCCTTCTCTGACTGACTTATTTCACTCAACATTATAGTCTCTAGGTCCATCCATATCATTGCAAATGGCACGATTTCATTCTTCTTTATAGCAGAGTAATACTCCATTGTATAAATATACCACAGTTTCTTAATCCAGTCATCTACTGATGGGTATTTTGGTTGTTTCCAAGTCTTAGCTATTGTAAATTGTGCTGCTATGAACATAGGGGTGCATAACTTTTTTTGAATAAGTGTCTTGGTTTTTTCAGGATAAATACCTAGGAGTGGAATTGCTGGGTCAAACGGTAGCTCTATTTCCAGTTCTTTGAGATACCTCCATACTGACTTCCATAGTGGCTGTACCAATCTGCAGTCCCACCAACAGTGCAGCAGGGTCCCCTTTTCCCCACAGCCCCGCCAGCACTTGTTGTTTGTTGATTTGTTGATGATAGCCATTCTGACTGGGGTGAGGTGGTATCTCATGATGGTTTTTATTTGCATTTCCCTAATGACCAGTGAGGTTGAACTTTTTTTCATATGCCTGTTGGCCATCTGTATGTCCTCTTTAGAGAAATGTCTCTTCATATCTTCTGCCCATTTTTTAATTGGGTTGTTTGTTTTTTTGGTGTTGAGTTTCATGAGTGTTTTATAAATTTTGGATATTAACCCCTTATCAGATATATCGTTGGCAAATATATTCTCCCATTCAGTAGGTTTCCTTTTTTTTATTAATGGTTTCCTTTCTTGTGAAAAATCTTTTAAGTCTGATATAATCCCATATGTTCATTTTTTATTTTACTTCCCTTGCCCGTAGGGATGTATCAGTAAAAATATTGCTCCGTGTAATGTCTACAAATGTACTCCCTATATTTTCTTTTAAGATTTTTATGGTTTCAGGTCTTACATTTAAGTCTTTAATCCATTTTGAATTTGTTCTTGTACAAGGCGTAAGGAGATGATCCAGTTTCATTTTTTTGCATGTGTCAGTCCAATTTTCCCAGCACCATTTATTGAATAGACTATCTTTACTCCAGTGTAAATTCTTGCTTCCCTTGTCATAGATTAACTGTCCGTAAATGCTTGGATTTATTTCTGGGCTCTCTGTTCTGTTCCACTGATCGATGTGCCTGTTTTTATGCCAATACCAAACTGTCTTGATTACTGTGGCCTTGTAGTAGGTTTTGATGTCTGGTAGCGTGATCCCCCCGACTTTGTTTTTATTTCTCAGAATTGCCGAGGCTATTCTGGGTCTTTTATGATTCCATATAAATTTTAGGATTATATTTTCTATTTCTGTGAAAAATGCCCTTGGTAGTTTGATAGGAATTGCATTGAATCTATAAATTGCTTTAGGCAGTATGGACATTTTAACTATATTCATTCTTCCTATCCATGAGCATGGTAGGTGTTTCCATTTATTTGTATCTTCTATGATTTCTTTCTTTAGTGTCTTATAATTTTCTGAGTACAGATCTTTCACTTCTTTGGTTAAATTTATTCCTAGGTATTTTATAGTTCTTGACGCAATTGTAAATGGGACAGTTTTCTTAATTTCTCTTTCCATTAGTTTATTATTGGTATATGCAAATGCCACTGATTTCTGAACATTGATTTTATATCCTGCTACTTTACTGAATTCGTCTATCAGTTCCAATAGTTTTTTGATGGAGTCTTTGGGGTTCTTTATATACAGTATCATGTCATCTGCATATAATGACAATTTTACTTCTTCCTTGCCAATTTGGATGCCTTTTATTTCTTTTTGTTGTCTGATTGCTGTGGCTAGAACTTCCAGCACTATGTTGAATAAAAGAGGAGAAAGTGGACAGCCTGGTCTTGTTCCTGATCTTAAGGGGAATGGTTTTAGCTTTTCCCCATTGAGTACGATGTTAGCTGTAGGTTTATCATATATGGCTTTTATTATGTTGAGATATGATCCTTGTATTCCCACTTTGCTAAGGGTTTTTAACATAAATGGCTGTTGGATTTTGTCAAATGCTTTTTCTGCATCTATTGAAATGACCATGTGATCTTTATCCTTCATTTTGTTGATGTGGTGTATCACATTGATTGATTTACGGATGTTGAACCAGCCTTGCACACTAGGGATGAATCCCACTTGATCATGGTGTATGATCTTCTTAATATATTGCTGAATTCTGTTTGCTAATATTTTATTGAGAATTTTTGCATCTATATTCATCAGGGAGATTGGCCTGTAGTTTTCCTTTTTTGTGATGTCTTTATCTGGTTTTGGAATCAAGGTGATAGTGGCTTCATAAAAAGAGTTTAGGAGCCTTCCCTCCTTCTGGATTTTTTGGAATAGTTTGAAAAGAATAGGTGATAGTTCTTTTTTGAATGTTTGATAAAATTCACTTGTGAAGCCATCTGGTCCAGGGCTTTTGTTTTTTGGGAGCTTGTCAATTACTGCTTCAATTTCCTTGATAGTAATCAGGGTATTTAGATTTTCTGTTTCTTCTTGCATTAGCTTTGGAAGGTTGTATGCTTCTAGAAAATTATCCATTTCTTCCAGATTGTCAAATTTGTTGGCATATAGTTGCTCACAGTAATTTCTTAGAATTTTTTGTATTTCTGTGATGTCTGTAGTCATTTCCCCTCTTTCATTCCTGATTTTGCTAATTTGAGTCCTCTCTCTTTTTTTTTTTTTTTGATGAGCCTGGCTAGAGGTTTGTCAATTTTGTTTATCTTCTCAAGAAACCAGCTCTTGGTTTCATTGATCTTTTGAATTGTTTTTCTGTTCTCTATATTGTTTATTTCTGCTCTGGTCTTTATTATCTCCTTTCTTGTACTCCCCTTGGGACTCTTTTGCTGTTCTTTTTCCAGTTCCCTTAGGTGTAAGGATAACTTGTTGATTTGAGATTTTTCTTCCTTCTTTAGGTAGGCTTGCACTGCTATAAACTTCCCTCTTAGGACTGCTTTCGCAGCATCCCAGAGATTTTGGGTCGTGGTATTTTCATTATCCTTTGTCTCGAGGTATCTTTTGATTTCCTCCTTGATCTCATTTGTGACCCACTCACTATTTAATAGCATATTGTTTATCAGCTCGCACTCTTGAGCGAGCTCTTAACCAACTGAGCCACTAGGCCGGCCCTGAAAAATTTGTTTTTAGTTCTCTACTTTTAAATTAATACATTTTAAAAAGGTTTCATACAATGTGGCTTAAATAAATTTAAATAGAAATCTCCACCCTTTAGGTTTCCTTTTGTTGTAATCAATTGGGCATTGAATTAATATCTTTATAAGTTTTGTATAACCCCAGATACTGTATGAATCAAAAATCTAAACATTTTCCTTTGTTATCTCAGAAATGATATACATGTGTGAAAGCCAAAAAGTTCATATCTGAGTGGATAGTGAGTTGTGATCACTATTTTTAACTTGGAGTGAACATTATTTTAAAATAAACGTTTGTAAAGAACGGAGATTTATTACATAATCTCTTATTCCAGGTACTTATCATGTCTTGTCTCACATAATGCTCTGGACATCTCTGCATTAATATAATTAACCTCAGTTTATAGAAGATGAAATTGAGACTCAGCATAGGTAACAATTAAGGTGATTCCGGTCCTAACTAGAAAACTCTGTCCACTTTTCTCCACCTCCACTGCTAGCTGTCTTCTTAGTAGACGTTACCAGATTTCCATCACGGACCATTGGATTAGACTCCTAACTGGTCTCCTCAGTGTCTGCCTTGCTGCCTCCAACCCATTCTATATGAGAAGAGGGTTATTCTTAGATTATGTCTTACTTCAGCGACTTTCCATTTCACTTAGAGAAAATTCCGTAAGATCTGTCTTAAATTCTGAATCTTTACATCATCTCAAATTGACTTCCCTTTTAGCTCACACTTTAGCCACACTGATGCCTTTTTTCTTCCTAGGAAATGTCAAGTGCTTTTCTTCTTCAGAGCATTCACACATTTAGTCCCTGACCTGGCTTTCTGCATCATCAATTGCTTCTTATCATTGAAGTCTTAACTAAAGTACCACCTCTTAAAACAGTCAAATTCCACCTCCTAAAACAGTCACCCTTTCTCCCCTTTGCCTGATTCTTTGTTAATCATTATCAGAGGACCTTCTTAATTTGTAATTATTTTTGCTGTTTTTCTATCCTTTCCTCATAGTACACTGAAATCTCTATGAAAACAAAAATGTTCTATTTTATTGTTACTCTTATACAGTATCCAACACTGTAGGCACCCAGTAAATATTTGCTGGATGACTAAATGACTAAATAAATAAATACTTCCTTCACTTTAATATGTTTTCCTATAAATTAGATGTACTTGTAAAATTTATCCACTTGGCAATGTATATTTTATTCTTTAACACTTCAAGTAGATATTTCTGTTGCCTTTTAGTAAAGTTTGGATTATGTGAAATTATGGTACTTCTTTTATTTCCTTTGAATATTATTCCTTGCTCAGAACATGTCATCTTCCTGCTTGGTCCACCCAAAATATATTGTGGCTTTATGTTTTAGCAAAATATCTCTAAGAATCATAAAATCATAGCGTCATTAGGGTCAAGGGCATCTTAAAGCCCATCTATCCCCTTCACCCACATTGACCGTGAGCCTTCTCTACAGACGCTCCACCAAGTGGTCCTGGAGATTGTGTTTAGACATCACTAGGCTCAAGGACCTAAGTACTTTTCAAGGCAACCCATCTAATCCTTAATATGTTTTAATAGTCTGATATTTATGTTCAGACTTTTAGGTATGAATTCATTCCAAGTTCTCCTGCCTATTGAATTTTCATGATTGTGCCCTTAGATACATTTGAAATCTTTTCAGTTTAACCTAACTTTGTTGTTTCTTTTAATTTTGAAACCCAGTTCAGGTAACTTTTCCTGAATTAATGCAACAGTATCAGAAAAATTTCTACTTGGTTCAGTCTTTTCTATTGTTAGTAAATGTAATGATTAGATTAGGAGTATTTGGAAATTTTCTGTAAAATATTTCCATCTGTGGCTGTTTCCATTTCTCATTGGCCAGTTCTGTTTTCTCATTAAGTTACTATACTCATAGCATAATTCGTTTAATGTTTCAAGTAAAATTCTGAACTAAATTTATATTTTTCTCCATTCCTCTGAAAAACATCAGTTTTATCAGCAAAATGAAGTGAAATATCATTTATGACTTTGCCTTCTTCTGGAGATGTTTTTTCTGTATGTGTTTTATCATTTAATTTACCAATAATGCCTACTAATTTTAAATAATGTGAGGATATCATTTCCTGAAAAAAAAAGAGAAGGAAACAAAGAAAATTAGAGATTATTTTAAATAAAGTATACTATGTGTATTCTGAATACCATCACACTTTCATCCCCGAAGATTTCTAACTCACAAGTACCTGTAAGGTAAATACTTATTTAACACTTGTTATGTGTTCTATTACTTATCCCTTTTCCTCAACTATACTTTCAACCTTTTCTTCTGTATCAGCTCTTTCTTCTTAGCCTATAAAGTTGTGCAAGTATTTGCTCTCTCATCAAATATACAAACATATGGAAACAACCAAAAAAGAAAGAAAATCTTTTTTTTTTTTTTGAGATTTGCTTTGTTACAACTTTCTTCTCTCTTATTTCTAGTCAAAATTTCTGGAAAAATTTTTACTTCACCTCTCATCCTCCCTACAACCCACTGAATACTTACTTCTGTCCTTAAAATGTAATTTAAATTATTCCCACCAAGATCATTAATTATAAAATTGTCATATCCAATAGAATACATTCAGTTTTCAAATTACTTTATTTTTCTCTTCTCTTTCTGGCAACCTTATGATGTGTACGTTGTTACGCATGATGTTGTCCCAGAGGTCTCTTAAACTGTCCTCATTCTTTTGGATTCTTCTTTCTTTTTGCTGTTTCAACTGGATGTTTTCTGCTACCTTGTCTTGCAAATTGTTGATTTGATCCTCTGCTTCATCTAGTCTGCTGGTGATTTCTTTTAGTGCAGTCTTCATTTCAGTTATTGTAGTCTTCACTTCTGAATGTTTTTTTATTTGTTTGTTTTTATTTTTATATTTTTATGGTTTCTATGTCCTTTTTTATGCTTCCTATCTATTTGTTGAAGTTCTCACTAAGTTCCTTGAACATCCTTATAACCATTGTATTGAACTCTGTATTTGGTAGATTACCTACCTCCTTGTTTAGTTCTGTTTCTGAAGTTTCCTCCAGTTCTTTCATTAGGGATGTATTTCTGTTTCCTCATTTTGGCTGCCTCTCTGTTTGTATTAGGTAGATCTGCTAAGTCTGTCAGTCTTGAGTGGGTGGCCTTATGTTGTAAGTGCCTTGTGGGGCCCAGTGGTACAGTCTTCCTGGTCACCTAAGCCAGGTACTCCAGGAGTGTCCCTTGTGTGGGTTGTGTATGCCTTCCTGTTACAGTTGAGCCTTGATTGCTATTGGCATGATCTTTTTTATTGGGTTATTTGTAATTTTTTATTCTTAAATTTTCTTTTGCATCTTGGGTTTAGTTTTCTTTTGGACTGTGTTTTTCAGATATATTTTTTTCATGCTAATACTCTCTGTATGATTTTTACATAGTTGTTTCATTTCACATGAAATGTATAAATCACTATATCCCCCTTGAAAATTCTGTGGGTAAACACTTGTTAATGTTCTTCCCACTGCAATTAAATAAAAACTTATTTTATCTTTTGAACTTTTGTTTGGGGATTAAAATTTTACTTCATCAGAGCCACTTAGGCCAGGTGCTTACATTCTGCTATTCACCTGGTTTCCACACTGTACTCTTGCATCCTTTTTCAGGCAGGGAGGACAAATCAGGTAAAAATCACTGGGCTTTGCTATTATAATATTAGACTATGTGTTAGCAGCTTGGGCTGCTATAGAAAAATACCATAAATAGAATGGATTATCAACAACAAAAATTTATTTCTCATAGTTCTAGAGGCTAGAACTATGAAGCTAGAACTAATATGAGATCATATTGCCAAAATCATCAGGTTCTCATGGGAACTCTCTTCCCAGTTGAAAGCAACTGCCATCTCATATGGGAGAAGACCAAATTAGCTCTTTGGCCTCCTTTTATAAGGGCACAGATCCCATTCATGAGGGCTACACCCTGATGACCTAATTACTTTCCAAAAGCCCCATTTTCTAATACCATCATATTGGGGGTTAGGATTTCAACATAGGATATTTGGGGGAGGCACAGACATTCAGTCTATAGCAGCCTAGAACAAGCAATTAGGGACTATCTTTGTGTCTGGTTATGTGGCTCTTCCCTCCATCTTCTTCTTTCCTCAGAAAACTGTATATTATTTATTTTTCTCCTTTGTTTTACATTCTTCAAAGTGTTTATTTTACTAAAGGTAATTATTTTGGGGGAAATTGCCATGATTTTGTCTTCTTTTTTCCACTTTCCTCCAAGTAAAGAAAAAACAAAATGGTGAGCATTGACTATTTACCTTGCCCAGCTAAGGAAATTTAGATGGCTTTTTTTTTTTTTTAATTCATGATTTTGTCCATTCAATTATCTCTTATCTTGGCTGCCATTTTACTAAAATTATGGAAGAAAGTTTTATTAATTATTGCTAGCAATTATTTTGGGTGGGATAGGTGAGAAAAGTTACATCAGAAGCCTCCAAATTTATTTTATTTTGAAAATAATAAAATATATAACATGAGTGTGTGTTCTCAATTTAAAAAAAAATAGTATGCTAAATCTCAAATTTAAACAAAAGAAGAGAGAATTATATAATAAATCTCTATGTGTCCATCACTAGCTTCAATAATTATCAATAAGTGGCCAATAAACCACATCCACACTCAGTTATTTTGAAACAAATCCAAAATGTCATAAAATTTCATTCATAAAAATGTCAGTATTTCAGATATAGTTTTTAAACTTTTCTTTTTGTCCTAAAAAGTGGTTTCTAGAGAAATTCTTTTTGTTGGCTTTCCTTAAATTAGATCACCACTTATCTGTGGCCTGTTTTGTGACTTTATCTAATCAGAATACCCAGAAAAGTAGTGGAACAGGGAGCATTTATAGTTTCAAACTGCTTGCTTCATTTACATCCTGATCTGTTGTATTTTTGTCATTAAAGTATGTATGCAAATTAACTCAAATAAATATTTGTAGAGGTTTTATTGTGAATCATACTGTTTCCTCCTAGGTACTACAGATAATACAGTGAACCAATAAAATGCTCTCGTGGAGCTTACAGTCAAGTGTTTTACTTTGAGAGGTGGCTCTGAAGTTCAAAGTGTCAGTTTATTAAAGAATGTTTTTTAGTGTCTCTGTTTAATTTTGGTTTTTCATTTGAGAACCAATACTTTTCTTATTAAAACATTAGCTTAAGCATCTTGTCAAAGATTCTGGTGAAACAAAACAGAACAAAAGAGCTCTTTAGTGTATGGCTTCACTTATAAACTATATAAAGTTGCTGTCACTTTATAAGAGCCTGAGGAAACAATTTCAATGAAAACCTTATTGGCTGTTTTAATGGCATCACATCTTGTAGTTCTTTTATGAGGAACATAACATGGAAGGAGTGGGAAGAAGTTTAGCTAAAGCTGTGTTTGTTTACCTGCTGTGTGATGGGTCTCAGATGCCCTATACACTATTGTAGGTAGGAATCATTGCTTATTATTTTAATGTAAGTTTGATTGGGATGTTACTAATTACATGCAAGCTATACAAGAAACACAATACAGAATATTTTAGATCTGCTAATTAAGATAAGCAGTATGAGGTAAAAATAAGGTAGAATTTGTGCACAAATAAAGAAACATAATGTTTTATGCCTATATGATATGGTTGTTAAAGTTATTTTGGACTGAATTGCCAATAAATATCTTCAAGAAAAGCTTATGGTATAAATTAATAGTTTAAGATAGCAGTCTTTATTGCAGTAAGCCAAGAAAAAGACCATAAGTTGTCACAGAGAGATGTAAATCAAACTATCCATTGAGGAAGTGTGTTGTCACTAATGCTTTCCGAGGATTTCTTTTATAGTAACTATTTTAAAATCTTACATTGTGTAGTAGTACATTCGTATTAGTATATCAAGTTGTAATTTCAACAAATATATAGTGAGTTAAATATATTATAGGCATTGTGCTGGAATTTAGAGATACTATGGTAGTGAAATGAAGCATGGCTCATGGATCTTACAGACTGAGATATATATATATATATATATATGTTTGTATATGTATATGTATATATATACAGACCACATATATGTATGTATACATATATGTCTATATGTATAGACATACACACACTTATACATACATACACACATGTAGACATACACTGACACACATAAACGTTAAATAATCACACAAATACACAAATACTTAATTTCAGGTAACGTTAGTAAATTGTGGTTAGTTTGTGTTCGCAAGAAATACCCAGTTCATTGAGATTTATATATTTCAATGACTTTTTACAAATTTAAACTTGTTTATGCCTGAAGTTTTTTTTTTTTTTTGTCTTACAGTTTCAGTTACAAGTTGAATCATTGCTAATTTGTATACATGAAAGTTACTGAGACTTCTTGTTTTGTAGGAAGTTTATATGCACTATATTTTCCATTAGTACAATAGATTGAAAGATGCCTGGAATAAACTCCAGTTGCTTGGAATTTATGCCATCAAGGGAAAACAGCAAAGAGTGAGTTGAAAGCATCAGATCATTGGGTTAATCATATTCTACCAGAGTATGGTTTACTATCCTTTAAATAAGAAAACAAAAATTAAGTTAGAGAGTTTTAACAAGTTAAAATTAACCAGGGACTATAAAGGAAAGTAAATTCAGCGGTATTATTGATGCCCTCAATCAAAGTTTGAAACAAACAAAGCAAAAACAGTGTATATGTGGTATCTTATGTTTTGAAGCTGATTCTTTCCATCCTTTGTTCTCTGATCTCTACATGAGCAGAAACATATAAAGTGGCAACAGGGCCAAGGGTGCTAGATGCCTTGACACTCATTAACTATGGCAACTGACACCATGTAGATGGATATATTTTCAAGATGAAAACAGGATTTGGACCAGACAAACAAAAATGATGGCATTTGTGAAGATGGAATGACATGGACCAATAAGAAGCAGAGCAGAAACAGAGCTCACCTTAAAAGACTTGGAATATTTTAAAAAATTGATTACATGATGAGACTGTTTCAACACAACTACAATTCTCCGAGGACTTATTAATGCTTCGGTAGCATTAAAGTGAAATGAAAAGGCACCAGTGCAGTCCACTTTAATAGTTTGCTGGCTTAAACCCCAATACATAATGTCCTTGTAATAGTTTATGGGTGACTGCAGTAAATTGGTAGCGAATGTTTTCCAATTTTTGGCTCTTCATATCAGATCTGCTCTAAGAACATTTTGTCCTCAGAATATTATGAAGGCATTTGATCTGGTTTAGAAGTTGCTTGACAATATTAGTACAGTGTTAACTTTTCTCCCCTCCAGATTGCATGATTTTATCCTTTGAGTTGAGATCAAATTATAGTCTGTTTGGAATTAAGCAGTTCATTCACTTATGCTTCACCTACTTTGACTAAATGTTTTCGAAGTACTGCCATAAAGAAAGAAAACTCTTGTTTTTTTCTAATGCTTTTGCACTCTGTATTTAGTTAGATAGCAGTTTAAATCTGTCAGAGAAATCTTGACAAAGAAAACAATTTGAAATGGATTAATTTTGAACCTAAATAGTTTGTTGATGAATCATTAATGATTTTGTTCAGGAGTTGTATTTGAGATAAGAAGAGAATTATACTGCACTGAAGAAATGACTTTCTTTTAAACAAAATAAGGACTGAGGATTGCTTGGGGTTTGCAGAACTGAATTATGTAATATGGGTAGCCCTGAGGCATTTAGTGCATGTCCTATCTGTGTTTCAGTTTTCAAAGCAGCAAATATTGATAGTGTACATAGAATAAAAACAATGTACAGATTTAATAAAAATTGCAGTGGTCTCAATGTTAACGTTAGACCCATGAAAAATTAGAAGATATATGAATACCTTATTCTCTTGTTTTTAGTCTTCAGTGTACTTAGGAACATTTGTTTCATATAAAAGTTATATTTCAAAATTAATGGACTGAGGGTGGAAAGGGAATTTGAAGGATTGTGAAATAAATTCTGGATCTATATACTGAACACAGGTGGAAGATGTTTAAGGAACATTTATGGAACAAAGTGCAGTCTCTTTCTACTAAGGGCCAGGCTTTCCAAGTGACAGGATGTGTCAATGTGGTAATATCAAATTGCAAAGAGAATTCTGGTCAGAGAGCTCTGGAGAGTAATAAAGCGATAAAGAGCAACGACAATGAAGAAATAAAAGGAAAAACTGAGCAAATAAGAAAATGCAGAGAGGAGTTAGAAATAATTAGAGAAGAAATGAAATGTCTCAAAAAAAATGGAAACAACAACAATTTGGGATTTCAATGCAGAGCATTCCAGCTGACAGAAGATTTTTAAATTGAATGGGCAAGAAGCAGGCAACATGATTGGAAATGAAGTATTTGCTTTTTCCTTTACGAGCTGAAGGGTAAGACATTCCTAAGCAACAGAACTCTGCACAAGGATTAGTCGCACTTTCTCAAATATATATTGAAGTAAAATGCTGAAAGCCAAATGTCTTCCCTCGGCAACCTGAACTACCCAGGTCTCATGTAATACACTGCCTTTAGTGTTTTATGGCTTATACAAAAAAGACAAATTATAATTTAAAACAGATATGTGTGTGAACATGGTTATGCTACACCTATGGATTACCAAAGGTAACACCAATAACTGTCAATCATCAGAGTCAATTCAGTTTCAGTAATTAAAAAGAAACAAAAGTCTTTAAAATGTTTTGTTAAATCTCATGAAACTGGTTTCAGTGATAAAGGTTTCAGATCTTTGCAAATGATAATGAATTTGGAGACATATAATGAGAAACTCTGTAGTCAGGCCTAGACAGATTTGGATAAATAATGACCCAATAGTTGATGGCAGTGTTTAACTTTGAGTAAAGGAATATTAAAAGCAGTTCAACGAAGAAATATTTTCTTTCTTTTCTTTTTCTTTTTAAAACATTTAATTGCCTTTTTTGAGGGTGATAAAGAAAAGATGAAATCTAGAGACTTCATTATACTATACTCATTATATTCCTCTTCTGCCTGATACATAAATCTTTTTGGCTCCTTCACGTTTATTCATCTTCTTTAAATAAACATATTCTGTATATAATATGTATACTCTTTCTATATATGCATTCTCTTGCATTTATGCTCATATGTAAGTCTTTTAAACCATTTATTGAAATAGTTGTTTTAGGTGGATTGATTTTACATTAAATAGTTTTATTACAAATGAGAGACTTCCCTTCTATCAAATGGAAGCTTCTTTTGATACTAGAATGAGGCAGAGCGTTATTGCTACAGTATAACTTTATATGGTTGAAAATCCTATTGGTTCTTGAATTCTTAGTTATTTGAAATTTTTACAGGCTGTTAGATGGAGTAAAGGGCATGAGCACTCAGACTGCAGATTTTTCATCCCATAGTCATTCCTATAGTTTGTTCTTTTTACATTAATGGATAGTTTTACCTGTGTGACAGAGGTCAACTTTATATATTCTGTGCTATTTGATTTTTCCCTCATATACTTGGAATGCCATTTTCAATTGAATATTTTTAAGGGAAATCACTAACTGTTCTCTTAATGGATAATAGCTTGCATGAGCACAAAGAACTTGATGTTTGAGTTTTAGACATAATCACCCTGATTTCTCACTGAAATCAGGGCTAAACCTATGAAGTTTAGCAGTAAAGACAAAAACAACTTTACCTACTGAAAAAGCACTATCATTTTCTAACAGGCTTACCTTAAAGATGGGGATAGTATATAGTTTTCAATATTTTGTATATGTAGCAATATTTGTATATATACACACAGAAAATTTGTAAAACTACATTTATGCAACATTAAAAATATTACTAAAGTTTCTGGGTAATGAAGCTGTTCTTTTCAAAGAGGCCCTATATTGTGAAAACTGTTTAAAATTTTTAATATAATGAATGCACTTGAGTCACTGTCCAAACATGAATCCCTATTAAAATAAATGTATTTGCATGTGTTCTGCTATACAAACAGGTCTGTAAAAAGGGTAATGCTGTTGTCTTTGTTCTGTCATCAAGAAGTTCTGCTTTTACAATTTAAACAATCTACTCCCCTCTATACTCCAAAAAGTCACTGTCATACAGCATAGGTATATTCTAGCAGTGGAAATGTTTGTATCTTTGTCAAACTAAATATCATATTAAAACACTTCAGGGCCGGCCAAGTGGCGCGGTGGTTAAGCACTGGCTTGGGAAGACAGCGGCCCCAGTTCGGGTCCCACATATGAGGGCCAGGGACACTGCCCTCAAAAAAAAAAAAAAAGACACCAAAATTACAAGCAAATTTTACACCGTTCAACCCTGGAGGTCCCCAGAACACTGGAGGAACAGAACCACTAAATGAAGAACTTAAAGAGGAAGCCACATGGGGTCTGGTAGGACGGGCGGAGACGAGAGAGGGCAAACCCCATGAGGGAGGTCCCAGCTGTGGGGAGGCTTCTCCGATTGGGGGAGAGACCCTCCGGCCGCACACCAAGCTCACCAGCCCAGAGCTCCTTTGCCGGGAAGAGGAGTTCTAAGATAGCTGGCAGTAAATTAGTGAGGACTCTCTTTGCTCAGCTCAGTGAGGCTAAGAGCGGCTGGATAATCAGTGGGGCCGGCGCCCAGGCTTGCTCGCCGGTGAGCACTTACCTGGTTCCTGGTGGAGGGAGTAGCTGTGTGAGCCAGGCCCAGGAGCCTGCAGGGACAGACTGAACTGAGCACCTTTGGTGCAAAGGCTGGAGGTTTTTGGACTATTGTTCCCGTGGTGTGGAGCCTGCACGCGAGTGGTATAGGAAGGGCGCCATTTTGTCGGGCTTGGACCCTCCCACAGAGGATCAGTTCTTAGACCTCATTGGTCTGGTGGAATTGGCGCAGAAGTACGTGTGTGCATGCGCATGTGCATGCGGCCTTGGATCCCCAATCTCCGCCCGGCTTATACTGTGTTGCCAGGGAAACGCTGGGTGGGTGCCCTCCGACTCCAACATGCTGCTCCCTGAGACCCGGGAGTGCGCGAGCCGCCTAGGGTCCCCGCTCTCTGCACTGTGCTTGCAGAGTTGCCAGGCTGGTGATTGGTTGTCAGGATGCTCGGCCTGATCTGCGAGTGGCTGATTGGGACAGGCTGAGACTGGGAGTTTTCCTGGGAGTGTTGGGCTGTGAGCTGTGTGCCTGCGTGATCCAGCCAGGGCTCTCCTGGTGATCTATCTAATACATCAAAACAATCCCAGAGCCACAGCCAGAATGGGGAAACAAAGAAACATGTCACAAGTAAAAGATCAGAAGAAACCTCTAGAAATGGAACTAAATGAAACAGAGAGAGCCAACCTTTCAGAGACAGAGTTTAGAAAACTGATGATAAGAATGTTTAAGGAACTTAGCGAGGACATAAAGAAAGATAGGGAAACCATAAAGAAACAACCTGTTAGAACTAAAGAATACAATAACTTAAATGAAGAACATACTCGAAGGAATCACCAGGAGAGTAGATGAAGCAGAGGAGCGGATCAGCGATTTGCAAGATAAAATAGCAGAAATCACCCAGTTGGCACAACAAAAAGACCAAAGAATAAAATACAATGAAAATAGTTTGAGCCCTATGGGACAAGGTGAAACGGAGCCACCTTCGACACATAGGAATACCAGAAGGAGAAGAGAAGAAGCAAGGGGTCGAAAACGTATTTGAACAAATAATGACTGAAAACTTCCCTACCCTGGTGAAGGAAATCAACATACATGCCCAGTAAGTGCAGAGGGTTCCAAACAAGCTGAACCCAAACAGGTCCACACCAAGACACATCATAGTTAAAATGGCAAAGGTTAAAGACAGAGACAGAATCCTAGAGGCTGCAAGAGAAAGACAGTAGGTTACATACAAAGGAGTTCCTGTTAGACAGACTAACAGCTGACTTGTCTACAGAAACTCTGCAGGCCAGAAAGGAGTGGCAGGAGATATTCAAAGTGACACAAAATAAAGGCCTACAACCAAGATTGCTCTACCCAGCACGGCTATCTCTTAAAATTGAAGAAGAAATAAAGAGCTTCTCGGAAAAGAATAAGCTTAAGGAATTCATTACCACCAATCCAGCATTGCAAGAAATGTTAAAAGGGCTTTTTTAAACAAAAGAAAGGGGTAAACAAGCTAACCCAGGGAGACCAGGAATACAAATAACAAAAGGGCATTACATATGCACCTATCAATAATCATTTTAAATGTGAATGGGCTAAACGCTGCAATCAAAAGACAGAGAGTGGCTGAGTGGATAAGAAAATAGGACACATGTATATGCTGTTTACAGATGGAATAAGATATTTCATGCAAATGGAAATGAGAAAAAAAAAAAGCTGGCATACCAATACTTATTTTGGACAAAATTGACTTTAAAATGACTACAATAAAAAACTGAGAAGGGCACTATAACCCTAATAAACATCTATGCACCCAAAATAAAAACTCCTAATTACATATAACAGATTTGACAGAGATCAACAGTAACACTATCATAGTAGGGGACTTCAACACCGTTGTCACCAATGGACAGACGCTTTAGACAGAAAATCAACACAGAAAGAGGGGCTTTAAATGATACTTTAGACCAGCTGGACTTCATTGATATTTTTAGAGCATTTCACCCTGACAAAACAGAATATACATTTTTCTCAAGTACACATGGGACATTTTCCAAGATAGACCATGTTAGGCCACAAAACAAGTCTCAGTAAATTTAAGAAGATTGAAGTCATATCAAGCAGATATAAAGGAAAAACTGATGGTTGCTGGCTGGGAGGGAGTGGGGAAAAGGGAGAGGGGCAAGATTTTGGACAGTGTAGGTGGGACTACAATGTTGCCGCAAGGATATGGGGGCAGTTCTGGGAATGTAATTGATAATGTTGTGACGAGACTATTATGTTGTGTGAAATAAGTCAGTCGGAGAAGGACAGGTACCATGTGATCTCACTTGTGTGTGGAGTCTGAAGAGCTGAGTGAATGATCAAAGTAAACAGACTCGTAGATGTAGAGGAAAAACTTAGGATTGCTAGTTGGGAGGGGGTTGGGGATGGGGCAGAAGGGGAAGGGATTAGACAGCGTAAATAGACAACTACAATATTGCCACAGGGATATGAAACACAGTTCGAGGAATATAATAATGTTGTAAAAATTTTGTGGCATGTCAGATAGTCACATGTCTTGTTAGGGAGACCACTTCATGGATGGAGTAGAGGCTTGATCACTGCACTGTACACCTGAAGCTGACGTCATATAGTATTGTATGCCAACTGTAACTGAATATGTGGATGGTCACGGGATGTGGAGTATACTGTGGAGGGGAGTCAGGGGAGTTGTGATAGATATGTATGATATGGGGGGGGAGTGGGGTGGCGAACTGGGGGAGGCGGGTTGTCACTTTGAGGGGTAAAGAGCATAACTATTGCGTTGTGTTGTATACCTGAAACTAATAAAAAAAATGAAAAAAAATATTTCACACATTTCCATGAGGAGTGCTGTTTCCATAATAAAAATTTAAAACTGAGTAGAGCCATTTTAAAAATGGCTGGACTTTCTGTTCAAAACAAATATGCAATTCAGATGTTAGTCTGATGATATCAGTAATATGTTGCATTTTGAAACTTTTTTTTCCTGAATAATAGCAGTATTTTGGCCTTTAAGACACATTATTCAAACTGTTTTTAATAAAAATTGAGACATTTGTCCCAAAGATTGGAATCTGTCCATATAATAACTCAAGTGATCTTCATTTTTCAAAACCTAATTTATGAAAACTTAGGACTTGCAAAAGAAATAAATTAAGGAATGGTGGTTTACTACACAGATAAATTATGGGTTGCAAAATATTTTAAAGTATAATTTCTTTACAAAATTTCATTTACGCTTAACATATGAAAAGAATCAACTCCATATTCTAAAACTTATAGATTTTTAAAACAAATGAAAGTGGCTATTATGTAATGGACTTTTATATGTCCAAATGAGTATTATTCTTTGCAAAGTAGTTACCTTGGGAGATAGTTCTTTTATTTAAGGATTTTATTGGGGAATGGGGTGGGGAACAGAGAAGTTGCTGTCCTTTTGTTCTTCAGTCTAGTTATGGAAGATGTTGCTTCACTGACCATGTTGGTGTTATCATTGCACTCTTCCTGGGTGAGGCAGTTGCTTGCTGGCCATTGGACGGCCACTCACCGCAGCTCACGGTAGCTCAGGAAAGCGCACGCCAGCTGCGGGCCAGCCCCACTGCAGTCGGCGCCATTGCCCGCAACTCACTGCAGCTCAGCTCCAGGTCAAGCTGTTCATCTTAGCTGCAGAGGACAGAGCATCACTGGCCCTCTGTGGGATCCCAACCCGGGCCCTGTGCTCAGAGCTGGTGTCCCAGCTAACTCCTAACTAACATGCTTCTCGGCTGGCCTGAGATAATTCTTTATTGAAGTAGTATAGCCATTACTCTGAACGTTGTACTGTGTTGGAATTGCCTTCAGAGGTAACAACATATCCTTTTGAATATTTTCATTGACACCTACCCTTTAATTTGATTTGGTTTTTACCAATAGTCAAGAGTAATTTAGAGCCATGTTTACTGAATAGAAACAAGTTGATTGCCATAGCAAAAAACCTGGCCCATTCTCTAAATCCATATCCTCCTCCAATTTGATGCCCTTCCCCTGTCCACTTCATCTAAGCTACTCTAAGTCTATGGCCTGTCTCTTTTGGATGATCAACAAGGGCATTTAAAAAAAAAAACCATTATGGAAATAAAACCATTTATCTTGTGTGCCTTTGTGCAGCCTTTAAAGGTAGTTTCCAAAGAGATGTAACTTACAATACTTTGAGACTAGCAGAATCGTTGAAATAAAGATCTGATCTCCACTGTAACGAAGGGTATTTGGATCTTTAACTTTTGCATATCTGATATGTATCTTCAATTCAGTACAGTAAATATTTATTGTGCATGTATATGATGCAAGACACTGTAGTAGGCACTGAGGCAAATGCAAAGATGAAGAAATAATGAGCCCAGCCTGACTCATGGACAGATAGTGAGGGAGGGGAGTATCCTCCAATGACCACTGAAGACAGATTTCAGTGTTCTCTTGAAGTTACAAAGCACTACATAAATACAGGGGGTGGAGAGATTCATTTTAACTGAGGCATGACAGTTAAATTGAACCTAGAAGGTAATAGATTGAAACCTTGACAGGTGGGGATGGAAAGCAAGGACATTATAGGGAAAGGAGGTAACTTGTTCAATTGTGTGACAGGGTTACGTCATTTTACTTTCTGATCACAGCTTTCACAGTAAACACTGTGCTATTTTCAACTTCACCAGCACTATAGGATTTGCCTCCATTTCAGTCAGCTGAATCTCACACACACTCTGTCTTTTGTCATTCTGTGTGTGTGCCTGGTGGTCTCGTGTGTTTTTTTAGTGTGCCTTAGTGGGTTTGTCTATCTTTCTCTTGCTCTGTGCCTCCTTCCTTTCCCCTTTATCTTTTGCTCACCTTCCCTATCTCTTCCATTCCCTTCTCCTAGTCTTCCATCTTGATTGCCTATAATAAGGAATTGAAATATACCTGTTAAATGTAGTGTTTTTATGTTTTCTGTTCTTAATTTTAAAGATAGGTGGGTTTAACTTTATTTTTTAATTAATAGACTACTTTTTAAAGCAGTTTTAGGTTTACAAAAATCAAACAAACACGAAGAATGTACAGAGCTCCCAGATATGCACTTGTCTCCTCCTCCCCAGTTTTCCTAATTATTATCTAACCTCATGCATTGACATAGTAAATTTGTTACAGTCAATGAGCCAAAACTGATATATTATTATTAATGAAAGTGCATAGTTTACATTAGGCTTCAGTCTGTGTTCTATGGGTTTTGACAAATGCATAATGTCTTGTGTCCACCATTACAGCATTACACAGAATAATTTTACTGACTTAAAAATTCCCTGTGCTGTAACTATTTTTCTCTCTCCCTGTACTCCTTCTCCCTCCCCTGCCTCTAAACCCCTGGCAACTCTTTTTACTATTTTTATAGTTTTACCTTTTTCAGGATGTCATATAGTTGAAATCATACAGTATGTAGCTTTTTCAGACTGGCTTCTTTCATTTAGTAATACATATTTAAGATTCCTCCATATCTTTTTGTAGCTCGATAGGTCATTTCTTTTTAATGCTAATAATATTCCATTGCATGGGTGTACCACAGTTTGTTTATCCATTCACCTATTAAAGGACAGACACCTTGGTTTCTTCTAATGTTTTGCAATTATAAATAAATCTGCTATACACATCCATGTGCAGGTTTTTAGGTGAACATATGTTTCAATTAATTTGGGTCAATATGAAGGAGAATGATTGGTGGATTATATGATAACACTATGTTTAGCTTTCTAACAAATTGCCAAGCTGTTTTCCAAAGTGACTGTAATGTTCTGCATCCCCATCAGCAGTGAACGAAGGTTCCTGTTACTCCACATCCTCACCCGTGTTGTCAGTTGTTTGGATTTTAGCTGTTCTAAGAGATGTGTAGCGGTATCTCATTGTTTTAATTTGTAGTTCTCTAATAAAATATGATGTTGAGCTTATTTTCATGTGCTTACTTGTCATCTGTATATTTTCTTTGCAGTTGTATTTATTCAGATCTTTTGTCCATTTTTAAATTGAGTTATTTTTCTCATTGTTGAGTTTTAAAAGTTCTTTGTATATTTTGTTTACCACCTTTATCAGAAATGTGATTAACAAATATTTTCTCCTAGTCTATGACTTGATTTTCACAGAATGGAAGTTTTTAATTTCAGTTGAAGTCCATTTTATCAATTATTTCTTTTATGGATCATGCTTTTGGTGTGATATCTAAAACTCATTGCCAAACTCAGTGTCATCTAGATTTTCTCCTACGTTATCAACTAGAAGTTTTATAGTTTTGCATTTCACATTTAGGTTGATAATCCATTTTGAGATAATTTTTGTGGAAGGGATAATATCAGTGTCCTTGATTAATTAATTAATTAATTAATTAAGGATGTGGATATCTCTTGTTTCAGCACCATTTGTTTAAAAGACTGCCATTGTTCCCTTGTATTGCCCTTGCTATTTTGTCAACGGTCAGTTGACTGTATTTATATGGGTCTGTTTCTGTGCTGTCTATTCTGTTCCTTTGATCTATTTGTTTGTTCTTTCACCAATAGCACACTGCCTTGATTATTGTATCTTTACAGTAAGTCTTGACGTTAGGTAGTATTAGCCCTCTGATTTTCTTCTTTAATATTGAGTTGGCCGTTCTAGATCTTTTGCCTCTCCATATAAACTTTAGAATCAGTTTGTTGATATCTACAAAATAACTTGCTGGGATTTTGATTGAGATTGCACTGAATCAATAGATCAAGTTAATAAGAACTGACATCTTGACAATATTGAGTCTTCCTATCCATCAACATGGAATATCTCCCCATTTACTTAGTTCTTTGATTTCTTGCACCAAGGTTTTGTAGTTTTTCTCATATGCATCTTGTACATATTTTGTTAGATTTATACCTAAAGAGTTTATTTAATATTTTGGTGCTAACATAAAAGATGTTGTGCTTTTAATTTCAAATTTTAATAGTTAATTTGTGGTATAGAAGAAAGCTTTTGAATTTTATATACTTTTAATGCCTGACTTGTGCTTTCTCTAAAAAAAAGTTCCTGAACTAAGTATAAATACATATATTAAACTACTCTTTGCTTTCATATAGTTCCCAATTGTTCCTTTTTATATATGATTAGAAAAAAACACAGCCTCCATAATAAATTCATAATACTGCCATTGATCACAACCTCATATTTGTATTCTCATATTTGAATTTTATTTTAGAATGTATGTCAAACATGGCAGGATGGGTTTCCAGTCACATTAGAAGTTTCATTCATATATTCCATTGGATATAAAAGAGTAGTTCTGATTTTTTCTTACTAGAGGGTCAGAATTTTTACTTTAAAAAAAATTGTTTTAAGTACTCATTTTAACAAACCTGTAAAATACTGAAGAGTATAAGTTTTTTTTCCTTAATCCTACAACACTGGCAATATTTTGGGACATAGGCTCCTGTGGTTTTTGGATTTGTGGGAGATGACATCAGGGTTAGAGAAGAAATGGATATCATTTCTTCCTAGTAATGATCAAGGGGTGGGAACACGGAAGATGGAAGTTTATGCTAGTTCTCTTATATGCAGGTATAAGTACTCATATGTCACTCCTAGTCTGGTATTGATGGCAGAGCTCTAATACCTTATTTCCTTCTCCCTTTTGAAACCGTTGTTTTTATTCTGTTTCTTGACTTCTTCTCACTTATTATTCTGATTGCACTATTATTATAAAATTTAGGGATGGCAGAGTGGCGCGGTGGTTAAGAGCTGGCTTGGGACGCCAGCGGCCCCAGTTTGAATCCCACATATGAGGGCCAGTGACACTGCCCTTAAAAAAAAGAACAAAAAAGTATTTGAAAAGGGCCAGTTGAGTGGCTCAGTTGGTTAAGAGCTCGCTCAAGAATGCGAGCTGAGCTCTGAGCAACGGCGGTTCGATGCCAGCCTGAGCTGAGTTGTCCTTGAGCTGCCAACAGGCGGCAGGATGGCTCAACTAAAAAAAAAAAATACATTAAAATTTAATGGATACTTTTTTGAAAAATTAAGATACTATTTATATGCCATAAAATTTCACCCATTTAGAATATATGATTCAGTGGCTTTTCATATATTCAGAAAGTTGTGCAAACATCAAAAATATCTAATTGTAGAACATTTTCATCACCCCAAAGATTCCACAGTGTGTGGTCCAAGCATTCATTCTTGGAGATCCAGCCTGTAATAGTCGAGTGATATTAGAGCTACATTATCCTCTGTCTACATGATGCTGTATCAAGAATGTATTGATGCTGAAAATTTTTCTCTTGGCTCCTCCTTTTCAAGTCAACCCTCCCTTGTTGCTTCAACTGCCCCTACAATTTCAGGAATTCTCACCATGCTACATGTTTTTCTTTATAGGCTTCCTTTAAAAAAAATTATTAAATTTATTGGGGTGACATTGGTTAGTAAAATTATATAAGTTTCAAGTGTATAATTCTGTAATACATCATCTATATATCATATTGTGTGTTCTCCACCCAAGTCAGTTCTCCTTCCATCACCATATATTTAACCCCCTTTTCCCTCTTCAATTACCCACCACTCCGACTTACCCTCTGGTAACCACTAAACTGTTGTTGGTATGAGTTTTAGCTTCTTTATTTGTTTGTCTTGTTCCTTTGTTGTTTTCAGTTTTATATCCCACATGTGAATGAAGTCATATGGTTCTTGACTTTTTCTGTCTGACATATTTTTTGATATGTCAATGATATCAAAATGGAGTGTCTAGAGTAAGACAGAGGTTGTGGTCTGATCAGTGCACACAGCGTAAATGTTACCTTCTTTATTGTTGTAGCTGATATTATTGATCACAAGGCCTTGAGTGATACATAGAAATTCAGAAATCTGTCAACATTTCGAACACACCAACAACATTGGTATTTTCCTGCTTCTAATGAATAATTTTATATATATATATATATATATATATGTGTGTATATATATATATATATATATATATATATATATATATATATATAGAGAGAGAGAGAGAGAGAGAGAGAGAGACAGACAGACAGACAGACAGACAGACAGACAGACAGAGACAGACAGAGATAGAGAGAGAGAGAGAGCCTCAGAGAGGGCAAAGGGAAGATGAATGTGGGGAACTGGACACATGACTAACACAAACTTAATGTACACCCAACCATAAAACATCAGTTGATTTACTGGAGTTGTACTTTTGAATTTTCTAGTATGCTGAAAATATAAAAGATAAGACTAAGGTTGGCATTATATGGTACTTCTGTTTTTAACTTTTTGAGGAATCTCCGTACTGATTTCCATAGTGGCTGTACCAATTTGCAATCGCATCAACAGTGCACCAGGGATCCTGTTTCTCCACATCCTCACCAATACTTGTTCTTTGTTGATTTATTGATTATGGCCATTCTGACAGGCATGAGGTGATAGTTCATTGTGGTTTGGATTTGTATTTCCATGATAATTAGTGATGTTGAACATCTTTGCATATATTTGCTGGTCATCTGTATGTCATCTTTATTCGAAGAAAATTAAAATACTAATTTGAAAACATACTTGCCTCCTATGGTCATTGTAGCATTATTTACAATAGCCAAGATATGGAAGCAACCTAGGTGCCCATCAATAGATGAATGGACAAAGAAGATGTAGCATGCGCACGTGCGCGCGTGCACACACAGACACACACAAAATGGAATATTACTTAGCAGTAAAAAATGAAATCTTGTGAAAACATGGACTAGAGGGTATATTATACTAAGTGAAGTAAGACAAAGACAAATACCGTATGATTTCATTTATATGTAATGTCTAAAAAATAAAATAAACAACAAAACAGAAACAGACCCATTGATATAGAGAACAAAATGATGGTTGCCAGAGGGATATGGAGTGAGGGAAGAGTGAAAAAGCTGAAAGGATATGAGGCACAAACTTCCAGGTATAAAATAAATAAGCCCTAGGGATGTAAGTTACAATACAGGCACTATAGTCAATAATATTGTAATAACTTCGTATGGTGACCGATGAGAGATGGTTACATCACAAAGTATATAAATGTTGAATCACTACGTTGTACACCTGAAACTCATATTGTATTACAACTGTACGTCAACAAAAAATTTTTGTTTTAAAGACTAATGTTGGGAATAGGTATATCTCCTGCAATGGGCCAGGCTTTTGTAGAGTTTGTGATAGCACTACATGAATAATGGTATGTTATATCATAATGTCACATTATTTTCAATAAATAAAATGAGCAAATGAATATATTTTGAAGGTAGAAGATAAAATATGTTTATATCCCGTTTCTGTTGAGTTTTTCCCAAGTTACTAAATAAAAGCAACATTTGTGATTTAGGGTGGAGCATAGGAAATAAAGGTCTTTGCAATGAACTTTTTTTCTTTCAATGGTAGACTACTCCCAGTGGAAGTTTAATGATTCTAAATGGGAACTGTGGAAAAGCAGGTCTAATAGTAACCAGATGTCCTGGGATTTAGAATGGCATGCTAAAAGTAGTAGCCTATATAAAGCTTTTGAAAACTTACCATGCTTGTAATTTCTTCTTTTCTTTTATGAACTATTTAAAAAATATATTAAAGCACAGAATTAATATAAGTAGCAAGTACACATCCCTCATTTTAAGAATGTTAATGTTTACTGTATTTACTTAAGAAAAATTTAACAGAAATTAGTCTTTACAGAAAGAGTTGAAGTCACCTTCTTTTTACATTTCTCTGTCTTCATTTTCCCAGAGATAACCCACTCTCCTGAGGTTAATGTATATGCTTTTGGTCCATACTTTTACTATTTTTATATTTTCATTGTGTGTGTGTGTGTGTGTGTGTGTGTGTGTGTGTGTGTGTGTGTGTGTTTGTGTGTGTGTTCGTGTTCATGAGCACTTGGTGTAGTTTTGTATGTTTAAAAATATATATAAATCATAGCTAAATGCCATCATTTCCAATCTAGGTACCAGGGTGCTCCTGGAGTGCCAAAGTAAACTCACAGGTGTGCTGTGGGATGTTTTAAGTTTTCAAGAGAAATGTGGTGATACTCACCATCTGTTGGATGCCAGGTCAGCCACTAGTTCATGATAGTTCACAGTTCCAATATTTAATTTTAGTACTTTCTTCTTGATGGTGTCTTGTCTTTGAGAAGCTGGATTTTTCGCAGTTGCTGTCATAGAAAGCAGGTACTGTGTGAAAATCAATATACAACAGGAAATACGGTGACAGTGTCCAATCTGATTTTCAGGTTTGGGAAGTTGTGCAGTACTCAGCACATCCTGGTAATAAGTAATTTAAGAATGGTTATACAGGGCCGGATGAGTGGCGCTTTGGTTAAGAGTTGGCTTGGGACGCAGTGGCCCCGGTTCAGATCCCACATATGAGGGCCAGTGACACTGCCCTCTACAGCAAAGAGGGTGAACAACAGCTCCACTTGGAGCTGGGCTGCTGTGAGTCCTCCGGGCCGGCATAGCTGCAGCCCCTGCTGCCATAGACTACAGTGAGTGGCCGGCAGCCAGCGTGAGTGGCTGACAGCCGGTGTGAGCTGTGAAGAGCCACTGTGAGCGGCCGTCCAGAGGCCGGTGACCTATCTGCCTCACCTAAGAAGAGCACAATGATGATACCAACATGGGCCAGTGAAGTGACATCCTCCACAACTAGACTGAAGGACAAAAGGACAGCAACTTGTCTGTTCCCCTTCCCAAGAAGAGCACAATGATGATACCAACATGGGCCAGTGAAGTGACATCGTCCACAACTAGACTGAAGGACAAAAGGACAGCAACTTGTCTGTTCCCCTTCCCCTGTTCCCCAATGCTGTTCTCCTCCCCCAAATATCCAATAAAAATCTTTAAAAAAAAAAAAGCATGGTTATACAAGAATGTAATTAAAGTATTTCCTTTCAGTTTATGTTTATTTTTTATATGATCACTAAGTTTCCAG
Organism: Aselliscus stoliczkanus; assembly: GCA_033961575.1. Classification (NCBI taxonomy): domain Eukaryota; kingdom Metazoa; phylum Chordata; class Mammalia; order Chiroptera; family Hipposideridae; genus Aselliscus; species Aselliscus stoliczkanus. The sequence goes on from CM066729.1 coordinate 70,009,255, forward strand.
AACATAAAAACTTATTGAGTAGTTTAGAATTAAACTACTCAATAAATGGATGTGTTAGGTATGTTTTTAGGCTGAGTTTGCTGTGAAAACATTACTAAGACACTAAGGGCTCTGTAAAAAAAAGATAATGACACACTGAGGGCTCTTGTGAACTGAGAAATTTGGGGTCAATCTGCAACATATTTTGGTTTCACTTGACATTATGTTCACTCAGTTATCTATATTGGTGCATATAGACTCAAGGCGTTTTAGATATGTGTACAGTGCTGTGCATTATTTCATTGTGTGACTAGGTCACTATTTATCTGTTTCCTATTGATGCACATTTGTGCTTTTTCCCTTCCCTTCCCCTTCACTCCCCTCACCTTCAGTCTTCTATTTCCTCTCTCTCTCTCCCTCCCTCCCTCCCTCCCTTCTTCCTTCATTCCTTCCCTCCCTCCTTCCTTCTTTCTTCTTCCTCCCCTCCCCTCCTCTTCCCTCCCTCCCTTTTCTTTCCTTTTCTTTTCATCTGTGCTTTTGTGTGTTCTTTTGTTCTCTTCTTTTCCTTCCTCTCTTTTTTATTTTTCTATTACAGTAAGTGTTTCAATAAATAATTTTATAATTATGTACCTCTGTATATATAAGAGAAATTTTCTATTCGAATTGCTGGGTTTAGGGAATACACATTTTTAACTTTAAAAAGTAATGAAAAATTGCTCTCTAGATGTTTATGAGTTCTCCAATGCGAAATACTCACTGACTTTTAAATTTTTGATGAAAGAGAAGACTAAAAGTGTCATCTATTTGCTACTTTAATTTGACTTCTTTTAAGTAAAGTTGAGCTTCTCTTCACATTCTTATTAGCCAATCAGATTTTATTTTCTCTGATTTTTTTTTTGTATTCTTTCAGCAGTTTAAAAAATTACAATGGTTTTTTTTTCTTACTAATTTCTTGTAGCTTGTTATATATTCTGAATGGAAATTTTTTATTGATTATATGTGTTGCAAATACCTTCTCTTAGACTATTGTTTGTCTTTTTTCATGTTTATAATGTTTGGTTTTTTGTTTGTTTTTTGCTTATATTGACAGAACAATAGTTTTTCTAATTTAATCTCTAAATACATGTATCATTTAACATAACGATTCTTAAATTCCTGGATAAATTCTCTATAATTATCATGTATTTATATGTACACATACACATATGCACGTTGCTTTATTTGGTTTGCTCTTATTTATTTAGAATTTTTGCATCTAAGTTTTTTTTTTAATTTTTATTTTTCAATGACAGTTGACATACAATATTATGTTAATTTCAGGTGTACAACAGAATGATTAGACATTTATATAACTTACAAAGTGATCACCCTGTTAAGTCTAATATCTATCTGACACAATACATAGTTATTACAGTAGCATTAACTATGCTCCCCATGCTGTACCTTACATCCCTGTCACTGTTTTTATAACTGGTGATTTGCACATCTTAATTTACCCTTCCCCTTTTCACCCATGCCCCAGCCCCCCTCCCATCTAGCAACCATCAGAATGTTCTCTGTATCTATGAGTGTGTTTCTGTTTGGTTTGTTCATTTATTCTATTTTTTAATTCCATATAAAAGTGAAATCACATGGCATTTGTCTTTCTCTATGTAACCCATTTCCTTAGCATAATACCCTGTAGGTTCATCCATGTTGTTGTAGATGACAAGGTTTCATTCATTTTTATGGCTGAGTAATATTCCACTGTATGTATGTACCACCTCTATATCCATTTGTCCTTCGATGGAAACTTAGGTTGCTTCCATATACTGGCTATAGTAAATAATGCTGCAATGCACATAGGGATGCTTATGTCCTTTCAAATAACTGTTTTGAGTTTCTTTGTATAAATACCCAGAAGTGGTTTGTCTTTGTCTCTCATGTTATATATAGTCTTTGTTTTAAAGTCTATTTTGTCTTAACTCTAGTAAACATCTATGCACCTAACATAGGAGCCCCTAAATATATAAAACAGATATTGTCAGACATAAAGGCAGAGATCAACAGTAACACTATTATAGTAGGGGACTTCAACACCCCGCTGTCACTAATGGACAGATCCTCCAGACAGAAAATCAATGTGGAAACAGCGACCTTAAATGACACATTAGACCAGCTGGATTTAACAGACATTTTCAGAGCATTTCATCCCAAAGCTACAGAATATACGTTCTTTTCAAGTGCACATGGAACATTTGCTAAGATAGACCACATGTTAGTCCACAAAACAAGTCTCAATAAATTTAAGAAGATTGAAATCATTTCAACTGTATTCTCTGACCACAATGCTATGAAACTAGAAATCAATTATAAGAAGAAATCCGGGAACCTGACAAATAAATGGAGGCTAAACAATATGCTATTAAATAGTGAGTGGGTCACAAATGAGATCAAGGAGGAAATCAAAAGATACCTCGACACAAACAAAAATGAAAACACCCCGACCCAAAATCTCTGGGATGCTGCGAAAGCAGTCCTAAGAGGGAAGTTTATAGCAGTGCAAGCCTACCTAAAGAAGGAAGAAAAATCTCAAATCAACAAGTTATCCTTACACCTAAGGGAACTGGAAAAAGAACAGCAAAAGAGTCCCAAGGGGAGTACAAGAAAGGAGATAATAAAGACCAGAGCAGAAATAAACAATATAGAGAACAGAAAAACAATTCAAAAGATCAATGAAACCAAGAGCTTGGTTTCTTGAGAAGATAAACAAAATTGACAAACCTCTAGCCAGGCTCATCAAAAAAAAAAAAGAGAGAGGACTCAAATTAGCAAAATCAGCAATGAAAGAGGGGAAATGACTACAGACATCACAGAAATACAAAAAATTCTAAGAAATTACTGTGAGCAACTATATGCCAACAAATTTGACAATCTGGAAGAAATGGATAATTTTCTAGAAGCATACAACCTTCCAAAGCTAATGCAAGAAGAAACAGAAAATCTAAATACCCTGATTACTACCAAGGAAATTGAATCAGTAATTGACAAGCTCCCAAAAAACAAAAGCCCTGGACCAGACGGCTTCACAAGTGAATTTTATCAAACATTCAAAAAAGAACTATCACCTATTCTTCTCAAACTATTCCAAAAAATCCAGAAGGAGGGAAGGCTCCTAAACTCTTTTTATGAAGCCACTATCACCCTGATTCCAAAACCAGATAAAGACATCACAAAAAAGGAAAACTACAGGCCAATCTCCCTGATGAATATAGATGCAAAAATTCTCAATAAAATATTAGCAAACAGAATTCAGCAATATATTAAGAAGATCATACATCATGATCAAGTGGGATTCATCCCTAGTGCACAAGTCTGGTTCAACATCCGTAAATCAATTAATGTGATACACCACATCAACAAAATGAAGGATAAAGATCACATGGTCATTTCAATAGATGCAGAAAAAGCATTTGACAAAATCCAACAGCCATTTATGTTAAAAACCCTTAGCAAAGTGGGAATACAGGGATCATATCTCAACATAATAAAAGCCATATATGATAAACCTACAGCTAACATCGTACTCAATGGGGAAAAGCTAAAACCATTCCCCTTAAGATCAGGAACAAGACAAGGCTGTCCACTTTCTCCTCTTTTATTCAACATAGTGCTTGAAGTTCTAGCCACAGCAATCAGACAACAAAAAGAAATAAAAGGCATCCAAATTGGCAAGGAAGAAGTAAAATTGTCATTATATGCAGATGACATGATACTGTATATAGAGAACCCCAAAGACTCCATCAAAAAACTATTGGAACTGATAGACGAATTCAGTAAAGTAGCAGGATATAAAATCAATGTTCAGAAATCAGTGGCATTTGCATATACCAATAATAAACTAATGGAAACAGAAATTAAGAAAACTGTCCCATTTACAATTGCGTCAAGAACTATAAAATACCTAGGAATAAATTTAACCAAAGAAGTGAAAGATCTGTACTCAGAAAATTATAAGACACTAAAGAAAGAAATCATAGAAGATACAAATAAATGGAAACACCTACCATGCTCATGGATAGGAAGAATGAATATAGTTAAAATGTCCATACTGCCTAAAGCAATTTATAGATTCAATGCAATTTCTATCAAACTACCAAGGGCATTTTTCACAGAAATAGAAAATATAATTCTAAAATTTATATGGAATCATAAAAGACCCAGAATAGCCTCGGCAATTCTGAGAAATAAAAACAAAGTCGGGGGGATCACGCTACCAGACATCAAAACCTACTACAAGGCCGCAGTAATCAAGACAGTTTGGTATTGGCATAAAAACAGGCACATCGATCAGTGGAACAGAACAGAGAGCCCAGAAATAAATCCAAGCATTTACGGACAGTTAATCTATGACAAGGGAAGCAAGAATTTACACTGGAGTAAAGATAGTCTATTCAATAAATGATGCTGGGAAAATTGGACCGACACATGCAAAAAAATGAAACTGGACCACCTCCTTACGCCTTATACAAGAACAAATTCAAAATGGATTAAAGACTTAAATGTAAGACCTGAAACCATAAAAATCCTAAAAGAAAATATAGGGAGTACATTTGCAGACATTACACGGAGCAATATTTTTACTGATACATCCCTACGGGCAAGGGAAGTAAAATAAAAAATGAACATATGGGATTATATCAGACTTAAAAGATTTTTCACAACAAAGGAAACCATTAATAAAACAAAAAGGAAGCCTACTAAATGGGAGAATATATTTGCCAACGATATATCTGATAAGGGGTTAATATCCAAAATTTATAAAACACTCATGAAACTCAACACCAAAAAAACAAACAACCCAATTAAAAAATGGGCAGAAGATATGAAGAGACATTTCTCTAAAGACATACAGATGGCCAATAGGCATATGAAAAAAAGTTCAACCTCACTGGTCATTAGGGAAATGCAAATAAAAACCACCATGAGATACCACCTCACCCCAGTCAGAATGGCTATCATCAATAAATCAACAAACAACAAGTGCTGGCGGGGCTGTGGGGAAAAGGGGACCCTGCTGCACTGTTGGTGGGACTGCAGATTGGTGCAGCCACTATGGAAGTCAGTATGGAGGTATCTCAAAGAACTGGAAATAGAGCTACTGTTTGACCGAGCAATTCCACTCCTAGGTATTTATCCTGAAAAAACCAAGACACTTATTCAAAAAAAGTTATGCACCCCTATGTTCATAGCAGCACAATTTACAATAGCTAAGACTTGGAAACAACCAAAATGCCCATCAGTAAATGACTGGATTAAAACTGTGGTATATTTATACAATGGAGTATTACTCCGCTATAAAGAAGAATGAAATCGTGCCATTTGCAATGATATGGATGGACCTAGAGACTATAATGTTGAGTGAAATAAGTCAGTCAGAGAAGGACAAATACCATATGATCTCACTCATATGTGGGATCTGAAAAACTGTATGAATGAGCAAATTAAACAGAAACTGTCTCATAGATATAGAGGAAAAATCAGGGTTCCTAATTGGGAGAGGAATGGGGATGAGGGAGAAGGGGAAGGGATTAGACAGCAAAAATAGGCAACTACAATATTGCTACTGGGATAGGAAAAACAGTTTGGGGAATATAATTAATAATGTTGTAAATATTCTGTGGAATGTCAGATGATCATAGGTCTTGTTAGGGAGACCATTTCATGGATGGAGTAGAGGTTTGATCACTGCACTGTATTACTAAAGCGGAGGTGGTATACCTACTGTAATTGAATATATATAGATAGTCACGGGATGTGGATTATACTGTGGAAGAGAGTCAGAGGAAGAGTAATAGATATATATGATATGGGGGGGGAGTGGGGTGGTATATTGGGGGTGGGGGTTTGTCACTTTGAGGGGTAAAATGTATAACTATTGCACTGTGTTGTACACCTGAAACTAATTAAAAAATAAATAAATAAATAAATAAATTTTAAAAAAACTATTAGAACTGATAGACGAATTCAGTAAAGTAGCAGGATATAAAATCAATGTTCAGAAATCAGTGGCATTTGCATACACCAATAATAAACTAATGGAAAGAGAAATTAAGAAAACTGTCCTATTTACAATTGCGTCAAGAACTATAAAATACCTAGGAATAAATTTAACCAAAGAAGTGAAAGATCTGTACTCAGAAAATTATAAGACACTGAAGAAAGAAATCATAGAAGATACAAATAAATGGAAACACCTACCATGCTCATGGATAGGAAGAATTAATATAGTTAAAATGTCCATACTGCCTAAAGCAATATATAGATTCAATGCAATTCCTATCAAACTACCAAGGGCATTTTTCACAGAAATAGAAAATATAATCCTAAAATTTATATGGTATCATAAACGACCCAGAATAGCCTCGGCAATTCTGAGAAATAAGAACAAAGTCGGGGGGATCACGTTACCAGACATCAAAACCTACTACAAGGCTACAGTAATCAAGACAGTTTGGTATTGGCATAAAAACAGGCACATTGATCAGTGGAACAGAACAGAGAGCCCAGAAATAAATCCAGGCATTTACAGACAGTTAATCTATGACAAGGGAAGCAAGAATTTACACTGGAGTAAAGATAGTCTATTCAATAAATGGTGCTGGGAAAATTGGACTGACACATGCAAAAAAATGAAACTGGACCACCTCCTTACGCCTTATACAAGAACAAATTCAAAATGGATTAAAGATTTAAATGTAAGACCTGAAACCATAAAAATCCTAAAAGAAAATATAGGGAGTACATTTGCAGACATTACCCGGAGCAATATTTTTACTGATACATCCCTACGGGCAAGGGAAGTAAAAGAAAAAATGAACATATGGGATTATATCAGACTTAAAAGATTTTTCACAACAAAGGAAACCATTAATAAAACAAAAAGGAAACCTACTGAATGGGAGAATATATTTGCCAACGATATATCTGATAAGGGGTTAATATCCAAAATTTGTAAAACACTCATGAAACTCAACACCAAAAAAACAAACAACCCAATTAAAAAATGGGCAGAAGATATGAAGAGACATTTCTCTAAAGAGGACATACAGATGGCCAACAGACATATGAAAAAAATTTCAACCTCACTGGTCATTAGGGAAATGCAAATAAAAACCACCATGAGATACCACCTCACTCCAGTCAGAATGGCTATCATCAATAAATCAACAAACAACAAGTGCTGGCGGGGCTGTGGGGAAAAGGGGACCCTGCTGCACTGTTGGTGGGATTGCAGATTGGTGCAGCCACTATGGAAGTCAGTATGGAGGTACCTCAAAGAACTGGAAATAGAGCTACCGTTTGACCCAGCAATTCCACTCCTACGTATTTATCCTGAAAAAACCAAGACACTGATTCAAAAATGTTATGCACCCCTATGTTCATAGCAGCACAATTTACAATAGCTAAGACTTGGAAACAACCAAAATGCCCATCAGTAGATGACTGGATTAAGAAACTGTGGTATATTTATACAATGGAGTATTACTCCGCTATAAAGAAGAATGAAATCGTACCATTTGCAATGATATGGATGGACCTAGAGACTATTATGTTAAGTGAAATAAGTCAGTCAGAGAAAGACAAATACCATATGATCTCACTCATATGTGGAATCTGAAAAACTGTATGAGCAAAGTAAACAGAAACTGTCTCATAGATATAGAGGAAAAATCAGCGTTCCTAATTGGGAGGGGAATGGGGATGAGGGAGAAGGGGAAGGGATTAGACAGCAAAAATAGGCAACTACAATATTGCCACTGGGATATGAAAAACAGTTTGGGGAATATAATTAATAATGTAAATGTTCTGTGGCATGTCAGATGATCATAGGTCTTGTTAGGGAGACCATTTCACGGATGGAGTAGAGGTTTGATCACTGCACTGTATTTCTAAAGCGGAGGTGGTATACCTACTGTAATTGAATATATATAGATAGTCACGGGATGTGGGTTATACTGTGGAAGAGAGTCAGAGGAAGAGTAATAGATATATGTGATATGGGGGGGAGTGGGGTGGCGAATTTGGGGTGGGGGTTTGTCACTTTGAGAGGTAAAATGTATAACTATTACACTGTGTTGTACACCTGAAACTAATTAAAATAAAATTAAAAAATAATAATAAAGTCTATTTTGTCTGATATAAATAATGTTACCCCAAGCTTTTTTTTTTCATTTCCATTTGCATGAATTATCTTTTTCCATCCTTTTACTTTCAATCTGTGTGTGTCTTTCGATCTGAAGTTGGTCTGTTGTAGAAAGTATATGTATAAAAGTCTTGTTTTCTTATCCATTCATCCACCCTGTCTTTTACTCTATTTACATTTAAGGTAATTATTGATAGGTATGTAGTTATTGCTATTTCATTATTCATGTTTATGAATCATGTTTATGTTGTTCTCCTTAAAGATGTCCCTTTAACATTTTTTATAATACTGGTTTGGTGGTGATGAACTCCTTTAGCTTTTTCCTGTCTGGGAGGCTCTTTATTTGTCCTTCAATTCTGAATGATAACTTTGCTGGGTAAAGTAATCTTGGTTGTAGGTCCTTGCTTTTCATCACGTTGAGTATTTCATGTCAATCCCTTCTCCTGCGAAGTTTCTGTGGAGAAATCACCTGACACTCTTATGGGACTAACTTCTTTTTTTTTTTTTTTTGCCGTTTTTAAGATTCTTTCTTTGTCTTTAACCTCTGGCATTTTAACTATAATGTTTCTTGGTGTGGGTCTCTTTAGGTTCATCCTGTTTGGGACTCTCTGTGCTTCCTGGACTTGTATATTTATTTACTTTACTAGGTTAGGAAAGTGTCTTGTCATTATGTCTTCAATTAGATTTTCAATTCCTTGTTCTCTCTCTTCTGGTACCCCTGTGATGAGAATGTTGTTATGATTGATATTGTCCCAGAAGCCCCTTAAACTATCCTTATTTTTTTGGAGTCTTTTTCTTTTTGCTGTTTTGATTGGGTGTTTTCTGCTACCTTGTCTTCTAAGTTGCTGATTTGATCATCTGCTTCATCTAATCTTCTGCTGATTCATTCTAATTTATTCTTCATTTCATTTATTGTATTCTTTTTTCTGATTGGTTCTTTTTTATGTTTTCTATTTTGTGTTTCCTATCTCTTTGTTGAAGTTTTCTCGAAGATCATTGAGCATCCTTATAACCAATGTTTTGAATTCTGCACCTGGTAGAATACTTGTCTCTATTTTCTTCCATTTGGGACATGTTTCTTTGTGTCCTCATTTTGGTTGTCTCTCTGTTTTTGTTTTTACATTTTAGGTAGACCTGCTATGTCTCCTTGTCTTGTTAGAGTGGCCTTATGTAGTAGGTATCCTGTGGTATCCAGTGGAAAAGTTTCCCTCATCATCTGAACCAGGTGCTCCAGGTGTGCCTGTCATGTGTTGTGTGTGCCCTTCTGTTATAGTAGAGGCTTGGTTGCTGTTGGCACATCAGTAGAAGGGATTCACCCTCAAGCTGATTAGCTGTGAGGACTAGTTGTGACTACAGCAGAGGACCTGTGTGCGTGGGCTGACCCAATGGAGCAGGATTCACTTCACTGGGGCTCTGGTGCCTGCCAGTTCTTTCTTTCGCTGTGTCATTTGGGTCTGAATCTGGTGTGGTCTGAATCTGGCCTCCAAGTATGTTGGTTCTAGGTCCTCTTGGGAGAGCCTCTGGTGCAGGCTAAGGTCAGCTGCTGCCTGGGGCCACCATATATGAACTACAAAGTGATCTGCAGATGTATGCCACATGTGCTGGGGTTGGAGGTGCCTAGCAGAGGCTAAGCTGAGAACTGAGTCTGGCTGCCATACCTGGGGCCACTTAGCAAGTGGTACTGGACACACCAATGTTAGATACTGCTTGTTTGAGGTTTGTGAACCTTTTAGAGATTTTAGGAAAGTGAGAAGCATGACCCAAGATGGGCTGGTTTATGGAAAAGCCACTAGAAGCATCCTAGGTGAGCTCACAAGTTTGGTGGGGTAGAGCCTCAGGGAATCACCACAGCAGGGCGAATGTTGCTATTTACATTATTGGAGACTCAGAATTGGTGCCTGCCTGCACCTGCAGGGAAGGTGTCTGGGAGGGCTCACCAAAGAACCAGTGGTTTCTGTCAGCACTTCTGGGGGAAATCTGCCCTTCCAGCCCTTGCCCCACAGCCAGGTAATTCAACTCCTTCCAGTATATCCCTGGCACTTTTCCAGCTATTGCCCTAGCACTGGAGCTCAGAGTAAGTAAGTCTGTGCATGGGCCCTTTGAGAGGAGCATCTGGGACTCCAGCAGACCCCTGTGTCACTCAGCCACAATCCCCTTGGTTACAATCCCTACTGTTTTCTACAGCCAGAAGCTATAGGGATACCTCTTTACTGGCACTGGAACACAGGGCTGGGGAACCTGATGTGGGGCTGGGACCTCTCACTCCTCAGGGGGCTCCTCTGCAGCTGAGATATCACTCAGAATTTTTAAACAACACACTGTTGGTGTGAGACCAGCCTGTTCTGAGTCTTTGCGTTTCTACCAGTCTTGATGTGGTTTCTTCCTTGTACCCCTAGTTATAGGACCTCCATGCAGCTAAACTTCAGGTGGTTCTCAGTGACAGTTGTTCTCTTGTTAAGTTACAACTTTGATGTGGCTGTGGGAGGAGGCAAGCACAGAGTTTATCTACTCCACCATTTGAACCATGCATCTAAGTTTTTAAAGTGAGAGTTCATATACTTTGCCTTTCTCATGTTCTCTAGTTCTAGTATCAATTTTGCTATCAATTATTGACCATAAAGTTATTCAATTTTTTATTTCTTATTGAATTGATTTTGTATGTTACATTTTTCTAGGAAATTTTGCCCATTTTTTTGAGTTTGTATTTAACTAAATTGATTACCATTTAGTTGTTTAATATATTCTCTTAATGATATTTAATGTTTCCTCTACCATTAGATATGCATTCTCTTCATTCTCTTCATTGCTTAATAATTAATGACTAATAATAATTTGATCAGTACAGGTTTTATTATCAGGTTGAATTTTGGCAATTTCATATGGTTTAACCTAACATCTTATTTGTCTTTTTAAAGGACCAATTTTGTCTTTTTAAACAACCAGTTTTGGCTCTCTATTGTATATTCATTCTATGCCACTATTTTTTCTTCTTATCTTTATTATTTATTTCCTTCTCCTTTATTCTGCTATTATTTTTAACTTGCTAAGTTAAATCCTCAGCTAATTAATTTTACTACTTTTTAACATCTAATACATGCATTTAAGGCCATAAATATTCCACTAAGTACCACTTTAGCTGCATCCCACAGGTTTTGATATGCAATGTCTTTATTGTTCAGTTTTAATATTTAATATCTCTATTATGATTTTTTCTTTAACTCATGGATTATTTATTAATGTGTTTTTTAGTTTCCACATATATAGGGATTTTTAATTCTTCCTTTTATCTTAATTTCTGATTTTGTTGCATTTTGTTTAGATAACATGGTTTGTATAATATAAATTCTTTATTATTTGTTGCCACTTCTTTTAATGGATCAGTGATTATTGAATTTTACAAATACTACACTTTTTTTTTTTGAAAGAATATGCAGTTCCTGAGGGGAAAGTTTCTTCATATCAGTTAGTTCAAAATGATTAATTATATTGTTAAATCTTCTGTATCTTTATTAATATTATTTTTCTCTGCTGTTGAAGTTTTTTCTGCTTTATGATTCACAACTTCACTTTGATTGTTCTGCTGGAATTTCACCTTCTTCAAAAACCTTTCTGTTAACATTCTGTCTAAAATATCTGCTTCTCCATATCGTCACTCTCTTTTCCTTTATTCTGCTTTTTTCTTGTGACGTTTATTAGTACTGGACATTATGTTTTATATTTATGTTCTCTTGTTCAGTTGCAATTTTGATGTGGCCATGGAAGGAGGCAAGCAGAATTTACCCGCTCCACCATTTGGACCGTGGCTTCTAAGTTCTTAATTGAGATTGCACACACTTTTTCTTTTTCATGTTCTCTAGTTTTAGTATCAATTTTGCTATCAATTTTGACCATGAAGTTATTCATTTTTGTTGTATTGATTTTGTATAGTATAGTTTTTTAAGGAAATTACCCATTTTATTTGAGTTTTTCCTAGAACATAAACTTGCTGAAGACAGGAACTGTGTTTTATTCACCATTGTATCTTTAGGATCTAAAAATAGTACCTAAGACAGGCATTTAATATATAGTTGTTGAATGAATGAACAAAAGAATAGCAATTTCTAATATTGTTGTGGGCTCATTTTCAGTTGAAGGAGATTGTTTTCTATGAAAATCTTGTGGGTCCTTCCAAAGTGATTTAACATTTCCCTCTGTTTTATAATCCAATCTGTGGCCATATGAGTTTAAGGAAGTCCTGATGGTTTTTGTGTTAGTTTTTAAACTTGAATTTTCTGTCCAAAAAATACAGTGTAAATGTTAATTTCTAAGCCCAAGGGTTTCATATTTTTTCATGTGACTTTTTACCACCCTGAGCCCTAAGAATAATTCAGGTTTTTATACTGGTTCTCCATGCTAGTCTGTAAAATCTTTCTATTCCTAATCTATGGGTGGAACATCCATTAATAAGCATGTCTTAATTGCTGCGCCACCCCTCTCATTGGCTTTATGTCATGTGTGTTTTCCATATATTGGTGCTAATACTCCATGGATCATCCCAAATATCTGGAAATGTTTGAGTATGATGCCCTAGAGTCCAGTAAGTCTTCAGCCCCATCTTTGGCTCTAGAATTAAGTTCTCTCTTCATTTCTGACATGCACAGATTTTCTTTTCCATCTTTTATTCTAACCTGGCTCATTTTTTAATTATCAAAATTATCCTAAATATATGAGTATTTGAAGTTAAAGCAAGGTATAATCACATCAGTGGAATCTGCTCTATTTACTTCAATTACTAGCATTTCATAATAACTTGTCTTTACCTCTAGTAGGTCAATTAGGATCTTTATGTAAATCTTTATAAATTTTGTTTACAGCACGGTAATCTTGCTACAGATGTACATTAAGTATATTAATGTATCTAGCACTTGTTTTGGATTATGTTGCCCTGATTCTTCAGTAGCTGACATACTTCTGTGCTGTCATATTAGCAATCATATGTGGTTTTTTTCAAAGACATTATCTTTTAAGTTAACAGTTAACACCATGCAGCTTGCATTTCTGTGTGTGTGTGTGTGTGTGTGTGTGTGTGTGCGCGCACACGCATGCTCACACAGTGGAAAGGAAGGAAAAGGAGCAAAAGAGAAATTAAAATGTTTAGGTGGAAAGAGAGATTATGAAGCAAAAGTTGAGGAGAGGACAGGAGATAGGCAGAGGATGGGCAATGGGCGAGATGTCATTGATAAGACAACATATCTAAACAAGATAAACCTTTGGCAAGGTTGGATTAATTGTTTTCAGTGAGGCAGATGAACTGTAGCAGAAGCAGATAAATTACTCTAATTCCACTCTGCCTTCCCCTTCACCTCCTTGGTCCTGACTTATTTTCATATGTGCTAAACTGGTACTTTTTGCCGATACCTGAGTGAAGTTGAGAGGTTTGCATTTGAACTCAGTTTTTTGGCACTTTATGATTTGTGCTATACTCATGACTACAGGGGAAAATTGGTCCCTCTGAGTACAGAGTAAGTGACTGTCAGCTTGATTGTATGTGAAAGCTCCAATTCTATCATGTGATATTAACAGGAACCCAGGATCAGCAAACCTGTGTTCTGTTGGAGCTGCTTTTCTTCAACATTCTCAATACATAGCAAGAAAATAGGTAATAAAGGTATTCAAGTCTCACAAGTGAGATGTGAACGCTTTATCCTTTTTTGCAAATATTGCAATGCTTTGTGATTCTCCTTCATATTAGGAAAGAGAAAGAATCTTTCCAATTATTTCTTTAATGAATCAGTTACTTTATGGAGCTTTTGAAAACAGCTATTTTTCAGATAGATTCAACAATCTTACCCCTATTGTGTAATCTAGTGGTAAGCTTTCTGCATTCATCTTACCTGGGAAGGTCAAGCATTTTATGACCTCAAAAAGCCTGATCCTTGTTTTGTGCAGACAATTACCTAAATGTTCCCATCATTTAGAATGGATATTTCAAACATCTCAAGGTTTATTTTTACTAGGATTCTCAAGTGTTTTCATTTATTGAATACTGAATCCAACTAAAGCAGCTTTCATAATCGTATCTAAAATCTTATATTTTCTCATTTTATTTTAAAATTCCTGGTCGTATGACATGCTGATGTAACTTAATGGTAAACTTTACATTTATATGTTGTAGTTTTAGCGTTTTTGCAAAGCCTCATTGAAACTAAAAAATACTTTGACACCATAGGCTCTAGAGATTTATGTAGCCAGAACAGATAGAACAGAATTGGATGTCAGAAAAGTAGAGTACAATTTATTGGTTATCACAAATAGAAGGGCTGATAACTTAATGAAAGCTGATTGGCAGTAGAATTTATTATAGCAACTGTAAGATGGAGAATAGAAAATGATAATGTTACTAATGAATAAATAACGCATCTCAGGACACTGTGGATAAATGTACTATCATTTAGAATCTTTACCAACCAAATTTTAATTTAATTGTGTAGCTTTTTTGGTGTTAGGATAGAATTTTGAGAAGCATAAATTAGTTTAAAATATGTGAATCAACTAGAATCTGGTAAACAGGCATTCAGTATTTTGGAGATATGAAGGTATATTCTAATTGGGAAATTTAGAAAACCTAAAAGATTTTAATAAATATAATGAAAACATAAATTGAAATGGCCTGACAACATCTTCAATAAAATAGGAAGTGAAATCTATAAACATCATGAAGACAAAGGAGTCATAAGCAATGAACTAAATGAGTTTATTACGAGCAAACCATGTCTGACAAAATAGTTGTTTAAAATAGAATTACAGAATTAGTATGGAGAACAGGGATGTATATTTTAAACCTTACCCAAGTATTTGTTGTAGTCTTTCAAAATAATTCTAAAATTAGAATACAAATAACCTGATAGACTGAATATTTATGGAAAGATGATGAATCTGCATAAGGCCAAATTTTAATGCCAAGACTATCCCCAAATTGTCTGTGGGATAGGTGACAGCAACAAGGATTACCTGAGGGGTTTGAGTTTCCCATAATTTTCATCTGTCCCCTCAAATACCCACACAATTTATGTAAAAGCACCATGAATATCACACAAAGGCAACTTCTAAGATAAGCCTTCCCAGGACTCCTTCTAAATAAATTTTGTTGTAAGTCTTCTGTATAGAATAGTAGCCATTCTATAAACAAAGGGCTTCTCTAATGTGTTTGATTAGGAGTCAATACATTTGTCCCACTCTTTATTTTTAATAGATATAATTGACACATTACATTATATTGATTTCAAGCGTACAACATGATTCAATACACGTGTGTGTTGTGGAATGATCACCACAATAAGTCTAGTTAACAACCATCACCACACAGTTATAGTTTTTTTTCTTATAATGAAATCTTTGAAGATCTAGTCTTTTAGCAATTTTCAAATCTACAATACAGCATTATTAACTATAGTCATCATAATGCACACTACACCCCCAGGACTTATTTATTTTATAATTGAAAGTTTGTATATTTAGACCACCTTCAGCCATTCCTCCCATCACCCACACCCCACCTCTGGCAACCACCAATCTGTTGTCTTGGTATATAAGTTCGGCTTATTTTTTAGATTCCATAAGATTGCATTAGATATAAGTGACATTATATGGTATTTGTCCATCTTGTCTGATTTATTTCACGTAGGTATAATGCCCTTAAGGTTCATCCATGTTGTTGCAAATGGCACAATTTTCTTCTGTTTTTATGGCTGAATAACGTTCTATTGTATATGTATACCACTTTTTCTTTATCCATTCATCCATCAGCTGACACTTAGGTTGTTTTCATGTCTTAGTTATTGTAAATGACACTGCGATGAACATGGAGGTGCAGATATCTTTTTTGACTTAGTGAGTTTGTTTCCTTTCAATTAATACCTAGAAGTGGAATTGCTGGGTCATATGATAGTTCTATTTCTATTTCATACTGTTTTCCATAGTGGCTGTGCCCATTTACCTTACAACCAACAGTGCAAAAGGGTTTCCTTTCCTCCACAGTCTCATCAACACTTGTTATTTCTCCTTGTCTTCAACAGTAGCCATTCTAACAGTGTGAAGTGAGATCTCATTGTGGTTGTGATTTGTATGTCCCTGATGACCCCACTTTCTGTTTTTGTAAATAAATTTTTATTGAAATACAGGCATGCTTCTTTGATTGTATATTTATTGTGTATGGCTGTTTTCATGCTACAAGGACAGAGTTGAGTAGTTGAGACAGAAGCTATATGACCTCCAAAGCCTAAAATATTTATCATTTGGCTGTTTCCAGAAAGTTTGCTAATCCCTGGTATGTATGTATATATACATATATATATATATATATATATATATATATATATGTGACCTTTAGAAGCATTTAAATTATTGTCAAGTGGGGCATAGGTAGAATATTTGTACTTTATATGGAGAGAAGGAAATTTGTATGTGTACTACCCTTAAGGTTTAGTCTTACCCTGAATCTTCTGTGTTTCATGGGGACTGAAACAACCATTTCAGCAATAAAGATCCAAAATGAGATATGTTACAGTGTTACTGCCTTCATTCAGTTCCATTCAAATGTTCTTGACATCATAAAAGTTAATGATGACATACATATAGGCTTAATGAGGGAATGTAAAGAGAACTGGGGCTGAGAAAAACAATATTGTTAGTCTAAAGTATCAAGACATTTTAGGTCACACCCATTTTGTTTAGAACTCTTTCAAAATAAGTGTGGTCAAATTTATCTTGGATTGTTCTCCCATATGTACTTATGTTAGGGGCAGAACATTCCTCAGCTTGGGATTCTAGTTTAAAAAAAATTCATCTTGTGCATGTTGGTACTTGATAAATATATATGGCTGAATTATTAACTTCATAATTATTTTATTTATTTAATTATTCATTCTTCAGGTATTTGAGTGCCTACTATGTGCCAACATACAAGTTCAAAAGCATCAATTATTGATAGAAGGTAGTCTTTAGCAGTTTCTATTAATTTTGTCCCAATGTATTATCAAATTTAATCTATGTAGTTAACAGAGGTGGCCTTTCCCAGAAATAGGGACAGGTAGACATTTTCAAGTGGCTTTCTTTACGTTCAGGAAATAATAATATATATCTATTTTTTTCTGCAACATACAGCAAATTCTTGTTTTAGTAGGGTTTTTTTTTGTTTATAAAAGGTATTTGTGTGTGTGGTGTTAATTTGAATCTACGATGTTTTGTGTCTGTGTGAGAATATTGGTGGGAACAGCATAAGGTTAGCCCTTTATGTTTTCGGAGGTATCCAAATGATCATTGTTTTCTAAACAGAAATGTAGGTGTCTGAGCTAAAATAAGAATGGTTGAATTGGTGGTATCTGAATCAAGTTTTATTGAATCCAAGAGAAGGCCATTCATAGTTGTCTGGATAGGAATAAGAGAAGAGTGAGAGGGAGAAAGCATTGATATAATGACTGTTTTGGAGAAAGTGGAGATTAGCGCTTGGTTCTTTAGCTCCAAGACCATGTAGATTTCAGTTACATGAACACACCTTGACACACTGTAGGCCCTAATAAATGTTTGCAAAATCAATGTGTATCAGTATAAAATCTTAACTGATTGGACTGGAGGGCCAATTTCTGCCTTATTTGGAAGAGAGGATCAATGGAACCAGATTTTGGAAGACTTTGAAAATCAAACATGTAGGATTTGATAACTATGATTAGAATCATTATAGGGAACAAGGTAATAACTAGTTGATTCCCAAATATTTGTTTTATAATGGTATGTGGGAAGATTTAGAGACAGAAGGAGCGGAGGATATTTTATTCCAGGCATACTTTCTATTTTAACCAGGTTCTCATTCCTCGCTGGCTTGGCTGTATTGGAATCAATTACTCCATAAAAGTCCCTGGGTCTAATGATGAAAAGTTGCCTCAGTTACCTGGGTTCTTTGTTTTGTAGTCTTGCATTTGCATTTCTATTTGTTTTGTGCTGTACTTTCTTTACTGTATCTGATCTTTAACCATTTTTCAGTACTGTGAACACTGTGCCTTATTTTGACCTTATTGTTTATGTCTCACTTCTACCTTCTTGACTGCATTTATATGTAGGGCATAATTCAATAAAATTAAATGGACTAAATTTATAGCTGAACACTTGTCTGTACAAACTGTAAGGATGGTCGTTGTCGTTGTCACCTTCTCCTTCTCTCTCTCTCTCTCTCTCTCTCTCTCTCTCTCTCTCTCTCTCTCTCGTTATCAGCCTTTGCTCTTCATGGGATTACTTAAAATATAAAGTTGGTACACTAAAAGCAAATTCTGAGATACAAATTGGTTATCTCTGTAACACTCAATCTGTCAGTGACAAGGGTATGCCAAGAAAGTTTCATATTGTTTCAGCTTTGACCACTGGAACAACTTGGCTGCCCTCACGAAATATGCATATTTTATTTCATAGAAACTATTAAGTCTATAAAGTAAAAATCATATATTCTAGTTTGTCTTCAGACAAATTAGGAATAACAGACACTCTCACCTTTGGGTATCGTTATGATAATATGGCCCATTTATCCTGTTATGTTGGTTGACCGTTAGAATGTACATTCATTCAATTTCATATGTCATGAGAATTATTTCCAAAAAGGAAATGAGAGATCAGCTATCATTATAGGGTTCCACATTTACTGAGATAGTGGTGTCTTATTTTTCTGGGCATTTGATTCTGGGAAATTTACAATAATATATAACTGTAGCTACATAAAGGTGGTGCCAGTTTTGTCAGCAACTTATGAATAGCTCTGCAAATGGATATGTCTGGGCAAAACAGTATGGATGTTTTTTTGCTTAGTAGTGCAGAGGTGGACTTGTGTGAAACATAAAACCACACAAGCAAACCTACCAGCTCATGAAGGATTGAAACCAGAAATGTAGAATGGTTTATAGGAGTGTAAACTCTGCTGCCAGATTGACGGTGTGAATTCTGTTATTCAGTAGAGAGGTGATCTTTGACAAGTCACTTAATCTCCCTGTGCCTCAGTTTACACATCAATACAATGGGGATACTGACATCTGCTATCATGGTACCTACCTCCTAGAGTTTTTAATAAGTAAAAACTTATTAGGTTTAAATAAGTAAATATATTCATACATAAAAGCACTTAGAACTAAATACAGTGAACACTTATGTATATGTTATTATCTGATAATCTTTAGAAGTAAAGGTACAAATTACATAGCTTTCTCTCTGGCCTTGCCTCCTCTGAGAGTTACAAAAATGTAAGGAAATTGTTGCCACTTCTAGAATGTGGAATGATTTGAAAACAACATTATTTTATTTTATTTTATTTTTTTAAAGATTTCATTGGGAAATTGGGGGAGGGGAACAGCATCAGGGAATTGGGGGAATCGGGGACGTTGCTTCACTGACCCATGTTGGTATTATCATTGCGTTCTTCCCTGGTGAGGCACTTGCTCACTGGCCATTGGATGGCTGCTCCCAGCAGCTCTTGGCAGCTCATGAAAGTGCATGCCAGCTGCCAGCCAGACCCACTGCAGCCTATGCTGTCTCCGGCGATTCACGGCAACCCAGCTCCTGATCGAGCTGTTGTTCACTATCATAGCTGTAGAGGGTACAGGTCACTAGCCCTCATATGTGGATCCAAACCAGGGCCCTGCTGCTCAGAGCTGGCATCCCAAGCCAACTCCTAACCAATGTGCCACTCGGCCCGCCCAGCATTATTTTGTTTTAAAGCCAAAAGCACTGATATTGCAGTTGTTCTGAAAGGAGACTCACATTTAACTTTTCAATTGTTTTAGGGTGTCTTTTTTTTATTTTTTTAAGCTGAGCCATCTTGCCACCTGTTGGCAGCTTAGCAACAGCTCAGCTTGGGCCGGAAACTGAACGGGCAACCCTGTTGCTCAGAGTTTGCATTCTTGAGCGAGTTCTTAACCAACTGAGTCACTCGGCTGGCTTTAGGTGTCATTAAAAAAAATTATTAAATTTATTGGGATGACACTGGTTAGTAAAATTACATTAGTTTCAAGTATACATATCTATAATACATCATCTAGATATTGCATTGGTGGAGTGGTAGAATATGGAAAATGGGGTCAAGTATATGGTGATGGAAGGATAACTGACTCTCTGGGTGGTGAACATTTAACTTTAACCAAGATTAAATTAAGCAGAATTGTTTTTTATACTTCCTTTTTAGAAAAAAAGATCATAAGAAAATAATTCATTATTAGGGGTGTCTTCATAAAGCAACTTTAAAATCATTGTTATATCTTGGAGTCACTGTGTAATCAGTACAGTCCCCTATGTATATGTATTTAGAATTCTGTAAAATTAGAAAGCAAGTGGTTTTTATGTGGGTTCCTGACTCCTGGAAATATTATACAGACTTTTCTGAACATATATGTTTTTCTAGAGAAATAGATCCTTGCATATTATTAACTTTCAGAGGGACTTATGACCCCCTCTCTCCCCCCCACAAAAAAAAGGTTAAGAGCCATCCTCTAAGGTAGTATAAAATTTTCATTTTTTTTTTTTAAACTGAGCCATCCTGCCACCTGTTGGCAGCTTAGCAGCAGCTCAGCTCAGGCTGGGCATGGAACTGCTGTTGCTCAGAGCTCAGCTCACACCCTTGAGTGAGCTCTTAACCAACTGAGCCACTCAGCAGGCCCTAAAATTTTCATCTTTAATGACGATAAAATTATAATACTTGTTTACCAAGGCAGAATAAATTACTAGTATATCTTAGATTTTTTAGTCAAAAGGATCAAAATGAAAACTTGATTCACCCTTAGCAAGCTGGAAAATTTAATTAACCAGCATTTCAGGTAATTGATGTTTATTTGTATCTAGCACAATCATGCTCCAGTAGATTGGCTGAGCTGGTTATTTAATCCAGAGAAAATGGTGATTTTTTTCTATTATTCTTTCTTTTTGTCCTTCATAATCATATATTTCTTATGATATGCTTAGGAGTAAGAGCATTCTATAAATGCTTGCTCAAAAACCATTATTATATCAATCTCATCAATATAATTTAGTTCAGAATATTTTTACTCATTCTGTCCAAAGGTATTATGAACTCAAGTATCTGAAAGAGGACAAGGGAAAGTTGGCTTGAATACATTTTTACTGACCTCTGAAATCTTAAAAAATGTTTTGCATTTCTAATGCACTTTGCAAATGTTTAAATTCACATTTACTTTGATGTTCTTTTAATTGCTTTTATTAAAATGGCTTAATAGAATATTTTAAAATAATTGTTTTATGGAAAGGGTACACATTCCAATCCAAAAACTTTAAAGTTTTTAGTTGAAGGAGATTAAGTAAATAATTCAGAAATGCATTCTATGTACCTGTTAAAAATTAAGCAGGTTAGACTGTGTACTTTTTATACTCATTGAATTTTAATTTATTTATTTGTGGGTATGTTGATTTTAAGAATTTATTTAAGGCATTCAGCTATTGGGAAATAAAAATAAACAGAGTAAAGCTGCACATAATAAAGGAATGGGTTTGGGTTACTTTTAAAGGAACAAGTGAGAAAAAAGACATTGATTGGATTTTAGGGTTAAAAGCACTATTTAGTACATAATCTTTCTGAACTTTTCCCCTCTGTTTGGAAGGGAAACTGGAATACCTAACAGCTAGGATAATTGAGTCAAATGAATGGTCTTTTGTTGTTTCCCTAGAACTGTGGCTCAATGGAATTCGATTTGATTTTAGATGGCTTTAGTATGGGGTTTAACCAGGTCACTTTTATAGATGCTTGGAAGAAGTCTACCATAGAATTTATCAGATTTCTCTGGTATTTTAAAATCTCTGGTAATACCCAAAGCCAAAATGAATACCTTCACTTTAAGAAGCACCACCATGGTGGACTAGAATTAAATTAGGCTTTTCCAGTCTTATAAGGGATGCATCTTGTCCTCTTGGCCCTGAATGTACAGGTTCTTTCTGATATTCTTTAAGGATTATGTTCTTTAAGGATTATAAATTGGTTTTCATTTGCCAATTTTGATGAGATACAGCCAAACTTTGTATTTAATTTTTTACTTAATGAAGACTTGTTTTCTCCAATTATTGATAGAAAGTAGTCTTTAGCAGTTTCTATTCATTTTGTCCCAATGTATTATAAAATTTAATCTATGTAGTTAACAGAGGCGGCCTTTCCCAGAAATAGGGACAGGTAGACATTTTCAAGTGGCTTTCTTTACATTCAGGAAATAATAATATATATCTATTTTTTTCTGCAACATACAGCAAATTCTTGTTTTAGTAGGTGTTTTTTTTTTGTTTATAAAAGGTATTTGTGTTTCTTGTAGAAAATTTGGAAAGGTATTGTAAGAAGAAATGTACCTGCCATAATCTTAATATATGAACTAAGTATTGGGAATAATTTAGTTTATAGGTGCTTACATGCTTTTTATAGTACATACATGTTTTTTTCTAAAACATACACATACATACAGATCTACATTTATATATACATATGATCAACCATTGTATATAGTCTCTATATATGTATATATTATTTGTAAACATTAAAAATTGTATTTTATCATTATTTTACAACAACCTGTTTTTTAAGCTTAATAGCATACAGTAAATTTTTATTTGCCACATTTAATAAAAGCTTATTCTATCACATATAATTATTTAACCAGTTCACTATCATGGAATATTTAGATTATTTTAATTTGCATTTCTTTCATTTTTATTGCATGTTAATATTATTCCATATATATCTCAGCTACGTTTCTCTATTAGGAATTGCCTGTTCATTTGAAAGAAATGATATTCGTTTTATTTATTTATTTATAGATAAAAACTATTAGCCTTATGAATATTCTATGCATGAAAATATTTATTTTTATTTGTTGTTGGCTTCTTAATTTTGTTGAAGATATTTTGGGACTTGTAAAACATGTTTTATTTTAAGTAGTTAGATTCATAAATCTTTGTGCTTGTATACTTATGTATTACTGCTATGTGCCTCAAAAGGCCTTCTCACCTTGGAGTTCAGAAGGTTATATACATATACATTTTCTTTAAGCTCTTTGATTGTTTTACTTATTATATTCAGATATATCAATCTGATTTATATTTCGGTGCCTGGTAAGAGGTAGAGAACAAAATTTTTGTTTTTCATGTAGTCAATTATCTCAACACTGTGGAAATATTTCCTGTAATATTTACCCCATACTGGAGTCCTGTGGTCTGTTCTAGTGATTTCTCTCTTCCACTGCCAATATCACACTGTCACTTATGCATATATTTCAGTCTTTGGTTAAAACTAACCTTGTTCTTTACTCCTTTGCTGCAGGGCCAAAACATAGCACGTGATATTTTATCTCCTATTTTGTATTATTAATTACTATTATTATTATTATTACTAATTTGAAGTAACTGTAAAGCATTGGAACTACTAAAGATAATTTTAGTTCAATTCAGTTCAACAAAGATTTATTGACTGCTATACATCGGGACTTGTGCTTGTAATAGGAGCAGAGAAAAGAATCACATACTTGTGTAGTAGGCTGCTTGCACTAGAAAAATGTATTTGTCTGATGGAGGCACCCAGAGTATGTAAATGGCAAAGACAGTGGCTTAATATTAAAAACTTTATTTTTTTATGATTCTTCCTTATTCTTTAAAAAAAAATCTATCACTTACTGGCTATAGCCGTTTTATATAGCTTTCCCTTTTTTCTTTCTTTTTAATCCAGAAATGATTAATTATTAAGCGACATTGATTTAACAGAATTAAATTGACTCAGGCATATGAAATATGGTCTTTTTCATATTCATATAGTCTGTTTACTTTTTCTAATTAATAAACTGGTAATTGTGTCTTCCTATTTTCAATTCTATAAATGTTTATTGAATTCTTGCTAGGCACTATTTAAGGAGCTGTAGGGAAATAAAAATGAATGAATGTCTGACAAATTTATAATCTAGTGGGGGAATACACCATTTATAAAAACAATAGCAACACAATAAAATAATAGTTATTGTGAGAATACTGTTTGCTGTGTGCTAGCCATTGTACTGAGAAAGGTAATGTGTATCTCCTTTAATCCTTATAAGAGCCCATATACCCCCTCCAGATGTTTCTTTTTGAGTATCCCCCTTGCTTCGTTCAGACATTTTCCAGTGTCATCTCTGAGAAGCTAACCTGTTCAAACCTATCAAAAATATCAGCCCATGTAACTCAATGCTGTTACCATTTTGTTTGCCCTAATAATATGACATTATATGTCTAATAATTTATTTGCTTGTTGTTTGTTTCCTCTGCTAGAATGAATATTGAGTGAAAGACTTATAAAAAATGGGTTGTAGGGCCGGCCGAGTGGCGCATTGGTTAAGAGCTGGCTTGGGACGCCAGCGGTCCTGGTTGGGATCCCACATATGAGGGCCAGTGACACTGCCCTCTACAGCTAAGATGGTGAACAACAGCTCCACCTGGAGCTGGGCTTTGCGAGCCCCGGCAATGGTGTAGGCTGCAGCCCCTGCTGCAGTGGGCTGCCATAGGCTACAGTGAGTGACTGGCAGCCAGCGTGAGCCACTGGCAGCCGGTGTGAGCTGCCAAGAGCCGCTGTGAGCGGCCGTCCAGAGGCCGGCAACAGATCTGCCTCATCCGGGAAGAGCACAATGATGATACCAACATGGGCCAGTGAAGCAATGTCCTCCACAACGAGACTGAAGAACAAAAAGGACAGCAACTTGTCTGTTCCCCTTCCTCAGTTCCCCCACGCTGTTCCCCTCCCCCAATTTCCCAATAAAATATTTAAAAAAAAAATGGGTTGTAGAACCCATTCTACAAGTTTGGAGTTGCAAAGGGCAAAATTTAATTTAATTCATAACTTTTAACTTCTTTAAGCCTAAATTTCTTTATCTGTAAATAGCTGGAGACTTAGTGCCTGTTTCATAGTTAGGCTGTTCATTCTTTCATTCAGTAAACATTCATTGATATCCTACTATGTAGCAGACACTATTCATGGAAATGGGGGATACCGTGAAAAAGTGCCCAACCTTATAGAACTCTCACTGTAAATGGGGAGACAGGAAATAAATAAATAATAATTCCTATTTTTTTAACATATCATGTAATGGCCAAATTAGTTTTCTCCCAAGTGTCCTTCCCTACCTCATCCCTACAGTCCGGACACTTTTCTTTTTCTTTTCTATAACTAGTTATCCTCTGTTGATCAAATGAATGGTTCGTATCTCAGTCCTCCTAATTTTCGGTGCCGCTTTTAAAGTTTGGTGTTGTAGAATTAGTGTGATATTACCTATGTATCCAAATATAACAGGACTATCACACGTTACTTTTCTGGATCCCATTAATCTATTAGTACAATCTAAACCCAGGTTTGTTTTGGTTTACGGCATGGTTTGTTGTTTGATTGTTTTCCCTTTGTAAAATATTGTTTATGCATATTAAAGATCCAATCAACTAAAATCCTTAGATTTTTTTTTGTTTTCATTTTAGTAGGTCTTGTACTACAGATGTACTGGTTTGCAGGATTGGCTTATGTTTATGTATGCATTTCCATTAGTAAAACTGCTTTTGAGACTTCGAATGGCTGAATCTCTGTGGAGATTATTAGTAAATATGACCGCAAGGTCATCATTGAGATTTCATAGCAAATTTAGATCACTTTCCAAGGACATGCAATATCAAACTCAATTTTTAAAAGGAGAGTTGTTTCCAGTTAAATCTTTTCATATTCAAACTCACCAAATTGGCTTTAAAGGCATCTCAGCATCCTGCCTGTTCTCCTGCTCTCAGTCCCAGCTTTGATTCTGTACTACCAAATGCATTTGGATGGAAGGCAATTTAAAAGGGACTCATCCATTTGTTTAACATCCTTGCCTCCCAATCTGAAAGGCTTGCTTCTAAGACAGCAAACATAAAGCCATATTCTAATATCAATGTATTAGGTACTGTAGACCAGTTTCAGCTATTTTGAACATCTTACTCTCGTCTCTCTATTTCTTTCCACCCATTTACCTTTTATTCTCTTTGGATTATCTTTTTTATGCATATCTCTCCAACCTCAGTCACTATTTTGAGGATAGGGCCTGTGTCTTATTTATCTTGTACACTTTCTAACTCACCAGTGCTTACCAGTATATTACACGTAGTAGATCTTTGCAAAATACTTAAGAAAAGAAACACATAAATGGGATAAAGTCTGTTGGGCATTAGGTTTTTTTTTTTTTAGTTATAAAAATATAAAAGTAAAAACCGTTATTTGTGTAAATTAAGAAAACTTCTAATGATACTATAGTAAATAATCTGTTCTCCATATAAACTATGTACACACAATGGTTTACATTATATATTTGTGCCACATTTTACTGAGTACTTATTCTGTACATGTACAAATGAATGTGACAGCCTTTTTTCTTTAAACCATACAAATTAGTTGACATACACAAACTCATAAAGATCTTATGGAAATCTAAATTGTTTCCTTGGCAGACTTCTAATTTTAATTATTTCTTTTTATAGTCACACAAAAGAAGTGTTAAGAATTGCCCTTTGAGACTCTGAAGGCTGAAGGTAATGTCCAAAGATATTTTCTTGAATGGGTTTTATGTTCTTGAAAAGTTTCATAATGTTTAAGACTGGGTTTACTACCTCAAGGCTTTCTTTTATTGCCCTTTAGCATATTAGATATCTTTTTCTCTGTCTTCTTAAAATGGTCTGAAATTATAAGTCAATAAAGAAGAAAGCTTGCGTCATCTCAGAATATCTCGACCTCACTGGGTGTCCCCTTCTTCCTTTATATGGGAATGGATTATGGCCCCTCCCCTTTTTAAATCAGTTTGGAACTCTTCTGATTTTATACCTTGCCCTTATCATAAAGACATAGTGGCTCAAAGTCAAAAAGCCAGTACGTAGACCTTATCAGGAAGAGCTTTACAGCGAACTATAAGAAACAAAAATGCATTTGTTGGGGACAACAGAACCATTTCCAATGAGATTTCGGTAGCTATGAAAGTCCAGAATTTCCGGCAAGAAGTTTACAATAGACTTGCGTCACTGCATTGTGTATGAAGAGCTCATAAGGATTGAAGAAGGTTTCTTAAACAAGAGGGGGCTGTAATTACTTTGCTTCTTACATGCATGGTTAGATCTTCTAGAGCGAATAACATGGTAGGGTAATTTATTATAGAAGAGTAAATCACAGATTACATTGGAGGGGGACGGGATGGTGTGATCCAGCCATCAGTTTTGTGAATACATACACTTAAGCATGTGTGATAGCTTGTTTTTAATTTCTTTACACCAGTGCACACCTCAAACATTCCGTTTAGCAGTGGGATATGCAAATTGTTCCAAATGCAGCAGCAGTACTTTCACCTGAATGTCAAAACTGTCAGAGAGCTTTAAATCAAATCTTTATAACGTTTTTTAAAAACCAGCCAGCCCCAAGACTGAGGCACCAAACTCGCTGCAAAAACTTGATTCCCATACTTTTCAAAAAGCTCTTGTATGTCAACAGGGTAATGTCAAAGTTCTAATTCACCTGCTTTCTAATTTTAACCTTTTAAAGATTTTATTTTATTTGGCTTAATTACGATATTTTCTACAATTAATGATAAATGCCTTGATTAATAAAACCAAATGTCAGAGAAAATGACAAGTTGATGGAAAATTAATACTCAGCAATATTTTAAGGTACAGACGTAGTAGAGATGTATTCTTAAACCGCATGCTTCATCAGCTCTTTTTGAAGGTAGGTAACTAGGATTCTCCTTGCACCTGAGTTCTCATAGCCACATGTGTAGATGCATTTTGGCAATATAATTTCCCACTGTTTTTACTACCAGCTGTTATAGGTAGAAATATATTCTTAGTTTTTATCTCTCCTGTACCCCCATAATATTATTTATTTTTATTTCACAAAATCAAGGTAATATTTTATACTTTGGGTTGGTTGTAAAGGTGAAGCTACCATACTCTGAGTCCAAATAGCAACGTGTGTGTGTGTGTGTGTGTGTGTGTGTGTGTGTGTGTGTGTGTGTTTCAAGAATCTCATAGTATAAAATGTAGTAATTGGTGATTGGATATTTGCTAGACTATTAATTCATTTGGTTATGCATATTTCAGCTGTTATATTTGAATATATATATATATATATATATATATATATATATAGAGAGAGAGAGAGAGAGAGAGAGAGAGAGAGAGAGAGAGCGCACAGCCTTTCAAAAAGAAACAGATTTTAGTATGGGGAGTTGCTTTTTTAAAATATATTTTTTCTGACATTTCATTAAAAGACCTGAATATCAATAAAGAGTTGTAACTTGCTTTTTTCCCCCTGTAAACTGTTGCTTAAATAATTAAAAAAAAAAAACCTGAAGAATAAGAAATATGGCTATTTTATTTTTCTTATTTTATTGGAGATCATGGAATAGGAAAAAAACAAAAAACCATCCCATATATTCTTCCATCTTCACAAAATGCCAGAGTGATTTTTGATATGAATACTTAAATATTTTATTAAATGTTATGTGGAAATGGTACTATGCAGGGTTATAGTCCATTTTGGCTTTTTATTTTCCTGTTTCACAGATAAAGCTGCCAACCAAATGAGGGAAGACACAATGGCCTCTTCTGTGTTGTGCTTTTGTTTGGCTTGGTCGTTCAGGGATAAAAAGACCCACATAATATACTGTCAGTGAAATGGACTCACTTTCACCATCTGTTCATGTAGTGACATGATGTTCAAACCTATCAACAAACATTTTTGCCACTTCTTTCTTTACGATACTGAGATTTTCTAGGTAGTTGTTTCAGGCAAGTCGCTATGCATAGTAAGATAAATGGAGGTAAGTGTTGGACAATATATGCCAACCACAAGGGGAAATGTTCTTCAGTGGAGATTGCTAGTACTATTAAAAACTGGAGATGGGTCCGGCTGAATCTTCCTTTATCTGGCTACAGGTTTTATTGTGTTTGTGTCTTGCCTGGTTCCAGGCATCCAGTCTGCATTGGCAAAGTTGCTTGATGAGGACCAAGCCACCAACATCGCTGCCCTGACTTACTTAATCATCTACTTAATCATTGCATTGTAACTGTCTCTGCTCCTTCTTAGCTGATCCCTGCCCAGAGGAGTTTAAGTTCCATTGTAACACAGAGCTTCTGTTATGTTTCTATACCTGCATTGATTTGTATGCAAAAGAAAAAAGAATAAACTTCTTTTTTTCATATACCAGTAAATGAGACATGCCCCACTCTTTGACAGTTCTTAAATTACGTATTAAGCAATGTTCTTTCCCCACCTTGTTTATTCTATTCTTCTCCTTTCATCAATTTGCTTCCAAATGTGAACCAATTAACTTTTATTCATTAGTTACAAAATTTGATTAAGGAAATATTAATATCCACCTCATAATTCTCAGCTTTATAAATTTTTAGTTGAGAGTCTAGTTATTTGGAGTATTATAAGAGAATGACATCCTTTCCCCAAAATGTCTATGGAAAAAGGAGGTAGACTGAAACCAAAAATTATCTCTAAAAGGCTTTTGCTTGGTGTTACATTGTTTGATCCTACAAATAAGGACAATGGACAGAGGACTCACCCTTACAGTGTTAGAATGGTGAGTTTCAGGGAGTTGACTTATAATACTTTAAATCTGATGCTTGAATTAGCACACACAACTATCAGTTGATGTTTTTTGAAGAATCTAAACCTTATGGAAAATTAAAATCTTGAAAGGAAGGAAGGAAAGAAGGAAGGAAGGAAGGAAGGAAGGAAGGAAGGAAGGAAGGAAGGAAGGAAGGAAGGAAAGAAGGAAGGAAAGAAGGAAGGAAGTTTTTAATAGACTTAAAATACATAAATTCCCAGTGTAACTACTTATAATTAGACTGTGTCTTCTCTCTAAATGACCTTTTAGCATCATTAGATATAGTGTTCTCTCGTTTACTGCATTTTATTGTGCAAGCTCAAGTTATTGAGATTTTACTGGTTTGAAAAGATTAATGCAGTTTTCAAAGTTGCCTAATGTATAACTTAAGTACAAGTAGAATGATCAGTTCTTTTAAGTAGGATTCATTTACCTTATTTGTTTTATTTGGAAGCTTGTGTTTCTTAATTGAATAAACTATGCTCATGAAATACACTGATAAATACAGCAATCAAGAGGTACCAGGAGAAACCACGAACATTGTCCATGCCATGTAAGGGATTTTTGTTTCCTGTCTAAATGCTGCCTTTATTCCTCCTCCTTATCTACCATTCCCTTAAATATCCAGGTCTCTCTTTATATCCTTTAGTGATGACAAGATGTTTTTTATTCCCCTAATGAAGTGGGAACAGATTAACATGCTTTCTTCTTGGGAATTAGATTACTTGTTGTAGTACTTACTGCTCAACATATCTTTGTAGTACTCCCCAGCCCCTACCCACCACTAATTAGTGACTTTCAGAATTAGGAAAAGTCTTGTTGTGTGGTGGCTCTATATTTACCAGTGGTCAAGGAAGTGTTATTAATACACTTGTCAGTATCAGAAAAGAATTAAGTAAATAAAGGGCCAGATGGTCGAGCCCAGGACCTATCAAGAGCCTAGTCTGTGTGGGCTGGTCCAACGGTATGACAGAAACATATTTGCAGGCTAAGTGGGCTTTCACTTATAAGAAAAAGGTCATTTTTCAAATATATTTTCTTACGATATAGCGATTTACGTGTTCGGATCTCCTTTGTACTAATGACATTTGAGAGCGTATATTTCCGTGTGCATCAAGAGCCAGCTGTCTTTACATGTATCAGAAGTCTCTGGGAGTGGGACATAGTGGCATCAAAGGAAAGCTGTTACCCTGTGAGCATTTTTGCTGATTCAGAAAAGAATCCTGCTTTGTTCTCTCACAAAAACCTATGTTTTTACTATTAAAACTTACTTATTACATTTTATTGTAATTGAATATTTTTCTATTCCAGTAGATTCTATAGCTCATGATATGAGGAACCTGGTTATGTAGTGGCTCTGGTGCATGGCCAGATGAGGAACTAGTCAATATTTGCTTAGTGTTTTGTTATAAGAAAAGCATTACAATACTGGTTATAATAAGATTATTGAGAATTTAAGAAAGCAAATTCCCTTCCTTTCCTATGATTTCTCTTTGTATGTGTACGTATACAAACATCTTGTTTCGCACTTTATAATTTCTGTCTTTATTTTTCATTTTTTGAAATTTACTTTATTTTTTAAATATGTTTTAAGTCTTTGGTTCCTAGGATAGATGGATGGATCAGTGAATTGCTAAGTAGATAAGCTGACTGAATAGAATGTACATTTTTTTCAGATTTTCCTCCCCAAAATCATACAAATAATGCTAGAGAACATTAGCTAACCATAGGCCTCCCAGCTTTCTTCATTCCATTCTTTCTGTCCTTCGGCTAGTATTTACTGCATTTCTGCTCTGTGCCAGGAACTTCCTTGACGTTAGATATAAACTGCTGAACAAAAACGATATAGTCTTTATCCTTGTGGAGCTTATAATCTAAAAGGAAAATATGAACACATAAATAAACATTACAAACTTAAATATACAATTAAATGATGAATTTTGCTGGACTGCTCAATCCCCACATGGGTTAGGAAATTGGTCCACAATAGAGGAATTATTTTCCATGGCCTGCCTTGTTAATAGTAGATCACGTCTAGATTTTAAAAAATGCAGGCAGGCCAAATTAGTTCCAATTATGCTTTAAGATGCAAGTGGCCTTAGGATGGAGACAGGTGAAGCAGTATTTGCTTTTACAGTGAGTAATAAAAAAAACAGTCTTGTAATCCTGGCTTACTATATATGATATAGATGACCTCGATATGTATTTTCAAATCTCAAATTGAAAAATCACAGGAAATTCTAACATTTTTTAAATTACAAAAAATTATTTCTTTTAAATATTGTTGGTTAATAGTCCAGAGTTTACCTGTGAATTGGGTTATAGTAATAGGGATGGAAGAGCAGGTGATGGAAATGTGTATTTTTCCTTCTCGTTGGACATGTGTGTGGAATATTTTTGTGTCCTGATCAGATTGTTCATTATGCTCCCTTTGGATGTGTGTACTGTCTGGCCTTCCTGCCTTGCATGCTCATTCAAAGGCATTCCAAGTCATTATGCTGGACTTCAGCCTTGTTCAGTAAAAAGGCCATTTCCTCCATCAGCTGTCCACTTGGACATATATTCTTTTTACTCTCAAAAAGGTTTTATATGCATTCAGAGTATATTAGATGGATTTGTCAAATTACTCACAGATAATCAGTTTTTTAAAGTTATAATTTGAGCTCTGACCTCTCAAACTGTGAATTATAAGGTTTGACCTTTTGGTTCACTCTTTGACACAGCTGCCATTAATTACAGTTTTTAAAGGACATTTTATTTCAGTTAGGATTTTTGTTATGAAAACAGTTTGAGTGTTTTCCCTCTAATTTTCAGGAATAAATGCTGAAATGTAAACATATATATTAAAATATAATAAATAATTGGCTTGCATATGCATGCTATACTCAAATGTATTTATGCATATTTCTAGCAGTACTTTAAGTCTGTTATATATACATATAGAGATTTTTATATAATAATCTATGAATTAACTCTAAGATTATACTTATTTTTTATAACTCTGGTATCAGGATGAGACCAACTTTTTAAATATGTTTATCAGGGTGTGAGAGACTTTATTGCTATTTGAATCTAGGCTTTTCTCTTTTCTTTTCCTTGAGCAGGGATACAGAAGTAGGTGCCTATGAATGACAGTAATTTGAAAATCCTCAGGATGGTTCAAAGTAGCATGGTAGGGGAGAATATAAACTAGTCAAGTGGTTTTCACAAATGTGCATAGCCCAGGGAACTGAGATGGGAAAGACAGAGAAGAAAGGTCAGAAGTGCAAGAAGACATCCAGATATGTGGCTCTTTTTCCGATTAAGTATATAGTTTGGATTGCATTATTTTTCTTCTTAGACCCATTAGCTTGTGTTTTTTCAGGAAATGTTTGCTGCTTTGTTTTTTTTTTAAATAAAAGCAAAGTCAGGGTACACTAACTAAAGGTAGAATTTTCAAAAGGCAATTTTTTTTCTGAGACTAATTGTAAGCACTTTATTTTACAAAGTGTGTTTAATCATTTGCAGATTTCCCAGAATGCCTTGAGATATGGATCTACCAGCTTTTCTCCCCAGTAGCTTTTGTTAATATGTAATCATCCAATCTTTTAGGTAGATAACATTTTAGAGATTTTATTTTCATTTTCCCATGGCAAAAAACTCATTCTTTGAACTAAATGTAAGGACTTGTGAATACATTACGGGAATTTTGAAATTTGAAAATAATTTTCAGAGGTCAGTAGACTTACAAAAGTTTATTTTAATTTTCAGGATTTATACTGATCTTATCTTTGTTTGGTAAAGCTATTTCTTCACCTTTTCCTATTACTCATATTACTTAATAGCTAATACAGGATGACATTGACATTTTAAAAAATTTGGTCCCAAACTACTTTTTGAGCCCCTAACTTCCAAACTTCTCTCCATGCTTCCCATGCCATCTCGCCTCCCACACTTCTTCCCACAGTTCTTCCCACCCACACTGCAGTTTGTTGTCTTCTTGTGCCTTTGCTGTTACCGTTCACTCAGCCTGCTGTGGACTTTGTGTGGCCCAGAAAAGTGCTGTGTCCCTAATTTATCCTCCACTACAGAATCAACACATCTTTCATAGGGTCTCTTTCATAGTTATTCACATGAGTATAACACTTACCACATTGTGTTGTAGTTCATTTTTACATATGCCTATCTCTTTTCCCAGGTGGTAAGCTTCTTGAGGGGAGGGAATACTTGCATGCCTTCTTCATTTTTGTGTTTGGTTCGAATTCACTACCCTTTCAGATTTAGAGAAACTGTATCATCAATTGTATTCAGAATTTATCCACAATCCAAACATAGGATCCTTTAAAAATTGTGTACTAAATTCCCTTTGGGTCACTACATGATTTCTTGTAGGTCTGAGTATCTGTTTTGGTGCTTATTTTTAAAGCTCAGTAAGGAGGTTTTTCCCTATATATTGCAATCAAGTTAAATACAATTTTAAGACAAAAGTGATTTTTAGTTAAAAAAAAAAAAGAAAAGATCAAACCAGTGACTTTTCAAAGTAGTTTTAGATCTTAACACTTGAAATGATAACATTGAAGGATCAATACAGAAAGTCTTAGAAGTGTTTAATACTCTTTAATACTATACAAACCACTATTGATGATTGTACTTAGTTTGAAATAGCTTTTTATACTTACAGACTTATCCAGGATTTGAAATTTAGGCAATCCTTAGCCTCTCAAATGGATCTGTTTGGAAAGCATTATAAAATAATAGCTCCCTTCCCAAGGAAAGACGCCGTTGTGTTACGGCTGTAGTATCTAATGGTGTCTCCACTGAAACAGGTGCCTTCTTGCTTTGTTCTCGGGAGCAGCTTTATAGGTTTAAGCACGGAGTATACAGCACACAATGGCACTGTTAGCAAATCAGAGCGAGGCCAGGGGAAAACTCATCCAGGACCCACACACCTAAATGCAGTTAGTAAACAGAGAAACTGATTCTCATTAAGCATAATTAAACCTAATATTGACTGTAAACTGTTATTTACCTTAAACTTCTCTGTAGAGAGTGTGAAAAGGGATTAACCTAGCAGATTGGGACATTAATTACTACTTCTTCCACATTAAAGTTACCATCAAGAAGGGCTGTATTCATAAATAAAACATAGAAGGGATTGAGAGACTGAAAATATGTAAATGTACTTTATAAAAAGGAAAGAAAAGCCTAAATTAAAACAAAAAGAGTAAGTGAGCTGTGAGCAATGCCAGCCCTAGAAAAATGGAACTCAGGCTAATTACTACCAAAAAAAAAACAAAAAACAAAAAAAAAAACTGAAATTATCACAGAAATGTGTCCTTCCTTTCTGACTGACAGACTCTGCTTCCCAGGGGGCTCGAGTTCAGCCGCGCCCACTCTTGCTCAAGCATAGCTTCATCCACTGCCGAAACTAATGTGGGGTATAAGAAGGGGAGGAAGGGACTTGGGAGAAATAGAATTTGTTTCCTTCCCCACCACCAATCATTAATCACCTTTTATTTATGAAATTGATTATCCTGATTGTACAAATTTTGTTTGATATGTCAGCAAGAAGGCACGGGGCTGTTTTTTGTTCAGTCAAAATAGTTTGGTAACTGGTCTCCTGCTACTATTTAATAATCTCCTTCTTGGGTGCAATCTAAAGAGTATGTTGTAAAGGATATAAAAATGTCAGCTAAATTTAAGATCTACTGTTAAGTTTTTATATTATACTGCTGCCCCAAGCGGGGGAAAACAGGATCTAGGAGATAAGAATTTAAAGAGAAAAGCAAAGTAATGACAATACCAACTTATCTACCAGCCTTAGAATTGTCTTCAAAATCTATCAGCGTGTCTGTTTGCCCAGAATGTCTGCTGTTATCTATTACTTGTTTTCTATTTCCTTTCCCATAAGAAGCCATATCCTCATTTCTGGACTTTCTTATTACTTCACCAGGGTGGGGGTTCTAATGTTTGGAAATGAATCCCACATACAACCTTGTTTATGGTTTGAGTATTAAACCATAATTTAGGTTTATCCTGTTAGGCTCCTAAGTAGGCCTTAGGACTGTGGCGCTGAGTTTTAGCTTTCAGGTGCTCATGAGCACCAGAGTAATAGAGGAACTGTGTATGTGGAAAAGGGAGCCTAAGAATTAAGCTGGAGCATGTATTTATTTTTTTAGAGGATATGAGGTTTAATTTTAGAATAAAACCCTGATTTCCCCACCCCCCACCCCTCCGAATTTAAAGCTAATTTCACAGCTCGTGAGGTGAACTAATGAAACAGAAGTAATTAATGGACAAAAATCTATCCTTCATTTTCCCCATTGAACAAAAATTTGCAAACTGGTTGGATGACAGAGGATGAACAAAAACAGTGAGAGTAAGAGTACTTCTATCCTCCTTTCTTATAATAATCGTGACATTACAAAATAACCATACAATGGCACTCTTATTAATCAGACATATTTATACAGAATTAGTGTTGGCTTCTGCTTTATATTACCTTTAGTTTTACGTGAACTTTTATTATCTGTGCATATCAAAAGAGACATGGTAAATGAACAAAGAAACCCTGTTATGAGACAAGTATTATTTGACACTTTGGGAAGCTCTTATTATAGGGTTTCCTCTTAAGTGAGAATAACGGGAAGGTTGTCATTAGTTGCACTATTACAGACACTGCAGATTTTTAAAAACAGAAATGGAACCGACTTTTTTCCTTGAAGAAGATTCATCATTTAGAACGATTAGAATGATCCAAGACCTCTAACCAAGACTTATCCCCATAATCTCATTTTATCATGTGAAAGAATGACCACGTAAGGCATTTCTTAAGACAATTGTTTTTCTGTTTTGTTTTGTTTCTTTTTGTTTTGTTTTTGTTTTACACAGAGCTAGCTAGCTGCAAGTTTCTCTTATTTTTTTAAAGATGTATAATCATCTCTGGATTTCTGGGAAGTCTACAATTAAGCCAAAATGCAGAAATGTTGCAAGGTCTATAGCCCTATGCTTTTTATTTTTCATCCTAAAAGAGGACGGCTCTAAGTAAGTCCTTTTGAGGTCTCTTCCCAGGCTTGTGATAGGTCTGGCTGGGAATTAAGGTGAAAAAATATCATGTGGATAATATTGAATTTCCTCTTGAAATGACTGAGCATGTACTTTCAGACTGACCAGTTATCATGTATTTGTTTTGTCTACAGCTTGGAATAAAATTTTAAGTCCAATGAATAAAAATAATACTGTTGAAAAGAAAATAGGTGAGTCACTACAGCTGCAACACATCAGCTGCCTGAATAAGGAAAACAATGATTCTCAAAATAGAGAAAGTAAGATTAAAATTACCACCTTTGGGGTCTTTTCAAATTATCTTCCCCCAAGTTGACAATTATTTGTGTAGATGCTTATCTAAAAGCCAAAGATACTAGAAACAGTTTAACCAATTGATAATTTAGCTGCTTTTAATCTTTTAAAATTTAAATGTAGAAAGTAGAAGAGAGATTTTATGATCACAGAATTTCCCCCTAACCATCGTATCTTCCTGTTTTATGTTAACAGACATTGAATTTGGGGGTTCAATGAAAAAACAAACAAAACCCTCAAATAACATATAAGCTCCTCAGGAAGAAAAAGGCTGCCAAGTTTGGGGTTTAAACACATATTAAAAGCAAGCCAACTTGTTTGAATGAGCCTGAAGCCATTACATTCTTCTTAATCACTCAGCTATCCTACCTAGCAATAGGAAAGGACAAAACTTTTATTCCTTGAAATATTTAAACCGAATCCTTTAAAAATTTTTCTTATTTACTTGCCTTTTTATTTTAAATTTCTAATGCTTTTTATTACACGTTTTTGATTGGATGTTAGAAAGATAGGAAAAGTGATTTTACCTGTGGCCATTCTACTATCTCAATGTATGGGGACACTAAAAACCTATTTGAAGTGGAAGAGCCCATCCTTGACTGGAGTCGAGATTTCTTGGCTTTGAATTCCATCAGAATGAAATGTCTTCTCATTTTAGGAACTTTAACCAAACCATTCACTTAAGACAGGGTCACTATATATAATGTTTTTTCTACTTATAAGGCACTTACTGCCCAAATAGCACTTGACGGTGGTTCAAAGCAGTATATATTTTCACATGCCTTAACTCCCCCAACAGATTATGAACTGTGGGAGCAGGGAATGTATCATTTATAACTTTATATCCTCCTTAGTACTTTGGTTATTTATTACAGGTATGCAGTGCCTTTTTTAGGTGATTCTTGTTTTAAATTTGGACAAGCTGAAGTTAGTGAGGAGAGTCACTAAATTGAAAAGTAGTTCAGTAAACATTTTTTACATCAAAATGTGATTCATCTTAATTTTCAAAGACATAAAATTATCAAGGAAATACATTCACCTGTGACTCACAAAATCACTAGTTTTTCCCTGGTAGCCAATTATGTACATCCCACATATGACCTAATCCAAAGCTAGGTATACTTTGGGTTTGGACCATGTCTTTAGTAACAAATCCATCTTTTCATTCACTTAAAAAACATTTATTAGTGCTAACTGAGTGTGAAGCATCGAGATATACAAGTGAAAATAGTGAAAATATAGGATATTTGCTCTCAAGAGACCAATGTGCTGTTGAGATCTAAAACACAATAGACTCCTATAAGTATTAATGCCTTAAGAGGGGTAGAAAAAAGTTACTGTGGGAACATGAAACTAGGACATCAAGAAAGGACTCATAAAGATAATACTTGAATGGAGATTTGAAAGATGAGTAGAAGTTTGATAAGTGAAAACGGAGTGTGGAAGTGGTTGCATTGGGGAAGAATATTCTAGTAAAGTAACAGGATGCATGAAGGCCAAGGAGAATGAGCAAGTCCATTCACAATGGTAACTGGTTTAGTATGACTGCATCTTAGGATGGAAGTAAGAAGCAAGGCTAGATGAGTAATGTTTGTCAGATTATAAAAAGCCATAAATGCTATACTAAGGAGATTGAATTTTATCCTATCATTGTTCGTGAGTCATTGGAAGATGAATATAAAAGCATATATTCAAGAGTGCGGAGATATAATCTATACCACATAATAATCAGATAGGTATGAAGGATGACAGAGGTCTCATGAATGAATCAGCTTCCTGGCTTTGGTGAGTTTTAGTGTCATTTATAAAAGAAGACTCTACTAGCTACCGCCTTCTCTCTTTTCCCAGTCTATACTCAAATTTCTCCAAAGAGATGTTTATACTGTTTCCATTTCCTCACCAATCTGTTTATCAGCTCACCCGTCTGCTTCTGAGATCCCTATCACTTCACCAAACTGACTCTTATGGAGATCCCATTGAGCACTTTTTATCTTGCTGACTACTTCCTCCTTTTTGAAATACTTTCTGCCTTTATTTTCCATGGCATCCTGCTCTCCTCATTTTCTTCCTATGTTCCTTGATATTCCACTGATATCTCCTTTGCAGTCATTTTCTCCCATATCCAGGTATTAAATGTTGGAGATCCTCAAGGCTGGATCCAAAGAGCATCTGTGAATGCCCAGCATTTTGGACATCTGTATAGCCACAACACATTGAAATGTTTTCACAGAATGTACACTAATTCTTTGAAGGTTATTTTTTGGGGACTATGTTTCAAAGGTTATGTTTAAGGTACATAGTCTTATATTCTTTCTAATTCTCAATGCATGCCCACAGAGGAACTCATATGGTAACTGTTGTTTGGATTTGAAGATCTTAGAAAAATCTTCCATAGGCAGTTATTAATCCTCTTTGAATCTGTTTATTGATCTATAGTACATGTGTATACTATAGATTATATATTATACATCGGCTCTGTAGAATTCCGTGATGTTGTGGTTTGATATTTTACTCTCTGAAGAGGATAGTGAAATCTAGAGGAGTGCAGATGACACTTTGAATTACATAGCCAAAGGTTATAAAAATGTTTGCTTGTCTTTTCTACATCTGCCCTTTACACTTTGCTTCCTATATCTGATTCCATGCTTGTGGAAACATGTATTTCTAATTCCGTGCTTACTTTAAATTTCTTTGTATAAGTTTTGCTATGAAATTTTATGAAAAAGGAAAATCTGAATAGATATATATAGTGATTACTGCTTTTACAGATGCTTATTTAACCCCAAAAGAAGCCAGATGTAAGAGGCTCAATGAACCAAGGTGCGCTTAAGTTTTTCAGAAATGTTACCCTTGTGTACATGTCCCCCTTGTTTGTCTTTGGTTTCCAAGCTGCTTCTAAACCTTTTTTTGTAATTGTATCACAAAGTACTCTGTGAAAATGGCCATTTCAAGGACAGGTTAGTTAGATATTTGGGGCACAGTTTTATTCTTTTTTAAAAAGATTTTATTGCGGAATTGGGGGAGGGGAACAGCTTTGGGGAATCAGTTAAGGGGAACAGACAAGTTGCTGTCCTGTTCTTCAGTCTAGTTGTGGAGGACGTTGCCTCACTGGCCCATGTTGGTATTATCATTGGGCTCTTTCCGGCTGAGGCAGATCAGTCGCTGTCCATTGGATGGCCACTCACGGCTGCTCTTGGCAGCTCACGGTAGCTTAAGGCAGCCCACTGCAGTAGGGGCTACAGCCTACATCATCGCCGGTGACTCACAGCAGCCTAGCTCCAGGTTGAGCTGTTGTTCACCATTTTAGCTATAGAGGGTGCAGTGTCACTAGACCTCATGTGGGATCCGAACTGGGGTCCTGCTGCTCAGAGCTGGCATCCCAAGCCAACTCTTAACTAATGTGCCACTCAGCCGGCCCCACAATTTTATTCTTGATCAGCAATAATTTGATGCTAGTGATACTACTACATCTAGTTTATTAATTTTAGAATAACCATTATGTTTATCATTATTTTGAATCTAGAACATTCTAATTTGTGTGCCTCAAAATATATTTAAAGCATGGAAATCTCCTTTCAGTCTTCTGTGTGTGTGTGTGTGTGTGTGTGTGTGTGTATAAATACATATTTTTTCATTCTTAATTTAGTAAAACTAATCTTTGAATTTTCCTACTTATTGCTAGCTGATTTATTCCCTTGGCATACAAACAAACATCTCCTCCCTCCCCCCCAAAAACAACAACAACAACAACAATTTAAAAACTTGTTATTGGTTTTGGCATCCCTTGCAGATTGGACCTCATTTTTCTTATCATTTATTTTATTTTTTATTTTTTATTTTTATTTTTTTGAGGGCAGTGTGGGATCCGAACCGGGGCCGCTGGCCTCCCAAGCCCACGCTTAACCACTGTGGCACGCGGCTGGCCCTTTCTTATCATTTATTTATCTTACCCAATATGTAATGGATTTTCTTTTTCCTTTTGGAAAATTTTTACTGAACAGTTGCAGTGTGCAATCTCCCTGGACTTTTCCCCCAGACCTTCCACTATGTGACTGTTATTTGCTCATTTGAGCAATCTTTTCATTTAAAAAATAAATGGGCTTGTCTCTCATATTTCTTTGTTCACTTTACTACTTAAACCTACAATATGATATTATCTATTTCTCCTTTTCTCTTCCTTTTGGTTCATGTTTTTGTTCTTGACATTTTATCTAATAAAATGTTTGAAGATAAGCCTTGAACAACCTGTGTCATTTTCTGTGTTAAAAACATCCCTGTAAGCTTTGCCTGTCCATCTGTAATTGTCTGTTGGTACTCATTAGGAGAAGTGAGAGAGCAGTTCAGTTTATGGAAGGAGAATAGCTGAGTAATTCATAGTATTTTTGAATTTTAGTTTTTGGTCTCCTTAATTCTTGGTTACTACCATCCTAGAGTTTGCATCCTAGAATTTGCTACCATCCTAGTCAGAAGCGGGAGAGTTTGTGGAAAATTCAAGTGCAGTGTTACCATTTCCAGATAACTTATAAATTCAGACTGTTTCTCTTCCTATCTTCAAAATATCTATTATTTCCAACGTGGGAAAAATAACTAAGTTTAAAAAATCTGTACAGTAAAGACTTTATTCTGTTAGGAATAAGAAAAACACCCCACTCAAGTGCAAGTGTAAATATTGTGCTCCAGCAGGAAGCTTCCAACTGATTTTATCTTTATTTTAAGAATTTTATATATTATATTGTTCCTAGATTCTGTGGATAAAAATGACAGATGAAGCACTATAACCTGTTTGACATTATCACACAAAGTAAGGAAATCAGAAGAAATATCTGGACTCTAAAAATTATTACAATATAAATTCTTTGGACCAGAAACCATGGGTTTCCCTTTTGGATCTTGTCTATAGAATAGAGGATCCACCAAAGAGTAAATACTCAGTCAACATAAGTTGATGGTGAAAATCCTTAAGAGTTAGTCTTGGAAAGGGAACTTTATAATTAAGTGTATTTGCAGCTTTAAGGAAAACTTCACTCCTGAAATGCTATTTATTGAAAAGTACAAATATTTGTGTGGAGACACTCTAATAGTGTTGAGTCCATTTTTAG
This sequence comes from Aselliscus stoliczkanus, assembly GCA_033961575.1. Taxonomy (NCBI): domain Eukaryota; kingdom Metazoa; phylum Chordata; class Mammalia; order Chiroptera; family Hipposideridae; genus Aselliscus; species Aselliscus stoliczkanus. Next base: position 70,051,497 of record CM066729.1, read on the forward strand.
TACATTGTGTGGGGAGTGACATGCGTGGAACTCCATTAATAGCAATGTATGTTGTGTTCTTTTCATTTCATTTTGCTAATTAATTTATTATCAGATTGATGGGTGTTCAGAACAGTAGACTTAATTTGCAGAATAAGTACTTAAAGGAGTGCATACATAAGGGCCTACAGAGCATTCTTCATGGGAAGTCAAGCTCTAGATACACAAGGATACTTGGAACCACATGCTTCTTATCAGGTATGAAATGAGCTAGTGACCTTTTGTCTGTAGATTCCTTTTCTTTAGAGAGGGTGATATCATCTCCTAGGTAGCATTTGGAAATATATGGTTGTTACAGTGACCAGGAAGCACTATTGGAATTTAGTGGATAGGGGAAAGAGGTGACTTTTAAGTCCTGCAATATGTAAACCAATTACTTAGAAGGGAGCTTGACCAGCTCCCAAAGCCAATAGTATTCCTGTAGAGAAATGCTATTTAGGCAATCATATAGTTATCTTGTATGGCAGTCATTTTCAAATTTTTACATAATAACCTATAGAAAGAAATCCATTTAAATCATGACCTAGTACACACACACAGATATATGAAATTTAAACAAAAAATTCACAAGACGAGAAGTTACCCTTCCTGTGTCTGATGCCTACAGATATTTTCCATTCTATCCTATTTTATGTCATTCTACCCCATCTTACCCTATCCTGTTCTATCCTATCCTATTCCTTCCCTTCCCTTCCTTTTCTGTTACAGTCTACAACCCACTATCTTAATTTTAAGACTACTAATGCTAGAACCTGCAACTTACAAAACAATGTTTTGGAGACCTTTACATTTCCTGGTGAGAACAGGATAAAAGACAAAGCCATCAAAGAGTTGCCTGTAATATGACTAGGTTTCCTTTTACCCTAAGCAGAGTTCAAAACATCCATGCGTGACTATGGAAGTTTTGGGGAGAGGCCTTGGGCCCATATGTCAGCAGACCAGGTATAAAGCCTGGCTGCCACCTTTGCCTTGTATTGTCATGCTAACAAGGGAAGAGAAACAGAGAATGCTATCCCAGCTCACTCACAGCATTTGGTGTGTACTAGGAACTGTGTGGCAGGCAGTATGTTACAATGAACAGGGCTCAGTGAGTTGAGAGTAAAACACTGCTCATCCTGTCAAAGTGAGTCCTCCCTAAGCTGTGGGCTAGCATTTGGCATAATGGGTCCCTCCCTTGCGTGTTGTTGATCAAGGCGAATGCAGTCAAGTAGCCTGCATGTTTTGGTGTGGTATACAGTTTAGCATGGTGGTATAAAGTTAACCAAGATCTTGTCTTCTCAGAATATTGTCAGAATACTGGCTTCTCAGAGTACCTTTAAAGGCATAGTTACTGATGGCAAGCCTAGTATTATACCTTCATTTTCTTTATGTCCTTCACCTGAAGTGATTATATCAATTAAATCTAATCTACAATTCTCAGCTGAGGAAGAGAAAGGTTAATTTGAAAATAAGCTTCCCTAGTGATTTCAGTATGCTTTCCTAGTAGAGGACCATTATTTGGCCATTTCTAAGATACCAGCCCTGCTAGCTAAGTCATCAGGAAACCTTCAGTACAGGGTTTAGTCACATAGAGGTGAGCTGAGTATGGTCAGTTTTCTGCTGTCATCCTCCTGGTCCATGTGCTATTCTCATGAGTATTTGTCCATCTGTTTGACTGAAAAGGCCAGGATTTACCTTCATCCCTTGTTTTTGTTTTGTTGACCCAGTGACAATTGCAGAAAGCCTTAAGTAATAAATGAGAGATTTATATTTGGGGGATGAAGAATTACAACCATCTCCTCTTCCTATGAGCTGATTTTGATTAGCATTTATGTACACTTTTGTCACTATGGCTGGTTGTTAGGAGACCTTGGTCTTACTTCCAATAGTAAACCACATTTAGTATTTAATCTTCAGCATGATCCATGGATGTTTCAGATCTATTTGTAAAGTAAAACACTATTTGGCACCAAACTTTAAAATGGATTTAAACAATTAGAATTAGTATGCCACAAAATTTGCCCTTTCCTGTACTACTTTTATTAAAACGCTCTCCCATTTTCCATTCATATGGTTTCATCTATGGAAACAGGCCTACTTCCTTACAAACAAGACAAAATAAAATGTATCCTTTTCCCTCCAATTTTTTTGTTCAACTTTACCTCCAAAAATAAATGTCCTAGAAAGCCTAAGTCAGCGATGGAGTGACAGCTATCTTTTTCTTTCCTCTAATAAACCATCATTTCTTATTTGAAGATGGTGACTTACCAGGGCCCTAACATTCCCTTGCAGTACGAAAAGCTTTATCTAGAGATATCTCTGTGGACGATTTCAGGGTTAGGTACGAGAGCTAAGATAACGAAGACTTGTTCCCATTGAGCTGGACAATATAAAAAGAAACAGAGTGATTTTTTTTGTTTGTTTTGTCAAAGTCCTTGGAGAGTAGTTGTCATTAAGTCAGTGAAGCCAAGATCAGAAGACAAGCTCAAAATGCAATAGTGCAACTAACAAGTGAATTCAAATCAAGGATTAGGAATGCAGCAAAGCAATGTGGAAACAAAAAGAAATAAGATTCTGCAGAGCTGTATGAGTAGAGCTCAAGAAATTGCATGTTTATATTGGTCCCCAATCACTTAGTACATGAATTGATAAGTCTGTAGTTAGAGTGCCCAGATAGATAGCAGGAAACACACCTATCCTGTCACTGGCTACTGCCATTTGGGAACTTGCTCAGGAGTCTCTGGAGCTGGATCTGTTAGAATTCATTCACTGTCATGACGTGGCTCATTGTGCTGGTTACCCCAGGCTGGTGTAGGCCTGAATGCTTCACTCCAATTTCCAAATCGCTATAGGGGCAGTGGTAACATTCCCATCAGGACCCACCTGATGTGATGGCATGAAGTGGAGTCCTAGACTTTCATTTGGCAGCTGGTAAAAGTGGTTTCCTTAGGAATGACTATTAGCATTTCTGTGGTAGAAGAGCTTTGTCAGCAGAAATGGCAGCTGCAGGTGAAGGCAACCTTTGTTTCCTTTGTTCCCCACTATCAACCAGGGCAGGGTAGGATCTATGTAGTTTCACAAGATGTTCCAGCCAGAACCCAGTGAAGTTCTCTGTTCCTCTGGTATTTCCCCCAGGAAGTGATTGGCTTCTAATAGTACTTATTTACTGGTGAGTACATTTGAGGTACCATAAGTCTTCTCTTACTTTTTTATTTATTTATTTATTTATTTATTTATTTATTTATTATTAGTTACAGATATACAAAACAATGCAATAGTTATACTTTTCACCACTTACTTTTGAAGAGACCTGTGACTGTTCAACTGTCACTTTCTCTCAGTGTTCTCATTGAAGCATGTTGGAGCTGGCACTTAAACTCTCTCTGATTGGGTGGGTCCTTCTTGACTCTTAAATCTCAGCTTAAATGATACCTCTCCAAAGCAGCTTTCTCAGATCATCCTGAGGTAGGACCTCTTGTTAATCTATATCGCTGTATCGTGTTTACTTCCTTCTTAGCATACATGGCTCTAGGGAATGGTGAGAGAGAGAGAGAGAGAGAGAGAGAGAGAGAGAGAGAGAGAGAGAGAGAGAGAATAATTACATTTATAGTTAGTGTATCCAATCATTGATACATTTGGATTTATGTCTATCATTTTATATTTTGTTTCCTGTTTGTTCCCTCTGTTTTCTATCCCACCGTTTCCCATTTCCTGCCTTGTTTTGGAGTTATTTCAACATTTTTTTTTAGTATTCCATTTTAATTTATCTGTTGTGCTTTTGAATATATATCTTTGGATAGATTTTTAGTGGTTATTCTAAGGTTTACAATATACATACTTAACTTCTCAGAATCAATATTTTAACACTTCAAGTAGAACGTAGACGTCTTTCCACTACGTTTCTTTATTCTCCCAGTTGTGCATTATCGTTGTCATGTTATAACTGCATACATTTCATTGAAAGATCCCAATAGGTGTGATAGTATTTGCTTTCAACTGTCAAATGTATTTTAAAGAACTCAAGAGGAGAAGAATAGTTTATTATGCTTACTGATATCTTATCATTTTTGTTGCTTTTCCTTTATTCTTGATATATCCCTTCTGGTATCATTTCCTTCTGTTTGGAGAACTTAACTTTAGCAATTCTTATTTTTTTATTTTAAGATTTTATTGGAGAGTTGGGAAGGGGGAACAGCCAAGTTGTTCTTCAATCTTAGTTGTGGAGGGCGCAGCTAGCTCAAGCTCCAAGCCATCCCACCGCCCTTTGGCAGGTTTTGGCCACTCAGATCAAGGTGCCATGTTCAGTTTTAGTTGCAGTGGGAGGCAAACTGGAAACCTTGCTGCTAAGAGCACACGCTGTAACCACTGAGCAATCCGTCCTCCAGTTGGCAGCACAGGGCAGCTCAGCTCAAGGTGCTATGTTAAATCTTTGTTGTGGGTGCGTGTAGCCCACCATCCCATGAGGGAGTACAACCAGCAACCTTGTTGTTAGGAGTATGTGCTCTCACTAGCTGAGCCATCCTGCTGGGAGCTCAGTGGCAGCTCAGCTCCTGTCCAGTTCACTGGCCCATGTGGGAATCAAATTGGCAACTCTGTTGCTCAGAACTCATGATCTTAACCAACTGGGCCACTTGGCCAACCCCCTTTAGCAATTCTTTTAGAGCAGTTCTTTTGGCAACAGATGTTTTAAGTTCTTTTTCATGTGACAAGTTCTTTATTTCACTTGTCCTGTAAGGATATTTTTACTGGATATAGAATTCTATGTTGACAGTTCTTTTCTCTCAGTACTTTGAAAAAGGTGTGTCATTTCCTTCTGACTTCTATGGTTTCTGATGAGAAATACACAGTCATTTGAATCATTGTTCCTCTGATGTGTTATTTCCTTTGGATGCTTTCAAGATATTTTCTCTTATCTTTAATGTTTTTTGGGCATGGATTGTTTCTGTTTCTATCCTGTTTGGAGTATGCTATATTCCTTGCTTCTGTAGGTTTATGTATTTCACAAAATTTGGGAAGTTTACAGCCATTTCTTCAAATATATACACTGTACGCTTTCTTCCTTCCCTTTTGATACACTGATGACATGAGTGCCAGACTTCTTGTTATTGTCCCACAAGTCCTTGAGCCCCTTTTAATTTTTCTCTTTGTTTGTAGTTGATAATTTCAATTGATTTATTTTACAGCTCAGTGACTCTGTCATCTTCATTGTTACTGAGAGCATATAGTGATTTGTTGTTTATTTTATCTTTCTGTTTCAAGACTGTTCCTTGTTGGAGTATTTTTATCACAAATTTAAAGTTTTGCTCACACAGTTTCAACATCTGTCTCATTTCAGTGCTTGTGAATGTTAAAATTATCTTTTCTCATGTCAATTGAGATTTTTCTGGTTCTTCATGTGCCTAGTAGTTTTGGTTATAACCTTGACATTTTAAATATTATGTTATGAGATTTTGAGTCTTGCTTAAATTTTATGGAGAATGTTGATATTTTTGTTTTGGCATTCAATTGATTTGGTTAAGTTCAGATTGTAAGTTACAAGTTGTTTTCTGTGGTTCCAATGCCAGCTTTATTTTCAGGACTTTTCAGATCTGTCCCACATATGTCCCAGTAGCCAGTCTTGGACCTAGGCACTGGTCTATCTGTTGTTAATTTAGTTCTTAATTTCTTTTGTACACTGATTTAAATCAGATCCAGGTATATGCAGCTCAGGATGAGCTCAGAATTCATAACGACTTTGTGGGGTTACTTTTCTGAGCCCTTTTCTCCCTATGAGAGCACTGGTATTTTTTATTTCCCTGGAGCTTCCCTTTGTGGTCCTCCAGCCAGCAAGCTGTGGCTGTATTTGCTGCACTCTGATGCACATTTCTGTGACTGAGCCCATGTTTAAGGCCAAGTTAGAAGAGGACAGAGAGAGAAAAATGAAAGCAATGAGAGTTCCCCTAACACTCTGGGGACCACAACTATGTTTTAAGCTATTTTTAATTTTTTACTACAATAAAACATATACACACACACACACACACACACACACACATACATAAAGTACAGAAATCATACGTATAGACCAAGATGAATTTTCTGAAAGTCAACATACCCATGTAAGCAAGCACCGAGACTAAGAAACAAAGTATTACCATACCACAGACACCCCTCATCCCTCCTTCCACTCCTAGTCCTCCAGCGTAACCACTATTATGACTTCTAATACAACGGATAAATTTTGCCTTTTTGAATAATACAGAAATAGAATCACGTGATATATCTTCTTTTGTTTATGTTTGTGAGATTTATTCATGTTGTGTTGCATGTGGGTGTAACTGCAGATTCTTTAAGACATTTTATTGCTTTATAATATTCCTGTGTATGAATATATCACAATTTTATTTTTCAAGCTATCCTCCAGTAGGTGGACATTTGGGTTGTTTCCAGTTTAGCATCATTATTAATAGTGGTTGCCATAGGCACATTCTAGTGAATTTTTGTTGTATATGTCTATGTACATGTTGGATATATACCCAAGGGTAACACTGATATATGGATATGTTCAGCATTAGTAGATATTGCCAAAAGTTTCCAAAATGACTATACCAATTTTTACTCTCAGCTTCGGTATATGAGAGTGTCAATTGCTCTAACCCTTGACAATACTTAGTGTTATCTTGCTTTTAATTTTAGCTCTCTGGTTTATATGGCATGATAGCTCAATATGGCTTTAGTTTGCAATTTTCTAATGACTGGTAAAATTAAGAATATTTTCATATATTTATTTTCCACTTAGATATCCTTTACTGTGATGCACATGTTGAAGTTTATCATTCATTTTCCAGTTGGGTTTGCTACTATTTCTGTTACTGACTTGTAGATGTTTCTTTATATTGCCTGAACATATGTCCTTTGTCAGATATACGTATTATGACTATCTTTTCTTACTCTAAGGCCTGTCTTTTCATTTTTATGAACTTCAATTTGTCAATATCTTCTTTTATAGTTAGTGTTTTTATAAAAAATATCTTGTGTTAAAAAGAAAAACTGTCTACCACAAGATCTTGAAAACATTTTCCTTTGTTATTTTCTTGACATTCATTATGATTTTATATTAATTTCAGATATACAGCATAATGGTTAGACATCTATATAATTTAAGAAGTGATAACCCTGACTAGTTTCTACCCACCTAGCATACTAGGTGGGTATACCCAAATGGTTATTACCATTCCCTATGCTTTACTTTATATCCCCATGACTATTTTGTAAGTACCAATTTGTACTTCTTAATCCCTTCACATTTTTTACCCTGCCTCAACCCCTTCCCATCAATAACCCCAACAAATCTAGTTAACCATCTGATACCATACATAGTTATTACAATATTATTGACTATATCCATTATGCTATACCCTACATCCCCATAACTACTTTGTAACGACCAATTTGTACTGCTTAATCCCTTCCCATTCTTTCATCCACACCCGCAACCCCCTTCCCATCGGCAACAATCAAAATGTTTTCTGTATCTATGAGTTTGTCTGCGTTTTGTTTGTTAATTTTGTTCTTAGATTCCACATATAAGTAAAATCACATTGCATCTGTCTTTCTTTGTCTGATATACTCCACTCAGCACAATACCCTCCAGGTCTATCCATGCCACCACAGATGGCAAGATCCCATTCCCTTCCATGGCCGAGCAATATTCCATTGTATATATGTTATCACCTCCTCTTTATCTATTCTCCCATTGATGGCATCCAGGCTGCCTCCACATCTTGGTCAATGCTGCAATGAACATATGGATGCACAGGTCCCCTCAAAGTAGCGTTTTGGGTTTCCTCAGATAATTATCCAGAAGGGGGATTACTAGGTCCTTCATTGTCTCTTCTTATAGCCTTTGTTTTAAAGTTTGTTTTTTGTGGTATAGTATTGCTACCCCAGTTTTTTGTTTTGTTTTGTTTTCTCCATTTCTATTTTTATGAAATCTCTTTTTCTATCCCTTTGCATTCTGTCTGTATTTTTCAATCTGAAGTGAGTCTCTTGTAGGCAGCACATGTAAGGGTTTTGTTTTCTTATCCGTTCAGCCCTCCTACGTCTTTTGATTGGAGCATTTCATCCATTTACATTGAAAGTAATTGTTGATAGATATGTAGCTCTTGCCATTCATAATTTTGATCTTTTTTCCATCTTAAACAAGTCCCTTTAAGATTCCTTCTAATATTTATTTGGTGGTGATGAACTCCTTTAGCTTTTTCTTGTCTGGGAAGCTCTTTATCTGTCCTTCAATTTTAAATGATAGCTCTGCTGGGTAGAGTAGTGGTGGTTGTAGGTCCTTGCTTTTCATCACATTGAATATTTTGAGCCAATCCCTTCTGGCCTGCAAAGTTTCTCTTGAGAAATCAGTTGACAATCTTATGGGACTCCCTCGTAAGTTATTAGTTGCCTTTCTCTTGCTGCTTTTACAATTCTCTCTTTGTCATTGACATTTTTTATTTTAATTATGTGGTGTCGTGGTGTGGGACTCTTTGGGTTCATTCTGTTTGGGACTCTCTGCAATTCTGGACTTGTATGTTTACTTCCTTTGCCTGGTTAGGAAAGTTTTCTGTCATTTTTTCAAATAGGTTCTCAGTCTCTTGCTGTCTCTCTTCTCTTTCTGGTATCTCTGAGACGTGAATGTTATTCTGTTTAATGTTATCCCAGAGGTCCCTTAAAGTATCCTAATTTTTTTTTCTTTTAAAATTTCTGCTGTTTTAATGTTGTGTATTCTACCTTGTCTTTCAAGTCACCTATTTGATTCCCTGTTTCAACTAAATTGTGTTGATTTCTTCTAGTGTGTTCTTCATTTCAGTTATTGTATTCTTCGTTTCTGTCTGGTTCTTTCTTATGGTTTCCATGTCCTTTTTATGCTTAGTATCTCCTTGGTGAAGTTCTCACTAAGTATGTTGAGCATTTTTATAACCAGTGTTTAGAACTCTGTATCTGGCACAAGTAGATTGCTTACCTCCATTCATTTAGTTCGTTTTTAGGAGTTTTCTCCTGTTCTTTCATTTGGGAGTTTTTTGTTTTGTTTTGCTTTGTTTTGTCTCCTAATTTTGGCTACCTCTTTGTGTTGATTTCTATGTATTAAGTAGATCTGCTACATCACCCAGTCTTGACAGGTGGCCTATGTATTAGGTGTCCTTTGGGGCTCAGTGACACAGTCTCCCTGATTTCCTGAGGCGTGTACTCCACAAGTGTCCCTTGTGTGGGTTGTACGTGACCTCCTGTTATAATTGAGTCTTGATTGCTGTTGGCATATCAGTGGGTGAGATTGCCCCTCAGGCTGCCCAGCTTGAGGAATGCGCACACACACAGCATATGAGCTGCTATGCAGGGGCTGAATCCATGGAGCAGAATTTGCCTGAGCATCCTCTGGTGCCTGCCCAGACACGCTTTGGGTGTGCCACTTGTGGGGCTAGTCAAGTTGTGCTCTACTGTGGTCTGAAGCCAGCCTATGGCTGTGTTAGTTCTGGGGTCTCTTGGGAGAGGCTTCCCATGCAGGCCAAGATCATCTGCTGCCTGTGATCAGCCCATGGCTACCTGATAGGAGCTACAAAGTGATTAGCTCTGGTTGCTGCCTATACTGGACCTGGAGATGCATGAGAGAGGCCACATTGAGAATTGAGGCTGACTACCACCAATACCAGGTCTGGGGCAGCTCTGTCATAGGCCCAGGGCACCCTGAGGCCTGTCACCACCTGCTGTCTGCCCATAAGGCTGAGCTGCTGAAGTAGCCTCTGGCAGTATCCAAGTTGGGTGAGGTGGGGTATCAGGGAGTCACCAGGGTGGGATGAGCGGTGTTCACCAGGTTAATGCAGATTCAGATTTGATGCTACTGCTGAGCCTGGGTACTTAGCAATAGGCTCAGGGCTCACCAAGGCCAGCTGCCCACCACCTGCGGCCCTTGGACCCCTGAGAGTTGTCCAAGAAATATAGCGGTGCAGTCCAAGGCCAACTGCCTGCTGCAGAAAGAGCTTCAAGTGGTATGTAAGTTGGGTGTGGTGGGGTCACAGGGAGTCACCAGGGTGAAGCAAACGGAGTTTCCTAGGCCAATGCAGATTCAGATTTGTCCATGTAGGGGAAAGGCTAAACACAGGAAAGATTGTACCAGCCTGTTGTCTATGCAGGAAGAGGACTCAACACAGGGATAACAGTTGTCATTCTTTCAGCCCTTCCCCTGAAGCCACACAACTCATTCTCTCCCTATACGTCTCTGGTGCCCCCCGCAAGCCATCATCCCTCTGTTGGTGGCCAGGGTGTGTGCCTGAGAGTGAGAGATTCTGTGCTTTGGTCCTTTAAGAGGATGCCTGCGTTTTTAGCAGTCTTCTGTCTCACCCAGAAGGTTAGAATCCCCACTGATTTTCACAGCCAGATGTTGTAGCAGCTCCTCTTCCTGGTACTGGTGCTCTAGGCTGGGGAACTTGGTGTGGGGCTGGGACCCCTTGTTCCTTAGGGGCACCTCTGCAGCTTAGATATCCTACATGATTCTCAACTGCCACATGTGATTGTGGGGTCAGCTCCCACTTGTCCACCAGACTTGAAATGGCTTCTTTGTATTTTCAGTTATAGGACTTCTGTTCAGCTAGTCTTCAGGTTGTTCTCCAGATTGATTGTTCTACAATTTAGTTACAATTTTAATGTATTCATGACAGGAGACAAGCACAGCATTTATTTACTTCACCATCTTGAATGGAACTTCTTAGTTATTTCATTTTTAAGTCTAATATATCATTTGATATTTTGATAGATCCTGATTATCTGGCAATTCTCAATCTTTTTCTCTACTTTTTAAATCATATTAATCACAGTATTTAAGTCTGTGCTTAATTATTCTCTTATTGTATCATTGTTTTGAATTTGTGTTTTCTTCTCTTGGATATTTGGTTATTTGATTATAACTTCTGGCATGCCTGATGATTTTTGTATATGAAAAATTGAGAAGACTTTATATGATATTGTATTTTTCCAAAGAGGATTTAACTTTCTTTTTGTAGATAATTAGAGTAAAGGTATTCACCTTGATCTAATCAGGAATTAAGATAATTTGAAGTTGGGTTTCTGTCTTTGTGATGACTAATCTCTTTCTGTTTTGCCCTTACTCCCATAAATAACCATTTAGAGGTTCAAATAAAATTCTGGAATGCTTTTTAAGTAGTCCTTGAACTCCAGGTTTTGCCTCTTTGGGACTAAAAGAATATAATACCTTGGCACTGGACATTCTGTTGATTTTCTAGTATTCAGGCTGATGCTTTCTGCTTGTTTTTTTTTGTTGTTTTTTTTCACTCCATGAAAGGGAATCTGAAAATGCTGCAAGTGTTAAAAGTGAAAAAGAATATAGGCTTCACCTGTTTTCATTTATCTTCTGTCCAGGATCTTGGCTCCTCATGTTTTTTTGCCTTTTCCCTTCTCACTAAACTATTTAATGCTCTTTTCTATAGCTTTGTGCTAGTCTGTCAGTTCTATGCTACTTAGGAATCAATAAAGGCCTTGCATGTAAAAGTGATAGATTATAGGGCTTACTTCAATGTTTTTCACTTTTTTATAGGATCTTGAGTTTTAAGTCCAAACCAATTTGGTTAGTCCTTGGTGACTTCAGACAGTTTTTAAATTATTTTATATTATTCAACTTTTATAGTTTTGATCAGCAGGAGGGGTGTTTTCATACTAGTCACTCTATCATGGTGGAACTGGGGGGGCGGTCCTCTTATAATGATAATTCGATTAACAGGTTATTTGGGTCAGGTGGGAGTTAACTAATTTGTTTCTTTACAAAGTAATTTATGAAGATGTACTCCTTCTTCCAAATATATTTTATGCTCCCCTTTATATGAATTCCTTATATATATATATTTGTCTATAAATATTATTCTTTCAGTATTTAAAGGTAGAAAAAGAGTTTGTTGCTGAAGTTCATTTGGCTCATCCCAATTGATCAATTTTCATTTAATTGGCTACACTGATCTCCTCAGTTAAAGCTATACTGTTCTGAAATTTAAAAATCACCAAAAATAACATTATTATTTTCTAAAAGAAAGTTTGTTATCCCCAGTGAAAAGGAAATCTTCTAATTTAGTTAATTATATGCATTCTGAAAATCTTAGTAATAATAATAGTTTTAGTAGGCTATAATATCCCTCTCTAGTTTGTGTACCAAACTATGATTAACGTTTTCTTGGGTCATAAACTGGTGACAGCTTCCTTTAACAATGGGTTAAAGTATTTATAAAGAGAAGTCAGTGTTATTTTAAAACTGTGATTCATGTATATTTTGTGGTGATAGTAGTCAATAACTAAGCATAGAAAGTAGTTTTGTAAATGCCATATAATACTTTTTGAAATTATTTTAATTTACTGATTTTTTTTCCCAGAAATATTTTTACTTCCCTGGATAATGTGATGAACCATGTATAATGTAATATTCAATTAATAAAACCAGTATAAGATAAATATCAGTGTTTGCCCTAGGAAATCCAATACTGGAAACTTGGATAGAATGAAGCCATTATAATGAAAGTTGAACAGTGAAGACCTAGATAAGCATACCTACTTAGACAATATAGATATTTATTTGTTATTAAGAATCCATTGTATTTTATAGTAATGAAAGTCTCAAAAGTTAAATGCTTTCTTAAACAAAGAATGAAAAGTAAGTAAATGTACTAGTTAATTGTTCTAGGGGCTAGAGAATCCTAAAATATTTTTTGACTTTTCTTCCCTTTTCCCTTTGCCAATCAGACATATCTTTCCTTCAAACTTCGAAATTGTTTATCACATACCTGCTTAACAGTTGTCTACATTTTGAACTGCTATGGTTGGTAAAAATTTATGGTCCTAAGTGGTTTGCATAAAATTTAGAAAAACATTGGAAAGCATGGCTTCTTTTGATTTGATAGCATCAAAAAACAAACCTGAAGTAGGAGTTAGTTGGTCAATAGCCTAGCTCCAATTACATGTTGCTATCAGGTAAGCCTCATATTCTCTGGGCTCTCATTTCCTCCTTAATAAAAACAAGATATTGTAAACCGTTTACCTTAGATTCTCACAGAGTCATTATGAGGTCCAAATGAAATGATGTATATGAAGTCTTTTCTCAAAGTAAAACTATTATGCAAATATAGGAGATTATTATTGTTATCATCATTATTAGTGCTGATGATACTGGAAGAGTATAGTATTGCTCAGATGTTTAAAATAGTTTTAATATACATTTGTCTATAGTTTTCCTGTTGAGAAATATATATGAAGTCTGCCTTCCTATCTGTAACTTATTAGCATCCTTTGTATTTTTGTTTTTGGTTTTTCTTTTTTTTAAATAGCACCAAATTTGCTCTGTGGGTTTTAGGAGATCAATCCAATAACAAGCTTGGATTAATTTTTTTGTCAGTAACAATGAGTTATAAATTCAGTGAATTTAACAAACTTGAACAGGATTTTACCTTATTAAGAATAAGTCCCCTAAGGCCCGTGAATGCATTTTACTCATTGTTCAGAGGAGAAGCAATAGGCTTCTTTGGAGCAAACTTACTGAATTACAAAGGGAAAACAGCTTATCCTTGAACCATTATAAAATTCAGGGGATGGATGATACTCACTCAAGGCCAATTTTGCAACATAAACATAAAAAATGTGTTAACTCTGTTAAAGGGGTGTGCATTATTTTAACTCATGGAATCACTGAATTAATCACTTGAAGATCACAGATCATTAAGTGATGGATTTAAATGTAAAAAAGAAGTATGCATAAGCTGAATAAGAAGATAGGTATGCATTACATCAGAGATGTCATTCATATGGACCTGGAAAACATGTTTGTCTGATTAGGAAGCATGACAGCAATCTATGCACCCTGTGCTAGTGAGTAAATAGAGTTCTACCCTGAAAGGGTTTGGCACACTGTAGCAGATTCAGAATACTTTCCATGGTCCAAAGAGAATCAGAAATGAATGGCTAATGTCTTCTTTTCTTCATTTATGTGAATTAATCAAATTGTAATCAGACTCTGTCAGTCATGGGCATGTTGAAGAAAGCCTGAAAAGCAATGACAGATAATTCTAGGACATAGGCATATACATACTTCCTATAAACAAATTTAGAATACAGGATTAAACATGCATTTTATCACTTTATGCTGTGACCTTTGGTGTACTTGCACAATGCCTAGACTATAATGACTCTCAAAAGTTTGTTCAATTGTATGTTGAAGAACGAATGCACTAATGAACACATACACACATGCATATCAGAAGACAGTCCTTGCAGTGATTGTAGAATGCCTATACTGAATAGTGATAGAAGAGGGTATGAAAAATCAATTTTCATTAGAAAACCCAATATCATGATTAAAATAAAAATCTTCCCTTTTCATTTCCTATCTTAGGCTTTGTTTAATGGTATATAGGATCCATGAGTTTTCTAAAATTCTTAAGGACAGTATTCTTCAAATTTTTTTCATTTTTCCTTTGGTTCCTCTCCCATATCTCCATGTTTTCCTTACTTACATTCTATTATAAATAATTTTAAATATTATGCATTTTTATTTCATTTTTCGTACTCTATTCTCCCAAGTAAAGATAATATAGTTTATTAAAGAAAAGTTTGGGGCCTGCCGAGTGGCGCAGTGGTTAAGTGCTGGCTTAGGAAGCCACTGGACCCCAGTTCGGGTCCCACATATGAGGGCCAGTGACACTGCCCTCAAAAAAAAAAAAAAAGAAAAGAAAAGTTTGAAAATTTAAAAACCACAAGAAAAGAAAATATTCCTATTACCGTATTAGTTTACTTCCTTCCAGTCTTAAAAATGTATCTTTTTTAAGGTTTACTTTTAGTCATTATACTATGCTGTATCTGAGTTTTTAATTTTACTTAAAATATAAGTACCTTTTACATTTTAATAGCTATAACAAATTCTGTTGAGTAGATACACCATAGTTACTTCGTGCTTATGCTTGGACATTTAAATTGTTTCCAGCTCTCAGTTATTTTAAAAAAAGACTGTGATGAGCTTCTTTGTGCAAAAGACTTTTTAAAAAAAATAGTATTTAGATTATTTTCTTGGGATAGATTCCTAGATTTGGAATAAAGGCATATGTTGTGGCCATGGAGGTGCCTTTCTTAGATCTCCTTTCAAGAGAATCTGTTGTGGAAAAAGCATAGATGATTGACAGCCTCCGGCTACCACACCTTTGGATCCACCATGACATTCAGGCATTCACACTGAAGCAGTTTTCCTGGGCTGCTCCCAGCCAATGACCGAGCATATTAGAATATTGAGAATATTAAAACTGAGAGTTCCTGTACAACACAGAATAATTTCAAGGGGCAATTTTGGCTCAAGGACTCCCCATCAACATGGTTGAGACTTTCTCAGAACTGCTGTGCGTGTGAAGAAACTCCTTTCCCCTCTCTTTTCATAGGTGTCAACTTGCATCACGGTCTGAGCACTCTCCCTGCTAGAACCTCTCTCCCGTTATCATTCATGGGTTATTCCCCCAATAAATGTCTCACATATTCAGTTGCTTTTAGCACCAGAGGACCCAAACTGACAGCATATGATCATTATTCAGGCTCTTGATCCATTATGATCAATTTTCTTTCAAAAAACTTTAATTTACACTCGCACTGTAGTACAGGATTTCAACACTGGATTTTTATTTTCTTCTAACTTTCATTGATTTGATAGATTAAAGCATGTTATTCCACTTTTTAAATTCCTATTTCCTTCATTAGATTCAACATTCTTTATTTTCCATTTAAGATCCATTAAAATGCATTAATTTTTTTTTCCACTAAGAAACTTTTCTTCTAATTCATAGTTATAAAATAATTATTTTTATGGTATTCTTTTTGTGGCATTTTTGATAGTGTATTTGAATGAAGTTTTCATTCACAATATTCACCAGTATTTGGGGTAGATTAAAAATGTGGGGCAAATATCATGATCAATCATTTACTCATAACTTAACTGAGACCACAAATACTATTGATGATTTGCCAGCAGCAGTGATAGAATCCAGGTCTCCTGTATGTCTCTCAGGAAAGCCATATAGATTTAATATTTCTGTAATTAAGGTATGTGCGCACGTCTGAGCATGCACACACACACACACGCGGGTGAAGATGTGTGTAAGAACAGAGTTTGTTGGTTGAGAGTTAAGGCTTAAATTTCCTCATTCAGTTAGTTGTCTTATATTTTTTCTGTTAGTAATCTTGCTTTTCTCCTTTGTTTTTCCTCCACTATCTTTTTCCCACCTTTATTTCCAAGGTGGCCCTGATCATCTGATACTTATTAGGTAGTTAAATTATGCATGTGCCAATCTCTGTGTTCCCAAACTCACATAGCTAATCAAGAAAAAAAGCATTTATTGTAAATTTACCTCCAGAATGAGTCCTCCTTTCTCTGATTTCGAGGATGGATAGATGCTCATTATGATCTGGTAGACAATTATAACATGCATATTTAGAGTGTAGGTGGATAGAAGAGTACTGAGTGTTAGGTGTTAAGAGTTTTATTTTACTCATTTAAAGACAAAGATTTAAATGTGCTTGTTTAAATTCAACAAGCCCTTAGAGCCATGAGGCCTTGGGGGTAAGAGGTGCTTAAAACCAAATAGCATAGAAGTTAAAGAAGTAATTATATGCCAGACTGAAGATAGAGCTGAACGAAGAGTGGGCTGATCTGGGAACAGGGGATGGGAAACTAAATTATTTCCCAGGTATCCACAGACCAAGGAAAACAGACAAGCAAACATGCGTCTTCCTACATTTCACCAAATTTTATAAAAGATAGTGCTTTGCAAATCGTTTGCTAATCTGATTTCTTACTTTCTGTATTTTTACTTTAAATTGGAAAAAAAATCTTAACTGAGAGGGTGTTTTTAGTGAAGAACACAAAAACTTCATAATATCACATGTAGTCAGGATTTAAGGTAGCAGGAAATAAAAATTAATTGGAGTGGAATTTCAAGGTCCTGAAGTCCCTGAACACCAGCTTTTAAAAGCTACCTCACTTCCCTCACCTCTTCCCAAAGGTGGGCAAGGTGGAAATCACTCTGAGCAGATTTTAGGCATTATAAGGCAGTGGAATTAATATTATATAAAACACTTAAAATGTCCCACATTCCCCAGTTGCAAAACATGGTAAGGAGAAGGCAAATATAGATTCTGTGTTCTAAATCCTTTCCCAGGGAATCTGTCCTATGATTTAAAAAAAGACTCTAGAACTGGGTAGTAGGTATCACAAGTGACCACAAGCCCACAATTATTTTTTTTTTCATTTTTCTTAGGTTGACGGATCATTTTTTATGAAAGTAACAACCATACCTATAAAAACTGATGTTGACAGGCCCACCAATCTGACTATAAAAAAGGTTGTTTTATATTTCTATAAACATTTTCTTAAACAAGCTCTCTGTGAATATACAAGGATGCATTTTTGCCTATGAAAATCCTTTGCAAACTAAAGAAATTCTGGATTTTGGGTGATGAGAAATACAAATTCCGTTTTAGAAGCCAACGTCAAACTCTATTTTGCCATAACGTTATAACAAGACAAAAAGTTCCCAGTTAGCAATGAATTCCTGAGCTCTTAAGCAAGTGCATTTTGCTCTGTTATTTTTTTTTTACTAAGCTGTATCCAAACTGAAAAGAGACTACATGATACTTTATAGAAGACGAAAAGGATAAAAAGAGAATGGAAAGAGGAAGGTCCCAGTGCATATTTAGAGTGTAAGTGGGCAGAGGTGCAAACAGGAGGACTAGAGAACCCTATTCATTTACTTATTTAATAAATATTTAGTAAGCGCCACCTGTGTTCCAGGCATAGCGACTATGGTTCAAAAACTTGTAAAACAAATGCCTGATTTGGATGATCTTAAATTCAGTGGGAGAGAAAGGGGGAATATCAAGAAAGGGAATTATGCAATTTCAATACAGAGCAAATTGCTGTGAAGGGTAAGCACAGATTTGGGAAGTGGTGGGAAGCAAAGTTAGAGAAGACTTTCCCCAAGGAGATAATAGCTTTGAGAGCTAAAGGATGAAGAGGAGTTTTCCAGGGAAGATTCTCTGGAGGTGGGGTGGGAAGAGGAAGGAAACAGTACATTTTAGGCAATAGGAATTGTATGTAGGATTTCAGTAGATCAATAGCTCCATCAGATTCTTATGCTGAGAGAGATGGAGGGGCAAAAACCCCAAGGCAGGAGGGTCCAGTGATGGACAATAAGTGGATTAAATGCTGGAATAAGGTTGATCCTGTGGTATTAGTGGAGGCTGAGGAATGATTGGGTATGAATGTAGTGTAAGTGAGGCAGCAAAAAGTTGATCTAATGGCCTTTATTTTCTGATTGAGATAGCAGATTTCTTTGCAGATACTGAAGGGGGAGGGTATAATAGATTTCAGGAAAGAGGGAAGCTTTGAAATAGATGTCAAATAGTGTGGGAGTTGATTAGGAAAACTTGGAAAGGTTATTAAGCAACATTAGGCCCAGGTACTTATGAGGGCTGTGGATAGATGAGTAGTGTTTATAGTTTGAGTTTGCGAGACCATCTTTAGCTTGTGAAGTCTAGGAGTGGAGAAGGCAGGTAGCTGCTGCTCTAGGATTGGCTTTTCACTGATATTGGTGCTCTTTCCGTTTCTCCCCACCACTCCTCTCTTGTCACTGAAGACTTCCTATGGCTGATACCTGTAATTCTCTGCCTGAGGGATTTTTTTTTTCCCCTCCCTGGGTGTTGAGCAAGTTTGGCTCAAGTGTTGGGCAGGCTTGTAGTGCCAAAGAGTTATGTCACTAAAAGAAAGCTTCAGAAAATACCTGGTGGTGACTTAGTGGGTAAATAAATCCCTGGCATCCTGGTCCTTCATGTGAGGCATGTTCCACAGGTTCCCAGAATAGCCCAGTAGGATTGAAGTCCAGTTTACCATCGCAGGGCGTTGCTTAATGAAGGCATCCTTTATTGACTTTCTACCTGTTATAGCTGCGTAAAAAGTACCCCAAAACTGATTTGCTTCAAACAACAAGGATTTATTACTTCTCGCAATTCTGTCGGGTGGCTGGGCTTAGCTGGCGACTTCTTCTCCACTGGTTAATACTAGAGGTCAGCTCTGTGGCCACACTTGCCTGTCAGGGTCAGAAGCGTTGCAATGGCTTCCCTTCCTGGTCTGCGGCCTTGGAGTAACAGGCGCAATGGCCAGGGGCTGTCTGGGCCTTTTCTCTCCACATGCTTTTTTATCATTCATTAATGCAGTCAAAGCTTCTTTACATGGTATATTGTATCTCAAGAAAGCAAAAGAGTAGGCTGCCAGGATTCTTTTGGCCTTGGCTCAGGAATGGCACATGAGACTTGTGCTGCAATCTGTTGGTCAAAACAAGGTACAAGGCCAGTCCAGATTCAAGATGAGGGGAAATAAACTCTGTCCCTTGATGGGAGGGGCACCATGCAAGAAAAGGGATAGAAATGATGGATGGTTATCTTTGCAACCTATCTTATTTCCCTTCTCTGCCTTACTGCCTTTCTCCCTTTCCGGTGTTTCCCGGGTCATCTCCCAAATAAACTACTTACACTGGAATTCCTGTCTCAGGGTCTCAACCAAGAGATTTTTGGTAAAAAGACAGAGGTAAATCAGGAAGTGAATTGAAAATATTAGCGAAAGAACAAAGTGATGGGGCTTAGGTTTGGGCTGGGTGAGAAAACGTAAAAGGGATTCAAAGAGCAGAAAACTCGAGAGGCCTGGGGCTTGACAATATCTCTGATACCAAAGAGCTGAACCTGATGAATTTGGCAGGAAGAGGATGGAGTGAAGGGAGACTGTGGTGGTAGGTCCAGCAATGGCCAAGTGTACCTTGGGGACTCCAAGGATCAGAAAACAGTGGAAAAAAGACAAGAGTTCATCTATCAGCCTCTGGACAGGCCACTGGCACCACCTTGGTGGGTAAGGCTCACCACCTGTGAAATCAGTTCCCTGGGTGGCACATCAGGCAATGCTCCTTCAGCTTGTTGTGTTACAGACGATCCCTGATACTAGATCTGAAGAGGAGGTGCTGTTAACACAATCAGGGTACAGCACCTGGGAGACAAGGTTGCTCAAAAACAGCTTGAGGGGAGTCTTCTGCCTACTAGACTTGCAATCCTAAGGAAGTATGTTCCTTTTAAAAACTGAGACATGAATACACATATGTATGGGAAAGAACAGACGCTTCAGAGGCAGATTGGGATCAAGTTATAGTGTCACCGGTTAGGTGATACACGGTGTCACAAAAGTAACCTAGCCTTTATGAACTCCTCTCCTTTCTTGTATTACATGGCATCAATACCTCATTTGATTGTGATGAGATTAAATGGTAAAACATTTGCTAAGTGCCTAACCCAAAACAGGGTGTAATTGACTATTAGTCCCCTTTCTCCCATTTTTCCTTCCTCCATTCTATAAACAAAATTCACAGGCAGAGTATAGCATGCTTCCATTTTCTGTTGCAGCTTGTTTCTGAAGCCTGTGGTCTACTGTACAGTATATTCTAGTTGCCAAAAGGTTCACTCTGTCTCTCTGTCTCCCTTAGGTCTTTTTCACTTAGGCTGCCACTAGGGAGACTGTGACTTAGTGGTAAGTGCCCAACCTGAGGAAATGGGGTTTTTTGTTTGTTTGTTTGTTTGTTTGTTTGTTTTAGTTTAAAGGGAGGGCAAGAGGATTCATTTGTACTAAGTAGCCAAACAATCTGCTTAGAAGGTATTTAGCATTCATATGGATTTTGGCAAGAAATAAACTTCATCTGAACTCTGTTATACTCTTATTCATTTTGTTAAACGTGATATTCAAAAGATTACAGTTATATTCAAGTAAGCATAAGGGAAACCTTTACTATGTAATTTATGTTTGTAGATTTTTGTGAATTGTAAATTAAACTTGGAAGCTCTTGGCTGAAATATGTGTCTCTTTATTTCAAAGGAAGGAGTTAAAATTCTTATTCTTGTCATTAGTGTGATTATAGATTAATTCATTCTTACTGCCCTTTGAAAATAAAATGAAGACCAGTGATATTGATCCAACCATTTCACATTTAATTGAATGATTTAGAAAGGACGCAACTCAATTGCAGATAGGAACTATACAAATAGCCTTTTAGGAGATAGGAAGCTGTAAACAGGAACTTGAAGGTAGCTTTGTCCTCATCCTTAGGTTTAAATTAACTTGCCAGAATTTGCAAACTGATTGAAATTGTTAGTTTTTCAGATATTTGCTGCTTATAGTGACATGTTCACGAGGTAGAAAACAGGAAAAATTCAAAATTCCTTGTTCTGTGATAGAAGTTTTGCTCTTGATATTTCCTCAACTTGAAATACCTTTCTTCCCATAATGGAATACTTACTCCATTGCCCTTTTTTCTCATTTCCAAGTTGCAGAGACTTATCCCTGATTCCTGGCCTTCGTCCCAGAAATTAGATCTTATCCTTTAGGTGAGCATCTGTTTGATCTTCAAATGAATGATGGTCTTCTAGGTCTACAGTTCTGCCCCTGTTTATCCAGACTCCTCTAGCCATTCCACCATCTCCTGCTCTGACTATTCTGAGTCCTGTCGGGTCGGCCACCTCCTGCAGTGTGGTCCCTACTAGCTTAGTTCCCTGCAAGGAACAAAGCCTGAGGCAGGGCTCTCTCTGTTTCTCCTTCACAGTATTTACCTTCCCTGCTATGCGTTATTATTATTTATGTAGGTATGCCTTCTTGTATGTATTGCTTCTGGTAAATCATGAACTCCCTAAAGGCAAATGCAGCATTCTTTCTTATACATATGTGTCTCGAGTGGACAGTACAACACGCTGTACCAACCAGATGCTCAATATATGTTTACTAAGGTTATTTGAATGAATGTAATCCAGGCAGTTGTAGACAGGATTGTACTACTGATCTGGTTTTTTTGTTTGTTTGTTTGTTTCTAAGCAGAGTTTTTTTTATAAGATGATAGATCTAAAGTTCCCAGAATCTTAAACAATATTGTAGCATCTCTTTCTTGAAATTCATGACAAATGTCCAATTACTTAATCTTCAAACTTAAAATTATTTTTAACACACCATTCACAAAATTATCACACTCACCTGAAGTACTGACATAAACAAGCTTCTTACATCCATCCGTACGTATGACAACTTCAGATGCCAGTTGATGATTTACTTGAGATTGTTTTTGGGAGCCTGCATTATTTTTCCCCTTCATTTTCTGAAATCTGTCTCCCCAATCTTTTCCATGAGGTTGAGATCTGAGGAATTTGCCAGACCTGTTTTGTAGAAATCCTATAAGAAAACCTCAAACATTGACAAATACAGAAATAAGGCAATAGAATAAGACAGTTGAAAAGTACAAACCATGTGTTCTAGCCTTACATTTCACATGAAGCCTTGATAGGTGAAAGGACTTGTCCAAGTCCCAGAGATGCTTATTGGTGGAACCATATCTTCTGATGGCTGATGGAGAGGGGGCAGTGTTTTTCACCATAACCTAATAAAATTAGATCCAGAGGCATTTTTAAGGAGAATAAAAGTATAATGAAATTATTTCAAATGATAGATCTCTTACAGAAATTAGATTCTTTCTGAGTTTTAAATGAGATCTTTTCTTCTATTACCCAATATTATCATGTCCCATAATGCATCGAGTCTAAAAATAGATCTTGTAATGATAGCAATGCATAGACTATTTTCATCTATAAAATGAATGTGTTTTAGCTTCTTTCTAAAAAATTTTACATGTAAGTGTGTGCTTGCTTTTAATTTAGAAAATACAATTTAGTTGAGATGGTTTTTCTCAAGCTTTGAGATATGTTGTGGGAAACTTTTGACAGAGATTCTTTTATTAATTTATTTTCCTACTTTGATTCTGGGACCTGATAAGAGTGTTGGGCTTGAAACATTTGACTGACACTTTTTTCCACTTCCAAAAGTTTTGAGAGTTTGAGATTACACACACACACACACACACACACACACACACACACACACACACCACATATATTGTAGTTCTCTTGCATTCTTAATGTATTTGGTGGCACATATTTCTTTAAATTTGTTACCCATTTCCTTGTCCCTTTTCTTCATGTGTTATTATTGTTCAGGTTTCTCCAAGAAGCAAATGATATGTTTCTAGCCCATTTACTCCAATTTTTATCTGTACTTCTTGCTAGTCTTTTAGAGTCTTCTGTTCTCACAATTAATCATAACACAAGAGGTTTACTTCTGGTATGGATAAATAAACTTCTAATCAAACAACTCACCTATAAATAACAACATTAAACGCTGAACAAAAACAAAAAGAAATGCAGTACAATGATTTGGGGGTTTTGAAGAATGAACAATAGTAGGAAGAGTTTAGAAGGGAGTGGGGGATGAAACTTGGATTAAGCAACTGACATTGGGTGAGGTGAGTTTCACATTTTTGTGGCTTTTCCTGAGAGTATCTGAAGTTGTAATGGCAGCATAGGGAAACTAAACTTCCAAAGAAAGCCCACTGCTTTCTCACTAGAGGAGCCCTGGGAAGGAGCAGGGATATCAGAGTGAGGGATATAGCACAGGAAAGGGAATAGAGATGGGGAGCGTCAGCTTCTGCATACAAACTCTGCCTATTCCTTTGGCTGACCCCTGAACCAGACATGCATAGGGTAGACTGGACAGCACAGAGTTTACAGTTTTGGACCAGCCGACTTAATGGCCTGCTAAAGCAATAATATCAGCACTCTCAGACTCTATTAACAGAATCCAAAGCATCCACAATTGAGATTGACAACGTCTAAGATAAGACCCCAAATTTGTTCAAATACAAACAGATAAATAAACAAAAACAATAAACTGTAAGCCTTTCTCAAGGAAAAAGAAAATCAACAGATGACAATCCTGAAATGACCCAGATGTTGGAATTATCAGGCAAGGGAATTAAGCAGCAATTACAACTATGCTGAATGAGATGAAAGAAAATATGGTCAAAATGAATAAAAACAAAATAGGTAATCTCAACAGAGAAGTAAAAAAATGTACTTTATATAAATTACTAAATGGAAATTTTAGAACAGAAAGTTACCTTATCTGAAACAAATAAATTACTGAATAATCTTAATGGCATCATAGAAGTGGCAGAAGGAAAAGTCAGTAAGCTTGAACATAGATCAGTAGAAGTCATCCAATCTAAAACACAGTGAGAAAAAAAGAGTGGAAAAATAAGTAGAACCTCAGAAGCCTGACAGACAATTTTTAAAAAAATGTAACTTAAAGGTCACTGAAGGACAAGAGTGGGACAGAAAAAAAAGTTAAATATTTTAAGAATAAAGATTAAAGCTTTCCAAATATTGTGAAATGCATACATAAATAGATTCAAGATTTGCAGTGAACCCAAAACACAGAAATCAGAAGAAAACAATGCCTTTCGAATATAATAGTAAAACTGCTGAAAGCCAAAACTAATACTGCATTTAACATTGGATTTAGACATTCTAATGTCCTATTTGAATACTTTTAAAAAAAAGATGAGGAAACATTAGAAGGTAGTGTTGAACAGGCTACATAGTCTAACATCAGTCTTTGCCACTGATTAGCTCTGTGACCTTGAACCACTTTCTTTTCTTTAAACATCAGTTTCTTCCTTTCTAAAATGGTGATAAAGATACAACTAAAACTACCTCACATGGTTGATGTACAGATTAAATTAAATAACATATGCAAAATTCTTGGCAAGCCCTCAGCAGAAGCTACATAAATGATAGCTGTTATGAGCTCTCCCCGCTCTGAGTTCTTTATTTTTACATCTTAATACAAATTATTGCAAAAAAATTCCTTTCTCACAAATCCTTTGTCTAGTTTTGATATCAGTGTTTAATAGTCTTATGTAATGAGTTGAGGTGCTTTCCTGTTTGCTGTGGTACAGTTTTTATAACATAGACATTAGCTGGTTTTTGAAGATTTATTAAATATTGCCTTGAAATTTTTTTTTCTGATTTTAGGCAGAAAACTTTTAGTCTTTCATCACTGAGTATGATGTTATCTGTGGGCTTTTTATTTGTTTGTTTTTCTTTTGCTGGTAATCATAATATACTACTTTAAATGGAGTAAAGAAAGTTTACCTCTACCCCACTTTTAAATATAATTGTCTTAAGTATTTCCTCTACCTGCAGTCAACACCACATAAGATGACTTTATGAATTTTACTTCAACTGTCAAACATGATGAAAAATATGAGAGGATTGTTTTGTTTTTTTAATAAATGAGATGAAAGGAAATTCCTGAAATATTTTTAAAGTGTGTTTCTTTTATTATTTATTAATGTATTTAAAATTTATATCTTTATATTTGACCCTCTTTACTCATTTTACCCTCCCCTCACCTCATCCCCCTTTGGCAACTATCAGCTTGTTTTCTGTATCTGTGGGTCTGTTTCTCTTTCATTTTGCTTTTTTTACATTCCACATATAAGTGAAATCATTTGGTATTTATCTTTCTCTGCCTGACTTGTTTCACTTAATATAATATATTCTAGGTCGATCCATGTTGTCACAAATGGCAAGATGTCATTCCTTATTGCTGAGCAATTTCCCATTGTGTGTGTGTGTGTGTGTGTGTGTGTGTGTGTGTGTGTCTGTGTGTGTGTGTGTGTGTGTGTGTGTGTATTATCTCACATCAACTTTATCCATTCATCTATCTGTGGACACCTAGGTTGCTTCCATATCGTGGCTATTGTAAATAACGCTGCAGTGATCATAGGGGCGCATATATCTTTTCAAATTAGTGTTTTTGTTTTCTTTGGATAAATACTCAGAAGTGGAATTGCTGGGTCATATAGCAGCTCTATTTTTAATTTTTTGAGGAGTCTCCGTACTGTTTTCCATAATGTCTGCAGTAATTTACAATCCCACCAACAGTGTGCAAGGGTTCCCTTTTCTCCACACCCTCACCAGCACTTGGTATTTGTTGATTTTTTGATGATAGCCATTCTGAGAGGTGTGAGGTGATATCTCATTATGGTTTTGATTTACATTTCCCTGATAATTAGTGATACTGAACATCTTTTCATGTTGGTCTGTTAGCATCTGTATGTCTCCTTTGGAGAAATATCTATTCAGGTCTTCTGCCCATTTTTAAATTGGATTGTCTTTTTTTTTTTTAAAGATTTTATTGGGGAATTGGGGAAGAGGAATAGCATTGGGGAATCGGGGAAGGGTAACAGACAAGTTGCTGTCCGTTTGTTCTTCAGCCTAGTTGTGGAGCACGTCACTTCACAGGCCCATGTTGATATTATCATTGTGCTCTTCCTGGGTGAGGCAGTCACCTGCCGGCCATTGGATAGCCACTCATGGCAGCTCTCAGCAGCTCATGAAAGCACACGCCTGCTGCTGGCCAGCCCCACTGCAGCCTATTCCGTTGCTGGCGACTCATGGCAGCCCAGCTCCAGGTTGAGCTGTTGTTCACCATCTTAGCTGTAGAAGGCTCAGCATCACTGGCCCTCATGTGGGATCCCAACTGGGGCCCTGCTGCTCAGAGCTGGCATCCCAAGCCAACTCCTAAACAACGCTCCAATCGGCCGGTCCGGATTGTCTTTTTGTTAAGCTATCTGAGTTTCTTATATATTTTAGATATTAACTCCTTATTGGATATATCACTTGCATATATCTTCTTCCTTTCAGTAGGCTGTCTTTTTGTTTTGTTGATGGTTTCCTTTGCTTTGCAGAAACTTTTTTTATATATGCGTGTATCTGAGCCAAACTGACGACATATGCTAGGGAGCAACAGCTCAAATGCTCCCTGTGCAAAAAATGTTTTAGTTTGATATACTGCAAGGGCAACAGAAGCAAAAATAAACAAATGGGACTAAATATTGCCTTTAAATGTATTAGGTCCTGGTGTGTGTGTGTGTGTGTGTGCGTGTGCATGTGTGTGTGTGCGTGTATGTGTGTTTATATAGATTTCTAACTTCTTATGTAATGGTTGTATTTATAATAGTCTGTTCCAGTTTACCAGTTTCTTTCAAGTCAGTTATATTTTTTAATAAAATTATCCATTTAATATAAGTTTTAAAGTAACTTGACCATGTAGTTCAAATAAATAGCATAAAGTTGTGCATACTATTCAGTAATTATTTTAGATCTCCAAATAGATTTGTCCTTTTTCCCCTTTTTAATGCTGTTTACTTGTACCTTCTCTTTTTTTAATAATAAAACTTTCCTGATATTTGTCCATCATATTAGTGTTTTCAAAGAAGCAATGTTTTATTTTGTTGACTGTTTTTATTTCACTTATTTCTGATATTATTTTGCTATTTTTCTACTCTTACATTTTTTGGTTTTACTTTATGGTATCTTTCCTAATTTGATAAATTTTAGTCTTTCCTTCTTAACATATAAATTAAAAGCTATACGTTTTTCCTTATGAACTGCTTTAGCTGCATTCCTTCAGTTTTGGTATATATTACATTTCTTGTCATTGGGCCGGCCGAGTCGCGTGGTGGTTAAGCGCTGGCCAGGGAAGCCAGTGGCCCCGGTTCGGGTCCCACATGTGAGGGCCAGTGACACTGCCCTCAAAAAATAAAAATATAAAAAAATAAAAACAAACAAACAAACATTTCTTGTCATTGAGTTCTGCATATTTTTCCAATCTTCAAAATTTCATTAGCCTTTGACTCATAATTTGTCTAAAGTTTTAATTTTTATAAACACTCCAATCATTAGAGGTTGTTTGGGGTGGTGGGAAAATATTTTTGTTATTAAATCCTGCATTTAAATGTGATTAGAGGAAAATCTATATGATTTTAATTTTTTCGTATGTATTGAGATTTTGCTATTTGTGTTGCATATATTTTATGTCTTTTCTGTTAGATACTTAGAGGGGCAATTTATTGTATCTTAATGATAAATTATTTCATTTTCATTACTTAATTACCATTTTTATTTTTTAATAATGCTTTTACTTGGAATGCGATGTACCTCATTTCAGATATGAGTTTTAGTCAAAATTTTCTTTCTCTTTGTTTTTATTTATCAAGCTGTCTTTCACAGTTCTTTTCTCTTTATTTTTGCCTCTCTCTTTTTAAATTTTTTTATGATTTTAAACATTTTGTCCCACTAAAGCCTGAGATTAATATTCTGTCACTTCAGTTCTTAAGGCCGTGTTCTGTCCATTTTTTAACCTAGTGCTCATATTTGATTTAAAGAACTGTGTGTCTGATGACTCACTTATGGAACAACAATTCCTCATGTGTTTGATATTTTTGAAATGCAAGCTCTTCTTTATTAGAGTTTGCTTTTTCCTTTGAGATTCCCACATGGCCTGGGCTGTTGGAGGTGTCCTGCTAGAGTGAATTTTCTTCCTCTGGCTACTCCAGGTGTATTACTTGGTTGCCATTCTCTGTGACTGCAGTTATTGTAAACTTGCTGTGGGTCCCTGAGGTTCCCTAGCTGTTACTGAGTTGGATAATACCCTTGGTGTCTTGTAGCATCGTAATGAGGTCAAATGTCCTGTGCTCACATCCCTTTTTGTTTCATTCTTCTTGGAATTTTCTTTCTTGTGAGATCAAACTTTTAAAATGTTTTTGTTCGTGTATGTGTTTGTGTGTTTACTCCACTACTATGTTGTAAAAGTATTTCTGTGAGAGTCTAGCCTGGCATTTTTATAGAAAACAAGAGAGTGCTCTTACAAGGGGTACTTTGTGTTCCCCGTTCCTTTGGCTTGCATGCCTTTACTCCAAGGATATCTTTTAAACTCATTCCTTTATATATTTTAGACCTTTACATGAATACGACCTTTTAATGATGTTATCACTGGCCCGCTATCTAACATTTCAACCCCAACTTCCCTATCCCAGCATTTATTTCTCCTTTCCTTGATTTATTTTAATTCCTTAGTAGGGGCCATTGTCTATCATCCTATATATTTAACTTATTTGTCTGGCTTATTATCAGTTGCCTACACAAAAGTATAATCTCCATGGGATCAGAAATTTTCATCTATTTTGTTTAACCTTGTATCTTCACCACTTAGAACAATGCCTGACACATAGTAAGTATTCAACAAATATTTGTCTAACAAGTGAATGAAATACTCAGTGGTTGTGTCCTGTCCCTGTCCCTGAACTAGGTGGTGATGATACCAAAAAAAAAAGAAACGTAGACAAGATTCCAGCCTCAGGCAGATGACAGGCTATTAAAAAAGCAGTTTATCATGACAGGTGCACAAAGTTCATGAACTCAAATTAACATTTCTGATGAACTGATTGGTACCAGGTGGTCAAGTTCTGAAGTGAACTATGGAGGCATAGTGATTACTTTTGGTATGCAATGCATCTGAGACCTCTTATTCTCTTCCTTTATTTAAAAACAAAGGAAAGAATACACACACACACACACACACACACACACACACACACACACACGCACACACACACTCTCTCTCTTACATATACACAGACTAGAAAGATAACGATTTAGGCAGAAAATAATTTTAATGAGGGAGCTGACATAAGTTTGACTAAAGTAGTGAGAAAATGAAAGCAACTAAGTGTGAAAAAAAGAATTTCCAGTAAAGTTTGCATGATACCAAGTTTCTCTTCCCATGTTGGTAGGCAGCATGTCTGAGAAGCACAAAATGCAAAGACAGAGTCTGACTCTGCATTCTCCTGCCTTGTAATTGTACCTAAAGAGCAAGTACACATTTACCTTTTATAACTCTGCAGGTAGTACACAGAGGAGGATATGCTGTTACTTTATCATAGTAAATAATAAAGTTCATGGCTATATTTACACAGGCTGAGTTTCCAGCATGTGAAATCATGTGAAGAATATTAAATCTCTAATATGTGTTTAATGTACATTTCAGTTGATTTTTCTCCTAACTATAACAGTAGCAATTATTTTATTTATATGAAAGGAAGGCAGTGTCACCTAAGGGAAAAGCTAATAGATTTTTTGGCAATTTTTCTATCATGTTAAAATCTCTTTCCATTTCTAACTGCTGTTACATTCCTACTACTCTGTCTTACACTGGTTTTGACTTATTGTATCTAATACCTGCTTACTTTTTTTTTTCTTCCTTTCAGCCCTTGTTTCTTCCATTTTTCTCTACCTAAAATGTCTGCTCATGGTCTTAGTCAAATCATATCTCTGTCTTTCTGCAGACACTAATTGGCCAATGCAAAGGAACTTATGTGTAGTGAGCCCTTCTCCTAAATGCCACAAATTATACTAGCAGCTGCTTTCCTGTATACAACCTCATTCAAGCCATTAAAAACTAAGTGTTTGATAAAAGCCTCCCATTTTACATAAGATGAAACTGAGTATTAAGGAGATTATGTAAGTTTCCCCTAGGATTACACACTAAGCAAGTTGGAATTCAAACTCCAAACTTCTAATTGGAAGTGGTTGCTGTTCTCATTTTAATTCCATTGCTTCTCCTAGGTGTTCTATCTCTAGCCTACCTAGAGTCGCTTTTTAAGTTTTCCTGACTTGCTACTGAGTGAATGTATTCACAGTGAAAAAGTACCTATAATACGGTGCTAGATAGAGTTGGAATGGAGAGAAAGGAACAGTAAGAGTGGCTGTTACCTACCATACTTTTTAGTCTCTTGATTGAAAGCTGCTGTCCCAAACCTCATATTTACACATCTGACAAATACTTATTGAGTGTTTATTGTGTGTCAGGCACTAAACGGGACCCTGGTTATGGAGTGCCAAACAAAATTATGTGGTCTCTGTAGAGTGTACAACCTAGTAGGGGAGAGAGAATAAACACATAAACCACTAATCATATGAGTGATTCAAACTGTCATAAATGCCACAAAATAATAAAATAATGGAGGGTTCTGTCTCAGGAATAATCTTCAGGGGCAGCACCCTCAAACAGAGTGGAAGAACCAAACAATTGGTTAGGAACTGCAGAACCTCAGGGAACTCTTGTGTCTCAGCTTCCACCATTCTTGGTGTCTGTTCACAAGTGGGATTTTGATTGTTCACCTCTGCCCAGCCTGAGGCCAAACCAAGCAGACTTTCTAACCTGTTGTAAACATTTGAGATTCAGGTTCTCATCATTTAGTTTTGTAAATATGAAGAAGAAGGAAAAGTGGAAGAAAAGAGGTTGGAAGGTTACTCTTTTAAAGGTTGAAAAACAATTTGTTTAAGACTGTTATTCCTATTTTTTTTTTGAGCTGTTTGAATCTGGTGGGGTTATAGCGTTCATTAAATTTAGAAAAATTTAAGCCATTATTTCTTTTTTTTAAATTAAAAAAAACTTTATTTTATTTTTTTATTAGTTTCAGGCGTACAAAACAATGTAATAGATATTTACACCTCTCACAAAGTGATAACCTCTCTCCCAATCTATTGTCCCTCTGACATCATATATATAGGTGTTACAATTCCATTGACAGTATTCCCTATGCTGTACTCCATATCCCGTGACTATATATATTAAATTACAGTTAACATTCAATATTATTAGAGAACCCCAAAGACTCCACCAAAAAACTATTAGAACTGATAAATGAATTTAGTAAAGTAACAGGATATAAAATTATTATTCAGAAATCAGTTGCATTTGTATATACCAATAATAAACTATCAGAAGGAGAAATTAAGAAAACAATCTCATTTACAATTGCTTCAAAAACAATAAAATACTTAGGAATAAATTTAACCAAAGAAGTAAAAGACCTGTACTCAGAAAATTATAAGACACTGAAGAGAGAAATCAAAGAAGATACAAATAAATGGAAACACATACCATGCTCATGGATAGGAAGAATTAATAAAGTTAAAATGTCCATACTGCCTAAAGCAATATATAAATTCAATACAATTCCTATCAAACTACCAAGGGCATTTTTCACAGAAATAGAACATATAATCCTAAAATTTATATGGAATCATTCCCCAAGTTTTTATGCTTGTGAATTTTCTTAATCATCAGAAGTAGATGGCAACACAATTAATTCAACATTCCTTTAACCAATATTTAAGCCATACCTACTATTTATTAGGTGCTGTGCTAAGGACTAGAGATGTAATGGTGAATAGGACAAACCCCCTTCCTTGTGTTACAATGCAGTGTGATGATTATGACAAGATTAAGCACAGAACATCAGGTTCTGGAGGAGATGGTACCTAAACTAAGACCTCTAGATGTGTACAAGCAGGTCAGTAGAATTTTCACATTCCCCAAGGACAAATATTCCTTTCTATAGTTACAACTTCAAGTGGAGAGCATTTTCAAAATATAATTCTTAATGTTTATCTGAATTCTAGTTTTGTTCATTTTCGTAACTATCTCTTAAGTTTTAAAAGAATCATTTAATTAAAACTATTTTCTCCTTAATACACTGTGAAGTGTGGATTGAAGGATAGAGTTATTAACATGCAGTGTATTGTAGATCAGGTTTTTATTTGAGAGTTCAAATTTATCATGTTTACATAAAATTTGATACTAAATTGTTTCATTTTAAGTGGTAGCCATTAATACTAGAAAATTCAAATATAGCATTTTTTATAAGCTTAGTTTTTCATGCTTTTTGTAGCATTATTATATTTTGTGTGACCTGAGGTCTAGACAGACCAACTGTGCCCTTGAGTTAACGGTGTTTATCATATAATTTCCTCTTCCTTCCTTATTGCCCTTTATCTGTTTCCAGTTCACAGAGTTGATAAATAGATAACTGTTGCTTCTCAGACTTCCTTTTCTGATAGAAAGGTATAATTTTTTTTTAAGCACGAAGTGCTAAGTGTAACTCAGTAATTTACAAAATTAAGTATAATTAATAAGTTTTCCAAGTCTACTTTTAAAATTATAATTCCTCTTACTCTTCATACGCTTTCTGTTCAGATAAACTACAGAAATTAGGGCACCTCTGTTTTTAAAAATTAAATTGGCTTTATTGATGATTAAAGTCTACATTTTATAATAATAATATAATAATGGTAGAGTACCCAGCTCAGTAGTGTGTCTAGAAGAAGTAAATACATATTAAATAAAATAAAAGTATTTGGGATTACATAGTGCCTTTTCTCAAAATAGGTCAAATTTAAAATGCAAGGCACTCAAAGTGTTCTTGGGGATGCATATTCAGTCATAGGGGAAATGTTTTTAGTCTAAATTTAGGTTCAGAGCCCTTTTAGGGAGCCACTGCCCAGCAGACCCAGTGAAGGCGTCTTTCAGCACCCTTCGTGAATTAGCTACAAGA
The DNA here is from genome assembly GCA_033961575.1 of Aselliscus stoliczkanus. Lineage (NCBI taxonomy): Eukaryota > Metazoa > Chordata > Mammalia > Chiroptera > Hipposideridae > Aselliscus > Aselliscus stoliczkanus. Next base: position 70,084,718 of record CM066729.1, read on the forward strand.
TTTATTAATGGCTCCAGAAGCACCATTAAGCACCAGCTGTTCCATCTGTAGCCAGGCTCAACCCATGGGGAGGAAAGACGGACTTTCCTAAACTTCACAACACTGGGCTGGCCCTGTCCAGTGCCCACTGGGGAACACAGCTGTGCCCACCTAGAAGTAAAAAGAACTTTAAAAAAGTCCTGTAGTATATCTCTATCCGGAATTGTGCTGATAGTAATGTCACCTTCACGTGACCCAAACAATTCCAGAGACTATCTACTGCATGGGATCTGAAGATGGCGCTGAACAATTCTGGATCCTCGCTACCCTCTAAACCAAAACAGAAATAAAGACTAGAACGGTAGCAGCCTGCATTCATTTATGTGTTCAAGGCCCTGACAGAAAAAAAAAACAAAAAACTTACTATACTGTTATTTACGTATATTTGCAAATCTTGAATTGCCTGTGAGCTCAGGTCATTTGCAGGGTCTCTTTAGAATACATGAAAAGGTGACACTGCCCACAGGTGATGGTTAAGGAGCCCACAACACTTTGGCTTGACTAATTGTTGAATAATTGCACTCATTTTGTCTTTATTTGCCATATCTTGATTTTTTCAGCCAAGTGTGGAAAGTGGTCCTCCATTTTTCACTGAGGAAAATGGGCTGTATTGCTGCGCGTATTACTACTTAGATCCTACCACCTTCCTCTTCAGTAACAGAGATGGTGCTTCAAGAGGCTGGTCAGGGTTGCTTATGGTGGCTATTAATATTGTTACAGTGTTTCCTGATTCAGAGAGCTTCTGTGAACATCCATCACATGAGTGGCTCTTGGATGAGTTGTAGGATACAGAGTGTTTTCTTGAGCAAGACTTCTTTCTATAGCCCTACTTCCTGCTTAGCTTAGCCCCTTCCCTTAAAGGGACAGGCATCTCCTCTTTTTCTCCTCCATCTAGGATAGTACTAATAGCTTCCATTTAGCAATGCTTGCATCTCAGGCACTGTGTTGGATCCTTTTCATGCCTATGATGTAATATGCAAAAACAATCCTCCTATAGGGTCAATAACACGCTCGTCATTATACAGATAGGGAAAATGTTAACTTGCTCAATTGAAGAGAGGGAGCTGGAGTTTGATCGCAGGCTTGTCTGACAGCAAAAACTGATCACTTCACCACCGTCCTACCTCGTGTAACTCTGTTGCTGTCCAGAACTCTGAGGCCCAGATCTACGGATCATAGATCACATAAATTTCCTCTCTTAGTGCTTGGCACGGCTTCACACAGGCTGACCCCACTGACTGAACCTCAGAACCATTGTGTGGCACTAGCTTCAGAGGGACATATGATGATTATTGTTACAAGCTGCATGGAAATTGAACTGCTGTTGAGAGAAACCCTGCTGCATAATTTTATCTCCAAAACAAAAATGGAACCCCCTACTACTACCACCACCACTCCCTTTGGTTGTTCAGGATTCCCTCAGCCTTCTTCTATCCATTCCTATTTGCCGTTTCTTTCCGTGGTGGTGGGGCTATCACAGTGTCTTTGGCAGCATTAGTAAGTGACTCACTTATTTACTTTAGCTGCCAATAAATAACTGTAGCCTGTTAATAATTGTGTATATGTTTTATGTGGCCTGAGATAATCTAAGACAGTTTTACACATCTGGCATCTGTGATTGGATCAATATCGCCTCATACTTGGTCTCTTATTATATAACTCTCTATTAACAAAGAGTAGATCACATAAGGAAAAAAGTTAAATACCTAAAGTAATTTCCTAGGTAATTTTATCTGTGATGTACACTCGTGTACTCAACTTTTTATTGACTGTTAACCTAAATATCAATTTTTGCTCTGTAATATAAAAGAAGAAAACTGATATGTGTTTTCGTGCTTTAAAGTATATCAGATGGGTCACAAATGCCTTAAACTGTAATGTTTACATCTTTCTGTGAGCTGTATGCACATTTTTTTGTTGTTGTTTTTTTAGTTGTTTTGTTTGTTTGTTTTCTAAGACTTTTTAAATAGCAGCTTTGGGTTCACAGTAAAATTAATAGGAAGGTAAATGTATATATTTTTTAGACCTTTTAAATTGTTAGCTCTATGAGGGTATGATGTGTATTCTCATTTATCTTTTAGCATGTCATAACGCCAAACACAACACTTTGCATGTAATAGATACTCACTAAATATTGTTTACTGAGTGAATAAATTAGTCTGTACTAAGTTGAACAGATTTGGAGTCCTAAATAGTTCTTGCCATTATTTCACTCTGCATAATTAAAGAAGTTTTACTAAAATGATTTAAAATGTGTTATTGAGTTATTGGTATAGGTTCTAAAACAGTGGGATGACAGAGACCCTGGCTGTACCCTTATGAGGAAGCAGTGAGGATGAGTTTCTCACTGTAGGGTATACTTGGTGGATTTTATGTGTAACTGAATTAATTTACTTCACTTAAGAAGGTTAAATTTATGATTTCCAGATGGCACTCTATAACTTTTTTCTTTTACTCTTATGCTGCCAACTAATATTTATCCTATTATAAAATAAAGTGCATTATAGAGATTAACTATATATGAAAATAGAAAGAAAAAATTAAAATCATCCATAACCTTATTATCCAGATATAATCACTCAATATTTTTGGGTATCCTTCGTATTTTTTCCTCTTCCATGTGATTTTATCAGGTTTATATAACACCATAGTACCACAAGGTATCTTGTGGATTGTTACAAAATATGCCTTTATATGGATGTGCTATGTTTCATTTAATTATTTTCTATTGTTGGATATTTAGGTTGCTTTTAGTTTTTTTATTCTATCATAAAAATGATCTTTTAAACATAAATCTCTGTTTGTTTTCAGTTATGTAAGATAGATTCCTAGAACTAATTAATGTACAGATTTTGAACTTTAAGTTCTTGATACATATTACCCAATAGTTTTCCAGAAAACTTTTTAGCACTTGACAAATTCATCTGAAGTGTATGGAGATGGTGTTTTTTTATTAAAGGATCATCAAAATTGATTATTACCTCTACACACTCTTAAACAAGTATTATATAGATCAACTGACTTTAATATGTTACTGTCATCCACTACACTGAGAAGTGTATAAATTAAACACTTCAGTTTACTTTTAGAAAGAATTATGAAATATTTTTAAGAGTCCCAGTAATTTGGAGGCTGTATGTTGCAATATAGTTTCCACCTACATGCAAATATAGTTCAGGTTAATTGTAAACTCTGAATACTTTTGCTTAACTGGACTTACGTCGTCTTCTATACCAACACCTACTCCATTGGCAGTTTTCTCAAAGTGCTTTAGTGAGGCATTATATCTGGTGTGGCTTTAGCATTCATTCCCTCTTGTAGCAATCAATCTCATTGCTATTTGCTGTTGAAACTAAATTTAATGAATATTCAAAGTTTATTTATTTATGCATTTTTGTGGACTGCTCTACAAAAGCAAGTTTCTTCCTTACCCAATATACTCCACTGAGTGCAGATGAATCTGAGTGGCTTCATTTTAAAGTAGCAGTTATATTTGTATTAGAAAAGCAATAGTCTTGGAAGAATACCAAAAAAAAAAAAAAAATCATTTCAAAGTGTGCCTCGTTCTCTAGTGAAAGCATTTTCGTTTCAGAGTCCATGGTGAGTCTTAGTCCCTTGATGGTCCTTGTTTTGATAACACTATTAGGGGATTCTGTGTGTGTATATTCACACATCTGAATTTAAGGTGATTTGAAATATCCTCTGGGGAAAATAGAGATATAAAATACCTCCCCTCGTAAAGGACTGCAGCCTTTTCCTACTTCTCTGCAGAAACTGTCGTAGCATAATACTGGCTCTACTTAGAAATTAACTTTTACTTATATATTTGTTTTGCATTTTAGGTACCTGATAAATTTCAAGTCTGTCTGTGCCCCATAGCTGCACAGGTATGTATATGAATTACCATAGTTATGTAAATCTATGTATTAACTGACAAGTTATTACATTTTTATGTATTAAAATTGCTTTCAGATTTCATAATGTGAAAATGTTAATTTTTGAGTACTTATAAATATTGACAGCTTCAAAGCATAGTACATTTTTTACCTACCTTGCATTTTACTCTATTGTAAGAATCAAATAAACATTTCTGAGATTTGATGAGGCAGAATAATTTTAATTACAAAGCATTCATCTGGTGAAACATTAGACAATGTTTTATGGAACTATACTATTAAAGTGACTATGGATGTGGGGTCAAATTAGTGCAAAACTACTGTTTTTGACATTATTGCTTTATTTTCAAACTTTTTTTTCCTGCTTTTGAGTTTGTTTTCTGTGGTGGTCGCTTTAGGTAAGGAGTGGTTGCAGATGTACTGTCTGCTGCACTTCTCAAGCACTACACGAATGGAAAAAAATGTTTGCACCTGTTTCAAATCTCAACCATGCCGTGTTGTGGTTCTTGGGCAACAGGCAGGAATTCTCAAAAGCTTGGTTGCACCTGCTCAATTGTTACTTGCAGCTGTGTCATATGAGTGAGCACACAGAGAAACATGTTAGCAGTTTGCTTGTGCTGTTAAGTATTTTGTGTACTCTGAATCTGAAGGATTCTTGCTTGATGTAGACCTTGAACTGATACATTGGTTTATTGTAAAACTCACAGGTTTTAGCTTCCAAATATTTTCTCCAAACCCTTCATTCTGAGTCTCAAATATTTTTTAGTTAACTGTCCCAGATAATGTGTATGTTAACTTCTCTAAAGGATACCTGGGGATAGTGGATCTCTCCAGATAAGTGGGTTGATAATAATTTTTGTCCTGGTAGACACATTTTGTGTTTGGCTCGATTTCACTGTGTTGGCAACCCCACTATGTGAGGCTGGATGTAGTTATTGATCCATTTAGCTGAACAGATTTGAAAGCATTTGGCTATTAGTGGACACATGGGGCATATTCAGAAAATTTAAGGGTATATTGTAAGATGATTTCTTGATTTATGCATGTGTCTCTGTGGCAGTTGGGTGGAAGTGAGAGAGAAAAAAGTGAAAATTAAATAGAAATCTTAGGAAAGGGGCTAAAATCCAGATGTAGTTTTTAAGGCTGGAATATTATTCTTTTCTTTCATCAAGTCTAGTCACCTGGTATTTTCCCAAGTGTTGCTGTCAGTGAGGTGGTTTCTTTTAGTTAATAGCTCTCTATATTTTCTGAACAAATATCTACATTTTTAATATAGACATGCTATTATAGATTGTATTTTGTACTAGTTAGGAAAAGTCATATAAATGCAATATAAAAAGCTGCAACTCAACATAAAAAATATTTACTTAAATAACTTATTTGATAGTCCCAAATTCCTGATATTGAAAGCTTATTCAAATGACTGGCATTGTTCTCATTAACATATTGAAAATGCTAAGGAGTATCTTAGAGCTGGTATACCTTTTCCATTTATTGACCCATTTAAATCTGTTTGTTGTTTTTTTAAATAAGTCACCATAATATGAATTTAACTAACTTCTTTGGAAGCAGGAAACATAGGTGTCAAAGTAAGTAGAGGATTTTCCATACAATACTAAATGTTAAATGATGCATATATAAATAGAACATGTCTGGGGTTGTATTAGAAATAGAGAGCTAGAGTCCCAGAAACTTGGTACTCATTTTATATTTTGGGTGGTTCTATATGGACTTCCTTTAGTTCTCATACTGTTGATTAGACAAAGATGAGACAACTGATAAATTCTGTCTTTAAAATGAGAAATGAATATGTAAGAATTGATCCTCATTATAATCAAGAATTGACACCACACTATTTGCAATATGCTTTATATTCATTTTTACTGACTATGAGAAAAGTCTTTATATTATCCTTATTTTACACACAATGTTGAAGCATCAATGACTAAGTCGAATGGAACTTGTCACCTTGGAAATACTTTGCAGCAAAGGAATAAATTACTCTTCAGTGTTAATATGATTAATGCTGTAGGTTTTCTGAGCAATTGCTGTTCTCTTCACTCTCTCCCTCTCTCCCTCCCTCTTTCCCCCACACTTCCCCATCTCTAGCTCACTGAAAACACAAAAATAAAATGTTGTTGACTTTCTTCAGGTTGAGTAGGATCATATCATATTAAAAATCTGTAACTGTTTTGATAAACAGAAGTAATGGGCCCTGTGTTTACTGTATACATGTTTATACTTATGGTTTCTGTTATTGACAAAATTCTAACTATAAAAAAATAGCAATAAAGCCAAGTAGAGATAGAGTTAAAATAAAATAATTAAGACGTGCTTTAGATCAGCCATTCTAAAGCCCCATTTTGTGTGGCCTGAATCAGTCATAAGAATGGCGGAGGTTGCATAGTGAGCCAATATCTATTGCATCAAAACACCTTGTGTTTAATTTAGGCTTCTCGAATTTTGGTACCACTAGTTGATGATTTTCATGGGTGCTGCTAGGCTTGGAAGTACCTTTCCTCTGGGAACAGTGTTTTGTTTTGTTTTTCACTCTAGTGTACATCACTGGGTAAGAGACCAATATCAAGGACATTATTGTGTTTTTTCTGAAACCTTACTGTGGTTGATGAAACTTTGTTAGTCTCTTCCACATTAGAGATTAAGACTAGACCCAAGAACATGTATTAGCTAGAATACTAACCCAGGTAACAGCAGCTGCTTCAGTGACTTGTACCAGGAATTATAGTAGGGAATCCCAAGGAGGGAGACATTTCTAAGCCCCAGGATTCTTAGGCATAATTACAGATTTTCTTGTGATTTCAGGGTTAAAGAAATAAAGGCAGAAAATCAACATTTATTTAGAACATCAGTGTCTAGCTGTAGTTTCTTTCTTCCTTCCCTTTCTTTGCTCCCTCCCATCCTCGTTTCTTTCCTTCCTTTTATTCCACACAGTAAAAGGATGCCTTTTTGCCTGAGGTCGTGCTAGGCTAACTGAACACAACAAAATCCTTGCCTTCAGAGAGCACACAAACTAGTAGGAGACAAAGGTGTGTCAGCAGAGCTCATTTTGGCTTCACCACTTATTAGCACGGCCCCAGTCAAGTTACCTAATCTTTCTGTTCCTTTGTTACTTCGCTTAAAAAACTGGAAAAATAATAGTGTCTACTTCACATATTGTTGTGTTCAGTTAGATATAAGACAATCATGTAAAATTCTTAGTTCGGTACTTGGTACATAGGGAGTGCTCAATAAATCATAGCTACACTAGTATTATTTCTATCACCACTATCACCACTACTACATCTCAGATATTGAAGAAAGGCCATCCAATTGGCTGATTTGGGTCTGGACATTGTCACATAGATTGTCTTAAAGTTTCCATCTAAAATTACCTCTGCTTCTAGGGCTTTAGAAGAGATTCTTTTTTTCTTTTTTTTAAAGAAAAGATTCTTAAAAATATATAATGTTAGAACTTGAAGGGATCTTAATGGTCCTCTATCTAACATCTTTATTTTATCCATGGTAAGAAAATAAGCTCAGGTAAGTCATGTACCTGTCAGGGCCATACAGTCTAGTAGGTGAGAGATGTAGGATTTGAACCCAGAACTCTTGATTCTTGGTCTAGTGTGGGACACTTCATGGGCAAAAATATTAGAGTTAAATTTTTTTCTACTAGTAATTGGAGAGTTGATTGCGTTTTCTCCAGGAAGTAAATGAACTATGTCAAGTTGGTGGAGCACTAACCATATGCATAAGACAAGCTATCAGTGTATCATTGCACCAAATCTAAAAGACCTTCAGGTATTCTTATAATGGGATTAATTTTATCTAAATTGATTGAAGCCTTTTAGTTTGTGTTTTTTAGTAACTAGTTTCTTCATAAGGAGAATAAACTGAGGTTTAGCAAGACATTACTATCTAGGTGAGTCCAGATGCTTTGAAGGAGGCTATGCATACCTTAAATAAATCAGCATCTTGAAAGCCTGTGATGCTTCTAGGATCTCTGGATTCTAAATGTCTTGCCTGCATTGAGGTTAGGAGCTTTAGCTTTGGGGTCCAAATGACATGCTCTGAAATCCCAGTGCCACAGTTTAGTAGCTTTGTGACATGATCAGGGATGCCTAACCTTACTAAGCCTTAAGTTTTCTTATCTGAACTATGATGGTAACAATGTCTACCTTTTTTTTTTTTTTTTGAGGAAGTGTCACTGGCCCTCATATGTGGGACCCGAATCGGGGCCTCTGGCTTCCCAAGCCAGCGCTTAACCACCGCGCCACTCGGTCGGCTCCAATGTCTACCTTTTTAACTATGGATGTGAGAATTAAAGTAGATTAGGTATGCAAAATATTTAGTACATGACATCCACCAGTATTTCCTACATATTCATTTTCTTCTCTTTTCTTATGTTAAAATATAAAAGTTGTTACGATAAGTAGTAAAATAATTTGGAGGAAGCATGGGATTCACCCATTAAGGAAGTTAATTTTGGCAAATTTGTGTCTTTCATGATAGTTCAAGTGTGGTTAGACTCACCATGTCTAGCTATGCATGCTGTATTTCTGTAGAAGGCTGGGCCTGTTTAAAGAAAATCTTAAGATGAAGATAATCACATACACTACAAGGTCTGTTGATTTTGGAAATGTACTTTTCAATGGGAGGGCTGTTGATACAACTCCTGACAACTGTCACCCCTCTTTTGAAAGTCAGACTCTCTTAAAACCGATCAATCTCTTACAAACAATGAAGAATCCATACTTGCCAATTAATCCATGTACTCCTACATGCAGCCTAGTGAACTGAAGGTGGTTCTGTTGGCAAGGTTGTCACAATCTACGCAGCCACAGGTTTAGTAATCTTGGTGGCAATGACTAGATGGTTGCATAAGGCTGTCGTTTTTCCTTAAGAAGAAAATTAGTGGGGAAATGCAAACTCCATCAACAGTAGAAAAGTGGATTTGTGAATTTGTATATATGATTTCCCCTTAATTATCTTTAATAAAAACTAGATGATCTTAATTATAGTAAACCAGTTTGTTTTTTTTTTTCTTTTCTTTTTTTTTTTTCCTGCCAGGCTTTTTATAATGCAGCAGTATCTTTCTGAACAGCAATCAGAAAACAACTAAGGGAAAAAGCACTAGATAATTTATGGATAGACCATTACTTAGCAGAGTTAATAAAGTTGACTTGTCTCATGTGCAGTTTTGACCATGATGAGTGGAGGTAAATATTAATGATTAATGAAATTTTTATTTAGTTGGGTATTAGTTTGCTAGGGCTGCCGTAACAAAGTATCACAAACTGGGTGTCTTAAACAGCAGAAATTTATTTTGTCACAGTCCAGAAGCCTGAAGTGAATGTTTTGACAATGTTGCTTCCTTCTGAGGGCTGTGAGGGAAAGATCTGTTTTAGGTTTTTCTCCTTAACTTGTAAACTGCCATCTTTCCCCGTGTCTCTTCACATCATCTTCTCTCTATATGTGTGTGTCTGTGTCCAAATTTCCTTTTTTATGAGGACACAAGTCATATTGGATTGGGGCCCACTCAGCTGATCTTATTTTTAACTTGATTACCTCTGTAAAGACCTTATCTCGAAATAAGGTCACACTTTAAGGTATCTGGGGTTAGGAATCCAACGTATCTTTTTGTTTTGGGGATGGGGAGTCACAATTCAACTCATAACAGTTGAGTTATTAATACACATTTATTGAGTGACTTATATTTCAGACGTTTTACATATATTATTGATAATCCTTATGGCAATCTATTAGGTAGATGTTATTTTCCCTATTTTAAAAGTGAGAAAAGTTAAACTCAGAAGATAAGCAATTTTTCCAAGATCACACAGCCAATAAATGTTAAATGCTAGGATATGATCCCAGAATTCAATGCTGCCATTTTTTTTTTTTTTTTTTTTAGCTGAGCCATCCTGCTACCTGTTGGCAGCTCAGCAGCTGCTCAGCTCGGGCTGGGCATCGAACTGCTGTTGCTCAGAGCTCAGCTCACACTCTTGAGCAAGCTCTTAACCAACTGAGCCATTCCACCCGCCCTCAATGCTGCCTTTTTAATGAATAAGCTTCATAACAACTCAGTCAAAAGCCTAAAGTTACTTTGAGCATTTGTTTGTTTGTTTGTTTGTTTGTTTTCTTTGGGGTGGGGGTCATTAGGACTTGTGCCAAAGAACATTTTATCCATCAAAAATGGTGCATTACGCCATTGCATAAATGCCCAATAGCGACTGCCTACACCTTCACTCCTGATTTTTTCACTGACGGTTGTCGCAAAGTCTTAATGTTTTAACTCTCCTGCACCTGATGAAGCTTTTGGACAGGGTGGATTCTGAATATAGCCTGCATGGGTGGATTCTGGCCCCCATGTGTGTGGATGCCATTGAGAGCCAAGTCCTGCCCAGTGGCTGCTCCTCAGCACATGTCCGTCTGCTCCCCTTTCTTTCTCTTTGCTTTCCCCTCATCTTTGTTGTGGTTGGTGTTTACTTTTAACAGATAGTTTGTGATTTATCTTTTTCACAGTCCCTTCCATGAGTGAGAAATATTGAAGGTGCTAGGGATAAAGAATGACAATGCTTTTGTGGAACCAGTGCCCCTGTAGGTGTTTCCTCTAAATGGGCCACGCCCTTGTCATTGCTCCTTCACATTAAAGAGCAAGGGGTGCTGGGTACCTTATTTAAATTCCTTATCTCCCCAAAGGAACAGTTTGTTTCTCACTTTGAACCTTTAAAGCAGGACTTGCTCCTGACCCAATTTCACTAATGATTCTCTTAAGTAACCCTTGTACTCACTTATAAGACTTTTTTTTTCCCCCACCCACTGTCTGTCTAGCCTGGTTTAAAATTTTTATATATGTACTTTTAAAAAATTGATTAGCTGGAGAGCTGCCCATTCCTCTGTGCTGTATAATAAGGATTTAAAAACCGCACACTGAATTCTGTATAGTGTAATTAAAACTGACCCACATTTGGACCTGAGTACACCAGGACTTAGCCAAACTTGCCATGAGCTGAGTTCTGGTGGCAGATGGGAACTAATGAGGACACACTCCACTCCAGAATTTCCCAGCTGCTTGGCCCCTTTTTGTACAAACAAGGTTTGGAGCGAAGTCCGGATCCCAAGAGCGTGTTCTGTCAGTGTGCTGTACCCAGTGATTTGGGAAGTGATCTCGCAAATTCAGGCTGTTTGAAGGTATCCTTAAGATGCTCTGCTACTGTGAGATTTTAAATATGAAGATTCAAGGGGGCCTTCTGTGCCTCACGCCAACCAATTTTTAATTTTGAAGTGAATTAGAATTATACTTTCCCCTGTCTCTTTTCCTGTGCCCAGGGGTAGAATGATCACTTATGTCCAGACCTGGAGATGTGCAGGTGGTTGTCCCAGGACTAGGGTTCCTTGCAGCCTATGGATCTCTTCAACTGGTTTGATGTCCTGGGACTATTCAGGCAGATGTAATTGAATCAGTTTGAAGCAGCTGTAGCTGGCATGTGGTCTCTCAGATTGCTAGCACCTGCTTGTTTTTTTGCAACTCACTAGAGTGAGAGAAGTGCCAAAACCAGCATTGGTCTTGGAGCAGATAAAGCACTTCAGATCCTATATTCCAGTCTCCTTCCAATCTAGCCACATCATCATTGGTGCCTGAATTAATAAAACCCCTTTTCATGATTATGGCTGAGGCATACTTTTCCTTCTCATTCTTCTCAGTATTGAGATTTTGACAGGACTGACCATGCTAGTCCAAAAAAATAAGGGAGTGTAATGGTGATCAGGTGGCTTTGGGGCTCTCTTAACATTAGACAACTGGGTAGCCTGCGGTTTGCAGAATCATTTGAATGAATGCACCAAATTCATTTGCTGTTCCAGCACAGTCTTATTGGCACAGAGAATGAGCAGTTAATGTATAACAAACTGTGAGCTCTTATGGAATATGATAAATACATTTGCTTAGAGGAGGAATGTAAAATGGAACTATACCTCTAGTGTAACTCTAAACTAATCAACATGGATTTCTTCAACACTTACTATGTGCAAGAAGATGCAGTCTAATAAAAAAAAGGATAAAATTCTAAGACATAATAAATATATAAAATATGTTTTAAAAGATACAGATTTGGAATTTTTTTTTTTTTTTTTTTAGCTGAGCCATCCTGCTACCTGTTGGCAGCTTAGCGACAGCTCAGCTTGGGCTGGGCATCGAACTGCTGTTGCTCAGAGCTCAGCTCGCACTCTTGAGCAAGCTCTTAACCAACTGAGCCACTCGACCCTTGGAATTTTTTAAAAAGAGGTTTAAATCCATTTAAAAATGCTTGTTTACCTTAACTTCTCTTTGTTCCGCTATATTATTTAGCAGACATATATTTAATTCTTAAATATTACTTATTTCCTAATGTTTAATTTGAACCTGGAGATGCAAAGGCAACATATTGACTTAAATTTTGTAGTTTATGTTACAAAGTTCCTTTTAAGTGGGTATAATATTGATAATCTTCTAAGAAAATCAGAAATAAATGGAGTTTATGAATAATAATAATAATAATAAGTGAATTCTAAAAATGTCATTTCATTATCATCATCAGATCCCTATTTTGCAAGGCATATATGGTCCTTGACTAAAAGAATCTTATGTTATACTTGAGGAGATATAATATATGTTGATATATTATATATATAATATATTTATATATGGTAATCTCCGTGTTAAATGCATACTCTAGACCTGGATTGTCTGATGTCAAATGAATACTACATTCCAGTAAAAAAAAAAAAATAAAGTAAAAAAAAAAAAGTAAAATCATGCACTCTTGTCAAATGAATGTTCTAGACCAGATAGCTTTGTTCTCTTCTTCCTGAAGGAAATCACTAATCCATCATGGTTATCTTTGCCACTAAGAACTTGACCTCAGAAACCTGCTGAAAGCAACACTCTAGATAACCATTAACCAATTCATGGAAGTTGGAATCCAAGATGAAGCCCATTTGCCATAACTGAAAATACCATTAAGTGCTAAAGATATTTAGTGGAGGTAGGGTGCTTGGTGAGTTGCAAGTAAAAAAAAAAAAAAAATAGGCAGAGGATCTGAACAGCTATTTCTTCCAAGAACATATACAAACAGCCAATAGCTATAGGAAAAGATGCTCAATTTCACTAGCTACTAGGGAAATGCGAATCAAAACCACAATGAGCTACCACCTCATACCTGTTGGAATGGCTGTCATCAACAAGACAAGTAATGACAAGTGTTGGAGAGGTTGTGGAGAAAAAGGAACCCTCATACATGGCTGGTGGGTGTATAAATTGGTACATCCACTATGGAAAACAGTATGGAAGTTTCTCAAAAATATAAGAATAGAATTTCATATGACCTACCCAGAAAATCTGAAAACATTTATCTGTAAAGATATGTGTACCCCTATGTTCATTACAGCATTACTCACAGTGGCAAAGGCATGGAAAAACCAAAGTGTCCTTCAAAAGATGATTGGATAAAGAAGATTTGTTACATATATACAATGGAATATTGCTCAACCATAAGGAAAGATGAAATACAGCCATTTGCAACAACATGGATGGATCTTGAGATTATTTTGCTAAACAAAATAGGTTAGACAATAGATCGAGAACCATGTATGACTCCACTCATATGTGGATATAAAATTGAGGGCAACAAATGAACAGGACAAACAAACAAACAAAAACTCATAGATACAGACAACAGTTTAGTGGTTACCAGGAGGTAAGGGAGAGTAGGTAAGGAGGTAAGGGAGGTAAGGGTGGTAGAAGAGAATAAAGGGGGTCAAATATATGGTGATGGAAAGAGAACTGACTCTTGGTGGTGAGCACACAATGCAATATATAGATGATGTATTACAGAATTGTATACTTGAAACATATATAATTTTACTAACCAATGTTATCACAAATAAATTTAATAAAAATTATAAAAAATTAAAAGAAATGGGACTTTGAGCTTGAAATGGGCCTTGAAAAAAAAAATGAAACTTAGGACTTAAGTCTAGAAAGGAGAAAAGATATCATTTTCAGACAGGAATAATATCAACAAATAAATTAAGTTTGGAATTATGTAGTTTAGTCAAGGATTATGAGTAGGCCTTAGTTATAAATAGATAAGTGGTAATGTGATCATTACTTTAATGTTTTTCTCCTCTGCTAGACTGTAGAGTATTATTTATTATAAAATACCCCCTCAGAGAGAACTTCACTGAGCCTCCTATCTGAATTAAGTCTTCTATATGTTTCTGTAAATTCTTAATCTTTTCTTTCATAGAATGCAATCCACCTGATAGCTTTGGGAGCACCTTCACATTGCCAAGACTCTATATTAAGAACTGAGGGGATTCAAAGAGGATTTTGTCCTCTATAAATTTATATAACAGAGGGCCGGCCGAGTTGTGCGGTGGTTAAGCGCTGGCTTGGGAAGCCAGCAGCCCCGGGTTCGGGTCCCACATATGAGGGCCACTGACACTGCCCTCAAAAAAAAAAAAAAAAGAAAAAAGAAAAAAGAAACAAACTTTATATAACAGCAATAATTTTTGAAAGGTTGTATAAATACTGTGGCACACTCAATACTGATTTGGGGATTTCTATTTTAACCACAGCATTTAAGAATTTTACCATATATTTCTAGATTCAGGGAACAAAGAGGTAAAACATCATAGTGGAAAGGGTATGGGTTTTAGAAACACTTGTAAAAGATCTGGGTTTAAGTTTCTGCACTATCACTTATTGACTATGAGATATTGGGCAGCTCGTACTTTTAGGTTCACTTTGCTAATCTATAAATTAGAGGTAACAATATAAAAAAAGCACTTTGAAATTAAAATTTCTTCTTCTCCTCCTCCTCCTCCCCATCCCCCTCCCGCTCCCCTCCTCCTTCTCCCTTTTCTCCTTCTTCTTGTCATCATTGTAATTCTACTCTGAAACTATGTAGTAAAATGTTTATTATGGACTACTGTATAGATCCTTCTTTCTCCACCACTTTTGTTTTTTGCTGTAGCTCTCACACATTTATTGTGTCCTTTCAATAGAGCATTACACTTGTCTAAAAAGAAACAAGAATTTTAGAAACACTCCGTAACCTAGTCATTACTATTTACTTTTGAATTATTTGCTCATCAGTAACAGTCCTCTTATTTGTAATATTACTTTTAATATTAATTTATGTATTTAAGGTATCTGTTTTATAGTGATCCATTTTCAATGTTATTATTTTTATGTTTTAATCATTCATTCATTCAATACAAATTTTAGCTATTGACATAACTATATTCACTTCCCACCTGATTATACAAATACCTTAATTGTCTACATCTTACTGAGCTTATAAAATGTTAGGAGAGTGTCTCTAAAAACAATTCAAATATAAATAAAAATGACTGTTATTTACTAATAGTGATCAGAGTACATCTCTTGAGTTAAAAATAGTAATAATAATTGATATTTGATGTCTCCAGAAAGATATAAATTCCTTCAATATTTGCTTCTCTGAACATGTATTATTTAATGATGAATATCTACATGTATATCCATATGATTTTGAGAGTCTTTAAGGGAATTTATGAAAATAATTTCTAATTTTCTAAATATATGCATTCCTATATATATAGGGTGAAAATTTGTAGCTAGATCTTTCATTCCTCAAAATATATTTTGTTTAAAGTATTTGAACTTTTCATACTACTTATTATTCTTATTTTTTGTTAAGAATATCAAAACATGATTTTTATTAAGAATATCAAAACATGATTATATAGGTCATGACTTTTTAAAAATAAAAAAATGTAAATGAGTTAGGATCTTCTGAATTTCAAGATTTGAGTAAGTGTAAATGCATGATATGTATAGAAAAAAATAGGTAAACTGAAAATTAACAAAAAAACTCTTGCTTTAATAATGTCTTAATTTTATGTAGCAAATAGGACAGCTGAGTGTAGTATTACTTTAAGAAATGGTTAATTTGGGGCATTTGGAGACAGTTTAAACATAATCTTTAATCGTGCTGGTCTGATGCCTCAAGCCAAGCAATGTATGCTTATTAGAGTCTTTGCCAGTGTCAGGATAGGATAAACCCTAAGCCAAAAGAAAATTGATTTTTTTCCCCCTGTAAATTTGTCATTTGATATTATATTTAAATTTCCATTCATCAAAAATAGGTATATTTAATGTCTAAATCCACTTCTTCAATAACATAAATGATTTTTCATTTGATGATTAATTTATATTCAGTTAAGTGATTTTTAAGAGTAACTTTGCCATTGACCATGTACAATCATAAAATATTTTTTAATTACTTACATCAGTGTGGCTCTTGGGATTTTCAAAAATATAAATCTCATAATTTTTTTTAAAAACTGACCAATATCTGTTTAAGATCAGTTTGTTTCTGGCTTTATTGAAAGTATGGGATTAGGAAAGGTTGTATTGCTTTTAGATGACATCTATCAATGGGAGTTAAAAGGGAACAACTCCAAGTAGAGGACAGTATATTCATTTTAAGGTTGACTTGCTACTATTAGCAACCATCACTCCAACCTCCCAGTAAGTTATCTCATTGATCTCTCTTTGTCCTTGTATACTGCTATCAACTGGGGACTTTGAGGTCGCCATTTACTCTTATGTAACTGCTGGAGAGTGTAGGGAGAAGGTATTAGTTTCGTAGGGCTGCCATAACAAGACACAACAAACTGGGTGGCTTAAAACAGCAAAAAGTTATTCTCTCACAGTTCTGGAGGCCAGAAGTCCAAAATCAAGGTAAAGCAGAGCCACAATCCTTCTGAAGGCTCTAGGTGAGAAACCTTGCTTACCTCTTCCATCTTCTGTTGATTCCAGGTGTTCCCGGGCTTTTGGCAGCGTAACCTCAAACTGCCTCTA
The DNA here is from genome assembly GCA_033961575.1 of Aselliscus stoliczkanus. Lineage (NCBI taxonomy): Eukaryota > Metazoa > Chordata > Mammalia > Chiroptera > Hipposideridae > Aselliscus > Aselliscus stoliczkanus. Next base: position 70,101,545 of record CM066729.1, read on the forward strand.
CTAACATGGTCTTCCCCTCTGTGTGTGTCTGTCCTCTCCTCTTCTTATAAGGACACCAGTCATCACATTTAGGACCCACCTTAACTCCAACATGAGTTCATCTCAAGATCCTTAACTACAATAGTTACATCTTCAAAGACCTCATTTCTGAATAGTGTCACATTCTGAGGTGTCAAATAGACATGACACTTTAGAGGACACTATTTAACCTACTATAGAGAGTCACTTTATTTTACTGTAAAGTATCTATGGAAGGCTTATGCCCATGCTCATACATTAATCCTTTCTCTTCTCTGTAGCTGACAAAGTTTATCTGTTTAGCATTTGTAGAATACTTGTTGCTGTGGCACCTCGCATTTTTTACGGATTTATAGTTGAGTCATTCTCTTTCACACTCTTTTACACTACTGAAACTTCTCTTCATTATAGAAGCTGGCCTAGAGGCAAAGAGTATGTAGTCAACAGGGTTATACTTACTCCACATATGCAATACGATTTTTTTTTTCAGTACAAAATTTAAACCTCACATTGGTATCATCCAACTTTTCTGTGAATGCATGTGTGTGAGATACCAAATATACTTTTGTGTTCCATAGTACTTTCAAATAACTTGACTCATTGACCTAAGTCATGAGTTACAGAAAAGTTTTTAATAATCATCTCCAGATACTAAACCAAGTATGCGCCTGAAATTGTGTCATAAAGTGACAGAAGCATTATGCTAAATGACTGCTTGTTGAAACCATGAGATAACCTCTCTATATTTAATGTAAGCAAGATATTTATTAGAGAATTTTGAATCTGGCTATTTACCAGGGTGCCAAAAAAAATGTATACACATGACTTGTGTTCGTCTTTTGTTATCATTATATATTATTACAATTTTAATACAGTTTTTTTTTCCTTTCTTAAAATGTGTATACTTTCTTTTGACACTCTCTGTATAAAAATACACATCTATTATGTGATAATTGGAAGTTGGGAGTCTCTAGGACTGGATTGAAAAAGCGAGACTCAGCTGAGAGGGGTCTGTTTCTAACTTTACATAGCCAGTAAGTGGCTGAGACAGAATTTAAACTCAGCCCTGCTCAACCTGCATTCTTTCTACTTCTCCTAAGTTGATTCACAGGCCACTGAAAGTGTTTTCCTCTTCTTGTAAATAAAGAATTGACTCCAATTAGGTGAGGGTGGACAGAGGAAGCAGAGTGAGGTAGAGCCGTTCCTAAAAGAATTGGAATAGAATTGGAGGCATTTGTTCGTCCTTTCCACCTCATAATTGTGGGTTATTACAGGTGTGTTTTCTTTAAAAATACTCAATAAGCCACAATTTTAATTTAAAAAATAATTAGAGTGATTATATGAATTATGACAGGTCTTATCTTCCGGACTGTTCCTTTAAGTTCTAGCTCTTCCAGTGTCCTTCTCTTCTGGATAATACATAATTGTATGTTTATAGGATAGAAAAAATTTCAAAGTAAGCATTCTGAGGAAATAATGCTTGAACTAAGAGCTGAATAATATGAGGAAGCCAGCCAAGGAAAGGTCTGGAGTATAAGAAATTTGATCTGTATATTCTCAGAGGTCGCTCAGGGTCTTGTCCCCTAGGTATGTGCGCATTAGAGTGGAGGGTGAGGGGATGCATGTCCTGTTAGCTATTAACAGTATACAATTAGGAGATCTGCTTCAGGGCCAACCAGTTGACCCTCCTTTTTATCGTGATAGGAAACAAGGCAGTAATAAGCGTTCAGGAATGGATTAAAGACGCTTAACTCTATCTCCCTAAAATTTTGCAGACTTGTGTGTTGTGGAAGCCAAAGTTAGTCTTGGCCACAAAGAGAGGCCCTGAATTCCTTGCTACTTTCAGTTATCCTTATCCATTCCATTGCCCACTCTGGGGCCAAGGATTGGTGGAGAAGCCACAGGGATTCTTGCACCATTATTTCTCCCTCTGGAAAATTGTCTTTTCTAGGAGTAATATCGTCTCTTTTTCTCTTTTTCGGTATATCAAGGCTGTAAATGAAAATAGAAGGTCAAACTGAATTTCCTTAGATTTAATTTATTTTATTATATTTTTAAATTTTCAATTGCAGTTTGTCATTCAATATTATTTTATATTAGTTTCAGGTGTACAGCCTAGTGGTTAGACATTTATATAATTTATGAAGTGATCCCCCCGATTAGTCTAGTACCCACCTGGCATCATACAGTTATTACCATATTATTGACTGCATTCTCTAAATGCCCACGACTATTTTGTCTACCAATTTGTACTTTTTAATCCCTTCATTTTTTTCACCAGCTCCCCAACCCCGCTTCATCCAGCAGTAACCATCAGTTTGTTCTCTGTATCTATAAGTCTGTTTCAGATTTTTTTTTTTTTTTGATGTATTAGTCTCTTAGTAGGCCACGGTTTCACTCGAGCTTTTCAAGAATATGTAGTTGTCTTTCCATTTAAGTTGAGCACAGGAAAGCTGTTCTTCTCATCTCTCCTTTCATTCTGCAGCAGATATTTCTCCAAATGCTTCATTCAAAATTAAATTGTTTATCCATATCTAGACAAGGACATGTGGTGGTAAATTATTGAAATTGATGAGATTTGATTGAATTTTCCTGAGTTTAATGTGTCTAATCAACATTGCACTCACGACATTATTATTTTCCAATTGCTTGCTGCTATAACAGATGACAGTGTTACCATGACCCAGGCTGATACTATATGAAAAAAAATGCACAAGGAAATAGTCTACAGTGAACATTTAAAAAAACAAATGAAACAAATAACGTTTTCAGAATAGGTTAAGTTTTTAGATGAGCGGGCTTAAAATTTTTTTTTCAGTAGAGTAACTAAAAATATCTCAATATGATTTTTGATAGGTTTTACCTATTCTAATTTATAAACCAAATTATGGTGTGATTGATGATACAACATTATCAGTTATACTATTGAATCTTATCAAGGAAATTTCTATGATTCTGAAAATATCATAATAATGGGAACCAGGAATAGAGGAAAAAACTACTTTCTTTTTCAAAAGTACCACAATGTACAATTTCCACTCTGTGTAACTTAGGTGACCATATAATTTGTCATCCGAACCATAACTGAGGATTTTGCTTTTAAAAACAATTATCCAAGCGACAAGAATATTAAGTCACAATGGAAGAAAGTCATGATCATACTGAAGCCTCAAAACCACAGATTAAAAAGATACAGTGTACTTCTTATAACTTGTGAGCATGTGCTATAATGTTATAGACTATCACAAACTTTTAAAGAGTGCTAGTGGCAATATATACCTGAATTATAAACCAGTTTTGACATTTTTTTCTACTCAAGTTGTTTATTTGAGAGCATATATCAAGAATAGATTCAGGAAGACCGCTGGACCAAGGCTTGAAGTTGGCAGTGAGTATATAATAAGTAAACTTCTGATCATTCTTGTTTGGCATATTTCAACACCTTGACAGAACTAAACAACTGAGACCCAGAAGCACTATTTGTACAATGAATGAGTATAGTGCTTAAGATAATTTAGTTTATTCCATTTTCAAAATTTTCATCATATATGTTGTTTTTTATTGTCATAAAGTCATGACCACAGTCTGTCTACAAATATACCAAACAGTTATATATAGTGTTATAGTATATATATATAGTGTTAATTATAGTGGCTATAGATTCTACAAATAGATATTTGGATCTCAAACATATTTTACCACTATTCTGTATTAGATTTCTAAGATATAAAAGTGCTAACCGTTTGAACTATAAGATAATTTATATATTATCTTTTTTTTTTTTTTTTTGAGGGCAATGTCACTGGCCCTCATATGTGGGACCTGAACTGGGGCTGCTGGCTTCCCAAGCCAGCTCTTAACCAGCACGCCACTTGGCCGGCCCTACATATTATCTTTTTAGTATAATTCAGTTATTTTACAAATGGGGAAATGGAAACAGCTGAATAGGCCTAGATAAGTGTAGAGAGAGGAATTGAGCCATGCAGTACTCTTTACTTCCATTCAATATACGTTTCACTTTTATCACTACACTGAACATTTTTTTGCAATTGTTATTTTTAAAATGCATGCACATGTTAATAAGTTTAAAAATAAAATGGTACACAAGGATAAACAGTTTCAAGTGTATTCATGTACAGAAATGTACCTATATAGCTGCATTTTAAAAACAGAAAGGGAATCATACTCTTCAAGTTTTCTTCATATTTTGTTTGATTTTTAATACTATATTTTAGAGATTTTATAAATATTTATAAGATAGTATATTATGCTATATCATTTCCTCCTTTTTATTGGTACCTAATATTTCCATTTCATGGATGTAACAATATGTATTTAACTACTGCTTATTTTATGGACATTTTGTTATTTCCGATTTGTTTTCTATTCAAAACATATTCAATAAATAGTCTTCTAAATATCTTGTGCATACTTAAATATATACATGGTATAATTTCCTAGATATATTTGTAGAATTAAATTTTGATAACTATTAAATATTTCTCTTCAAAAACATTGTTCTAATATATCCACCTAACATTAGCGTGTGAGAATTACTGCTGTCCCACAGCCTGACCAGTACTGGGTTTTAACAATTTGTTTTCTAATCTTAAAAATGAAAATGATATTTCATTATTGTTTTGATTTGCATTTCTTTATTTAGATAAAACAACATTTTAAATGTTTAAAATTTTACTGCCCACTTGTATTTATTTTTCCATAAGTGGCTGTATTACTTTTTAATTTTTCTATAAAGTTTTTTCTAACTCTTTTATTAATTGTATATTCTATTTGTATATTATGAAAAATAGCACTTTTTCTATAATAGGTATTAAAATATCTCTGCTTTAAATTTGTTTTTTGACTTTTATCTTGGTCTTTTTATGTAGCTGCATATATCAATCATTTCTTTTATGGCATAGAAAACTCTTATCAAAAGAGTTACCTATATTTTCTTCTAGTACATTTGTGGTTTAATCTTTTACTATTTACATATTTAATTCAAAAAACATATTTTGTATACTATATATATTTTTAATTCATTAACATTTATTTATAAAATGAAAATTATTTTGTCACTTGAAATAAAAGAATCACTTTTTTAATCCCATGATCTTTTTAGAAAGGCAGAGATCAGCACTAAGGTAAAAAAAAAAAAAAAAAAAAAGTGCTAGAATGAGAACTGAGATGTCCAAATTGACATTTTTCTTTTTTTTAATCAATCAATGAGGTCTATTATTTATGACATAGAAAAATTCCAAGAAACTTTACTTATGAGAATAAATTATTATATTTTAATAATTACGCAATGATGAAATCAGTGAAAGTGTCATAGAATAAATCAAACCCCAGCGAGATCCTTTAACCAGCAATTCCAATTCATATGCTAATGTTAATTTTACTTAAGACAAGCACCTACTTATAAGTAAGATCCTATAACTATACAAATATAGTCAAAATGTGAATCTTGTAATAAGCAGGATGCAATAGCCAGATGATAAATATATACTATATTTGTACCTTGAAAAGTTCACTTCAAGTCATCATCATTACTATTAATAAAAGCCAATTACTTTGTATGGTTTCTTTAACATAAAAAGCAGGTTGGAGAATCTAAGGGTTCTAAAGGCTGTCACCTTTGTAAGGTTGGTAAATAAGTAAACAATCCATTCAGTTAGAAAACTTGAATATTTAGCAATAAAAGAACATTACTGAGTTTAACATCATACTATGACTGGAATTGACAAAGGAGAGAAGTAAAGATAGGTGAAATGTGAAATCTTAAGTTAGGGAGAGAAATGAGTAAATGTAATTTAACTTTTTCCTTTATGCTCTTTATTTTTAATTGGATATAAATTTTCCTCCCATAAAAGTAATGCATTATCATGGTAAAACTATTTGTAAAACACAAAAAGGCAGAAAGAAGACAATAAAATCACCCTTGATATTAATTACTGTTACTACTTAGAAAAAAGCCATTATCAACATTTTGATGTGTGTATGTATGTGTGCATACAAAGACATAGAATTATACTCTATGCATGATTGTGGATTCTGGTTTTTCAACAAGCAATATATTATGAACATTTGTTTCTGTTAATAACTTTTGTGTAGCATGATTTTTTAAATCGATTATATAGTATTCCATACAGCAGGTATGTTATAGTAATTCAGCTAATCTCTTATTCTTGGACATTAAGTTGCTTCCAGTTTTTCTTTATTAAAATTAACCTATGATGAAAATCATTGTGCATACATTTTACGAACATCCCTGATTATGTCCCTAAGATAAATTACTATAAGTAGAATAGTTGATTCAAAGATAAGTGTATTTTTCAAGCCTTTGATGCATTCTGTACCACTTACACATTACTGTGATTTTACCAGCAGTTTCTGAAAATGTCTGTTTGCTCATATCCTCATCAGTTCTTCATATATAATATTATATGGCTCAAAGAAAAGCTATCAATGGTCTGAGAAGGATGAGTACAAAGAGGTGGGAAGAGGTCAAGCCTGTAAGTGATGCTTTTGTCTAAGATGTTGCAGGCTGCCACAGGCTGTGGAGAGCAGATTTTTTCCAAAGCGAACTTCCATTTTCAGAGGAAGCTCAGTCTCTGGGTGTCACTTTGGCACAGTGGAAATGTCCCTATTTGCTTTGAGGCAATGGCCTGACCATTCCGGCACACCCCTTTGAGACCACTGACTTATACTAATCACAGAAAATACATAAAAGATTTGTATTCATCACTCAATATATTTTGCTCCTCAAGTGTCATGAAACATTCAGGGTATATTAACTGGCAAATGCACACCTGGAGTATGTTACTTAGCTTTAGAAACTACTAATTTAAAAAAATCAAATATTTAATTTTGAGGGGAAAAAAATCAGTTTTGGATTTTGAGCATATATATCATCTTTCATTTTGGCCCAATTAACCCAGCAGGTGTGTGCAAATTAGGTCACTACTTTGTCACCGTGGTAACATGCTTTGGGGAGGTGAATCTTAACCACCTCCAGCACAGGTGATGTTGGCTGAGTTAGTATTAAGAGATGCTTTACAAAGAAACAAGGCACAATTTAATATGTTAGAGTGTAGAAAATAGGTCTAATGCCGGATACCCGTAGATAATATTCTATGACATGGAAATAAGTACAGTACCACCTCAAATTTATATTAACAAGAGAGATCTAATGAACCTTAGAAACAGAACTTTCATGTTAAAGTTATAATCTCTAAAAGGACAGAAATACTTACAATCACTATGAGGTGGTTATCTCATTCCTTCATTGAGCAAGGGGCTTGAGGGTCGGGATCAAATTCTCTGGAATTTAGGGACATTTTTAGAGCTAAGCCATGGTTCTCAGAGGGTCAACTCCTTCCTGCCTACTCATCTAGTCAGTCCTAAGGGCTTTTCAAAAGACAGTGTCTAATCATTTAAGTGCTATTTTTGATCATTATTCATAGTAGCTTATGAGTTAAGAAGTTGGCAGGCTTGGTCTATGCCATCACTCCAGCATTAATGGAAGTCTTTAGCTCAGGCTTCTTCTCACCAGGTGGAAAATCAGACATGTTTCAAGATCGCTGGTAGAGATTGTGCAATCTGTTTGGCTGCAGATTGTTCCAAATCATGTGGGCATCCTGCAGCCCCACAGGGTCGCAGAATTTCTTCACTTATCACTGACAAGTTCACACCTCTTTCGGTCATGAAAATTGTAAATCTGCATTATCAGATGCAGAAAACATGCCAGATTAGTGATATTAATTATATTTCCAAGGAAGGCCACTTCCCATGACCACTTTCAGCACCCATTCATGGATGATTTTCCATCAAGCCTGTGAGAACGATTCCTATGTGGCTTTATGTTTCTCTTAATATTAGTATTCTGCCTTATATTTGTACGACTTGTTATGATTTTGAAGCATTTTTGTATATCATATTTGATTTTTTTAGTGATATTTTACACATGGCATTTCAGAAACTTGAATCCCTCTAGTGTTTATTTTCAGTTAGTTGTGACCACAGCTTTATTACTTATTTCGTGTGTTTTCAATAGTTAATATTTACAAAACACTGAATAAACTCTTCAAGATTGCTTTCCTTAATCTCCCTCTCCATGTGTCAAGGATAAAAGCTACGGAGAAGTGTCATAGTACTTACCCTGTGTCACAGAACATGCGAATTCACTTTCCTAGGAGAATCAAGGGTCCCTGGCTCGTTTTCAGGGTTTTTTTTGTTTTGTTTTGTTTTGTTTTTTAATCTTCCAAGAGTCTTCTGGTTTGGAGACTTACAAAGGGATATCATTGCTGAGTGGAGAAATAGTTGGCTCAAGTACTTCTTTACCTCTAACTTCTCTTTCACCATAAACTCCTTCCCTGTGTTCAAGTCTTCCTTTCCCATCTACTCCCCAGTGGACACTGAAAAACATTTCTCTTGAAGAGCTGGTTCATAACATAAAGACCAGAAGTCTCAGTAAAATCTATTCACTTGCTGAAGGTAAGGGTATATGCATTGTTCACTGGAGAACAGTGCCATATTCTACGCTGTCTGTTCTGGGAAACAAGGCGGGTGGCAGCACAAATTAGCATCAGAACAGAGCTTTATCACAGTGGAACCCCAGGTTGTTTTAGGAATAAGACATGAAACAAAAATATGTGAAGGGATTGAATCCATCCAGTATAATAAAGGAAACTGTAGTAGACTCAGGGAACTTGGATCCCTGAATTGTAGTAACCAAGCTAGAGAGGAAATGGGCAGTTAAACAAAATAGTGCTGTATCTTTCATTGTTTGATGAAATAATTTTTGCCCCATTTAACTGGTATGTTAAAAAAGAAGAGCTTGGTATATCTGAAACAAAGAGCTTACACAGTCACCGAGCTGGTTGGTTTTTATACCTTCCTTTACTGAGTATTGTCCTTCAGTACAATACAGAGCCTTTTCTTTGTTCTCACAAGCTAGCAGTTAAATTGTATGTAAATGTATGCAAATTAGATGCTGTCTAATAAAGAGAGTCATTAGAGGGAAGAAATATTTAGTTTAGGAAAAAAAAGCAGGTGTATTGTGTAAAAGAAAATGTAAGGCTACAAAAAAAAGCCCAAACTTTTGTGGACAGTTGTAGAAAAAAATTATTAAAATAGATTTTTAAAAGACTTACATCTTCTGACCTTTCCTTTGTGCTTATATATATGTGTGTTTTTTAAATATTTACATATAAAACTAAGGGATTGGCTTCTTTCCCAGAATTACTGGAAGCACCTTCACCAGGAACATTTGGACTTGAATAATCTCCACAGCAGCATTTTCTTTCTTGAATTAAATGAATTGTAAAATGGATGATTGGCCAGGAACACTGACTGCTTATTTGGGTTCCTTTCTTTTAGGTCAATAGAGGCTTAGTGGCTCCATATTGGGGTACCTTGCAATTGATTATCTTGGCTACTTTAAGATTCCCCTTTCATACACTTACCCCAGCCTTCTTCCAGGCTACAGTCACCTCCTTAAAACATATGTAGAGTGCAAGCTCCTTGAGAGGAACCAACAGTCCCTTCTGAACTTGGTCAATGCTGTATTGAATGTTTAGCACAATGCACAGCATGTACTAGACACTCACATTTATTTTTTTTATTTTTTTATTTTTTATTTTGTTATTTTTATTTTTTTTTGAGGGCAGTGTCACTGGCCCTCATATGTGGGAACCGAACCGGGGCTGCTGGCCTCCAAAGCCAGCGCTTAACCACCGCGCCACTCGGCCGGCCTCACATTTATTTTTGAATGAGGAAGTGAATGTGTGAATAAATAAATAACTAAAATGTAATTTCACATACATGAAACATTTTAAGGGCCCATAAAGTGGTTTTGGGTATGTCAAATACCACTGTCGTCCCTAGGCAATAGTTAGTGATTCCTCAGGTTTGCAGATAGCAGCTATATGGTAAGTACATAGTGAAAAAAATATTCTGCTGCCCAGTTTCCTCAGGTCAACTGTAACAAATGTGTTGGGTGCTCAGCAGATGCATCTCTCATTATGGCAGCTGTCGTAGGGTAAAGATGAACAGGCGTAGTCATTTGTCCCAGTCTTCTAGAGGAATCAGATACACACATCCTTAATACCTAGCAAACTGTACAAAGGAGAGATAAAGTATTATGGGAGCATGAGACAGACATTCCATTTAAAGAGTGTCTGAGATGGTTTCTTGAAGGAAAGTGAACTGAACTAAGCCTCGAAGGTTGTAAGGAGCAGACAGTTGGCTCTGGTAGGGTGGAGAAAAGCAGAGTTGCAGAATTCTCTAAGTTGCAGTCCCAAGTTGATAGAAACATACTAGATTTTTTTCTCTAACGAACTTACAGCAATAGCTTGATTTTAACCTCTGTGGAAACATAAATGAGGGCTGTGATGGATACAATAATGACTAAAGTTAAATTTTAATTCCAAGTTAAAATTTTAATCACCTTCAGCCATTGATTAGGAAATAAGGTAAAGTATGCAAAAGGTTTTAAAAATCAATTCGAAGGTATTACAAATATAATTTTTTATTATATTTAAGGGGATAAGAGGTTTAGGCACGTAGAAAGGAATATCTCATGTATGTTTAATCCCTTACATTTTACAGAGTATCTTCCTACTATATTATTTTCACAACAATCCTTGAGGTTGCAGAACGTGTATTATTATTTCCATTTTACAGGTGAAGTTCTGAGAAGTTAAATGACTTAGCCAAAGTCACATAGTAAATGTCAGAGCCAGGTTTTTCTGACAAGTTGTCTAGTCCTTTTCATATACCTCATTATCATCCAGAAACAATGCATGGGAAAATTACATAGCTGTAGAAGCAGCACATCTTGGTTCTAATTTTATTCCAGATATTTTTTAATGCTTTGGTTTTATATCTACATTTTCTGCATTTTGGCATGGGTAAAATGTGCAAGATTAAAGCTGAGGGAGACATTCACAGGCCAGAAGAGCTCATTTTGATAACTGATATGGATATGAAAACCATAATGGGTCTATGGATCAAAAGCATTTTAATTTATTTTCTTGACTTTTGAGTTAAAGAAAAGATTTCAATGTGAAGGTGCAAAATATGCTGCACTGAACCTATCTTGGAGGTAACCAAAGGGCTGTGGGACTAACAGCTTCTGATATTACTTAGTGCTTATTATTGTTATTATTATTATTTCTTTTTAATTATGCAAAGTGCTAATCAGTTTGATTATGCACAGTGCTAATCAGGTTAATTATGCAAAGTGCTAATCAGTTCTTCTTGAAGCACACGAGGAGAGCAGAGGTGCTGGCGGTGAATGGCGTAGCTAGATGGGGGAGTCACGGCAGTCATTCCTTATTAAGATAGGAGTAGACAAGATAGCAACAGGGATTTATCCATAAATATAAAGAGAACTACGAGCACACGAAAGAGTATGGTTTTGGCAGGACAGCGCTTACGCGTAGAAAGCTGTTTTTCCCCCTGTTGCATAGTTTGGTTGGATAGTCTCTGCTATATTTTGAAGGCACTCATTTGAAGCCAAAAAGACTGCAGAGGGAAAGAAACAGAGTATTGTATAGCTAGACAAGTTGTCAAAACAACTTATTGTAGTTGGCAAGCACCAATTCCTGGGAGGACAGTAAAGGAAGTAGAATCTAATAGACCTATACATGAAAGAGGACATCAATAAAGAGAGTTGAAAAATTAAGGGAGTGCCATTCTGATCAAATAAACAGGGCCATCTCACCACTGTATTGTTATCTGGATGGTCGTCTGTGAAGCATATTTCCTGAGGTGAACTGAGGGCTTCTTGGTGCTGGCAGTGGCCTCTGTTGAGAGTGGTGATGATGACAAATATGACAATAAGAGTTTTATGTAATAGCTCCTTGTTGGAGCAGTTTTGTCGCTGCTGAAATCAAAGTGAATTTTAATATTAACTTGCAGGTCTGTGCTTATTAAGCTGGGTTACTTCCTGTGAAGATGAGTTTATAGCAGTATGTTCATCTGTTTTTATAGAACAATGACCGTGGCACTCCCTTAGGAAAGCTCTTTTCGCTCGGTCCTCCTGTTCTGTTCTGTGGTTTGATAAGCTATCAGTGAAATGCTGTGATACCTACTTGTTTGAATGTGTTTAAAAAGCAGAAAGCATTTCAGGATTACTATGTGAATATTCTTTTTAAAAAATGGTTTCAGTCCATGTGACTTTTCCTTTACTGTGGAATTTGAGCAGGAGATTTATAAGTCATTGATAAAAAGGAGGGTCTGCTTTTCCCTTTATAATTTGACAGAGTGTTTACTTACCATCTCTTCTTAGGCCTATGTCTAGGCACAACTGATCTTCACAAATGCCCATAGTGAGCCTGATTTCTGGAAATGTCCAAATCACGGTAAGAATGCCGCAAGTCATTAGTGGCGTCTATGTAATAGGGCATATTAATGAGGTATTTGTCCAGGCAGCATTGGTACTTGGAATAAAGATAGGCTTTCAATTTTCATTTTTATTTTAACCAGGATGAGAGTGACATAAATCTTCAGTTTCCAAGGAGAGTCTGGAAAGAAATAGATTGTTAGAGGACAGAGCCCACAAATTGAGAAAGCCTGTTGGGGGCCCTTTGAGAATTTGGCTGGGAAATTCTGTTACAAGCAGTCCTTCTGCTCAGCTTTATGGGAGCATGGTTTTAGAAATAAAACATTACTTCTGTGTTCCCTACCCCCCGAAACTAAGATAAGGATGAAATTATTCATGTTACCACTTTACTAATCAAAATCTTTTTAGTTATTTCTTAATAAGTTTAAATTTTTTCTTAATGATTCTACCCAAAGGACACCTTGCTCATTCTATTCATTGACAGTATGCTAAAACCCCTGATGCCCGATGAAGGCATCTGAAAGAGCATGTTATTTACGGTATTTAAAATGTCACTGGAAAGTTTCAAGGAGAAAATGATGTTATCTAAATGGCAAATAAAAATTAATTTAGTAACATCTAACTAATATGGTGAATCTCTTGATTTAATTGCACACTTGCACCCATATCACACAACTCCCATACAACGACCCATTCATCTCTTCATGAAATAGGTATTATTTGGGCACCTTCTTCTGTAAAATGTGTCCTATGTTCTAATAACAGTACCATTTACTGTCCTAGATAATGGAGATGTAGTTAACCAAAAAGAGACAGATGCCTGGTATGGAGCTCACCTACCCTGGGTGAGGTGGTGTTTTTCTCATGGTCTTCATCCTTAGGAACAAACAGCAAGTTTGCACTTTATTTCTCCTCAGAACTGCTCTCCTCAGTCATCTATATGATTCAATCAGTTGGCCTTAGACTCTTTAGTATTTTCAAACGGAAGTTTGACTAGACGATTACCAAGGATTTATTAACTGATTGTGCTATAAAAGCAATTTATTCTTTATTACATGTAAAGATCCCTTAAGATCATACAAAGTCTGTCTTAGACTTTGATCTTTGAGGAAATAAACTATTTTTTGGCTAAGTTTTGTGACCCTCCTTGGACGTAGGCCAATGTTGAATGTATAAAGGATGGACTTTAGAATCAGCCCTGAGTTTGAATCCTAACTCTGCAGTTACTAGCTGAGCAAGTCATAGCTGCTTTGAGCCGCTGTTTCCTCATAGTTCCTACCACACAGGGTGGTTATGAGTATTAGTTGAAATAAACTATATAAATCACTGAACTCAATGTGCAGTGGCACACTGGAGCATAGCTTTGCTCTGTTGTCAGTCCCTTTTTCATTTCTGGCAACTGTAGCCTTTCTGGCTCTCACTACCAGAAATATCTTCAACTAATTCAACTTTTCCCCAAGCTGCTTTTTCTTACATTAAGCCTGTACTTCAATTAACTCAGTATTTTTTTTCCCATTACATCTTTATAGATTTTTTTTTCTCCTTGTTCTCATATTTGTGTACTTTGACCACTTCCCTGGTTATTCTGAATCAATTTTTTGGCTACCTATTTTCACCGAATGTAATATAGCCTTGATTACAACACCAAAAAATGCGTAACACTATAATTCAAGCCAATTATATAGGAATATGCTGTCATGTCAGAGCTGAACTATTTGTGTTTATGTTTTTGATCTCCTGACTATACTGGAAACTTCTTGAGGGCAAGGGTAGTGTCTTCAACCCCTGTATTCCTAGGTTTAGCATGTGGTCAACCATGGAAATCCCACAATCTAGCAAGGAACATTGTAAAGCAGTAGCATATATAATCTACCACTGAGCAAGTGTTGTGAAAGTGAAGATATTGAAAGCTTCATGGAGCAGGTATTGGGAAAGCTTCCTGGAGAAAACATTGTTTGAGTCTGACCTTTAAAAAAGTACCTAAAATACAGTTTTCCTTGTTGAAAAAATGAAGAGAAAATGAATTCTAGATGGCGATAAGAGCTCATGGGTACAAAAAATTGATTGGTAGCTGGAAGGCAGGGGATTAGGTGACATAAATGAAGATTAGGAAGGTATATCAACAGCATACTATGAATGGCCTATGAGCTGTTTAGAGCCTTGTGAGAATAATCCTTGGTTTCCAAAATAAGTGTATATTTGTGATAAAGAGAACATTGTCAAGAATATGGACATTAGCTATTTTTTTTTAAGACAAAAGAAATGGTAAGACCATGAACCAATGAATACAGGAAACAGGACAATGGAGGATCATGTCAGAAGGAAGGTCCAAATCTGAATCCAACCTCTATTCCAAACTTGCCTTATGACCTTAGACAATTCACTTCATCTTCCTAAACTCTATATTCTTTGTTATCACTTGCTACCTCTCATTTAAGTTTATATGAGTCTAAGTCACTTTTGTTGGTTATAGGTAAAGAAGGCTCTTACTTTGGATGCTTTGGATCCCAGAAGTTGAAGATGATTGGTCTTTTTCAATGAGAAAGATCAATGTTATACTAGCAGCACTTTCAGCTTCAGCCAATAATTGGATATTTGGGAGCAAAAGGAAGATGTATAAGAACAATATTGTTTAGACCCAAAGAAGGCAAATAGGGTCTCTAAAAGTAAAAAGTAAGATTATGGCTTAAACTATCTAAGAAGTCAGAAATATTGAAAGATGGATTTGGCAGAGCTTTGCATTTGGGAGATGGACAAAGATCTAAAGAAAAAAAAAGAGAGCATGGAGTATCCTAATTTCTCTAGCCTAAATGTTGAAAATTAACTTCTGAGATCAATAACTAACTAAAATATGAGCTGGGAGAGGAGATGTGCAGAGAGGATCATAAGAGGGTACTGTCCAGGGGCTTGCAAAGCTTTGACATCAGCAAGTGGTTGGTATAAAAGTATTTTCATGTAAGTGTTCATAACCCTTCCCTTTCTTCTACCACAGGATTCTTCTCAGTTACCCCTCCTTTCTTTTCCTCTAAGAGCTCCATCATGCCAACGAGGTGTCAGGACTTTGATAATGTAAAATCAGGGGGATGGAAAACGGAACTGGAAAAGTGACCATAGCTGGAGGAAGGGTAGAGGACTCATCAAAAAATGCCAGAATTTTACTAGAGTCAGAAGAAAGGAATAGAGATGGAAAGAAAAATGAACAGGGTGGGGAGGAATGTTTGTGAGGGAGAGATGGGATGGAGAGATGTTTTGGCTGGGAGGTGAGAATAAGGATAAAGAGAGATTTTGAGACCAGTTGCTGTCCATATTCAGTTTGTCCAAGACAGATAAAAGGGATTTTTCTCTTCCCGTCTTTCGGTATTTTCTTGAGAAACTGAATAAAATTAGAATATTTATGTATGTGTTTTGGCTTGGCTACTATTTCTTTGGATCAAAACTAGGTATTACCTGGTACAGCTTTGTCCCCAGTCCCCATCACTGTCACCAACGAAAAATGAGGTTTAGAATTGTTGCAGTGTATCATATAAATATTCTGTCAACTTCTTCTGTCGTTTATGCCTTGATCATCAGTTGTTCTTGATGTTAACTCCATAAAAACACAGAAGTGGAAGGATGATGGCTGACCAGTACGTATGTATGGTATAATTCATGTTAGACAGCAGTCCCATGAATATGGCTACACAAAGATTAGAAAAGCTGTGGCTGGGCCTGCCGAGTGGCGCGGCGGTTAAGCGCTGGCTTGGGAAGCCAGCGGCCCCGGTTCGGTCCCACATGTGAGGGCCAGTGACACTACCCTCAAAAAAAAAAAAATAGAATACTAGAAAAGCTGTGGCCATCAGGAATAAATATTGGTAATAACACTGATGGAATTTCACATGTGTAGTTTATTGTGAGAAAAGTAAACTTTCATAGAACTTAGATAAGTAAATAGACTTGTTTAAATAAAAAATATAAATTTGTCATTAAAATGGTAGCATTTGAAATTGGCTTCCTGGTTTCATGTAAGAGGAAACACCTTAAGTTAGAAGAATTTTTTTCCCTCTGATAAGAGTGAAAAATAATCAAACCAATCTATACACATTTTATTATGAAAAAAAATACTTGGAAGAATTCTGTTGGTATAAGCTAATGCAAGATGAGAATTTGTTTATTAAAAAGTATTTTGAATACTTTTCCATTGATCATGTATGTGCCACTGGTATAAACAAAACTCTTATGTATGATAGAGGACTTATATTTGCATTCCTTTACATGTTTAGATATTTTTTAGCAAGACTTCTTTTTCTGTTTATTGACAGTACTCCTCACTTTGTACAATTATAATGTGTACATCAGCAGGGGCAGCATTTGAGTTTGCCGGGAAGGTAGGTTCTTCAGTCAGTGTAGCCAGGAGAATATAAAAATTCCATTGTATTAGTTTTGATGCTTCGGGTGAAATAGGCTTACTCCATGGCCTTCCCATTGCATAGGGCAAAAGGCTTTGCTCCGGGGACACAAAAAGGGAGCCGGAGAAAAGCTGCATTGGTTTTGTTTAGGGAGTGCGGCTTTTCATCTGCTTGGGAGAGAAGCCGGCCTCACTGCCAGTTGCCAAGTGCTCTAATGCTGAGAAGTGTGTCAGCTGTGGTTACTCTGGGGATTTTGGCGACAATAAGCACTTTTCCTTGAGAAAAATCAGCATAGATGCCACACATTGGAATTGGATGAATTGCTTTTATTTTCTATTTTCTTTAAAAATCAATTTGCATTTTCTTCCTTTCCCAGCTGTTGTAGCTTTTTTGGTTTTTAGCTTGGATGATGGGAGAAACACATGTTCACTGAAGACCCAGAGGAGAGCCACTTATTTTCTTCCTGTGTGAACTCCTTGAACTCAAGATACTGACTAACCCTAACTGAATAATGATATTCAGACAATGATTTGTCAGGGAAGGGTTCGTGGGTGATGAGCACAGTGAGTGGGGGTAGTAGAATCAGTAGTATAAGGATATCAGTGTACATCACATGCTTAAGAAACTTAAATTTGCAATCTTCATGATGTTTTTAGCTGAAAGCCTTGAGGGTCTAACCTGTTCCAGAGAGAAATCTTTTCATTCCCCATGGTTTGTAGCTGGGAAGAAAATACATTTGTAGATGTTGGATTGCTTGGATTTAGTGCACTGTAAATCAGATGTTAAACAAACAAACAAACAAACAAAGAAACCTGACCTTTTTCTGTTAATTCTTTAATATTCCCTGAAACTTCTTACCTCTTTTTTCTCTTTTTTTTTTTTAGCTGAGCCATCCTGCCACCTGTTGACAGCTTAGCGGCAGCTCAGCTCAGGCTGGGCATCGAACTGCTGTTGCTCAGAGCTCAGCTCACACTCTTGAGGGAGCTCTTAACCGAAACTTCTTACCTCTCAAAGGAGGTCATGTCTGTATTTCCGCTGAGCTTGCCACCAAGGACCAGAATTTCCCTTCCATGTCAATGGAGGGCAGGATGGGAGTAGTTTTTATTCTTGATGTCCAGCTCAAACCAGTTTCTCTACCTTCTCTTATTTTACCGAGCTGCAGATTATAAAATATGCCCCTCCTTTCTTAAGAGTCCAGTGCCCACAGACCATTCATCCTACTCCTGTATCTACCTTTGTTCTCATTGAAGGTGACTTTGCCATCCTGGAGTTCCCTTCTGTTGGATTATTTATTGACTATTTCTGTATGTCAGACACTATGTACCTTACATTCTCTAGAGAAACAGGAGAGAGAGAGAGAGAGAGAGAGAGAGAGAGAGAGAGAGAGAGAGAGAGAGAGAGAGAGAGAGAGAGAGAGAGAGAGAAATTGAGGATTGAGGGAGGGAGACTTACTATAAGAACTGGCTTACATAATTATTGAGGCTAACAAGTCCCAAAATCTGCAGTTGGAAAGCTGGAGACCCCGGAGAACCAATGGAATAGTTCTGGTCCAAGTCTGAAGGTTTGAGAACCAGGCGAGCTGATGGTTGTTGTTCCTGTACAAAGCCAAGGAGGCTCAAGACCGAGAAAGGGTCAGTATTTTAGTTTGAGTCCAAAGGCAGGAAAAGAACTGATGTCCCTCGAAGGCAGTCAGTCAGGAGGAATTGCCTGTCACTCCCAGTGGAGTCTGTCTTGTTGTTCTGTACAGGCCTCCAACTGGCTGGATGGGGCCCACTCACATTAGGAAGACAATCTGCTTTACTTAGTCTACCCATTCAAATGTTAATCTCATTCACAAAACACCATCACAGACACATCTAGAATAATGTTTGATGAAATATCTGGGTGCCCTATGCCCCAGTCAAGCTGACACATAAAAGTAACCATCATAGTTGCTTTACCTAATTTATTCCTGACGAAAACACAGCCCAAACCCTCTGAGGTAGATACTATTGGTTATTATCATCAAATTTAATGATTAAACACGTAGTTTCTGAAGTGAGATTGCCCTTGTTCAAATTTTATCTCTACCACTTACTGTATAACAATAGGCAAGTTACTTAATCTCAATTTCTTCATCTCTAAATTGGGGATGATAGCACTATATACCTTGTTGAGTAATGATGAGAACTAAAACATGTAAAACACTTAACTTTGATGACTGGAACATAGCTTAAAACTCAACAAGGGATAACTACTTTTTGTACACACAAGGAAATAACGGTTTATACAGGTTAAGATTCTTGCCCAAGGTCACACAACTAGTAAGTGGTGAAATTAGTATTTGAATTGTGCTGGTAAAATTATGCATTTTACCATTCCTCTTTACCAATGTATACTAATAGGGCAACCTATAATATAATGGTTAGGACTCTGGTATTGGACTCCATGGGTTCAAATCCTGGTTCTTTCACTTACTGAAAGAATTTTAGGCAAGTTATTCAACTTTTCTGCACCTTAATTTCCTCATCTCTAATAAGAATGAAATAGAACTTACGTCAGAGTAACTGAATTGAAGGATTTCTAGCAATATGGTCTTCATCTATGAATTTTAAGAAACAAAATTTCAAGCTCAGAAAAGGTGTAGAAGAGAGAGTTTTCCAGTTTTACGTGAATGATACTAATTGGTACTGGTTTGGTAAGTAAGATTGATGAAATCTAGAGAAGTACTGAAAGTATATTAACATATTAATAACATATTCTTAATATTATCGATACCCTTATTTTGTAAGAAATTTCTTAGGAAACATTTCTTGAGGGAGATTGAAAATGATGCTTTCATTCAGAATAATTGTATTTATCTTCAAAATGTAGTGGAACTCAGTGGGTAGGAGGTAGACGGAAGCCAAGGAGGGGTCCATACAGGATGGAAACACTAGGTTTGCTCTTTGTGAGTGTCTTGCTCATTTAATAGAAGCCATGTAAGATCCACTACTTGGAAACAAAATATGAGGTATGATCCGAAAGTATGTGAATGTTTAGATTTTTAAAAAGTGTATTACAGTAAAAGATACATTGCCATTAATCCCCCACAAAATGCCCCTCTCACTTCAAACACGCTTATCCCATAGCTCTTGCCACTTTCTGAAGCAGTTCTGGAAGTCCTCTTTTGTGACTGTCTTTACTTCATCCTCCATCATGACAGTGCTCTGTGTCACACATTGCATCTGGTATATGGCAATTTCTGTCAAATAAAAACATTACGGTGTGTCCTCATCTACCTTATTCATTGCATCTGGCACCCTGCAACTTTTGGCTCTTTCCCAAAGTCAAATGGACCATGGAAAGAAAACATTTTGAATCGATTCAGAACATCGAGGCAGCCACGACAGCGCAACTAAAGACACTCACGAAAGAGGACTTCCAGAACTGCTTCAAAAAGTGGCAAGAACGATGGGATAAGTGTGTTCAAAGCAAGGGGCAGTATTTTTAGGGGGATTAATGGCAGTGTGTCTTTTACTGTAACAATTTTTTTTTATTTAAACATTCACCATGGTGTTTGATCATGCCTTGTATTTCCTCCAGTATATAACACAAGAAGACTCAGAATTTTCGAATGTTCTATCTGATTTTTCATCTGTCAACCAAAAGTAGCTGAAAAGGCGAGAACCCTGGAGAATTGTTTCCCTACATATGCAGAATTGTTTTCCTACATATGCATTTGTTTTTAGACAAATGTGTTTGTTTGAAAGTCTAAACACCATGGAAATGGGTACCATGGAAATGTTTGGTTGGAGGGTAGAATCCCTAGAAGTGTTGACTCAATCCTTAATCCTTCTGTGTGATGGATCAAATGCCACATGCTTCAGTTTGCTGTGTGTGGGGTCTTTTAGCACAGTTTAAAATAAACAGTAATCCTGTGTGAAGGACATAGAAACTTACTGATTTTTTCCAAGAGATTGAGAGGTTGGTTGTCATCTGCCCATTGCTTATGAAAACTGAACTCCAGAGAAAATTATATTATGTCTTACTCTCCTTTTGCCCCAAATGTTTACATACACGTGAAATTAGGTTAAAATTAATACTAAGGGCAGTCTTTAAGGGGAAACATAAAATCCATGTGTAGGTTGAAGAGAGTATGGAAATGAATGGGAGAAATACAGGCTTGCCCTTTTTCCTGAGAGTAAGTGGGTGAAATCATAAGCCAATTAGGTATCATCCTCAACATTTCTATATATTCCTTATTTCCTTTTTTAATTTTGACTCCTGAAGCCGTCACTAGAAACCCATTTTCCTTACGAAGTATCTCTCTGAGTTACCTACCACCCATCTGCCTGCAACAATTTGGAATCTCCTCAAAATAGGCAATCATTATGAATATTATTATGTGAAAACTATTGGAACCAGATGAAAACTTTATGGTAAACATCAGATGGAAATGTTCTCTCTGCTATATAGTAGCAGTTATTTTATCTTACCCTTTTTATTTTCATAGAATTACAAGATTTCGTGGGTTGTTTTGTGTTTCTTTTTTTTTGGCAATTGACATGAACAAAATTTTTTTCAGAGAAAAAAATACTTGAGAAATAGGAAGCTAAGAGGGAAAATGTAATTGAGTCTGGAAACCTTTCTGTCCCTGCTAAATAAATAAGAAATGATAAGGAGTACAATGCAATAAGAGTTGAGAAATGCTGAGGTTCATGCAGACTGTTTTATTTAACTCCATTTAATTTTATTGGATTGAATTTGATAGAGACAATGTCAATGGACATGTACAAGGAGATCCGTAGTGGAATGCCTGGGGCTGTTGTATCATTCACAGGAACTCATATAAACAGAAAAGGAATGTTGAATAATTCTGAATATAATAGTGATTTTTAGATATCAAATTTCAGTTTTACAAATGCACAGAGCCAGCAGATTGAAGCAGACCTGTCACCGATATCTAGTTCTTGATTTAAATATGCTGAAAATCAAATGCATCAATATTATATTTTTTCTTTTCTTCCTTTGCCAACAGATGTTTAGAATGTTTTTCCAGTATTGCTGACCTCCCAGCTAAAAGATAGATTTCTGCTTAATTTTTAGAGGCGGAATAAACCTTAACTGGGTTTCCAGCAATGGTTAAACATCAAATGTAGGTTGCCTTTGCCTCTTTGGTGTTCTTATAGAGCTAAGCTTCCATAGCATACTTGAAGAATCAATTTACAAGCAAAAATATTTACAAAAGCTTGATTTCATGTTCTATATGAAGCCAAAAGAACTGAGACTGTTTTAGAAAAACTAAACAACATCTCAAGTGGATTATCAGAGTGAAATAAATTCAATTATGCATGCTCCTCAACAGGCTATATACTTTGACAGGTCAGTTATGCTTTGAGTGAATTTGTGCAGTAGACAGAGGTAGCATGTTCTAGTCCTATACGGTGACCACAGATTAGATTGTCAGCGTTTGTAGCAGTAACTTTTCTAATTAGCCCTTATGTGATAGGGAATTTGTAAGACCTTATTTATCTTCTAGTATTTTGTGTATTTATTTCTTTTCCTTGAAATGGCATCATTCTTGAACTTATCCATTTATAGCTGCATCTAGATTCCAATTTAGGGCAATCCAAACAGAGCTCTGAAGTGTGTTTGTGTAGATGAAGTTGAGAATTGACAATATGGATAACTGCAGTCGATAACTCAGACCTTTCAGAACTCACCCTGATGCATAAATTAACTTTTCATACTTTCATTCATCAGGTTGTTTAGGTAATTGTCAGATAGCCACTCCACTTTATGGATGTATGTTTTAATTAATCAGTACACCTACATTTCTCTATAGGTTCCTCATGGACACCCAGTAATAGACTGACTTGTCAAAGCATTAGCAAATTAGGATGGTAAAATGGTAAAAACAAACAAACAAGAATCACTGGTTTATGGAAAACTCTTGCCTCATAATTACTGTATATAAAAAGACACCCTCCTCTCAGACATATAAACAATAATTTGAGCTCTGCACCAACAAGGACATTGTCTTTATTCCTAGAACCTCTTATAATACCTGTCATACAGGGTGTGTTCAATAAATATTTGTTAAGTAAATGAACTCGATTGTGAAGAGGTTCACCGTTACCCTAGGTTTAGTTATACGCTGGTGCAAATCAAATCCCTTCCTTTCTCCTCTACTTCCAAGAGCAAGCATTTATATAGGCTGTTCCCAACTTACAGACTGGTTGTGTTTAAAAATTCAGATGGTTTAGTCATTTGAAGCCAGGAATACTTCTCTCATTTATATGTTTATTGCAAATACGGATTCAACATTCATTCTGGCCCCAGCATGATTCTAGGCTCTGGGGATACAGTGATGAACAAGATACCAAGTCCCCACTCCCATTAACTCTTAGAACAGTGCCAGGCACATGCCCAGTAATTGCTAACTATTGTTCCTAAATATTGAACCTTCTATTTTCAGGGCTGTTTAATTCAGAGCCCTTAGCTTCTGTACTGAGTTGTCAGCCTATTTCACTTCCCAAAACAAGTTCAAATGGAAGCACTAGGTATGAAAACACAGGTACTATTTTAGGTATATTCTTATCTTATTTCATTAATCTTCACTGGGCACCTGCTTTCAAAAAAGATCTTGCTCTTTTTTTTTCTTTTTTTAATTTCCTTGCTGTGTGGGCTTGGCAAGTCATGGGCCCTTCTATGTGATTTTCACCTGAAAATAATGAAGATATGATAATATTCTAATTCACACAGAGAACACAGCAGAACCTAGTAAATTAATGTTTGCATAGTACTTAGAAATCTGAGGTTAAAATTGCTAAGAGAAATGTACCGAACTATTATTGCCTCTAAAGATATGACAGACATTTTTTTTCTCTACCAAAAAGTACCTCAGTTAATTGGTGTTTGTATTTTAAAAGTTGTATGCCACTTTAAAGAAAATGTTCAATGTATGGCCAAAGGAAAAACAAATAAAGATCCTGTCATTTCGTTATTATGTGATAAAAAATTTCTAAGCAATCACTAGTTTGGGCTAAGTAAATGGCATTTAAGACCTTATGATTCACCAGTCTGGACAGATGGATGATTGCCTCTTCTTACATAAGTGACAGGTGGCAGCTCTGGTGAAATGGTATCCAAAGGTCTTCTGATTTTTACCTCCCTTCTTTAGCTGCTGTTGGCTTGAAGTAAAGTAGCAATGTGCTCTAAATCCATGAGTAAGGAAGGTTTTTGTTTATTTTATTTTTTTGGGGTGTGTGTGTGTGTGTGTGTGTGTGTGTGTGTGTGTCTTGTCAGCATTTTGGTTAACTCCATCTATTAAGTGGTCTATCTAAAATGGCAGATGATAAATGCCCCATAGCAACAGACTGTGATTTCAAACTAGGCCTGAACACACTCTTCCTAGAACAGTGATTCTTCCATGTTAACATTATATATTGTCTAGTGTGTAAAGATTGTTCTATGTGATACTTTCTCTTATCAGCAGGCGATGAAGTGTTTAAATTGTAAAATTTAAGGAAGTATCATAGCTTTCACTGTCTTGTGGCATTCCTTCTCAAAGCACTTTCAGAGGAATAAACTTCAGGTCTTATCAGAATCGATTTAATCCTGTGCCTCTTGACTGGAGGCAGTTAGCCCTTTTCTGGTTCTACTAAAATAAAATTATCATGAAGGCATCTTAAAATCACCTACCATATGTTAACACCTATCATATATTAGGCACAGTTCTGGGCATTATTGATACCATGGAGAATAAGGCAGTCTTTGGCTCACAAAGCTTCTATTTTAGTAAGGAAGACAGATAATAAGCAAATAAATATATAATATCAGGAAAGAATAAATACTATGAAGAAAGCAAAACATGGTGGGATAAGGTGAAGGTGGTAAGCTATTTCAGATATGATGGTCAGTGTAGTTGTCCTGAAAAGATATTGGCTGAGTAGAGACCGGAACAGAGAGAGACAACGTGCCAAACTCTGGAGGAAGGACTTTCCAGGACTAGGTAAAAGGTGATCCTCACGCCCTGAGCTGGA
Organism: Aselliscus stoliczkanus; assembly: GCA_033961575.1. NCBI lineage: Eukaryota > Metazoa > Chordata > Mammalia > Chiroptera > Hipposideridae > Aselliscus > Aselliscus stoliczkanus. The sequence goes on from CM066729.1 coordinate 70,126,303, forward strand.
ACTCAGCTTGGTGTGTCCCAGGAAAGAAGGGACACCTTTATGAACTTTGACAATCTTTAAATTCATGAAGAATCAGGTAGAGACTGGCCCACATGTTGTGCAATTATTTGCCTTCTACAACCCGTAGGGTTGGAGAACAGTAAGGCATCCTTAACACATGATTTCCAGTCTTAGATTTTAAGATGCCTTCATGATACTTTGATTTTAGTAGAGCCAGAAAAGGTCTAACTGCCTCTAGTCAAGAGTGACAGGACTAAATCTATTCTGGTAAGACCTGAAGTTTACTCCTCTGAAAGTGCTTTGAGAAGGAATGCTGCAAGACAGCGAAAGCACAGTGAGAGACACACAGGGTGACTGAGAGGGCAAGAAGAAAGATGAAAGCACAGCACTGTAGGTACAACTTTATTTTCAGCCTTCCTGTACTGCAAAAGCATCTGCCCTTGCAGTCACCTGTGGGCACCTCCCACCTATTGGTTTACCTGACCTTCTTAGATGCATGAATATGAGGGCTGTCTGTTTTAACGTTGTAAAGCATAATGATGTTCTGCCTCTGGAAATCTTGGATTCTTCTGAAAGTACTGACCTTTCTTATGTTATGTCAGCCTTTCTTAACAAGTGTTATGAAGATTTAAGAAAAAAAATTAAACCCCATTTTTAAACATACTTACAAGTTGCTATCTCCTTAATGGAGGCCTATGACAAACCATTTTCTAAAATACAAAATCAGACCCTGTTTCAGAATTTTGTGTATTGCGTGTTCACAGTCTCCAATACCTCCTTTGGTATTGGAACGTGAAAAATGAATTAGGCCCCTTACCGTGTTTTGCCCTTAAAAGACTATTTAAAGCCTCAGACTTGAACTCCAGGTACGTAGAGCAGCTGGGTGAGGTCTGTAAGTGACACTGCAGTTGTGAAGTGCAGTTTGAATTTCTGCTTTATTTATGCACATACTCCCATCATTTACTCTGCCTTTACACAAGTAATTGAAAAAAATAATTATTCAGTAGCTATTGTAGTCTCTTATGAAAGACTGTGTTTGCTTAGGGTATATCACAAGCTGCTGTGTAGAATTGGAAGCCATGATAGGAGTATTTGTAGATAGCATGATCCCTGAAGGATAGCTATAGATTCTAAAGAAGAAAAAATGTCATAAGAGGTCATCTAAAATTTCCCTGTAAGTCAGCAATTTGAGTAATAAAAACACATAAATTCTGAAACAAAAATATTACTGTTTTTTTTCCTAAAAGTTTACTACTTCTCCCCCAAATTAAAGAAAGGGGAAATGGGGAGAGAGGGAGGGTCAGAGGAAAGGGAAAGAAGGAAGGGAGGGAGGGAGTGGGGAGAAAGGAAGGGAGGGAGTATGCTTCTCTTAGCACATACAACGCTTCTGTTAAATTCTTCAGACATTTTCTGTTTTTAAAAAATATTGTTTTGTGTCATTATACAACCTTGAAAATTTAAACAAATGTAATTTTTATTTTTAATAATGGTAACTCAAATTTCATGTGAGATCGCACCAGCTCTCTAATATAACTAAGTTTATGGCTTTCTTATGCACTTCAAGAATATCCATGATGGGGGCCAGACGAGTGGCTTAGTTGGTTAAAAGTTGGCTTAAGAGTTCAATCTCTGAGCAACAGGGCTGCTGGTTTGATTCCCACATGGACCAGTGATGCTGTGCCCGAGCTGAGCTGTCGCTGAGCTGCCAGTAGGTGGCAGAATGGCTCAGCTGGTGTAACAACAAGATTGTTTGTTCGATGGTGGGTTATGCCCACCCACAACTAAGACTGAACTTAGCACCTTGAGCTGAGCTGCCACCCGGATGGCTCAGTGGATAGGGTGTGCGCTCTTAACAAGGCTGCCGGGTTCGACTCCCGAATGAAATGGTGGCTACACCCACCTGCAACTAAGATTGAACACAGCACGTTGAGCTTAGAGGCCATGAGCTGCTGACAGGAAGCCAGATGGTGACTGGCGCCCTCCACAACGAAGATGGAAGAGCAACAACTTGTCTTGTCCCCTCCCCCAATTCCCCAACACTGTTCCCCTCCCCCAATTCCCCAATAAAATCTAAAAACAAATGCTTCTCTAAGGTGAGAAAGACATTTATAAAAAATAAAAATAAAAAAGCCTATCCATGATGTATAGTTAATAGTTTTTGTTGTTGTTTTTTTAGATAACTGCTAGGACACCTCCACAGTGATGCTGCAGTGGCTGGTGTCTGTAGTAAAAGTAGATGCCACCAAGTAATGAAGTTACATGATATTTTTTGTGTAATTTGTCTAAAACAGTTCATGAGAGAGAAGTTTGTTTTAGCTGAATGTGCAAAGTGATGAAGGACTGATGTGTCTGAAGGAAAAGGTTGTAAAGCAAAGGCTGAATGTACACTTTGCAAGCTACAGAGCCTGTCTGCACTGCACAGGTATTCTAGAAGGCTCACACAGAACTTTATGATTGGGAATGTGTACTTGAGATTAGACTAGTGGCTCCTAAAGCAAATATGATAGCCCATGATTTCTTTTAACATCAGAAGAAGGAAAAAAAAACACCCACAAGTAGAAACTGCAGGTGCTCCCTTTTTATTACACTATGTAAAGGGAAAATGTAAAATGGACAAGCTTTCGACAATCATGTTCTCTTCATCAAGCTGTTATTGTTATTTTAGTGAGTCCACTAAAAAGAATTATCTAGAGCTTCTTGTTCTTACTTCTTTGTGTACTTGATGAATGTGATTATCATTTTTACCTCATGTATTTAAACCCCTCTGCCATAATCCCATATTCTGCCTAAAAGCCATGTCTGTGAGAGCTGCGCTCCCTTCCCTGCAGTAGTTTTTGGGGCTATGACTGCATTTAAGCAGGTGCAGTAAATGCATGTTTGGTGATTTTTCACTGTTGTGTGCAAGTGCAAACGCCTGACATAATTAAGCTGATGTTAATAGAGACTATTAGTAAAATAAGCTTGTTTTATGAATGAAGACCTTACATTCATTCAACGTAGCCTTTCTATGACAAATGCACTGCATTCACTTATGTAGCCCAACACTGTGTGGCATTTGTCAGGCTACCTTCCAGAGTTTTCCATTAGCTGTCTTCTAATTCCCTTCTCATGGTCTGTAAAGGGAATCCGATTTTATTTTTAAATTGAACAAAGGCATTGCCCTGGCACCACAAGGGCCAGTGATTGTCAGAATCACGAGAAATCTTTAGTTAATTTTGGTCCTGAATTGTTTTTAGTCCAGTGTTTTTCTCACTTTAGAATAAAAAGTATCCTTTTCAAAATGGCCACCATACAGGGGAGGAGGGAGTGAAGGAGAATAATAAAGAACAGTGGCAACTGAGTTGATGCTGTATAAATAAGCACATTTGCTGTGCCTCTGTTCTGCAGTTTTTATGTCCCACTGATGAGAGAACTGGTTTGAGATGTAAATTGCTTCCCTTTGATTGAACCAGGGAGGAGATGTCATGTAACTCATCTCATCAGCATAGAGCATTGTGAGCCTTTGGTGAATTATAAGATAGCAGAGCTAGGAAGAATTCCTTAACCTCTCCCTGCAGCCCTGTTCCCATGTTTAACAACGACAAAAGGCAAGTGCTTCCCTTCGCTTCCCCGACTACCTTCTGTGGTTTGTGCTCATTTCTTCTGATCCTGTCCTTAAATAGTTCATAAAGGAGCACTGGAAATCGCCACTGTGTTAACCTGCCATGTGTATCCTGTACATTAAAATATCAAGTAGTGGGAGGTTTATTTGTTTGCTCATTTGTTTTAGGTAGAGAGCATTTAAAGGATTCTAGGGAAAAAATGAGAAAGGGGATGAAGAAATGACCTGAAGGCAGCATTTTCCATAAATTGTTTAGATTGAGGGTAAACCTGGAGTGGCTGGCAGCTCTACGTAAAACAGAATGGAGGAAGAGGTAGGCGTAGAGGTGGAAGTGGGGGTAGGAACTCACTGTGACATCCATGAGATGGTGTGCTATATGAGCAATTAGTAAATGGATTTAAAACAAAAGAATTGGAAATAGGCCTGCAATCAATCTAGCCTGGTATCTCAACAAACCAGGAACTTTTCTTTTTTTTTTTTTTATAAGAAATTCAAGGCAGATATCACAGCCCTATCATGACAGCACGGCCTTTTCTTCCTCCCCTTCTATTAAATCTACATTTTGAAGGTGGATGGTGCTGACTCATAAATTAAATTGGAGTAATACATACAGTGTATATATATTTCTGTCACTTTGTCTCAAATTAAACACGAACCTTCTCCCCTGACAAGATGATAGAAAAGTTAATTGCTCGCCCTGGCTTTAAATTGGAATTTGAATTTGCAAAATGCTAAAGGTTTATGAGATCTAAATCATGAGGAGCTTAAATTACATTCCTGTGATAAAATATTAATAAATCAATTAAAACATAAGCCGAGTATAATATTACTTTTTTTTTTGTAGGAACCTTGAACACAATAATTCATTAGGGTGTAGTGCAGTAACAATTATTGTATCTTTTTTTAATTTTCTTTTTATTAGTTTTTTTTTTGTGTGTGTGATAAATACATCATCAGATAACATTCCACACGGTGGATTAGCATTACCCCAGTCCAGCATCCAGAAATTTTGCTGTACCCCTAAATGAGAGCTCACAGTCTAAATTGTCTGCTGTTACTTATCCTTGTTAGCATCAGCTGCCTCTTTTACTGAAGGAGTATTTTCCTCTTGGGAACATCTGTTCAATGCCAACTCGGCCATTTTGTGGTTTCTGAATCTCTCCCCTAAAAATGGGCATAATCATAATACTACCTCAGAACTGGCATGAGGATCAAATTAGATAATATATGTGGAAACCATTTGGAGATAGTAAAGCACCATCAAATGTTAATTATTACTGTCATAAATTGGGGAATTTTTATTTTCAAAAGAGTTTTTAGACATCGCTTAGTAACCAAACCCCTCATATTAAATATGAAGAATCAGAGGTCCAGAGAGTTTAATTCACTTGTCTGAGGCCACACAGCTATGCAGTGAAACTGCTGAAGCTAAAAGTCAAGACCCCCCAAATCCCAACTTAAGGTGTTTTCCAATCTCTACCCTAAATGTCCCTACAAAAATACTTGGAAGGTTACGTCAAGTTTAGTATGTTATTTACTCTCTCCACATTGTTTTCTCTTTGATGCTGGTTTTTATTTTTGACTAACTAAACATTGGTGATTTTTACGATAATTTTCTAAGGGGCCTGGTGGCACAAACACATATCCCCTCAGCTGTCAGAAAGGGGTTCATGTGGCTAAGGAGATACTGCCTTGTCCTGCTGCTCCCCAAATGAGGAATCAGCAGTATGTCTTCCTTTCCTACTGAGTTCTGGTGAGGGAAGACAGTAGCCTTACTTTTTCAAAATGTTTCTTCCATGTAATGATGAATAGGGATTCACCCACCGCCATTTTTATCTCCTTTACCTCCCTCCTGCTCTCTGGCCCTAGCTGGCAGTTTTCCTACCCCACACCCTTCCACCCCCAAGTCCCAGGAATTACCGGGATTTGCTTTTTATTTATTTTGAAAATAAAGAGAACCTCCTCTTTAATACCAAACAAGCCTTTCCCAAATAATAGTACTTGGAAATGAATAGATATGTTTCTTACTCTGATGCTGAGATAACTCTAGCTCAACCAAACATCAGCAGATGAGAGAATAAGAGACTGAGTTGCTAATCCTGTTTTTCCTGGTGGCATGGGATGTGATATCTGACAAGTTTTCATCATTCCACTTTTGTTTCCTCTTCTTGCCCACAGTAATAACAAGATCAATCTAACTAGTGTTTTGAGGACTTCCATTAAATGATTATGAAATGTTTGCAAAATGATAAAGGATTATATAAATTTTGGATAATAATATTTTCTGATCTTCTATGAATGAGCTCAGGCAGAGTGGGCACATTCTGTGGAATCCATGGCATTCATGTGCATAATTATTACTTAATGGTGGTACAGATTTTACAGAATATTCTGTGCATTGCGCACAGAGGCAATATGGTCTCTGTCCTGAAGGCTTAAGAGTAGGATATATTATTTTACAAGAGGAAAAAAAGAAGTTAATTCAGAAAAAAAACTTAACTGAAACAGAGAAACTATTGGAACTCTAAGGTTAGTCATGAACATTAAAAAAAAATTTAAGGAAAAGTAGATTCTATGGTGGCATTTCAAATAAAGAGAAGTGGTTTATGAATAAAAAAGCTATTGATCAAAGTACGACAAAATATCAGTTGTCAAGTATGATAAAACCCCGATTAAGAACAAGAAACTAAGGCAAGGCAAATGAGATTTGATAAAATCCAAGAACTTTACATATTATATAACCCTTCAGGGTATCTTTGATTTTGGAATCCATGTATTGAGCCCATACTATGTACGAGACCTTATGTAGATAAGATCTAATTTTTTTTCCTCATAACATTCATTTTGCAGATAAGGAAACCAATTTAGGGACATTAAATGATGAGCCCAAGGACAAAGAGCCAGTATCCAAACCAGATGTGACTCCAAAGCTTCTTTCTCTTTTCATTACTCTGGACTACCTTTCACAGCAGATATAAGGCAGCAAGAAACACCACAAAAAAGAACTATAAAAATGTGCTGGAGAAGAAGAAGTAGGGATAGAGGAAGTGTTGTTCCTGGAGGCAGGCTCACTGAAAGCAATCATCAGTAAAATGGCAGCTCAGATCTTAGCTGAACAATTAGGAAAAGCACATAAAAGGATCACGAAAGCACATCATATTCTGTAGGATAAACTGCCCCATATACCTATATTATCTTTGACAGTATTGTAATACCTTATTTTTATCTGGATCATATTTTATTATTAGATACATACATTTCTGGTTGTTTATTCATTTACAAAACACTTGTTATCTATTATTTCGTTTGCTACTCACAGAAAACCTATATTGTAAGAAAAGAAGTATTGCTATTCCCATTATACAGATGAGAGAAATGAGGCTTAGGTAGTTTAAATGATTTACTAAAATTTTACTAATAATAAATGGCAGAGAGAGCTTATGAATCCCAAACTTCTCACTCTAGTGTACTTTCACTATATCAAGTCATTTCTTTGTTTTAGAAAATAGAAAATAATTATAAAGATTTCCATCTTAATATTTAAAAGAAAATAGTTTAAACAGTTAAGTAGAAAATTTACTTCCTCCTGTTGTTCTCCTTTTACAGAAAAATAAAATGAGGCATTTCTGTAGCAAATTCTTGAGATGAGAGCAACTCAAACATAACTCTATCATTCACCCACATGAGGTAATTTTGCAGGTATTAGTAGGAGTCCTATATCTTCCTTCCCATATCTAGATTACATTGTCATTCTATAACCCTAGTTTCATTTCATAGCTTCATATGGAAGTCTAAGGTTTAATCTAAGGTTTAAAGTCCCCTATTTAAATGCAAATATGTTTATGAAAGGAGACATGCAATAGCCAATAATATAAATGCTTAGTTGGCACTTTCCATGGAGTAGCCCAGTTTTGGGAACAAGGACGGCCAAGCACTTAATTGAGGGCAGGGTTGGAGAGCAGCTAATAAGTAAAGTTCTGTTTTTGCCAATTAAGAGGACATAGATGAAAAATCAAATGCAATTCTGCTTTATGTCTTCTTATGGAAAAAAACAATCGAACCAATGAGATACATAAAAACCCTCTTTCCTTAGAAGGTAGTCAAATCACAAACCATGGAACGCTGTGACATTTAGACCAAGTCAAAGGGGATGTTGACAGTATGTTAAACCAATGGAGTAGGCAGAACCTTCCAAAATGGATGGAATGACCCTGAGGGACACATGCTACAATTGCCTACAGGGGACAGGACAGTCTGAGGTAATGGGTAGCCTATGGATGTGTTCTTGCCTTATGTTATAACAGAAGTTAACAGAAGAGCTGTCAGTGAATGAGAAATAACACCAGCCTGCCACATGTACCAGAACCAGGATGTGAGGGTACAAGGTGGAGATAATAAACCACATCAGCTTGTGCCAGGTTGATCACATTCAAGAGAAGAAATAGAACCACTGAATAGTGACTCATTAGATGTGTAATGTGCAGGACTTCTTGCACATCCTGTAGGGTTCCTCCTAACCCAAGCAAGGAAGTCAGTGAGAAGAGGTGTGTATTCCTGGAGCAATGTGCACATTGGGGTTGGAGAGAAAGGGTATAATGAACCAGCAAATACAGCACCAAAGGATGTTCCCTCCTGCTCCGATTCACTCCCCCAGCCTCTTCTATTCACCTGATAAAATTAACTCATTAAAAAATAAGCAGAGGGCTGGCCAAGTGGCATGGTGGTTAAGAGCTGGCTTGGGATGCCAGCGGCCCCGGTTCGGATCCCGCATATGAGGGCCAGTGACACTGCCCTCACAAAAAAAAAAAAAAAAAAAAAGCAGTAAGGCTGGCCAAGTAGTGCATTGGTTAAGAGTTGGCTTGGGACCCCATCTCTGAGCAGGAGGGCCCTGGTTTGGATCCCAGATAGAGGACTAGTAATGCTGTGCCCTCTACAGCTAAGATGGTGAACAACAGCTCGACCTGGAGCTGGGCTGCCACGAGTCACCAGCAACAGCGTAGGCTGCAGTGGAACTGGCCGGCAGCTGGCATGCGCTTTTGTGAGTTGCTGTGAGCCACATGGGCAGCCATCCAATGACTGGCGAGCAACTGCCTCACCCAGAAAGAACACAATGATAATAACTACATTGGCCAGTGAAGCGATGTCCTCCACAGCTAGGCTGAAGAACAAAAGGACAGCAACTTGTCTGTTCCCCTTCCCCAATTCCCCAACATTGTTCCTTCCCCCAATTCTCCAATAAAATCTTAAAAAATAGGAAGAAGAAGCAGTAATCACACAGGAACCAGCATTGGACCCATGCTAACCTAATTATAAAACAAAAGTAACATAAGGAAAAGCAGATCAGTATATTTATCAGAAAATAATATGTGTTTTTCCTAGTGGCAAACAAATAGAAGCAACTGTGGCCTCTTTAAAATAAGGGGTCAAGAGGGGAAGAAGATGTGGAGGTGGAGACAGTGATATTGATGATCCTGAGCCTGTGCAGATTTAGGTTAATGTGTATGTTTGTGTCTTAGTTTTTAATAATAAAAAAGTAAATTAATTAATTAATTAATTAATTAAATAAAAAAAGAGTTCAAATTATATCTATAGGATCCAAGAGATAAGACAACAAAAAGAGACATGAAATGAGTTGTAAGGGAATAGAAAAAAAATAAAACTATTATAGAACTAAAAGCCATATTAGTTGCAGAAAAGAGCAGAAGGAAAGAACTTCTAACAATACCACCAGAATTGTGAATGAGAAAAATCAAACAAAATTAAAAATTTAAAAATAACTTAAAATGATGTGATAAAATAATCATCATGATTTACAACTTATATTTAGGATAAACATATTATCTCCATAATAAATCAGAGCCCCTGAAAATTGATAAAACCAACAACTCAGTTGGAAAATTGGCACAGAACATTCAAATGGCTCTAAACATATTAATAGATATTCAACACATACATAAGAGAAATAAAGATTAAAATATGCATGATAAAAGAAATGCAAATTTGAAATACACCAAGATGCATTTTCATCCATCAGAATGCCCAAAATAACTGCAAATGGAGATAAATTTTATAATTTCTAACAAAACAACAAATGCATATACTTTTTGACCCATCTATTCTGGTTTTAAGAACTTATCCACATGAGTAAAATAATATATGCACAAGATTGTTCACTATGGCGTTGTTTGTTGTTGGCAAAATTGGAAACAACCTAAATGTTTGTCAATAGGGGATTAGAGTAATTAACTATTGGATAGCCATTGGCATATGTATTTTATTTTATTTATTTTTTATTTTTTTTTTTTATGATTATGCACATTTTATTTTATTTTATTTTATTTTATTTTTTTTTTTTAAATTTTATTTTATTTTTAATTAGTTTCAGGTGTACAACACAGTGCAATAGTTATACATTTTACCCCTCAAAGTGACAACCCCCCCACCCCCAATAGTTTCAGGTGTACAACACAGTGCAATAGTTATACATTTTACCCCTCAAAAGTGACAAACCCCCCACCCCCAATACACCACCCCACACCCCCCCATATCATATATATCTATTACTCTTCCTCTGACTCTGTTCCACAGTATAATCCACATCCCGTGACTATCTATATATATTCAATTACAGTAGGTATACCACCTCCACTTTAGTAATACAGTGCAGTGATCAAACCTCTACTCCATCCATGAAATGGTCTCCCTAACAAGACTTATGATCATCTGACATTCCACAGAATATTTACAACATTATTAATTATATTCCCCAAACTGTTTTTCCTATCCCAGTAGCAATATTGTAGTTGCCTATTTTTGCTGTCTAATCCCTTCCCCTTCTCCCTCATTCCCATTCCTCTCCAAATTAGCAACCCTGATTTTTCCTCTATATCTATGAGACAGTTTCTGTTTACTTTGCTCATTCATACAGTTTTTCATATTCCACATATAAGTGAGATCATATGGTATTTGTCCTTCTCTGACTGACTTATTTCACTCAACATTATAGTCTCTAGGTCCATCCATATCATTGCAAATGGCACGATTTCATTCTTCTTTATAGCGGAGTAATACTCCATTGTATAAATATACCACAGTTTCTTAATCCAGTCATCTACTGACATTTAGGTTGTTTCCAAGTCTTAGCTATTGTAAATTGTGCTGCTATGAACATCGGGGTGCATAACTTTTTTTGAATAAGTGTCTTGGTTTTTTCAGGATAAATACCTAGGAGTGGAATTGCTGGGTCAAAAGGTAGCTCTATTTCCAGTTCTTTGAGATACCTCCATACTGACTTCCATAGTGGCTGCACCAATCTGCAGTCCCACCAACAGTGCAGCAGGGTCCCCTTTTCCCCACAGCCCCGCCAGCACTTGTTGTTTGTTGATTTGTTGATGATAGCCATTCTGACTGGAGTGAGGTGGTATCTCATGGTGGTTTTTATTTGCATTTCCCTAATGACCAGTGAGGTTGAACTTTTTTTCATATGCCTGTTGGCCATCTGTATGTCCTCTTTAGAGAAATGTCTCTTCATATCTTCTGCCCATTTTTTAATTGGGTTGTTTGTTTTTTTGGTGTTGAGTTTCATGAGTGTTTTATAAATTTTGGATATTAACCCCTTATCAGATATATCGTTGGCAAATATATTCTCCCATTCAGTAGGCTTCCTTTTTGTTTTATTAATGGTTTCCTTTGTTGTGAAAAAACTTTTAAGTCTGATATAATCCCATATGTTCATTTTTTCTTTTACTTCCCTTGCCCGTAGGGATGTATCAGTAAAAATATTGCTCCGGTAATGTCTGCAAATGTACTCCCTATATTTTCATTTAGGATTTTTATGGTTTCAGGTCTTACATTTAAGTCTTTAATCCATTTTGAATTTGTTCTTGTATAAGGCGTAAGGAGATGATCCAGTTTCATTTTTTTGCATGTGTCAGTCCAATTTTCCCAGCACCATTTATTGAATAGACTATCTTTACTCCAGTGTAAATTCTTGCTTCCCTTGTCATAGATTAACTGTCCGTAAATGCTTGGATTTATTTCTGGGCTCTCTGTTCTGTTCCACTGATCGATGTGCCTGTTTTTATGCCAATACCAAACTGTCTTGATTACTGTGGCCTTGTAGTAGGTTTTGATGTCTGGTAGCGTGATCCCCCAACTTTGTTTTTATTCCTCAGAATTGCCGAGGCTATTCTGGGTCTTTTATGATTCCATATAAACTTTAGGATTATATTTTCTATTTCTGTGAAAAATGCCCTTGGTAGTTTGATAGGAATTGCATTGAATCTATATATTGCTTTAGGCAGTATGGACATTTTAACTATATTAATTCTTCCTATCCATGAGCATGGTAGGTGTTTCTATTTATTTGTATCTTCTATGATTTCTTTCTTCAATGTCTTATAATTTTCTGAGTACAGATCTTTCACTTCTTTGGTTAAATTTATTCCTAGGTATTTTATAGTTCTTGACGCAATTGTAAATGGGACAGTTTTCTTAATTTCTGTTTCCATTAGTTTATTATTGGTATATGCAAATGCCACTGATTTCTGAACATTGATTTTATATCCTGCTACTTTACTGAATTCGTCTATCAGTTCCAATAGTTTTTTGATGGAGTCTTTGGGGTTCTCTATATACAGTATCATGTCATCTGCATATAATGACAATTTTACTTCTTCCTTGCCAGTTTGGATGCCTTTTATTTCTTTTTGTTGTCTGATTGCTGTGGCTAGAACTTCCAGCACTATGTTGAATAAAAGAGGAGAAAGTGGACAGCCTTGTCTTGTTCCTGATCTTAAGGGGAATGGTTTTAGCTTTTCCCCATTGAGTATGATGTTAGCTATAGGTTTATCATATATGGCTTTTATTATGTTGAGATATGATCCCTGTATTCCCACTTTGCTAAGGGTTTTTAACATAAATGGCTGTTGGATTTTGTCAAATGCTTTTTCTGCATCTATTGAAATGACCATGTGATCTTTATCCTTCATTTTGTTGATGTGGTGTATCACATTAATTGATTTACGGATGTTGAACCAGCCTTGCGCACTAGGGATGAATCCCACTTGATCATGATGTATGATCTTCTTAATATATTGCTGAATTCTGTTTGCTAATATTTTATTGAGAATTTTTGCATCTATATTCATCAGGGAGATTGGCCTGTAGTTTTCCCTTTTTGTGATGTCTTTATCTGGTTTTGGAATCAGGGTGATAGAGGCTTCATAAAAAGAGTTTGGGAGCCTTCCCTCCTTCTGGATTTTTTGGAATAGTTTGAGAAGAATAGGTGATAGTTCTTTTTTGAATGTTTGATAAAATTCACTTGTGAAGCCGTCTGGTCCAGGGCTTTTGTTTTTTGGGAGCTTGTCAATTACTGATTCAATTTCCTTGGTAGTAATCAGGGTATTTAGATTTTCTGTTTCTTCTTGCGTTAGCTTTGGAAGGTTGTATGCTTCTAGAAAATTATCCATTTCATCCAGATTGTCAAATTTGTTGGCATATAGTTGCTCATAGTAATTTCTTAGAATTTTTTGTATTTCTGTGATGTCTGTAGTCATTTCCCCTCTTTCATTCCTGATTTTGCTAATTTGAGTCCTCTCTCTTTTTTTTTTTTTGATGAGCCTGGCTAGAGGTTTGTCAATTTTGTTTATCTTCTCAAGAAACCAGCTCTTGGTTTCATTGATCTTTGAATTGTTTTTCTGTTCTCTATATTGTTTATTTCTGCTCTGGTCTTTATTATCTCCTTTCTTGTACTCCCCTTAGGCCTCTTTTGCTGTTCTTTTTCCAGTTCCCTTAGGTGTAAGGATAACCTGTTGATTTGAGATTTTTCTTCCTTCTTTAGGTAGGCCTGCACTGCTATAAACTTCCCTCTTAGGACTGCTTTCGCAGCATCCCAGAGATTTTGGGTCGTGGTGTTTTCATTTTCGTTTGTCTCGAGGTATCTTTTGATTTCCTCCTTGATCTCATTTGTGACCCACTCACTATTTAATAGCATATTGTTTAGCCTCCATTTATTTGTCAGCTTCCCGGATTTCTTCTTATAATTGATTTCTAGTTTCATAGCATTGTGGTCAGAGAATACAGTTGAAATGATTTCAATCTTCTTAAATTTATTGAGACTTGTTTTGTGGCCTAACATGTGGTCTATCTTAGAAAATGTTCCATGTGCACTTGAAAAGAACGTATATTCTGTAGCTTTGGGATGAAATGCTCTGAAAATGTCTGTTAAATCCAGCTGGTCTAATGTGTCATTTAAGGTCGCTGTTTCCACATTGATTTTCTGTCTGGAGGATCTGTCCATTAGTGACAGCGGGGTGTTGAAGTCCCCTACTATGATAGTGTTACTGTTGATCTCTGTCTTTATGTCTGACAATATCTGTTTTATATATTTAGGGGCTCCTATGTTAGGTGCATAGATGTTTACTAGAGTTATGTCCTCTTGTTGGATCGATCCCTTCATTACTATGAAGTGTCCTTCTTTGTCCTTTGTTATATTCTTCAATTTAAAGTCCATTTTATCTGATATAAGTATCGCTACTCCAGCTTTTTTCTCAGTACCATTTGCATGAAATATTTTACTCCATCCCTTTACTTTCAGCCTGTATGAGTCTTTGGATCTGAGGTGAGTCTCTTGTATACAGCATATGCTGGGGTCTTGCTTTCTTATCCATTCAGCCACCCTATGTCTTTTTATTGGAGCATTTAATCCATTTACATTTAATGTGATTATTGATAGGTGTGTATTTATTGCCATTTTGTTATTTGTGTTCGTAGTCTTTCATAGGTTGTTTTTCTCTTCTACTTAAAGAAGCCCTTTTAGCATTTCCTGCAAAGCTGGCTTGGTGGTAATGAATTCCCTTAACTTATTTTTTTCTGCAAAGCTCCTTATCTCGCCTTCGATTTTAAATGATAACCTTGCTGGATACAGCAATCTTGGTTGTAGGCCTTTATTTTTCATCACTTTGAAAACCTCCTGCCACTCTCTTCTGGCCTGCAAAGTTTCTGTAGAAAAGTCAGCTGATAATCTTATGGGGTACCCTTGTAAGTAACTTGCTGCCTTTCCCTTGCTGCTTTAAGGATTCTGTCTTTGTCCTTAACCCTTGCCATTTTCACTATAATGTGTCTTGGAGTGGGCCTGTTTGGAATCATCCTGTTTGGAACTCTCTGCACTTCCTGGGCTTGTATTTCAATGTCCTTTGCCAGGTTAGGGAAGTTTTCAGACATTATTACTTCAAATATATTCTCAATCCCTTGCTCCCTCTCTTCTCCTTCTGGTACTCCAATGACCCTTAGGTTATTGCGTCTGATGTTGTCCCCCAGCTCTCTTAAACTATTTTCCATGTTTTTCATTCTTTTTCTTTTTGTTGTACCGCATGGGTGATCTCTGCTATTTTGTCTTCTAAGTCACTGATTCGATTTTCTGCTTCATCCAGTCTGCTAGTGATTCCATCAAGTTTGTTATTTAATTCAGTAATTGTGTTCTTAAGTTCTAGCTGGTTGCTTTTCATGATTTCTCTATCCTTCTTTATATTTTCATTAATTTCCTTGAACATTCTAATAATTAGTGTTCTGAACTCTGTCTCCGATAGGTTGGTTACCTCTATTTCCTCTATTTCCACAGATTCAGGAAGTTTCTTCTGTTCTTTTATTTGTGTTATGTTTCTTTGTCTCCCCATTCTGGCTTACTCTTTGTGTTTGCTTCAATATAACAGATAGATCCCCCAGATTTCTCAGTCTTTTCTGGGTAAACTTATATGGTGTGTGTCCTTTATATTTGAATTACTCAGTCTCCCTATTCTCCTGTGCTTGTATCTGAGGTGTTCCTTGTGTCGTGCGTCCTCACTTGTTGAAGTTTTAGTTTTGATTACTTTTGGTTTGTCAGTAGGTGGGATTGACTCCCAGATTGATTAGCTGTGAGGATCAGCAGCGTCTGCAGATTATGAGCTGCTGTGAGAGGATTGACCCCTCTGATGAAACTTGGACCCTATGGGTCTTAGTACCTGTAGTAACTTCTTTTTGGGTGTGACTCTTGTATGTCAAACCCAGAAATGCTCTGGTTTTATCTAAAGTTGGCCTCCGGGTATGATGATTCGTGTGTCTGTTTGTTTGGACCCACTGCTGCAGAGTGATTTTAGAGCATAACAGATCAACAAGAACAACCTCCGCAGCCACCAAAGGAAACCAAATGCTCGCACAATTAAAAACAACCAACCATCAAACTACAGTCAACTTGTACAGAAATATCAATCATACTAATGAAGAAAACAAACAGAAACAAAACAAAAACCACATACTCAATAATAACAGAAGAGGAAACAAAATAAAATACAATATCCTAAAATAAAAAATAGAATAAACATGAGAAACCGATTAGCTATACCTAAAAAATAAAAAATAAAAATATACTAAAATAATAATAAAAAAAGTAAGAAAAATTTAAAAAATAAAATTTGCAGAAAAAAGGAAAAGAGGAAAAGTATAGCAGTGAGAAGAATAAATAAAATAAGAGAGAAAGTGAGGGTGGGGAAAAAAGAAAAAGAAAAGAAAGAAAAAGAAAAAGAAAAAAGGAAAAAAAATATATATATATATTTGTCTACACACCCATATATATGGACATATATTCACCTATATACACCTATATATATATGCCTATATTAAAAACTACAATATGATTATAATGAAATAGAAATAAAAACCAAAAACAACCAAGATAAGCAGCCAATAAAGGGAAAACAAAACAGAATAAAACCAAACAAACCAAAAATACCCGTGCTGGTCTAGGCTAAAGTCCACCAAGCTCTCTTCAGTTTGTCTGCTGTACAAAAATTCCTGTGCGTCTTGTGGGAACAGTAGGCCACCTGATGCCTAGCGTGATCCTGGCACTGCAGGTTTGCTGTACTTGAGTGTGGTTGTGACGTGTGATTGGTGGTTTTTACAAAGTCACTGCCTTTTTGCTTTTGCCTGTCCCAAGGCAGGCTGCACCCCCAAAGGCTCAATGAGTGTCTCTGGGCACCCTTTGGGTTGACAGCCGTGGAGAATTAAAGAATTCCTCACTACCAAAAGCCTGCTGCTAAGAATCTGTTAATTAGTGCCTCAGCAGATGAACCTGCCCTGCCTCCCAAGCCTTGCCTAAAGGTGGGGGCGGGGTGGGTAGTCTCACTCTGCTGCCTTTACTGGGTGGAAATTCTCAACCCCCTGCAGGTAAGGATATCTTCCTAGTCTGCCCCTATTGCTCCCTTCAGGAGTCAGTTTAAGACTGTCTTGGCGGGGGACAAAGTTTGTGGGAGTGGGTGAGTTATTGGGTTTTTTTTTTTTTTGCTTTCTGTTCAAGAGTAGAAAAAGGGAACAAAAATAAAAAACATAAAAATAAACAAAGCCACAGTTCCAACACTGTTTCAAGCTAAGGCCTTTGCCTCTTATGCTCCAGCGGAGTTCCTGCTGCTGTCCCAAAGGGTCTGCCGGGATTTAGGGAATTGCGCGCACCCTACCGTGTGGCCAAGATCCCCGCTCCACGTCTCTCGGGGACCTGCGTCTCCACCCGGCGCACTGCTTGTCTGAGCGAGTCCTCTTTTTCCCCTGCTCCCGGGTTCCAGGCTTCTGCCTCGGAGCCGGCGCGCCCGCGCGGATCTCCTGCTGCTCTCCCAAACGGTCTGCCGGGATTTAGGGGACTGCGCGCACCGTGCCGCGTGGCTCCGATCCCCGCTCTGTCTCTCCGATCCCCGCTCTGTCTCTCCGGGATCTGTGACTCCGGCCGGCGCGCTGCGTCTCCGCGCGCGAGTCCTGTGTTTCCCCTGCTCCCGGGTTTAAGGCTTCTGCCTTGGAGCCGGCGCGCGCCCGCGCCGTTCTCCTGCTGCGCTCCTGGAGGGACTGCCGCCGGGGTTCAGGGGACTGCATGCACCTTTCCACGCGGCTCCGATCCCCGCTCCGTCTCTCCGGGACCTGCGTCTCCGCCCAGCGCGTGCTGCTTCTCCGCGGGCGAGTCCTCTGTTTTCCCCTGCTCCCGGGTTTCAGGCTTCTGCGCTCCGCGGGACCCGGTGGGCACAGACTGATCCCTGAACCGGGAGGGTGCAGGGACTGATCTTGCCCTGCCGCTGCGGGGCTCTGCACCCTGCTTCCTGGGGACCCGGTGAGCCGCGGGTGCAGCTCGTACCTCTGCACAGTCGTCTCCTCTCTCTCCTCCCGCACTTGCCTGGCCTGAGGCTTCTGCCTCAGACTGCAAACCAACGCGCTCTTGCTGAACTCTAGGTGGGCCGCGGGCCGCAGGGAGCGAGCCGGGGCAACACTCACCGTGACTCAGCAGCCGCGGGTGCGGGCTGCACCTCACGCGTCTCGCCGCCTTCTTCCCCTACTCGCCCGGCCTGCCCACCTTCCAGCAATCCTTGTGTGGAACTCTTAGTCGCTCTGTGTGATGAGTAGATGTCTCTTTGAAGCGTATTAGAAGTTCAAATTGTGGATATTTCCAGGGGAGATTTCATGGAGCCCTCCTCACAGCCGCCATCTTGCCCCTTGGTCTTCTGGCATATGTATTTTAAATGAAAAATGCAAGATGTGGAGCAGTGTGCATAATATAAAAATATACACATGAAGAACATATTTTTGTTTTTATTGGCATATCTGTTTTTAAAAAAGCAAACAAACTAATAGCAATGGTTACCCATCAGAAGATGGTATAAGCACTGGTTGGATGGAAAACAGAATGAAAATGAGACTTTTTATTGTATATCACTTCATAGTTTGCATTTTGGAATTATGTGTTATATATTAAAATTGGATATATAAAATTTTGTGTTACACCTTTGGAAGGCAAAGAAAATACAGAAACAATTGATGATCTGTGAAGGAAGAAAGAACAAAACAAATGGAAAACAATTTTGATGTGTAATAGAAGAAGATTTTCCTGGAATAAATATAGTCCTGAATCTTCGTATTGATAAAAGCACCATATATTCCCAGGAAAATCATCTTTCTGAGCAATAGGCACTGAGACCTATCTTGATGAAGTTACAGAACTTCAAGGTTGAAGAAAGAAGCCTGGAAGGCATACAGGAAAAAATACCAAAAAGGGAGAGTTTGGATTTGCCTCAAATTTAAAATGCAAGAACTCAGAGACTGTAACAGCATGAACTATTCTGGTAAACAAATAAAGCAAAACAAAACAACATGGTTAATGATGAATCTAGGCTACCAAAAGATTGAGAGAAGCCATGATAAATAAATGTTAGTGAATCTCGAATCAACTTCAAAATACACGTATGACTAAATAATGAGGGTGGGGTAGGAAGTATGTTACAGAATAGACTGAACGGTATAAACCTTGATGTTATAGATTTAATGAGAGGTTTGAAAGTTAAAGAGGAGGTAAAAGGAGGCAAGGGTGGCTTAATTTCATAGGAGAGAATGAGGGATCACTACTGCCTAAAGCTGACAAACTAAGGAATAGAGATGTAGATGTGTTTTAAAACTATAAAGACAAATACATGAGAAATTAAAAGTACCAATTTAACCAAAGTCCAGTGGTGAAGAGGAAGGAGAGAGTGGAGGGCAAAGGGAAGTGTAGTAGAGTTTTGTCATAATTTTTTCGAGAGTCCAAAGGTGTATTCTAAAATCATCAAATCAAAAAGTGGCACTTTTAATTTCCTTATTAAAATGTATAAAGGTAACCATTAGAATAGGATACGCACGGTGTGGTCATCAGAGTACCAGAATGAATATTATAAAGGTGTTTTAAAAAATACATATCCTGTATCTTAACCCAGACCTACTAAATCTTTTGGCACAGAGTGATGAGACTTGAAATCTGTATTTTTAACAAATCCCCTAGGTTTGAGGAACACTGCAATAGAAGAATTAATTAACTATGATAAAACTTAAAAGCTATTAGAAAAACTCATAGTAATAAGCAAAGCAAATCACTAGAAAAGAAAGGAAACATTTTTAAAAATAATATAAAAAACATAGAATTAAGATCAAACATGTCTTTTATAACAATAAGGCTAAACTTACCTATTAAAAATGTTTATTATTAGGAAGTCTACTAATACAATTAGCCATGTTAATAAATCAAAGAAAAAAAAATTCCCAAAGGACATTGGAAAAAATTTAGGCTATATTCTATCACAGTGTAATATGTTAGAGATTAATATTGGAAAGAAAAAAATTAAAATCATATCTTTCTATAAATTTTAAACTTTTAAAATCTATTTTTGCTTGTTTGTTTTTGTTTTTGTTTTTAGCTGAGCCATCCTGCCACCTGTTGGCAGCTCAATGGCAACTCAGCTCAGGCTGGGCATCGAACCGCCATTGCTCAGAGCTCAGCTCGCACTCTTGAGCGAGCTCTTAACCAACTGAGCCACTCGGCCGGCCCTTAAAATCTATTTTTGAACTAAAGCGAGATGACCCAATTAACAGAAAGTAAGCATATATGGGTATAGATAAAGCAGTGTTCAGAGGCAAATCCATAGCTTTAAATACTAATATTATAGGAATATAATAATTATAAACAAATTATCATTCATCTCAGGAAATTGGTTAAAAGTAAAAGAAAAAACAAATCTGCAAAGCAGAAACAATTGATAAAAATAAAAATAAAATCAGAAATTAATGCTTTAGAAAACAAGAGAAACACTAATAAATCAAAAATGTGTTTTTTTTTTCTAAAAGAATAACAAAACAATGAATGGATCCGTATCATGTGATTTCATTACTAAATGAGAAAACTCACTTTATAGAGTTGTTGTGAGGATTAAATGAATACATATATATATAAAGCTCTTAGAAGAGTGCCTAGCACAGAGGAAGCTCTCCACAAGTGTGAACTGTTACTAATGGCTCCTACTACTTGTGAAGTATCTTAACACAGAAATAAACACACATGTCACTTGTCTTTGATCTACTCATTGTGTGCAATTCTTGTATTTGTATTTTGGTCATGGCTGAAATAGTATCTTTCCTCTTGTGAACTTATGATTGGGTCCATTGCTGTGCTGTAATATTAGCTAGTAGTTATGACTGTCCTTATATGCAGGATATTTTAGGAGCAGCCTCTAACTTCCTTAATTTGGGTCTGTTTATTAAGCACCTCTGATCAGTAGAGGAAATGATTAAATTAAACTAGGGATTAACTTCATCCTGAATAGGAAATTATTTTTTTATACTTTTTGTGTTTTATAAAGTTTTATTTATTATGTGTATGTATACGTAATGTATGACTTAAGGACAATTACTTTCTTTTAAAAGCACAATAAAATGAAAATATAAAATTACGATTTTATTTGACTATATGCAGCATATGTTGTTTTCTTTGAGTAGCATTTAAAGTTGAGAGATTATTAAGGAAAAACAAACAGTATGTTGATATTTCAGCATATAAATATCAACTGTCAATTAGGAAACAAAAATACAAAAGTTAATATATATAGTTTCAGGTAAGACATATAATTTGCTATGCTTTTATCCTCATGGTTGAAAATATCTATATTTTGGTGATTTACTGATGGTCATAAAGTGTATTCAAGGTACAGTTAAATTTCAAAATATTGAACTAGCTTATACAGAGCCAATTTTATCTCAGATTTATACAGTTGTATAGAATAGTCACATAAACAATCAAAGGCTGCCTTGGTTGTATATGGAAGATAAAAGCCAAGGTTCTTACATTTAAAAGAAATGTTGATTTGTGTTGAATTTCAAAGGAAATGATTAGATTATCTGTGTTGGCTAGTTATCACAATTGTCTCATGTGCTCTGACCTTAGTTTATTTAAAAAAAACAAACAAAAAAAAACACAGTTAGTGCTTATCTAGGAAGCCAGAGACTGTCTCGACACTATCTCGTTTTTATATCAAATTTAATATTTTGAAAATGTATGAACCCAACATGACCACTTTCTCGACAGGTTTTCTGTTGGGCTCCTGCCATCTGTGGTTGTGAAGCCAAGTGTTCTGTTGGGGCAGAATAATCAAATCAAAGTTAATGGGGTGACCATCTAAGCAGGGCTCTTTGTCATTAAGGTCCACTCTCGTGATAGTAGCACATTATCCTGCTGATTGGATTTGTAGGAAGGCATCCACCTGTGGCCCAGATTGGCAGAGAAGAGACTCGCTGCAGAGGCAGTCGGTGAAGTGGGCGGTGACTGTCCTGGGCTGCACATTCTTTTGCTGGAAAGCCAAAGCATGGGCAATATTAATAGATGGATGATTCCCACATTATTTGGTTGATTTAGGTCCCAAAGTAAAGTAACCAAAAGCAGGGGAGTACAAACTGTATCATGGGAGAGGAATGAGGGGTCTTGTGCAGGGGAAAAGCCCGTGGAGCACGTAGACTCTGAGCTGATGATCGGACGAGATGTAAGTGCATGGAGCCCTTTACCTCCATCTCAGGAATGATTTTCTGTGTTTGGACGAGAGCTATTGTAAGAATTTCCATGTCTGTTGGGGCACTGAGGTTCTCCCAGGCTATGGTAAACATGATTTGGCTGACATGCTTTCAGAATCAGGAGGACTTGCACTGAAACAGAGAGTGCTCTATCGCAGCGCCAGGCCTCTAGCAGGACCAACTGTTAAATAATAAACAGGCCCTGTTTGTTGGCAGCCTCTTCTCCTCCCGCCGGCATGGAGTGCCCATTCTCTGGGTTTACCTGCCTGCATGTGTTCAGACGCTCAGAACAGTGTGTGTGTTGTGTGAGGTGGTGGTGGCGTGGAGGCATCAGGCTACATCTAATCTGCTTAGTTTATTACTCTCCCGCGACCTCTGTGAGCGAGCAAACATACAGGGCTCTGGCAGCCCGAACAATGGCTGTGCTGTCATTCTAGATACTGTTACAGGCATTGCAGAGTGCATTGGCTAATTGTTTTTCTTGTGTTCATTTTCTCTTCATAGTCTTTCCCTTCCTTTGAATTGGTTTGGGGCAAGTGGGGATTAGGTAGGGTAGGAGTGGTTCTGCCTATTTGCTACTTTACTTCAGGGAAGTGAAAAAGTATTTGTGTTGATTGTTGTATTTTAATGATCAGATGCATGTGGTTTATTCACATCGATAGTGAGTCACACATTTGGTCAATCAACAAATACTTACTGATGGCCCACAGTGTACACAGGGACTTAAACTTAACTCAATGTCCTTTATTTACTGTTTTACTGAACAACTGCTGGGCTGAGGTCAGAGTTTTCCCTGGGATTCCAGGTACCAATTGACTACAGGAGATACTGGAAGAACAGTTCAATTAAGAGCCACGCTGGAAACACACACTCTGAAATCTCAGAAGAAAATGATTCCTCCAAGTCCTCTATCTAGTATGGAGAATTTTCCCCTTTTACTAGTCCCAGGAAAGGGTCCTTGGTTATCTTGGTTGTATGTTGCTTTTTTAGCCAAAGGACATTGGTATGCCTCACAGATGCAATGGTCAAAAATAGACCCTCCTAAATCCCATTAACCCTCTCCACCTCCCAATCCTCAGCAAAGCCCATGGTAAACAAGCCATGATACCAGTGTCCAAGATGAGGCTTTTCGTTAATCTGTGTAAACAGGGCACATTCAAAATAGGGTGATCAGGGGCATGTGGTGGTAGGGGAGGGTAACTAGAAAGCAAAAAGAATGGTTTTCTCATGAACTAAAGCTAAAGGCAATGCCTCAACTTTCAAATAATGACAATATCCCTGGAGTAAGTTTCTACCAGGATGGCTACTATGAAAAATAGCCCCTTTTAGAAGTCTATGTTCATTTGTTTAGAAAATTCAGTCATATTCCTTTATAATGATGGCTCCCACATGATGAAGCTATCCTTTGGTTAGAATACCAAAACCATTTGCTTGAGTGAAATGAAACTTCTATCTCACAATGCTAAATATGCTAAATATTCTTGGACTAACATAATTTTTAGGTCAAGAAGTATATATTTGAATTAAGAATGCTGGTGATAGCACAAGGGGGTGTTACAGAAAGTATAGTAATCCTATATTCAGCTTAATTTTTCCCAAATTCATGCCTCAATGGTGCGTGATGGGTACACTTATGGTGGTATTTTCCTTTTATGAGAAATGCAAGACTATCTTCTCATTATCTTTTAAGAAAGATTTGGCCAATTTATAGTGTCAAAAGTGGTTTAAAGATTTAGACAATATTGAGTTCACTTAGAATAGTTTATAAATACGTGATGGTAAAAATTATAGGGAAACAATCATTTAAAAAGCAACTAACATTATATAACATATAATGAATTAGTATTCACTGGTATTCTTCTTTTGGATTCATATCCCCTTGTTACTGAACTCTCAAAGGTTTCATCTGAAGGACTAGACCCAGATTAATTACCCTTCATCCAGGAAGTGTTGCCCATGTTTACTAGGTCTCCTCCCATCCAGCCTACTAGGAAGGTACCTAAGGGACCCTTCCATGCCTCCCTACATCAGATTGCTTGCAGTCAGTATCATCCACAGGTTCACCTACACTCTTGAATTATCAACATTTAATCTGTTGTGGATGGAAAGCAGATACCCAAAGATTTTAGAATTGTATCTAAATGGAGAATACATAGGCTCTGAGTGAGGGCCTGAGGAGCTCTCTCTTAAGAATAAAGCTTATCAGTGTGGTGAGTTCTGTTGGTTCCTTGACCATTTTATCTCCTGTGTTCCAGTGAATTCAGCACACACATACACACACACACACACACACACACACACTCACACTCACACACACACACAAACACACACAATGTAGGTCTATATAGTTATACATACAACATATATGCTGTGTGATATGTAAATCTATAATATTCTATGTTTATACCTATTACATTTCTGGTAATTATTCCTAGTAACTAAGATGCTAAAATCTATAAAAACAAGACTTTTTTAGGGGGTGGGATAAGGATTACCTATTTAAGCACCCACATATCTGGAAGTCCAAGGTGATTATAAGATCCTGCCAGACTTCATATGGTCAAGACACGTGCTATTGAGGACCATTATAGTACATTACCTTATTACTTATTAGAAAAAGCTTTTACTGCCGAATTTAGTGTTTTGCATAGTATAAAATTGTTTTGGGTGTATTTAATAGAAAATATGTATATAGTTACAGCTAACTTTGTTGGGAAAATGGGATTGCTGGAACAGCACTTAAAGAAAACGAATAGTACTGACCTACTTAGAAAAATTAATTATGAAAGAAAAAATAATGGATTATAGTTGCAGATAATGGTTTTGGGGACGCTGCTGGTTGCAATCCATCCTGAGGCTTATTTATAATTGTCATAATTAGAGTTTTCAAGAATTTAGCAGCTTTGATTTATTTACAGGGATTCATATAGGATTTAAGTTACTGAGGAGGTGAGCAATGGAGATGGGTCAGGAACTTATTGCTTTACATTTAAGTGCTACAGAATTTCAAATTCATACTTTTGGGGGGAAAAGAACTGTCTCCCGTAAAAGAGAATCAGGTTCTTTAACTGAGAGAATTTAATATAGTTGGGAACTTATATCAATAAAAATTTATATTAGATCGAATGACTAAAATTGATCATGCCTTTGTATTTAAGATTATTTTCTATGTTGCCCACAAATTGTTTCCATAATTTGTGTTTCACAACATGAAATTTTTATTTATTCATCAGATGTTTATTAAATACCTACTGTGTATCAGGTACCATTCTAGACACTTGGGATCCATCAGTGAAAAAGATAAGTCAATCACGAAGCACATTAGGAGATGATAAGTGCAGAATCCACTTATGCATGATCCATAAAAGAGTAAATTGGGCTTGATCGAAATTAAAAACGTCTGCTCTTTGAAAACATTATTATGAAAATGAAAAAGATAAGTCACATACTATAAGAAAACCTTTGCAAATAATTTATCTGATGAAGGACTTGTATCCAGAAATTATAAAGAACTTTTAAAACTTGAAACCGGCTGTAACTTGTTAACTCACCGATGAGTGAATGAACGAATGTTTTTAGAGAGGAGACAATAGAGATGGAAAAGATGGGAAGCTCTAAGCTCTAGGAAACAGTTCTCCTCCTTCATAGTTTGCCTCACAGTAGCCCTTATGTCCTTGAAGTGGTTCTAGATGGTGAAGATAGGTGCACAAAGCTTCACCCCTTCAGAGATGACCTCTAGGCTACTGCCCAGGCCAACGCGAAGGAGGAAGCTGTAAGCAGCTGAGGCATGAGGGTAGAGGATGTACGGAAAGAAACTAAGCGGGAAATAGAGCCTTAGCACTGACCTGCAACCTCAGGCCTACCCTTTTGGAACTTAGATTCTAATGTGTCAGGAGTTGTACTGCACACATGCCTGTGCCATAATCTTGTTGGAGAGCCAAAGCAGAGTAGATATTAAGAGTAAGTGTTGAATTGCTGTAGAAAAGTAAGGGTGTGTGAAGAAGGGGATTAAAAAAGTCCCTTAAGAGCAGTTTTACATTACCTTTGCAGTATTAAGAGTTGATATTCTTAGGACTTACTTGGCTCTCCTCACTTTGGACAGTTCTCCTGGTCAGCCTCACTCACTCCCACAGCTTTGATTAGCACTTTCATATGCATTGCCACTCCATGTTTTTCTTCAGTTCAGACTTATCTTTGAGAACTGCCTTCCAGACCTCTTTTTTTTTTCCTTTTACTCTTTTATTGTGAAATAAACAGGGCTGTTTTGTTTTGTTTTGTTTTGTTTTGAGGGCAGTGTCACTGGCCCTCATATGTGGGACCGAACCGGGGCCGCTGGCTTCTGATAAACAGGTTTTTTAAAAGTTAGCTTCAGGTGTACAATACAGTGCAATAGTTATGCTTTTTACCCCTCGAAGTGACAACCCCCCTCCCCCAATTCGCCACCCCACTCCTCCCCCTCCATTATACACATCTATTACAATTCCTTTGACTCCCTTCCACCGTATAATCCACATCCTGTGACTATCTATATATTCACTTACAGTTGGTATACAATATTATACAACATCAGCTTCAGGTATACAGTGCAGTGATCAAGCCTCTACTCCATCCATGAAGTCAGACCTCTTTTCTTGAATGAACCATTAATATCCAAGCTCAGTATGTCCCAAACTAAACTCACCATCTTCCCCCAAACATGCCCTTACCTCCCACACTGCCACCTAATTGCCAAATTAGAAACCTGGCATTATCCTTACCTTATTCATATTCCCTACTGTCATACAGTCATTCAGTCTCAGTTCTTTTGCTCTTCCTCCTAAATATGTTTACATCTGTTCATTCCTCTCCATAGCAAAGGTACCACTGTAGTCTATGGTCCCATCTTAACCCACCTAAACTATTGCAGCATTCTCCTGTTCTCCTTAACATTAACCTTACATCCTGGTCCTTGTCCCCTCTTCAAGCCTGATTCAAAGAGATTGAAATGAAATCTCTTTCATTTCTCCCTTCTTCCCCTTTCTGCTCAGATACACTGAAATAGCAAGTCTCAATTTAAAGCTCATTTTCTCTGGATGCCTTTCCTAAGTCTCTGACTAATTAGGATTGCTTTACATTATACTCCTAAAACATGTACCTTATTTTTGTTGATTGTGTTACCTAAATCTACTTTAAGGTAGGGAGTGGTATATCTCATTCAAGGCTGAATGTCTAGTGCCTACTACAATGCCTGGTATTGACTAGGCATTTAATAAGTATTTGTTGAGTGAATGAATGAATGAATGAATGAATAAATTTAAACAGCCACAAATAATATTATAGCTAATATATTACATTTTTCACTTTTATTTATTTAATTTTGTAATATTTTCCCAGTTTGTCCTTAGAAAAGTGAAAACCGACAACTGTTGAAAATTTATTTGATTTTTGTTATATTTATTTTGAATAGCTCTCATTAGAGTCTCAATTTTCTGGTATTAAGGAGATATTCCAGAATGTGAAATACCTGAACTGCATGATTCCTATGTTTTCTCCCCTAGGAAAATTATTGTTAGAGCTCCTTTTATTATTATTATTTTTTCTTCACGTCAGGGATAAACAAAGGTGTTTGCAATTGATACACATTTGACAACTTTGTTCTAGAGATTACTATATGCTGTTTTCAATTTTCTTACATTAATATTTAGGAAAATTCTGTTATCACAGCCTTTGCCTCTGTATCTAGCTGACGTAAGTCAAAATGAGATGCAAATATTTTTTATTACTACTCTAGCATTGCTTTTTCATAATTTGTCTGTAAGAAACTAGGGAGGGTATTAAAGATGAAACAGTATAGGAACCTGGTCTGACTGCAGTGCCACTGATAACTGTGAAGGTTACTTAAAATGGCATGAATTGTCAGTTTGAAATAAAAATTTGTCAAAACATTTGGTATTATAAACCAGTTTCCACATTAATCAACCCCTTATGCTCTAATTAATACCTTGCTAAAATGTTGATTCTCAAAGAAAACAATAGTTTTTAACTTTTATAGATACATGGCATACTTTTGAATTTATTGTTAACAGGTTAATCAAGTATTGAATATTGAGCAGAATAGTATTCTGCTGTTAGGATGCTTAAAGTGAGGTACTTTACTTATCTCCACATTCCACAGTGATCCTACAGCGAAAACTTACCATCACTTTACTAATGAAGAAACTGAAGATCAGAGATATAAAGTAACTTGGTTTTTAATATCACACAATTTGTATAGAGAAAGCCCAGGTTTAAATCTGAATCTACCATGCTTAAATACTCCTTCTACTCCATTCCATTACCTCTCTGTGAAATAATTACTTGTTTGGGGTATGTTAGTATGTTAGTTCTGGGTAGTTAGATCTGCAAAGACCCTTTTTTCCAAATAAGGTCACATCCACAGTTCTGGGGATTAAGATGTGGGCATGTCTTTTAGGGAGCCATCATTCAACCCACTGCACTGGGTACTGTAGGAACTGTTTTGCTTTCAAAACAGTAGATATATTGTTGGCATATGTTGTCAAAGTGCAGAAAGCTAAAGTTTACTAATGTATATAATCTGTATATCTACCTATAACACACACACACACACACACACACACACACACACACACACACACATATATGCGGAGGGTGCCAAAAAATGTGTATGCATTTTAAGAAAGGAAAAAACTGTATTAAAATTGTAATACTCAATATATAACTATAACAAAAGATGAATACAAGTCGCATTTGACTTCTGCAATTACAAGTTGTACTCAAAGTGGTTACCATCAGAGTAATTTTAAGTTTCAGAGTAAGTTGTTTAACAGTAATAGGTAATTAATATAGCAATATGGCTAAGATGTTCACTCTCTTGGAACTTACACTCTGATAGGTAACACACACACACACACACGAGATATGACAAGTTCGCTGTTGCAATGATGTTGCTAATCTTTTTTGATATCAGAGAGATTATTCATTGTGAATTTGTACCAACTGGATGAACAGTTAACCAAGATTACTATTTGGAAGTGCTGAATGAAAAGACTGCATGAAAAAGTTAGACGACGACCTGAACTTTTCGCCAACAATTCATGGCTCTTGCATCACGACAATGTGCCAGCTCACACAGCACTGTCTATGAGGGAATTTTTAGCTAGTAAACAAATAAATTGAAACACCCTCCCCACTCACCTGATCTGACCCCCAATGACTTCTTTCTTTACCAGAAGATAAAGGAAATATTGAAAAGAGGACATTTTGATGACAGTCAGGACATCAAGGGTAATATAATGACAGCTCTGACGGCCATTCCAGAAAAAGAGTTCCAAAATTTCTTTGAAGGGTGAACTAGGCACTGGTGTCAGTGCATAGCTTCCCAAAGGGAGTGCTTCAAAGATGACCATAGTGATATTCAGCAATGAGGTATGTAGCACTCTTTTTAGGATCAGATCACGAACTTAATTGTCAGACCTTATATGTATATGTAAACGAGGAAGATGTTAGCAGTTCATTCTAAGAGGAAAATAAAGCCAGGTAAAATAAATTATGGATGCTTTGGATACCATGATCAGGGAAAGAAAGAGCTCTCAGTGAAGATAATGTTTAAGATGAGAGTAATGAGAAGGAACCAGTCATATGAAGATGTAAGGGCAGGAAATTACAAGAGTAACAAATAGCCACAGTAGGGACAGTGGGAATAGGCTTAGTTTGTTTGAGGGATAGAATGGGCCACAGAAGCAGAAGCACAGTGAAGAAGGGAGGAGAGTTTGGGGATGAGATCAGAGAGGTGGACAGGAAAAGGTAATGGGAGAGACTTATTGGCTATGGTTTTGAATTTGAGTTTTATTCTTATTGCAACATGTAGACATCATAGATTTTGTACAAGGGAATGACATGATCTGTCTTACATATTATTATAAGATCACCGTGGTTTCTGTTTAGAAAATGGATTGTAAGAGATAAGAATGGAAGCAGAGCAATCAATTAGGAGACCGGATAAAAGATAATTTTGATTTAGGTTGGTGATAGCCGAGGTGGTAAGAAATGGTTGAGTTTAGAATGTACATTTGGAGTTGAGCTAACAGGAATTATTGATGGATTAGATGTGTTGGGTGAGGCAAAAGGAATCCTGGGGCTCTCTGTTTGGCCTGATCATCTGGATAGATGGTAGCGCCTTTCACTGAGATGGAGGAAGTGCAGTTTAAGTGGAGGTGAAGGAGGTGAAATGTGTGCAATAGAATCAGGAGTTTTGTTTTGGGTGTGTTATGTTAGTCTGTAGCATGTAGAATTATCAAGAGAGGCACCCATTGATCTCTATTCTGTGCTTTGAGGCAGTGTCTTGCTCTGGAAAACCACTTCTAACATCCCATAGTATCTTGTTTCTTCCTGAGTTGCTTTTTCTTTTTTAATCTTTGTGGTAAGAATTTTGTCAGAGGCTATTTGAATGCTTAAGTAGCATATGTTGACTCCATTCTTTCAATATAGTGAGTTAATCAGACATAATTTCTCTTATAGAGTGTTGCAAAATTCACTAAGAGAAAAATCAGTGCAGTGTTTTGGTTATCCTTTAGTATAACATAAATATCAAATACAAGTTAACCTTTGCCCTCTCCTTGATTCAGACTTTGTTATAGCTTTTCTATATACTCTATAGTAATTCATTCATGACATCCCACTCACCTTAAAATCTGTACCAGCTCTGCTGTAACTCCTATGAGTGAGGGGGGAATTTGAGTAGATAGAGCATTGTTTCTCTTCCTTCGCAAACTCTGTAGTGAGAGTAAGTAGTGAGAATAATTATGGTTTCATAAATGCATTTGTCCTTTAAGACTAAGTGATCAGAAAACTCCAGAGAAAATGTAATAATACCAATAGCATTTTGTAGTGACAGGGTGAAGAACTGTAAACATAAATGTCTTAAAGAATTTGTTTTAAAGTAAATATTATCTAAGCTAGTTGAACATCAGTGTCCTGCACAAGTAGTTAGCAAAAATATCCTTAGATATCTGTGTGCTGCCAAATATGGAGTGATTCTCTAGCCCACTGGAAAATTTAGCATTGATTCTCAGCTCCTAAAATATGAAACTGAGGGGCATAGAGTTGATCGGCTAATTCTGAGCCAGTGTATTCTAACCGCTGTGCTTTGGGAGATACTAGTATGATCTGGTATATTATAAAATTAAATTGTATTATATAGTGCATTGTATTGTTCCGTCAGATTTTGATATCCTCACTTTAAATAATTCATGGGAAGAAATGATCACTTCATAATGCCACAAAAATCACAGCAGGCAAACTAATTTTACACAATATGAAAACAGATTTTATTTATTTAAAAGGAATATTAAAAAAAAACCCACAACAACAACTTTTTTGACACCAGCTGCTGAGAAATAAATAGAATACTTTATGACAAAAAATATCTAAATCTACAAAAGCTGTTCTTGGGAGATCAAATAAGAATTGTAAAGATACATTTAAATGCCCTGGTCAATACTACAAACCTTATTTTAAGGAAAAAGACCCCTTCCATTTTGCTCACTCCCTGTGGGGATAAAATGGTATTGGGAGAAAATGAACTGTACAGAAACCCTCCTGATACCTACAACATAATGCCAGTGAAGTGATAAGCTTCAGATATCACTCCAAGGGCCCCCCCCACTGCACCCAGTGATATCTATAGGTAAACGGTAACTAGTGTACTTAAATGCAAACCAAAAAATATTGCGTAAGTTTGTCCCAACCAGACCTGAACTGGAAGTGGAAAGAATATTTTGGCGTGACCACAACAATTTTCCTTTCACTGTGGCTTTAAGAGTGGAATGAGAAAATAAGGTGAAAATATGAGAGTATTTTTTGGGGGAGAGGTTAGTAGATAGACATTTTTATACAAATATACAAATGTCATACATTTTTTTATGCCAATAATAAAAATCCAGGCTTGCTGTTCAGTTTGATAATAATTCCATATCTGACTCAATCAGATGCTGGCTTCGAACAAAGAACGGGACCCATGCCATGGGTGGGTCTGGGTTTAATCTCAGAAGCATGAAGGTCCAGGCATTCAGGCAGCTTGCAGCCTTCTTCGATGAAGCCTCACAGAGAGAACAAGTGTGGATAAGGGGCAGGGGTTGAAGTGCAGGAACTAAGAGATGGGCAAAAGAGAGAAAGAAGAGAGCAAAGTCTGAAAGAATCAGATATTTTAGCACCAATGCAATGAAAACACATTCTGTTGGTAATATAAATGTTGTTTATTAAATTTTTACTTAAAAAAATGTTTAACTTAAAAAACTCTTGCTGACAGTGGGAATGTAAATCTGAGGCTAAGAGACTGACTCACCAGCAGAAGTTTATTATTGTATCTTTGATAACAGCTGAATTCCAGTCTTCTTTGTGTACTGTAAAATGGGGCAGATTTGTGTATCCATGGCATCAGAAGCACCATTGTAAGCGCTTGTCTCTGGTGTTGTTCTAAGGTTCCTCCTTGAGGGGTTGTAAGTCAGGAGATAGAAATTCACTTTAAATTTCTAAGGGTTAACAAATTTGGAGGGAATGTAAATTTGGCACAATTATTCTTTAATTTTTCAATTTCTAGGTTTAAAATACTTTACAATGTAGCTGAGGTTTTAAATTTTCGATGGGTGTTACCAAACTGTGATGGGATGGTGTTTTTAGTAGCTTTCTATATTTTCAAGGGGCAAAAACATACACGGAGATAATGAGTTTCCTTTATCTTTACTGTGTCGGTTCAGTCTAATATATACATTAGCAAGGTAGCATTGGTAATGGAAGGAGCACTGAGATTCCAATACAGAAAGAAGGTCTAAGTTCAACTTCTGGCTTAATTCCACTGGCTAGTTGTTGACCTTATGCAACTCATTTTTACCTTTCTGTACCTAATTTCTTTATTTATAAAATGAGGTCAACAATACCTATCTATAAGGTTCTCGTACTCTTCAGTGAAATAATAAAGTTATGGAAGCTTAAAATGCTATGACAGTGTTGATTTAATCATTTTAATGAATATTCTATAAATTCTGCTGCTCAAAAGCAACACTGTTGCATATTAAGGGATGACTTTGTGCATATGTAATGTAATATATGTAAAAATGACTGTTTCTGCTGAGCATTTTGCCATAACACAAGTAGAGTTATCATGCAAACATTAACCAAAACAAAGCTGGTATAGCAGTGTTAGCATCAGATAATCTGAGTAATATTGAAATGATTTTTCAATAAGTCAGTATATGAGCCAGACTGTTTTCTTATATATAGAAATAAAACCAGAAATTCCAAAATTTCTAATTTTATTTCTTTGAGTTTTCTAATATTTCTATCTTCCAGAATATAATGTTCCTATGTTTTTTACTCAAATCTTTTACTTCAGTTTCAAGCCTCTCTTCACAATGCAAAGGCAATGAATAGAATGAGACTTAAACATTATTTAAGTAGAATTATTTAAAGGCCATATTAGTTTTATGAAATTGTAGAAATCCTGAAATAAGTTGTCACCTTTCCAGGTGCTATAAGTCAATTACCAAAAACAGAACACTGGCCTAAAATATTCATCTGTTTTTTTTTGTTTTGTTTTGTTTTGTTTGTTTTTTTAATGTAGAAACAGGAATGTTCACATCTGAGTGGAAGAGTGCAGGTTCATTCAAAACACAGGTTTAGTATCTAAGATTGGACACATCATAGTTGTCCATGCAATTAAGAACACTTAATTAGGGCTGGCCGAGTGGCGGGCTTGGGAAGCCAGCGGCCCCAGTTCGGGTCCCACATATGAGGGTCAGTGACTGCCCTCAAAGAAAAAAAAAAAAAAAAAAAGAACACTTAATTAAACTTAGATGTTGACTTCGAACATACATAAAGAATTTTAGAAATAGAAAAGATAATGTTTCATAGCTTTTAGGAATACAGTGATGTCATTTTTATTTATAGAAAAAATTATGCTTATTATAAAATGTCAGAAGATTTTGTCATTAGTAAATTTGGGATGGATGTCCCTTTGCCTGCCCCCTTGTGGAATTTACTTTCTTAGAATAGATTGTCACACTCTTTGAAGACAATCGCTTTGATATTAACACCAGTCACCATGCTTTTATTAGATGTAGAGATGAGTAACACTGGCATATTCAGCCACAATGAAATTTGCTGAACATTGTATATGTCTTAGAACAAGGTGATATTTTTTGGTCAGAAAGGAGTAGTACAATCTGGCTACTCAGAATTGGGCACTTTTGTGGAACAGAACACTTAGCGACTATTGTATCAAGTTGCCATTTCGTCCAAACCTGGAATTGGTATGCATCCAAAGGGCTGCTTGGAGATTCAACAAGATGACTGAGAGTGGACTGGCTCACATAGGGCAGAAAGAGGGCAGGATCCTGCTGACCTGGCAGAATAGGGCTTTGGATCATCACCCCAAAAGGAACACTAAATTCCTTTCTATGCAGTTATAACATCTTTCATTTTCCAGGAACCCCATCTATAGAATCCAAGAGACTTATTCTCTTTCATAAAAATAATGCAGCTAAGCTCCTTGAAATCTGAACAGATTAATATAAATGTTCGGATAAAAAGTTAGTATTTTAATGGTGGTCTTCAAACATTATTGGTAATGAAACTGAAGCAGTGTCTGGGAAAATAGGATCATAGGATCCTAGAATAAAATCATAAATCATTTTAGAAGCAGTAGTCCTATTCTTCTGTGTAACAGGTGAGGCAGGTAAAAATGACTAGTTCAAGATCTCTAAATTGGAGTGTGGGGAAGAGCGGACTAGAAGCAGGCCTCTGGTCTCCCATCAGGTGCTTCTCTTGATTTCTTTACATGTGGACAATAAAATCATCTCAGAGAATGATATAGGTCATATTTTTTTCTGGGCAGTTAAGTATGATACTCCATTCCTGTACCATCAATAGCAATGGAAGTCACTTAGAACACTTTCTACCTGCTAGACGGGACCCTAATTGTTTTAAGCCCAGTCTCTTTTAAACCTTCGTAAGAGCCTTAGGAATGAAGTACGTACTGATGCTATCTTCATTTCATAATTGAAGGAGGAAAGGGAAACACAGGAGATGAAGAAAATCCACTAAAGAAACATCCATTTAAGTGATAACACTTGGATTTGAACCCAGGCAGCCTGGATTCCAGAGATGAACCATAGGCTCCGTAGCCTCTCAAACATTTGTTAATTACATACCTGCTTAGAAATGGCATGAATAAATTCTCAGTGCTCCAGAAGAAGCAGTTTCAAGAAAGAATAAAATATATGTAAGGAGACGACATATCCATTATATAAAATAGAAGGTTGGAAGTACTGGAGAATTTTACCTAGGAAAGATGAAACCACAAGAGAAATATGATAGCTGTCCAGCAAAGCTAGGACCAATGGGTGGGAGTTATAAGGAGGTAGGTTCTGACTTAGTACAGCCATGCAGTCATCCGAACAGGCAGCCTTGTTAGTGAGTTCCCGTCTCTGTGTATACAGGTTGTGCCACTGGTCTCTGTAGACAGGATTGCTGTATTGGGATATCACAACTACACTTAGTTAGGTGAGGGGTAAAGGACAACATTACATTTCATCTGAAACAATATTGTAAGGCGTGGAAGGACAAGAGCTCTAGACAGAGCTGATTTTGAATTCTGGCACCATCATCTATTAGCTGCATGAACTTAGTCAAGTTACTTACCTCTGACTTCTCTTTCTTTTCTTTTTTTTTTTTTTTTTTGAGGGCAGTGTTACTGGCCCTCATATGTGGGACCCGAACCAGGCGCTTAACCACCGCGCCACTCGGCCGGCCCTACTCTAACTTCTCTAAGCTCCAGTTTCTTCATCTATAATTGGGATAATTGTATTAACCCCCTAGAGTTGTGGTGAGGAGTAAATAGTCATTATGTAAAATGCTGAGCACTGTGCCAGGCACATAGTAAGTGCTCAGAAGATACTAATTTTTTCAAGAGAGAGAGATTCATTAATTTTTCAAAAATGAACTGCAGTGCTAATTACTCATTCTTATGGAAAAGGAAGCTTGGCTTAGCAGGTAATAAGTGGAAAGACATTATGCCCACCAATCTTTCACTGCCTTTGGATAAAGGACCATGGACTATGGCTTGTGAAAAGTACTTATAAAGGATGCTTTGTAAATGAACTTATTTAAAATGCACTAGAGCAGCTTATGATTTAAAAGTATCCTGTGGTGAATCCTTTTATAATGTGAATAATCACGCCCTAATTTATCTGTTTGGTAAGTTCAGAATTTGGCTTATTGAGTCTTCTTAAAGCAAAGAGTACACCTGCACTCTTATTCCCACAATGTAGGCAGTATTTTCATGCTGGGCTGACTTTCAGAGAAATACAGGGTGCCTCTTGGATTCAGGATGGCATAAGCTGGGTAACTGCTGAAACATACAAGGGCACTGCAGTCAGTGTAAATGTTAATTGTATTTTGTGACACATACATTTTTATGAGCATGCAAGGTCATGTAGATCAGTCAACCATAAGACCATGGCACATAGGAATATTGCCTGAGTTGAATATTTAAGAGTAATTTTCCTTATATCTCTTTTACTTTCTCTGCAATTAGAATGGATGTAAACATGAAATTTTGACATGATGCATATAGATCCTCCAGGAAAAGCCAAACAGCATTGGAAAGTTGTGCAATAGAAAAGAACACTGGGTTAGGAACCCTGAATAAGACCTTCTGTGTACTAACTGCATGGCATGAGATAGGATGCCATTTATTTCTTCTTAGTGTCCTAATTGTAAAATTATCAGGTTAGACTGACATCTTTTATGTAACTCTAGCTAAACATTTTTAGTGTATTTGATTCATAAAGCGAAGTGATACTATTTTATTTCCTTCTTTCCAATAGAAAGAATAGAACAGGAAATCAAAGAAAGAACACTTATGAATAGTTAAGAGGATTTGTTATTTCCAATCAACAATACTTGTCACTCTGCCTCAGCTTGAACCCTCATTTGCAGTTGTGGAGATTTACGAGACATTTTATTTTACTATGATATAGAAATAAATATGAACATGGGCAAACTGAAGCCGAAGCAGTCTTTTTTCCCATCAGCTGGCAAACATTGACCTATGTTTAAAGAAACTTGAATGTATTTGAGAGAAAATGACCTCACTCACAAATTAATTACATCTAAGGCTACAATAATTATATCTTTTGATTGATTCCCTTTATTTTCACAGTATCCATGGGAATTTTGCCAATACTTTTTAGAGTGCTTTAAGCTTATTTATAACCAACTTAGATGAAGTACACGCTAAATATATGCTGGTGACTCTGTCCTCTGCAATTTGAATGGGGGAATAACATGCATTAGATGTGTATGCTTAAAATATCTGGTACTTCTCAAAGATGTCCCCTTAAGAGCTCAGTGGACTACTTTACAAGACGTAAATTTCAAATTTTCCCAACTTTTTGTGCTGGTTGCAGTCCATGCAGGATGTTGAAAAGAGCTGGAATTCATAAATGACATGGGCTTACCTTTTATCAAATGATAATTTAAAAGACATTTTTATACAGATTAATGCATTATAAAGGGCAACTATTCAGCCCTGAATTTCTTATTGTCAAAAGCTTCAAGCTATTCGAATTTTGAGAGAAACTGTTAAACCTAATTCAATTAATGAATATTGAAACTTTAACCAAATTGGAAATGCAGACAAAGCTTTAGTAGTTTTCAGTCATTTTCAGAATTATTTTGTCATCTCCTAAAGATGCTAAAGCCTTCAAGTTTGCCAAGTATGTGTGATGAAGAGGTCACCATGATGCTAGGCATAATGGCCAGTGGCCATTAGTGGTTCAGAAGATACTTTGCATCCTGAAGGTGAAGAATTTTACTTAGTCTGTTATATTTTTAATTAAATTTATTGGGGGGGGTGATATTGGTTAATAAAATTATACAGGTTTCAAGTTACAAGCTATAATACATCATATATATATATATGTGTGTATATATATATATATATATATATATATATATATATATATATATATATAGTTTTTTGTTTTTGTTTTTGTTTTTTTTTGAAGGCGGTGTCACTGGCCCTCATGTGTGGGACCCGAACCGGGGCCGCTGGCTTCCCAAGCCAGCGCTTTATCACTGCGCCACTCGGCCGGCCCAATCATCTTTATATTGCGTTGTGTGTTCGCCACTCAAAGTTGTCTCCTTCTATCACCATGTATTTGATACCCTTTACCCTCTTTTACTGCCCTCTCCCCCCTTACCCTCTAGTAACCACTAAACTGTTGTCTGTCTATGACTTTGTTTGTTTGTCTTGTTTGTTTGTTTCTTTCAGTTTTATATCCCACATATGAATGAAATCATATGGCTCTTGACTTTTTCTGTCTGACTTATTTTGCTTAGCTTAATAATCTCAAGATCCACCCATGTTGTTGCAAGTGGCAGCATTTCATCTTTTCTTATGGCTGAGTAGTATTCCATTGTGTATGTATACCACGCCTTTATCCATTCATCTATTGAAGGACACTTCGGTTGTTTCCGTGTCTTGGCCACCACTTAGTCTTTTATTTTGATGCTTAAGAAGAACATTGCTATGCATGGTTATATGCCATTGCCAATTTTTTAACATGTAGACAAACAAAATCTGTTCGGTTTTTCTAATAAATAAAAAATAAACATTAAAAAGCTAATCACAAAACAAAATGTTCATGTTTCATTTTCTATTAAGAGAGTAACAAAACCTGGAAGCATATAGAAAGGAGCTAATATCAGGAATAATTAGAATAAGTCATTTAATACAAATCCCAGAAAGGTGAAATTACAGTTATAGAAAAAATTTCTAATGTATGGAGCCATCCTATCAGAAACATGGTACAGAAATTTCTATATATAATAAAGGATCCAGAAATAATTATTGACTATTCAATGCTCAATATTTATTATCATTAAAAATATGAATAATAAATATTTAAATAATTGCTTGAGATTGATTCTGTTTAACAATAAGATTTACCTCTACAGGTCCAATAGAATAATGAAAATACTTTTAGTAGATTTATAAATTATTAACTTATTTATTACAAAATGGGAACATATTTGCAAAAATACCTTTATCAGTTGAGTCCGTTTAATCTCACTTTGATATCTCTGGAATTTCTGTAGTTATCTACTTAGAATGTAGACTTTTGGAGACCTCTAAGACCTTTTGTGGGTCTTATACTTGTGAAGCCTACAAGTGTGCTACCAGTAGAAACAAAGCAGTTAGAAAGCCCCAGGTCTGCTTGAGTTACCCTTATATCTATATTGAAGCATTGGCTATGGGTTCCATGATGGAATTCAACTTAGGCTAAAGCACAATATGTTTTCTGAGCAATGCTTGGTTTCCTTATTGGAGAATTGACAACTCATAAAAGCCCAAGAGCACCCTCTAGTGAAATTTCTGGAGTAGGCCTAAGGGGCTTGCTCTTGACCTTAAATCTCCCTTGCAAATGACCTTTGGTCACCCAAAAATTAGAAGCTGGAGTTTTAGTATCTGGCTTTCTCTTCAAACAATTTCCAGATCACAAAGAAGGTGCTTGTCAATTTTTCCTGGTGGTAGAAATGCTTAAATGCTAAGGACCTGATATTCCATCATTTCCATAATTCTTTGTTTTTACTTACAATACCAGCCTGCCACACAAGACTTCTAGTATAGTCATGTGTTAAAATAGTTCCTGGAACTATTTATATAACTAAAGAAATATGGAAAGCATGAGAAATGTGTTACTGAATTATAATACCTGCCCTTCTCTCCACCTTTCTCATGCCTCTCACTCGTGGCTCAGGTACACTACATTCAGGGATGATTTTAGTCCTTGGCAATATTAGAGGTCAAGAATAGTGGGTTCAGATTTTAAGTAGAAGTCAAAAATTATAAGAGGGGTAAAGAAGATTAAGTCCTAGTATTTATGACTTCTGAGTTTTTATGTTATCCTATAACTGCAAAGATATATTTTCACTTAAATCTCGAGCAGAAATGAAAATGACATATTCCACAATGTTCAAGATAGCACCTTATTATATCAGAGCTGCAGTTAGAGAGATGATTACAAAGCCAGCCCAATCTTTGCTGTAAATTAGTTAAATCTGTGAGTGCAATGCCACTCATTTAGATTAGTAAATTGTTATATAATAAACGAAACAAAGTAAATCATTACTTGATTTTGTAGATAGCTTGCTCTAGAATGCTATTGTCGGAAGGAATCTTTGGGATCTAAATCGTCCCATTTTAGAAAAAAACAAACAAAAAACTGATAACTTAAATGTTAAGTAACATCCAAGATGACACAATTGGAGAGTGACAGGTTTAGGATAATCATATAGGTCCTCCATGCCCATTCCTGTGTTCATTTTGCTGCAAGAATCCACTTAAAGAGCTTGCAATATAATTTCAAACAGTTACACTTTCATTGGTTATTGGTTTGTTTCTTTCTTTTTGTTTGTTTGTTTGTTTGTTTCAATTTATTTTTTACAACAGTGCAATAATTATACTTTTTACCCTCAAAGTGACAACCCCTCTCCCCCAATCTGCCGCTCCGCTCCCCCCCATATCATACATGGTTATTGGTTTTTATGCCTCTAATAATTTATGGCTATGTCTTCACACTTACAGTGAGAAAGAAGTGTGTGCATTCCAATTCCATCTCTTTTCTATCTCTACTTTCATGTATGGTAGGATAAATTACTCTTGGGCTTACTATTGGGAAGAATACAAAAATGTAATCATTTGATACTAGTAATATTTATTTTTAAAGCATTGTTTCACACTATGTTAACTTTGCACACTGAAAACAAAATGGGGGGACCCATAAGTCAGTTTGATATTCTAGCATCATTGATTCATTGATAACCACTGCTAAGATTCTGTAATCTAACTGTACTTTCCTCTTAATGTTGATGGAAGGATTACATGAATAAATGAAGATAAGGCATGTGAAACACAGCTGGCATTAATTAAATGCGTTATCTTATTGAAGATTAATGTCTAATTTCAAAAATAAAAAAGAACATGACACTTCTAGGATTATCCAGTAGAGATCAGAGCTATGAGCTATGTTAAATATACTTTTAGGGTTATAGTTTGATTTCTTGAGAAATAAAAACAAAAAACTTCCAGTTCTCTCCAAGATATAGTTTTTAATTGAGAATGATTGTATAAGAAATTACCATTTGTAAAGATATATCAGTTCCATAGAAGTTTGTAATTCATTTCTCAGTTCATGAGTATATTCCTAGTTTTGGCTTTAACCTTAATATTACCACATGTGACCTTAATATTCAACTTTTCTTTTATATTATTGATGATGTTTAGCAGATGAGATGGTTGTATTGGGCAACTCAAGGCACAATTATATAACTTTGATTTTGCTGGGAAGTTAGTAATTTAATGAGATTTTATTCTTTGTTCTTTGCCTACTTTGCTATTCCTCAACACATGTTGGTATTTAGAATCATAAATCCAGCAAATATTAGAACTAGAAGTGATCATAGATATCCACAGGTCTAATTCCTCCATCAGAAACTGACATTCCAACAGTGAAGATAACTAGTTGAATTTCATTCTACATACTGATTGAATTTCAGTGATGAAATATCATATATCTTTGTTTTTCTAAAAAACAATTGAATCTGGAGAAGCAATTGAATGTTTAATTTCACATTGATACTCTGAATCAATAGGTGGATAATTTAAATC
Source organism: Aselliscus stoliczkanus (assembly GCA_033961575.1). NCBI lineage: Eukaryota > Metazoa > Chordata > Mammalia > Chiroptera > Hipposideridae > Aselliscus > Aselliscus stoliczkanus. The sequence continues at coordinate 70,168,005 of CM066729.1, forward strand.
AATGTTATCTATAAATAGGCAATACACAGTATTTTAAAACTGTTTACTCAGCAGTACAGAATGCCATATAAGCCGGCTGGTTTCGTAATTGTCACTTTACAATGATGTGAAAGCCCATACTGAAACTCTTAAGTGATTATCCTTAAGGATTTTCTTCTCCAGCTATGCAACTACACAGCCCGAGTAATGAGGCTTCGTGGTCTCTGCATGGTCTACTAAGTACTTCCAGGAAGTGGAACCCCCTTCTGCAGTTATGAGAGAAACATCACTTCTAAAATGCCTTTAAAAGTACTCCAGCATAAACATTACACTGGAACATTTCATTAGCTTTTTGAGAACAATAAAGAAATGTGGCGCATAATAGGCTAATATGTTTAAGTGGCCTTGGTAGAACCCTACTTAACTCAGTGGGATTTTCTGCAGCACGCAGAGGTGGAAAACCATTCCCTACACATTTATTGTGTAGGTCTGCCTCCTTCTTTATTGCATGCAGTTTATATAAAAGAGAAGTGACTTTCCACCTGTAATTCTCAAATGAAGAAAGTATCAACATGCAACTTTTAGAAGAATCAATATTTAGATATGATGATCGGCAACCTGCAGCGCTGGCTTTTGGCACTCAGGATTTCTGTCAATAAAGATGGAAGAGGGGCCAACTTCAATCTCAGTGTTTTCTAGCTTCTTAGGAAGTACATAGTCACCAGGGTATTAAGGTTGTGAAGTCCCTAAATTACTGTTGAAAAAGGCAAAATATAAGCCAGTGCTTATTGGTCATAAGTGAAAAAAGTAATTAAATTAATAAAAATTTTCAGTTACCTAAGCCAGCAATAAAACTTATCTGCACCATATTTTGAATTAAGTAAAATGACAAGTTAATGAAAATGTAAAATGGTAATTTTTATGGTTTTATTAAGATTCCAAGTGACTACACTGAGTATATATATGGCTGGACTTGCAGTATGATACTTGCCAAGTGTCTCTCTCTCTCTCTCTCTCTCTCTCTCTCTCTCTCTCTCTCTCTCAGCTTCTGTTTTCTCTGACATATATAGGCACTCATGGTCATAAAAACACTGTGATCACTGAGATATCCTTGAGCTTTTAGAAAAAAAAAAAGGTATAAATTAAGCCCACAATTACAGTATTTTAAGTAAGTTCAAACAGACTTTTAAAGATGACAAATTAAAAGTTTCCCTTCAGGTATTGGTTTCCTTTGTGTAAACAAATTGTCACCAAAATTCATTGAAAAGTAAGAATTCCTATTTGTGTGGCATTGAATTAATGATACAAAAAAAGAAAAAAAACTTGAATGACACCTCTGGTGGCGGAAGTAGCATGTTTCAACCATTACGTTTGTTTGTTTCACTTAACTGTCAAACTCTGTCTTAGAAATACTATCAGCTGGTTACACTGATAGATGGAATCTTTCAGTTCCAGGATATGTTTTGTATCAGAGTTTCTCTTCATTGGTTTTTGAAATCTATAGGCAAAATAACACATAAACACAAATGTAAATCCCAGCTGTAACTGTTTCTCGGCATTTGGTGACATCACAAATCCCTTAAGATTTATATTCATATTGTGTTGTAAATATCACCAGAACCAGTCAATATGAAAATGCAAACTCTAAACAAAACTTGAAAATAATGCATATGCTTCCTTCTCACTATGAGGATCGTTTCCTAGCTACCCTACTTACCGCAGTGGAATTTTACAAAAATGTTCTTGGCACTCAAAGTTGATCTAACAAAGAATCAAGTGGGCTTATTTTAAAATGCACCCCTAAATATGATTGCTGATCTTGAAATTCTGATTTTTGTGCTTATGTAATACATAAACAGCTTTGGTTTTAAAACAAAAATTGGCAAAAATACTAGTGCATTATGTGTTCTAATCACGTATGGTGTTTTGAAAGAAATAGATTCAGAATTGACAAAATTGTTTCATTGGCATTGCAGTTCAAATGCATGGCTTTTCTTTTTCAAAAGTTGCATAAAACAAAAGTAAAATCAACAGATGTTTCTTAAATGAATCATATATGAATTTAATTGATTTTCGTAATATCCAACAACTACAATACAGACATAAATTTTCATTCTTGCTTTTGCATCCTTTGTTTTCCAGTTTGCTATGTTTTAGTTTACAGTCAATTCTATAATGTGCCTTAACATCAATTTTGAAATGTCTGGGCTTCTCAAAAAAGTTTCTCCCAGTGATAGGAATAGTATGTGCTCAAATTCTAGTATCAGTGGCCCAGCTTTCTTTGATTTTTCTTTAAGTGCTTTTCTTTTTTTTTAGTAAAATATATGAACTTAGAGACAGAAGTTTCCTTGGCTCATATTACCCTCAAGAGACAATGATGATACTGAAGTCCTTTTCATAATCAGGGCCTTTGTAAGGATTGTCCAGGTATTCTTAGCCAAAATATCCCTCTCATTGTGCACCACTCCAGGGCAACATGTGGTGTGCCAGCTGGATGCCCTCCCTACATGCCTCAGGTGGCCACATTTCAATGGTGTCTATAGAGCACAGGCCAAATTCTCATTCTCTGTGTTAATCAGTGGGAGAATTCCCATAGAAAATGGGATGGGAACATATTTTAGGAAAACTCAAAGAGATTATCCAGATGATTAGGCCAGGACATTGTAAGTTTGGGTTTTATGTAGGATTTCTGTGGCATTATCTTGCTTGACCATGAAGAATGCTAGAAAATTTGGAGATATTTAGAAATTTAAAATAATCATGTTTTTTATTCCACTCCAATTTCTCCAAAGATAATTCTACAAAAATTTCCTTTAGATACAATAGGAGTGCTTCTTGATTCATAACATCAAAGACAACTGATGTACCTAGTAATATAATTTGATTAAGCTTTTTCCCATGATCTTGAAAGGATCTGAATTCTACTATAGAACTCTCATTATCAACTCTCTTTTCAATTAAATTCTAATCAATTCTACAAACATTTGGTAAGTACTCACTATATACAAAGCACTGTGAAAAATGCTCTGAATAATTTTATGTGTGGTACTTTATGATGTGTAACATATTTTCCCATTCATTATCTCATTTGAGTGGTAAAGACCCCCCTTATAATTATCAGTTATTTAAATTGCCTAAAGTTACAGATGATTTTATATTTTGATTTTGTTTTGTTTTTGATGAGTCTGTAGACCATTCTAGAAATACATTCAGCATCCTTTGAACAAAAAATAAAGTCATGTCATTGCATCATATTAAATTGATTTGGGTTGGAACCAGTGGCATTTCTTAAAATTTTCTATTTGTTTGATGTGCCATCAGGCTCAGTCTAAAGTATATTTTTAATGATCTAATTCAAAGGTTTATCAACATGTTCACAAAAAATAATTTTATTTACTATTTTAAGGTAATGTTGATTTATTGTATTTTAAAGTCTTTTTTAAGATAAAAAATTGCATTTCTCCAATTACTGCTCATATTTAAGAGTATATCAAATTCTACTGCTTCACTATGAAGTCTGTTAAGTTCCAAACAACTTCTGGAGTATAGGTCTAAGAGCTATTATTCTCCATTTAGCATATGCGATACTTTCTAACATTGTTGCATCTACTACAGAGTAAAAGGTTCTACTTCTACATTAATACTATAAAGTCTTATTTCTACATATTCCTGAGATTTTTTTAAAGTCTTTCTCTCAAGTCTACTTTGTAAATACTTTAAAACAACCTTATTTTTATTTTCATTTTTATTTACTCATTTTATTTCCCTTATCCAAAGCATTGAAATGGAATTTATCCTTTAGCATTCTTAACATTTTCAAAGAATTTAAAGGGAATTCATCTTCACTTTAGGACTGAACACATTACTTTTTTCACAAACTCCAAACTCAAAAACTGGTAGGTACTTCTTGGTTTGCTTTTTTCCTAACATCAAATTTGCAAAAAGACGCTCTCCAGGTAACCCTTGAGCTCTGTTACCTTAGATGTTTGGCCAGAGGGCCGTCATGTTGACCCCATCTGCAAAGGCTGGCTAAACTAGAATCTTGGACTATTAGAATCCCATTCATCAAGGTCCACATAAAGTAAGGTAGGTAGGAAGCAAGGGGACAGATGGTAGGTTCGGCAGCAAGGAACTTGTTTGTTGACATTGATATAGACCCTTCTTCTTGCCAGAGTGACTCCATGGACTTGTTTTGGCATGGAAGACTAGGCCAAAGCTATCATCTTAATAGAAGGTGAGCTGCAGGCAAACTGGAGAGATCCATGCACAGTAGGCGTTTAGGGTTGGCTTAGATTTTGTCTATCAGCTTGACTGTCATACATACTTGATTGATGTGCAGTTGCAGTGGGGCTTGAAAGTGCTGCATTGATGTTGAAGACTGTGTCATAAGGTTCCTGATATGGTGCACATGTCTGAATGGAGTTGGACATTGACTATCTTTGCACATGCCAAGCAACACCAGACTTGAGCGCATTATTCAGCGGTTGAGTAGCAGATGGTGAGTGCAGACATTTGGAGGGGGTGTGCCTTCAAACACAATATGGAGCCGGCAAACTTACTTAGAAGGTTATTGCATGTGTTGACTTTGGAAGCTAGTTTTTCAGTAGTGGTAAAAAAAAATTCAAGTCCCATCCATTGTTAATCTCAGAATACTCGGCATGGTTGGTGTTCCAGGCAAAAGAAATGTGAAAATCAAATGCACTATTCAGTATGTTGGTCACAGTTGGTTGAAGGTGACTTCTTTGGTATCAGATAAATGGGCCAAATAAACATTCTCAGACTGACTGCTATTGAATGTGGTACCAAAATAGTTATTAACAAAATAGGTAAACTTTATCTAGAAGTGGTAGAGAAAGGGCCATCAGAGCATTGGAAGAACACTGTAGTCAAATATGGTACTTAAAAGTGACTTTATTTTCATTGGTTTTTATTATAACTCAGGAAAAGTATTATATGCTTCAGAAATAAAAATAGGAAAATCAAATTTGTTTTTCTTTTTCTTTTTCTTTTTTTTTTTGTTTGTTTTTGAGGGCATTGTCACTGACCCTCATAAGTGGGACCCGAACCGGGGCCGCTGGCCTCCCAAGCCAGCGCTCAACCACCGCGCCACTCGGTCAGCCCCAATTTTTTTTTCTTTATAAATTAAATTTATTGGGGTAACATTGGTTAATGACATTCATATAAGTTTCAAGAGTACAGTTTTATAGCACATCATTGCATTGTGTGCTCATCACAAAAACTTGTAGACACAGACAATAATTTAGTGGTTACCAGAGGGCAATGGGGGAGGCGGGGGGTGGGGGAGATGAGGGTAAACGGGGTCAAATATATGTTGATGGAAGGAGAACTGACTCTGGCTGGTGAACACACAATGAAATATGTAGATTATATATTATAGATTGTTACTTGAAACCTATATAATTTTATTAACCAACAACACCCCAATAAATTTATTAAAAATTAAAAAAAATTCTGTAAACATTTTGAAAGCATATAATTTGCTGTGATCAATGGAGATATACGTTATTGTTTAAAATTGTTAATAGAAGTATTTTTCAAATATATGGTGACAGAAGGAGACTAGACTTTGGGTGGTGAGCACACCAATATCTTAATAGATGTTCTTTATATATAAAATTATGGAGATTCACAGATGGATGAGCATGGTAATTCCACACATACGAGAAAGCAATTTTTATTGGTGTTTGATTTTGTTTCCCTTGAGTGGATTCTGAACAGATATAAATTTGTTTTAGGTTTAAAATAAATTTTTTTTCACATCTAAAGGTAAATTACGCTCATTCAATATATTATAGAAATATGAGATATATATATAAAGCAAATAAAACTTAAATCAGGTATAAACAATTCTGTGGTTTTGTTCTGCCTCCTTCCAATTTATGTACATTCATTTCTAAGTGTATGTGTATTTTTATGCATGTATGTGTATATACTTTTATATAAAAGTTTGGATCATATAGTCCATATTATTTCTTAAATTAACATTATATTATTAGTTCTTAGAGTCATAAAATGCTCATTTTAATGGCTGCATAAAATGAAATAAAACCTTATTTATATACCAAAAAAATTTTAAACTCCTCTATATTTGATATTTAGGCTATTTTTCACCATTATTCCTACTGCTCTGAGTACTATTCTTAGTATACATTTTTATGTGCCACTCGAAACATGTTTTCAGCATATATTTTTCAAAGGTTGATTTCTGGGTTAGAGGATATAAACTTCTCAAAGTTCTTTTGGTAATTCCTCCCGTATTGTATGTAAAAGTATTTTTCTAACTGTACTCTTATCTGCTTTGAATATTATCAGTTTATAAATATTTCCAATTTGCAGGTGAAAAACTGGTTTCTTTTGTTTTAATTTGCATTGATATATATAGAGCTGGAAAGTTTATTTGCCATTATTTTCTTCCTTTTAGAAACTGTTTGCTCATGTCCTTTATTCAGGTTGTCTTGATGATTTGTAAGATTTTTTAAAATGTTGTCCCTAATTTTGTCAAACATGTTGCAAAAATGTTTCTTCCAGTTTTCATGTGACATTAAATTGTTTTTGCTGTTGCTGCTGTGAGAAAATTTTATATATTTGTGTGGTTAATTCTATTGTATTTTTTTACTCTATGACTGTGGCCTATGCTTTTATATTCTTTTTAAAGCTTGAAGCCTGATAAATATTCACCATTTTTTTGTATTATCATGGTTTTATTTTTTATACTTAATTTTCACTTCCTTCCAGAATTTATTTTAGCCTAAGGTATGAGATAAGCATCTTAATTTTCTTCCAATAGTTAATCAATTGTCCTAGCATCTTCACTGATTTTGATGCTATCTTTATAGATTACAAATTTTTATCAACATTAGGGTCTATTTTTGGACTACCAGTCTTCTTTAGTTCTTTCACCAGCTACATACTATTTTCATTAGACCTTGACAGTGTTGACACGTTTGTTAAGTCAAATTTCCTTACTTTTTATTTTTCAAAAATAATTTGACTATTGTCACTTAAATATTTTTAGATTAATTTACTTTATTGAATTCATAAAGATGTTCCACTGGAATTTTATTAAACCTATAAAGTATTATTGATATCTTTGTAATGTTGTCTTCACATTCAGAAGCATTGTATGTTTCCATTTATGTAATGTTTCATACGTAAATAAATTGTGTCTTTCTATTCGTATAAGTTCCTAAATTCCTTATTATATTTAAATATAGATATGTTATGTTCTTGCCTTTAAACGGTTACATTCCATTTTCTAATTGTTCAGTAGAAAAGTCATATTTTCTTCTTTATTGTATTCAGCTATTATATTTTATTAAACTTTCCTGATAGTTTTAATAATTTCTTATAAGTTTTCTTGAGTCTTCAAGGTCATAAGTTATCTGCAAATAATGATGGCTTTATCTTTTTTCCCTCTGATTTCTGTGTAACATCCTATTTCATTGACTAGAATTTCCAAAACAGTTAAGTAATCATGGTGATAGGTGGCATTCTCGTTCTTGATTCTTTGGTAATGTTTCTAGTTTTTCTCATAGTTAATGTGGATATTAGGTATTGACTTAAAACAAATATTCTTTTTATATTGGTAAGATGGATTAGAATACTGTTTTTTGACCCTTTGTTTATTGGGAATGAGTGTTGAAATACATGCCTTTTTGGGCAGATGTTGTCAAACTCTAACTGATAGACACACGTTTCTTGTGATTTTTTTTCAATTCAAATCAATTCAAACACACATTTATTCAGCACTTACTGTGTGTCAGAAATTGTTTGCTAGGCATTGGAATTCAGATGTATGTATTTTGGAACCTGATAATTCTGCAAGAGATTTATAGTAATTGATTTATCATTATTAAGTTGCCCCTGCATTAAAACTGTAGTTAAGATTTTATTATGAATACTTTGAAGATTATCCTTCAATTGTATATAGTGTCAAATGTGAATTTTAAAAATTGCTAAATTTAAAATTATGATTTACAATTGAAATTATGTGTTTTTGTATCTGAAGTACTAGTTTTCAGATTCTAATCAAGGACATCTATAAAACTTGATACTGTCTCAAAAAATTCATAGACCTCTATAATATAGGTTGTTTATATTCTATACAATCCGGAAATTGGAATTTCTAGTCCTACTGTATCATTTCTTATATAGTATGACAGAAATGATATGTGATATTGGGGCAAATCACTTTCATACTGCCATCATTGTATTTTCATTTCTCTGGGAGTCTTCTGCATTATCTGTAGGATTTAAGTATGCATTTACATTGATTTGTTTTCAATTGAAGTTTTTTTTTGTATTAATATTATTGCTTTAGTATCGTTTAACATAATATAGCCTGTTTTCCTCATCTAGGGTTATACTTTATTTTATTCTCAAAATCCTTTATTTTGTTCTTTAATACAGTATGCACGAATGAACATCTGATGTTTTTAAACTATACCCCCTTGACCAGATTCTTTATATTTCACACAAATCAAATCAACAAATATTGATTGAGAATCAATTTTATACTCAGCATCATGTTAGTTATTATGAATCACAGTACAGAAAAGCAGAGATCACATACTTTCAAGGAACTTATTTTCTGGTTGGTAGCTAAGATACAAATAAGGAAAAATGCAAAAACAACAAATCCTAATAAAATATTTATGATGGCTAACATAAATACAGTCATATTCTTGTTCAATATTTAAGCAAATGTATTAGAACTCACAACAAATCTTTTGTGTATTGACCTCACCCTGGACTCTTCAAGCATTTCCTATTGTTACTGTGTCTTTACCATTATTTCCTCATTCGCGCCTTAAAAATTATATTTACTTTTGTAAGTTTTTTTCTTAATTCTCTTTTGAACAACACTGGATAGACAAATGTCATGCACATTAATCTCTGAAATATTACCAATGATAATTTGTTTCACACCAAGGTGACCCTGCTCAGAGTTTGGAAATAGGAATAGTGCAGGCTACTATAATTGTAGACTGAAAATCATTGCTTTCTGAATTTCTTATTTCATTAAAGAACTTGGCCTGATTTATAGAATCATTCACAAAAGAATTAACATGCAAAGTAGGAGAAATCCAAATGCTAACATGAAGTTAGCATCTCTACCGAAAGGGAATTTTAGCGTTTAGCTTTGCTGTATTAAGGGAGAGGAGTTCTTGTCCTTTGGGCTTTGATGAGGTTTTTATATCATAGGGCCATTAATTTTAAACTTGAGCATTCAATAAATGTTCTAAGTTATAACCTTAAAAATTTATCATATTTTGGAAAATTTATATCCCCCCTCAATTTTTAATGCCTGCATTGAATAATGTTTGTCATGGACCACAATACCTATCCCTGTGGAACTGTTATCTTATCTTAATTCAGTAGCAGTGCTATTGATTAAGTAACACTTACCAGCTTCCAAACTTCTAGGCATTTTTCAGCTGCCATTTCTCCCTAACCTCACTATGAGCTTCCTGTGTGGTATCATTCATTAGAGGTCTTATTAAAATGTAAATAAATTACACCCAGCATACTTCCTGTATTTGCCCAGCTTGTTACTATATTGAAACAACTGTCTTAATGAAACACATATTGATGTATTGTGTATTTCCGTGCTAAACCAAAGTGAGGAGGAAGTTATATGAATATATAACAGAACATACTTCATAACAGTTTTTGTTAAAGCATTTTATGAATTGGAGATAATATGAGCCATGGGAGATGATGTAATTCTACATGACAGAGTTCAAAGAGAGAGGATAACTCCTCAGATAAAATTGGATTAGATTCTTGAGTGATATGCATTGGGGCTTTTATGGTGCTTTACCTTTATAAGCATAACTAACTCTCACTTTTCCATAGTAATATTGTGGTACTGTGATAAAAGATAGTAAAAATAAAAATAAAGAAACAAGAGCGTTACCCAAATTAATTTGTCTTTGGCCTTTGTATACAATATCCAATGTTTTAGCATCAAATTTACCATTTTATTTTTGTTTTCCATGGGTTATGAAGCTAATTTCTAACAAATCATCTAACACTTATGTAATGTCTTAGTACTTTGTTATGTATAATAAATAATCATCATAGGGCATGATCAGATAAAGCCTAACTAATATAGTAATGAGCAATAATAATAAATAATAATAAGAATAAATAATAGCCACAACCCATGAAATACAATAGTACTTTGTTAATTACTAAATTAATTTGTAAAAAATAATTACTGTTGCTTGAGTACATACCAAATAGTCGGACTAGGAGGAAACTGAATGATGTGCAGGAGAAAAAGAGGAAGCCAAGTTGGGATAAAAATTTGCCCTGTTTGCATAAAATGTCAAAGTGCCATTATTGGGTGATCATCTTTGTGTAATCAGACTTTTGGTGTTTCTAGTTTTTTCTTACACTTTCCTGTATTTGCCATTTTTTTGTTTTGTTGTTTTTTGTGTTTTTCTTTTTTTTGTAATGGGCATGTGTTATTTTGTTAGAAATACTATAGAAACATGTTACAAAGGGCCTCTGTTACTTATATGGAGGTTTAGTACAAATTAGAAAAACATGTCCTCTTTGAGGCACCTTTGTGCAAATTATTATAAGAAATCCTTTCCTTCAGCTGATGCAGCTTGGACCAGGAGGCACGGTGTCTAGAGCAGAGCACACCTCTGGCTTGGGTGCTCTTGTGTAGGACACAAACAGTTATGGCTGCCTTTCATTATGCGCTTCATTAAAGATTTGAAAATAGCTGCCATTGCTTCATAGGTTCCAAATTGTTGTATTCTTGCACAGAAAGCCAAGAATAACCTTCAGGCAACTTAGCAAAAAGATGCCTATCTAAGCTTTAAGTTAGTCTTGGACCTAGATGATACAAGTCTATTACTTTGCTTCAGACATCTGATTTGAATAACATTGAGGGTAAAAGAAAATGAAATTAAGTCAGTACAAAACCATAGAGTGGATTATCAAGTCCAGCTCCTAGAAGATCGAAGTTGACATTTTATTTATTTTTTTATTTTTTTGAGGGCAATGTCACTGGCCCTCACATGTGGGATCCGAACCGCGGCCGCTGGCGTCCCAAGCCAGCGCTTAACCACCGCACCACTCGGCTGGCCTCTAACTTCACATTTTAAAACTGCATCTAAAATCTTGGGGTCTCCTAGAGTAAATTTAGATGACTTGATATATGAGAGGGTAGATTAAAAACACAGAGAGACAGATGGACATCTCTTTGTTCCAAAAAGAAATATAGATGGAAAGATGGTTTAAAAGGATACATAGATACATTTATAAATTGCGTTTCTGCTATATGCTTTGAAGAAATACATTGCTAATACTAAGACTAGAAAGAAATATCTTCTTATGATACCCTTCAGTGTATGAAGAGATCACTATATTATATCATGAGTATCATGATCAATATTCATTTTTATAAGAAACAAAGAATATTTTATTGGTGAACTTCTGTTGTAGCCCTCAATATAAATCAATAACATCTATATGCAATGTAATTTTCTACCTTATAAGATACAGACTCAGGTAGACTCCAGTCCATTCTGGTATGGTTTGAAGGAAGATTTCAGAGTATATCTGGATGCTAAACTCCAATGAAAGGACTCGAATTTTCTATATACACTGTTTTTCTAAGTTACACCTTTGATTGTTTGGATGACAGTAAATTCTATATTGTATTACTAGAAAATACAGCTAGTTTTTATTAATAGCAGAAATGCTAATCAAGTTAGAGGTTGGGTTGAAATTATCTTACAGAGATTGCAAATTCTAGCAGAAACATACATATAAAAAACGTCCATCCACTTTACCTAATATTTTAGCTGGAGAAGTATCATTTTAGAGGACCAAAAAATCTCTTTAAACATTATTTTGGTTTTGCTCTAATATACAGACAAAAGGGGGATGAAAGCTCCAAGTCTCTTCTTTGTTATAGCTTGCTATTGCCTAATTGATAATTTTATAGTACAAGCTAATGCAATTTCGTCACATACTTAATCACCAGACTTATTTGTGTCCGTAAGCAATTTATGTGATGTTTCTGTACTTTGTTTTATGGTTCAGATTCCTTGTTTTCCAAATAGAAATAGTCATATTTCCTGTAACAGTTTCCTGAGTTAAAGGTGAATTATGACAATTTAATGAGATGAACTTTAATGAATACTTTGATTTCTTTGACACTTTGTAAATGTGAAGCATTAATATTGGTTCAAAAACATCAGTGAGATATTCAAAGTTGATGCATCAAACTTTCTGAATTTCAACAGCACAAAGTTTGCTAATTTTCCCATTTATTTCAGTCTCTTTGAAGAAAAAAAGTTTTTAAAATTCCTAGAAACAGATACTATATATTTATCTCATTTTATGTGATAGGAGTGATTTTGTAAGTCTATTCATAATTTAAATGCTCTAGAAGAATCTGTTCTTCAAGGGAATTTTATTGTGAATTATAATGTAAAACAAAAATCATTTTAAAAGTTGGTATTACTCCCTATTTCTATATGGGAACTTTCTGATTTATAAGAGTTATGTAAGCTCCCGAAAGAGTGTATCCCTTTCTATGTTCCTGGGGAGATATAACCTGGGCAGAATAGGAAACTAAGGAATAAGTTGGTAAAAACAAGCCCTCTCTAAGTATTTGGACCTCTTAGATCTCTGAGCTACTATTTCTTATGATATTAAGTATACATGACATCTCCACAATTGCTTGGAATTTGTTTATTCCAGCTTGGTTAGTGTAGCTTCAAATTTCCTAACAATCCTTTATAAGCCTTGTATGAGGTGTGATAAAAAAAAAAATAGGGTGAATGTTTAAATGAAAAACATTTAGAGTAAAAGACACATTGCCATTAATCCCCTTCAAAATACTCCCCCATTGCTTCCAACACACTTATGCCATCGTTCTTGTCCCTTTCTGAAGTAGTTCTGGAAGTCCTCTTTCGTGAGTGTCTTCAGTTGAGCTGTCCTGGCTGCCTCAGTGTCCTGAATTGATGCAAAACATTTACCTTTCATGGTCATTTTGACTTTGGGGAAGGGCCAGAAGTCCCGCAGTGCCAGATCTGATGAATAAGGTGGATGCGGACACAGAGTAATGTTTGTATTTGACAGAAATTGCTTTGTACCAGAAGCAATGTGCTCATTGTATAGAAGGAGATCATATGTTATATCACCCATCTGGATACTTTAAGTGGTAAAAGGGGCCACATTAAAGATTATGGTGAGACAACATGTATAAGCAAGATGTGGTATTATAGATGGACTATTTCTACCCTTTTCCCGTCTCCATCTCCATTGGCACAATAGTTCTACCAGGGCAGGGCAAGCCATAAAATCCAAAACTTCACTGCTAAAAGGGGCTGACTTGATGGAGTAGAACATAGAAAACCACATGCTTCTAGGTGTTTTTAGAAGCATTAGCAATCTCAGTGATAAACAAACAAGAAGTGTAACCATCATTGGGTTGTCGGAAAAGTCATGATGCATTTTTTCTGTTTTTCGTTACAAAAATGCGTCATGACTTTTCTGACAACCCAATAGATAGCCTGAAGTTGTAGTTCAGGCTGGGGCAGGCAATAGGCTGGCATATTAGCAATAAATTTTACAAGGAGAGTTGGAGAAGGAGACTGCCACAGTGGGCCAATCACAGCTAACACATATCCCTGTTGTTTTGGAAGTCTGTACACATATTTCAACGAAGGCCAGAGAGGGTCTGAGATATCCAGATACCCCAGGCTGATGCCAAGACCTTGTGCAAAGAGGAGATAAGAGAGAGCCCAATGGAAAGTAATAGCCAACGAAGATTTGTAAACTGCTTGAACTTTGAATGCATTCCCCAACCAATAACATATCTGTCTGGAAAGTGTGTTAGCTTATGGGCCCAAGGTGTTTGAATACAACTTCCAACCAGTCATTAGATGTAAACTGAAAATTTTGCTGACATGGAGGTCAAGTCTTAGGTAACAAATGAAAATAGGATTTATCAAACCTGACCAGAGACATCAGCAGCTGCACAATATAAAGAAACAAACCCTACAGAATTAGACCGTTAGGTCACTAAACAAATAAACAAATAGCAATAACAGCAGAGAAAAATGAGAAGCCAGAATTACTATGATACATTGTACAAAATGTCAGTTTGCATGAAAAACAATTATGACACATGTACACAAACAGGACTGTGATGCATATCCAGTTTAAAAAAGTAGTCAAGAAAAACTGTCTCTGGTTCACAAGAGGAAAAGCAGATGTTGAATTTAGCAAACATATACTTGAAAGCAGCTGTATAAATATGTTCAAATAACTAAAGGAAACCATGTTAAATAATTAAATAAAATATTACCATAATTACTCTTCAAATAAAGAGCATTAATACAATTATATAAATTATTCAGAAAAAACAAATTCTGGAGTTAAAAAGTAGAATAACTAAAATGAAAAATATTCCAGAAGGACTCAAATGCAGATTTCAGATGTCAGAAGAAAGACTCAGTATACTTGATAAATCAGTAGAATTTATCCAATTTTCTGAAGAACAGAAAATAAAATAATGAAGAAAATGTACAGAGCTTCAGAGATCTGTGAGACACCATCAAGCATACTAACATATTGTGAAACTGGAGAGGAGGAAGGAAGGAGAGAAAGAAAGGGCAGAAAAAGATATTTGAAATAATAATGGCAAAAACCACCTCACCAAATGTGATAAATAACAATAATATAAACATTTGAGAAGCTCAATAAACTGCAAGTATGACAGACACAAAGGGATTCATACATAGACACAGTATAATCAAACTTTGAAAGCCAAAGATAAAGAAAATTCTTGAAAGCAGTGGGAGAAAAAAGACTCATTCAATACAGGAGACAACAGTATGATTAACAATTGATTTCTAATTAAAAGCAATTAAAACCAGAAGGCAGAGGGATAACATATAGAAAGCCCTGAATAAAAAAAATAACAATCAAGAAATTTATGTCCAGCAAAACTGTTCTTCAGAAATGAAGGTAAAATCAAGATATTCCAAGATAAACAAAGACTGTGACAGTTTGTTGCCAGCAGATCTGCCTTAAAAGAGATAATGAAGGACATATTTTAGGTTGAAAGGAAATGACAACAAATGGTAACCGAAATCCACCCAAAGAAATAAATAGCACTGATAATATAATTATATAGGTAAATATAAATAAATATAAAACAAAACTCACTTTAAAAAGGAAATAATACAGATTAGAGCAGAAATCAATGATATAGAAAATAATAGAGGAACATCAATGAAGCCAAAAGTTGATTTTTTTGAAAAGATCAACAAAAGTGACAGACCTTTAGCTAGACTGTCCAGAGAAAAAGGAAAGAAGATAATAGATTACCAAAATCAGCAGTGAAAGAGGGGACATTATTACCAACTCCATAGAAATTAAAACAAAACATTAAAAGTTAATACTTTGAACAAATATATTCCCGGAAATTTGACAACTTAAAATGTTTCATTTCTAGAAATGCGAAAGCTACCTAAACTGATTCAAGAAAGAAATAGAAAATCTGAATAGTCCTAGTAAAGATACAGAATTACTGAGTCACCCCACTAAGAAAATTCCAGATGCAGATGGCTTCACTGCATTTTATCCAATATGTAAAGAAGAAATAATACCAGTCTTTCACAAACTTATCCAGAAAAATAGAGGAAAAAGGGGCATTTTTTCAATTCATTCTATGAGAACAGTATTTCTTTGAGTCCAAAGCCAGACAAACATACCATAAGAAAAAAAAGGAGACAGTATCCTTTATAAATAATGACACCAAAATCATCAACAAAATATCCACGAACCACATGCAACAATCCGTGAAAGTATTATACACCCTGACCAAGTAGTATTTAGCCCAGGAATGCAAGGTTGGCTTAACATCCAGTAATTAATTAATGTAATATACCATATTAATAGAATAAATGACAGAACCACATGACTGTCTCAGTAGAGACACCAAAAGCATTTGAGAAAATCCAATATTTATTTGTTTTGTTTTGTTTTGTTTTTATTAAATTTATTTATTTTTAATTAGTTTCAGGTATACAACACAGTGCAATAGTTATACTTTTTACCCCTCAAAGTGACAACTCCCTCTCCCCCAATTCTTTGTGACAGAAACTTTCAATAAACTAGGAATAGAGGAGAATTTCTGTCACCTGATAAAGGGCATCTATGGAAAGCCAACTATGAAAACATCATAGTGATAAAAGACCGACTGGTTGAACCCTAAGATGGGGAACAGGCAAGGTTGTCATATCTCAGCCTTCTGTTTAACATTGTACTGGAGTTTGTCTACAGAAAGATAAGTAAAAGGAAAAGAAACGAAAGGGAAAAACAGGATTGAAAAGAAAGAAAGCAAAATCTTCTGGATTGGGCAGTAAAAAGTAAGACTTTTTATTTGAAGAAAATATAATAAGCATGTAGCAAATCTTAAGGAATACATTCACACACACATACACAAATTAATAAATGAGTTCAGCAAGTTCACTCAATACAAGAGCATTATACAAAAAATCTATTGTATTTATATAGACTAACAACAAATAATAAAATTCTTTTTTTTTTAGCTGAGCCATCCTGCCACCTGTTGGCAGCTCAATGCCAACTCAGCTCGGGCTGGCATCAAACCACTGTTGCTCAGAGCTCAGCTCACACTCTTGAGTGAGCTCTTAACCAACTGAGCCACTTGGCTGGCCCAATAATAAAATTCTTAACAATTCTATTCACAATAGCATCAAAAAGAATACAGGTATTTTTGTAGAAATTGACAAGATGATCTTAAAATTTATATGAAAATGCAGAGGACCCAGAACAGTGAAAATCATATTGAAAAGGACAAAATTAGATGACTTACACTTCCTGATTTTAAAACCTACTATAAAAACTACAGTGAGAAAGAGAGTATAGTACTGGCATATAGATCAATGGAATGTAGTTATAACTTCAGAAAATTAACTTTTGCATTTTGGGTCAATTGACTTTGACAAAGGTGCCAAGGCAATTTTGATAGGGGAAGGAATAAATAATGCTTGGATAGTTGATACTAGGACTGTATGAGATATAAATGAATATCCATGGTGCTAACACTCTATGAAAACAACAACAACAAAAAGGTTTTAGATCCTTACTTCACACCATAAACAAAGATTGATTTAAAATGGATCATGGACTTAAATATTAGAGCTAAAACTTAAAGGCTTGTGTAAGAAAAAAGGAGAAAAATCTTCCTGACGTTGAGTTACACAGGGTTCTTAGAAATGACATGCAAAACATGATACAAAAAAGGAACAAATTTGATAATGTGGATTTCAACAAAATTAAAAACTTTTGCACTTCCAAAGATACCAATAAAAAAATGTAAAGACTGGGAGAAAATATTAGCAAAATTTATGATTTGCAAGTATATAGCTGATAAAGTATTTTTATCTTCATAATGTATAAAGAATTATTCAATTTAATAAGAAAAAGACAACCAAATTAAAAATTGGACAAATTGTTTGAATAGTTTTTTCACCGAAGAAGATATAAGAATGCCTAATAAGCCTATGAAAAGGTGCTTAACATCATTAATCCTTAGGAAACAAATTAAAACAATACACATGGAAAAAAAACAGTGACCTTCGATAGATGATTGGATAAAGAAGATGTGGTATATATACAATGGAATATTACTCAGCCATAAGAAAAGATGAAATACTGCCATTTCATCTTTAATTTCATCTTAAATTAAGTAAATTACTCAAAGTTACTTAAAAATCATTAAGTTGTACACTTACAAGGGTGAATTTTACATTATGTAAATTATACCTCAATAAACTGCTAAAATTGAATTACAAATTATGCTTATAAAATTAAGAAAAGAGAAACCTGTCAGACACTACCTTAACCAAATGACCAGGATTAACATCCCCAGTGATAGATCATATTGACAATATGTACCCCTTAATACGATGTTATAAGAGCACTTTAGCATTCTTCTCTAAAACTATAATCCCAATCTAATTATGAGAAAACATCAGATAAATTCAAATTAAGGAACATTACACCAAATCTCTGATCACTACCCTATATCAAAACTATCAATCATGAAAAACAATTAAAAGACTAAGATATTGTCACAGATCATAGTAGTTTAGGAGATTTGGCAACTAAATGCACTGGGGTATCCTGGATTGATTCTTGGAACAGAATAAGATATTGGTGACAAAGTAGGGTAGAGAATAAGGGTATTTTCTGTACTGTTTGCAACTTTTCTGTAAATGTGAAATTGTTCCAAAATAAAAAAGTTAATTTTAGTTTGATGTAGTCTCATTCATTTAGTTTTGCTTTTACTTCCCTTGCCTTTGGGGTCAAGTTCATAAAATTCTCTCTGAGACCAAGGTCCATAAGTTTAGTATCTATGTTTTCTTTTATGTATTTTATTGTTTCAGGTCTTATATTTAGGTCTTTAATCCACTTTTTGTTTGTTAAGTTTTATGTATGTGACAAATAGCAGTGTAGATTCATTCTTTTGCACATGGCTTTCCCAATTTCCCCAAAACCATGTACTGAAGGGGCTTCCTTGTCTCCATTGTATATTTTTGGCTCTTATTTCAAAAATTAGCTGCTATATATATTTGGGTTTCTTTCTGGGCTCTCAGTTCTGTTCCATTGGTCCGTGTGTCTGTTTTTCTGCCAATACCATACTATTGTGATTATTGTCACTTTGTAGTATAATTTGAAGTCAGGGAGTGTGATACTTGTGGTTTTGTTCTTTTTTTTTTTTCAGTATTGCTTTGGCTGTTTGGGGTCTTTTGTGGTTCCATACAAATTTGATAATTTTTTGTTCTATTTTTTTGAAAAATGAATTGGGATTTTGATGGGGATTGCTAACATATACAATGAAATACTACTCAGTCATAAGAAAGAATGAAGTACTGCCAATTGCAACAGCATGGATCTTGAGAATATAATGCCATGTAAAATAAGTCAGATGGAAAAAGACCAAAATCATATCACTTCACTGATTTGTGAGATGTAAAGCAGAAAGTAACAAATAAACAAACAAAACAAACAAAAAACTCATAGAAACAGACAACACAGAAAGGTGGTTACCAGAGGGAAAGGGAGGTGAGAGGAGGATGAAAAGTAAAAGATGTCAAACGTATGGAGATAGAGGGAGATTAGACTTTGGGTGGTGAGCACATAATGCAGTATATAGATGATATATTGTAGAATTGTATTCTTGAAACTTAGATAATGTTATTAACCAATATCACCCAATAAATTTAATTTTTTTTTAAAGTTAAAATGTTTAAAAAAGGAATAGGGAACTTACAGGTTAGAGGAGAAATAACGGTTCAAATATAATGTGGGGACTTTGTTTAGATCCTAATTCAATTAACCAGCTGTTAGAAAAAAAGAACAAAAGACATTAAAAGTTAATTATTTGACATAGACAGGATATTTAATAACTTTAAAGAATTACTATTATTTTGGATGTGGGATAATGATATGTGTCATGATTTTGAAAATTCATTTTTTGGTAACACTAATATATTCATGGATGGGATGATATGATATCTGGGATTGTCATAAAATGATCTGGTGGAAGAAAAAGTGAATGAGTATAAATGTAAAAAACATTGATGATGGGTAATGAGTACATGGCAGTTCATTTAACTATGCTCTCTACTCTTGCATATGTTAGAGATTTTTCATAATCAAATATTTTTGAGTGAAAAGAAAAAAACGACTAAGGGAAATAATTAAAACATTATAATTTGCTCTCTATGCTGACCATAGACAGGGTTTGTCTCTTAAAAATCAAATCTGAACAGTGTCAGAATGAATAAATCATAGAGAGGTGAGTGAACTCGCAAAAACAATCTGAGCAAGATACAATCGATGGTGAATAGATGGGAGAGCATTAAGAGAAGTGCCTGAATTAGCATAGACCTACTATACTGGAGTGCTTTGTTGTTCTTTCTGTGAAATTCTGTGACCTGGTGATATCTAAAACTCCTATCTGTGTGAGGATTTGAAAGCGTGGAGTGTGGTCAGAGCAGTCCTTTGTTCCTAGTGAATGTTAAGATCAGTAGTTCCTCGCCCCCCCTCGTTTTTTTTTGTTGTTGTTGTCTGGGGGCTTTGTTTCTTGGCCTTGTGACTTACAAGATAGGTTACTGTAATATAATGTAAGGAGTATTTGCTACTCCTCTGGAAAGTCATTCAGAATCTTTGACTAGTGCAGAACGTACAACCTTTTGCTAAAGGGTTGTCTCTGCCAGGAGAAGCATTCTTCTGGGCTTTGTAATTTGCACTGATTACTGGACTCTATACAGTGGGTCACTGGGTGTTGACTGTAATCTATAAAGCTTTACACAGCCTGGTCCTAATTAAAGAGGGACTGGCACTGCTAGTCAATTTCAATAATAACTGAGATTGATCTGGGTGACTTGAAAACATTTTAACAGATTCTGGAACCTGAAATGTCAGGAGTTAGTTATTCTCATTAAAGACACATACTCTGGATTTCTACTATTTTAAAGGTAGGTTCAGTGTACAATATTGAACTTAAAAAAAAAAAAGAAGTTTGAAAGTCGGCAGCAGTGCAAAATATTAGGTCCTAGTTCTAACTCAATGCTCCTTAATCTAATCTGACATGCCTTCAGAATATTTCACTTCCTTGATGCCCATTCTTCCAAACAGTTTCTACCCAGTACTTAACCCCACTATATAGTGACAGAGTTAATGATTTTCTCACGAGGCAGATATGAATAGGAACAGTATTCAAAGACAACTGGTCTCACTTCCAGGTCCATCTTTGGGCCAAGATACGTAGTCGCCAACAGTGAGTTGGCGACTGTATTTTTTGAGTCCTGGCGCAAAGTAAGATCCATCTGTTTTGCCCAGCCGTTTGCCTGAGTGTCACAAAATGATCCTGTTATTAGTCTTATTTGTGGTCCTATTTGAGGTTAGAGGATAATGTAAATAAACTTCGGTCCTCCTTGTGATGAATGTAGCATGGGAATTAAAATTGGTGGGGTTGGTAGTGGTAAGTGATGGTGCATCTCTATTTTCTCAATTGCTCTGTTTTCTTTGGATGGGAAAACAGACATTTAAGAATGAGTTTGTCATCTGGAAGGATAGTTGTGACCAAGATTCCCTCAACAGGATACAAGATGTTATTTTTGAGCTTCATTACCCTCACCAAGGGGAAAAAAAAAGAGAGGGAAAAATAAATAAGGAAGAAAGTGAAAGTGAGGAAGAAACAGGCAGACACAGAGAAGTGTAGAGAAAGGTCAAAGAAGGAAAAGAGGAAAGCCATGAGGAGAGGAGGAGAATGAAACTTAGATTGTCTATTCATAAAATTGGCTTTATTATGTTGAACGGATAGCTCAGTGCACTCAACATCTGGTGAGTTAAGGAGAAGGAAATCTGACTGATTAAACTGAACTGCTAGTTGTCAGTTAAATCATTTATATATAAATATGCAGCCTAGTCTCCATCACCTTTTCTTGTCCAAACTAGACAGTGAATCAGTTTCACTAACCATATTCAAATGGGGGAGTAGAACAATATCAATTGGTGATTCAGATTTTATGTAAAGGTGGGCAGTTTTTATATTTCTGAATCAGTTATTGGGGATTATTGTTATTCCATATAATTTTCAAGCATGAGTTATTTTTGTCAGTTTCTTTTATAAATGTTTTGTTGCCTTGTAAGGAAATATGTGCACTCCCCTCCTCTCATTCAGTTGTACCGGGTGACGCCTCCATAATTTGTCTTTACACTGATGCATTTTTAGTCTAATTCAGGCATGTGAGAAGCAGGGGAAAAGTTTAGTCAATGTCAGTGATTTTTTTGGATCCATTCATGGATAAATTTAGTGAATTTGAAACAGTTTGCATTTAAAATCTATATACATCAAATAGACACAATACTCAAAATATTCCTCCATATGCTTCAAGGGAAAAAGAAAACAGAATTTACAAGTGAGAACTAGATGCATTTTCTAATAATAGATGCAATTTCAGGGGTGATTTATGATCATGCTCTCATGTGGAGATTAAAATATTACCTTGCACTAATGTGAAGGTGGACATAAACATACCACTTTAATTCTACAAATATATAAAAAATGCACTGCCATGCTGTAAAGTAGAAGAAAGATAATTGTATTATCTTCATTTTACATTAAAAAAACCATATATTTCTAAATCTTGTCATGTCAGTTATTTGAAGCTAAAAATAGGGATGACTTAATCAAGTATGTTTTTTTTTTTTAACCATTATCGTCTTTATAGATGGTGTTGTATGAAGAAAGAAAGGATTGAAAAAAATAGCATGCTGTTTAAAGCACAAATATTTAGGACATACTTGGAGATTTTAATGCTTGGACTCATAATTTGAAGATTAAAACTATATATTTTAATCTTAACTGTAAATATTTACATATTTACAGTTTTTTAAACAAGGAGGTTTGGTTCAAACCCTGATGGCCTTCCCCTGCTGCTTCAAACAGCTGTGGCTGCATGTGACAGGATATACAGTATGATGTGGTATGGGGCACGCTAAACCCACAATACATTGCAGTGGGCATTTTGTATTGCTAAATATGTCCGTTCACCTCTACTTCACCATCTGCGCCACCACCAGTAGTTTTTGAAAGTAGTGGGTCTAACTTTTGTTTCAAATTCTATTTGAAGTCACGATTTACCTTTAACAAGTGTATCCAGATCATAGATTTTCTTCTTTAATCTCTGAAATTAACATTTTATGTAATCTTTAGTCTGTGAAATCGTTGTTTAAGAGGTTTGGATTTTTTTTTTTTTTAAATCAGATAGAATATTGCTAAAATTCAGAGGCACTGAGATTCTAGTTATATCATTGTGCAGTCCTTAACAGGGAGGCATATTTTGTTTTTCAGAGTTGCTTTTCTTTTCCTTTTTAGATCCTTTTCTTTTCATTAAAAAACTACTCTGGGAAGAGGTTTTTTTTTTTTTTTTTCCTTAACAGAAAAAAAAAAAAAAAAGCCACGCTTGACTGATAATGCATTGCTTTGGATGGTGAAACATTATGAAAGTTTAATTTTTAATTAAATCTGAAATACCAATTATAACTGAAAGAGATTTTAACCTGTTTCTTTTCAGACTGCCTGAAGTTACATTTAGAGACTGAAATCACTGCACCTTAAAAACAAAAGATTGAGCTGCACTGCGTTCCTGTAAGTGAAAGCTTCCTGTACCTTCCTCTGTATTTTTGTGACCAACTCAATAAAGGACAAAAATATTGGTAACATAGTAACCAGGCAGGAGCAAAAATCTGAATTCCCTGAAGAAATATATGTTTAAATGATTTCCTTCTTTAAAACAAGAAAATTTGTTGGGCTTAGTATTCAGTATGTCTTTTATATGCACCCTAAATTATGAACCCTTTCTTTTAGTTGGTTTGAATTGCATTAGGGAGGGTGTCACCCACTGTGCATCAGCATGATGACAGACACCCTGTCAGGAAGGATTCTGGCATTTTTGATCAAATTTCATTGAAGGTAACAGATTTCTTACAGAATCAAAGTAAATTCCTTTTTCCTTTGTGATGTCATTACGAATTTTTAGCCTTTGTGTCAGTGGAAATGGAGAGAAAGTTCATGATGACATCACAAGATTCTGTTGCCTTGAGGACTTTGGGCAAAACTAAGGAAAATGCCTAATTCCCTTGCGTGCGTGTGTTCCCCATTCTGCTATGAAGCAGTCAAAATAGCACATCTTATGTCTTCCCGTGAGCTACAAGGCTGTCTCCCAGAGCCCCATTGTTCCATAAATGCATGTCAGAGCCTACCACAGTCTGGCCTACCCTTATTTAGCTGCTGTTTTGTCAATGTACTTGGAAGAACAATTAACATTTGGGATTTCAATGTCTGAATAACAGGCAGTGAATAGAACCCAAGCATATAAAAGATTCAGATGCCCAGGGTAAGAAAACAGAAGCTTATAGTTGGTGGGGGAAAAAAGGAAAGCATTTTAATGCTGCATTCAAAGATTGTGAAATACTACAAGGGAAGTCAATCAGTTTTTTATTTTGTTTTTTTGTTTTTTCATTAATATTTAGATCAAAATGTACATTTTGGTAATGAAACCCAGAAGGTTATGATGTCTTCCTAAGTTTTGCTGTTTAATATAGTGCAAGGCCTTTCACTAGAAAGTCCAAAAATCCTTAACGTTAGTCTCTGAGTCATTGTCGGAAGGCTGGGTGTGGGGCCTGTGACACTGTGGATTTCAGAGTGTCATAGTGCCTGTCCAACAGAGGACACTGAAGATGATTCTGATGATTTCTCCCATTTTCTCTTTGGTTCTCTACATGCTTTCATTATTGACTATAATTCTTGTGTGTTGACTATAGACAGTCCTGAAGTTGTTTAGATATCCCTGCCTATTGTTTGAATTCCTGCTGAGGTCTTTTTATTTTTTTATTTTTTTGAGAGCTCATGCGTGGACAGGGCAAGGATACCTCACGGTCAGGGGATATAGAGGGAACTTGGGCCGTTTCTGCATGTTGCCCACTGAGCTCAGTGTCTAGCTGGTATGAGTAAATAAATGATGGTTATAGTTATTTTTGTCATAACTACAACAGTTCAAACTCCTAGATGGTAACATCTCTAAAAGCAGTGTCTATTTCTTATTCATTGTTGTAATCCTCAGGGTTTGGCATAATAATAGTAATCAAGAAATAGCTGTTGTTATTAGTACGATTACAAAATTTGTCAAAAATCAGAACTTTAGGATTTGTTCTGTCAGAAAATATTTATTATGAAGATGGGTTGAGTAAAATTTTTGACAGTCAGGAAGATAATTATAAAGGGATTTGTCAAAGACAAACCTACTGTTTATCGCATCACATTAGGCATTAATTAGTCTCTGTCTCTCTCCTCTTTGACTTTACACTTCTTTCTTCTGACCAAAATGAGATGTGCCCATTTTTTTTTCTGTCTGAGAAATTGTCTTGAATAATTTTCTATTTAAGTTGTGTGTCTTGCGTCCCATGCACTGGAGTTGTCTCCAAAGACAAATTTTCCTGACTCCAGGATGGGCAGTGCTCTGCACCTGTTTGTCTAATTGCCAAGCAGTAGATTGTGCTTCAAGGAAACGGGGGAAATGGTACAATAGGTATTGGGTCAAGAGGCCAGAGATTTGGGAAATTGCCATTAGAAACTTCTACTTTCAGTGCATAAAAAGCCAGGACCAGTTGTTCTCAGTATTAATAAGGCCATGGCATTCCTCAGAACTCAGAACCATTGGACCCCACATAAGTTGAGCTTCCTGTTTTTTTCTTACATAAGATTCTCTGCCCTTACCCACAAATTTTAATTTATTTCCAAAAAGCATTCCTTTATTGTTATTAAATCAGCTTCTGATAATGCAAATTAAGGCTCTCATAAAACTTAGCCTCTGAGGCAAAACTAAAATGATAAAATTTAGGTTTAGTGAATAGTACTGTTATCATGTTGAGTAACATTTAAGGACATAAAAGAACTTTATAAGCACATTTCACGTTCTTTAAGATTAAAAAAAATTGAGGTGATGGAATTAAGGACAGAGCATCGTCAAATATTGTAGGTAGAAAGGATATAAGAAATAACAGTTCAGTCATCTCATTTTGAAATAAGTAAGCTGAGGCCCAGTGTAGGGAGTACAGGTTATCCAAACTATACTGACCACCAATGCAGACCATTCTTAGCCATCTATCCCTGAGAGTAGACCTAGAGTTAGCCTCTGGGGCTTTGATCTCCCCGTTATACTCAGGGAGTGAGCAGTGTTTCCTAAGCAATGTATAGCCTTCTTCTCATTTTATAAAACCAATTGAACTGTATTTCCCTCCACTGTATTCCCTCCAAATAAAATTCATTTATAAAGGGGTAGTCTAAACACATGTATTGTTATTAAAACAGTTTTTTTCTTCACTTTTCCTGTACATTTTGATATCATGCCTCTGATTGTGCAATGAGTCACATAGAAGCAAATTTATTTGGTTCACTAAATATTCTTTATGATGATTTACAAAGTGGACAGAAGACCATTCGAAACTTCAGTAGTTTAATTGGGTTGATGAAACCTGAAGTAATCTGAGCCAGTGTAACACGGAATTCAGACTTCGCAAGAGTGTGTATCATGCGTGGTGTCAGAATGTCACTGTTGCCAGGGGTCATTTCCACCATAGGAAAGGTTTTTAGGGCCTGAAAAAAAAATGAAATAAACTTTAATAATTTAAAATGAAATATTTGCTCTGGTAATTTATTTCAGGTTTCCTTTATTGGATTCTGTCATTTAGCAACCCAAAGATACCAGTGCAGGACCGTTTCCATTATTTCAGCCCGAGCTAAGTCCTAAATACATCTTAGTTTCTTCCTCAAATGTATTTTATCTCCTCCAGAACTTCCACGCCCCAACCATAAAGAAGCCAAAGTCACTGTGTACAAAAAATTAATGGCCTAAGTCTTTGTGTCCCGGACAAAGAGGGAATGCTCTGCCTTCAAAACTTCCAGGGAATCTTTGGCATATAGAGAAGAAGGGAGAACTGAAGCATGAGGATTGAATAGAATTGAAGCCAGAGCAGGACCTTGGAAGTAGGGACTCAATAAGGTTTTCCTCTCAGACGTCTTTTCTATTTTCTCTATAATAATGAATTGAAATTTATTCTATACCTCTTATGAACAGATAATTCCAGCAGGATACATAGATAAATAACACCTGTTTGCTATCATCATAAAGTTCATACTCTATTTGGGCAATAGGTGAACCTTTTTTATAGACAAAGTATTATATGGGTAGAGTAGAGGAAATAAATGGTTATTATTTCTTCTATACCATCAAGGAATAATATGATATTAACAAGCAGCCCAAGCAGAGGGAGTAATAAAAATGAAAGCTGAGGGAACAGTGAGCAGTAATGGTGTGATCTGAGTATAGGATGCTAGTTGAGTTGAGTTTTCCAAAGTGTGGGTTGAGCCCATTTTTAGGTCATGAATTCAGTTTAGAGGATCACAGTCAACATGCTTTTAATGAAATAGAATCGAAGGAAAATAATTTATAAAAACGGTGTGTTACATAATTTTAAGATAGTGGGTGGGCCGGCCGAGTGGCGCGGTGGTTAAGCTCCGACTTGGGAAGCCAGGGGCCCCGGTTCAGGTCCCACATATAAGGGTCAGTGATACTGTCCTCAAAAAAAAAAAAAAGATAGTGGGTTATAAAATAAATATAGTATTTCTTACTGGAAATCATGCCACCAAAATATGAAAGCACATCTAAAAATAACAGGTATTTTAAATATTCAACTCATGTAAAGGATTACTTTACATGTAAAAGGTGCTAAGGGGTAATATTATGTCCCCCCTTTTTATAGATAAGAAAATGAAGGAGTTAAGCAATTTGTCCCAGGTAATACAACAGGTAAACGGTACAGACAGGCTATAAAAATGGCTGTCAAACTCCACATTCATACTCTTCCCATGATGTGACACTGCTTTCCAGGGTTGCATGACTTCAATTATTTCACCATTGATAACTCACACATTTATATCTCTAGTCCTGATTTCTCTCCCAAACTGAAGTCCTATATTTACAATGTTCTATTTAAACCTTCAACTAGACATCACACTAGTTTCTCAGAGTCAATATATCAATATTGAATTTATCCTCCTAGTTAAAAATCGTCATCCTTTTGACAATCCTAATTTTCGTCACCCCAATTCTCCGGGTCTCTTGACTCAAAGTATATCATTTTAATTCCCCTACTTTGCTACCCCTCTCCTAGCCAGGCTTTCATCTTCTCTTGCCTGCAATAAAACCCTAATTGAAAGAGACAGGGGAAGGGAGACCAGCTCATCCTACACACTGTTGCCTCATTAGGCGTCCTGAAGCAGGAGCCCCAAGATCATGTCACCTTTGTTTAGACAAAACTGTAATAATTCTATATTAATTACCAAACAATTCCTAACCAGTATTTATGACATTGTAAAACTGAGTTCTAACATCATTTCTGATTTGATCTTATGGTGTAAAACACTTGGGCCAGATTCCCTCACCCACCTTCATTGGGGTTCTTTCCATTAATTCCATGAAACCTTCCCTCTCTGACCTTGTCACAAGTAATTCACTCTCCCCGACTCACCCAGCTCACCTAGCACCTGCAGCACCCCTGACAACAATCTGATTTTAGACTTCTAACCTTCAAACCTGGGAGAGAATAAATTTCTGTTGTTTTAAGTCAACAAGTTTTGTAGTAATTTGTTATAGCAGCCTAAGAAACTAGTATCGCACATATCTACACTATTTTTTGAGACATGAATTACCTTCTATATTTTTAAATAATATTTATGTCCATGCCTTGTCCTTCGACTAGAAAATAATTCTTTAGATATAGACTCCAGATTTAACTAACATTTCTAAACCCTACAGAATCTACCACAATAGAATCATTAATTCATTTTTCAATCATGCTTAATATTAGTAATATAGAAATGATCCTTCAGACTCTCATGAAATTTATAGCCTCCTATGGGAATCAGACATTAAATACATAAACAAATAATTACAAATTACAAATTGTAGTCGATGAAAAGAGCTAATAGATATGCAAAATGACAGTGGGAGAAATCTATTACACTGTTTGTTCATTGGGTGCTCAGGAGAAAAATTCTCAAAGAAAGTGACATTTAAGTTGAGAATTGGACAGGAAGAATCAGCCAGGGGAAACATTTGGGGTGGCAATGGAAGCATGTGAGAGAGAGAACGCTCCAGACAGGAACAGTGCAGACAAAGCCCTGAAGCAAGGACAGACTTTGTGCATTCCAGGAAATAGAAGGATTCAGGAGTGGCTATAGCAGAGTGAGCAAGGAGGAGAGTGACTGGCGGTGAGGTCAGAGAAGAAGCCAGAGGGAGGAGTTCAGGTTGTGTTCTCAACACACTGGAAAAGCACATAGTCAATGTGCGGCAGGGGCAGGGAAGAAAAACAAAGAATCAGAGTATATATACTGAAGGATAGCTCAAGAATAGAACAAGATAAAAATAATTCAAAGGTGAATAGTATGCACAGCTCATAGCATCCATATGTTTGATTTGAATTCTCACTGAAGGTTTACTTCTGATTTTGAGGAGGGCTTGGACTTCTGAAACCAAGGTCTAATAATTCATGACATATTTCCTATCTGCATCACCACAGTAGATCTCTGACAACCTTCTAAGATAAGGTCAAGTTAATTTTATTTCCTTTCCAGATAATAATTATTAAAATTCTGTTGTTGCTTAATGAGTCTTTTATTTTTGTTTATTTTTAAATGTCCATTGTGTAATACAAGGATGAGTACCAAAAATGTGTTTTACTCCTAGAATGCATTTTGAACTGTTAAACCTTAATCTTATTTTTAATTTTGGTGTATTTTATCATATGTAATAACCAAAGGCCTGGAGGCATAGAAAGCCTTGAAAATGAACCATCATTATCTTCATTATTACTACCTACAATATTATGGAATTTCTGGATTGAAAACAATCCCGACTGCCTTAAAGTGTAATGTATTAATATCCTGGAATGCCACTAAGTCAGAATAGAGATATCAGTTTATTTGTAAAGTGATGGAAATGATCCCCTCTTGGAATTAAAGCAGAAATAGAATAAAGGAATGTGAAAATTAAACCATAGAGAAGTAGGTTAATCTCTAAAGATGAGGATTTATCCTCTGGAAGTCAGTAAACAGACACTAGAATTATAAAATATTATAGCTATGGAGAGCCTTAGGAATTATTTATTTCAGCCTCCTCATCTTGAAGATGAACAAAATTCGGGTCTAGGATTCCTATCCAAGTCATACATTTAAATCTTAGGGCTGGAACTGTAATCCCAAGTCTCAGGAGCTAAATCAACACAGTCAAACAAGCTAATCTATGATCAAGGCCCCTACCATAACCCCTCCAAAAAGAAATATTTACTACAGGAGGTGAATCTACAGACAAGTTTACTTAATACAAATCTGAACAATATATATTATGCACAATATGCTTACTTCACGTACCAGATGCTTTATAAAAATTGTCTCTAATTCTTGCTATCACACTCAGCAACCACTCAACAAAGTAGGAATCATTTCCATTTTATAATGAGAATACTGAGCTCCAGAGGATTAAGTAATAGCCACGATTGCAATGTAAGTAAGTGAATTTGTATTAATGCAAGACCTAGCTGATTCAAACCCTATACTAGCTCCTGCTTGGTGTTTTTATCTATTACATTTTGTTATCACTTTTGCTCATGTGGCCAATAGTTCTCTAGTAGTCCCAATCTCTGAAAAATCTTGAAAGAGTTAGGAGGGTAAGGAAGAAAGCTGCATTTAGCAGGTGCCTCTCTACATAAAGCTGTTTACATTAAATTCTCACAACAGTGCCTCAAGATAGAGGTTATAACCCCTAGTTTACATTCTAGGAAACTGAGGCTCAGTGAGATTAAATTGCTACACACCTTTTTTTTTTTTTTAAAGATTTTATTGGGGGATTGGGGGAGGGGAACAGCGTTGGGGAATCGGGGAAGGGGAACAGACAAGTTGCTGTCTTTGTTCTTCAGTTTAGTTGCGGAGGATGTTGCTTCCAGTTGGTATCGTCATTGCGCTCTTCCCGGATGAGGCAGATCGGTCGCTGGCCTCTGGATGTCGCTCACCGCGGCTATTGGCAGCTCACGCTGGCTGCCAGCCGCTCACGCTGGCTGCGGGCCACTCACTGTAGCCTATGGCAGCCCACTGGAGCAGGGGCTGCAGCCCACACCATCACCGGGGCTCGCACAGCCCAGCTCCAGGTGGAGCTGTTGTTAGCTGTAGAGGGCAGTGTCACTGGCCCTCATGTGGGATCCGAACCGGGGCCGCTG
This sequence comes from Aselliscus stoliczkanus, assembly GCA_033961575.1. Lineage (NCBI taxonomy): Eukaryota > Metazoa > Chordata > Mammalia > Chiroptera > Hipposideridae > Aselliscus > Aselliscus stoliczkanus. The sequence continues at coordinate 70,198,917 of CM066729.1, forward strand.
GCATCCCAAAACCAGCGCTTAACCACCACGCCATTCGGTCAGCCCGCTACACACCTTTTAGCACAACCTGGAGCCAGGATTCAAAGTCAGATCTGTCTGACCCCAAGTTGTTCTTCCCATTGTTCCACCCACCTCCCAACCTCTTCTCCTGGATGGTAGGTAGTCTTCTGTGGTTGGCAACTTACCTGGCAAAGAAGAATTGTAATGCAAATTCTCATAGACTCACCAAGAAGAGAGTGTGTGTTGAGAGGTGCTTTTATAATTAAGTTATATCATCTGGTCTGGAAATAAATTCCATGCCCCCTATATGTTTCCTTTGTTTTTGAGAAATGAGGATTTGGGAAGATTAGTCCAATCCATGCCTCAGCCTTTCATCTTTACATCATCTTCACTCACTGTGCGTCTATGTCCCAAACCCCAGCCATATCCAATAGTGGTGCCAGTACTTCAGATCATACTTGAAAACACCTTTGAAAGTGAAGGAAGTAAAATCACTGTATTTCTGAGACCAATAAGAAGTCATATGTCTTATAGTTTTCCTTCTCAAGTCTGACTTATTTGAAGCCTTATAAGCCTGATCGGTGATACAAGTCAATGAAAGTGTCATCATTACTGCTATTAAAAAAAGCCAAACTGAAAGTCCAAACATACTTAAGAATCATTGGTATTGTTTTCTAATGACCACTGAGGACTATGTTAGAAGTGAACTCTTTGGTGTAAACAGAAGGGAGAGAGAGCAAGAGAGCAAGAGAGAGCGAAAGAGAGAGAGAGAGAGAGAGAGAGAGAGAGAGAGAGAGAGAGAGAGAGAGAGAGATTTGAAACACTTGTTGATGGCAGGTTCTACTGCAAACATGATCCTGAATTTTCTTCCATGTATCAACTTCAACAGCACTGTATGCCCCCATTTCTGAGGGAGTCATTTTCTGTTATTGCTACACTTGAACAATTATTCCAAAACCAACTGTCACCAGTATACATAACAAGTTTATGGTAATTAAAAGCAATGCCTACATGTTATGGTTCCCATGTCCCCCTCTACTTGAGTTTGACTCCAAGCCTTCCTGTGGAAAAGCCCTCAGCAGGTTCTTCAAGTCTTCTAAAATAACTTAGTGAAAACATGCCTCCTGCTTTGCAGAAGGGACTTGGTTCTTTGGCTCAGCTTTGCTCTTTGCAATATGTTGCTAGTGGCCCTCAATCAGAAACTGCATTAATATATCCTTTGAATTGCTGGGTCTCCTCAGGAGAAAAAAACATGTTTTCAAAACTCATAATATTTTGTTAAAAATCCAATTCTGGTTCAATGTTTTGTTCTCAAAGGAATTGTGAATGAAGAAAAAGCTTTTGTAAGAGGGAGGAAGCTTATCTAATCTCTTCAAGACTGATGAGAAGCAATCAGGAGACTTGTGACTGTTTGAAACTGTAAGTTTCCAGGGAATTAGGCACACGTTTCTCAAGAACAATAAAGAGTGTTACACTCCAGGTTGCAGCACATTGGCTTTAAATGCACCCCTTCATGTATCCCAAATGGCACTTTGAAAGCACCATTCTTTGAGTCAACTGCAACAGGGAGGAGTCCATGCGAGCTGCCATTCTTTTAGGAAGTCATGAGAAATTAAGTACAGAATGAAGTCAGTCTTCTGGTGAGGATCAGATTGTCAGAGTTATAAGCCTCTTATGATAAAATATCTTCAAAGATGTAGGAAAATAAGTTCGCTCATGATATAGTTACTGAGTATTAGAAGATTTAGATTTTTTTCACTTAGCACCTGAAATCTATGTATCTTCACTAATCATTGTCACCCCAGTAAACTTTAATTAAAAAAAAAAAAAGATTGAGATTTTTAGCGGTTGTTTACTTGTTTGCAATTGCACTAACTCCTATATGAAATTTGCTTAACTTCTGCTACAATTTTACTGAAATGTTCTTTGCTTACCTTTGAATATTGTAGGACTTGGTTCAATAATCAATATATACCTGTCATTATTATCACCTCCATTGTTGTTACTATGGGAGGTCTATTCTCTTCTCTGGATTAGGGCCGGCAGGAACAGCTGTGAACCTGGGTTGCACATTTAATGCTACATTTGTTTTATCCTCTTGTAGCACTGGAAAGTGGAAGGGTCAACTAGACTGGCTGTTCAGTAAGTTAACAGATACGTCTCACCTAGAAAACTCGTCAGTGAAGTTTTATTTATAAGCCCTTTTAGCAGATAGAGAAATAGTTTGCATGAAAAGCTCTTTTTTCTTTTTTAAATGAGAACTGACTCTATCATGTGATATGAGACTCTCTAATTAATGGCATAATACTAGCCACATTATCATTGCAGTTACCACTGGGGAGGCAGACAGGGTAAATTGAAAGGAAAGAGAATGGGGCTGACTGTTGTGAGACCTGATGCAGGCATTATCAAACAGTTTCGCCTTAAGATCATTTTCTTTATCTATAGGGGACATTTTTCTCTGTCTTACAGACATTATGCAAAGAAGTCAGATGATATATATGAAGTATTTAGAGGTTCTTGGAGTAAAGATAGTTCATAAATATCATGTATTACTATTACAGTAAAAGTACAGTATTAATAGAATTATAAATCACTTTGAGATCTCAGGAGTAAGATGCTTTATCTGAGGTCTTAGTGGGTAGAAATTAGTTTGTTTTTTCAGTTTCCATATAGAGAAGGACTCTGTTGCTGCTAAGTACTGTTCATATACTGGAAATAATGACTAAGAATGAATGCCATTGATAAATTATTTCTTTTAAAGATTTATTTTAAAAGCATTCTTTACTATATTTTATTTTATTTTTTTTTTTTTGAGGGCAGTGTCACTGGCCCTAATATGTGGGACCGAACCGGGGCTGCTGGCTTCCCAAGCTAGCGCTTAACCACCGCGCCACTTGGCCGGCCCAAGCATTCTTTACTATAAATTCTCTCAACAGGTTCTCTTAAATTAAAAAATTAATAACTGCTCTATCTCCCATATTAGTTATGTTCTTGAGGGAAAGAACCATAAATAATTCACTGCTATTCTCAGTCACTGAAACTGGTGCCAGATAGGTGTTCAGTAACTATTTGCTGAGTATCCTGTGTAAAATTTTAACAATTTTTAAAAAAAGAATACTAAATTAATTAATTTGACTACATATATACAATGTGACATAGAGTGATATCATTGAAGATTATACAGCCATTTAAAAAAGAATGAATTATACCTATTGCTATTGACCTGGAAGGATGACCATAATTTATTAAGTTAAAATAACAAATTTTCAGGGTAATGAATATTTATGAATAAGTATGTTGTACATATTTGTATGAATATGAAAAAAGCTGTGGAAAACTGCATATCATATTCTTCACAATGGTCATCTAACATGTTAAGAACAAAAGAGGACTCAGGGAAGATTATTAATTATTTTCTTTAAAAATTTTTTATTATTTCACTAGGTACAATAAATATCTATTATGTAAGTAAGTTTGCAAGTGAATATATAAAATTATTTTTTAAATTACTGTCTTTTATGTCTTGGAAAAGCAGCCTGAGAAAAATAATCACCATACCAAAGTTTTGATTTCATTATATTGCCTCGACTTCCAAAATAAAATACATATTCTAAATAGCTTGATTCATTTTATTCAACAGGTATTTCCTGAATTCCATGATGGAACCAGTTCCTGTTAACAATTATTGTGTGTGTGTGTGTGTGTGTGTGTGTGTGTAAAGCTGAATCCTTTCATGATTCAGGTTCATATACAGAACCCTTCCCAAAATCTCGCAGTTCAGCAAGCAAAACTTATTAAAAGCAGTTTGATTCTTTACTGTAGTTTCTCTGAAATGTAACCTACAAATGCACAAAATTTTTTTTTAAGATTTTTTTTGCCATTTCTCTCTTCCCCATATATTTCCCCATTATTGCTTCTCCCAATGTTTCCTCACACTTCTGTTCAAGAGCTCTCACCAACCCTCCTTGGTCCAGGTCAATTAATTTTTCTGCTCACTTTCAAACTCCTTGCTGGATCTATCCTATTCTTCTCTTTCTGTTTTAAATCTCACTTGACTTTCTGGCTTTTATTTCCCTCACTTACTGAGGGTGAAACAAACAGAAAAACAAAACCCTGCAAAGTAAATTTTTAGGACTATTATTCCCAACAGAAAACTCATAGGAGTTTAAGTACATGAAGGAGCAGACCCAGAAGCCTTAGGTCCCCTTATAATATATATGAATAGACATGAGCCAGTGACATGAGCAGAGCATCTGAATTGGAATCAGACAAGAGAGGACCATACAGTTTGAGGTGCTATATTTCCCAGGGCTTTACATTCTAGATCCCATTACAGGATAGTCCTGGCAATGAACTGGCCTTGATGGATGCAGAGGCACCACAAGCTGAATTTAAAACACAGGAGAGTTGTACAATGTGTGATCAAACAATACAGTGAATGTTTAAATAAAAAAAAAGTATTACAGTAAAAGACACATTGCCATGAATCCCCCTCAAAATACTCCCCCTCACATCGAACACACTTATCCCATCATTCTTGCCACTTTCTGAAGCAGTTCTGGAAGTCCTCTTTTGTGAGTGTCTTTTGTTGCTCTGTCATGGCTGCCTCCATGTCCTGAATCATCATTTTGACTTTGGGGAAGAGCCAGAAGTCACACGGTGCCAGATCCAGTGAATAAGGTGGATGAGGACACACCATAATGTTTTTATTTGACAAAAATTGCCGTATACCAGAAATTGCCGTATACCAGAAGTATACCAGATGTGTGACACGAGGCTTTCTGCTGTGATCACAAATTACGGTGAATCTTGCTGCCAAGTGCCATCCAACAGAAAGGCGTTGGATGGGAAGTGGAGCATTGAACCTTATTAACAGTGTGTGACAAGTTTCTATTTCTTCGGTGCAGTCAGTTGGGTGTGAGCTACAGTTGAGAGAAGGTGTGTTTTAAAGTGTGCCGTAAATTATCTTCCATCATGGAAATGCTCTCTGTCACACATCCCTTCTGGTATACAGCAATTTCTGTCAAATAAAAACATTACAGTGTGTTCTCATCCACCTTATTCACTGGATCTGGCACCGTGTGACTTCTGGCTCTTCCCCAAAGTCAAAATGATTCAGGACATGGAGGCAGCCATGACAGAGCAAATAAAGACACTCACAAAAGAGGACTTCCAGGCGCCGGCCCAGTGGCACGGTGGTTAAGTGCTGGCTTGGGAAGCCAGCGGCCCCGGTTCGGGTCCCACATATGAGGGCCAGTGACACTGCCCTCAAAAAAAAAAAAAAAAAGAGGACTTCCAGAATTGCTTCAGAAAGTAGCAAGAATGATGGGATAAGTGTGTTCAACGTGAGAAGGAGTATTTTGAGGGGGATTAATGGCAATGTGTCTTTTACTGTAATACATTTTTTTATTTAAACATTCACTGTATTGTTTGATTACACCTTGTAGTCTGATAATTGCAACTAATGATGAACAGATATACTTTCCTTCATGTTATAGTCAGTTATGATACAGGCTTTAAGAAAAATGAGGGAGAAAGAGGGAGGGAAGAGAGACAGAGAGAGACGGGAAGAGAGGGAGAGAGGGAAAGAGGGGTGAGGGAGAGCGAGAGAGCGAGAGAGGGAGAGGGAGAGAGAGAGGGAGGGAGAGAGAGAGAGAGAGAGAGAGAGAGAGAGATTGGGGGTGGGGGGGAGAGAATCCCTTCTCCCAAATCAAAAAGGGGAGTGGGTAGAAGAGTGGAAGAAGATTTTTGGTTAGGAAAGTAGGAAGCATGAAGAAAAACATAAAGCATATTTTGACACGTCAGTCATTTTTTTTTTTTTTTTTTTTTTTTTTTTTTACATTTGCACAAATCTTTCCTGGTTCTCATGAGTCCTACCCTGGGTGGGCTGGGTGTGCTTGGCATTTCCAGCCAGACAGCTGTCTTCTTCTTCTACTATCTAGAAGTGCTGACTCAGCACAAACCACTTATAGTTGTTGGAAATGCTTTAAAATAAGCTCACAGTTATGTTTGTTGCTCTTAACTGCAGGGGGCTAAAGAAGTCAATAAGCAGCTGATCATGGCAAGCTTGCCCAACGATGTAGGTCCCCTTCTCTGCCCTATGCTTTCAGTTTAAGAGATTTATGCAGAAAAAGAATGTGAATTCTAGTTTATGTTATGTGGCTCCTTCCTGTGCCTCTCTAGTCTGGTGAGAAAAGAAACTCAAGCTATACAGATGTCAAATAATAGAGGTGTGGTTAGAAAAACAAATAATGTTTTTGCAGAGGTTTTAATGAGATAAAAATGATTATATAATGTTAACAGAAAAAAAACGCAAGATAACAAAACATATAAAATATTAAGCATTTATTTCTGGGTATTTATTGTTCATTTCTCGTCTGTTCCTTTCTTTTTTCAAAAGAAAAGGAAAGGTACTCTTAGGATATACTTCCTTTTTTTGTTTTTAGTTTTTATTTGTTTTTCATCAGTGAATTCATTTTAATGGAGGCATATCTTATAATGATATAAGTTTGAATGATAGGATATTCTTGCTAAGAATTTTTTTTTTTCTTTATAGACTGCTACTGTGGTGTAATGTCCTGGTCATTTTTAATGATCAAGCAACCCTTCAGCTCTGGTGGAATGATTGAGGGAAGGGGATTGTGAGGTAGATGGTTCATTATTTAATTACTGGTGATGGATTAATATAGCTCAAGCAGAGTTCTTGTCACTTCGGGTATGAATAGCCAAGAGAAGCAAGGTAGGTCTATGGATATATTCAAACTGTGCTTTTGTATGTGGAATAAATGTTTCCTTAGATGAAAATTGCTTCACATTCCACTTATAAAGCTCAGTTACTATAAATATTTCAATGGAATAAAAACTGTATACAATCAAAAAACTTGATATTTCTTAAACTCTATGTAATTCACTTATTTATCTTATTCTCACCTTATGGCTTCCTCAAGCCATTTTCATGGCTTATGATCTGGGTCAGGCTTTGCTGCTCTTTAGAATATAGATTTTAATTATCCCTATATAGCTATAAATTGGAGATAGTGCTGGTTACGTTCCAGACCACTACAAAAAAGAAAGTTGTAATCTTTCTGCTGGTGGAGTATGTTGCCTTCAATTTATATATAAAGAAAAAAAGCAAAATGCAACATCTATGAAGCGAAATAAAGCAAAAGCACAATAAAAGGAGGTATGTCAGTAACGGACACCTCTCCTGCTTTTAACCAAAAGGCGACTTAATTTCTCCCATATTGACAGTGGTTCTTCTGCCATTTACAATTATAGATTTCTCTTACCTTCATATCTGTGTGCTCCAGGTCCTAACTGCCATTTACAGTTACTTTCACTTGTTCACTCCTAGCTCCTCCTAAGCTAGGATCTCTTTTTTGAGCTCAGAGGTTCCTAATCCTGGCTGCACATTAAAATCACCTACAAAGTTTTTTGGGTTTTTTGTTTGTTTGTTTTTATTGTTGTTGTTGTTTTTTAAATACTGGAGCAGTGTCCCCAACCCAGATATCCTGCTTTAATTAGTCAGAGTGGAGTTTAGCTACCTGCTAAACCCTTATAGGAGCCAAACTCTTATTTCATCTTAAATTTTTCAATTCAGTTAAGTTGAACATATTGCTTCATACTGGAAAATTGTTTTTCTAGGTAATGACTACCTTCTGAATCAGACAATAATAAAGCTTTAACATTATGTAGAATACAGCTCTGTCTGTATCATCACCCAGACATGTATATCACACACACACACACACACACACACACACACACACACACACACACACACGCAGATTAAGCTAATGACCAAACTGGAACAAACATTTGATAAATATACCATAATAGTTCATTGGAAACTAAGCATAAGTGACCAAATTTTAAAAGTCCTCTTTAAATCTGACTAATGTAAAAGAAAAGTCCTGTATTGCTAAGAGTATCGGAATATGTCTTGAGTCTGATTTCTGCGGGGAGAAAATAGCAGCTGACAACAATATCAGAGGAATATATAATTGATAGTCAAAAGGTGAAAACAACACAGACAGAAAGTAGAATAGAGGTTACTAGGGGCTGGGAGGAGGGAAGAGTGCGGAGTTAGTTATTTAATGGGTACAGTTTTTATTTTAGTAAGATTAAAAAGTTCTGGGGATGGACGGTGGTAATGCTTGTACAACCATGTAGATTTTGTACTTAATGCCACTGACTGTACACCAAAAAATGGTTGAAATGATAAATTTTATGTTTATGTGTACTTACCACAATAAAAAAAGAATGTACATTTGAAAACTTACAAGAAATTTCAATGAAAATGGATTGCAGTTACAGGGTTCAGAGGTACAATTGAACTGAGTAGTCTATTCACAGAATCACTAGGGCTTTATTAAATATAATAATGTATTAGTTTAAGTAATAGTCTTTACTTTGCTGTTGAGGCCTGTCATACTTACAAAATTCAAGCACTGGTATTATTCTTAATTCATAAGCAGTAATGACTGTAATAAACTACAGAGACCAAATTTTAGATAAACAGGATTATTATTAAATACTTGTTGCTATATTAGAATTCTCATTTTGGTCAACTGATTGCAGAAGGAGAACTGCAGGTTTCTTTTTCACCAACAACACGTTCTCTTACCGGATTATCTCCTTGGTAGGGGAAGCCATGGTTTTGTATGAATCCATATTTTTCAGTAATTAATGGTTGAGCCTGTTGCTTCCTTTCTTCCTGAAAATGTTGAACATTTTTATTGACTTTTATAAATGTCTTTGTTTATAGTTCTGTAGATTTTAACACATGTATAGATTTGTGTAACAGCCACTTCTGCTATCAGGATACAGAGCAGTTCCGATACCCCACAGAACTTTCTCCTATCTATCCCTGTATCTCTCCCCCAACCACCAACATCTGGCAACTACTCATCTCTTCTTTATCACTACAGTTTTGTCTTCCTGAAAATTGGCCTGTGAATGGAGTCATACTATATGTAATCTATTGAGGCTGGCTTCTTTCTCTCAGCATAGTGCATTTAAGACTCATCCATATTGTTGCATGTATGAAAGGCTTGCTCTTTTTATTGCCGAATATCAATCCTTTGTGTGGATATACTACAAACTGTTTATCCATTCACCTATTGAAAAAAATTTTAGTTTAGTTTTTTTTTTTTTTTGCCCCCCGTTGGGGCAATTATGAACAGAATTTCTGTAAACATTTATGTACAGGATTTTGTGTGAACATGTTGCCATTCTCTAGGATAAATATCCAGGAGCTGGATTGTTGGGTCAGATGCGAAGTGTATGTTTAATTTTGTAAAAAACTGCCCAACTATTTTGCTGATGACTGTATCATTTTTGCATTCCCACCAGAAATGTATGAGTTCCAGTTGCTCCACATCCTTATCAACACTTGGTATTGTCAATATTTTTTTGTTAAATTAAATTTATTGACATGACTGCTTAGTACCTTATATGTTTCAAGTGTACAATTCTGTAATACATCATCTATATATTGCATTGTGTGTTCACCACCCAGACTCAGTTCTCCTTCTATCACCATGTATTTGACCCTTTTTACCCTCTTCATCCTCCCCACAACCTCTTCCCTTCTGGTAACCACTATACTGTTGCCTGTGTCTATGAGTTCACTCATTTGTTGCTTTTTGTTTTATATCCCACATATGAGTGAAATCATAGTGTCCTTGTCGTTTTCCCCCTGACTTATTTCACTTAACATGATACTCTCAAGATCCATCCATAGTCACAAATGGCAGTATTTCCTCTTTTGTTATTTTAGTCATTGTAATATGTATGTAGTAGAAATACCCTTTTTCTTTTAACTGTATTTTTAAAAGCTATGAACAGTGATTTGATTCTGGGGCCATAATATCTTCTAACTGCTATTTTTACAGATATTCTATTTCTATGTGCTTTTTTGTACAGGAAAAAAAAAAATGTGATCAATTATTTTTATATTGCTGGTACTGTTACTTTTTTCCTACTCTACTCAGAATTATTTTTCCTTATGATAATGTATTCATTTAATTTTTCAAAAATGTATTTCTTGAAGATCAAAAAAACACATTTTTCTATATCTAAATTCTAATGGTAGTTTAAAATAGTGTATGTACCTATATAAATATTAAATAATAGGTATAAAAGAATTAATGTACTCATTCAATACACATTTGTTGAATGCTTGCTGTATTTTGGGTAGCGAGATGAAAAACATGGTACAATAGGATAGGGCAATCTGAAAAATATCAAATTATAGTTCTGTTTGCATTTCTAATGCTGAGGCAAATTATATTGATGATGTGGTTGCTACAATACAATTCTTTGAGATCAGCACATCAGGTGTTAAATGAGTATTGGTCTCTACTTTAAAATAACATCTTGTAAAAATGAAAACAAATGTATGTCAATGAACTCACGTTTTTTTTTAGAGAAAAGAACCCTGGGAGTTAGAAGACCTGCATCACAGCCCCACTTCTGCCACTTTGTAGCTCTGAAGCTCAAGCAAGTTATTTCACCTCTCCAAATGTGTTTCCTTGTCCCTGAAATTAGAAAGTTGGTCTAGATGATCACTAAAATTTCTTCCAACTTAAAAATTTAAACTTTTCGGGCCAGCCAAGTGGCGCAGTGGTTAAGCGCTGGCTTGGGAAGCCAGCGGCCAGGGTTCGGGTCTTACATATGAGGGTCAGTGACACTGCCCTCAAAAAAAAAAAAAAAAAAAATTTAAACTTTTACTGTGTCTTTCCAGCATTTACATCTAGCTACCAATAATGGCAAGAAAAGCAACATTTTTATTATTTTCAACAATTATTTGGCTTTATATTATAACATAACAATTAACTAATTTGCTTATTATTTTTTCTTGCCATAGGACTTTGTCAGTACCTTGATATAGAGGCCTATTATCTTACTCAACCTCTCAGAAGCATTTCAAAATGTGATCTAATCCTTTTCTTTCTTTCTGTTTTTTGTTGTTTTTGGTTTTGTTTTGTAATAATGTCATCCCTTGGCTTCTATGACCTCATACTCTCCTGATTTTCCTCCTATCTTACTGACTTGTCAGTCATTTTTCTTAGCTCCCCCTTCTCTACTCCCTTATACACTCTGTATGAACTCATTCAACCCGATAGCTTTAAATATCATTTATATGCTGATGACTCCCAGAGTTTTATTTCCAGTCTAACCTTAACCTATCAATCACCTGAGCTCCAGACTTATAAACACAACCATTTTCTTAACTATCTCCATTGGTTGTCCACTAGGCATCTTAATTTTGGTACAAGACCTTGATTCTCCATCCATCTCTGTGAACAGCACCATCCTGCTGGAAGAGCCTTTCCACTTATGTTCTGTCTCATCTCATTTCTTGTTCTTGTATCTTTGGCAATACAGTTTCCTCAAAAATTTTGTTGCCTTCTGGTCCTTTTCTTAAAAGTCATTTCCATATGTGAGTAACCACAGCAAAAATTCTCAAATAGTCATAGTTTTTAAATCTGAAAACTGTTTATTTTTTAGCTGATCCCATGTTTTCCCCATCCCTACCTTCTCTAATTTAATAGTCCTACCTTCTCTAATTTAATAGTGGCTCTGTGGAGGCCCCTGGAAGCAATAGGCAATATGGGAAAGCATACCTTCAGTCTGCGTTTGCTCTGAGCAGGTTGCCACTGTCTGTCTGCCAGACAGTACTTGAAGGAAGAGACTTACCTGCTAAGGCTCCACTTTGGGTACAGAAGAAGTTGGCTCTGTATTAGGCCTTCCTAATGTTAGTCCTTTACAACTATTGCCCTCCGTTATATGGTTTCAAGCCTTCTAGCTACCATTTAATATATCTCCTGCAGCTGGATTGGTCTTTCCTCTCTTCCCTCCCTAGAAGTGATTTATTCTGAATGAAGAAGATGGGCCATTCCCGTACTCAGAAATTTTCAGGGACTACTCATTACTCTTAGGAGTGCAATCCAACACCAAGGTGTGACAATTAAGCTCTTTCAGAATTGGACCATCAGAATTTCTATATATATATTTTGAAATGTATTAATGTATTTAAAGGGCAGACCACACTACCTAGTAGGTGCTAAATAATGGTAATCAATTTATTAACAAAATTACTTGGTGTTTTAAATGTTTAAAGAATTCTTCAAACAAATTTTTTAAAAGGAATATGGCTTAAGATCCAATAATTCACTTCTAGTAATCTTTCCATAAGAAGTACTTGCATATGTATTATAACAGTTTTCACGGCAGCTTTATTCATAATAGCAAAAATTTCAAAGCATACTAGATTTCCAGGGTTTTAATACATTATTACATTAGACTATATGTAGCTAATACAAAGCATAAAAGAGATCCATATATACTGCTCTCAAAAGATTCACATAGTATATTTTAAGTTTAAATAGAAAGTTGTAGGTTAATATAGGTAATTCTCTTATCTTACACTGATACAGAGTGAAATACAGTCTCAAAAAAATGGGAAGAATATATATTCCAAAGTGATTATCTTAGGGGGTGACTGAGGACACAGAGACACAAGGAGGTTCTTTCACTTCCTAGAAGTTAAAATTTGTTTTAAACTGGTGGGATTGTTTTAAAAAATTTTTATACTTTAGTTTTTGTATGTTTGTGGGGGGAGGGGAAGTTTTCAGTATTTTTCAAATAAAAAAAAACATTTAAGTTAAAAAAGCCCTTGTCAAAAGTAAAGACGTTGCCTTGGAAGAGCCATTAGGAACTATATACAAAAAGAAAATGAACTCATTTGTTCATTTGTGCTTACCTTGGAAAATAAAGTGTAGAGTACTGGCAAAATATAAAACAGAGCTTGGAGAAAGTGAGTCTTCTTAAAAAGACTTAATTTTTCGAGTGTCACCCTTATATAGAACCATTAAGGAGTTTGTATGATAGCACCATTTTCCTATAGTCATCCAGAAATGTTAATTAATTTTATATTATTTTTTATTTAACTACAAAAGTGTTCAATTATAACTTAAATAATTGAAAATTCAAGTGACATTTAACCTCAATATCATAGATTGACTTCAAAATTTTTTTTTTTTTTTTTTTTTTTTTTTTTTTTTGAGGGCAGTGTCACCGGCCCTCATATGTGGGATCCCCTGAACCGGGCCAGCGCTTAATCACCACGCCATTCGGCCAGCCCATGAAATATTTTTTAAAGGCGGTTGAACGTAAATGAATTTGTGCCACTAAGTTCTTGATATTGTTGCTCTAAGTGATGGTAAGAAAGCTCTACTTCTTATTTTGTGTGTTAAAAAGATCCTGTGTATGCTGGAGGCCATATGTTGACTTTCTCCTTTGAAAACTGTGGAAATGACTCTGGTAGCTTCTTGAAAAATTCCCATGACTAACTTTATGAGTTTTAATGATGATGATGATGATGATGATGATGATGATGATGATGATGATAAAGCAATATAAAAGCCAAGGTTTGCAAATCTATCACCAATTTATGTGAGTTGTGAATTTAGGCTATTAGTTTAAGGTACTAAATATTAGCATAGAAATATGGAATTAAATCATAAAAAGATTCCCTTCAGTAGGGAAATTATCTGCATATTTACTCTTTTTCTTGTTTCACTGTAATGTTATGCTGATTTGTGTCTGCCTCTAACCTACCACTCAAATGCCTGTTCAACAGAAAGCCTGTTCCTCTGTGATGACATTCAAAGGGTCCTGTGGAAATGCAATAAAATCTAAATTGTCCTAAGAAAATTAAGAAAACAGTGATCTGCTAGACACATATAAGTATTTGATGCTATAGTTACATTTATACATTTATTTAATTATTAGAATATATTGAGTATGGGGTTTATAGATTTTAGTTTTTATCTAAATATACTGAAGGCCTTGAAAAATCAAAATTATTATGCTAATAAAGTAGGATGGTACTATAAAATCTTGAGGTTGGGGAAAAGTTCTCGGAAATCACCTAGAACAGTGACTTTGTTTCCTAGATCAGGGTTGGTAAACTGTGGCCCATAGGCTAAATCCAGCTTGCTGTTTGTTTTTCTATGACCTATGAGGTAAGATTTTTTTTTTTTAACAGATGAATATTTGCAATTCATTTCATGTTAGGAACACTGTCTTTAAGCCCCAATTAAGCAAAATGTTATCTCCCCCCACAATTCTGTTCTTATTAATAAACCTGTATAGCAAAAAATACATGCTTAATTTTATTTTTGTTATCTTTTATTAATAAAGTAACAATGTGATATATGTTAAATACTTACATTTAAAATTAAATTTTTTAAATTAAATAATTTTATTTTTAAAAGTATGATGTGATTTGTTTTCTCTCCTGTTATGTAAGTACCTACATAACATTCCTGATTTTGCCTCTTGATACACAAAGCCTAAAATATTTGCAATCTGGGTCTTTATAGAAAAAGTTTGCTGACTGCTGTTTAGATGAAGACCTAAAGGCCAGAAAAGCTGAGTGATGTTCCCAAGGACTTGGTTAGATCTCTTTCTTGTTTTGTGTCAGAATGTTCTAATATTGTATGGGCTCTGGAGCATATGGTTGGATCCTAACTACCTTTAAGTAGCCTGTTGACCTTGAGCAAGTTACTTAACTTCTCTTTGTCTCAGTGTCCTTATCTGTAATATGTTTTTGTGCGTATTAAGTGACATAATATATATGAAATAATTACAACAGTGCCTTGCCCATGTTTAGTGCTCAGTAACTGTTAATTATTGTTTTAATTAGTGTCAATGTGTTTAATTGGTAGGATAACCTAAAGAGAAAGAATTAATCCACATCTGTTCCTATCTCTCATTTTCTTATAATAGAAATGAGGGTATCTCTCCTCAGGTTTGGGGAAGAATTGGCATTGATTCACATTCTCATTTTTGCAGTGTAATTTGTTTATCCTTCTTTACAATAGCTCCATAAGTTAATCCAAAAAATTACGTACTTCTAAAACACAAACATGCACATATGATTTATTGTCTTGATGGTAAAACTTAAACATAGAGCATTTAAATAACAGTTACCCAGCACACCTGCCCTGAGAAGGAGACCTTTTGTTCTCTCACCCTGTATGTCCTGAGGACATTTTCACTGCATTTAAGACTACTTGAACAGATCACATGTCTTTCAGTGATGTGGCAGAGATTCAGCTGCTGGGATATTTTTGTTGTTGTTGTTTTTGTTTTTAATAATTATACTTAATTGTATTCTGTGCACTGGAGAAGTGTTGTATTTCTGTTCATTGTTTTCCATTCAATTCACATAAAATGTTATTTGCACAGTTTATTGATGCTCTTCATCTACCGCTTAGACTACAAAGCCATGATGCTGAACTAGATGAAATCCAGCGAGATAAATGTCCTATGTATTGGATCATTTAGTATTTTAGCCTGTTAGGCTTCTAGCCTGTGGCAGCTCTAGTTAACTACACTTTTTCATGAAAAAAAGAAAAAAAAGAGTTTTATTTCTCTCTGAGAGTTGAAATGAAGGATAACATGTTTTTTCATTTAATAATTCTAGAATTTTGGTTTCTGAGGAAGACCCACTGTGCGGTTTACAATTTTGAGGGAAATATGTGTTGTAGGGTATAAACTATAGTTTGGATTTAAAGAGAAACCACAACAAAAAGACCAACTTAAACCCTTCATTATTAAAATGATAAGAATGGGGTTGCCTATAATTACTTCCCCTGTGAGTTCTATGTTGTGTTTGTTTAATTTACCAGTCCAAACAAGATTTTACTTTTTTCAGCCTTGTATATGTAATCACACAAAAGAAAGCATATATATTTTTTCTGTTTCATATATCATCACCATCATCTTCATGAGGTTGCTGTCATTTATGATAAAAGATACACCTTAACAGAAAAAGAAACACTGAGGTAGGAAAAATGACGCCATTTAGTTTAGTCTTAAAGAAATTACAAAAATAAATATATTTGTGCTTAATGTATCTATCCATAATTAGATAGGTATTTTAAAATGCAGGATTTTAAATAGCAAGCAGTATACCTAAGACACACATGTGGCAGTCTACTCTGAAGATGAACAAGACCAAATCAGGAGAAATGCAAGGTCAGTAAAAACCACTAGCAGTTTATATTGTCCAAATATAGTTCTGCCATATTTCTGGAATGAGTTAAAGTATAAATAGCTTACAGGTATGTGTTTCCATAACATCTAGTACTTCACCTAACATAGAATGTTATCGCTTTGTAATTATTAAATTAATTATCTGAACATACTTCTTGGGCAGAGAGTGTATTCTGTCTTGATCCCCATGGTGTCCATTGTACTCAGCACAGTTCAGAGTCTGATATGCAGTAGGTCCTCATATTAGACAGAAAAAAATGAATGGATGAATGAATATGCATGGCTGGATGGATTTTTTGAAGGGGCACTATTATTATTTTCTTTTTACTGGACTGATTGCCATTTACAGGGAAAGTTCATCAACTAATAGCCAGCTTTTCATATACATCAATATGTACTATGAGTTGGGAATGCCTTTGATGTTTATGTCACCCATTCACAGATATTTCCACTTATGACTGAACATCTGTCAATTCCTAAATTATGGTGTAGTGCTATATCTTCACAGATTTGAATTATGTGCATCACGATTCAGCTCAAATATTACCCCTCTGCTAAAATTACTTTGATTCCCTCAACTATAAGTAATTACACATTCTCTAATATCCCACAACATATTATCTAGGCCTCTTTTATTGAATTTACTTTCAGGCTTTTGCCATGGCTTATCAGTTTGATTATCTTTGTACCCCATATGGCACTTAGTCTTTTAAATAGTTCCTCTGCCTTATAAAGAGCTATATTGTAGATTCTTAAATATTTGTGATCTTTTTAAAAAAAGAAACTTACAGTAAAAAAAAAAAAAAAACTCACAAAACTTGTACATGTTTAACTTCAAAAATATTAAATGCTTATTGAGAGCAATTTATCCCAGCACAGAGATCAGAGATCCATGGCCAGTCCATAAATAGCCAGTCACTTCTACCTCAGCACTTCCCTCCACTGTGTAGGCGTGCCTGTGAGAGCCTTAGCATGCCCTTTGGGAACTATTGATGCCTCCCCCATTGGAGTGGCTATTATTCATTAACCAGTTAAATCACTCATGCAGTCGGTATTTTATTGAGCAACTACTGAACAAAAATGAATATAACAATTTTGCTCCTCAAGTAGATCACTGCTATGTAATAGGAGAGAAAATACATGAAAGGAAAATGACACAGTAGAAGCTTAATTACTGTGAGACATACTTAAGATGCCTGGGTCACATAAGGTGGGCACACCCCCTTGCACCTCTCCTCTCTGCTGTGAATGTTCTTTAATGTCCCCTGCATAAGAAGGTATGCATCCTCCTAAGCCTCTGCTGCTTCCTCGCCCCCCTTTCCTTTCCACCTCCCCACCCCCCAATTAGCCTCCTAGAAGTTGCTTCTCAGGTGCTCTAAGCAGCACTGAGTGCTACCTTTTTGTTTATTCCTTCTAAAAGGATGGTAATCCCTGTCTTCAACACATCTAAGCAAACCAGACTGAGGCATTTCTTCAGAACATTTCATTATTCATACCAAGATGAAATATTGGCATGAAGTAAACTAGGCAATGAATTGAAAGACAGAACATAAAACAAATCCCATAAGTGAGATATTCATACCCTTACCCCTGAAAATGTTTAACAGGATTGTGCATATAAATAGTAGCACCTAGTATTTATTGAGTAATTACTAGGTGCCAGTCTGTGTTCTGGGAGATTTATATGTAAACTTCTATCATTTTGTTCTTACTACAGCTCTTTTATGTTTTTATTTGTTCTTTTTCTAAATTACAGTTGAAATTCAATATTATTTTATATTATTATAGTTTCAGGTATAGAGTATAGTGGTTAAACCTTTATTTAATTTATGAAGTTATATAAACTCAGCCCAGCCCTCAAGCCACTCCCATCTGACAACCATCAGTTTATTCTTTGTATCTATGAGTCTGTTCTGTTTTGCTTGTTCATTTACTTTGTTCTTTAGGTTCCATATATAGGTGAGATCATATGGTATTTGTCTTTCTCTATCTGACTTATTTCACTTAGCATAATACCCTAGGTCCATCCATATTGTCACAAATGGCAAGATTTCCATTTTATGGCTAAGTAATATTCCATTGTATACACGTACCACATCTTCATTGAATCATCTGTGGATGGGCACTTGGGTTATTTCCATATCTTGGCTATTATAAATATTGCTGCAGTAAACATAGGGGTGCATATATATTTTCAAGTTAGCGTTTTTGATTTCTTCAGGTAAATACCCAGAAGTGGAATTCCTAGGTCATAGGTAGTTCTGTTTTTTAATTTTTTGCGCCCCTCCACACTTTTCCCTAATGGCTGCACCAATTTGCAATCCCACCAACAGTGTACAAAGGTTCCCATTTCTCCACCTCCTCACTAACACTTGTTGTTTGTTGATTTA
Source organism: Aselliscus stoliczkanus (assembly GCA_033961575.1). Classification (NCBI taxonomy): domain Eukaryota; kingdom Metazoa; phylum Chordata; class Mammalia; order Chiroptera; family Hipposideridae; genus Aselliscus; species Aselliscus stoliczkanus. Next base: position 70,217,381 of record CM066729.1, read on the forward strand.
TTGATGATAGCCATTCTGACAGGTGTGAGGTGGTATCTCACTATGGTTTTAATTTGTATTTTTCTGACAATATGTGATGTTGAACATTTTTTCATATGTCTGTTGGCCATCTGTATCTCCTCTTTGGAGAAATGTTTACTCAGGACCTCCATCCATTTTTTAATTGGGTTGTTTGGTTTTTTTTGGTGTTAGTTCCTTATAAATTTTGGATATGAATCCCTTATTGGATGTATCATTGGCAAACATCTTCTCCCATTCGGTGGGTTGTCTTTTCATTTTGTTGATGGTTTCCTTTGCAGTGAAAAAACATTTTAGTTTGATGTAGTCACATTTATTTATTTTTTCTTTTGTTTCCCTTGTCTAAAGAGATATATCAGTAAAAATATTACTCAAAGCTATGTCAGAGAGTTTGCTGCCTCTGTTTTCTTCTAGGAGTTTTATGGTTTCAGATCTTATATTTAAGTCTTTAATCCACTTTGAGTTTATTCTTTTTTTTTTTTTCTTAAGAGGTCAGTGTCACTGGCCCTCATGTGGGATCCAAATCAGGGCCACTGGCGTCCCAAGCCAGCTCTCAACCACTGCGCCACTCAGCCGGCCCAAGTTTATTCTTGTATTTGGTATAAAGGTGGTCTAGTTTCATTTTTCATCATGTATCTGTCCAGTTTTCCCAACAGCATTTATTGAATAGACTGTCTTTACCTCATTGTCTATTCTAGTCCCCTTTGTCATGGATTAATTGACCATATAAGTGTGGGATTATTTCTGGGCTCTCTCTTGTGTTCCATTGATCCATGTGTCTGTTTTTATGCCAACACAATGCTGTTTTGATTATTATAGCCTTGTAGTATAGTTTGATATCAGATAGTGTGATAACTTCAATTTTGTTCATCTTTCTGAAGATTGCTATTCATGGTCTTTTATGGTTCCATATAAATTTTAGGATTATTTTAGTTCTGTAAAAAATCCTCTTGGTATTTTGATAAGGATTACATTGAATCTATAGATTGCTTTGGGTAGTATGGACATTTCAATGATGTTAATTCTTTCTATCCCTGAGCACAGGATATGTTACCATTTATTTGTATCTTCAACTTTTTCTTTAATGTCTTATAATTTTCAAAGTACAGGTCTTTTATTTTCTTGGTTAAGTTTATTCCTTGGTGTATTTTGTTGTTGTTGAGATTACAAATGAAATTGTTCTCATAATTTCTCTTTCTGATAATTCGATATTGGTGTATATAAAGGCAACTGATTTCTGAATATGCTTATGTATCCTGCTACTTTACTGAATTCCTTTATCAGTTCTAATGGATTTTTGGTGGAATCTTTAGGGTTCTCTGCAAATAACAACAGTTTTACTTCTTCCCTTCTGATTTGGATGTCTTTTATTTCTTTTGTTTTTGTCTGATTGCTGTGGCTAGGACTTCCACTACTATGTTGAATAAAAGTGGTGAAAGTGGACATTCTTGTCTTGTTCCTCATGTTAAGGAAGATGCTTTTAGCTTTTCCCTATTAAGTATATGATGTTAGTTGTGGGTTTGTCATATATGGCCTTCATTATGTTGAGGTATGTTGCCTCTATTTCCACTCTGCTGATAGTTTTTATCATAAAAGCATGCTGGATTTTTGTCAAATGCTTTTTCTGCATCTATTGATGTGATCATATGATTTTTATATTTCATTTTATTTACATGGTGTATCACATTAATTGATTTGTGAATATTGAACAAATCTCGCATCCCAGAAATTCATACCACTTGATCATAATGTATGGTCTTTTTAATGTATTGCTGAATTCGGTTTGCTAATATTTTATTGAGGAGTTTTGCATCTATGTTCATCAGAGATATCAGCCTATAATTCTCTTGTTCTGTAATGTCTTTGTCTGGTTTTGGATTCAGGGTAACAGTGGTCTTGTAAAATGAGCTGAGAGCCTTCTCTCCTTTTCAATTTTTTGGAATACTCTGAGAAGGATAGGTGTTAATTCTTTGAATATTTGATAAAATTCACCTGTGAAGCCATCTGGTCCAGGACTTTTATTTGTTGGGTTTTTTTGATTACTAATTCAATTTCATTAGTAGTAATCAGTCTGTTCAGATTTTCTGTTTCTTCTTGATTCAGCTTTGGAAGATTGTGTAAGTTTTCAGGAATATTTTTTTTTTCCAGATTGTCCAATTTGTTGACATGTATTTTCTTTTCATCTTTTGTTTTTCTGTGTTGTCAGTTGTCACTTCTCTTTCATTTCTGATTTTATTTATTTGTGTCATCTCTCTCTCTCTCTCTCTCTTTCTCTCTCTCTCTCTCTCTCTCTCTCTCTCTCTGTCTCCCTCCCTCCCTCCGTCCCTTCCTCCCTCCCTCTCTCTCTGCCTCCCTCCATCCCTTCCCTCCCTCTCTCTTTTGGCTAAAGGTTTATCAGTTTTGTTTATCTTTTCAGAGAACCAGCTCTTGGGTTCATTGATCTTTTGTGTTTTTTCTTTTAGACTCTATTTTGTTTATTTATGCTCTGATCTTTATTATTTCCTTCCTCCTGCTGATTTTGGGCATTGTTAGCTGTTCTTTTTCTAGTTTCTTTAAGTGTATGGTTAGATTGTTCATTTGAGATTTTTTCTTGATTCTTGAGGTAGACCTGTGTTGCTTGTATTTCCCTCTTAAGCCTGCTTTTGTTGTGTCCCATAGATTTTGGGTCAGTGTTTTCATTTTCATTTTTCTCAAGGTACCTTTTGATTTCTTTCTTGATCTCATTGTTGACCCATTTATTATTTAGTAGCATGTTATTTAGCCTCTATATGTTTGTGTGCTTTTTACTTTTTTCTTGTAATTTATTTCTAATTTCATACCATTGTGGTTGGACAAGATGCTTGATATGATTTCAATGTTCTTAAATTTATTGAGACTTTTTTATGGCCTAGCCTGTGGTGTATCATGGAATATGTTCCATGTGCACTTGAAAAGAATTTGTATTCTGCTGCTTTGGGATATAATACCCTAAAAATATCAATTAAATCCATTTGGTCTAATGTGTCATTTAAGGCCATTGTTGCCTTGGTGATTTTTTGTCTGGAAGATCTGTCCATTGATGTCAGGAGGGTGTTGAAATCCCCTACTATGACTGTATTACTGTCCATTTCTCCCTTTCTGTCTGTCAGTAATTTCTTTGCATATATATTTAGGAGCTCCTTTACTGGGTGTATAAATGTTTACAAGAGTTATACCCTCTCGTTGGAGTGATCCCTTTATCATTATGTTATGTACTTCTTTGTCTCTTATTATAGCCTTTGTTTTAATGTTCATTTTTATCTAAGTATTACTACCGCGGCTTTCTTTTTGTTCCCAGTCACGTGAAATATCTTTTTGTATCCCTTTATTTTCACTCTGTGTCTTTCCATCTGAAGTTGGTCTCTCTCTTTTTTTTTTTAATTAGCTTCAGGTGTACAACACAGTGCAATAGTTATACTTTTTACCCCTCAAAGTGACAACCCCCCCTCCCCCAATTCTCCCCCTCACTCCTCCCCCCCATTTGACTCCCTTTCACCGTATAATCCACATCCCGTGACTATCTATATATTCAATTACAGTTGGCATACAATATTATACATCAATTTCAGGTATACAGTGCAGTAATCAAGCCTCTACTCCATCCATGAAGTGAGCTTCCTAACAAAACATGTGACCATCTGACACCCCACAAAATTTTTACAACATTATTATATTCCCTGAACTGTCTTTCATATCCCTGTGACAATACTGTAGTTACCCATTTATGCTGTCTAATCCCTTACCCTTCTCCCTCATTCCCACCACCCTCCCAACTAGCAATCCTGTTTTCCTCTATATCTATGAGACCGTTTCTGTTTCCTTTGCTCATTCATTCAGTTTTTCAAATTCCACATATAAGTGAGATCATATGGTATTTGTCTTTCTCCGACTGACTTATTTCACTTAACATAATAGTCTCTAGGCCCATCCATATCGTTTCAAATAGTACGATTTCATTCTTCTTTATAGCGGAGTAATACTCCATTGTATAAATGTACCACAGTTTCTTAATCCAGTCATCTACCGATGGGTATTTCTGTTGTTTCCAAGTCTTGGCTATTGTAAATAGTGCTGCAATAAACATAGGGGTGCATATATTTTTTCGAATTAGCGTTTTGGATTCCTCTGGGTAGATACCAAACAGTGGAATTGCTGGGTCATACGGTAGTTCCATTTCCAGTTTTTTGAGATACCTCCATACTGATTTCCATAATGGCTGCACCAATTTGCAGTCCCACCAACAGTGCACCAGGGTTCCCTTTTCTCCACACCCTCGCCAGCACTTGTTGTTTGTTGATTTGTTGATGATAGCCATTCTGACCGGAGTGAGATGGTATCTCATTGTGGTTTTTAGTTGCATTTTTCTGATGATTAGTGAGGTTGAACATTCTTTCATATGCCTGTTGGCCATCTGTATGTTCTCTTTAAAGAAATGCCTCCTCATATCCTCTGCCAATTTTTTAATTGGGTTGTTTGTTTTTTTGGTGTTGAGTTGCATGAGTGTTTTATAAATTTTGGATATTAACCCCTTATCAGATATATCATTGGCAAATATCTTCTCCCATTCAGTAGGCTGCCTTTTTGTTTTATTGATGATTTCCTTTGCTGTGAAAAAACTTTTAAGTTTGATGTAATCCCATAGGTTCATTTTTTTTTTTTTTCCCTTACGCGAGGGGATATATTAGTAAAAACATTACTCAGGGTAATGTCTGCAAACTTACTCCTTATGTTTTCTTCTAGGAGATTTATGGTGTCAGGTCTTACATTTAAGTCTTTAATCCATTTTGAGTTTGTTCTCATATATGGTGTAAGTAGGTGGTCCATTTTCATTGTTTTGCATGTGTCATTCCAATTTTCCCAGCACCATTTATTAAATAGACTATTTTTACTCCAATGTAAATTCTTGCTTCCATTGTCATAGATTAAATGACCGTATATAGATGGGTTTATTCCTGGGCTCTCTATTCTATTCCATTGGTCTATGTGTCTGTTTTTATGCCAGTACCATACTGTTTTGATTACTGTAGTCTTATAGTATGTTTTTATGTCAGGTAGTGTGATGCCTCCCACTTTGTTCTTATTTCTCAAGATTGCCGTAGCTATTCTGGGTCTTTTGTGGCTCCATATAAATTTTAGGATTCTAAGTTCTATTTCTGAGAAAAATCTCCTTGGTAGTTTGATTGGAATTGCATTGAATCTATATATTGCTTTAGGTAGTATTGACATTTTAGCTATATTAATTCTTCCTAACCATGAGCATGGTATGTATTTCCATTTATTTGTATCTTCTTTGATTTCTCTCTTCAGTGTCTCATAATTTTCTGAGTACAGGTCTTTTACTTCTTTAGTTACATTGATTCCTAGATATTTTATTGTTTTTGAAGCAATTGTAAAAGGGATTGATTTCCTGATTTCTTCTTCTGATAGTTTATTATTGGTGTATAGAAATGCCACTGATTTCTGAATATTAATTTTGTATCCTGCTACCTTACCAAATTTGTGTATCAGTTCTAGCCATTTTTTGGTGGAGTCTTTGGGATTCTCTATATATAGTATCATGTCATCTGCATATAATGACAATTTTACTTCCTCTTTTCCAATTTGGATGCCTTTTATTTCATTTTCTTGTCTGATTGCTGTGGCTAGAACTTCCAGAACTATGTTAAATAGAAGTGGTGAAAGCGGGCAGCCTTCTCTTGTTCCTGATCTTAAGGAACTTTCCCCACTGAGTACAATGTTTCCTGTGGGCTTATCATATATGGCCTTTATTATGTTGAGATATGATTCCACTATTCCCACTTTGCTAAGAGTTTTTATCATAAATGGCTGCTGGATTTTGTCAAATGGCTTTTCTGCATCTATTGATATGATCATATGATTTTTATTTTTCATATCGTTAATGTGATGTATTACTTTGTTAATTGATTTGTGGATATTGAACCAGTCTTGCATACCAGGAATGAATCCCACTTGATCCTGGTGTATGATCTTTTTAATGAGATGCTGAATTTGGTTTGCTAGTATTTTGTTGAGAATTTTTGCATCTATGTTCATTAGGGTTATTGGCCTGTAGTTTTCCTTTTTTGTAATATCTTTGTCTGACTTAGGAATCAGGGTGATGGTGGCTTCATAGAAAGAGTTTGGGAGTCTTCCCTCCTTCTGTATTTTTTGGAATAGTTTGAGGAGAATAGGTACTATTTCTTTTTTGAATGTTTTGTAAAATTCACCTGTGTAGCCATCTGGTCCAGGGCTTTTGTTTGTTGGAAGATTGTTGATTACTGATTCAATTTCTTTGGCAGTAATCAGTCTGTTCAGAGTTTCTGTTTCTTTTTGGTTCAGACTTGGTAGATTGTATGCTTCTAGAAATTTATCCATTTCTTCCAGATTGTCGAATTTGTTAGCACATAGTTGCTCATAGTATTTTCTTAAAATTTTCTGTATTTCCTTGGTATCTTTTGTCACTTCTCCTCTTTCATTTCTGATTTTATTAATTTGAGCCCTCTCTCTCTTTTTCTTGATTAGTCGTGCTAAGGGTTTGTCGATTTTGTTTATCTTTTCAAAAAATGAAGTTGGTCTCTTGTAGACAGCCTATGTATGGGTCTTGTTTCTTATACATTCTGCTACCCTATGTCTTTTGATTGGAGCATTTAAGCCATTTACACTTAAAGCGATTATTGATAGGTACATACCAGTAGTTATTGCAATTTTTTTATTGATATTTGTATTCTTCCCTCATTCCCCCCTCGTCCTTAAAGAAGTCCTTTTAACATTTCTTTCAATACTGGGTTGGCTGTGATAAACTTCTTTAGCTTTTTCTTGTCTGGGAAGCTCTTTATCTTTCCTTCAATTCTAAATGATAGCCTTGCTGGGTAGAGTAGTCTTGGTTGTAGGTCCTAACTTTTCATCACTTTGAGTATTTTGTTCTAATCTTTGAGTTCATCTTCTTTGAGACTGTCTGTGTTTCCAGGACTTGTACATCTAGTTTCTTCTCCAGGTTAGGAAGTTTTCTGTCATTATTTCTTCAAATAGATTCTGAATCCCTTGCTTTCTCTCTCCTCCTGGTACCCCTATGATGCGACTATTGTTACTTTGATGTTCTCCCAGAAGTCCCTTAAATTATCCTCATTTTTATATTTTTTTTCTTTCTTGTTCTGATTGGCTCTTTTCTGCTATCTTGTCTTCCAAATCACCAATTCAATCCTCTGCTTCATCTAGTCTGCTACTGCTTTCTTCTAGTGTGGTCTTCATTTCAGTTATTGTATTCTTAATTTCCATCTGGTTCTTTTTTATGGTTTTTATGTCCTCTTTTATATTTAGTAGCTCTTCATTGAAGTTCTCATTACGTACCTTGAGCATTCTTATAGCCAGTGTTCTGAACTCTGTATCTGGTAAATAACTTGCCTCCATTTCTTTATTATTATTATTATTATTATTAGTCTTGTTTTTTCAACTGGAACATATTTCTTTGTTTTCTCATTTTCTCTCTCTCTCTCTGTATATTTGTTTCTGTGTATTAGGTAGATCTACTACATCTCCTAGTCTTGGCTTGGTAGCCTTATGTAGTAGGTGCCCGTGGGGCCCAGTGGTGCTATGTTTCTGATCACTTGAGCTGAATGCTCTGGGAGTGTCCCTTGTGTGGGGTGTGAGTGCCTGCCTTTTGAAGTTGAGCCTTACTTGATGTTGGCTTGTTAGTGGGTGAGACTGACCCTCAGGTTAATTAGCTGTAAGGATTGGCCACTTCCATAGCATATGAGCTGCTATGTGGGGGCTGGTGTTTGCCAAGACCAACCTTTATGTGTTCCACTTGTGGCACTAATCAGGTGGTGCTCTATTGTGGTCTGAAGCTGCCCTCCATGTGTGTTGGCTCTAGAGCTTCTTGGGAGGGGCTGCCCTACAAGCCAAGGTCTGCCATTGCCTATAACTGGCCTGCGGACACCTGGTGGGAGCTAAAAAGCAATCTGCATTTGGTGACTGGCTGTGCTAGACCTGGAGGCGTGTGAGAGAATACACACTGCAAACTGAGGTTGGCTCCCATCAGTACTGGATCTGGGATACCTCAGCAAAAGACACAGGGCACCCCAAGGCCTATCAGTGCCTACCAGCTGCCTGTAAGGCTCAGCTGCTGAAAAAGCCTGGTGTGGTAAGAGAGCTGGGTAAGGCGGGGTTTTAGCGTGTCACCTGGATGGGGTAAGTGATGTTCAACAGGTTAATGCATATTCAGGTTTGGCACTAGTGCTGAGCCTTAGGCACTCAGCAAAAGGCTCAGGGCACACTGAGCCATCCTCAGCCTACCTAGGACCCAGGGCCCCTTGAGAGTTGTCCAAGAAAGACATCAACACAGGCCAGGGCTGGCTGCTAGTAGCCAGAAGTGCCTCTGGCAATTTGCAAGCTGAGTCTGGCTATTTCCTGCTAAAAGAGCCTCTAGCACTGTGTGAATTGAATGAGGCAGGGTCCCAGGGAATTATCAGGGTGTGGCCAGTGGATTTCACCAGGCTGATGTAGATTCAGATTTGATTGTGTTTGGAGAGGGCTCAGCACAGTAAAGATGGCGCTTGGCCCACCAGCTTCACAGGAAGAGGGCTCGACACAGAGACAATGGCAGCCGTTCCTCTAGTCTTGCACTGAAGTCACACGACTCAGTTTCTCCCTGTATGTCTCTGGTGTCTCCCAAGCTGCATTCTTCTGCGGGAGCCCAGGATGAGTGCCTGGGAAGTGAGAGTCTATGTGCGGGCCCTTTAAGAGGACGCCTGAGTTTTCAGCAGCTTTCTGTCTCACCTGGATGGACAGACGGATTCCTAGCTGATTTTCACAGCCAGATGTTATATAGGGTTATATAGGGTTTCTCTTCCTCGCACTAGTATTCTGGGCTGAGGAATTTGGTGTGGGCTTGGACCCCTCACTCCTCTGCGGGGGACCTCCACAATCAATATATTATTCCTCCCAGTTTTCAATGACCACATGTGGGTGTGGGACCAGCCTGTTATGTGTCTCTTCCCCGCTTACTAGTCATGACTTGACTTCTTCCTTATATCCTTAGTTATATGACTTCTGTTCAACTAACTAGTCTGCAGGTGGTTCTCCAGGTTGATCTATAATTTTGTTGTAATTTTAATATGGTTATGGGAGGCAAACGCAGCATTTACCTACTCCACCATCTTGCCCCAGGTCTGTCTCTCACTTCAACTCTTTTAAATAGTCACTATTGTTATTCTAATTTTACTGGTGAGAAAACTAAGGCATAGAGAGGAATAAATTTGCACAAGGTCAAGTAGGTGGCAAAGCCAAGGTTCAATCCCAGGAAGCCTGAGCCTGTTCTTTTAACAAGTTCATATATCCTTTAGTAAAAAGTTCCCAAGTTAAAATTTATCTCTGTATAACTCTAAATAGTATTCACATTTTCTCTGTTTTTATGGAATAATCTTCATTTTAGAATAGATTTTAACAATGGCCATTCTGTTTCCCTTTAATTTGCATATGCTGGCAAATTGAGAGGTGATATGCAGTATAAGTGAATGGACAGTTACCATGTTAGAAATACAGAACATGTTTGTTTATTTATGATGGGTCATGTGATTCCCTAGAGGTAAATCTTTCTAAACTGTTTATATGTGAATAATCTAAGCAATTCTTTTAAAAATGGATGCTACCATCTTTGTGATATTTAAGCCTATCTCTAGCAAAAACCTGGATGCATATTAGAGAATGCATCCCAGCTTAGTGTTGTCCTCCAGTGAAAAAGCCCATCTCTTTCCTTTTTTCTCTCTGCTTCACCAACCTTCTGTTAAGTCTTTTTCTGTTTTTCTTAAAAGTCATTTTGTATCAATACAAATTTTAAATACGGTTTATTACAACACATATTTTTTTATCTGTAAAATGAGGGATTGGTTTAGATGATCTTAAAATCTTTATGGGAAGACTCTATGGCCTATCTATATATTTGATAATGATCCAATTTTATTTTTAAAAATCATATATATAGTAATCTGTAATCAACACACATTATGACAGCCATTAATGTAGAACATTTTTATCTAGAATTTCACGTCTGGTTTTATTCATTACAAGTTTCTTTTTTAATTCACTGAATTGCTTCAAAGAAAAAAAGTATTAATTTTACATATTTGTGTATGTAATTCATCCATGTTGAAGGGACTGTATAAATCTACCCACTTTGAAGATCTAAGTGCATGATTACGGGGTGTTTATTGGAAAATATATACTAAGTAACTGATAACCTGGGACTTTGATAAATTCAAGCTCCAAAAACAGGATGACTAAAGCATTAGATACAAGACTTTGCTCATTTAAAAGGTACCCATGTTTATATTACATCTTCCCAACTGTCCTTGACCCTTGGTATTTAAAGCCCTATTTATCTCAACCATTCCTCCCTCACAACACACTATATCATATGAAACTCATCCTCCTATATTTGTTATGGTACAGCATATTTATTATGGAAAAGTATAGATTATTAGTTTTTAGGATCATAAGCTATGTTAAAGGAGTTAAGGTATTTTTGTATTAGGATTTTAAAAAAATTATGTTTTGTTTCCTTAGCACTCAATATTTTGTTGCAATGTTTGCAGAACCAAATGGGCCAATGTCCACTGATCCTGGCCACCCATTCTCTTGTGCCTTGAATTATATGTCAAGTAGTTACTCCTCAAAAACTTACTGGTGTCGGGCCTGCCGAGTGGCGCGGTGGTTAAGCGTTGGCTTGGGAAGCCAGTGGCCCCGGTTCTGTCCCACATATGAGGGCCAATGACACTGCCCTCAAAAACAAACAAACAAACAAACAAAAAAACTTACTGGTGTCATAAAGGTAAGGGGAGCTAGTTAAAAAGAAAACATTTTCCCAGCAGACTGGAAACTCACAGAAACAGGTGGGATGGTAATAAATGGGAATGTTAACAATTGTCCTCTGAGTTGTTGTAAGGGTTAATAAATGAGTAAAGAAAACTGTAATTATATGGCGCTCTGAAAGCTTACACCACACTCAAATGATACGCATTCTGTTCTTCCAAAGATAAGGTATAAATGGTATTAAAGCAAATAAAACAATGAGACAGGGGAATATGCAGGTAGAATTTATACTGACTGCTCTTCACTCCAGATAGTGAAACTCTGAAGACCTGAAACCTTGAATGGCCTTAGGTCAGGGTACAGCTGGTAGCGGTAGGATATGGAAAAGGCAACGCACTGAGATTCTCATTATACCTGCTTTCCAAATGCAGGTGCAGAGGAATAATTACCAGTGTTTTTAGCCTCCTGGTAATTTGAATGCCCTGGGATATATTTCTTCTGTGCAATAGTTGTATTAATCATCAGTTTATCATTTGTTTATTTTGTTAAAAAATAGAGCATTGCGTTCTTTCTCTTTTTAATCTATTGTCAAATGAACTCAGTGGTAGTTATATGAAAGTAGCAAAAAATAAATGGTCATCTTTTATATATCCTGTCATTTGAGTGTTATCTTCAAAGGGAAAACTCAATCTCTATTAGCTTTTTAAAGATAGACTCTATGCGTAGAAAATAGAGTCAACATTTCTACTTGATTTTCTCAGTTCTTCTCATTTGCTGATTAATCTAGGCTCCTGAGAACTTCATTTCTTCATGTTTCAATGGATTGTGTCTACTGACCTTATGTTGATCATAATGGTCAATGGTTTGGTTGTTAAAAAGCCCAAGAACCGAAAAGAATTATGGGAATTGAGAAGTCTTCCTTGTCCTTTTTGATGATGCAGCTGCTGTAGATTTTTAATGATGAACTAGAGAAAGTGATAAACTGGGTGGTTTGGTCACATAATACTCATTTAGCTGTTGGACTTTTCCAGATTTAAGTTATTGTTTTAAAACATCTATTTAAGAATTCTTGCATTTAGGTATGAAATTATTTGGGGGCTAATCTTTAAAAATCTGTTGTCCTTTGAATAGCTATAGGAAAGTTACCTCAAGTGCAGACAGAGGCTCTTCACTTTTATAACATAGTATACATGTGCCAAATATAATACATACATGCCAAATCAAATCACCACTAAATTTCATTTTACTGACTATTTAACTGTTGATTTAGGAAAAAATGGCTGGCAATGTATTATGTATGAACATTTATTTTAAAGGGAAAATATGATTGATTTGTCCTACTTGATACAATATGCAAGCTAGTCTTAGAAAACTGGAGCTTTTCCATTCACTATCTAATCTGTTACATGCCCTCATGTACTCTCTTTGACCTTTTAATTTTCATTCTCAACTTGTTGTAGATCAAAAGTTCCATAAGAATTCCAGCATCTCCACAAAGAGCTTTCTCTTCAAATCTCGTCACCCTATTTTTCCATTCCTTCCCACTCTACCAACCTGGGAGTGATGATTTCAGGAATACGATGAACAGTACGGTCTTGAAACAGCTACCACCTGTGTTAGTTTCCCATGGCTCCTTTAACAAATTACCAGAAACTTGTTGTCTTAAAACATCAGAAATTCATTCTCTCACAATTCTGGAGGCCAGAAGTCCAATATCCGTATCACTGGGCTGCAATCAAGATGCTGGCAGGGCTGTGTTTCTTCTGGAGGCTCTGGGGGAGAATCTGTTTCCTTGCCTCCTCCAGCGTCTTGTGTCTGCCAACATTTCTTGGCTTTTGGCTGCATCACTTGAATCTCTGCTTGCATGGTCATGCTGACTTCTCCTCCTGTGTCTGTTGGAAATCTTCCTCTGATAAGGATACATGGGATTGCATTTAAGTCCCATCTAGGTAATCCAGAATAATCTTGTCATCTCACAATCCTTACTATACCTACCTAGTCCTTTTCTGCCACCGAAGGTAACAGTCACCAGGGATCAGGATAGAGCCATCATTTGGGAGGCACATTGTTTAGCCAGCACACCACCTTAACCTGTGCACCTACCCTCCATTTCCTGCCTTGTCCTCCCTTATAGTTTCTTCTAGCACCCTCAGTAAGACCAAGAAAATATGAGCAATGTCCAAAGATTTCACTTTCCTGTCCATTCTTTGTACTTTAAATGGAACAATTGGACAGATCCAAGCATTAAGACTAGGATTGTATAAGACTAGGTCCATGAGCAATGGTCTGCAGATTTGTATATTTTCTTTGGCCTGATTCACATAATTTCTATCTTAATTCTAAGGACGCTTGCCTGAAGAGACCCAATTCTGCCTTCCTAAGTGTTAACCTTTCTCCATCATTCTGCCTAAGGCAATGAGAACCCAATGGCTCAATCAAATGTCAACTGCCTGTCACACTCCTTTTGGGAAAGCTGTATGCCAAAGCCGGTGGGTCTTGAATGTTTATTCTTATGCTACATAATGAAGAGGGACATTGCAGAAAGGTGGCTGTGGGGAAAACATCTGGAAGAAATAAATTTCCTAGGATCAAAGGGCTCCGTGTGCAGCCCAGAGGGTCCTCAGGGTGCTCCTCAGAGCAAACAAACAATTCTCTTGATGAGTCACTGCAATTTTCTTCTGCCAAAAGCCCACATGTGTTGCAAGATCTCAAGGAAAAGGGGTGGAGTAAGGAGAGAGGAGGAAAATTAAAGAAGGCAACAAAAGTGATTTTTAAAAGATCTTAGCCAAACAGCAGCTCCACCTGGAGCTGGGCTGTGCAGCCCCAGCAATGGTGTAGGCTGCAGCCCCTGCTGCAGTGGGCTGCCATAGGCTACAGTGAGTGGCCAGCAGCCAGCGTGAGCTGCCAATAGCTGCGGTGAGCGACCATCCAGAGGCCGGCGACCAATCTGCCTCATCCGGGAAGAACACAGTGACGATACCAACATGGGCCAGTGAAGCAACATCCTCCACAACTAGACTGAAGAACAAAAAGACAGCAACTTGTCTGTTCCCCTCCCCGATTCCCCAACACTGTTCCTCTCCCTCAATTCCCCAATGAAATCTTAAAAAAAAAAAAAAAGATCTTAGCCATATGAATATGAGAAATTTCAACATGATTACAATCCTTTAATATATCCACCATCCTGAACCTTGCATGGCTTCCATTGCTACAGAATAAAATTAAATATAACAAAATATATTTTTTAAACACGAAAACAGCAATGCAAAGAAAGGATGTTGGAGAAGAATACAACGCTCTGAAACAACTTTTTTTTTTTCTCTAATGTATGAAAATTGCCAGGACCATGTCTCGAACCCTAGCCAGTGGCATTTTCCTGAGGAAAAAAAAAAGTTACTTATGAATCAGTACAGCCATGCTTTGTTCTGCATGAGTGTTTTAATAGAGTGAGTGTAATATAAGGATCAGGTGGGCTCATGGGAATGGAACAAAAGGTTTTGTAAAATTAAAGCAAAATAATTATAGCTCTAGGTGCAAAGCGAGCATACTCCAGCAGTTGATAGCAAGGACCTGCTCAGAATGTAGAAGGGAGGGGGCATGCTGGAAGTTTTTTCTTTTTCTTTTTTTTTTTTTTTATTCACTAACAAAGGCTTTTAATAGGTAACAGTTGTAAAGCGGCTTTGAAAGTAATTAATGCACCCACACAAAAATTTATTAAAATGAAAATTTAAGGAATTGTCTAAAATGAATTAATTAACAAAAAAAAGAACATCATGCCTTTCTTATTTTTTAAAGAGGGAGAGAAGGTTAAGCAAAGCATATTTTTATGAAATTGCATTTTAAAATGTTCTTGGTTTACTTTGTATCTGAAGAGCCCTAAAAAAAGAGAGTTGGCGGGATTTATTATTATCCACCCCCTCTAGAAATATTAAATTAGGACAGACATAAAATGGGGATTAATTTGCTGTGCATGAGCCTCAGAGCCCCTTATCTGATATGATATCTCCTTATAGAATGACCAAAACTTTTAATAAGTTTTCTGGGACCTGTAGGAAACAGAACATGGTATTAAAAACAAGAGGAAGGTGAATGTTTTTTCTCACGTGGACATTTCCATCATGCAGTGCTCTTAACCATGCCAGCAGAACTGTGCTTCCTGGTGTGGCCTCATGGAATAGAACAGGAAAGCTGCAAAGTGTTGTGTTAGTAATTTTTACCTCAATATATTTTCTGTCTCCATAGGGAAAAAAAAAAAATTAACTGCATTTATCCTCTATCTATAATCGCCATATTTGCTAATCACTATATTTGTTTATCCTCCTATTTTCGTTTGTATTATTTCATACTGTGATATAATTATAAAGTCAAATATGTATAACCTGCTGAGAGTTTACCTTTTGCTGTGAGAATCTTTTCCAGTTGATTATAAAAGTATTTGTTTTCAGCATGTTGTTGTTATATCTCAGAAAGTTTTAGGTTCTGAACTTGAGTAATTTTTAAAAGGTCAAGCTCTCTAAATCTGGATAATCTAGGACTCTCTCCCTATTATAAGTTCTGTAACCTTTATTACATCTGCAAATTCCCTTTTCCACGTCACATAACGTTTTGCTATGTAATAGAGGTTCTAAGTATTAGAGAGTGGACATTTTGTGGTGTAATAATTTTGCCTATCACGGATGAACTCTAGAAGAATGGGTCAGCTCCATTATATATTTCTAGAGTACTCTTAAGTATTCTTTTTTGCTGTAGATGTAAAAGGAAATACTCAGTTTGAATACTTAGAAAATCTTTTAGTAGGTTTTTTGCCTAAAAATTTAAACATGTATCCTTATACATCTCATTGACCTTGGTAAAGAGTGTTTTGTGTTTTTTTTTCTCTCACTTGATAAATAGAACAACCAGGGCACAGGAAAAACCAAGCTGACCATTATGGCCTGAGCTACACAGAGGTTTTCTGACTTACAGTACAGATTTTATTCCTCAACACCCTTTTATTCTCCACAAATCATGCATAGTGGTAGCCCAGCTGGAAAAAGGAAGTAAGAGTGATTGAACTAGAAATGGAATTACTAAAATGCTAGCAGAGATGATCTACATGGAGATAAATGCAGTTATACCTTGCCAACAAATAGAAAAATCTCAGGTGTGCCACTGGTACATAAGAAAGTATGCCCAGGTAAGAGAAGACATGACACAAGACAGTGAAATTGGTTAGATGGATGGCAGCATTTTGATTCAGGGATTGGCAAGATGGGCTACGGATGGTATAGTAGGAATCCAAGTTGAACAAGGACCTCAGTTTACAGCTGAAATTATAGAGAAACATTCTAGCACCCCAGTGAAAAGGGACCAGAAATAAATCTTTTGATAAGGTTGAAGAAAGGGCTAAGAAATTCAAAAGAAAACAAGGTCAAAGGGAAATAATACAGAGGAACTGGGGACAAAGGTATCTACACTTTACGATTTTGCTAGTGTGGGTTCTGATGTCTGGGATGTAAGAGTTGCTTTGGATATTAAGAGAGAAATACAGGTAAATTCACTAGATTGTAATTTCCATTATACCTCTTCCTTAAGAAAAAAATTAGCTTATCCCAGTAATTTATACTCTTATTTCTTTTAAAATCTATCATTTTATTTATTTGCATCTGATATAAGATTAAAAAAAAATAGAATTTTCCGACTAAAAGACTGACTTCCTAAGTGAAAACAGGAAATATAAGGACAATTGAATTGTCAAACTTTATCATAACTAAATTTGGACCTCTATTTAATTATGACATAAGGTTGAAAAATATATTTATATTAATTTCTAGAAAGTTAGTTTTCACTTCTGTTTAATAAATTTGATTTAAATGATCACTTATAAACTAACAGAAGTACAGTTGAAGTAGAAATATGTATATTTATATATTTTTTCTCAAAACTTATTCTATTTTGCTGTTCATGTATTTATGTTGATTTGATTTATAAATTATTTGTGAACATGTGCCACTACTAAGTACAAGATTAATAATAAAGTACAGGCTTAACTTGACAATATTGTTTTCTAGTGGAATGAGTAAACACACATTAATTCAAACACATATGCATGGAACCACACAGAGTATCCATACATATTCATATATATTTAAATATATCTGTGTGCTCTTCTAAAATAGCTAATATCCTTTTTGTTTCTCTGCATTCCATCCAAAAATTCCATGTAGGAAACAAATATGGATTTGAACTCATTTGAGGGTATATAACATTATTCTCATTTCAAAAGTAAGACAACATAGGTGCCTAATAAGTTATGTGTGATGAACATTTTTGTTTGTTTGTTTGTTTGTTTTTGTTTGTTCTTTGCTTTGATGAACATTTTTTGAGTGTAGTATAGGATAGCAGAAAAATTACTGGGTAACTATCAAATTTCCTGAGTTCTTGTCTTTGTGTTGCTACATGTTAGTATATGATTCAGCATATCATTTAATCATTTACAGCCTCAGTTTCCTTACTTGTAAAATAAAGGCAATATATCTTCCATTTATTGGGTTGTTGGAAAAATTATGACTCATTTTTGCAACAAAAAACATAGAAAAAATATGTCATGACTTTTCCAACAGCCAATACTTTCCAAAATTGATTCCCAATCAGATGAGCTAAAGATATCTTAAGGCATTTAAAGATTATGAAATACTATGATTATGTTTTAAACAAATATGAACAATTCTTGATACAGTTAAGGCATAGTCTGTGTCCTCAGATATATGCAGTCCATTTAAAATGCTAAAATTTGTTTGTTTGTTTGTTTGTTTGTTTAAGTATCTCTTACTACGTCTCCATGTCATTTCTTCTGTCTGATGGGTTGTTATTCACAGTGTTAAGTGGTGCTGGTTTTCAATGCTGTTGTATATGTTAGAGCTGATGTTTAAAACCAAGGCAGCAACAGAAGTCAGTGTACTATCAGAGGCAGTTAACAGCGAGGAATGTAAAATTAATGATTAAAAACTTTCAGAGTCACTATAATACTTATAACTTGTCATATACTTTATTTTTGTTAATTAAATAGTTCATTAGTGAAGTCATATATTTTCATCTTCAAAAGTCCAAAAACATTGACAAGTCAGAATTTCCAGGTTGACTTAGAGACAACAGACTCCTTTTTTATGTACATGTCTATTGGTTGGTTGATTGGTTGGAATTAGATTCCATTTCCATTTCTCCAAGTCCCACTCCTCACCTCTTTTGTCTTGGTCCCCCGATTCTAGAGGCCATGGTTCTTTACATCGAGCTAATAGGTGGTTAGAGAGTGCAGAGATCAGTTTAGAGTTTATAGGAGCCCTTTAAAAGTGTATGCAAATATATTTTATATGTATGTATATGCATATTTATATGTATACTTTATATGTATTTGTAAATGTGCCCTTTCTCTCTCCCTTGGAGAGGCTCATGACTTTCATTTATTCTTAAGGTGCACTAGAGCTTAAAAACACTTGGACCTGCTGGATTACAGATATGGCTGCCTCGGTGAGCATCAGTGGAGGGAAGAACTTTCCCTTCCCCACTCCCTTTCAGCTGTTTCAGTTGTGTTCCAAACATTTGGGTTTGGTGGGTAGTAGAGAAGGAAGATTAGAGGTCCAGCCAGTGGGAAGAGGGGTGAGAGAGTAATACTTCTATCAACGACTTTCTCTTTCTTTCCTACTTTCTCACCTTCTTGTTTTCTTCCTTTTATGCTCGCTTTATTTTCTTGTTCTTTTTCCCTCCCTCCCTCCTTTCCTCCTTCCCTTATTCCTCCTTCCTTCCTTTTTCTTTTTCTTTTCAATTATTCTTCAGAGGAGAAAGTTTAAGCGAGCATCATTTTGAGTAAGGCCCCCTCCAAAAAAATATTTCTTTAATGCTTTAACATTATCCCTTTCCTCATTTACTTCTGTTTCCTTTTCCATTGATGCAAATGTATTCATTTTACTATTTTCTCAGTTTTGAGAGCATTCTTTCCTTTCCACCAGAAGTAGCTAGCTGTACTCTGCACAGTCATTTCCATAGCAGAAATCATTTAGAAATCAGTGGAAAGGAAAGGTACTACCTATATAAAAAATATCCCTCACCTGTCTTTTTCAACATTTGGGCTCCCTACTTCAACATTATCATCTAGGCCCAATTAATAAAACAAATAATTCAATTGATTTGTGAATTAACATAGAAATAGATGAAATTAAACTGCAAGCATTCTGTTTAGTGGTATAATTGAGTTCTTTTTAGAGATGTGGATAGGGCCATCTCCAATTTCTGTGAAGACTAGAAAAACATTATAGGTTTGACTGCCTTGAACAAAAACTTCCTATTGCCATAAAGAACAGATAACTCTCTTCATTTTTTCATCTCATCCAAGAGTATATTTGTATCGCCATTAATTTTTTTTGAGAGAATGAATTTGGTAAAGGAAGAACAGGGTGATTCTGTTATTATGGATTTCTTTTGGCATTCGAAATGTTGCTAAGCAGAGATTTCCCAATGTCCTATTCTTGTAGGATTTGAATTTTCCAGTTGGACTGACTTGGCTATCAAAAAGTCAAGTTGATTTTTCTTTCCCCAGATTAAGTTGATAATTGGCTGAATAAAATGTTAAGAACAATTAGGAGAGGTAGGATTTTAAAGCTATTTAACACAACAAACTTTATGGGGCTATTTTGTTTCTTTTCTTTTCTTTCTTTTTTTTTTTTTTCTAACTTCTCTAGAGAGCACTTTGTATAAAGTTATAGCTTCCTGTTCCATGAAGTATTTCTTCCTTGACCTACCTGCCATAACCGCTTAGCTTTCGCTTAAAGAAAAAAAAAAGTTTCCATTCCACTATTGAATCCTTTCAAAGAAAAATCAAGGTACCGTCTTTCTTTTTCATACAAAAGCATTCAAAGCACTATTTTAAAAGAGAGCTTAATTCTTATATGAGGTGTTTTTAACTCTACTCTTGTTCAGAATACAAGAATGCTACCCTCTCTTGTCTTTCTTATAGGCTGCCAGACTTTTTATCATTTTCTGTGCCTATTTCAGATTGTTTTACTGTCAATACCAGCTAGCCTTCTCATATTCCCTCTACTACTGTTTCCATACCTTTCCTTCTACTCTTGCTTTGCCTCAGTCTTCTTTCTTTCCCTAAGTATTCCACATACTTAGAATTGTTTGTGACTCTCATCTAGATGAATACCTATTTAATTTTGATCTAGACTCAAATCCCATTTCTTAATAGTTTTCTTCTAAGTAAGCAGCCTCTCCTCTACCAAAAACTTCTCTTGGTAATGATTTCACACTCATTAAGGTATATATTTTAAACAAATAAAAATAAGTTCACATCATCTGCTTTGCTAGTCAAAATGCTTCTTAGAGGTTGGGGATTCTTTCTTTGATATCTTCTGTAGAGTGCATATCATTTTATCTTTTTAGTAAAGGTGGCAATAGCCTGTTGCATTAGCAGAAATTAAAAATTGTATGTTACATGTATTATAGTCATCTAGTGACACTCAAACAACAAACGCTTTATTTACTTAAAGCACATTGATGACACTTTTTCTGCAGTGAATCTTATATTTTTCCATTGTCTTAAACAAGGTGTCCTAATCATGATTTAATTTTTACATCATGATTCCCAATTCGCAATTAGTGTATTAACTTTCTAGGGCTGCTATAACAAAGTATCACAAACTGGGTGCCTGCAACCACAGAAATGTATTGTGTCAGAGTTCTGGTGGCTGGAAGAGATCAAGATGTCAGCAGGGATGGTTTCTTTTGAGGGCTCCATGCTGCTTGCCTAACTTGTGATGGTTTGCTGGCAATTGTGGTGCTCCTTGGCCTGTAGCAGCATCTCCCTGACCTCCACCTTCACCTTCACATAATACCCTCCCTGTGGACATGTCTGTGTCCAAACGCCCACTCCCTCTTTTATACAGATACCAGTTATATTGGCTTAGGGGCCCACTTGACTCCAGTATGACCTCATCTTAACTAATGACACCTTCAATGGCTCTATTTCCAAATAAGGTCACATTCTGGGGTACAGGGGGTTTAGAACTTTAGCATATGGATTTTGAGGGGACATAATTCAACCCATAGCAATTATGAACATGATTTTCTGTGTAGAGCCCTACCATATTGATTTCTGTTGGCAAGCTATACGAAGTTCTCTGCCTTGGGTACTTCATCCCTCCCCTACCCGCCCTGCCTCCTCTTCATTCTGAGATACAGAGTGGTTTCATATATTTGTCATTGTGCTTTCTTCTGGAAGAGTCCCATCTTCCCATCTAACATGAATAGAAGGCCCAGGTAACTGATGGTATTGTGTATTAAGAGAGAATATATTGGTTTCAGGCTAGCGTCTCATTGATAAATGAATTTAGGCAATCATATGTACTATATAGCAACTTTTTTCATTTCTCAAGGTCTCCATTTTCTCTTTTCTGGGATCTTGACCATGTTAAATCAAGATAGGCCTATAAGTGAATAGCACAATGCTGGATAATTGAGGTAATAATGTATTATTTTCTTATGACATATGAAAACTAAAGTAATATATTTGATAACATATTAGAGATTGAATTATCTACAAGTTGCCCAAGATTTTACCCATCAATGAAGGAAAATCAGAGTTCCCCTTAAAACCTCTTGAGGTGTGAAATTTGAGGAGAGAGGAATTGTAATTTTGTGTAATTTGTATTGTGTCTACACACTGAGATCATTCAATAAGCCGAATACTAGCACAGAATTGGGTTGGGTTGCAATCCAATGCTGTGAGTGGGTCGGGAAATGTGCACATTTAGTCCTTAGCAGGTAGTCCTCCTGAGCAGGTTCAGGGCACTGACCTGCTAGGAGAGGACCATGTGGTTCCCAGGGCACCCTGCTGATGAGCCACCCACTGGGTTCCAGTGTTGGCAGGCATAGCCACATCTGCTCTTTGATCCTTGGAGTGGTTCCTGCTGCAGTGACCACTTCTGTTTGTTTGGCCCCTCCTTTTGGTCATTACTCCCACCTAGCACTATAGGACCAAAAAAAAGTGAGGGGTGGGATGGGGTTGTAAGGGGACACTTCAGGAACAAGACGCTGCCAAATATGAAAAGCTACTCATATAGTTCTGGTTCAGAAGTCCATGGGTAACATTCTGCCAACCTGTCAGTTCAGTGAATACATTTTATTTTCTATATCACGCAACAGGCTGCTAAAACTCATGTTTCCTGACTCTGTTTTCTCATTACTGGGACCTGGGAGCCACCATAAAATGCAGCCAGTGATACAAAGAAAAGGCAATATTGCTCCCTGTCTTTTAATGTTTTTTTTTCATAAGTATCTAAATATGCTTGGAAACATTTACTTCATCTTATACTCCGTGTGTTGAAATCAATTCCCCTACTGTATTTGAAAATCAACTTTAGTGGCTCATGTCGGTCAAATTTTTTCTTTAAATTGTCTGAAACTTTTGTTGAAAAATTTTATAGATTTTACAATAGTCTCTTCATTTCAATAAACACTGTGATGAAAAAATGTAATTGACTATACCCATTTCATAGCTGAAAAGGTAGAGACACTGAGGTGCTCAATAATGTTACTTAAGATTATACAGGGTGTTAGTGTCATTCTACCAATGATGCTGGTAGCTATCACTCGGACACCCTGGGCTTTTGGACTTTAGCACATGCTGTATGATAGGATCAAAATATTTGCTCCACATTACCTTGATCATGTCATTTAGGCATCATAGATAAGCTGACAGAAAACTGAGACATAGGGGGTATTAAATGGCTTATAGAAAATCATATAGCATGGCCACAGGAAAGCTGATAAGACCTTGGACTCCTTCACTCTGAGAACTACCCAGACTAATTTGTGACCAGAAGCATTTTTCTCCTTCAGGGAATCCCAGTTTTCACAGTTGTGAAGGTTGGAGACTTTCACCAAGGACACAATGTCTCAAGGGACAAGGAATTGTGAGAAAATTTAAAGTTGTTTTTTTTTTTAGGGTAGTGTCACTGACCCTCATATGTGGGACCCGAACTGGGGCCGCTGGCCTCCCAAGCCAGCGCTTAACCACCGTGCCACTCGGCCGGCCCCAAAATTTAAAGTTTTGAACCTTAACTTAGTACAGCCAGTCCACTATATCAATCACCACTTAACCATTTCAGAATATTTGATTTCTGATATCCTTGTTTAGACAGAAATCTAAATTTGAAACTGGAATTAGATTACCTTTTCCTCCTTCATTATCTAGTTACCACTTAGTAAAACATTTAGGAATTAAGTATGCGTCTATGTATGTTAAAATGCTTAAGTTTGAAAACTAAAGTATATGGAACTTATTTGGAAAAAGGTTACAAAAAGTAGCATCTACTTAGAAATGTTTCTGTAATAACTTCTGCTTGTCATCATTTTCAGCCAGTGGAGAAAATTTCCCGATATAAGGCTAGAGACTCAGACAGTTAGTTAACGTGGAAGAAGGGGCCCAAGTAGGCCAAAAGTTGACTAAGTCGTGGTTACCAATGCAGGTATCCTGAGGGGAGAGTATATGAGTTAATCTTCCTCACTTTTATATCCTACCAGTGAGGATTTCCAGTTGAGAAATAAGCAGTTTCTAGAAAGCTCCACAGCATCGGATTAAATGAGGAGAGCATGTGGTTATACTGAGTGGTGGGTCCCATATAAACTTTTCCATCTCCATTAAATAAGGTATAATGTATTAATCACTTGGAAAAGTAACAAGTTTTTTCTAGTATTAATTGGTACATTCCTGTGTCATCTAGCTCTATTTTGTCTGTCAGCACTGTTTTCTGAAACACAAGCATTTCAACTATATTATTAACAGTCAAAGGAAATTCTACCAGACTACCAAGTGCAATTTGCTCTGGCTAAGACTTATTTACAATTATTGTTTAAGGCAGGCTTAGATAATCTATGTGTCATTTGGTCCAGAAATAGTCAATCTTCGTTGTAGGTGATAAGCTTTAACTCTGAATCCTTCAAACACCATATACTGTGGACCTATTCTGAGCTAGTTGCTATGCTATACCACCTTATTTATATACATTTTCTCCTTCCATTTTCACAACAAACCATTTCAGAGATAAGAAAATTGAGCCTCAGCAAACCTAATTAATTTGACCAAGCACATACAGAGAGTCAGCACCCAAGGTAGGATGCACACCTCAGCCTGTATGACTCCAACTCCTTCTCCGCTCTATTTAAGCACTATCTTCTGCTGCTTCTGAAGATGTAGACGATTTTGAAATACCTGCTAAGAGTCTACACAGTTTTAACCAGGAAGCAGGGGGCTGCCATAGCATGTGGTTCTGTGCTGCCTTGTAATTTGCGGGAGCATTTACTGACTCTTGAAGAAGCCTTTTGGGGACATTGGTGGTATCATTTATTTTCTTAATATTTTACCCTTTGTACCATATAGTGAGCATTCTCTGGCAAGAGTTATATGTGTGACCACTAAATGAATATAGGTTTTTCCCACCATAATGGTCATGCAGATATGATTTATCTTATGGTACAATGAAAACAGAAGTATGTACCTAATAAAAGAAGATAAATGAGCTGGAGAAAAGCAAAAAGGCGGGTGTGTCATGAATGTTTCCTATTTGCCTAAGACAACTGAAACACACTGAAAGTAAGAAGCACGTATATTGTCACAATTGGTTGTAGTTCTTGAGATGCCACATACTTTTCTAATGATGTCAGGATATTACAGTTTTGGAGAACCTTTTTTTCTTAAAAAATTTATTTTTCAACCCTGAAATGTGTACCATTGTGGACCTGAAATTATCATGCTTTAATTACCATAGTTCCTTAATGGGAATGCCATTCTAATAAGAGTTTTAGAAAGGGTTCAAAGGTTTGTCTCCCCCTAGACTGTTCTTCCTACCAATGATATTCCAACGCTGCCTTCAGATTCAATCCACGCATCACTTCTGGGAGCCCTGCCTCAGACTTTTAGGCACATTTGTGTCATTGCTCTTGCTATATTTTATTATAGTTTTCTATTTAGATGTGTATGTTTTCTTTCAGAGTCTAGTGACTAAACTGTGAGCTTCTAGAAGACATGAGTTGTACTTTATTTATCTCTTGGTACTCAGTTTTATTCAGTTTCTAGGATAGTGTTAGATGCTCAATAAATATGTTTCCAATAGTTAATGAACTTGCAGTCACACACACACACACACACACACACACACACACATACACACACACACAATTAGATCAGGGGCATGAATAAAATTTCCTTTGTATTACCATGTTCCTCAAGCTCTTGTGAACCTTTTAACATTGCTGATTCATATGTTTCTGCATGCTCCAGTCACTTTGAGGGAAATTTTCTAATCTTTGAGAAAATATTTTTTTCCTGTTAGCGTTCTTTGTTTATACCCTGAGCATCACTTTTGCACATGGACTCACGTGCTATTTCGTTGAACCACACAGGTGGTGTTATGAATCTTTATTTTTATTTGTACACTACTTGTTTGATGACTTTGTTCCAGCACATTATCTGTAAGTTCAAAAAAAATCTCCACCCCTGTCGCCCCACCCCATATGGATTGTGACAGTTAATTGGTCTCAGTTTCAAAATAAATCTCAGGCTTTACTACAGTGCTTAGCATATAGTTGGGATTCAATAAATGTTTGTGGAATGTGTGAACAAATCAGCCATTATTGTTAGCTGTTTTGAGGATGAGGTATGAGGTTTTTTTTTTTTTAAAGACTAAAATGCCCAGTATCAGAAAGCAGGATAAGAATAACACTTATCACTCAGACGTCTTACCTCTGTGTTTCTGGACTATTACACCGACTCACTGAGAAGTGCCGTATATGTCTGATTTCTCAACTTCACCCTGCAGTAAACTTTTGCAATCTGGAGGCTAGAGACCTCTTTTGTAAATGTTGTCTGCCCGATGATGGTGTTGGCACCGAGGAGGCCTTAGCAGATAAAGTGGAGGAACATATGGCTCCCATCTGAATACAAATTGGTGGACATAACGTGGTAATTCAGCTGAGATGTCCTCTATATTGTAAACTGAAAGAGTATGATTAGAGGTGTTTATAAACGGCGTCTGAATTCCCCACACACACCCCTTCCCACCCCCTTTCCACTGTAGTTTTATCGGCCTGAATCACAGCCATCTAGCGTCCCAGTCTCACTGCGTTATTTGTTAAAATGGCCAGCGTGAGGAATTATTAATTAAAGCTAACAAATCACCCTGACGAGCTGTGCCCTGGCATGGCTGAAGGTTGATTGGCGAAAGTGTTCTCCTTTGGAGAAAAGACTTTTTGTGCTTGTGACGCAGTCAGGGACGGATTATTGAATATTCAAGTTAGAAGAAAAATCACAGGACAAGCAAATTGAGTATTTACTGGCAAATAATTGCTCTCTTAAGCTGTGGCTCTCTTCCTAAATTCTTAACATTCCCGAGGGTTAGAAAGAAACACAGAAAAATGCATCGGTACAGAGTACATTTCAAAAAATATATATAGACTGATGTTTCAGACTTGTGCAGGTAAGTGTGATTGTGTGTGCATGGAAAGTGAAAGAACAAGGGGAAGCAAGGGAAAGATGGGGGAAATTTTTAATATGGTGAGTTTTTAAAATCAATTTGTTGTTTATTGGAATACTGCTTGGTGTATTTCTAAGTTGACTAAGAATTTACTTTCAGTGCTGCATTTATTGTGAAAGTTAGAGAAATGAGAAGGAGGGAGGAGGGATTTCTCAGAGTTACTTTATGTCTTTATCAGCAGGAGATTATGTTAATGTTTTGTCCCAACAATAGTTACCAACTTTGCTCAGATATTTGTGCATATATGTATAAAATTATCACTTGATTTAAGGCTCTGTAGTTATTCTCAACATTGTTAATTATGAACTGTCCTAACAGTGTCCCAAACACATTTGGGTACAACTATTGCATTTATTTTTTTAAAGTAGACTCTGTTTTACATTAGCACCAGGCTAGTTCTTTTTCAGAATTTTCTAAAGGGACGTTACAGTTTTGGAGTATGTAGTTACTTAAACTCTGGCTTCTGTTATAACCGAAGGATCCTTATTGTCAATTGTGTGGTCTTTTTATCCGAAATGTTGATCAGACTACTGAGTTTTGGGGACATTGTGAGATCAGTGAAACTAGTTTAGAGGCTTTTCCAAAACCAAATTTATATACATAAAAGTTTGGTTAAGCGTGGAAATACAGTCTCCTTCAATGGATAAAATGTAGACATTAAGAAACAGAGATACTCTCCTAAGTGCAGCAAGGTTATGTGAACAGAGTTATCAATACATATATATCCACTGAGGATGAATTTCATATCCTATGAAAACCTGGAAAATGTGCTTTTATTGACAACAAACTGTTTTTGAAATGAGAATAATTGGCTGATGAAATAGCATTTTAGGGTTGTAATACCTATGAATAACATGGATTTAAAACAAGGCATAAACATAATTTAAACTAAATTAACTAATTAATAATTGTTATGTGCTTTACCAATAAAGCATCTCCATGATAGTAATAGGAATAGCAATAATAATAAAAAAAGGGAAATCTGGCAATCACCCAAAAATTAAATCCAACAACTCTCATAAGGTTTTAGAGAATCAGAATTTTAAAATATAAGTATATAAAACTTAGATTTTACCTCTTAATCTATTTCTTGAACCATGTAATATTGCGCTGGTTAAGATTCTTCCTTGTGATATCCTGTTTTATTAAACAAAAATACAGTTTGCCTTAGTATGTAGAGCCCATAAGAAAGTTTAGAAAATGTGTTTTTTAAAGGTTTAATTCCCACTGAATAATGTTTTGTCCTCAGATTTCAAGAGACAGCCTCCTTAAAGTTTCTTGTGATTATTTGAGGGCACATTTCTGTCCATTCTTTTGAAATAGCAAAAGGGGCATTTAAAGCATATGTTCAGAGACTAAACCATCTGCCTGCTTTATTATGAAACCACAGAATTATGAGGACTTGGAAAGGCTCAAAAATTGAACCAGAGATCTATGTAAGGTTTAAAGAAAATACAGCACTTTGATTTTAAAAAGTGTTTTATAACCATTTACTTTTGCTAAGTATTTCATTAGTCTTCTGGGGTAGAATAGTATCATTATACCCTTTTGATATATAGGGAATGAACGGTAAAAGTGTAGTTGAGTGACATAAACTTATGGCACGTAAATGATAATATTTTCTCTCAGATTTAGCACACTAAATTTAAATACCTTTTGAGGTTTGGGATTGACTTGTCAATAGTGAAACTCGTAGTGAATTGGAGAAATATTATAAAATGGTGACTGCTGGAACAAAAATGAAGTCCAGCTGCTAGCTTCTGGATTATCTACAAATGAGTTGCAAGAGACATGCAGAGGTCAGACTAAAAGCACTTCTGTAATCCAACTGTGATGTAATGGAAGTATGAATCGGCGATTGGTTGCCCATGCTGGGGGGAAAAAATGAGCATTACTTGGCATTATTCTAGGTTGGTATTGTATTCCTTTGGTAGCGGGAAGGATACGAGATCCAGAAATTAATACTAAACAAAAATCATACTTAGGTCTCAAACATAATAATATTTCAGCTCACAGCAGTCATGCAGTCATACACAGACAAATCAAGATGGATATAGTTGTGGAGATCTCTAATGCCCAATTAGAGTTCTTCTAACTTACATGAGTTTTACTAGAATCAGATTGAGACTAGCTGGATCACAATTAGGGGAAATGCAGAAAATAGACTCAACCCAGCCTGAAAATAAGTTTTCAGTGTTAAGATTACTTTTCGATACTTATTGCTTAAGGAAAATTATTAAAGGAAAATAATAATGGAGGCAAAGGACTGAAGTGTGTGGTTTGAACATTCTATATATATATGTTTAACTATATGCATATTTAAAGTACATAGAAGTAAATGACACATACACATGTATAATTTTTTTAAATAAAAATAATTTTCAAAATTGTACACTTTGTTAGGCTGATTAAGCCTAGGATTTTTTTGTAGTCTGTCTAAAGACTAACACAGCTATAGTTGGCTTTTAGAACTGAAGGGTGTCAGAATAATGATCTGGTGATAAAAATGCCTATGTCCAACTTCATGTGGATCTTCTCATAGTGGTATTTGAATTTTATGCCTCCTTAAATTGCAAACCTGCAAATAATCAAGTGAATCTAATAGCCCAAAGACTACAAAACACCTCCATGATTTGAGGAAGTTAGTTTTTATTTTATACTTTGGGTGTGTTCTGATATGTATACCTAACACACATACATACACACGCACACACACTCTTTGTTTTGTTTTCTTCATGTATTTCTGCCACCTTCTTCCAATGAGGTAATTAAAATGGTTGAAAAAGAAAAAGATAATACAGTAAAATACATGAATTAGATATGGATAAGAAAGATAAACAAAATAAAACGAAACAATAAACAAAGGCAAGGATATAAAAAATGGAGTCAGCATACAAACTCCATTCAGTAAAGTGTTATACATTTGCCTTTAAACTTTCTTGCAGCCAAGTGGAAGAGAAAACCGTGACAAGTTATGCAGTTTACAACATGCATATGAATAGTAAAACAATTTCCATCGTTCATTAATGAAAGCTCTTTAACAATGACAGACTGAGATTTTAGAGAAGTCTGCTGAGACAACTCCCA
Organism: Aselliscus stoliczkanus; assembly: GCA_033961575.1. Taxonomy (NCBI): domain Eukaryota; kingdom Metazoa; phylum Chordata; class Mammalia; order Chiroptera; family Hipposideridae; genus Aselliscus; species Aselliscus stoliczkanus. Next base: position 70,246,876 of record CM066729.1, read on the forward strand.
TTGAAAATAATTATAGGCCGCAGAGACCTAAAGGTCAGGGCAGACCAGAAGCAATACCTTCCCTGGGACCTGTGCGGAGGAGTAGATTTTGAATCCCAGAGAAGTTTCTGGAGGGGAGAAAAGCAATGATGTTGACAAGACCAAAATCTTATGGAAAATAGGGGGTCAAGAGGGAATTTTTAAAATTATTTCATATAAATATGTACATACATACTTTTATAGTAAACCAGAGACTTAGAAGGCATCTGCTTTTATAATAGACATTCAAACACATTTTATCAGATAAACCTCTTGAGTCAACATTGCTTCGCTAAGTTGTGCATGAAACACTGCGGCACTGCTGCCATTCTTCTCCCTCTTTTTCTTTAAACACACTGCCAGACTTTGTGAGGTTTTAAAAAGAAACCTTTCTGGCTGCAAATGTTATGTTGCTTGCCTTTGCATCTTCCCTTGGTTCATTTTCGAAAGTCTTAGCCAACTGCATGGTCTTTATACAGGTAGTTTTTAATGGTTAAGTCACATTGGTTAAGCCAGTCCTTCCTCCATATTGAAAAAGTGAAGCATGAAGATTTTTTTTTTTTTCATACTGTCTTTTTAGCCCATAGTAAGTAGTCCAAGGATCACCTGTATCAGAATTACCTGAAGTGCTTGTCAGAGGGAAGATTCCTGGACCCTATTCCAGAATTTCTGAATTATCAATAGAAATTCTGGGGATATAGCCTGGGGATCTGCATTTTAGGAAACTGCCCAGGTTTGTTATATAAACTAAAGTTTGAAAACTGCTGTTTCAAGATTATGATTGTAAAATTTCTAATATATGAACACAAAATGGTAGGATTCTCCACAGTTAGTGAGGATTTGCTATATTAACACTTACCAAAACACTAATGCATGTTCAATAGTAACTGATCATTGCCTGCTAATAAAACTGGAAAGATCAAGCTTAGAAGAACACTTTGCATTTGTTTGAACCCTTTAAGCCATATATCACCATTGTAGAAAACATTCTTTAATTTTTGTAGCTATCATTTGTTGAAAACCACTATATGCTAAGTCATATTTTGGGTCTGGGTATTAGAGAAACAAAGATGAAAAGGAACAAGTTAGCCTGTGATCTGAAAAGACTCATCATCAAGGATAATTGATTACTCCTAGGATATTAATGTCTCCATACTAGGATAAGTATGAATTGTCCCATAATCTCCTCTTGAGTAAAACTCAACATTTCCATTGTGTTATATCAGTATAAGTATACTTTTGATAGCAATTTCATATAGTAGGACCCTGGTCCAATTTGGAAGCTGAAAAACATAAGAAACTCTTTGTAGGGTCCTCCTTCTTATCTTCAATAGGAGACAGTATCCAACAAGACCAGGATGGGAGGTATCATGGGGACCTTCTAATTTCATGTCTCCATCAGCAGTCAGGTACCAGGATCCTTTTTGAGAGGAGGAGAGAAATGTGTGAGTGTACCTGGCATTATGAAGACTTACCTGTCTCTTTCCACTGCCCCTCGAAGGGGCTCAGCTGACCTGCAGGAAATGCTGGAGCCTATATGGCATCAGCCCCCCCTGTGGACAGGTGGGGCAAAATACAGAAGGACTCCAGCTGAGTCTGCCTAGGAGCCTGCCCCCAAGTCTTAGCAGTGACAGAAATTGGGTACCAACAGGCTAGAAGGGACATACTGTGCATAAAGGAATTTGGTGGCTCCCATGAGGAACAGGGTGAGAGCTTAAAATTTCATTGATTCACATTTTCCTGGAAAAGTACTGGAGATCCCCCCCCCCCGCCCTATTATTTTTAGAACAATATGAGAAATGTAGGAGTTTCTATATCTTTTTTTTCCTTTCCTTCCTTCCTTTTCAACACATATTTATTGAGTATTTAGTACCAATACTGTTTTCTAGAAGCTAGAGATGCAGTGCTAATAAAGTTTCTATCTTCATGATATATATTGGGCAGTGAGAGAATAAAATTACTGAACATAAAAAATAATATAAATGTTAAAATAAGCTTTATTTTAGAGACATTGCCTACTGTGTTCTCCATTACTTCCAATGATATTCATGCTATTTCATAATGTGTGTATGTATGTATGTATGTATAAATATATATATATATATTTTCCTTGATGCATTAATAAACTTCTAAACTTCTCTGGGGAACATACCAGTCAATTCAGGTATTCCTTGTTGTGGGATGCTCTTTTTCATGGAAACCATATATAATGTAAGGGGAGAAACAAAATGTGCGCAATCAGTCACAGGATCATTCATTTTCTTCTCTTTGTTCTAGTGTGTGTGTGTGTGTGTGTGTGTGTGTGTGTGTGTGTGTGTGCATGTGCATGTGTGTTCGTTCTGATTTTGTTGTTGTTGTTGTTTGGTTGTTGTTGTTTTTTAACTGAATACTACTGTTCTGGATTCCCAGGAGTGTAAGAGGTAGATAAGTTATGAGATCAATCTGGAAGGGACTAAAGATAAAGTAGAGAAGACGATTAACAATAGTATATGATTTTGTGACATACATTAAGAATTGTGATACAATAAGAATCTGGGTTTATAAATGAAAATTATAACATAATTTAGCTCAGTAGATAAATGACATTATGAAGACTAATTTTCTGTTTCTAGGTAGAAATGATGTTTAAATCTGTCTTAAATGCCCTTCATGTGACAGATTTTGTTTCAACAATTTGTGACTAACTAGGTTTGCTTTATTAAAAGGAACTTTTAAATCCAAATCCCTATTGCTTTTCACATAGTGCTACATTTCTTTATACCATCAGTGACCAAAAAGGATTAGAAATACAATTTTACCCAAAGAAGCGTCTTCAGGAAGGAGAGCATTCTACGTTGTCGAGATCTGTATTTTAACGCGACAGTGAATGATATCTACCCTAACAGGTGCCACATAGTAGGAGCTTATAGGATTTTTTTAGTTCGAATTACATTTCAGAAGGCACGTAGACATCCATTTGGATGTTCTGCTGAAGGGCACACAATATGAAGAGAATGATGATGCAGTGGAATAGCAATGTATCAGAATAGAGCAATGGTGTGGAATCTTGGCAGCACATTATGTTAACTTTTTAAAATTGTAGTTTTGCCTCAATATGTATGAAAGGCAGAACTATATAGTGAAAAACACATAGTGTTTGTTTTTTTCTTTAAGATTTTATTGGGGAATTGGGGGAGGGGAACAGCGTTGGGGAATCAAGGAAGGGGAACAGACAAGTTGCTGTCTTTTTGTTCTTCAATCTAGTTGCGGAGGACGTTGCTTCACTGGCCCATGTTGGTATCGTCATTGCGCTCTTCTCGGATGAGGCAGATCGGTTGCCGGCCTCTGGGTGTCGCTCACCGCGGCTATTGGCAGCTCACGGCTGGCTGCCAGCTGCTCATGCTGGCTGCTGGCCATTCACTGTAGCCTATGGCAGCCCACTGCAGGAGGGGCTGCAGCCTATACCGTCACCGGGGCTCACACAGCCCAGCTCCAGGTGGAGCTGTTGTTAGCTGTGGAGGGCAGTGTTACTGGCCCTCATATGTGGGATCCGAACCGGGGCCGCTGGCATCCCAAAACCAGCTCTTAACCAATGCGCCGGGCCCGAAAAACACATAGATTTTGTAGTGCATAACCATGCATTTGGTCATCACCTTTGTATTAGCAAATTACTATATGACCCGACATGGTATCATGGTATCTTCTGTGTCCAAGTCCTCAAATGGCGAATGCAGCAATAATGGCTTCATTGTATGATGTGTGTGTATACTGCCTAGAAGAGCTCATGAAACGTAATAGTACTCAGTAAGTGATTCTCACAATAGCAATAATAAAATAAGACATACAATGAACAATGAACATAAGCCTATTATATATAGTATATAGTGTACTCATATATGTATATGATTCATACATATTAAGGAGTAAGTACTAACACTTGAAGTTGCCATGCTTAATGTTTGACACAGAACTTTATGTGTAAATTTTTTCTATTTTTAATGCCATGAAAAAAATTACTTTAGTTATTCTAGTTAAATGAAAATAGAATTCAAAAATCTAAAACTGACTCCATCTTTTTAAAAATGACAGTAAAAGAAAAAAGCTACCAAGAGATTTGTTACTAAAATAGACAAATAATTTGGATTTAATGCAAATGAAGAGCAGGGATTACATTCCACTTCAAATGGTAGAAAGGGTGAATTAACTGGAGACACTCTTAAGTGACCCCAAATTTGAATAGTATTAATTGGAAGTATTTTACAGATCAAAAGACTATTATTTCTAGTTGTGGTGGTAGCTACATATGGAAAGTGGCTGCAGTGATTCACAATACAAAAATAGTTCATTGCTAAATTCAAAATTCTGTTAATGTCACAAACAGTGGGATGTGAAACACAAATGCATTGTGATGACAGTTAAGTCCCAAGCTGCCTATTTTTTTCCCCCTTAGATTTGCCCATATTTAGCTTTATATTTTCCTCAGTCCTGAGTTAACTCATCAATATTTGTATTTTCTGAAGCTAACACCACCTTGGAGCATACCACTTACAGATTTTATTCCTAAATATTCCTCAGTTCCTACGAATTTTGCTATCACTGCTTTTCTTCAAACAGATATGCATTTTTTCATCTTTCTGTACCTCTCGTCTTAGAGTCGGTTCCAATGACGTTTTAACCTCCAGTCTTCTAGGGCTCAATGTTGCTCTATGCCTCCATTTCTCTCCAGTGTTTAAATTCTATTCTTCTTCATCTGCAGGCTGTTTACACAGGGTACATTTCTTCTCCATGTTGGTGTGACTTGGGGCATTTCCTGTCATCCTGAAATCTATATTAATTTCCTAGTATATTTTTAAAAAATCTGGTTTTTTAAATGTCAGTTTCAGGCTGGTCGAGTGGTGCAGTGGTTAAGCACTGGCTTGGGAAGCCAGCGGCCCCAGTTCGGGTCCCACATATGAGGCCAGTGACACTGCTCTCAAAAAAAAAAAAAAAAAAAGAATTAAATGTCACTCTTACCATTTATGATGAAAGGTCTTTATCATCCTGGTTTTGGGGAACAAAAACTAGATATACTATTTTATGAACTGAATAAGCTCTCTTTTAAATATAGGAATTCCATATAACCATAAGCTAACTTGTCTTTTGAGAAATGTCATTTAAAAAAATCTTTAAAGGGCATTGCTCAAATGATAAAATTATTTTGACTTAATGGATTTTGTAGCATAGATATCAGACTTAACTCACTGAGCAACAGTCCTAACTAAATATGTTTTATCTGGATTTTACTGCAGGCAGTGAGTTGACTGCCGTTTATTGAGTGACCTCTCTATACCAAGCATTTTGCATTTAATTTTTAAAATAATCCTGTGAGATAGGTACCATTATCTTCACTTACTAGATGAGAAAACTTTGACCTAGAGAGGTTAAGGGGTGGAGGAAATAGGATACAAATGTAAGGTTCTAAGACTAAAAGTCATCCATTACCACATGTGCGTGTCTGGTTATATGTTTACATGATTGGTAGTAGGAAAGAGTTTGTAGTATAATTTAATTGAGGGCATAGCCAATTTCATCAAAGCAAACAAAGTGATAAGATTTTGCTGTGTTATTATTTTTATAGAAATGTAAGCCCAAGACGATCAGTAGCTCACCAGAAGGATGAAGTACATGGGGGTAGGCAACTTTCTTTATTGTTCCCTTTGGTGTCAGGAGACAGGATATTACTAGTTCAGAAGAAACTGGGTCTTAAATGGCCGGTTCATAGTCCAGGAGTTTCTAACTTCTCATCAAAAGCTTCCTGACTTGTCCTTGTCATTTTCTCCAAAATGAAAATGTGCTAATTATTTTCAGCCAATGTATTCTGTACACCTTTTCCTCATCAAATTTCTGAAGAATTATTATTAGTTGTAGTTGTACTATTTAGTACTTCTATAAAGCAAACAATATATGTTTATTCACAATCTATGTATTTCTCTTATAAGGCATTAATACCATTTCACTTTTATATAGTACTTTACAGTTTACAGTTTAAAAATATATATATACAAAAAATAACACTGCCTTTTCCTCAAGCTCACCAAAAGTACAGGTATATAATTTAGCCACAATTTTCTCATACATAATAAAGGAGTGGTAGGACTACCCTTCATTCCAAGAATCTTTATTTTCCAATTTTCCCTTGTGTGGTTGGATCATTGAGTTCTCCAGCTTTCACTCATGCCCCAAGACCTTGCTCTGAGCAAGGATTTGGGGGTCAGTGTGGACTGGCTTAGTTTATCACTTTGTCACAACCACTTACTTAATTTGGGTCAGAACCTGTAAGAGGAGCTTCTGGAATTTCCCTAGAATTTAGAGTGAAATTTTAGCTAAAGAAAAGAAACTACAACAAAAACCCTGGAACAGTATTTCTTCAAATATTTCCCTGAAAAGGAAATTATAAAACCTTTATTGTATGTTACTGGGTTTTAGGTTACACATCGTGAATGCTTTTCCGGGGCCGCATTTCTCATGCTCACCCTTCCTCTGGTCACAATATTAATTTATTTTGCTCCAAGTCTGGTCATTGCCAATTTTGATATGTGTCTTCACGATAATTTATTACTCCAAATTTGAAATGGGGTAGATGTTTCACTGTCACTTTGAAGATTCCAAAAGTGTTTTTTGTGTATTTATCAAAAATCACTGTAGAACTTGACCCCAAATCCTATTTTTTAAACAGATATTGCCATTTTCTACAAATCTGAACACCATTAGCTATTTTCACCCTTTCTCTTAATCTCAAATTTCTTCAACTTTCATTTTCTGTAAATTATTGAATCCTGGAAATATAAGTGAAAATTAACAATCCTAGAAGATTATAATAGGAAAGTTTGCCATTCATACATAGTTGTATTCAAAATGAACTGCCTGTCATGTTTGTAATCTATAATGTGTCCTTTTCACAGATGTAAATTATATAGACATTAAGGCATATTCACAGTAACTCATTAGCAAAAATATGGAGGAAATCCCACATGTAAATACCCCATCTTCCCCCACACCATGAATCTTGGACTTGAAAAAATATCTTCCTAATAGTGGGGTATCATGTTGTGCTTGGGCAATTTTAACATTTGCACTCCTTGGTATTCGTATTTATGAAGACTTATGACCTCTTTTTCCTTTTAGCTGCACATGGCTCATTCTAATAAATTTTGAATACAAATTCAATATGGTTATAATCTCAATCATACCACATTTAAAAGCAGTGTTCTAGACTGTGTTTCTGTGCCAGCATGACTCTACAAAGAAAACGAAACCAACCCTAGCAAAACCCTCCTTAAAACAGAGAGTAAAATCGGGCTTGCAAGAACTGTTTTGAGACATAGTTTGAACAGTGACTAACAACCAGTTTTTCATACACTGTTGTAGCTATTTCAAGTTGTAGAGGGACAGTACACAGGGAAAAAAATCAAACAAAGGAAAAGATCTCTATCTGTCACAGATGAAACCTAAAAATACCTTGAAGACCAATTCCTGCTCTATGCATCTATTATTGCATTCCACTAAAAGGTGCTGAAAAAAAAACACAACAAAACCCCACCAACTTCTACTAGAACAAAGTGTCCAGACAAGCAAGTCTGTAAATAATTAAAAGAATAAACTAGAGTAGAAGAAGGGAATTGAAGGGTGGGGGGAGGAGATTATGCACTTAAAATGTTGAGTGTACCCAAACCAGAAAACCCAGGGAGAGAAAGAACTTGTTCTTCAAAAGCAGATATTTCCATCCTTCACCAGTAACACAGAATTGACAGCCTGATAATAGAAGCCCTTTGGGTAAGGTTGGTGGGAAGGACACCATCTTCACAAAGGTTTCACTAGGTTTTCAATTGCCCAGAACTATCTGATCAGTGCGTACTTGTTTCTAGAATTGAGTAAACTGAATCAGGATGAACATATGGTTTAATAGTTAACTTTTAGAACAAGGGACAGGGAGATGCTTTTATGCCACGGTACCAAGCGTTCATTCCAATCTCATTGCTAAACTCTATTCTGAGAGCATTTACAGCTTTCCGGGGAGTCTGACTTTGGCTGGATCCTGAAGATAGAAATATGGCCTTAATAACCTCCTTCTCCTGGAGTCTCCTTTAAAACAGGTGAATCTTTGTGATAAACATGCTCTGAAATCCAGAGTATTGATATTAATATCATTATTACTAATATTATTATCACTAATTGCTTACATTGATAATTATCTATTTTCCTCATCTAGAAATAAGTGAAAGTTTTGTGAATATGCAGAGTTGATTTCTCTGAGAAAATTTGGTATCTTCTTCCAAATTGGAAATTTGAGCTATTTTGAAATATAGCTGTATGTGCAAGTCCAGTCCTGATTTTTAATGACCATAGGTAGAAAAGATCCTAAAAACAAGCTTTTATTCTAAAAGGGAAAGGACAAAGGAAGGGAACGAATTGTATATTTTTGTCTGATTCAGTCTTCAGGGTTCAGTATTGGTTGGGTAGTGGTCCTTTTATGAAGGTCTCTGTTTTCTTAGAATCCTGATCAAACTCTTCACCTATGACTAAGAGAATCCCCCTAACTCTTAGCATCTTCTCCATCTCTTCAAAAGTAGAGCAGTGACGAACTAGGATTTAGTGTACTTGGTGGATGGGCTTTGGGCTATGAACAAGTACTAAGGGAACAGAGCAATAAGAAAATGGAACGCAAAGTGGTGATAGGCATTGAGGTCATAGAACTGTTGGAAGAATCTGGCATGGAGTTGCTGTTAGTGTTATAGCTAATCTAAACAGCAACAGTAACAAACAAGCAAACAAAAACAGCGTACTTCTCACTCCTCTCTCCCTGATTCCATTTTAAAACAACCACCATTATAAAAATAGCCCAGCAAAGAGAAAATGCACGTCTCTGTATTTTTGGTATAAGACCATATATCTTCATTGTCTTTCCCCTGCCACACATTAACAGGGTTATTCATTCCTGATGTTTCTCAAAGATCACCTTTATGCGTGTCTCCATAGTTGTTCTAATAGCATTACTATTCTCTCTTCTTCATTTTCTCATTTTATTTGAGCTCTTTTTGTCATGTGTGCAAAGAGGCTGTTTCTCTAGCCCCTTTGCACACATTCTCCATTTCACTAGGACAAATGGGTATTTCTATATGGTGCCTTTTCAAGTGATGAGATAGCAACAATAGATTTCGAACAATATTTGACCAGTGTTACTGAAAAATTAGCAACTGTATATTTTATACACACACAGAGAAGCTCCATAAAAATGCAAGTTCTATTCATGTCTGATCTTGTCTGCATTTGTGTAGTGACTATCGCTGTAGTACCTAGGCATTTTATGTTATTTTCTCTTATTATTATTTACCACCTGATCATTCCAAAGTGCTTTTTACAATCAGAGAATTTCATTAACAGATCATTCCCTCTCTCTTTGTTTTTCTGCACCCTTGCACGTAAAAGTATCAAGCATTTTAGCAGCTCTATCAGATAAATTACAGTAAAAAGATCGAGTGTTGCTGATGGGGGGCGGGGGCCAAATCGCAAAGCATCTCCTGAAATCCAGTTTATGTTTTATGGTATCCAAATAAAAATATTACAAATATATATATATATATATATATATATATATATATATATATATAATCAGAGTGAAAGCACTCTGCATCTACACACTTGCGTCATGGCTTCCACCACTGCAATAATCAGGAATGTGAGCTGAGCAAGGGAGTACCACCTGCATTGCACGTCTGGGCAATTGCACCTTCTCACTGTAGAAAAGTGGTCATTTCTTAGTGCTTCCTGAGCTGCCTTTAGGCCAGAATTATAGAAGTCAATTCATTTTAAAATCCAAAAAGTTACTGTTACGTTTTTTTAAGCCAAGAAGATAGAGACTTGTTTATGAAAAGGTTCATTGTTATTATAGATGAAAGTGCGTGGTTGGTACCTTAACAGTTTGATTGAATTAAAATCAAGTTCACTCTGAGGTTTCTTTCTCAGCTCTACTCCTTGCTTTCTCTTTGACTCCCAGCTAATTGCATAACCTCTGGTTGACTTGTGCCATGTCTACACATTCAAAGTGAAATTCAGAAATGTGGTGATTAATCTAACTAATGTAGGCTATAACGTTATTTCTCTAAATACTTCCGTGATAGAATTTTAGATTTCTGACCTAAGCACATAGCGATAAAAACTAACAATTTTATGCACAATCTCCTTTTATCCTCAGACGTCCCTAATGAAAGAGCTGCAGCAGAATCACTTGGAGGGCTTGTTCAAAACACAGGTTACTGGGCCCCACCCCGAGAGTTTCAGATTCTAGGTCTAGGGTAGGGATGGATAATTTGCCTTTCTAACAACATTCCAGGTAAGTCTGGTGGGTGGGACACTTTTTAAATCACTGTAGTAAGAGAGATATGGCTTCAGTACAGAAAAGGAAACTGACAGTGGCCTCGGTCCTGGCAGTAAAGGAGCAGAGTGCCAACAAAAAAAACTAGGACTCCTGAGCTGAAATCTTACTGTTGTTCTACTACCCGCATTTTTTTCTTTACTTCCAGTACTTTTATGATCTGAATAACTTTCGGTGGCCTTGAGATCCTGAATGAAATAGCATTGTAAAGGACTGGTAATTGGATCTTTTCCCTTTGGATGTACTAGCTACTCTTTCCAGATCTGTGAAAGGAGGAGGAAGCCATTCCAAATTTTAGTGATTAGCTTTCGTATGAAGGGCTGTTAAGGCCAGCCTACATTTCCCTTTGGGGATGAGAGTAATACATTTCAGTCTTCTTTGTGTTCATTCACCATAGCCTGTAGGTAGATATGAAAGGTTCTCTTTGGTGGGCTTGGGACCTCTTCTGTGACAATGCTTCGTAAAAATGTCCCCATGTATGTTATCGCTACAGTCAAAATGAACAAACATGGCAGGGAGTACATGGTGGGGCAGGGGGGCTGAGGACATTTGGTTTCTAGTGCCATCTTACCCTGGCAGGGTCTGCTGACCTTCGTGGAGGCAGACAGCATAGTGCAGTGGTTTGTCATCCAGGCTGCATATTACAGTCACCTGGGGAGCTTTGTAACAAACATCCGTGCCTGGGCCCCATGCACAAGAAATTCTGATTCATTGTTCTGGAGGTGGGGTCTGAGCATCAGTAGTTTTTAAAAGTTTCCCCAGTTGATTCTAATGTACAATGTGAGTTAAAAACTACTTGCCTAGTGGTGAAGAACCTGGGTTTTGAAAGCAGACAGGTCTGAATTCATATCTTGACACTTCGACTTAACTGTGCAACCTTGAGCAAGTTTTTTTAATCTCTGTCACCTGTAGTTTTCTCATTTGTAAATGCAATAATAATACTTGCCTTCTAGAAATTTGTGAGACTTAAATGAGATGATACATTTAAATGTTTGATATAGTACCTGGATTGTGGTATGGATCTATTACATGTTAGCTGCTGTTATTGCTATCATGCACATTTGGTCTCCTTATTAAAATTAATGGGACAATTTATGAGATGGAGGGAAAATATTTTAGGATTCTCTATAGATGCTTATCTCTCACCTTATCCACATTATCATGCTCAATGGCATCTTGCCCTTTTCACTTCCTAAATACATATTTTGTTAGGTACAGTTTTTGACAGACTCAACTTTTATCACCACGTTTTACCAACTATTATTACTCTGTCTTCCTGCTTCCCATTAAGATTGAAAACTTGAGTAACAGAGTAACAGAACCAATCCACTGAAATTCCCATATGAGGTAATGGAGGTGTGATATATAATTAACACATAGGTTTAAGACACAAAAGGCAAAGCTTTGTAAACGTGTACGAAAACTAGCATGGCTCCTCAGTTGATTGCTATTTTTCTGCTTCACCCACTCTAAGAGTTCAGTTATTGCTAGTTTTCATCACAGAGGAAGAAGGGTGCCCACACCCTTAATCACGAAGATTTTCACAGTTTGTTAATTCCCTTCATTTCCTCCTGTAAGTCTTAAAGAAGCCTTAGTACACAGACGAGTAGTAACAATTTTTAAGGCATAGTTTTCTAAGCCCATTTGCCTATGGGTTATACTTTTCAGATAATTTTGTATCACCAATTAAAAAAATTAGATCCTTTTTACAAAAACTCTCCTGTATCTCCCTTAAAGTATACAAATTATGTTTTTGGATGGACAGAGAGGAATTATTTGACTGTCCAATAAAAGTACAGATGGTTCCATTTTCCTTGACTCATCTTACAGCACACATTAGTCAGGTCACATGCCTATTTGGGAATTTTTGTAGCACTAGGTCACTTGCCGAGCTTTGGGGCACATAAAAGACTATTTGCCTGGCTTTTAAGTTTGTGGATCTTACACTGTGCCTGGCATGGAGATAGAAAGGACATTTTTTTTCCATTAAGCTTTTTCACTGTGTTTGGAAAGGAAAAGTTGAAACAGAGTCCCTACTGAGATTTTAACATGTTGCATGGTGGTAACCATAGGAAATAGGGAAACAGAAAATTTGGGGACAGAAGGAAGCCAAGGAGTCCATCTCAGCTTGTCCTCACCTCTCAGATACCAGTTGGATTCTACAATATTATTTTTATCTAGGTGTATATCTAATGCCTTGTATTTCTATAGTTTGTCTTCTGATAGAAGAGAAACATTGCTACCGATCGTGGTGGAAAAGATTGCTCCCTACACCATGCTCAGTTCCTTCTTCTGGAAAATACAATGGAAACATTCATTCAGATGTTAATAAAGCTAAATCATGGAAGTTTTTATTTGGAAAAATCCATTTTGATGTTTAAAGGGATTCTCAAAGTGTGTTATGGTAGAGCCTATGTAAACTCTGGTTATTGAGATAAGTATTTGTTGCACACAATATGAATATATAAACACAATAATGGAATTTTTTAAATGCCATTATTAAATTCAGAGTGCTTAAATTCACACAAGTGCATGCACACAAGTGCATGCACACATGTGTGCGCACACACGTACATCCTCCACCTACCCTCCTCTTCCTTCACCTACCCTCTGCCCTAACCTCTGGGATCAAAAATGCTGAAATCTAAATCAGTTCCCATCTCTAAAAGATCCTATAATACATAATAAAAGTGCTGAACAAACAGATCCATTGAGACTCTTCCCTAATAACTTGAATTACGAACATTTTAATGTATGCTTGTGTGTGTGTGTGTGTGTGTGTGTGCGCGCGCGCACGCGCATGTGGTTTCTACCTGCAGGGAATGTTTTTCAAATAATCTGATCCGATAAAGAGAGCTCTATTGAAAAGTCACCAGTTGGTTAACTTTAGACCTATGCTACTGGTTTCTATTTTCTTTCATTGTGTGACAGTTATTATGAATGGCATCCTAGATGCCACTTCCCATTGTTGCATTTGAATAGTGAAACAGAGCTAACCACATAGTCGTCAAGGCTAGGCCATCAATAATTTTTTGAACACATTCAGCGTGGCAGCGTAATATTTTCTTTCTCAAGCCAAGCCCCACAGCAGCAAAAACTTTTAAAATGAATTATGAAAATTCAAAATGATGAGTTTTTATAAAATCTAGCTCTTACCTGGTCAGAGATAGTACCTCACAAGACTGGCATTAATGTCATTGTTTTTGCCATTTCACACTGGACCACCCCAGATTGTATAACCCTCGACTCACACAATAACATTAGGTTTTCCATAGTCCATTTTTTAAGACATAAACACCATGTACACATGAGCATAGATGAAATAGCTCGGAGATATAGAGCCCATAACACGGTCATAGTCCTTAACGGCAGGTAAAGGTGTGCTCCCCGAGTGGGTTGAAAAGAGGGTGGTGTAATCGTGGAATCCCTATGTTCCAGTTCAGACTCTGCCATTTAACCAATTAACATAGTTAAAGGGTCTAACTTCTGTGTGCATCAGTTCCCAGATCTGGCTCAATCTCAACCTAAAACCTCTTGTATTTTAATAATGATCAAAATAATTAAGGTCTTAAATTATTTTGAAGTGGTGGTTGATGTTATCTATACACATAATCTGTGAGTGGTAAAGCTTTAAATGGGAATCGGGACCAAATTATTGGGAAAAGTTTCCTTGCTGCAAATATTAAAGATAAATTGAATGATGTCAGAACCTCAAAGATTTGCACAGGTTGGCAGCAAACATAGTCGTACAGCCAGACAGAAGGGGCTGGTTGAAGTAGGGCAGTTATAGTGGATTATGGTTTTTAAATTAAGGCAAGGCATGAGAGACACTGGAATTTTGAGGAAGCATATAACTTATTCAAATGTGTTATGCCTTGTGAATTCTCTACCGTTTGATGCCATAGATGAACTGAGAGGGCTTATTTGACAAGAGGAAGCTCTGGTGAGATACAGGGGTTTTGCCCTAAGACTGTTCTCAAACTTAATTGTACCTCATGAGCTGACTTAATGAGCAGGCTCTAGGGCCATCTCTCTCAGATTCTAATTCCATGGGGTTCTTGGGTGGGCCTGTGATTCTTCATTCTAACCAGCTTCCCTGGAGATTTGGTTGCTGACGTCCTTGAGAACACACCCTGCATTTTCTGTCATAGCCATTCAATGCTCTAGTTTCCAGATTATATGGTTTCCTGTTATGGGAAGGACCAAAGGGGTTATTGAATGCTCTGTACAGCCCTTTAGACAGAACTTTTTATTTGTTTCAATGGAAATTCATTATCTTTGAAATTTTCTCTGTTTGTTCCTACTAAATTGGCATGTTTTGGCATTTAGGAAAGAATACAAATAGATCTGTTTGGTCAGAATTTTTACTTAATTGGCACTATAGGATCTATCAGAATAGGAAGCCTTTTATATTTTGATTTTTTTTTTTTTGGTCCTCTTTTTATGCATGTGCCCAGCTATCTTTGCAAAGCTAAAATGAATTTTAAAAACATAAATGAACAATTCCATTTAATATATTTATCACATATTGTCATGTGAGGTACTAATGCCATCTGATCTAACCTCTCTAAAATCTTTGGGTCCATAAGGGTAAGCATTCAATATCCCCATTACTAAGAAAATTTTGTCATATGAAAGAAAAATCTCTCTATCCTATTCCACATATTCAATTCCCTTGTCATTTTACATTATAAATAAATAACAAACCAATTTGGCACATGCCCACCGATTAAAAATAAAAGTTGTCAGAGTGAGAAGAGAAAGACAAAAATATGAATTATTAATTATAATATTGAGCAGCACAAAAAGCCTAACATGAAATGATATCACTTAAAAAGAGATTTTATCAAAATAAAAATGGGACAATGATATAGTCTTTATTATATAATTTGCATTGTTGTCATTTTAAGCCAGAAATATATTTATCACATCTAGTGTATTTATATCAAATTTGATGAAAAGATATTTTAATCATGGTAGATAAAGAAATTATTTATAGAATAGTAGCATAAAAGGAAAGCTTAATTTTAAAGTCATACATTAAATTATCATATAGACCTGGTGGCTATATTCACTATAACATGATATCCTTTCATATTATTCTTTTCCAAATGTCTACTACTGGAAGAATCAAGAACACTTCGTTAGAAGAAGAATGATGATTTTCTTTTTAAGATAAGTTTAGAAGTTTGCACAGTTCATATTAAAATGAGAATGAATGTGTGTTTTTGTTTGTTTGTTTGCTTTACCTAAATGGAAATTTCAAATGAATGTACATTGAATACTGGCTTATAATTAAATATAGGTTTTCAGTAGAATAGAGTGATTCTTCTCACGAAGGGACAATATCAAAGCTTTAATGGATTTTTCCAACTATGTCTTCCTGCATCAGTTACACAATATTTGTGACAGACTTGAGTATTCTTTTCCTGAGTCGGCTAGTCTTGTGTTTTCGGTAATTTAAAGGTTTTATTTCAGATAAAGTTTCACTTGTTTCATGAAAGGTCGTAAAATTTCATTTGGAAATGAAGACAATTCTGAAAAAAGATCCCCACATTTGTAGTAATCTCATAGGAGTTATTCACATAGATTCTGAGAAAAAAGTCTTCACTTGCTATTCCCATGCATAACAAGATTGGTTCTGTTTAGTAGTATTTTTATTTTAACACAGCAGAAAACTTCCTTGACTTGTGTTAAGTTTGCTTGTTCCATTTGAGTTGGTTTTGTTCATCCTGCCTTGATAGTTTACTCTCTCTGGCGTGATGTATATTACCATCTCAGTTTCCTTGGCAGCATCTTTGTTTTTGGTTTTTAACTGAATTTATTGCTCATGGAAGTTGAGAGGTGGTTCCATATCCAGGCACAAGGCAAAAAGCCACGCATCTGCATGCATCTTTGCATAAAGCAATTGTTTGTTTTTTGTTGCCTACATGGAATTTTTTCAAACAACCAAATACTTGGAGTCCTTTTTAAGAAAAGCTTTTGTGTCATAGATACCCTGTTCCAATATCTGCCAACATGGGTTCTAATTTTAATTTATCATCTTGTCAATGAATTTCCAACTTTGGCTTTTTAAAATATATCATCATCATTGCTATTTCCATCATCACCAAGCATTTTTTAAGCATCCCATCTATATCAGTATACACCAAGATATTGTCCCCTCAATGCAGATTATGCAGAAAAGAAATATGGTAAAAATTTCCTTTTGTCTTAGTTCTCATTCTGTTCTTACAAGTAATCCCCATTTGATAAAGTACATCAGTCTTTCAGTGTTATTGTCTTGTCCAAATATTCATCCAGAAGTGACTTTCTTAGCTCCTGTAGTCTTCAGAGGCTATTCCTTAAGCTTAGGATTCCCTTGTAAGTCATGTAAGTTTCATGATCTTCCATTTCTTTCTTTTGTTTCTTTGGGATTCACTGATTTTGACTATGTACAGTCCACTTCATCAGCTGCTCTCCCTTGGTGTGATTTATATTTAATAGCATCCCTTTTTGCCCAACTTTGATAACTATTAGTCTCAATAAATTCTTCATAATATTTAGTTTTTCCTTGAGTTTTATTTTTAGACCACTGAGTAAAAACTAGAGAGCAACACAGTGACAAAAAAGCAAGTACAGAACTATAAAATGAAGTACAGCAATCCTATCTGATGATTGGGGTGGAGCGGAAGAGATGTTAGCCAGAGAACATTCTAGAAACAAAAAGACATTTAAGTAGAGCATTATTACAGAATGGAAGAACATATAGTCAATAAATTATGAGTAAAATCAGATCATAGAAAAATATAACCAGAAGAATACAACTGGCTTTTAGGTATTTAGCAATTTTTTTTTTTTTTTTTTTTTTTAGCTGAGCCATCCTGCCACCTGTTGGCAGCTCAACGGCAACTCAGCTCGGGCTGGCCTCGAACAGCTGTTGCTCAGAGCTCAGCTCGCACTCTTGAGCGAGCTCTTAAACAACTGAGCCACTCGGCCGGCCCAGGTATTTAGCAATTTTAATAATTACAGTTACTAATATTTATTAGAACTTTTTATGTATTAGGCAACATGCTAAGCAGCTTTCATTATTTCATGTATTCATTTATTTTTTTTTTACTAAAAATCTATGAAAATAGGTATTCTTATTATTTCCTCCATTTTTCACAAGTGCAAACTGAGGCTTCGGACAGTTAAAGTAATTGGCCCAAGGTTACATAGCTAGGAATGCAGAGCCAGAACAAAAACTCAGGTGCGTTCTTAACCTTTACACTGTGGTAGCTTTCACGTGACAGCCTTTAAAAAACAAATACATCCATAATTCTGGCTTGACTACTCTTTGTAGAGACCCTGAAATACCTAAGTCAATTTTTTCTTGATTTAGACTTCAGTATTGTAAAAGTTCAAAACATTTCCATAGTAGAGCATAGTTCAGGTTTTGGAAAATGGATCTTTCCTCAAGTTTGCTAATTTCATTCTCTGTTGTGATGGAAAGTCATTTTTGGCTCAGTCTTTTCTTCACCATAGATAATGGCTGATGAACGTTGGGGAAAAAAAAAACCTTCTGGAGGCTTTTAACATAAGATATTTTGAATAAATGTAAAATAAATGAATAAATGTCCATCTATTACATAATTAATATAAGCAATGCTTCCTAGATAATTAAAGGTTTCAATTGACTTATTTCTTGGTTACTACTGGTTAAATTGTAAACTAACATATTAATTCTGATAATCTGGCATTGTAAAAATATCTGATAAATTTCATGTATTGAGTAAATTTAAGATAAGGTCATCTTTTTTAACGTGTGATGATTTTATGATAAATAATCTATTCCTCAGTGTAAGAATATCATCTTTCTTCAGCTTGAATAGTAGCTAGCATATGAAATCCAGTTTGGGCTCAGTATATCTGCTGTGTACAGTGGCCTGAGGCAGTCAGTGGATAAATTCAGAAACTGAGCAGCCTGGAGCCAGAAGCATGAGACTCAAACTGCCTTGAGTTGCAGCATTCATACAAATTATTTGATCCAGAGATTTTTTTTTATATATATATTTCTTTTAAACCACAGAACCCTCTTTTCAAAATATATATTATTGGAGCTTTTACACATAAAATAATGAGTAGCATTTTATTAAAATACACTCATTTTATAAATTGAAATTATTTATCATATTAAATTTATAAAGTCAGTCAATAAGAACATTATGGCAAATACACAAAGAAGTGGAGACTCAGGATTGGCTTATTATATTGGCTTATGCCTTTAGTGTATTTTTGTATAAAGGATAGAGTACTATATATGGTGTCATGGAAATCATGAGACATAGGTAAGTAATTGCATATAGTAACTTTTGTTTGTTTCTTTGCTTGCTAGCTAGCTTTTTAAACAGCTTGCCCTCCAATCTCAGAACCTTAAGTTGAGGCCTGCATGAAAACTAACTAACCTCATTTTACGTATTTAATTTGTACATATTGGTCTCCAGTGTGTTTTAAAAATTTATATAATACATTTAAATTTTGCATGTCATTTTTTTTTTTTAAAGATTTTATTCGGGAATTGAGGGAGGGGAACAGCGTTGGGGAATCGGGGAAGGGGAACAGACAAGTTGCTGTCCTTTTGTTCTTCAGTCTAGTTGCGGAGGATGTCGCTTCACTGGCCCATGTTGGTATCATCGTTGTGCTCTTCCCGGGTTAGGCAGATTGGTTGCCAGCCTCTGGACAGCAACCGCTCACAGCTGCTCACGGCAGCTCACAGCAGCTGCCGGCCACTCACATTAGCTGCTGGCCACTCACTGTAGCCTATGGCAGCCCACTGCAGCAGCGGGAAGGCAGCTATGCCTTCCCGGGGACTCACAGCAGCCCAGCTCCAGGTGGAGCTGTTGTTCACCATCTTAACTGTAGAGGGCAGTGTCACTGGCCCTCATATGTGGGATCCAAACCAGGGTCCTGCTGCTCAGAGCTGGGTTCCCAAGCCAGCCCTTAACCAATGTGCCACTCGGCCTGCTCTGCATGTTATTTTTATCACAATTATAAATTGATGCAAATATGTAACTTTTAAAATTTATATAGAGGGTGCCAAAAAAAATGTATATACATTTTAAGAAAGGAAAAAACTATATTAAAATTACACTGATGATAACCACATTGAGCACCTCTTATAATAATGAAGACAAACTTGACTTGTATTCATCATTTGTTATCAGTGTATGTTGAGAATTACAATTTTAATACAGCTTTTTCCTTTCTTAAAATGTTTATACACTTTTTGGTACCCTCTGTATTTAATTAAATATTTAGTTGCTCAATTGCCTCTTTGTAATCATCTCTTTGTAAGCTTGGGGACCATGAAGCATAGTTTAAAAGCCACTAATCTGGTTCAAATTTTTAGGAAGTAAGCTTATTTTCTCTCTATGTTCCTCTGTTATTTAGGTACAATTCTGCCCTTTGGAGATGCTTTATCTTGTGGATTTTGGTATACAATAGTTGCCTCATATGCATTGTGTCACTTAATGTGGTTTCAGTTATTCGCGGTCAAATGTCTGAAAATATTAAATGGAAAATTCCAGAAATAAACAAGTCATGAGTTTTACAGTGAGCACCATTTTGTGCAGCATGATGAAATCTGTCATCATCCCACTCCATCCAACCTGAATGTGACTCATTCCTCTGCCCAGCACACCTGTACTCACCCTGCCCAATAGTCACTTAGTAGCCATTTTGGTTATCAAATTGACTGTTGAAGTATCACAGTGATTGTAATTCAAGTAACCTTTATTTTACTGAATAATGACCCGAAAGAGTAGTGATGCTGGTAATTCAGATATGCCAAACAGAAGCTGTAAGATGCTTCTTTTAAGTGAAAATATATGTACGTATAGGAAAGAAAAAACATAGTACATATATAGAATTCGATACTACCTGTGGTTTTAGGCACCCCCTGGGGGTCTAGGAACATACCCCATGCAGATAAAAGGAGACTAATGTATTTGGATATTTGAATTTTTCAGTTAGAGGTTAAACTCCTTAACAGCAAGAATAGTTTTTTTTTGTTTTTTTTTTTTGCTTTGTTCTCTCCACAAGCCTAATATTACACATTGTACATAGACATAGGGTTTGGCCAAATTCATTTGGTTGCCATCTGTGTTCACTAGAGAGTTTGGAAGAGGAGCCCAAATCCCAGTCTCACCCTCCTACCATCTCCTGTCTATGTTTCTACTTCTGCTTCTGCATGATGCTGTTGATAGTGAAAGCAACCCAGTGAATCCTCTGGGCTTCCAATTTTTAAAAGTTCCCAAGGTGGGGCTATCAGTTAATAAATTGTAGCTTTCTGAGGGTGGAACTTTGAAAGAATAGGACTGATACAGTTGTAGTACAAGGTTCAGGGACATAACTTCTGATGAACTGGAGCAAAGAGGAGGGAGAGTGGGTTAGAGGTAGGAGAGAAGTGAAAAAAGGATAGGTAAAAGCCAGTGGAGAAGAAGAAAGAACCATTTACATAGTAGAAGCAAGATAATTCTGGTACCATTAATGCCTTCTGTAGAAAGCTTGGAAGTGTACAAAAGAATGACCAAAAATCATTGACTACCTGGGACACACATGAAAAAAAAAAAAAATCAAGTCCAAAGAAATAATGTGGTATAAACTATGATACCAACCAAATGACATCAGAGCCACAACTGAAAAAACTTGTGTCGAATCCAGAATACTCAGATGCTTTCCAACCACCATCAGCTTTTAGGTATCCAGGTAGGCTTAGCCAGTAGGGAACTACCTATTCTGAAACTCCAGCCTTATTGAGACCATTACACGATGAGCCAGTGAGGAAACAAGAGCAAATATATTGGGTTGTCGGAAAAGTCATGACATATTTTTTCTATGTTTTTCATTGCAAAAATGCGTCATACCAGGAGAATATAGCTAGGTCAAAGGCAAAAAGGAAAGAGGAAAACTTAATAAAACATTGAGAACAGTATTTGATATAACAAAAGCTCCCAAATGATACCAACACTGCTGCTTTGCTGACCACACTGAAGGAACAAGGGGGCGTCTCCTATATGTTTCCAGGAAGTGAAGATAAGAATGTTGGCTGTGAAGCTGTACCAGCAAAACATTAAAGTTTCAATATCCATCATGAGAAGAATCAATGAATTGTAGCATATTTTTGCATTAGAAAACTAGAGAACAGTGAAAAATTAATAAAACTGAGTTACATATATTGACATGAAAAAGGTACACAATACAAAAGAAAATAAAATTCCAGGATGCCGTTAAAAAGAAAAAAAATGCGTCATGACGTTTCTGACAACCCAATCATATACAGTGAATCCACAGAACCCAAAATTAGTCTGTTTTTATAAATGTGGGGCATTTCCTACTAACTTACTTGAAAAAAATATTTTTTATAATATATGTGTTTACATAAAACCAATGTCTTGTATGTGTTAAAACATTTTTCTTTTATGTCTGGTAGACCATTTACTTTACCTCCTATTCAGTGTCTATTGGAACATTTATTTTATATTCTCTATTTCATTCCTGTTGGAGTATTTATGTATGGTTTGTTTGTTACTTTTATCAGTTGATCTTGCCCTCCCCATATGCTCATGTCTAACTGGCCTAGTTTCCCACATTCAATCTCTAGCCCTTCTTAAATATTAATTAGTGTAATTGAATTCCCTCCAGTATTTCTAACCTCAGGCACCTGAATCTCAGTGTTTTTATTATAACTGATTTGTTCATTTAAAGTCCAACCTGCCTCCCTATCTCCCATCCCCCACAAACAACTTTTCTTGATTAGGTAAAGGTTGGGGTCCATGCCTGCCTCAGAGATAGTCTTCATGGGAAAACAAAAGCATCATATATCACACAGCCTTTCTCAGTTAAAGACTGAGAAATGCAAAGCTATCTTGAATCTTTGGCAAAGGAAATCATCCAGAATGAATAGAAAACATGATGTAACTAACCCTTTCCAGGTACACAGCTAGAAGTGCTATCCGAACACAGGCCAAGCCCTGCACAGAGATGAGAGCAAAGCTCACCTAATTATAGCCCATTTTACTTGGACAGCAGTCAGGGACCCAAGAACACCACCTTGTTAAGGGCTCTCTACACTTCCACTTTGCAGATTTATCTCTGACCAGCATGCCATCTCTGGCTCCAGTCCATGGTTACATGTGAGTGACTCTATTCCTTGGAAAGAAGCAGGACAAAGGAAAAGAAGAGCCTGGAAGTAGGGCTGGAGAACCATAGGCTAGTGAGAGGATCTATGAATAAGATCATCAGTTACTGCTGTTCCTATCGAAGACAAAACGTGTTAGACAGTGAGAGAGGTGAAAAATGTTCTGATTTTCAGAAAGTAGAGAAGGTAGTTTACAAGGACAACCAGCATGATGTCAGTCCTGAGCAAGAGCCTAGAATATATTATTAAAACAATGAAGTATAAATGATGGTTTCTGATCCCCTGAAAAAGGTGGTGCTTTCTAGAAACCAGAATGGCTTCATGAAAACATGTCTACAATATATGATCTGATTTCACCTGGGTCAGATGCACAGGTAGATTAGTAACTAATATAAGTACAGGTAGACTAGTAACTGGTTCAATGACCACACTATTAATTGCAAACAAATGGCTGGTTCAGTGTCATAGTAGAAGGGATTCCTATGGCATATTTCAGGAACATCCTAATGCTTATCTTGGCTGTCATTTTTGTTTTCCAGTGGCTTAGGTGAGAGCATGTTCATCAGAGTTGCAGGTGACATGAATCTAAATATGTAGAAAAGTAGTTGAATGAAGTAATCAAGTTCCAAAGACATTTTGAAAGACTGAAATGATGGGCTACGTCTAACCACATGAATTTCTATAATGGATAAATGCAAGATTTTGTCTTTATATTTTTAAAAGACTGCTCATGAATGATATAGGGGAAATATGATTTCACAAGGCAGTACAAGAAATCTAAACAAACAGGAACATCTTCAGTGGTAAGTGACCAGGATATTAGGGAAATGAAACGTGTGATATGAGGAATGTTTAAGGGAACTGGGATTCTTTGGAAACTCATGAGAAAGGATATGATAACTATGTGCAAGTATATTAAGGACTGTCACATAGAAGATAAATTATGTTGTTTTCTGTGGTTCCAACAAGTAGAATACAAGTCAGTAGTGAAACATACAAGAGTAAAATATTTGGGTCAACATAAAACCTAAGTTTTTAACACCCTTATGTGCTCAAAGATAAAAAACAGACAAGGAAGAAAAAAATATCAGTGTGGAAGAAAGTTAAATCTTGGTCATGCCACTTTTGATTCTGTGTCTCAGGACATTTCTCAAATCTCCCATAACCTGTTTCTGTACCTGTAGATTTAATCAATTCCTACCTTGTAAATTGTGAGAACTCTAGTACCTTTAATACTTTGCTGGGACTGTTATAGCAAAATATCACAGACTACATGGCTTAAACAGAATTTTATCTCTCGGTTTGGGGGGCCAGAAGGCCAGGATCGAGGTGACCTACGTGAAGGTTGGCTTCTCCCGAGGCCTTCCTCCGTGACTTGCACGTAACTTTCGCAGCGCCTCTCCTCACATGGCCTTTTCTCTATGTAAGCTCATCTCTGATGTCCTTTCCTCTTTTCATAAAGAAACCAGTCCTATTGGATTAGAGCCCTGCCCTTATGACCTCATTTAACCTTAATTACCTCTTTAAAGACCCTATTGCAAAATGCTGTCATATTGGGGGTTCAACATGTGAATGTCAGGAGTCCAGGAACAAGACACATTCAGTCCATATCAGTCCCTAACATCAACAAATACTGACTCCCTCAGCCCAAGGTGTTTAAGTATGGACAACTGCTTTACAGGGATGTTTTATAGGGTGCTCAAGCCTTAGACAAAAGATTGTAATATATAATTTTAATGAACTCCACTAACACTAATATTCTGTCATCATAAAAATAAAATCCCCAGTATACACCAACTCTGAAATTCTTCAATTCTCTGAAAATGCTCAGTAGCAAAGTAGTTGTTCAGCTTATAGAGTAATCTTTTTTCAAGAAATGTTTTCATTTAACATTCCAAAATTCAATCTAATTTAATAAATACTTATATACTAGACCTCCCTTAGCCTCTATAGCCCAAAAACCCAAGATGCCTTGTAGGTAAAACCTCTTGTCTCTTTTGTGGAAATGTATTGCTTTGCCAAACCTTAAATACTCTTAAGTCAAAAGTTGTACATTCACAAGAAAAGAGAGAATATAACTATTTTAAAACAGAAATCAAAACAGACAAGTTGTACAAGTAAATGCCTGCAAAAAATAAATTTTTACATCAATTGTACAAGTAAAAGCATGTAAAAAGGAAAAATAAAAACACATGGTAATTTGGTCAAGAGATTTCAAAGTCCGAATCTATAGCTTTGAGACTTTTGAGTTCAGAACAATGAATGGATCATTTTTGTTCATATATATTCTCTGCTGTTAACCTCATTTTAATATGCATATGTATTGGACACTTATACAGAGAAACTCATAGTTTAAAGTTGAGCCTGTGCCAGAATCTAGCCATTGAGATTGGTTGTCCTTTGGTTTGTCTTTCTTGTGATGAATAATTTGATGGGAATGAGGCTGCATTGTCTCTTGTGTCTGTGGGTAGCTGGAGTGACTTTTAAAAGTCAGTGTTCTCAGCCAGTGAAATAAGACATTCATTCCTTTTTCTCTTGACAGACTGAGTAATATTGCAAGATGCACATCTTCTCAAAGAGTGTGTACCTTTTTGTTTTGTTTTGTTTTTACTCAACGCTAACAAACGAAACAAAAACTCTGAACAATAGTAGTGGTTGTAGCACTGGCACTTAAACAAGCCACTGCTTGAGAGGGCCAGTTACAGTAATTTGACATTTACAACTGAGAGTCAAATCTGTGACTCAATGGAAAGGGCATAGCACCTTGAGCTGGATTATTTGCATTCAAGCCCTAGCTCTGCCATTTGTGACTTTTGGGAGGCATCAGATTCTGAGCCTATTTCCTGCTATATAAAACTGTATATTTGGGTTTCTTTTCAGGTCTGCACAGAGTTTGACCCCGTGTAGATATTCAGTAAAGATTAATTTATTTCCTTCTTTTCTGATCCTTAATTCTCTCTCCTTCTGATGGGTATAATAGTAATACTTTCCCTACTTACCTATCCCATAGGATTGTCAAGACAATCAAATAATATGATGTTTGTGAAACTGCTTTATAAACTGTAAAACTCTACACAAGTGGTATTTCTTTCTTCTTATGAGTGGATGGGGATGCTTAACTAGAAATGGAATTGGGACCAGCCAGGAATTAATGTTGATACTGTTTCCTAAGAGACGTTAGAGGCCTCATGTTGTTGTCTATTTAAATTGCCTGAACTGATCTGTAAAATGAAGATCCTTAACAACAGGTATTAAAGTTTATTGTCTATTCTTCTGTGGTATTTTCCAGGGAGCATGTGAAAGATTTTTTTTTTTTTTCTTTCAGTTTTTTTCCCCCTGTTTTATTGGGCTGTTCTTGAAAATAACTGAGATAAATTCTTATTTTTTGTAACTCTGGGGATCTGGGCCCACGGTGCTTAGTATCATTATTTCTGTTGTACTTGTGATAATTGTTGTTATTATTATTAATTATACTGGTAATTATATAGCTTCTTATTTTAAGGAAAGATAAATGACAAGGAAATAAACAAGCTGCTGTTATTAAGAGATTTTTGGAGTTACTGAGAAAGTTTTGAACATTTTATTCCACTTTTAACCTTTTTTGACAAAGACATCTGTGTGAATTTTGAAACACTACACTTTCTTTTGTCTGCCATTGAAAATAAAATACTAACTTGTGAGGTAGTGCCCTTGGAGCCATGCAAGAGAAAAAAGGGCCTCTCGGAGCCTTTCTTTTCTCTGCTTTTTAAATAAAAGTATACTTACTATAGTGGAAGTTTGTTTTAGAGAAAAATTTTGAAGCAGGAAACTGAGATGCTTAAACAGTGACCCACACTTAAGTGGAGAGGCCTGGTCCACCTGCTTATTCCTGATTGTCTATTGAGAAAAAGAAAAAGGTGAATGAAGACAAGCTGGGAACAGTTGTGGGTTATGGGGCAGGTAGTCAAGTGTAGCCCAAGTACAAAATGTCCCACATGTATTGATAGAGACTCTTTGGAATAAGGCATCCACTCACCTTCTTCAATCACTCAGTTCTATTATTTTCAATTCTTGAATATCCTCAATGGTGATTGAGTCTTCTGTAAGTTCCAGGCTACTTGGCCTGGTCTTCTTTGAATCACGGGTCTCCTATTCCCACTATTAAGAAACCTAGTAGAGAGATCAGGAGGTCAGTGTCAGCATCTTTCTCCACAGGTAATCTCCATGTAGGGTCTTCTATGAGCTGGTATGAAAGTGGAGATGAAACTTTACGAGAAATAAAAAAGGTTATTCAGGGGCCGGCCGAGTGGTGTGGTGGTTAAGCGCTGGCTTGGGACACCAGCGGCCCTGGTTCGGGTCCCACATATGTGGGCCAGTGACACTGCCTTAAAAAAAAAAAAAAGGTTATTCAGTTACTTAATTATTGCTTACTTTTAGGAAAACCCTCTGCCACCCAGCCCTGTCTTATCATCTTCTAAGCAGTGGTCCTCCATATTAGCATCACCTGTGAATACGTTAGAAACACAGACCCTTGGTCCTCACCGTGACCGACTGGATTAGAAACTTTGAGATGGGGTACAGCAATCTTTGTTTGAACAAGTCCTCTAGGTGATTCTGATGCAGACTACTAAAATGTGAGAACCACGGTGCTAAAAAGATTTTGAATTACAAGGAAAAAATTACTGGGCAATTAAAAATTCTATCAAGAAAACAAAATTGACTTTTGGAATTCAGAACCCTCAACTGCTTTACCACAAATTCTTTAACAGTTTTATCCTAAACTATTTAACAGCCTCTGACTTGCAGCTCCTATCAACACCATCCCTAGCTTGAAATAATCTTTGTGCCTCTGTCTAGCCAAAGCTCATTCATTCTGAATTATCCAACTCAAATACCACTCCTTGCAAAAACTTTACCAGTCATGTGAACCTTCTTTGAATTTGGGGTTTCTATAGCTTTCGATGTCTATACTATTCATTTAAGCCTTACCCGTGAAATATCTGTGTAATCAACTGTGAATTATTACAATAAACCACAACTTGCATTTATTCGGTACCCTCTATAGTCACCACAGCCATCTCAGAGAAGTACTGTGCCTGAGTTGCAGAGATTTTAAGTGGCTTACACTAACACACAGTATGTATTAAAAAGATTTTCAGGATCTATTTATAGGTTGGGTATCTTCATTTTAGCAAATTAATTTATCAATTGCATTAAAATATTTAACTCCCAATTGTTTATTGATTTTTATCACCAATTTTCATTAATGCATTTCAAAAATACTTTATTCTATAATGCATTTGAAGAAAGAAATAGCTCTTTGGTTTATTTAAAGAATTTACCAATTTTCAGAAAGTCATTTTATTATTTTGTAAGAAAAAAAAAAAATGAGTTGATAATGAATTTGACCTATGCCTGAATACTTATGTGTACATAGCAGTGATGGAAAAACTGAAGATAATATTAGTGGCTAAATAGTTATTCAGAGGGCCGGCCGAGTGGCGTGGTGGTTAAGCGCTGGCTTGGGAAGCCAGCGGTCCTGGTTCGGTCCCATATGTGAGGGCCAGTGACACTGCCCTCAAAAAAAAAAAAAAAATAGTTATTCAAAAAGTGTATTTAATGGAAGCAAAAATAGGTTTTATTACTCCATGAGCATAACCATACCCTGTAAACGTTTTCTATTTGTGCGTAACTTAAATTCATCTAGCCGACTCTGACCTAGGGAACAGATGCATATCCTCTGTCAGGTCAGGCCACACTGCAGTTTTAGAGGGATAAATGTTTGGCTAATATCTATTCCTTTATAGCTATTTTGTGAATGGTGAGGATCCTCAACCCTGAGTCAGAATCACCTGGATGGTTGCTAAAATACATAAGAGGACTGACAATTAAGTTCATAAACTTGTGGCAATGATGTTGCTAACCATTTTTGCTATCAGAGGGATTATTCATTATGAATGTGTACCAACTGTACAAACCATTAACCAAGTTTACTATTTGGAAGTGCTGAAAATGCTGCTTGAAAAAGTTAGACAACCTGAACTTTTCACCAACAATTCATGGCTCTTGCATCATGACAATGCACCAGCTTGCAAGGCACTGTCTGCGAGGGAGTTTTTAGCCAGTAAAACAAATAACTGTATTGGAACACCCCCCCCTTCTCACCTGATCTGGCCCCCAATGACTTCTTTCTTTATGTGAAGATAAAAAAGGAAATATTGAAAGGAAGACATTTTGATGACATTCAGGACATCAAGGGTAATATGATGACAGCTCTCATGGCCATTCCAGAAAAAGAGTTCCCAAATTGCCTTGAAGGGTGGACTGGCATGGGCGCATAGCTTCCCTAGGGGAGTTCTTCGAAGGTGACCCTAGTGATATTCAGCAATGAGGTATGTAGCACTTTTTCTAGGATGAGTTTAAATAAACTTAATTGTCCTACCTCGTATTCCTAGATTCCACCCCTATTTACTGAATCACAATTTTTGGGACTGGAACCCAGCAATTTACATTTTTAACCATCACTTCCAGACAATACTTATGCACAATAAAATTTGAAAGCCATTGCTATTTAGATTCATCCTCTTTTTCCCATAGGACCAAATTTTCCAGAAAATTGACCGTTGAGTCTCAAATCAGAGAGATTTTAGACACAGAGGCCTAGTGACAACCCTTAATAATTATTGTATTTGCCTTTCACAGGCTTTTATTTAGTTCTGATACTTCTGTTTGCCAGGCACTCTTATCTAGATTAATCAATATAAACCCAAATGACTTTGTGAGGTAAGTATTCTTGTCCCCATTTTAAAGATGTGGTAATTGAGGCTTAGAGAAATAAATACCTTCCTGAAGTCTACCCAACTGGTAATGGGATTCGGTTTGACTCTAGAATGTGTGTTCTTAAACTCCAATACAGGATGGAGTCAGAATTTGAAATCAGATCTTTTCAATCCTTCCTTTGTCTTTTTAAAAAGACAACTGAATAGTGAAGATCACAGCTATTTCCAAGTTTGTCCAAACTCTGAGATTTTATGATGGTAGGCAACAGACATCTTAAGCTATAGGGTTGGCAGCCATAGTTACCACGTGAGAAGCTCAATCAATAAACCACCCCCTTCAGTGTTATTGAATGGATCGATGGAAGCATCTTCAGCCTAAACCTGCCTGTTTTATATTCTTCTGCATCTACATTGCCCTTAAGATACCTGATATATATTTTTCTATGCAAAGTTCACTAGAAAAAGCTTTTTATCATTTTATTAGGAGATTTTCTACAATAATAGCAGGCATCATTTCCTTCAACTGTAGTTTGTTTTGATAAATCTGTTGCAAATACAGAAGATACATTGTAGAGATAACTTGATGGTTCTCAACTCTTGGCAGCACATTCAAACCACCTAATAGACTTTTAAAAATATATAGATGCTTAGGTCTACTCTTATAGATACTGAATCATTGGACCTGGAATGGGGACCAGATTGTCAATTGTTTACAAAGCCTCACAGGTGCTTCTGTAGGTATCCAGAATGGAGAATCAGTGATCCAACTCATTACTTGGTATAGAATTTGGAAATATACATTAAAGGAGCAATTGAAGGAAATAAAATTTCTTCATAAATCCTACAATGAGTCCTTTGAAATAAAAGTAGAGCGACTGTGAGCGGCTTGAGAAACTGTTCCTTGGGCCATTCAAATATTCAGATTTGAGTCTCAGATAATGAAAAGTCAAGAAGTAAGTAGCCATTAGAGCATGGTGCTAAGTGGAATTATGGGAAACTATTTATAAATGCTGTGGGGTTTGGAAGGACTTTTTTTAAATAGGCATTTTTGTAATAGAAATTGGGGTAATGGAGTTGGCTGCATATTTGAATCTGTCTACATTTCCTTTAGATTAAAATAAAAGAGAAGGGTATAACCTGCAAATGTTTCTTGATCTGATATTATTTTTGTGAGTTAGACAGACATGGGGTCACCAGTCAGCCCGATCAGAGTTAGCTATCAAATCAGAGCTCACTTTTCAAATCCCAGCACTAATCGAAATGATAAAGAGCTACCTTTCGATTAATCCTGTCCTGGACTTTAGACGAGAGATAGTGCAGTTTAATTACTGAGTGAAATTCACTTTGTCTGATCTGCCTGTCTTTGCTGTAATGTCATAATATAATCAACATCACCCCTAACTGAAACACAGGGCTGTGAAGTCCAAGGACCTGTGTGATTGGAAGAAATAAAATGATGCTCAAACAACAACCAGCCACAGTGCAGTAATTATTCAAACCTTGTTTTCATCTGTATGTCATTCTCTCATTGGCTTGTCATGACAGCAACAGAAAAGGATGGGAGAGAGCGTGATTGAAAAAGAGATTGACCCGATGAAATCAGACTAGGTGTGGGAGGGAAGAGCCAAGCTGTATAAAATCTTAAGGCTAATTAATCTTGGTTTTTCTTTAATATATATTCCACTGGCTGCTACTGATCCCACAAGTCCAAGCTAAACCATTCAGCCATTCAGCTAATGCCTCCCTGCAATTAAAATCTTCCTTTCAATTGAAACTCTATAGATTTTACTTCTCTGAAAATAATTTATTTTCTTTTTAAACTGGCAATTGGCAGTATTTTGTTTTGTTTTGTACAGTCTCAATGTATTTTTTGGAAATTCAACTCAATAAGCCAAGAGGGTTGCAGATTTTCTTCTGTAAGAGATAATGGCCTTTGGGGACATTCATTTCTAGGTTTTCATAGACTCACTGCTTTACATGGAAGCTCTGAATCCAGAAAGATATCCAGCTTTCCCCTAAATTATTATCCTATATTATACAAAATCTTTAAAGTAACTTGCCTTAGATCCCACAGTAGAAAATATACTGAGCCAGAATTTGAACCAAAATTATATCCTACCCCTCCCTTTATTCTCACTTACTTATGATTACTGTCCTCCAATTTATTCATTTAACACATTAGTCTTGTGCATCTATATATAAGGAACTGTACTACACTCCATATTCATAGTGAAGCTAGCAAGGAAAAATCAACTAGTATCTATTTTCAAAGAGCTTTTAAGTTTGGGGGTTAGGTTGCTTTTGTTGTTTAATAAATTGACACTTTAAGTTCAAAAAGCAATTGAACTTTTCAGAACAAAATGTAAAATACAAGGTCCAGAAGGTCTATTTTATTTCTTTGCTTTAATTCATAGTATCACCATTCTACCCATCACCGAAAACTCTCAGAATCAAGATTCCCAAGAATCTCAAGGTTTCATATGTAATCAGTCATCAAGTTCAATTATCCACCACCACCACCTCTGAGCCTAGGATAAACAGAATGCATAGAGATTAAGCAGTTAGCCTCTGGAGTCAGATAATCTGGGATTGAATCCTGGTTTTATTACTTATTAACTATATAAACTTGAGAAAGTTTCTTAACCCTCATCTGTAAAATAAAAACAATAAAGTTGCTTGCCCTTTAGAGTTGGCGTGTAGATGAAATGAGTTAATCTAGGTAAAGCATATACTTCAGTGCCTGGCACATAGTAGATGCTTTATAAATATTATCATTTCCTCCTTCACAGTGTCTCTAGAATATTTTCTTTCCCATTTCAAGTGACACCACTGAGATCAGATAATACATGGATTTTTACAATGGATTTCTCTCTCAATCTCAATCTCTTCCTTTCTTTCTCTCGTTACCTCTGGGCTCTCCCCATTTCAATTTATTCTGCCCATCATTCCCAATTACTTATATAAAAATTCCACTGTAATGATGTCAGTGCCCTACTTACAAGCCTTTAATACACCTCTTTTGCCCACAGAATAAAGTGAATTACTCAGCCCAATACTCAAGGACCCCCTTCACATTCCAGGCTCAACTTCTCTTTTCAACATGATTTCCTATTACAATGCCAGATAACTTGTTTATGTGCTGCTCCAAATATATTTTTCAATTGTATGCTTCCATTCCTTTTTCCATGCCCTTCACATAACCTGAATCTTCTTATCACTTCCCAAATTTTACACATTTTTTTCAAAATTCAACTAGATTTCTTCATTGTAGTGAAACTTGCATTGTCAGCACAGATATGAGATGGTTTTTCCTAAACCCCTATTCTAAACATCTGAATTGCTTTGTATTGCAATTATTTTATATTTATCTCAAGAGCTAGATATTAAATACCTCAGGCATAGGTTGATGTCTCAATACACATCATTGTTTGCCCAACGACATCCAGAGAAACTCAAACATAGTAGCTATGCAATTAATATATGCCAAATGATTAAGTGGTCTGAATTTTGGAGTTTCTTCCTTATTCTAACCACTTTTTCTTTCCCACAAATCACTCTGAAGTTTTCCCTTTATTCCTAGTGTTTGTCTATATTTCCTTTTGAGTGTCTCCCTCTTTTATCACCCTCCTCTGATCACTCAACTTATAAAATCTTTCCATTTCAAATTGCTATCCCCTCTCTCTTTGTGTTCATATGGCCGGTTAGGCTGCTAATGGGTCCTGGGTCCTTTGTTCTAACCCATGCTGTACATCAATGCTAGAGTGCTACTTGCTTATCTGTAGAACAGAGATGATAGAACCTGCTTTTTTACTTTTTGGAGTTGTCCAGAAAACAAAAGATAATTTTTGTGAAAGTACTATAGAAACTGTAAAAAAGCTCTACAATACAAGGTATATATAGTCTACAATGTCTAAATATTTTCCAGTAAGCATGGATTCATGTATTAAATGCATACTTAAAATATCAAAAGATCTGACGAGTTGTATCATACTTTTTGAATCTAAATATATTCATGTGTGTCTAATAATGGTTCCTTCTATATTCATGTATCTTCCCCCTTTTTCCATCTAGTCCCACCCATCTCTTGAGCAACTTATGTTATTTGGCCTCACTCTTTCCATCTAAATGGGGAATGTTCCTTAAAAGATCTTCACTGGGAAGTTTTTCTTTAAATGATTTTATTCAAATATTTATTAAGCAAAACTGATCTTTAATAGACTGACAGACAGAATCCTAACAAGTCCTAATCATTTTTAAAACAACATTAAAAATAGATAAACTTTATCCTATACCACAGATATAAAGATTGTGCAAATTATCTGGCCATGTGGATTTTCTTGAAATTTTTGAGTCAAAAATCTAACCATAGGGCAATATTTATGGTAATACCATTCAGACATTGGTCTACTACCTAGATCATTCTCCCCACCCCTTGGGTGATACATTCTTATTAATCAGACGGTGAATTGGTGTGATGATAGCTGAGAACATGAAATCACAGCCCCTAACAACTCAGTACAGCAGGAAGACATTTCAGGTTTGTGTCATTATTGTTAAATGGAACCAGAACAAGCAGAGCAGTCCTCATTCCATTGTTTCTAATGGGAGAGTGGTCCCAGAATGTTCTACCTGAGTTCAGGAACAGGCAGGCAGCATGGACCAGCCAACTTTATTGCATTACCCATGTTATTTTTTTTTAAGTCTCCATATTCTGAAGCACATACTTTTATTATCCCTGAGTTCCTATGCACAGTATCAATGAATTCCTATCTTCATGAATTTTCTTTTCCATGAAGTCTGCCCTCACTGCTCTAAATTTTGAGATTTTGATGACAAGCAGCAGGCGTCTTCCAGGCTTTTTTCTAGCTCTCCGCCACCCCCCAACTCCATTCCTACATAGAATCCATCTGCCATGAAAATAATCCTTTCCAAGGGAACCTGATATACCAGAGGCAGCATAATTTTTATGCCTTCCTACTGGCCTTTTGGCTCCGCCTGCTTGTTTGGAGTTTTGAGTTAAATTTTTCAAGTTAATATTTAACTTGTAAGATAACTGTTTACAAAATTGTTGGTTGATAATCAGGGGTATTTTCCCCTGAATTAATATGGTTAAAGTTTAACTTCGTGAAACAGCTCATAAGAAAGTAAATATATATATATATATATATATATATATATATATATATATATATATATATATTTAAATAAAAGTATTAACTCTGGGAGTTCTGCTGATGTGTTCTCATGACTTGAAATGGAATATTTGTTCTAGTATAGATTAAAAAAAAGACCTTGGTTGTAGGCCAGGCAGGCTGACTCTATGGGAGAATTTAAGCAGAAAGATAAGTGAAAGTCCATTCCTAGCTGGCAGGTGACATGCAAATGGGAACATCTCTTTAATTCTTAAAAAAAAAAAAAAAAGGCCTTTATTCTTATTCTTGATAATATCATATTCAAAATAAGTTGTTGGGATTTTCTCCAAATAGTATATTTTGAGTAATTTTTCGCTTTGATCAGCCTTGTGTACCTTGTGATATTGTATCATGTCAGTGACCTTATATGTTACAACATGCTCAAAACTTGGAGTTAGACATGGGGTGAGAAGTCATTTCTGTTGAGCTATTGCCCTCCAGCCATTTTGGTTAAGTCAGGAACTACCGTTTCTTATCCTAAAACAAAGATGAATGAAAGCTCCATCTAATGATTGCTAGAGTAGATGTAAAGTGCTCTAAAGAGAAATCTTCATGCTTTTGCTAGGGGTCAGAGATACAGCTTAGCACTGAACCCATATTCAGGTTACTGAATATGGGGTTTGTTTGGGAATGGGTTTCCGCTTTACTTCTTGCAGTGTAGACTTCAAGGAACAATTGTTGAAAGAAACTGGTTGGGAGCAATTAAAGTGAGCCTGTTAGAACTGTGAGGTACTGCATATGAGTATATGTGAATTTCAAGTTCAATATGGATGTCTCTGAAATTCTGGGGCATTAAAGATATTCTTTGTTTTGCCCATATATAGAAATCTGTCAGCTCAGTAAGTTTCTAGTTAAAAGGTCATTTATGGATATTCAAAGTTAGTTGCTAATAATTTTTGCTATAAGAATAAACAAGCTTCAAGCCAAACCAAGAACTAGCTTTTCTGCTCTATTCTGATTTCAGAGTCATAAAGCCAGACATTCAAAACCTGGGCATCTCACAAGCACCTTCTAAGTGTCCCTTGTTTTGCCAAATATGCTGTGTTTATCCCAAATCACAAGAGAGATTGAGTATTTCGTATTCAGTGAGACTTGAATAGGTTTTAAGTGCCCAATAAGGTAGTAGGAAAAACTGGAAAGAGGGGTGTCCCAGAAGATAGCCAATGTTTCAAGTAAGAGGAAGTGGTTAACCATGTTAAATCACTGCTGAGAAGTTGAGTGAGATGAAAATGAAAATGTGACCATTGAATTTGGCAGCTGCAGATATGGCTGAATGGAATGGATAAAGCTTCATGGGAATAGGTTGAAGAAAGAATAGAAAGTGAAGATACGTTAATCACTAACATAGACAGTTCTTCCAATAAATGTTGCTATTAAAGGAAGAAGACAAATGGGAAGTAACTGGAGAGAAATTGGGGTTCCAGAGAGTACCATAAGGATTTGCAAAGGTTTTTGTCTTGTTTTTGTGTTTTTTGTTCATTTAATCTGCTTCCCTAATTGAAAAAAATAACATAAATAAGAATCAAAGCCTCAAATCTGGAGTGAAAAAAAAGATATGGAAAAGGCAAAACCAGTCTGGTAAGATGTAAAAGGTATTGGAGAAGATTCAGCAGCTCTTGGTTCTAGCTCAGGTTGTAGTAGTAACATAGTCCTAAATAACATTTCTGCAGCTATCAGTCTAGTTTTATTATTATTATTATTATTATTATTATTGATAAGTTCTAAAGTCCCTTTATAATCTTCTAGATCTATGAAGGGAAAACTAACAGACTATTTCAGAAATCTCTCTAATAGAAATAAAATTTCCATCATTTTTAACCATTTACAGAGCACTTTATTATTTAGAAAGCACACACAACTTGTTAGTTAACCCTCACAAGACTGCTATGAGGTAGGTGGTTATATTGTTTTATTTAACATATGAGGAATCCAAGGTTTTAAAAGATTAACTAGCTGACAAAGTCTTACAGTGTGCAGACAGCACAGGTAGGGCCTAAACCCAGATTTTCAGAATTCAAAGGTTTTTCCCATGAGGCAGTGCTCTCCCTCTACTTCCCCTGTTGTCTTTTGTGTTGTTTTGTTTTTTTCCCTTTACTCTTCAGTAAATTCCTTTTTTTCCTCCCATTTCTACTCCAGGTTTCCATTGTTTTTCTTTCATTCCACTTTCCCCAGGACTTTCTGAGTATGGCCGCCTCCCTAAATATCTGCATTTCTTCATCAAACAGAATCAAGTGCACAGGGCTGAGGGTCTGTATTAAGTGCGTAGGAAGAACAATTCCACGCGAAAATATTTTACCAGCCTAGTGAAATTGCGTTTCAATCAGCCCATGGAAAATCAACACTCTGACCACAATGGTCAGGGTGAGCAGTCGAAATTCCTTTGTAATATCTTGTCACTTGGGCTTACAAGCTTTTAAAACCAGAGAATGGAAATGGAAGAGCAAGAAGGTAGGAGGGGTAAATGGGAAATGGGAAGTAAAAGAAGAGATGGTACTGAGGGGTACATGTGTTGCTTAGTGTAGGCCCTGCAGACCAAAAATTATAGTGTTTCTAACACTATTGATTTTTTCAGCAGCTGATATTTCAATCTGGGTGCAGTGTGTCTGTGAGTCTACGCACACTGTCAAGAAGAAATATGATAGTGTCTTAAAAGATTAATAATATCGCTGGTCCTCTGGAGGCCTGTCTTAATTCACTGGCCTGTTCCCTGGCATGTACTGTAATTTATCTAGTCTGATTTGAATAGCAAATGGCAATCGGCTGCCATTAGGGAAATGGGCATCATTCTTATTGATCCAGCATGGGCTGGATTTTATTTAAGGAGAACTGCAAAATGTTATTGCCTTCAGGAAGAGAAACTGAAAAGGGAGCTTTTTCCCTTGTGTATTTTGGAAAGGTTTTACCTTAAAAAGGGGGGCATGGACTGTGGATTTAGGAGAACAGAGGGAGGTGATAAGCCAGTGTGCGATCAGAGACGTGTGCAGGCGGTTTTCGGTGTAATTGTTTACCAGCAGGAAAGAATACTCATGATTATGAGAAAGAGGCCATGGGCCTCAGAGGGTAGAACATTGGACGGTTAGGTCTGACCTCTTTCATTGTCCACCTTTGTGAAAAGCTCCTCATTGCTCAGAATCCAATTGTCAGTCTGTAAAATGGGTTGGAAACAAAAAATCCACTGTCAAAGTGAAGGTTTATGTACTGTTTGTTTCACATTCTGGGAGCCTTGGGTAAAGGATACTATGAGATAAAACAGAAAGCATAAAGAGGGCTAATTTAGCAGGGGGTGGGGGAGGGGGCTTTCAATATTTATTACTGCTCTTCACTTAGAATTCCTGAAAAGACAGGTTATGTAGTGAGTGAAGCATGACTAACTAGCCTCATAATTCTCATTAATTATAATGGGCATCTCTCAGGTTAACATTGAATATATTGGCTTTAATGTTCACCTGTTCGTGGCAGATCTCAACCTGCACTCTTACCTTGTTTTGCAGAATTGTCAGCATTAGGGTAGAGAATGTGGGAGACAGTTAGGCCCGTTAGGGGCTGAAGGTGCCATTCCAATTAGAGCTTGTGGGAGAGGTACTGTG
Source organism: Aselliscus stoliczkanus (assembly GCA_033961575.1). Lineage (NCBI taxonomy): Eukaryota > Metazoa > Chordata > Mammalia > Chiroptera > Hipposideridae > Aselliscus > Aselliscus stoliczkanus. The sequence continues at coordinate 70,284,981 of CM066729.1, forward strand.
AAAGAGCACACACCCACCCTATCCCTAACCTTCCTTAGCGGCCCCAGAAAGGGAAAAAGGTATGACAAAGGTGGCCAGAGGAAGTGCTCATTGCTACTTAAATTCTTCGCCATTCCACCTCGGGTTGTTATGGAAAGAAACGATAATGTGCTACAGGAAATGGCCAAGTATAAAAGCAATAAAATAAATTGAAAATGACTTTGTTTTTTTTGAGCGGCAGTAATTGCTATATGTTGTGATGTTTGCATAAGGAATTAGTTAATGTGTAGCAGAATGGCATGTGATACTTTTTATTTGCCTGATGACTATAGTCTCTGAGTGAATGACTTATTAAGGTTAATAAAGAAAAATTTGCTTGTGACTTGTAATGATCCAATTGCTAGAATTTAGCATCCCCTTATGCATTGTTGCCTAAAGGGGAGAAGAAAAAAAAAACCCACACACATTAATGGCCGACTGGCTATGATTTTTTATAGTGGTGTGAGAACAAACAATGTCTTCTAAATTGTTGGTCTGTCTATCTTTCTGCCTGCCTGGGCAGGAACGTTATGGCTTTCTTAATTCTCCTGTGTGATTTATCATCCTAAATTCATTGTTTTGCATAACTCTGCTCAAAATGAAGAAATGTCATTATTTTGCAGCGAAAAAGTTGTCATTTGCATAATGCCTGCCATTAATTATTGTGAGACTAATGCAGTTGTTGATATTTTTAGGGCACCGTGGTACAGCCTGCACCTTGTATAATGTCATTCTGAAAACATTGGTAGTTAATAGGTGCCACAACATTGCACAAATGGAAAAGAAGATGATGAAGAAGAAAGGGACACAATGGAACAGGCTGTGATCTTTATTTAGCTTTTTTCTTTCCTTTTTTTTATTTTTTTCCTGAAATGCTTGGTGAGGAAAGACTATAAAAGGAAGCGAATAGAGCAGGAAGCTGTGACATCCATGAGAACAAAGGGATTGAAAAGCAGAGGTTTTCTATTTAGGCTGAATTGGTATAACCTGGGCTCTAGCCAATTTAATGGAGGTCGAGTCTGCTCTGTTTTGGCTTACCTAGTTAAACCAAAGCCCTGAACAGAATATAGTTTTGGGCTTTTTTAAACAGTCAATTAGGATAAGGTTGCTCTGAAACATGCTCATCTTGTGGAAGAATTCTCTTAACTGGGGCACTTGGTCAAAGTTAAGAGGACATACCAGGCTTTCATGGAAGAGAGCTGAAGACTGTGATTTTCAGGTTTTGATTAGTCAGGCTTCTGTGCGTCACTTATTTCTTTATTTATATTTAGGGCCATAGCTTTCCTTTCCTGCAAAAAAGCAGAGGAATACAGTAGTAGAATATTCGGGTAACTGTTTTTTCTCCCTTCTGTTCCATGCAATAGGACTAACTTTTGCACATGATTCTTTAGGGCAAAAGCCCATCAAGGCTTTCTATTTCACAGGTAAATGAAAGTCAGTTATAAAAATTCCATCAGAGATGAAACTCATTACGCTGAGTCTGGAGGCATAAATATTACAAATGTAGGTAACTGTTGATCTTTTTAGCCAAGGGAACTTAACAGAAAAGACTCACATCAAATAGAATTTTTTTTCTAATTTCAACTTTATGTGTATTATAAATTTAGGTATTTCTTCTTTATCATTAAATTTAAAAGACATAAAAGAAATGGAACCTCAAAAGTAGGTCTAGTTGCTAAGACTGACCAGAAATACTTAGAGAAGACAATGCCCTTCCAAGTTTAAAGCCTGGCGTTGTGAAGTCTCGAAAAGGCAATACTTTTCAGACTGTAATCCAGCTTCCAATGGCACAGAATGTGCCCAAAGACCAACTACTATTTTGGAGTCTCCTTAGACCAAGTACTATTTTGGAGTCTCTTTAGACCAACTACTATTTTGGAGTCTCCTTAGACCAGTTACTATTTTGGAGCCTCCTTAGACCAACCACAATTTTGGAGCCTCCTTAAAGCCTGATGATGGGCATGAGGAACCTTAAGGATCAGGAGGAGTCCACAAGGGGCTGTCCCAGTTTGTGTTACAATAAATACCTGAGCAGAACATGGGTCGGGGTAGTTTTGTAGACCTCACCTTGGATTTCGTAACTTAATCCGTATGTGTTTAGTTCTGGAATACATAGAAAACACTCGTTCTGGGTTAGGAAAGTTTTAATTCCCCACAGTGACATCACCATCATAAATTACCACATTTAGGGTTGTGAAAACAGATGAGCCCATGCGTCAATCGAGACTAGTCTCCATTGCTAATTCTCACTTTTCCCTTTCTTCTGAAGAAAAGGAAATTGCCCTAACACCCCAAATTAATATCCCTTGACTATAATAAAATCAATACAAGCATACAGTTTTAAAACATAAGAGGTCCAAATGGGGGGAAACGGAGAGGAAAGGAAAGAAGGGATTTTTACTTTATATGGTATACTAGGACAAGGCTAATTCTTACTCCTCTTGTATTTGTAGCCCAATGATTCCTAGTTGTCTATCATATATTCTACATCGTTCTATAAATCCTACAAATATATGCATATGGATATCTGATAATTAAATTAGCAAGTTATACCATGATTACGGTGACCAGCTCATCTTGGCTAGCCCAGAATTTTCCATTTTAGCACTGAAATCCCCACATCCCAGGGATCTCCTCAGACTCAGACAATCCAAGGCAGTTGGTTACCCTAACCACGATAGATACTCACAAGGCATACTGATGTAATAGTTGCATTTATATTTCATCTTATATTTGAAGAGGCTTTCATATTTAGTGAACAAACTGCTGTTAGGAGCCTTTTATATATTTATATATAAAACACCTTTTATATATTAATATATAAGACATCCATTTGCTAAAGCATTTTACCTAACTAAAAAGGTGTCTAGCACTTTGATCAGCAATATTCTGGAAAGTAGCGGTCTCATAGTGTAATAATCAGCATCATCTCTCATCCCCTGTGTTCAGGAAATAATTTTAGAGCTCAAGTCTTCCATAGAAACCGGGTAGGAATCCATATGTTAGTTGGCACGATTTTTACCACCTAACATCTGATAACCATGTTAGACTGGCATTCTTTAATACTCACTGATTCCTGCCAGGACTTCTAACTTCTCTAGTCTTAGCTTTGGAGGTTTTCCTCCTTTTACAGCCAGACACCATGCTAAGAGCTGGGGATACAAGATGGATAAGACATGGTCCTTAACCATGAGTTTTTCAATCTAATCTATGAAGGAAAAAAAAAGCTACAAGAATGAATTTTATATAGCACATGTCTAATTGCAGCAATTGCTTTATTCACTGAGATTAGTTAGCACTAGCACAAAGCATAGACAAAAAAAAGGGTAGCACTTAAAATTTTGTTATTGTTTGTTTCATGGATCCCTTTGTTCATTTGTTTAATAAATATTTATTGAAGCTCTACAGTCTACTCAGCAATGTTCTGAACATTGTGGATATAAAGATAAGTTATACATGGTACTTTCACAAAACAAAGAGTATAAAAGGATACTTCATCCCCTCTCTAGATTGGAAGTTCCTCAAGCACAAGATGGTACGTCAGCATTCCATGCCAGTTTAACGCCCCAGAACAGTGGGGCTGGGAAAACTCCCTTTATAGACCCAAAGGAGACATTATTTTTAGTTAACTAACTAATTTGACTTTACTTCTCCCCAAGAACTTTCTTCTAAGACCTGAGCTCTACCATGTAGCTGGGTGCTCAGATTGGCCTGTGCAGTCAGATGGAATAAACAGAGGCCTCTGGGACAATTCGGAGCAGCCGAATTTATTCTACACCATGCAGAATAAAGATTTTCTATTTAAAGTTGATGTGCCTAGGATGAGATTTATAAGTACCGGAGCACTTTTAATCCTCCACGTATTCATTCAGTCATTTGATATCTATCAACCACCTATAACGTTTCAGACACTCTTCCAATTAGTGAGAAATGAAACAAAGTCCTCTATAAAGCTTACTTTGTAGTGGAAGGAAAGAGAGCCAATAATTAAGTAAACAAAAATATATGTCATATTATAATGATAAAATCTGGGAAGAAAACAGTGCAGGGTAAGGGGGTAGAAAATAGGGTTACATGGAAACAACCAAAGTGTCCGTCAATAGATGATTGGATAAAGAAGATGTGTATATTTATATATATGTGTATATATAAATACACACACACACACACACACACACACACACACACACACAATGGAATATTATTCTGCCATAAGAAAAGATGAAATAGTGCCATTTACGACAACATGGATGGATCTTGAGATTATCATGCTAAGAAAAATAAGTCAGACAAAAGAAGTCGACAACCATGTGATTTCACTGATATATGGGATATAAAACTGCAAACAACAAAGGAACAAGACAAACAAATGAAGAAATAAAACTCATAGACACAGATAATAGTTTAATGGTTATCAGAGGGTAAGGGGGAAAGGGATAGTAGATGAGGGTAAAAGGGATCAAATACATGGTGATGGAAGGAGAACTGACTCTGGGGTGGTGAACACACAACATGATATATAATAGATGACGTATTACAGAATTGTACACTTGAAACCCTATGTAACTTTACTAATTGTCACCCCAATAAACTTTAATTTGAAAATATAAAATAGGGTTAGATGATGGAGAAAGTGCTATTTGAAATAAGGCAGATAGGGGAGGTCTCGCTAATCAGGGGACGTTTTGCAATGATTTCAATAATAAGAAGGAGCCAAGTATTTGGTGATTAGGAGGAAGAGGATTTTAGACAGAAGGAATAGATATTGTAAAGTAAGTTAAGAACAGCTTGAAACATTCCAGGAAGAATAAGAAGAAATGTGTGGCTTAAGTAGAGTGCAGCAAGAGTGATTATGTAGCTAGGTAAGGACCAGATCACATGGATGGTGGAAAAGACTGACAGGAAGTCATAAAACAGTGATGTAATCTAATCTATAGATTAAAAGACATCTGTGGCTCTCTGTGGAGAACAGACTGAAGGGATCAAGGGTGGAGCAGGAAGACCAGTTAGGAGTTATTGTGGTAGCCCAGTATGAGATGGACAATAGCAATGAAGAAGAGGAAAAGTGGTTCAATTCTGAATAATTTGAAGGCAATTTCAAGGCAATTTCTGAGGGACTTGGTGTGGTGTAGATGAGAAAGACATCAGGTGTGATTATGCCCCAGGTATTCAGCCTGAGTAACTGGATGAATGACAATACCATTCATTAACTCTTTGGTGTTGGGAGTTGAGGGGAATATGGAGGACAGAACAGGGTTAGGGGCAGAGATGATTATGAATTAATCTGGGGGCCTGTTGACTGAGATTCTTATCCAAGTGAAGAAATTGAGTAGGCTCAATTTATGACTCAGGAGCTCAGAGGAGGAAATAGGGCTGCAGATGCAAAATCTTTCTTTTCTTTTTTTCATTTCTACGTATGCATTTTCTTTAGATTGTAAGCCTACAGAGTACAAGGAATGGACACTGAGCAGTTTGGGGAGGTAAAAATACATACCCTGTGTTATTGGATGATGAACATACAAATGCTACTTTCATTCATTCTGCTGTCTTTGGAAAGTCCTGGATGTATATAGCAAAGCGGTACCAACAAAACCATATGGACACTTCCTGAGGACATGTATGGTTTATGATCCCACTGAGATGTAACACAAACATAAATTATTGGTGCTACAGTGATATAAGACAGAAGGGAAAATACATAGTCTGTACTTTATCAGTGTTGGTAAAATCAGTTAAAGCTTCAACCCAATTTTGGAAGTGGGGAGAATTTAAACAAGCAGTAAGGGGCAGACAGGATATTCCAGATAGGAAGAAGTCAGGGGCCGATGTAGAAAGACATAAATTAACTTTCTTTTGGGGAAGAACCAAGGATGGAGAACAAGGATACTGACCCAGAAGAAGCTGAATTTTTATGTTTGTGAAGTTAAGGGAGATGAATTTATGATGATTGAACTTACCCGGTAGCACATTGGTCTCATCCCTAGGGGATTTCACAGTCGCTTTTGGAGCTTAAAAATGTGGATGCCTGCATATCACTTCTGGAAATTCTGAGTCCATGGGTCTTAGGAGGGTCCTGGAACTTGTATTTTTCACAGGGAGTTTGTTCCAGAACTTACCTCCTTCCCAAAGCTGTAATTATTTACTAGGGTTACTTGTCCTACTGGTCTTGCAGGTAGGGTTGTCCCCAATCACCGTTATAGGGTGGGCTCCCAAGCTGGCTCTTTTTGTTTCGGGATGTTTATTTCCCTACCTGCAAGAAATTGGAAGTCTGTAGCTTTTTCTGTCTTTAGTTATGTTACAGGCATAAGTTGTGGTTTTATTTTCTCCCCTTTTTGTTCTAGGAGACATTTGGAGAGTTCAAATTTAGTTTGCTACCATTGCCGGTAGGAACCCAGAATCCTGCAAAATGGTTCCAAGAGTAATTTCCAGCCTTTGTAAGTGGTTGTTACATTGTTGAATACCATGGGCACCTACGTTTATAACCCCACAGACCTGACAGAAACTCATGGTGCTCCACTTTCGCTATTTGAAATTTCCATGGTGGAATAAAAAACTCAGGTTTAAAAATAGTCTGTGCCTTGGAGCCTAATGAAATCTCAAAGTTTGGGTGTCAGATGCTGCTGCTGTTTTATTATTATTATTATTACTATTATTTAAAGGAACAACAGAAACTCACTCGGCTTGCTGAAGGGAAGGAGATATGTTTTTGAGATGTAGATGGCATGATAAAAATAAAGAGGTGTTGGGCCGGCCGAGTGGCGCGGCGGTTAAGCGCTGGCTTGGGAAGCCAGCGGCCCCGGTTCAGGTCCCACTTATGAGGGCCAGTAACACTGCCCTCAAAAAAAAAAAAAACAAAACAAAAGAAAACAAAAGGGGGTGCTAAAGGGAGGTTCTGATCCAAGGCTGCTTCAGGGCCTTACACAGGGGTTCATGGAACTTTGCTTTACAGACGAAGTATCATGTTTCAGCTTTTTCTTCACATCTATGCCTATTTCTTGTTTTTTGTTTTTTTTTGTTTTTTTAATATTCTTTTATTGTGAAATAAACATTTTTTAAAAATTAGTTTTAGGTGTCAACACAGTGCAATAGTTATACTTTTTACCCCTCAAAGTGACAACCCCCTCCCCCTCTTAGCCACCCCACTCCTCCCCTCCATATCATACATATCTATTACAATTCCTTTGACTCCCTTCCACAGTATAATCCACATCCTGTGACTATCTATATATTCAATTACAGTTGGTATACAATATTATACAACATCAGCTTCAGGTGTACAGGGCAGTGATCAAGCCTCTACGCCATCCATGAAATGGTCTCCCTAACAAGACATGTGACCATCTGACACCCCACAAAATATTTACAACATTATTAATTATATTCCCAGAACTGTCTTTCATATCCCTATGGCAATATTGTAGTTACCTATTTATGCTGTCTAATCCCTTCCCCTTTTCCCTCATCCCCACCCCCCTCCTAGCTAGCAACTTGGGTTTTTTTTTAGTATTAATAAACACTATATTGTTTTCCTGTTTTATAACTTGGGACCACTTGTGGCCTGCCATGGTTTCTCCATTTTCTTCCTATTTCTATGGTTTCTTACACAGTCACCTGTGCTGTGTGTGACTGTATGGGTGAGTTACAGCTGTGGAAGGGGTGACATCTCTTACAAGGAGCTTTAGGCATGAGAAATACCATGACAATCACATCAAGCACTGCCCAGGGAATTAGACTGCCTTGAGCTGAACGCCTCCTTATTTGACAAAACCCATGATGATTTTCCCTGAATCATTGATTCTGTTTCATTTATTCTCTACAGTATCAACATCTATTAAACAAATGAGGATTGGTGAAATAAACAAAAGAGTTTGGAAGTCAAAAAGGGGATAAGTATGCTGTGGGCCTAAATAATACAACCTAGGGCTGGCCGAGTGGCGCGATGGTTAAGTGCTGCCTTGGGAAGCTAGCGGCCCCGGTTCGGGTCCCACATATGAGGGCCAGTGACACTGCCTTCAAAATAAATAAATAAATAAATAAATAAATAAATAAATAAAGCCTAGTGATATTAGTTGCTATTATGGAGCCTGAATTAAAAGCAAAATTTAGGACTTTAGGAATAATAGATACAGAAGCCCTATTGTAATTTTTAAGATTCCATATAATTAACTGACAGGCCATTGGAATTATTTCTAAGGAGCAGCATAAGACTGAAATCATAGGACTATTAAAAGTTTTTATTTAAGAGGTAGAATAACTATTTTAACTATGTTGTCTCAAACACTTAAGATTTTTGAAAGCAATACTATATCTACACAATATCTATAAAAAGAGGAGAGGGGAGACTGCTAGAGACAAAAATACTTATGGAAAGTCACTTTTTAGGCCTTTAAGGAAAGAAGGTTTGTGTAGATTAATATTTTAGGCAATATTTTGCTATAAAATTAATATGCTTTCATTATGGAAAAGTTCAGAATACACAAAAATTATTTAAAATCCCTCTGCCCAAAACAACCACTTTCAGTGTTTTCATACATATTTTCTAGCATTTTTCCACTATGTGTGTACACATTTATAGTTTATTAAACAATATTTAACTTAGCAATATTTACTTAAACAATAATCAACCTTTGCGTGTTGTTGGCTAATTCGCCTTTTCATTTAACAGTATTACAGAAACATTTCTTCACGTCATTAAGTAGCATTCAAAATATGAGTTTTCATAACTCCGTAGTTTTGCAATACATGGATATACTATCATTTATTTTATCAACCCTCTGTTCTCAGAGAAAGTTTCCAGTTTTTCACAATTATATATAATACCATGATTCTTCTAAATCTTTGTGTATCTTTGTGTAGATCTTTGAATATTTCTTTTAGATAAATTCCTAGATATGAAATTTCTGGTCAAATAGTATCCATCCGTATCCTTTTAAATTTTTGATGCATATTGCTGAGACGTTCTCCAGATAGTTGTGTAAATTTTATTCTTTCTGTGGTGACTTGTTCAAGTTTCCCTCCTAAAGAAACTTGATTTAAAGCTGTGCCATGACTTTTCTCTGAGTCTTATCTGGTCCACCAGTTATAGGTGACTCAATTTAACTCTTACCTCAAGGTTATGTTTATAGTACTAGAAACATTTCTGTAGATTATGCTGCATATGAGGCAGCTGAAGGAATATAGTTTGACATTGGGATTAAAATGTGTTCCTGTCTCATGCCAACTCTTTGTGAACATTCTGTTTAAGATAACAAACAGAAAAAGAGAAAGAGTGGGGTGGGAGGGAGGGAGAAGGGGAGGGAGGGAAAAAGGAAGTGGAAGGAGGAAGAAAACAGGAGGAAGGGAGAAAAGAAAGTTACCTCTCTTATTTGGACTGATTGAGCGCTCACAATATGCTAGGCACTGAATTGAACAGGAAGGAGACATGAGTCCTGCATTTGGAAGCCCTATAATTCCAAGTATTACCTTGATTCATAAGGCACAATGTAAATAGTGGGCTTCTAACACAATGCCTTATTGTTAAAGTGCTTGCACCATATGGTGCAGGCAAACTACAGGACACCTGTGATCCACACGTGCAGGTGGACTGTGTAAGTCTTAATGTCTGTGGAGTCTGGAAGAAGAGGAAATCTGGGTATCTGTTTCAGCTCTAGAATAATATAGAAACCTCAAGGGATTCCTGCAGGGGTAAATACAGATAAGTGGTAGACCAGAAAGAGGGGAAGGGATGAGGTGAGAAAAAACAAATGGACTTATTCCCACTCCTCCCACTGTGTCCCCTCCAGGGATGTCTGTGCGGCTGATCAGAGAGCAGCTTCCTCCGTGTGGGAGCTTTGCATTCCCGAGGTTTTCAGAACTGCTGAGGGAAGGGTATGGCATGGATGTAGAGACTATTTTCTTGTGAGGACAATGGGGCTGTATTTGAAATTGGGCCTCCGATGAATAATCAGAAAGGCTGTAAGGACCTGGGGCATCCTGCAGTGGTGGAGTTCCATAGTGCAGCTTGGGGCAGGAAGGTGTGAGAGGGGTGGGGGGCACTTGGCTGAGAATTAAAGGGAGAGTCCCTATCCCATTGCGTGGGCTGGAAAGGCTTTCCAAAAGTTATGTGGTTAGTTAAAACTCGCATGAATTAGAGGGACAATTGTAACAGTGACATAAACATTTCAAATAGCCCTTCTGAATAGATATGCACACATTTAGGAAATGCATAATAAATGACATATAGTGAAAATGTAAACAAGCCATTTAATAACATTTTAATGCTTGATTCTGATCTCTTAATTAAAATGTGCATAAAAGAAAACAATGGTGGAACATCTGTGTGTGTTATTGGGATAGCAGGATTTATGCTGCACCCTGGGCTTTTGTGCTTGCTTCTGTGTGTGTGAATGTGGGAGGGTTTCCTCGCTGAGAGGCAGTTACCCATTGGCGCCCCACAGGGTCTGTGTTCCCACCCACCTTCTCTGGGCTGTGGTTGTCTCCCCTTTTCTTTCCTCTTATATTAAATACTGTATGGCTTGTTCTCTGCTAAAATTACACCGCTCTCATCATTCTAGCTGAAAGCCAGTCTTCAGCCCACCCCTGTGACCTGAAACCCTGACCTAACCCTGACTCACCCTTCTTATCTCAGCAGATGTACACAGCATTACCTAATGTTTTTGGCCTCAGTGAATAATTTCAAAGAGCTTTGGGGAGAGCATGGCCCTTTGTATCTGTGACCTTGGCAGCAGTTATTACTCAGCTGGACACTATTGGGGTTTAGATTAAAAGACAGAAATTCTACTCACCCATGCTGATGACTTTTTTTAAAGAATTATTATTCATTTGGGGGATGTATTTCAGAGCTTGATTTTGCCCAATTGTTAAGTGAGAGTACCAGCAATCACGAAAGTCGAGGGTTATTAAGTGCTTTAAAATCTTCCAGTGAAAATGTGACATCATGAAATGCTTTTCTTTCTGTCATTCTTTGGAATGTACCTGATCACCAGAAAGTTTGCCTTTGATTAAAAACCAGCATATAAAATACGTCATATCTCCGTTTACTCCCAGAAGAGTTCTGTATCATTTATATAACAAAAAGTCACAGCCAAAAGGCCTTCTTAAACATATAATAATTAATATTTAATGGCCCCCTTTATGAGGTGGACATGGCTCTGGGACTCGCTCTAATACTCACAGTGTTTCTGCAAAATACATGGTTTTATTCTTCATTCCACATGCGATGGATGGACCTGAGATTCGGAGCCATGTAACCAATGGGCCTAAATCTGTATTGTTAGTAAGTGGAAGACCTGGATTCAAACTCAAGGCCCTCTTTCCCTCTCAAGGCCACCATCTTTCCAGTGGCCGGGCCTGTCCTACGATGGCTCCCATTTCCTGTAGACAGTTACTAGTTGAGGTTCTCAAAGAGTTAAGTGAAATATACCCTGTTTGTGACAAATGTCTGAAACTTGTTTTTATAACTTGGATTTAATTCACAAATAAAGAGTAATTATCAATATGCCACAGATGAAGAGCTGCATGTATGGATCCATGTAATTTCTGTTCCTTGGCTTATGGATGCTTTGTGCCCCAGGGAGTTTCACAAATCCACATGGCATCTCCTAGCGCTGGGTGCTGTGGAAGCTGAACAGTGTAAAACTCCAGTGTGTTGGGGTAGCTTATGACTGGTGACTATCCGAGGAAATGTGTATCAAATTACCTTACCATATGTAGACAGAGTTTCTTTTTCTGAATGTGTCCTTAACACTTGATTGGGGTAGGGTGGGGGTGGGGGTGAAATACCCATTTGGGGTACTGGCTTTGTATTTTTTGATGGATGTTTGTTTTTGGAAGTGTTGCCACCAAAGAGGAAGAAGAATAGGGGGTGTGGCTCTTCCTTTTGCTATCCTCCTTTGCCTTCTTGTGCCTCTATTTCCCATTGGATTCAATTTTGTCAGTTTTCTATAATCCTTTGATGAAAAAAGACACAAAATGTTCAGACTAGAACTTATTAAGATTTTAAATCACATAGGCCAACCCTTGGGGTAATTTTTTTGGTCTGAATTTTGCATATGTCAGTTTTGTAGAACAGGGTATGTGCTGTATGTTGGGGGTGTGTAACTCATACTTGTTCCACTCCCTTTTATTTCTTTTTCAGTCTGAGAGAATCTCTGCTTTAGGCTTGTCATGCATCCCGAAGCAGACCAGTTATTAAATTTATATGATGGTTAGGCTGCGGTGGCAGTGAGATTGCTTAGGACATTCAAATGTGTAATGGGGAAAACACAGGCCTTGGAGCATCCCCGGATCTCAGCTCTTTTTCTTACTAGGTATGTAGCTTTCAGTGAGTTATTTAACTCAGCAAGCCTTAGTCTGTATCTGTTAAATGGACATGAATAATAATACCTACTTTATAGAAACATTGTGCAAATTAAATGAGCTAGCACATTTAAAACATTTAGGACAGTGTCTGACCTTTGTTGGTTGCTTACATTTCTTCATGCTCCAAAGAAAGGGAACAAATAGGAAAGATGGTAAATTAGAAGATATAGTATTGGGTTTGAGAAACTTGTTTTCATCATTTCAGTTCAGCGTAGCAGAGGTAGTGTTTGTCTAGAAAGCAGAGACGTGGGTTTGACTTCCAGCTCTGCCGCTAGACCTCTGTAAAACTCTTGCTCTTAGCCTCTCCCTGTCTCGGTTTCCTCATCTTTAAAGTGAGTAAATTGGAGCACATGGTCTCAGTTTGGTTATGTGGTTTTGCCTTCAGAGGATTTCTCTCCTTCCCAGAGCAGTGGATGGCTATCACTCGCAGTGTGTAAGCCTCAGAGACGAACAGCCGAGTATCACAGACAGCCCTACTGTTAAGGCACACTGTTCCCTGTGCAACTATGTTTACATGTAGTCTTTGTGTATTTGTCATGTGTCTCGGTATTTATGCACCTGCCTGCTTGTTAAAGTAAGCACACTAGCATACATTCATACATTTTTTTGTGGGTATGTGTGTTTATATATAACCTATATATATCTATATACAGTATGTGTGTATATATATAAATATATGTCTGTGTGTATGAGAAACAGATGTACTGTAGGCAGATAAAGCAGATAAATATAGATCCAAATAGAAGCAAAGCTTATAAATATAGACATTATATACAGTGAACGCAAGCAGATCAGTACAATTTCAGGATTGCTGGAAGCCTTAGTAATAAAAGAGGTGAAAATCAGTAACTGACATTGAAATTATCTATTGAATGACACTGTCAGATCAGAAGGCATGGTGTAAGGTAAGAAAGTAACCTTTCTTTCAACTTTGAGAAGCAATTAGCAGGAAGATTTATTACTTTTAATTATTTGATTTATGAAAGGTTTTAGATGCTATGTGGTGTGGTGATTTTAGGAGTACAGATATGTCACCCTTCCCCAAAATACTACCAGACAACAAAAAGTAATACATAAAAAAAAAAACACCTGTCCCAGTCCTGAGAAAGGACTTGACAAAGGTGACAAGATCCCTTTTATTTGCCACTTATGATTGGCAACTCTTTCTAAGTATGGACAGACGAGTTGGTTTCATGCTACGTTACTTTTCACAAGCCCTCCAAAGTCTTTAAGGAAACTCTCCTAAAGGAGATGTTTTGAAGCACAAGGCCAGTGTCACCATTGTTAAGTTATTTTTGTGGGAATCATTGCTTGCAATTGTATTCAGTGTGTGTGTGTTGTGTGAGTAAAACTGGGCTTCCATCTGCTACTTTCCTGTCACTGTTTTCACTAGTCAAAATAATTGGTTGTGAGTTTCTGCTTTATTTTATTTTGTTTTAGCGGAGAGGGTATTGTGAGTTATTTTAGCAGGCTCCACTTAACTCTATAATTTTTTTTAATGTTGCAAGTTATGTCTTGGTCATGTGTTTAAGCACTCTATGAAAATAAGGAGTGTCTCCTTTTTCCCCCCAAATCTCATCTATTTCCCTAAACAGATTGCATCTGTTCTTCAGCTTTGTTGTAAGAATATCCAGATAAGCTACAATTCAAAGGGAGCCCTGAAATTGTGCAGATACAAATCCTGCTTTTGCCTCAAAACTGCCAACGTTGTTGCTGTTGCTTTTTCTGTTGTTTAGCTTAGTACGGCTTTTCCTTATGAGGATGAGAAAAGAAGGCTAGGAAGGTGTTCTGGTTCCCTCTGCTTTTGTGCTTTTTTAAACCAGAAGTGTGTGTTTTTCCTTCCTGTTCCTGATCAAGTTTAGACTAGAAGGAAGGACGAAGCAATAGAACTCATTAAAGCTTGTGGGATAAGTTACTGCTGCTTAAACTGTGAATTCTTCCTTTCAAATCTGTTTGGCTTCTATTACTTTGTTGTTAAGTCCTTCACCAAATTATGATTTTAAAATATATTTTTAAAAGTGGTCTTGAGAATAGTACGTAACACACACACACACACACCACATATGCACTCAATAATAAAGTTGTAAAAGATTTATCCCAAAAACCTGTATTGTATGAGAAAATGGATTATACTTAGCATTTTATAAGTTATTTTGAAAGAATACTTCATCACAGTGTGTAAAGTTGGTAAATCGCATAGTCCTTCAAACTGTACACTCTTCAAAACTGTTGCTATTTCCCTGATGAGTTCCAATGTTATCTTCAACAAGTGTGTATTTATAAGATTATTATAAAATAGTATATCTACATATAAAATATTCAGTAAAGTACACTTTTGAAAAATAATCACTTGCCAAATTAACATAGTAAAGCTTCTTTATCATCACACACACACACACACACACACACACACACACACACACTCCTCTTCTTTTCTTGTACTTTGTTTCTTTCCTCTCCTCCTGGCTTAACATATTTACTGTTTAGATTTTTTCAAGTACTTTAGAGTAATTACCAAAAGTTTTGGCAAAGAAAAAAAAATTCTATACGTACACATATACACATACACATAGACACACGTACATACATATATTGATTTTTTAATGTTGTATTCACCTTACTTTATATGCACTATATTTTTAAGCTTTTATCTATAATCAGTCTTTAAAGGAATTTTTATAACACTCATATACTGGCCAAATTGAAAGGTTCCTGAGAGATTGCATATTTCTTTACCTATGGCAAAGAACATTTTCCAAAATGTGGAAAATCGGAACTTATTAGAGCCGAGAACAAAGTAAGGACCTGTTTTCTTGTTAGGGGTCCTTTACCTTTCCCAACTCTACTTGGAGCATGGCGGTGCTCAGGATTGGCATGGAACATTTTTATTTGGTTCGATGGCTTCATATTCTGCTCTGGCTTTGTGATACATTACAGTACATGTGGGCCTGGGAGCCGGTATCCTCAACCTCACCTGCTCAACTTTTTAATTAGCTCTATGTCCTTAAGAAGGGGAGCTAATGGCCCTGTAACTAGGTGCTAATCTATAAAATTTAGCCAATCTTACTTCACAGGGGTTAGTGTTAAATGGTTTAATATTAATGAACTGGATGGTATATAATATTTACTCAGTAAATGCTAGCCTCTTCTGGCCTATTAATTTTAATTTATATCTGTGATTCCCTCCTCTTATCCATCTTCATCACTGCAGGATAGCACCATATTGTGCCCATTAGACATTATAGCAAATGCTGGGAAGAGAGGAGCAAGGGGTTTTAAAGTTATTAATTATCTAATATGCATCCTGAAAATGGGTTAATGGAGAAATAGATAGGAGGAAACCAACAAGAATTCCTGCCTTCTATAACTGTAGTGTTTTCTAGTTCACAAACAGGAGTGGAAGACTTCTCAACAAAATGTGGCTGAAAATCTAGTCACATCAATAAAGGGGAATGAAATATCCATCCAAGTGATGTACAGTAAGCCTTTTAAAATACTATAGCATCCTTTTATTGCCCATTCGTATACCAAGTTCATGTCCTCCATTCCACAGTGGATGTTGTTCACCTTAGCTCACTATAGATTAGGCTCCTTAGTTAACACCACAATTTTTTAGGGAAAGGTGTGCAGTCAGAATCCAAATTGCTTTGAAATTGTTAAATAATTGATGTATATTTTGTTTTTTAAGGAATATGAAAGGAAAAAAAAATACTTCCCACTCTGAGATGTTTGGAGCTGTTTTAGCCTAGAACTGATCATTTTAACTCAGCTGTGAACCCTTGGAGAGTTAAGTTTAGAAGGGAAACAGTGGCACCATCTTAATGACAGTGATTGGGCAGCCATGTCCATGTTACCCAAGCGAGAGCTCTTTCTCGTGTCCGAGTTCTCTTTTACCCTCGTCAGACTTCACTTTCCGTGTCACTGCAATTTTACTATGCAACCCTTTCTGACTTTTTTTGGAATTGAGAGTTTGGTCAGTGTCATTAAGCCATATTACACCACTAGGACTTCTCTGGATCTCCACCTGCTGCTCCATAACTAGTCTCAAAATAGCTATTTCTGTGGAATGGAAAGAAAGAAAAGGGAAAAAGAAAGGTTCCCTGGTGTAATGGGAAATGAGTGGCCTAGAAATCGTCAGCCTTTGTTCTCCATCTGTGATGAGAGCCCTGGTCTGCCTACTGACAGTGCGAAGGCTTGGACAGCTGTAACCTATGGCTCAGCCAATAGCTGTAGGTTACCCTCAGGTTATCAGTCTTGTTGCAGACTTTTTCTTTTCCTAAAATTCAAGTCTATATACCAAAAGCCTATTTATTGTGTAATACTTAATTAAAATCTTTTCTTTCTTTATGATTTCTTGAGAATCTCAAAACACGTTGACAAAAAAAAGTGATTTTTATGAGGAAGAGTAATAATAAAAGATGGAGAAACAGATGAAAAGTGAGAGAAGGAAAGAATTTGAGGTCAGGAATGGGCATAAATGAACTAGAAACAGGAAAAATGATTGTCTCCAAAGATCCAAAGAATAAGAGGAGGAAGGAAAAGAGGAAGAAGAGGAGACTTGGAGTAAATTAAATACGAAATTAAATATAAGAAGCTTTGAGGTGAACCTTTTACATAACATAAGGAGTCTTTATCTTATAAAAGAATTGTTTGAAACTTTTCTCTATGGCATTTAAACTAATACTCAACTTATACAACTTTGACTTAATCTATGCTGTGAAGAAATGAATTGCGAGCTTTAAATATTAGGCCTCGATCTGTCGTAAAATATATACCCTTGTGAAAATTACCCTCTGAGCTTCAGAATCTTCATATATAAAATCAGGGGGCCGAGCAAGTTCTCTTCCGCTTTTCAGAATCCATGAAATGAAAAAGCACATGGGATGGCCTTGTTGACATTCTGCCAGGATGCTTCTTGAAGGACATTGCTGAGATTGGTTAGAATATACCACTAACTAGTTTTTAAAAAAATAAATTTTTTTTTAAGGTTTTGACTGAAATGTACATGCTTAGTTCTATGTGAGTTAACAAGATGGTAGCCCCGCTTTGTAAAAAGTATTATGGCTACCGTTGCCGAACTTGCTTTTAGCTGAATCTTCAGCTGGAACTTTTGAGAGATTATATTTCCAACTCTTTCCTAAAGGTCTTATTCTCTCATTAACTGAAAGATGGCATTTCTGATTTTCTAATCCAGAATTTTTTTTCTCATAAAACTCTTCCTGTTTAACCAAGAAAATGGAAATCAGTACATTCTTGGTTGCCCTTCTATTAATTTAAATTTGCATAACCTAATCAAAACTCCACCTGTCTTGCCCTTCAACAAAAAGGTATATTCTCTCCCATTACTAAATGCCTACATTCTTCTCCGTGTTTTTTTAAAGATGAATTATGTTGATATCTCATGACTTTTCTTTTAGAATGTGTCCATGAAAATTAAAATGGACTTTTCTGTGCCCAAGACTGAAATGAAAAATAGTTGGGTGGAAATGAACACAAAACTTTGCTGATGGTATCAGTATTATAATTTTGTTAAGCTTTTTTCTAATAAAATGGAACTGAAGTCAACTGACCCCCAAACAACTGATACTTCCTCTACATCATTATTTTGCATCTGCAGCCTCAGTACTGCCTAAGGTTCCCTCTGAATCACTGGAATATATTTTTCTGAAGTGTTTCTAATATACCTTTCCTGTAGAGATGTTTTCCCCATAATCATCTTACTACTTCAACCAATATTTGCTGAGCATAGAGAACATGCCAAGCACTCTGCTGGGTGGTCGGTAGAAACTGTATGCCCACAGCCATCCTGGAAAATGGGTGGCATAGGCATCTTTAAGATTTTCTAAGCTCAAATGGGTGCAGAGAGATCATTGGATGATCAGAACTGAAACCCTCACTTCTGTTCTTTCCTTTGGATGAGCCCATGATCTTCCGTAGTCTCCATTTACACACCCACATCCATGAAGGAAGCAAGCATCCTGCCGTGGTCTCTCGCTGGCTGCTCAGAGAGAGCACATCTGTTTCCCTTCCTCACCTTAGTGGTTCTCGGCCACAGGAGGTCACACAGGTGCAGGAAGGGCCTGTGCCTAACAGAAGAACCGACCTCCCCTCTCTTTCTGGCCTAAGCTTTGCAAACTCACTGGATGGTGTGGGAAGCATGGAAGGAGCAGCCTCAGAGGCCTGGGCATGACTATAATCATCCAGACCCAGCATTAAATTTTAAGGGCTCTCCTTAGCCAAATATAAGGAGTTATCTAAATTTCGTTCACAAGTATTGTTCATTAGTTTAGAATCTTTCCTCGCTTCACCCATTTTTCATTCATTATCCTATATTGGGCTGTTCTGTTTAGACAACTAACTTGTGGCATGTCTTCTTCCAAAGCAAAATAGTGACCTAGTTGAAGATTTCTAACTGCATTCTTTATACACCTTTAAAGGAGATGGGTAAAATAGCACACAATCCTCTTTGCCCAGATGTGTACCTGGCAAATAATAATTGTGACTAGGTAAACTAGGTGGACCATAGCATTGGCCATCACGGATACAGAGTCAAAATGCACAGAGAGAATGATACATAGGTGCATATGGAGAAGTCTGACAGCTTAGTGCAATTGTTATTAAGTAATCTGACACATTAGTACGTTCAGACATTCACCTGCCAGTCATCCTCATTAGAAATAAGATTGGAATATTGGGGTCACTAGCCCAATCCCGTTTTTCTGAGACCTGAACAATAGCCAAAAATCAGAGCTAGAGGGATTACGAATGAAATCCCAGGCATTAGAATTGTTTCTGTAAATGAGCTCTTTCTCTCTCCCCTGGGTTCCTTCTTTTTTCTCTCCCTGTTCCTCTCTTTTTCTTTTTCCTCCCTCCCCCTCCCACTCCTTTCTTTTTAGCGTTCTGAATTCATTAGATGGCATAGTGTAAATCAATAGTAAACCCTAACCGCCTACTCAGTTACGCAACATCACAAAACCAGTACACAGAGACAAAAAGGGAAAAAGCACACACAGCCTTTACATTCAAAAGCACTTGCATAATTTTACTTTTCCTCAGCCAAAAAGAAAAAAAAAAAAAAAAGGAAATAACAGATGGGGAAACTTACAGTTTTTTTTTTCCCTTTTCTCAGACTGTTGAAAAGGGAGTTAGTTAACATCTATGGCCATTTCTAGTTGCCCTAGGCTGCAGCAAAACATCCCGTAATTGACAGTGCCTTCACTGGCTTGAAAACGGGATTTGGTGACCCTCCATGATGTGGTACATTTTCCAGGTAACATAAGACTAAAATTATTCTGAGGTGTTTAATGCTGACTTGGATTTTACTTATTTTATGAAAAATCAACAAAATTTAAAGTATGGAATGAATTTTAAAATAGAAAGAGGATAAGACGGCTGTGTGTGTGTGTGTGTTTTCATTTGAAATGTATCCTGATGTAATATTTATGTAAAAAGCTGGTTATATAAACCCTGTCTTTCTCTTGCTTTTTTACTTTGGGAGCTGTACAAAGCTCTAATGTTTTGATTTTTTTGTTTTTCGTTTTTCTCATGAAAAAGTATATTTAAACTCCAAAGTCATAATGAAAGAGAAAACATCTAGATGCTACAGCAGAGACACTTAATTCAAACTTCCTATAGAATTCATCGCCTAAGCAGCAGTTCCATTGAAGAACCTGTAGTTTCTGGAACTCTCATTTAGAACTTTCTGTTACACTATTCCCTGGAACAGCATTTGATTTATTGTATCACCTTTTAAGTCTCAAATGTATAATAGAAGGTATTTTCTCTCTGTCTCTTTCTTGTTGTAGCCCTTCACCCCTCTCTCACACCCCCAACTTTTTCATTGGAGTAACTCCCTTCCCAGCTTAAATGGGAACACAGTGAGATTTATGTGGGGTTTATCAGTCTTCTTTCCCTTTGTAATATTTTGTTTCATTTAACTGACGTCCTCTGGGAACCCAGGATTTGTCTGATGAGGGAGGTTGGAGGGATTTGGGGCTTTATTTTCTTCTTTTTTAGTTTTTGCCTGTAAATGGTTATAAAATGGATACAAAATGGTAGCAAGCACATCACTAGGCATTGTTAGGTATCTGCTAAAAGAAAATTAGATCAGCCATGTGAGGGGTGATGGTGATGATAATTCTGACTTCTCTTAATGCGATCAGAAAAGATGGAAGTAGGAAGGACAGAAAATGGACCTGAGTAGGAGCTACTAAGACACCTCGTCTCATTATATTTGGAATCAGCATCATTCCTTTAGGTCATATGTTACTTCTGGTTGGCAAGTGATAGGAGGTGGGTTTATTTGATTTTACTGAAGGTAAGAGGTGAGTTTTCCTTTACTTTTTAAAAAGGACTCAGGCTATTTTCTAGTTTATTTAACTTTCTCGTATGTGTTAGAATTTAGGATTCCTTTTGTATACAAAAATCTGGTGTCTAAAGATAAAACTCAAAGCCAGGAGAGTTTTGTGTGGTTTTTCAGGTTTTGTTTTCTGAATGTGTTGCTCTCTGTTGTAACAACTGAGTGATCGAGATCATTGTGATGATCCTGTCTCTATGTTCCTGATGACATGGAGATATCATTTGTTGTCCTAATATGAATAATGACTAAGCTAGTATAGATTTAAAAAAATACATATGTATGTATGTGTATGTGTGTGTGTTGTGTCTGTGTATTTTATAAAAACATTTTCTTTCTGCTTTTTATCCTTAAAATAATCTATAGCTCAGAAAAAAATCCTCTTAAAAAAAGAATCTATAGCTCAGAAGAATTTGTTTATGGAAAAATAATGAAGATTGTTCAGAATATTCTAGTCTTTAAACCAGGAAATCATATTCACAGGTGTATTTTTTCTGAGTATCTCTCTACATGGGTTATAGCTAAGTTTGGATTCCCATATGCAATTTTGTCTGTATGTACCTGATTATCAAGATGAATTCTGAACCATGTAAAATATATCCTTTATAATATAATTTTCATATGATTAATCATCTGTAACCAAGCACTTATCTTTGGTGTGTAGTTCTGTATATAGAAAATCATGTAGAATATCCTGATTTTCAAATGGGTTGCTGGATTTAAAAGAAAAATTAGAACTTTAGAGTAATGTTTTCGTGTTTGTCAAAAATAGTTGGAGGCATCTGGTTACCAAAAAAAAATGAGGAAAATATTTTTGAATAAAACTTTTTCCTGACTCAGTTTGTCAGAATAGCTTCCATTTTCACCTTGGTTGATTTTTACACTCTCTGAACCATACTTAGGGCAGTATTAGCCTTTTGATGCCCAATGGATGCCAAGTAATTCATTTCATCCCTCATTTTCAGTTGTAATCATGGTCCTAGGAACATATATAGGCTAATTGAAGTGTTGTTGTTTTTTGCAGTATGGGATCCAAGCTTAGGAAGGGCTGGCAGGCCTAAGCTTTTTATTTCCAGGGCATGCAAGAAGCTAGGGAGAGCTTTAAATATTTTCTAATTTTTCAAAAGCCCTTCACAACTGTGTCAACCTTGCTTCTAGTTGCTGTTGGCAGTAGTAATAGATACTTTTTTATTTTTTAAAGATTTTATTGGGGAATTGGGGGAGGGGAACAGCGTTGGGGAATTGGGGAAGGGGAACAGACAAGTTGCTGTCCTTTTGTTCTTCAGTCTAGTTGTGGAAGATGCCGTTTCACTGGCCCATGTTGGTATCATCAATGCGCTCTTCCTGGGTGAGGCAGATCGGTTGCCGGCCTCTGGACGGCTGCTCCCAGCGGTTCTTGGCAGCTCACACCAGCTGCCAGCCGCTCACACTGGCTGCTCACTGTAGCCTGTGGCAGCCCACTGCAGCAGGGGCTGCAGCCCACACCATTGTCGGCCATCTTAGCTATAGAGGCAACCAGGTGGAGCTGTTGTTCATCATCTTAGCTATAGAGGGCAGTGTCACTGGCCCTCATTTGTGAGATCCAAACCAGAGCCCCACTGCTCAGAGCTGGCGTCCCAAGCCAGCTCCTAACTAACGCGCCGCTCGGCTGGCCCAGTAATAGATACTTTTATTAAAAGTTGCAACAGGAACCTCCATCACTGACTTGCCTTCTCAAACACAATCACTCTTGTTGTGCCTGGCACATAGTAGCTGCTTCACAGATATTTTACCATATTTTGGTGAACTGGTGAGGGAAATTGCTGTGTCTGTTCCCTTATAGTGCCTATGCAAGGTAAGCAGTAAACCATGTGAGTAATAAAGGAGTAAGATGAAATAGTATGCAGAGCTCTTCAAGCTTCAGATATAGACAGATCATCCCATTTGGTAAGAAAGCCCTTATTATTCTGTCTGTCTTTATAAAAGGAGCAAATTGCAAAAACCAAATTTATATTTTTCCTAGAGGTCCTTAATGCGGCACAGGCCATTGGATCATTAAAAAAAATTTAGGGCCAGCTAATTTGGTGATCCCCATTAAGTTTCATGTGCAAATATGTTAGGTACTTAGGGTTCTGGGTCTCAAATGCACTTCCCTTACATTTTGCCACAGGGTCCTTTGATCTTGGCCTTAATCGTTTTCTGTGGACAATTATATTTTAGACTTCTTTTTATTTACATAGGTCCTAGAATGATGACTATAGACAAATTTTACATGGGGTTTACAATATATATATATATATATATATATATATATATATATATATATATATATATATATATACTGGGAGTGCCCAAAAAATGTATACACATGACTTTTGAATATATTCATCTTTTGTTACCGGTATATATTGAGTATTATAATTTTAATACAGTTTTTTTCCTTTCTCAAAATGTGTATCCATTTTGTTGGCACCCCTGGTAGTGTTTCATTACTTTTAGCTACAATAATTCCTGATTTTTCTAAATCAGTTTTGGCTTTAGTTAGTTATGCTGGTTATTTTCAAGACTTCACTCTGGTGGTAATATTGGGGGTGGGAGGTGATCTCTGGTAAAACCACCTATGGCTTCTAAATTATAAAAGCAATAAAAAAACAAGCATGTGGAATTATTGATAGACTGCTGCTTGTTAAGCAAGCAACTTTTAATATGCAGATTATATAATATTTGGGGATTTTGTTGCTCCACAGTAGAAGCTTTTTAAATGTTAATTTGGGGTTTGTTTTGTTGCTTTGTGACTTAGCATAAAAGGGTTTGGTTTCAAAAGGTTTCAGTTCACTCATTCCATTTGTCTTACAGGACTAAGAATATAATACTGTACATTTATTTATACTCATGCAGGAGGATAAGGCCAGTAACTCACAACTCATGCAGCCAGGGGTAAATAATCCATAGCTTGTTCTCCATCCATTACCACAATATTTATATCTAGAACACAAGTAACAAACAACCAAAAGCAAGGAAAAAAAGTTTGTTTTTATTTACAAAATGTTTAATCAAAAGTACAGTAAAGTTCAAATGGAGCTGCAAATCCTGGTAGTTCACAATGGTTTATTTTTTAAAAAAAACCAACCATGGATAATTAACCATAAGACATAACTTTCTCAATACAAGTTACAGTGACTTGCAGAAATGGGCAGCGAGTCACTCACAACTGGTTAGAGCCCTTGAAGTTAAACACGCAGCGGTTCCAAAAGCCACTTTCTCTGTACACAGTTGTATTTTCATTCTCAAAAGGAAGCACCTGTTACTTTTTATATAATATCGACCAGGCAGTGTCCCAAAGAGAGAAGTAAATGGGTTATTTTCTGTGATTGCCATGTTGTCAGACATCTATTAAATACCTAGCATTTATGGTACTTTTTTCATTTCAGAATGTTTCACCGTCGCTAACTGAATATTCCTCACGCGACATTGTTGTCTGGTAAGTAACTTTCATTATTTCTAAGGTGAGATATTGAGGTGAAACGAAGTCATGTTATTTCTTGCAACCTTGGAAAGAGTTAGACCTAAAGGCATGGAGAGTCCACCACCTCAAATACAAAACTTGAGCAGAACATATGTTGACGTTAGTGAAGGGTATATATTTAATATCTTATTTGTTCATTTTTGGAATACCATCATTGTAGAATGGTTAAGAAACTATGATCCCAAGAACCTGTTATCACAGATTTCAATAAACATTTTACGATGATTTTACCATAAGAGGGTGGAAGTATGCAAAGGATTTGTTTGGAAGACTCTCTTGTGTGGGCAAAGAGAGGGTAAGGTAGTGAAGTTGGGCGCTGATATTTCCTGTATGGAACATTAGATGCTTTGACATTAAACAAACAAATACAAAATCCTTCAAACATACAATAATACCTTGGTTTGCAAGCGTAACTTGTTGCAGAAACAAACTCCTCATATTGCAAGACATCTCTTGTTTATCACGTTAAAATATATTAGAAATGTTTGCTCGTCTTGCGGAACATTTGCAAACCACGTTACTCACAATCCAAGGTTTTACTGTATTTTGTGATGCTTTGAACTACCTTTCATTATTCTGTGGCATGATGCAAATTTAAAATGCACTTGCTTCATTTGGATCAATCTTGAAATCAAAAATGACTATTCTTATGTATACCCACAAACAGAAGGGACCCTGTCCTTTAGGAAGATGAAATCCCTCCCACTCCCTTTACCAGTTTAGTAAGAAGACTGACACCAGGGCTGCAAGTGAGTCTATGTTTGAAATTCTGAGGTCTGTGTGTCTTTTACTGAGCATTGGTGAAGTTTCCACAAGGTTGCTGTCATGCCTTCTAGAAGCTGTGGGATTTCAGTGGCCAAGAGGAGAATGCAGGTCTGGACTCAAGTTATATTGGTGGAGCGTCATCGAGTCAGACAGCCTGAAAGCACTGAGTTGGCTAGCAGTTGGCTTGCCTTGAAATGCACTGGCAAATATACTGGATTCGGAGGAGCAGGGAAAGGGCAACTTGCCTGGCATCTGGCAAGATTCTGCCTGGCTACAGCCAGGCCTATTTAGTCATGAACATCATATTCTTCCAAACCTTTCAAAGTTACACTTTTGACTTCACTTTATATGAATGTGCATAAAATGAGGAAAATAATCTCTTGGGCCAATAAAGATAGCTTTCTAACAGGGCCTTTTCATACCCTTTGCACCTAATCCATGGTTGTCACTGTATTTTTGTCTCTAATTCTGCTGCACATTTATCCCTGCCTCTGAACACATCCGTCTTGCTAGTGAAGGCCACAAGCCCTCAGATTACAGCTCCACTCCCTCCCCACTCCCACTTCCATGCTTTGCTTGTTGTGCTGTCTAAGAAGAAACTCATAGCTGAGTGAGTAACAGGGGCTCAAGGAACAGGCTTATTTGGTAATTTTAATTTGTGGCTCCCATTGCATTCATTACAAAATGGCCTGAATTTCACACTCTTTTTGGCTTGCAAAGAAGCCAGTCCTCCCGTTTCTATCCAACACACAGAAAGCCCTTTATGTTTCTATGATCAGATAAAGTCTGTATTGACATTTCTTTTCCTGTGGGTGTATTTCCCTTGTAGGTATAAAGATTTAAAGTAGCAGGGCCATGCTGTGTGTTTGCAGTTTCTCTGTTTTAGTAAATGGAAAGCTCCTTGGGAAAGCAGAGCGCATCTTATCCACTAATGAATAAATATTTATTTTCATTTTAAAATGATACATGCTCATTAAAAATAATTTGAAAAAACACATAGGAGTAAAATGAAGAAAAATTAAAGTAATTATTTCTATAATTTAAATCCAATCATTAATAACCATTTGATATATTTCCTTACTCTCATTTTCCCCTGAAGACATATTTTTTAAAACATGCTGTAATCATACTTTCTATATAATTTTGTGTTCTGCTTTCAAAATTTAACCTACGAATTCTACATGTAATTATACAGTCTTTATAAACATCATTTAAAATAAATATAGATTATTCATGAAGAGGAATAGCTTACTTAACCTACATGTCCAATAAGAGCATTGTTTTGTTCTTTGGTTTTTGTCTTTTTTTTTTCCTACTTTTTACATTTCCGCAATATCATGCATATGAAGAGTAAATGAATCAATCAATAGATAATGAGTAAACAAATGAAAGTTCAAATCAGT
This sequence comes from Aselliscus stoliczkanus, assembly GCA_033961575.1. Lineage (NCBI taxonomy): Eukaryota > Metazoa > Chordata > Mammalia > Chiroptera > Hipposideridae > Aselliscus > Aselliscus stoliczkanus. The sequence continues at coordinate 70,311,388 of CM066729.1, forward strand.
ATATATTTTTTAAATTTTTATTATGAAAAATTAAAAATACATTAATGTAGACAGATTACTACACTGAACTCCAATACACTCAGCACCCAGCTTGCACAATGATTAACTTATGACCTATCATTTTCCTGTGCTACCACCATGTTACTTTGAGGCAAACCCCAGAGGTCATAGCATTTAGTCCATCAACATTTCAGGCCCATCAGGACCCTTTTATATGTTAATATTAAAAAAACATTCAGATAAATAGTTCTAATCATTGTATATAGGAGTATCTTCTTCTAAGTATACTGCCATCATGTTTTTTAACATATAACAGTTGATCATAAAATCTCATCAGTGTGTTTTATAATGTTGTTAGACACATCTGTAAGCCAAAGGGCAATTTAGTTGACTAGAGAGATATCTCATATATTTGGCCAGGTTTCTTGGAAGAACTATTATTTTTTGTGGGGGGCAGAGGGAACACTTACTCTTCTTGACTCAAATTTAGGATGATCATTTGCATGCCAGATCTATGCAGCATTAATTTTACTCATTATTAGATATATGCCATGTTATATACAATTCTGTTTCTCAAGTGAAAGGAAAACATAGCCTCTGACAACTTGGAAGTCCACTGACTTAGCCAACCCATACTAGATAGATATGCTGAACCTACTTAAACCAAACGTAACACTGGATTTAAAAGTTTATACTTTTTAAAGACTTATTGGCAGACATGGAAGATTTCTTCCTAAGTGAGAACTTCTGAAATCTGAAAAGGGAGGAATTATATGTGAACAATCTGAATAATTTTTGTTTGTTTGTTTTTAAACACAATGTTTGGGAAGTGGGAGTAGAGTGAGATGTCACGTTGCAGGACCCTACCTATGCACCTGTGCGTATTGCTCTAGTTTATTCGAAGAATATTTGAAGAGCCCTCTGTGAGCCAGCTTTGCATGGCTAGACTAGATCCTTTACATTCCAAGCTCCACAGATGAGGAATGTTCTATGCAAATTAGGCCCTCCTTAGAGAACCTACAGTTAGGATTTTGTCCTGCCTCTCTGGTTTTGAATTGCAGGCCAGTGACTATTCAGTAGCAGTGTGTCCTCCAACAGGTGTGTTCCACTCATCAGAGATTCAGAATGTGAGTAACTATGTAACATACTGTATCAGTATAAACTGAATTTATGTGTTACTCAGGTCTATTTAATCTTAGGAACACATTTTCCATTGGCCTCAAAAGTGAGTAGCTAGAATATTGATGTGCCTATCCCTTGAGGAAGGAAAAAAAAAAAAAAGGAGCTTCTCTGTCACAATAAATCTCTAGAAAAATACGAGAGTTTACAGTACAGACACATACAAAATATTTTCAGCCAAAGTTAGGAGAGGCAAGCACATGGGGGAAAAACAGGAAGAAAAGAAATAACATGAGCAATAAACTACCCCAAGCAAACAGAAAGCATCTGTAAAATTTGCCAGACTGGATGGTATAAACAATACAAACTCTTTTTTTTTTTTTTTTTCCCATTTCATTTTTTCCTCCCAGTCTTCTGATCAGCTCTGTTTCTCCTTTACCTTTGACCTGGCATTACCATCATTAAAATGTCCTCAAAAGGTCAGGAATGAATTTAGTGGGTTGGCATTGAGGCAGGCATTCCAAGAAAAGGCAGGTAGGATCTAGCCACTATACTATTTTAAAGCTGCAGGGATAACTTACCATAACACATCATACCCATATTTTAAGACAGCCTTTTCATCATTATTTTAAGATTGATATGGATAACACAACATCTGAAATAAAAGCACAAGTTTTCAGTTCTTCCTGCATCCTTTTCTTACCTGTTGGTATTGGATTATGTAATAGATCATGTCATATAAGCCTAGAATATGAACTGCCTTTTAAAGAGAATAATAAGTTTACCCATGGTTCTTTCTAGCTAATATATTCTACGTTACACCCAAGTGAACTATCAATGCCTTATGATACTAGCTATAATAATTATTATTATAATGAAAGTATTTGCTTCTTGGTATGTTTGTGTGGCATTTCCTTATGTTTAGTCTTTGGGTCTGGAGTCTGTTCATTTGTTGTTACATTTGTGATCATAGGTATTCTCAAGCTATAAAACATTTCTTGGAATAAAGTCATATTCCATATCTTCTACCTCATTCACCCTAGTTAAGTTCAGAATCATGGTTGGATGATTGTAGGTATATAAGGTTGGGAATCCTTTACCAATACCTCCATCAAGCCAAGATTTTCATTGTAGACTGAAAGACACAGATAGTTGCAAAAGAAAAAAAAAAGGGTTTGTTCATGTCATCAGATATATGTTTCATAAAGCTGGCATATTTTCTGGATAAACTTTATTGGATGTGTAACACACCATCATGCACAATTAGCATAAGCATGGGAATTTGGACATTCTCTTACTGAGATGCCCTTGGTGATTCTGTTTCACCTACAGTTGTAAGGGAAGGATGAAACCCTCACTCAAGGAAGAGATATTGAAGGAGATGATTTTTGCAGCCAGCTCCGTACTTTTCCATTGGAAATGTTAAGGAGAAGTCTTCATTTTTGTCCCCCTTCATTAGAGATTGTGTAAAATTTCTGATATAAGGAATGTACATTAGATACAGTCTTCTCTTTTGACTAATGGACTGCTCTATTGGAACATGCTAGGTTCCATAGAGAATTGGTTCTATTCTATCCTACTTAATGAAATATTCTTAATGTGCTCTTGATGTATATACTTTTTGGTCAAAAGTAATTTGCTTTCTGGGTTTTTGATGGCCACTCTGTGAATCAACCATGTATTTGTGGTGTGGAGATCTGTAACCTTTGAATACTAAGTTTGAAGACTTTCATAATTCATTATTTAAAACATTTTAGCCCTGAACTCTTACTTGCTCTTTGTCTACAAACAAGTTGATTGGTTAATCATGTCTTTGTTTATTTTTATTGTTGTTGCTGTCCACATTGCACAGAAAACAGGAAAGAGGAAAGGCTGTTTGTAAGAGGTAATTACAATGGCAAAGTTGTACTTTCTCTAATGGTTCTCATTCTCTAATGTGTGATTACATCAAGAGCTGCACTCTAAGAAGTGTGTTTTTGTTTTGCTAGGAAAATGACAGAGGAGAAAGATAAATCCAGTTCCATAAAGTGATGTCAAGCACAACTTAAGACAAATAAAAATATCAATATTTTATTCAAATCCTATTTCTGCACTCCTGGAGGATTTTGATTTCCAGCAAGGAAAATACAGAGACTACTTTGGAGACACTTGGAGGTCTAATCTTTTAGGAGGACATGATGGGTCCAGTGGATTCTTAGAAGCCTGAGTTAATTCTGGCATGGCTAGCCATCCCTGGGTAGAATCAGAACTCACACAGGTTTTCTGAAGATCAAATAAAAAACCCAGGAACTAGGTGAATCTTTAAGATTTTCTCTGGGTCATTCTTTAAACAAACTTTTGTTGATGCTTATGATGTGTCACTTAAATGTGAACCCATTGCTTTTTTAAACCTTCTAACTCATTTGACTTTTTTTGTTCATTTAAGTGAGGACAAATCTCCTTACACATTGCTAAAGGCCCTATGCATATTTGCTTGTAGCCAAAGTTCCATCGCTTCCAGGAACTCTAGTTGTCAACCGGTGATCTTCCCTTTGTCTTTTCTTATAGTTCTGCCTGTGGCGCCTGTCACTAGCAGTCAAATAAGGACAATTTTACCATTCTTTCCTGCTGTTTTAACTTTTTTTTTTTTTTTTTAGTGCCGGTACATGAATTTGTTATTCTTTATAATTCCCTTTGAAGTTAGAAATCCAAGGGGAATCTAAAACCGACCAGATGTTTCTGCTGCTGGAGCGGGAAGGGAGTAAGGATTAAGTTTAACAAAAACTTGGTCTTGAGGGACAAAAAAAATCATTTCAGATGGAAATCATCTTGAAATCCACTCATTTGCTACATATCTGTTAGTTAATATACATTTACTAGCCTGTTACAGACAATAACACCTATCGATTTCTTCTAGGAAATATTCATAAGTTTTGTGAACAAATAGACTCACATGGTGGTTTGCTCAGGTCTATTTCCTTTTGGCAGCTTTAGTTCTATTGCTCTACATTACTCTTGTGTGCTCTATAATGACAGTTTTTTGTTATTGTTATTGTCGTTGTTGTTATTTTCATTGCTGTTGTTGCTGTTGTTGAAGAGTCACTATTGTGTCACATCAGTCTGGGAGGCCCATTGCAGACTGTCGCAAGAGGATGAGGTCAATGCAGGCTGTGGTTAGGGAAAGAAAGAAAGGAAATTTGCCCAAATTTTTATGTTTTATGGAGTACTTTAGCCTGTTTTGAGATATATAGATGAAAACAAGAATAAGAGTGATGAAGACCTTTAGGGTTAAAAAAAAAGAGAGTCTTGTGATCTTTCAAGAGATCAGACAATATTGCAGACAGCATGAATAAACAGGGTGGGAGATAGAGAAAGTTAGCTATATTAAAATACAAAAGAGAAAAGGGTATCTGTGAGATAAATTGATGAGGTCTCACAAACTGAGTGTCCAAGGTTTCAGGCTCCTGTACAAGAGGGAAGAATGATTAAAAATAAAATTGGAAAGAGGTGAGTCCAAGATGGTGGTGTAGGAAGACTCAGAACTGACTTCCTGTTGCAGACACACCTAATCTATACCTACATATAAATGAATTCCTCCTGAAGAACAACTGAGGGCTGATAGAACAGTCTGTACAACAAACAAGAGAAAGGTAGGAGACTCCCTATGGCAGCCTTCACTAGGAAAAGATATCACTGAGGGAACCCTGCAAAGACTCGCCTGCCCTAGGGTACAGTGTTAAAACAGCAATTTAAAGGGCACCTAGCAGATGATTACTAGACTTATCATGGTAATCATTGTGTAAGGTATATAAATGTGTAGTCACTATGTTTTACACCTGAAACATAATACTGTATCTCAACTATAATTCAAAAAATAAATTAAAAGATAAAAATAAATAAAAATAAAGGGGACTTCGACTATACATGAGGAAGACCCATTTACAAACCCCAAAGCATCTGCCAGACAGGTGAGGTTGCATAGCTCTCCGGATCTACAGAAATACTCTAGGATCGGAGGTGCTAGGGAGCACTATTGTTTACATTCACCCTCCACCTATATAATGCAGGTGGAAGTTTGGCCCAAGCCCTCTATCCAGCCTGCAAGGCAACCTGAGTGTGCTCTGGGCTACCTAGGCCAGCACTTACCCTAATCATGGCCAGTTGGCCTGCCACAGAGATCTCAGAGCCACATGCCCTGGGACACCTCAGCTCGTGTCTGCCCTACATCCTGCCAGCTGGCCTGCCAAGATGCCCCTAGAGCCACACACCCTGGGCCACCACACCCAGCCCCCACCCAAGACCCAGTCAGATGGCACACCAGGGCACCCTTCTCACCGCACAGACCTGTTTCAGCTCCAGCAACCTGCCAAAACCACCCAATATATGCAGTCTACCCAGAGGTTACTCCTACACAAGGCTACTCCTTTAAGTTCAGGAAAGGAAGCTGTTTCATAGAAACCAACACAAAAAGGCAAACAAAATGAAGAGATAAAGGAAATATGTTCCAAATGAAAGAGCAACACCTCCCTCCCCACCAAAAAAAGAAATTTAATGAAATGGAGATAAGTAATTTCCCTGATAAAGAATTCAAAGTAATTGTCATAAGGATACTCATCAAAGGATGCTCATCTTGGAAGAAGAATAGAGGATGACAGTGTGAAAACTTGAACAGACTGTTTAAAAAGAACCAACCAGAGCTGAAGAATACAATAACTAAAATGAGAAATACACTAGAGGGAATCAACACCAGCTTAGTTAATATAGTAGAATAGATTAGTGACCTGGAAGATAGAATAGTGTCAGTCACCCAATCAGAACAACAACAACAACAAAAAAAAGAATTTAAAAATAGAAGGATTGTTTAAGGAACCTTTATGACAAGGTCAAACAGACTAATATTTGTATTATAGGCTTCCCAGAAAAAGAAGGGAGAGAAAGAGACAGAAAACTTATTTGAAGAAATAATGGCTGAAAACTTTCCTATCCTGGGGAAGGAAACAGACATTTAGGTCAGGAAGCACAGAGAGTCCCACACAAGTTGAATCCAAAGAGATCCACACCAAGACATATTATAATTAAAATAGAAAAAGTTAAAAACCAAGAGAGAATCTTGCAGTCAATAAGAGGAAAACAACTAGTCACATACAAGAGAAATTCCATAAGGCCATAAGTTGATTTCTCAGCAAAACTTTTCAGGCCAGATATATTTAAAGTACTGAATAGAAAGAATCTACAACCTATCATTCTCTTACCTGGTAAGGATATCATTTAGAATTCAAGGAAAGATAAAGAGTTATCTAGGCAAGCAAAAACTGAAGGAGTTTATCACCACTAAATAGGCTTTACAAGAATTGTTAAAGGGTCTTAAGCAGAAAAGAAAAGGCCATAACCAGAAATAAGAAAACATATGAAAGAAAAAAAAACAAATCTCACTAATAAAGGCAAATATATAATAAAGGCAATGGATCAGCTACTTAAAAAGCTAGTGTGAAGCTTTATCTGTAAAAGACAAAAGTAACAAAATCAACTATACTACAATAAGTTGTTAGAAAACAAAACAAGATCTAAAATATGACATCAAAACGTGAAATGTGGAAAAGGGAGTAAAAATGTAGTGCAGTAAAACCTTGAATTGCGAGTAACTCGGTTTGCAAGTGTTCCACAAGATGAGCAAACATTTCTAATACATTTTAATGTGGTAAATGAGTGATGTCTTGCAATGTGAGTAGTTTGTTTCCAGAACGAATTATGCTCGCAAACCAAGGTATTACTGTATTTTAGAATGGTTTGAACTTATCTAACAGCTTAAATGAGACTGATATATATATGTAGATATACATGACCCTTATGGTAACCACAAATCAAAATCCTACAAAAGATATACAAAAAGTAAAGAAACAGGTGCCCAAACTTAACACTAAAGAAAAACAGCAAACCACAAGAGATATATATGGCAAACCCACAGCTAACATCATAGTTAATGATGAAAAGCTAAAAGTTTTTCCTCCAAGATCAGGAACAAGATAAGGGTGCCCATTCTCACCACTTTTATTAACACAGTTTTGGAAGTCATTGTTACAGCAGTTAGAAAAGAAAAAGAAGTAAAAGGCATCCAGATTGGAAAGGAGGAAGTAAAATTGTCACTATATGCAGATGACATGATATTATGTATAGAAAACCCAAAAGACCACCAAAAAATTAATAGAACTGGTAAATGAATTTAGTAAAGTTGCAGAATAAAAAATTAATATACACAATCTGTTGTGTTTCTATATAGTAATAACAAACTATCACAAGGAGAAATTAAGAAAATAATTCAATTTACAGTACACTAAAAAAAAACAAAACCCTAGGAATACATTTAAGCAAGGAGCTAAAAGACCTGTACTTTGAAAATAATAAGACATTGATGAAAGAAATTGAAGATGACACAAATGAATAGAAGGATATACCATGCTAGTGAATTAGAAAGGTTAATATTGTTAAAATGTCCGTAATACCCAAAGCAATCTATAGATTCAATGCAATCCCTATCAAAATACCAATGGCATTTTTCACAGAACTAGAACAAATAATCCTAAAATTTATATGGAACCACAGAAGACCCTGAATAGCCAAAACAATCTTGAGAAAGAACAAAGTTGGAAGTATCGCATTCCCTGGTTTCTATACTACAAAGCTATAATAATCAAAACAGTATGGCACTAGTACAAACCAGACACACAGATCAATAAAATAGAATAGAGAGCACAGAAATAAACCCACACTTATATGGTCTATTAATCTACTATAAAGGTGGCAAGAATATACAATGGGGAGATGACATTCTCTACAATTAATGGTGTTGGAAAAACTGGTCTGATACATGCAAAAAAAAAAAAGAAACTGGATCACTTTCCTACACCATATACAAAAATAAATTCAAAATATCAATATATTAGAGACTTAAATATAAGAACTGAAACCATCAAACTCTTAGAAGAAAACATAGGCAGTAAACTCTTTAACATAAGCCTTAGCAATAATTTTTTTGGATATATCTCCCTGGGCAAGGACCACAAGAAAAAATAAGCAAATGGGACTATATCAAACTAAACATTCTTTTGCACAGTGAAGAAAACCATCAATAAACAAAAAAGAGAACGTACTAAATAGGAGAAGATATTTTCAAATGATATATCTGATAAGGGTTAATATCCAAAATATATAATGAACTCATACTTCTCTACATCAAAAAAAAAAAATTGATTAAAAAATGGGCAGAAGTTCTGAATAGGCATTTTTTCCAAAGAAGACATACAAAGGTCCAACAGACACATGAAAAGATGCTCAACATCACTAATCATCAGGGAAATGCAAATCAAAACCATCATTAGACATAACCTCACACCTGTCAGAATATCAGAACAAAGAGTATCAAAAAGTCAACAAATAATAAGTATTGACAAGGATGTGGAGAAAAGTGAACCCTAGTTGCAAAAATGGTGGGATTGTAAATTGGTGCAGTTACTATGGAAAACAGTATAGAGGTTCCTCAAAAAATTAAAAATAGAACTACAATACAACCCAGAATTCTCCTTCTGAATATTTACCAAGAAAATGAAAATACTAATTCAGAAAGATATATGTACCCCGTGTTCATTGCCACATTATTACAGTAGCCAAGTTATGGAAGCTACCAAAGTGTCCATCGAAAGATGAATGTGTTATAAAAGAGATTGTGGTATATATATAATGGAATATTACTTGGCCATAACAAAGAATGAAATCTTGCCTATTGCAACAACATGAATGGAACTAGAAGGTATTATGCTAAGTGAAGTAAGTCAGACAGAGAAAGACAGATACCATATGATTTCACTTATATGTAGAATCTAAAAGACAAAATAAATGAACAAAACAGAAACAGATTCAAATACAGAGAACAAATTCAGTAGCCAGAGGGGAGATAAGTGAGAGGTGGCTGAAAAAGGTGGTGGGCAATAAGAGGTCCAAACTTGCAGTTATTAAAAAAAAGTCACAGGGATGGAATGTACAGCACAGGGAATATAGCAAATAATATTGTAATAACTTTGTATGGTGACAGATGGTTACTAGGCTTATCGTGATCACATCCTAAGGTATATACTACTCGTAAATGTCAAAGCACTATGTTGTACTTCTGAAACTAATACAATATTGTATGGCAATTATACTTTAATGAAAATAACTTTAAAATAAAATAAAATTGGAAAATCTTAGAAACCAATCAGAACGTTTTGGTACTTTACAAAACTGTTGGACTGCAGAGATGGATTTTTTATTTGCTCGCTTCCTGCCCAGCATCTGTGACACCAACCCCTTACATACATTGCTTTCTGGATTTCCCAGGTTTCCCTAGGTTTCTGGGAGGACAAAGGAATCTGTGAATAACTACTCTACACCCCTTACTTGCTCAGTAGATTGAATGTTTGGGAATATTTCCCACACTTCCCAAAAAATGAATACTCACAACTCATAGTTTCTATTGCCTTAGCTATCTTATTTTTAAATAGAAAGTCTGAGTCCTCAGTAATCATATTAAGCTTCTTAAGCAGTACATATCAATTGCACATACCATTTTAAGCATTTTTTTTTCAGCCTTTCGAAAAAGAGAGTAGGAGAAGAGACAGAGAGAAATCATTTAGCAGCTGATTCACTTATTTTAAGCAGCTTTCTCCATTTTAAAATATAAAAAATTCAGGTCCTGGAACATTGGGTGATTTGAATGTTCTGTAAGGATTTGGAAAAAAAAGATTTTTAAAAAATCAGATGTTCTACATTTAGGGACCCAAATTTTCAATGTAGTCCTTTAAAAAAATATAGGTTGAAATAAGAGTTTCAGCCTAAACAGTTTATCTTTTTCCTTTTCATTTATTTAACATTATTATTGTTGTTATTATTTATTTATTTATTTTGTCAAAGCAGATAGTATGAAAAGCATTTATGTTGGTCTCTCTGCTGACAGAGCTTAACCTAATAATGCAAGACTTGGAACTTGGTGTTTCAATAAAGGAAACACTCTTTGAGGTATTTTCCATTCAAACCAGCATCAAAAGTTTTTAATTAACACTTTTAGAAATAATGGGCTAAATGCAGGACAGGGTTCCTACATATCCCACTACTGGGAACAAGACATCGAGAGGGCCCCATTGTGCATGTTTGTATTTTATAATGTATTTTTATTTACTTACTGAAGCAGAGTCCCAGCTGCACATTGTGTGGCACAGCCACACCAGTGAAACCTGCCCAGGGCGGCTTCAAGCCAGCAGCTTCATTTTGCTCACTGATTATTGTCCTGAGCTCTTTGTGATTGTAATTGGTTTGGAAGTTTGAAATTCACAGGTCCTTGTCAGCCCATGAAAGCTTTGAACTCATGAGGCCTGATGCAGGCTATCAAGCCTGCTGAAGCCTAATGTCTTGGTAGGGTAAGAGCCTCAGAGCAGTAAGACCTCTCCTGGCTAGGCTTTGACCCATTCACCATCCACTCTCCAGAATTCCCAGTCTTGCAAGAAGGCTTTGTGTGAGGCCCTTTCTTTTCCATCACTGAAGCCTTATTTGGGATGAACAGATTGTGGCCTGACTAATGGGGGTGAGGAAAATGAGAGCAACTGGAGTAGAGATCAAGGAAATAGTGAAGAAGGAAAGGGGAAGAAAGAGCATTAAAAAAAAGGAAGTGGGATGTAAGATGAAAATATTAGGAAATATTTTCCTGATATTAGGAAATATCAGCATTTGTTTTCTGTGTACTTGGACTTGATGTCTCAGGATGGAACTCATTGACAGAGGTTAAATGGTCCCTGGGACTCTTCCTTCCTTCCTTCCTTCCTTCCTTCCTTCCTTCCTTCCTTCCTTCCTTCCTTCCTTCCTTCCTTCCTTCCTTCCTTGTTTTTCAGAATTTTTTTAAAGAACTTGCCTACTCACCGTGAAAGAAAAGCCATATATGTTCGATGTTCATATAAGGCATCATAATCTGCCCACCACCACTTCCACCATTTTCTAAGGATTAGGAATACAGTTATTTTCTTTATACATTATAATAAAACAATGAGGAGTTTATTAACTATTTTCCTGTAACCATAAAAGTATCTATTGTTTAACCTTATGTTCTGGCCCCCAAACCAAAATTTTCTAGAAAACTCCTACGGTACTTGGTGAATTTCAAAATAAATTCACCTTCATCTGTAGAGCAACACAGGAACTGCTTGGGCAGGACGAGCTAAAGTAGATATTGTCAGCATTGATGAAATGTTAACAGAAGCTAAAGGTCTTAATAACTTTCTATAAATCTCATTCGTGTTGAAAGCTTTCAAGCTGAATACATTTAGGTGCCATCCTTAAGTTATTCCCGTTTCTCCTCTACTTTAGTACAAAAAAAAGAAAAAAGAAAGAAAGAAAGAAAGAGAGAAAGAGAGAAAGAGAGAGAGAGAGAGAGAGAGAGAGAGAGAGAGAGAGAGAGAGAGAGAGAGAGAGAGAGAGAGAGAGAAAGAAAGAAAGAAAGAAAGAAAGAAAGAAAGAAAGAAAGAAAAAGAAAGAAAGAAAGAAAAAGAAAAGAAAAGAGAAACAAACTATAACACAGATATTATTGCCATGAAATCAGAATGTGAGGACATTTCTCAATAGGCCCAGTCATGCCAAAATAGTGCAAAAATTAATCACCAATTTTGGAAAAGCTCCCTAAAGCTCTGCAAAGGTTTCCTGAAATACAGGGAGATCAATACATATCAACATTAGAGGATAATTGATGAACGAGTGTCGTGATTTTCGTAAGAACTGCTAATAGCCTTTCTTGACATCATAGCTACAGAGTCAGGTAAGCGGATTAGAAAATCACCATTTTTCTGTTTCTTAGCTGGACAGTGTCAGGATTTACTGGCCCAAAGTTTGACTTCTTGCAGGCATCAGCCACCTTTTGTGGAATATAATGTAGTAAAAAAGCTGTCAGCCCAGCCTTTCCCCAGACTACCTGTAGGGCTGCTAGATCCAATTGCACGGTACATTACACCCCAGCCCCCAGCGGTCTTCATAGGCTACTCCAGCAAATGCGTCTGGCTCTGTACCATAACCCCCAAACTCACCTCTGACTTCAACTACAACCAAAGCAGTTCTCTGTTAGCCCAGACTCACACCTAAAGAGTGCTTTTCTGCATTCTGCCCCCAGGACCTTTTCCAGTGTTGAGAGACCGCAATAAATCGACATTGGTTTAGAAAGGAAGGTTGGCAGCTTAATGCCCTCGGGGTAACTCTCAACTCAAGGAGGAATAGAACTGCAGAGAAAATGCCCCAGCCTCCATTGCTTTCAGATGGTTACCTCTGGAGGCATTTTGTACAGGTCTCAGAGATCCTGGTACAATTGCGCCTCTGTTGCCAAACTGGTGGCTACACTGACACGTTCTTGTTATTGCTTCATCTTCTCTGACTCACTCCCACCACTCCTTCACTCCTGCCTCTGAGGTCACCTTCCAAATTGCTACCTGCACCCAAGCAAGTCCTTGTCTCAGACTCACTTCTTTGGAGGGAACCTAAAATGAGACAGTACTCAGATTTGGGTTTTTTTTTGTTTATTTGTTTGTGTTAATAAGTCATTTCACAGCATTTTCTTCTCTACTGTCCACTACCCCAATGAATTATTACCCATTCATACCTGGTTCCCAAAGCGAGATAGAAGCCTGGTTGCTCACATTAAAAGATCGTAACATAGGGAAAGATACACATTGTTTTATTCATCTGTGATTTCCTGTGTCTACCACTGCTCTGGCACATAGTAGGTGCTCAATTAATGTTTGTTGTATGAATGAATAAATGCATAATTTATACCAATGACTTTTATTACCACTAATAAATACTGATGTGTTTCAATCATGAAATGTGTTACAACAAATTTGTTACGAATAATAAATTATGAAGTACGTGTATATGATTTACATTTTAAAAAATTAAATTAAAACAAACACAAGGTAGTTCTTATAATAAAGTTACACTCATACACTTGTGTTTTCTCATATGCTTTATAGTGGGAGATAATGGGTACTAATCTGTACTTGAAGTATCTGGTCAAATTCAGCAGGTTTTCGAATGACTTCTGTTTTGAGGATGTGTAGTGCTGTGTATATGTGAAGCCGGTCTGGAATGAGACATGGTGAAGTCTTGATGGTGCCTGTTTTCTAGACAGAAATATAAGACCTACTTTACATATAATCAGCACTAGGAAAGAGTCCACATTCTGTGGGAGAAATCAACGAGCTCCAGAATACAAATAACAATGAGATGGAAAGTTCAAAACTTTTTTCCTGCATCTCAGTGTCTGAGACATGGATATTTTAAAGTTATTTCCAGGGCGTGGTGACCAAGATGATCACCCTAGCACCACAAGCCTCTTTTTCTTAACCATTGTCCCAGTCTGGACTGAAGGAGTAAAAGATGAAGAAAACTACAGGAAAAGGCACCTTAATTTTCCAAGTAGTTTATTTTTGCCTCAACTGAGTACAAAAGAATCTGATGTTGCATGTTAGCTACGTAGTATATTCCTCTAAGAGGCAAGAAAAAAAAAACATTTTTTTTTCCCCTACTTTTAGAAAAAATTTTCAATTTATATTCTAGGAAAATAAACGATTGATAATTACTGAATTTGTCCAAAACTATCATGTTTCAGGAAGAACTGGTGATTTCTACTTTACTTCCATAGCGTTCATTGTGACACTTAGAGAACTGTGAAACTATAATAGAAGCATTTAGAAACATTCTCTTTAACCAAAATCAACTGTCTGTTCTGCTGTTTGCTAAAGTGGACTTATTTGGAACTTGTAATGTACCTTCCAGCATAATTTTTTATTCATCTTTTCGGCAGTGATTATTGATCAGCTTCCTAGGAACCCCTTGCCACACTAGTGTTTTACAGAAAATATCAGCTGAACTGTGAAAGATCCAAAATGAGTCAGAGACAGTGATTATAATAGCTGATTCTTTTTGTGTTCTGAAGAGGTTGCGGTCGTGTCCACTGTTTAGTTTGCCAAACTATGTGGGATGGTTGTTGATCCCCTCGGAGAGGCATGGTGGCAGCTACAGTCATATCTGGCCGAGCACAGACTCGTCTAATACTCCAAATCCTTCCTAGTTTGTCCCAGCAAAGCAGGATAAATAATATCCTTTTGTATGTGTGCCATGACATGAACTGAATGTTTGTGGCCCCCCCAAATTCACATGTAGAAACCTTAATCCCAATGTGATGGTATTAGCAGGTGGAGCCTTGGGAGGTGATTAGGTTTAGATGAGGTCATGAGGGTGGGGTCCCCTTGATGAGATTAGCGCCCTTACAGAAAGAGGAAGGAAGGCCAGAGCTTCATTTCTGTCGGCCATGTGAGGACCCTGTAAGAAGGTGGCCATCTGCAGGCCAGGAGGCTCTCACAGAATTTACCTATGCTAGTCCCCTGACCTCGACTTCTCCGCCTCCAGAACTGTGAGACGTAAATTTGTGTTATTTAAGCTACCCAGTTTTATGGTGTATTTTTATGGTAGGCTTGAGCCAACTAAGACAGCTAATCAAATGGATTTCAGTGAAGAATCAATGAAGCATTAAAAAGAGAAAATAGATAACCATAAACTTGCTGTTAGAAAGCTACACTACAGAATGGGAGATTATCCGTAAGATTTTTCCATATGACAGTGCTGCCAGGTCACAGGTTTATCGGTATATATATGTTCCTACAGGATGCACATACAGGGATGCTAACCAGCACTGTTTGAGGAGGACTCTCGTAGTGGTCATTAACAGGCCTGTGTCTTATGTGATTGGGAACATAGTCACTATTGGCATGAGGGCTGTCATTTGATTTGTTTGCAGGTCCTGTTTCCTTTGACTTTTCTTCCTCTTATTTGAATTGTTTTAGTATCAGATAAATTTAATCAAAATTTTCTGTATTCTTATTTGCTTTGTTGCAAACTGATTTCCCTGTTTGTGGCAGTTTCTTGCAGCAACCAGCTAGTCACATCACTGGAGGCCATGGTTCCCATCACTTTAATTTGCCTCAATTCAGCCCACTTGTGTCTACATGGCTACCATTACCCATCCTCTACGCCTTTGCTACTAAGAGTGTGGCAGTAGTAGTAGTATCAGGATCACCTGGAAACTTGTTGGAAAGACAGACTCTGAGTCCCCGCCTCTGACCTGCTGAATGAGAAAATGAATTTTAATAACATCCCAAATGATTTGTCTGTTCAGTAAAATGTGAGAAGCACATACAAGTCTGACTAAAAAGCATTGTAGCAGCTTCTCTGTTTATGAACTTTCAACTGACAACCTTTTAAAAATATATATGAAAAACATTTCTGAATATATGTAAATACCAGCAGAAGTATAGAAAATGTGCCACCAGGTAGCATTACAGCATTCATAGCTGTTGGTGTATTAGTTATTGCTGTGATAATGCTGCATAACAAACAACCTCCAAATTTTGTTTTTTTTTAGAATGAGAAAAAGTCTAATATACATTTTTAAATGCTGAAATAACACAAACATCACAAAATCAGGACAAAATAATATAATTATTCAACAGCCCAATATATCTTTTTTTTTAATTCTTTTATTGTGAAATACACATTTTTTTCTTTAAATTAGTTTCAGGTGTACAACACAGTGCAATAGTTATACTTTTTACCCCTCAAAGTGACAACCCCCTCCTGCAATTTGCCACCCCACTCCTCCCCCCATATCATACATATCTGTTACAATTCCTTTGACTCCCTTCCACAGTATACTCTACATCCCGTGACTATCTATATATTCAATTACAATTGGCATACAATATTATACAACATCAGTTTCAGGTATACAGTGCAGTCCATCCATGAAGTGGTCTCCCTAACAAGAAATGTGACCATCTGACACCCCACAAAATGTTTACAATATTATTATATTCCCTGAACTGTGTTTCATATCCCTATGGCAATATTGTAGTTACTATTTATGCTGTGTAATCCCTTCCCCTTCTCCCTCATCCCCACCCCCCTCCCAACTAGCAACCCTCAGTTTTTCCTCTATATCTCTGAGACTGTTTCTGTTTACTCTGCTCGTTCATTCAGTTTTTCAGATTCCACATATAAGTGAGATCATATGATATTTGTATTTCTCTGACTGACTTATTTCACTTAACATAATAATCTCTAGGTCCATCCATATTGTTGCAAATGGTACAATTTCATTCTTCTTTATAGCGGAATAATACTCCATTGTGTAAATGTACCACAGTTTCTTAATCCAGTCATCTACTGATGGGCATTTTGATTGTTTCCAAGTCTTGGCTATTGTATATAGCGCTGCAATAAGCATAGGGGTGCATATATTTTTTAGAATTAGTGTCTTGGATTCTTCTGGATAGATACCCAAGAGTAGAATTGCTGGGTCATACGGCAGTTCCATTTCCAGTTTTTTGAGATACCTCCATACTGACTTCCATAAAGGCTGCACCAATTTGCAGTCCCACCAACAGTGCAGCAGGGTTCCCTTTTCCCCACAGCCCTGCCAGCACTTGTTGTTTGTTGATTTATTGATGACAGCCATTCTGACCAATATGAGGTGTTATCTCATTGTGGTTTTTATTTGCATTTCTCTGATGATTAATGAGGTTGTACATTTTTTCATATGCCTGTTGGCCATCTGTATGTCTTCTTTAGAAAAATGCCTCTTCATGTCAAACAACCCCCAAATTTAAATGGCTCATTAACTATATTTTTTTTCTCATTTATAGGTATGTGTAGCATCTTGGTACCTTTGTTTCAGGCTGTTTTGGGGTTCATGTCTTCTCCATATGTTTCTCATTCTGGGACTCAGGATGAATGGACCAGAAACCTAGGACAAAGTTTCCTTATTGCAAATTTCAGAGGCACAAGAGGCCAAGCCAAATCACATAATTAAATTAAATCCTTGCTCATGGCATGCCTGCTAACATTCTAATTGGTCAAAGCAAGTCACTTAACCAAACTGAAAGCCAAGGGACAGAGATGTATACCCCACTTCCATACTTTACTGAGAGTTACAGTAAAGTCATAGGGTAAATGGATAAATATATGGTTCTATTATAGAGACAGTGTGAAGAATTAGGGAAAAAAATCAATCTACAACATATAGTATCCATTTGGATTCAGGCACAAGTGACTTACATAGTTGTATCAGCAATTTAAGAAGCCCCATATAGATAAAGGACTTTTTGTGTGTGGGTGCTGATAATACATTTGCAATTACAGTATCTCTAATCACCCTACAGAGGCCTTCTTCATAGATTATGTTTGAATTCCTCAATAATGATAACCACTGAATAGAAACTAGGATGTCAGAGAAAACATGCTAGGTTAGAAATGAGGAGCCTTGGGTTCTATTCAAGCTTCATCTCTCAGTGTGGAATCTCACACAATTTCTACTAATGTTCCTGCTTAGTATTATCATCTCTCAAATAGGAATGTTTCTATCCCAGCTATTCCTTATTTTTATTATTATTAAGATCATGTATTGCCATTGTAGAACATATAGAATAAGCTGTAAGAGGGCAATTAAAATCACCCACAATCATCCAGAAGTAATCTCCTTTCAAACATTGGGAATATACCTTTCTAGTTATTTTTTTTTCTGTGCCACTTTATTTTTGGTAAAACATTGTGCACACTGTTTTGTATCCTACTTTGTCCCTTAAATTTATGTTATGATTAACATTCTGTATTGTTAAATATATGTCAACACCATTTTAATACTGGCTTACTAAATTCTACACTGACTATCCCAGATGTTATAAACCCTTTAAAAAGCAGAACGTACTTCAAAAATAAAGGTATTATTATTATGATCATCATCATTACAATTACAGAATTTTAAAGATTGAAGAAAAAGAAAGTAATATTTAATAAAGGCCTACTCTCTGTCATGCCCTGTGCTTGGAACTTTATTTAATCAATTTCATTTAATATCCTTTCAGCCTAGTAAGGAGTGTAGCATGATATTTAAATCCTGTGAGCTGCAGGCAGGAATGTCTGACTACAAAGCTGCTTACAACCTTTGTTACTTTGTGAAAGTTTATCTTCTCTTTGGCTCAGTTTCCATACTGTAAAGCAATAACAATAATAAAAATAGCACTCGTCCCCAAAAAACTGTTATGAAGATTAAATGAGTGAATAAATCCAAAATGTTTAGAACAGTAGTTAGTACCCAATAAATGTTAGCTATTTTCTATCAATACCTATACTACAGTTCCACTCTTCCATAAATCCTTCCATTAAAATATAAATCTACATCAATTTTAACTTCTTGGTTTGGAAGTGGGTTCTAAGAAGAAGTAATGTAATATAAATGGAAAAGGTCTCTAAGCTTTTAAATTCTGGTTCCCCAGTCTCCTAATAATGTGGCCTCTGGGAATTCAGTTAAAATTTGCAAACTCAGTTATGTTTCTATTTAAAATCGATAAATACTACTAGCCAGTTTAGTATTTTCATGAGGATGTAACTGAGATTATTTATCTTTGGAGTCTACTACCTTGCCTACTCACTAGATGGCTTTGTAAATACTAGACTTTTCTCCCTTGTATTGCTATGAAATCAGTTTTGTTTTTTTTTAACCACTAGTATCTCTGGGAAGGTAATTCACACACTTTTGCCAGTATCACAGGCACTCACACATGAGTGTAAGATACTCAATAAATATAGGCAGTGGTGCTAAATGGTGAGCTGGCACAGTTCTTAGGTTTCTACAAGTTTATCACCAGTTTTCATCAATCTAGCATAGTAGTTACTCCTTAGATGTAACCATTATTTGTTTCATTCAATAATAATAATAATTACAATAAAATAGACTGTGCTAACTTCCTAAAGTCACTCTTATGCTCATGCACTCTAGATAAATATAAAATGCTGTTCTTGGGCATTATATTATAAATAATTCTCCATAGCTGAGCCATTTAATGACAGAATTTCAGGAGAGCTTTCTTTCATTGAACATCTCTCCTTTTGAAATTATCAACTCAATACAGCTTGCAGTCATATGTAAGAAATGATTATGCAAAGTATATAATAGTCTTCTTTAGAAGACTTTAGAAGACTACTGACTTTAGAATTGTCCACTTCAAACCCTGAAATAGATATTGTTTAAAATCATAGACAAAATGCCACCCATACCTTCAGTGTGGAGGTGAAGAAAATATTGACAAGACCTGCCAGCTGATTGGAGAGTTTGTGACAGCAATCGTTATGTTCTCCTGCTGACCTTACTACTTACCTGCTGTCTCCTTAAGATAGCAGGCTTGTTTTGAGTGAGTTCTGTGTCTCCAATTTTCAAGTCTTTTTTTAAAAAAGAATAAGAACACAGTTTTCAGGGTGATGCTGATATTTAATGATGCCAAGGCACCGACGAAGAGTGCATTTTTTAAGTTGAATATGTTCTTATTTTGTTGTTTGTTGATTTTAAAGCCAATCTAAACATGTGAAGGAAAAAAAATCAAATTTTGCCAATTTGAAAAGAACAAAAACAGCTAAAAGCTTCTTTTAAAATTTCTAAGCTAGTATGAGAATATTACAGACAAAAGATTGTACATGAAAGAATTTTTTCAAATCAAGTTGCTTTGCCTTTCTTTAGTCACTTCAAAAGTCTTTGTCAGATATGAAAAAGAAATATACTCAAAATGAAGAGTAAATATAATTAAAATGGTTCTTTGCCTTGACATATAAGCTTCTTATGGACAAAAAATCTGTATAAATTTAATACTATGAAACTTGGGCTTAAAAGAAGGAATAAGAAAGAGTGGGCAGGGAGAGAAAAGGAGAGAGGAAAAAGTTTGATTTTTATACAAGTACACAACAAATGATGCTAAGTGAAATGACATTAAATCCTTAATTGCTTTTGACGAGAAAATTTTAGGTCTGTAGTATTTTTTTGTTGTTGTTATTGCTCGTAACTGGCATGTGCCTGGCACACAATATTTTTTTTAACAGTTAACTAGATAGGCCACATTAGTTTGCTATAAGCGCAAGGTTTCTGGTAGCAGATAATAATTAATAATTCAGTTGATACATCATCAAGACCTAATATTCATTGAACATCTCCCTTTTTGAACACTTAGCTGTATGACCTCTGTGAGCCTCAGTTTCCTCCTGTATAAAGTGAAGACTTTCAAAGTCCCTAGTTCATAGGTACGTGGGGAGATAATGTCATAATGCACTCAGCAGAGTTGCTGGCACATAGTAAGTGCTTACTAAATTTTAGATATTGGTATAAATATTGTATTATTATAAATAAATATATTACCTGATATAATTGTTATGAAGATTTAATGAGTAAATACCGTTTTGATAGGGGTGCCTAGAACATCTAAGAGTTCAACAACATACATTAAAAATCTGGAAAGCCCTACACACAAAACAATGAGGATTCATATTGATAATTTCTCTGAAGAGAAATAGAATTTAAATGGGAAAAGGGTCATATGTATTAAGAGAAAACAATCCGTGGAAGTGAAGTTAACATTTATTAAGCATTGACCCTCCACTGTGCTCTAATGTGCAGCTATCCCACTTATCCTCACCACAACTACATGAAATTGGTATTATTATTCGTATTTGACACAGGAGGAAACTGAGGCATGATATCTAGGATGAAACCCTTGTGTCTGACTCCAGATCCTGAGCTTTTAACTACCATGTTATTCCAAACAGGCTCTGTGCGAACAAGCATGGTGTAAATGTTCAGAAGGGAAACGAACAGTGAGAGCTGGTCAGTTAGGGAAGAGCTTCAGGCGAGGGAAGGAGCACGGAGCTTTATAAGACCGAGTACTCATCACCTAGCAGAGTCTGGCTCCCCCTTTTTGAATCCCAGCAGCTCCTCTACTAACTGGCTGTGTAATCTTGGGCACGTTTCTAAACTCTGTGCTTATGTGCCCTCATCTATAAAATGGGAGTAATAATAATATTACCTGGTAGAGTTGTGAAGATTTAGTGAGTCAATACATGTGATCACAGGGGCACCTGGAGCATCTAAGACTCCGATAAATGTTAGTGGATGTTTATATTGTTATTGTTACTACTGCTGTTGTTATTAGATGACTACAATACTTTGGATTTTTTTTCGTAATGAGTTAGCATTTAAAAAGTAAGGAGAAGCTAATGTGTCAAAGCATAGACCATTAGAATACTTAAAGCATGGTTTTTCTACTTTCAGCCCAAGAACTATGCTTCAGCCTTACATGATAAGAAAAGCAAACACATTATGGCAGAAGATTCCACTGTATGTTTAGGTGAAAGACATTCAGTAAGATAGTATGTTTGCTAGCCTCATATGTTTTTCTTTGCTTTGTGTCTGTCCATTGATAGTCTCAGTTAGCCTTCTTAAGAAAACAGTAATATCCAATAAAAAGTTAGTGTCATTTTTTTAGTTCTCTTGGACATCTAACGATTATTTTTAAAAATATGCACACAGAGGCTTTAAAACAGAACCTTGGGAATGCTAAGCCACAGCTCACTGTCACATTTAGACCATTTCATTAAAGGAACAGTAATGTGCTTAGTGGCTACTGTGTATAAATCCAAAAAAAAAAAGTACAGTAACCTTATTCGTGAGAAGAATATGATAATATTCATCGACGGGGAAACTACAAGGAGCAATTATCCCAAGCTGTGTCTTTCAGACAATGCTGCCGGGTTTTCCACTTTTATGAGTACAGCTGGGCATGCGATGCAATGGCAAGAAATGCCAATGTGACTAGAAGACCAGGGCATTGGCTGCCATGTTAGCTATATCAAAGGGGCAATATCTGTCAGGGAAAGACAGATTTTAAAGAAGTTTGTAATAGAAATGTTTATTGGCAGCACTTGACTGGTTTTGCTCTCTGCCAGTGACCCCAGCGGAAGCAGTTTATCATATATTCTTTTTCTTCCGCCCTTTTCAGAGACCGTTTGAAGCCTGAAAGTTATGCCCAAAGACCCCTATTTTTGCTGTGTGTGTGTGTGTATGTGTGTATACTTAGGTTTATTCATGTATATGTTTAAACACACATCACATTTAGAACATTTTGCATGTTGGGTATTATGCCTCACATGATTTTTTATAAATCAAAAGGCATTTCTAATGGTTACTACTTCATGAAAAGAAAATCAGTTGTAACTCTGGCTTTTTTATTTTTGCCTGCCCATCTCCCTTCCTTCCTCCCTCCCTCCTCCTTTTCTTTTCGTTTCTTTTCTTTCCTTTTTTCTTCTCTTGCATATCTCCCTCCCTCCCCACCTTATAGACAGAATAAAGCTTAATTTACAAGATAATTTGAGTTATTCTAATTAACTTTATTTTTTCATACTCATTCACCTTAGTCGACACCTGTTTTTATTCACTCAGTATTGGATTTAAAAAAATGTAAATTTTTGAACCAGGAGTTAATAATTAAGAATAGAGCAAGGTACAGTACGCTCATTCCTCTCCTTACTCACTTTCTTTCCCTTTCAGAGTTCTGGACTACAAACTTTATTGCATGGAAGTGCAGTTCCTCTTTACATACACATCGAAGCTGCTTTGTGTGTGAACTATAAAACAACTAGAATTAAAACTTTTCTAAGGCCCCAAAGCCTGTTCTTCACAAAAGAACCTTTCTTGCCTGATTTAGAAAGTGTTTTGAACGATGCATAACTAAGCAGAGTAACTAAACAATTGCTTTTGAACATCTGAATCTTGCCCAGTAAGATTTCTATAGCCTTTTCTTTTACTTTCTGTGGTTTAAAAAGTGATTCATTTCAGTATATGAAAGTTCTGGGTCCAGCCCTTTGAGCTTTTAGTGGAAGGGTCTCCATGAATCTAATAAGTGAAATAAATAATATAAGAACTGAGGGCATTTGGGCTCATGTGAGTTTGTGCATCACAGTATTTTACTCCTATATCTCCTGTATGTTTTAGTTTCCTAAATTCAAATATATATATATATATATATATATATATATATATATATATATATACACCCTAGTTTTCTTAGGAAGATCCATAGGAGTCAAATTGATTGTAAACAACTGATTCAAATATTACCTGGAACTTCATAGAATAACATCAATACTTTTCAGATAAACACCATTACCTACCAATAGGGGTGAATTATGAATATATTCCATCTAAGCAAAAGCATAGCCAAGTGCCTTAATAATGCTTAATTTTAGATGTCGCAGTGATGAGATATTTTCCATACAAAAAATAAAAAAAGACCAAAGTATATAAAACCTCAGGATGTGTGCCTGAGTTAGAATTACAATGCAGCTGTCATTTTTGCATTTCTTGGCTTTTATGAAACATTATTACTGATCCTCTGTCATTTAAATCAGTGGAGAACATGGATTTATCTTAATTTTCGCCCTTTGTTTCCCCTTTTTGTGATAACAGTTATGAGATATGATGATGTAAAGTGTTTCTACTTATAATGGTTTCAGACTTGTCCCTTGGCAGCCTAAATCTTCTGGCTAATTCGCTGATCAGTTAAATAGTCAAGGTTATTATTATTATAATAATTATTATTTTACATTTATATAGCACTTTCCTCGAAGGGGCTCAAGGCGTTTTACACACAGTAAATTACCAAATAGGAATTAATCCTTATATCTCCCTGTGGGGTAGGGACAGTCACATAAATGAAATTCCACTGAAGTCCTGCCTGTGTCACAGCTTTCAGCTGCCCTTTCTCCAGCCCCTGTGAACCCACCCTGCCTAACTGAAGATAAAGCAAAATGCTGTTGGCATGGAGAGGAATGGCTCCAAGCAAGAGCTTTGGGAAAGCGGCCCTGTGTTTTCTCCATGGTGCTTTGAGCTACCCAGGCAAATATCAGGAAAGAGAGTAGCTAATCGTGTAATGTCTTGATTTGCGGTTCACAGATAAGTTTCACCTACATGGTTTCATTTAACCCTGACTCATGACAAGCTACGATAGGGTCCTGAAACTCGAATGTGTACAAAAATCATTTGGGAAGTGAGTTTCAAAGGCAGATTCCAAGGATTTCTAGCTCACAGAGAGTCTAACGCGAATGGCCCTGAAATCTGGGTTTCCACCCCAGGTGATAGATTTTAAGGCCAGTGATATTTATCCATGCTTTGAGAAGCTTGATTTGATTTGGGAAGAATTGTTGGTCCCCATTCTGCATATCAGAAAGTGATGGCTCAGGAAAGCAACATGTCACAGTATTTGGCAGAGCTGGTACTATAATAGAAACCAAGTTTTCAAATTCCAAAACCTGTATATAGTCTTTTCATTACACAATGACGCTTCATGGAAAGGGAAGGCAGAGACTCAAATTAAAAAGGATATAAGTGGAAAGGAAAGGCGAGAATAGCTCCATGTGAATGTAAAACACTTTGCCCTTATGCACTGGCACCTCCTGGCTACTTTGGAACCTTGAGTTGACTTGTGATGCCCGGGCAGGGATGCCCATCCTCTGTGGGGTAGGGCTTGGACCTAAGGATGTCACCTCTATGAGCTCAGAGCAACCTTGTTCCCTCCAGCCAATGAGTCAGTCAGCTAACTCTAATCCAGTGGGTGCCTAATAGACTTGCAATGTTTAATTTTTCACCCTGCCCACAAAGTGAGTCCTCTCCTTAATGGGTGCTGCCACCAAAATAAAAAGTGGGTTTTGCCAGGGAACCAAGAAAAACTCTTTTTAACAAGCTTCCTGTTTACGTGAGCAGGCCCTTTATGGGGTGGGATGGGTTTTACATTTTTTTATTTGAAGCATTCTTACTCCACTTCCAAGAGGGAGAGAAAAAAATATAACAGGAAATGATTATGAACAATTTAACTATTATTTTTCAATTTAGTATTCCATTTGGGGTAATTTCATTCATTTTTTTTTATTCCTGAATTAATTTTTTTTCAGTTTTCTTCAAAAACTGAGACAAGGCATTATAAGAAAAACTGCAGACAGACATAGTGAACCGAAAGCTTTCATTTTGTTCTGAAGTTCTTACTCCAAAGTGTCAGAACTCCATGGTGGGGTTTAGAGGTGCTTGTGGGATTTATTAGGGGTTTTAAGAAACCAGAAAAACAACAGACAGGTGGTGTTACTCATGGTAAAAATTCCCACACTCTACGTAAACTCGCCATTCTTTTCAGTAGCTACTACTGTAAATTGAGAGAATTTCCATGTCCTGCCTTTTCTCAAATGCATGTATCTTTTAGCTATGAATGATAATTATTATTGTTTCAGTAAAAAACAAAATGCCTCTCTCCCTCTCTCTCATGTACATTTTTATTCTTAGAAATTATCTTCTGCCTCTGAATTTTTTTATCTTTAAAAAACGAAAAACACTGCGATTATTCCCAGTCATTGAACAGACGCGTTTTAATTAAAAGGGTCTTGTGACCTTGTAACAGTGGGGTGAGACAGCGTTTGTTCTTTGGCAGGATGGAGGGCAACAACGATAAGAAGGATACATTGGGATATAATTTATATGCTCTCCCTGTGAAAGTACATCGTGTAACCTTCTCAGAATTGGCCTCTCAGGACTATCAGGTTTGACCCCATCAAGATGACCTTATACCCCAGGTGGATCAAGATTTTGCCAGAAGCGTAAACTATTTGGGGGATCGATCCTCTTTAAGGAAAAAAGAAAGAAACACAGTTCTGATCACAGATTAACTACAGGGCCTCAGAAGGGGCCATGCAAGTGAGGAGCCCTGAGGGTTAAGCTCCATTACATTCACAATAAATCCACCTCTGCATATCCTCATTTTGAGCCTTACAGAGAGGCACCCTTAATCAATTTTACTGTTTCATATAATAACAAGATTATTTGAGGATAATGCTCTCCTTTAAATGCTTAGTCTTTAGGTTAAAAGTAATAAAATATTATAAAAATAACTCAACAAACAGCCCGACTAACGTTCCCCGTAGTATTCATCTCCTTTTACTCAGGCTAACCCTCATTTAATGCAGATCATCAAATGCCGTTATAGCAGACCTCTCCGCGTGTAGCCCCGTATTTCAAGCAAACTACAGGGCAGCAAAAAATGTCAACAGTCCCTTGAAGTTCTTTATAATGGGATTATAGCTGTGTTACGAAGCTACTATCAGAAACTAGAGTAAATTGCATTGACCCACTGTCTCTCATCTCCGAGTTGGAAAAGATGTAGGAGACACAGCTTCCTCACAGCATTTTGCTTCTACCACTGCCCGTTTTTACACTTCATTAGACTGCCTCTCCTTGTGCTTCAGTTAAGTGGATTCATCTTGTTTCTTTTCTCTAGAACAAGATTGTAAGCATCTTGAAAACAGAAATCGGGCTTTTTTTCTGAATCTTTTATAGTGCCAGAACATTACTGGTTCCTTCCTGTTTATTTCCTTATTTAAATCTCTCCCTTTGCCTTGCTCTAAAAGTAATTTTTAGTGGTAGTCTCTGGGTAGGAGGTACTTAACAGTTTTGAATTGAGCTGCTATGAAAATCTAAAACCATCTCTACCCTCCCTTCTACTGTCCTTGTGACTTAGGACTTCCCCTTAAGAGAGAAAGAGCACATAGTTGGAGCTAAATCTAGAAATGAAAATGGAAAAAAGAGGAGAAACACACTGACAGCTCAGAAATTAGTGAGTTTCCATTCTCTGTGTGGCTAAGCCAGATATTTCACCTTTTGTGTCCTTCTCATCCGTAAGAAATGCCTGCCTAGGAAGCAACTTTTTGGGGTTCAAAGAGGGAAGCAATAAAAGCCAATTTTTCTGAGGTCCTCAATGCATTTTAGCTCCTGGAACTCTAACCAAAATAAAATTCAAAAGCATGATGTTGATTGCAGCGGTGAGTAAATCCATGCAACACGACACACTGGTCATGTGCAAATACTCACCTGAATGTCAATTTCAGGCATCCTCTTTTATCAGGAAAGTTGCATTGCCTTGGACAGGGAACTCCTTAAAAATTAAATGTCACACGTTTGAATTTTAGCCATATCAACAATAATTTTCACATATTTTATTTTATTCATTTTCAAATTTCATTTATGTTGCTTCTTCCTTTCACATGTAATCAACATTCTTTAACAGTGGCATAGTGCTGACTTAAATATTTGCAGAATAGTTGTGGCTTATTTAAAAAATAAATTTCACACCTACCTTAGAGCTCATGGTGTGTTCTCTTAGCTGAAAATGACTCTTGTACAGAAATGGTTCCTAAACTCTTAGCTTGGGCCTGATTTGTCTTTGGAGAGAAGCAGCATGAAAAGTGGTGCTATGATCTGCACAAATGAATGCCCGCACTACATATGGAAAATACCACGTGTAGACAAAAATGATCCCAGAAAAATGACGCCTAACTTGTCATTACTCATTTAGGCTATTTTTTTTCAATGTTTTCACTGCTTTTTATAAACCTTTTCAAAATATCTCTGTGTCAGGATAATGTCACATGGTCTATAACTTATTTTTAACCCCCCTGGATTGAAAAAAAGGATATTAGTCTGGTTGACTCCATAATGTAAAATTATCTGTTTATAACACTTGGCATAATTAGCTACCAATGAACAGCTACTTGCTTTACCAGTTCTTTCCTTAGCAGTGTATACAGATGTGTCAGGTTATATATTTGAAGTGCTGTTCCTTCTATCATCTTCTTCAACTGTTAGACTATCCCGTAGCCTGAGCATCTTGAGTGTTAATGTAGCTGACGGTTTAAGTCCTGTCTCTCTGGGGGATATCAAGTCAGTTCAAGGTTTATCAATAGCTGCACTACTGACATTTTGGACAAGATAATTCCGTGCTGGGGGCAGGTAGGTCCTATCCTGTGTATTATAGGACATTTATCAGTATCCCTGGCCTCTACCCGCTAGATGCCACTAGCACCCTTCAGTTATGAGCATTAAAATTGCCTCCAGACATTGTCAGTTGTCCCTTAGGGGTGGGGTGGGGTGGAGAGCAAAACTGTTTCCCAGTTGAAAACCACTGGATTGGTAATGTACAGTACACAAAACCAGAACCACTGTTCATTTGTTTGTCGTTGTTTTTCCTGAAGTCCAGAAAAATCTGATATGAAGAAAGTCAGTAGTTCTTAGCTGTGAATTTCTTTCACAGAGCTGTTATGGATTCTATTTTAAATGTAAAATTACATAGGCAGGACTCAGAGGTTTTTTTTTTAACGACTTACGTATTAGAGAAAGGGTTCCAAGATGCAGTGTAGATGTACATTTTACCCTTTTTATTTATTTATTGGTCTCCATATGACAGTGATCTTCTGAAAGGCAGACCACGCTGGCACATTGCTATTGACTTAAGTCAACTCCCCTTTCAACATTTATTTGCTTCAAATAGTTTAATAGTTGATATTTTACCATTCGTAGCATGCAGCGAAGGAGAGATCCAGTGAAAACTAAAATCTTGGCTTTGAGGTAGAAAGACAGTAAATACACAAGCAGGGCTTAACGCCACTGATTTTAGAAGGTCAGAGGCCAGAAGTGAAATTCGGAGATCACTAGCCTAGCCAAATGAAGAAACCAAAGATTTGCTTAACTAACCCAATTTCAAACACTCAGAGAAGCAGCTTCACACCAACTATATGAAACTCATTACGTTGCATAGTAACTAGAGGAGGGAGGTGCTGTTATTATACCCTTCTCACAGATGAGGAAACTGGGTCACTGAGAAATCCAGTAGCTTGCTCTAAGTCACACAACCTATAAGAGATGAAGGCAAGTTCCAAATTAGTCAGTCCTCCACAGCTCATGGTCTCCTAATGTCCTTTAAAATATGATAGAATTTAAAGGGAAACAGATTGGCTGGATTTCAAATATCTATGAGCAAAATATTTATCCAAAAGAATAAATAAAGAAAATAGTTGACCCTTCAGATATAAAGGAGGGACGTGATTGGAAAAAAAGGGTTACATATTTAATAATCAGCTGTTATAATTGTACTATGCTATTTTTAAAATGCATAACACTTACAAAATTTTCATAGAATATCTCAGTTCTGTCCATCGGGTCTCAAATTATTTTATAATCTCCCATTTCCATTTGAGGATTGAGAGAATATAATTTTTCTCATAAGCATGGTTGGCTTATAACAGATGATTTCCACTCTCCTTCATTAACTGTCAGATAATTCTACTTTTCATTAATACTTTTTCCAGAAAATGTAAGAACTTAGATCATAAATAAGTCAGATGTCTTTTCAAAAATATGCATCTCTACGCATCTTTTTAAAAAATATACTATACCCACTAAAAAATTCCTAGATCTGGAATACTGTGGTTAAAAAGTCATCTTGATACTTATAATTTACTATGCATCAATATTAGTCAACAGGTAAATGCCCTTAGTTCTTAATTCATTTCCTGAATATCTTCACTAAAACATTGGTGTCACCTCTTTTGATTATTTGTAATCTTTAAAAAGTAATGCCAAAATTATTTTTTACCCAATTCTCTAATTTATTGGCTAGAGGTTAGGCTGCCATAAACCAATGGAGGAAGAGGAGCAGAGGGGTGAGAAGTGTGAGAAATAGAGGATTAGACCCATTTCTTTCTAAATGTGTTTAATCAGTGCAGCCTACAATTAGATCACATTTGGGTTGATAGAAGAAAAAGTTGATTCAATCCACTGCTATCTTCAAGTCTAATGACATCCATGTTT
The DNA here is from genome assembly GCA_033961575.1 of Aselliscus stoliczkanus. NCBI lineage: Eukaryota > Metazoa > Chordata > Mammalia > Chiroptera > Hipposideridae > Aselliscus > Aselliscus stoliczkanus. The sequence goes on from CM066729.1 coordinate 70,341,101, forward strand.
CTAGAAATCATGTATATGTAGACTCATTCTTTGTTTTTGTTTTTTTTTTGTTAGTCACAGATGTACAAAACAATGCAATGTTATCCTTTTCACCCCTTACAAAGTGACTCCCCCCTCCCTCCTCCACTGCTCCCCCATCCCCCGATATCATACATATCTATTACAATTCCATTGACTCCATCCCCACACTATACTCCACATCCCATAACTATATATGGGTTAAATTATAGTTAATATCTAATATTACTCAGTGGCAGCTTCAGATGTACAGTGCAGTGGTCAGGCCACTACACCATCCATGAAGTGTGTAGACTCATTCTTTTCAAAATGATTTTGCTTACCATTGTGCCATGCTTACCAAGGCCATTTTTTGTGAACCTAGCAAAGTTACTTTTTATATACATTTTGAGATGCAGGATTACAGTATAGGAGGGAAATTCTGATAGAACTTACGAAATAGAGAACTTTCATTTTATTGTTTTACACATTTCGTATGTAATCGTAGTAGTTATTATTGTTTTCTACTTACATTTTAAAATGATCTTGCCCAGCCCATATCTGATTTTAGTATTTATTTGCATCTCACTGGAAAAGGTATTGGTAATATGTCTCCTTGCAAAGCACCACCCATAGGAGTAAGGTACCACGTTCACTATAGTCTGTACCATATGTAAAGAGAAACTCATGGGTAGTTTTTAAAAAAGAAAGCCAGGAGCTTAGCGTGCATTCCAGATACTCTAAAACCCCTTTTAACATGCCTGCTTGTCCCTTGTGATTGAAGAGACCAGGGTGCCCCTCTTTTATTTAAGAGGTCTTCAGCAGTTTACCAATTTGTAGCATGTGTAAAATCACTGAATAGAATTACTTTTGAATTTGGAGTTTCTTGATAACTGAACCATGGTTGGCTAATAAGAAAAAGGTTTGAAACATATCCCCGCTTGCCAGAAGATTTTATAAGCAAAGAAAGATTATACTTTCTATCTGCATACAAAGAGAGGTAGCTAACTAATCTTGGTTACCAAGTAAATTACCTGTATTCAGAGGAAATAGGCAACTTGTAGAAAGAAAGTCTTAACAGGTACTTTAGAATGATGTCATGATGTGATTTAGTAACTGATGTTGGTGAGCAGTTTGCTGTTGGAGTTTATAAGAGAAGAACCATTGTTTACTTTGTAATATTTCTACTGACGCGAAGGAAATCAAATTATTTCTTGATTGTGGAAAGGACATTAGATGTCTTCAACTGGGCAGCGTCCGAGACTGATGGAGCCTCACTCTAGAGGTCTCTGTGACTACTGCTGAGACCTCCACAGCCTTTTGGCTCCTCCCAGGAAGACAGTCATAAGATGAAAAGAAGGAAATCAATCAAGAAATATAGGTGGGACAGGAGCTGGGATTAGGGATCTGATGTACAAACATAATCGATAACCCCCAGTAAAAATCAGACAATGCAAGGAACGAAGGGAGCATGGGTCCACTGAGGATAGTGATAACATCTAAAGGATTTAGTTTGGTCTTACCAGACTGGTACAGCTGGAGGAAACACTCAATAAAAGCTTGTTGAATGGATGAATAAATGTAAACACCCAAAGTTACAAGATAACTAATTCATGAGCTCAGAAAGTAGGGAAAATTAGACTTATTAGGAAGCTGCTATGGTAGCCAGTTACTAAGAGATGTCATATGACGTCTGCTAAATAACATTTGCTAATGACCGTGTTTGTTTGCATTTTTCTCATAGTCGATGAATTGTTATGATATCACAAAATAACTTGTTCTCTACTAGCTTACATTATATTAATCTAGTTTGGAGTCTTTAAGGACTGCCCTGTGTGGGACTCTAGGGGTGTTAACTTGTAGGACATGGTACTCTTAAGTGCAGAGGGTTTAACATAAGAACAGTCTAATGTTATTTTCATCAATTCTCTTAACAATGGCTAACATTCTCAGGGCCTTTTTACCTGAAAGAGCCCAGAGGTTCTCCAGTCCCTGGTTAAAGCTGTCCTCATACATTTGAATATGTTGGGTCATCCATGTTCACAGCTTTCTGCACATTAGGACAAATACTGTGCCCCATCAGCTTAGCATTTCCCTGCTCAGGAAACTTTTTTCATCTGCATACTTGGATAATTGACTGTACACTCCTTATTTTAGATTATTCATTCATTCGCTCATTCAGCAAAAATTAATTGAGCTTCCACTATATGTTAGGCATTGTGCAAAATGCTGGGATGAGCAAGTCATTTATAAATATGTTTAGCAAGGTTAGTCCTATCACCAATTCCTAAGGCATCTATACTCATCTCTGTGTTCGCCACTGTCCACTTACCCTTAACTTGCTCTAAGCCTAGTTTCTTTCCTTGTAGCATTACACAAAAACCATGGCCATGCCCGTGTGCTCACTTTCATCCTTCTGCAATGTGTGTAAAGCAGTGTTAGTGGCTCACAGGTGCAAATGTAACACTAGGCTAGTCTAGTACTGTGTGTGTGTGTGTGTGTGTGTGTGTGTGTGTGTGTGTGTGTGGAGGGTGAGTAATAGATCTATGAGAGCTGTTTCCAATTCAAGTAGTGCTTCAAGAATTACACACAAAGAGCCGGCAGAGTGGTTCAGTTGGTTAAGAGTTGGTTTACAGCGTGTGCTCTGAGCAACAGGGCCACCGGTTCGATTCCCACATGGGCCATGAGTTGTGCTGCGCCTGAGCTGTGCTGTCGCTGAGCTGCCAACAGGTGGCAGGATGGTTCAGCTGGTATAACAAGATTGCCTGTTCAATGGTAAACTATGCCGCCTGCAACTAAGACTGAACTCGGCACCTTGAGCTGACCTGCTGTCCGGATGGCTCAGTGGATAGGGTGTGCGCTCTTAACAACAAGGCTGCCAGGTTCAACTCCTGCATGGAATGGACAGCACTACTTTTATTTCTAAACTTCGGTGTTGTTTAATTCCCTTCTTCTGGGGGTTGGTATATTTACAGACTCTTCATGCCTTGGTTTTCAGCATTAATCCTAATATTCTTTCTGAAGTATAGTTAAGATTTCTTTGTACTCCAGTTCCCTACAGTGCTTGCGGGGGAGTCACCATAAGTTATGATTTTGCTTTATGCCTTGGCAGTGCAGCCACGCACTATGGTGGTTCAAAATCCCAGGTTTTGCAAGGAATTGTAGGAGATCATATGCAACCTCGGGGAACTACTAAAATGCCCAGATTAATAGTCTAGATACAAGTTCATGAGTGTCACGACCATTTACTTTAGAGTTAGAAGAAACCCTAAAATCACTAAATCACTATTTAATATCAGGGTAAGCCACTTGGTTTTACTGGAGGCAAATGGCCTCCACTGAAGAAACAAAATCCTAATTCTAAGATAAAGTTGCTATTGAATAGAACAGGCAAGGAGAGCACCCATGAAACCGGTGGCAGTTATTCTGGGCCCTGTAGACTTTGTTCCATTAGCTGCTCTTTCCCTTTCCAAATGCACATTATCGACCAATTTTTGTTTATTCACATGAGTAGACAAACTCATGAAATGGTCTCAAGCAGCAAATGGTGTTGGAAGTCAGAGAGAGTGAACTAATCTTTGGTTTATAAATGTGCTGTGATGCTGAAGGAATGGCTGCATTATCAATCAACTTTAACAAGGAATCATGGGTTTGAGGATAAGAAGCTGAAATGGGTAAAGAACAAGAATGCTCAGAGGGAATGACATGCCTGAAAAGTAAACTTCATCATTTGGAGGAGATTATGCAAAAGCCAGTTTGACAATTTTGAGTGAGAGGGCCAACTTGATATGTTTTAGAGTGAGTTGGTTTAGCTAAGGCCTCACTTTGGTTTTCATGAGTTATTGCTAAACTTGGGGAGAGTGAGCTTCACATCCCCCAAAATCACATCTTTCAGTCTTTATTTATGCTGGGCAAGGATAGCAAGAGGGTACACTTTCCTCCCTCAGTACCAGACCTTTTTATCTATCTTTCTTTTGTTTTTGTCCCAGACTATACTCGTTTAACTAGGCAGGGTCATTTTGGAGAAAGTTGGGAATGCCAACAGACACCAAATGGTGAGGTAGATGAAAGGAACAAAGAATTATAGAGGCACAGAGCCACTTTCCTTATGACCCTGAGTATAAATGCGGATAGTCGACTTAGTTCCAGACCCCAAACCAAGTATTTTGCAGCAGACCCAGTCTGGATTTCTTGGGAAGTTCTCCCTGTTGCTTTTCAGTTTAGAAAATCCACTTGAACAGTTCTGATTGAATCAGTTGCCCCCAGGCTATGGGCAAAAGCATAAATGGCTTTCAGGAGAGAACGGTCCAAAAGCCAGCCTGTCTCCCTCTCCCTCTTTCTCCCTCCCTCTCCCTCCCCGTCTCCTCCTCCCTCCCTCTCCCTCTTTCTCCTTCTCCCTCCGTCTCCCCCTCCCTCCCTCTCTCTCCCTCTCCTTCTTTCTCTCCTTCCCTCTCCCACTTTCTCCCTCTGCCCCTTCCTCCCTCTTCCTGCCCTTCTCCCTCCTCCCTCTCCCCCTCCCTCCCTCTCTCTCCCTCTTCCCCTCCCCCTCCCTCTCTGTCTTTCTCCCTCTCCCTCTCCCTCTCCCTTTCCCTCCCTCTCCTTCTCTCTCTCCCTCTCCTCTAAAATTCTGTCTATCTAGTGTAATGGTTAAGTAGAGGGTAGCAGAAAAGCTGCTGTTCCCCTCATCATTTCATGTTTCGGGTTTTGATTTTGAATTACATTACCTGTCTGGTTGTACTTATTATGAATAGTTTATTGAAAGCCTGATATCTGAGAGGTGGTTATCCCGCAATGTTGTGGAAGGTCAGCAGGCATTTGTTTCCCATGTCTGAGTCTTTATAAACTCGGCAATTACTCTATCATTTAATAATTCTTACCTCAAAGTTTACTTGAAAGAAAGCTCATAAGATTTAAGGGGAAAAAAAAATCCCTAAAAATAAAAGTTAGACTAGTCTAGGCCAGGGTGGGAAATTCCATTGTGGCTAGAAGCCCATGGCAGGTAGAGTGGAATTTAATGAAGGAAACTGCTGTGTTTTTGTGTCTTTCTGTATGTTTTTCCTTTAAAACCAAGAGCTGGGCAGGCATCCCATTCGACCTGACGTGACCCAAGCAAATTGCTTCTTATATAAAAACAACTGCAGACTTTGAGAATGTGAAAATGCACTGTATCCTTCTCCAACTGAGGGAAACGAAAGCCTGAGAAACAGGACGGCTCTGTCAATACTCGTTGGGCAGAACTCTCACTCAAACCTGATAAAGGGAGATTAGAACAGACTTCCTTGTGCCAGAGAGATTCATTATAAGTTGGGCTCCTTTATTTATTTTTTTATTTTCTTAAACAAGCATAGTGGTAAATGGAAATGCATTTTAAAAGGCACCTTTTAGGTAAGAAACAATAGTATGCACAGTTTGTAAGTCTTTTTATAGAACTAGCATTTTTAATTTTTTTAAAAACACGAAGATTAAATTAAAAAAGACAAAGAATCTTTTTTTCATTTTTGCTTTATTTTTTATTTATTTATGTTTTTTTTGCCACAGCCTTGGACTAGCAAAGGAGAAGAGATTCAGGGTGTGTCCACTGATATTGCATTCAGATGTGTTGTCTTGGCTTGTGTACTGACAGATTTATTTAAAAAACAAAGTTTAAAAAATGCATTGTGTGCTAGTGAAGTCACTTCATAAATCTTTTCCTTTATGAATTATTTTGATCACAAGGCTCGTTGTTTGAATCACTGAAGGTCTATTCTCCCTAAAAGAAAAATTCCTTCATTTCCAAACTGTCAGTTCAAAAGCCAGCAACTTCCCATGAACAGCATGCAGGGATCCGGAGGGGCAGAGAAAAAGGGGCCACGTGAATCCTGACTCTAACATGGCATAATCCAGGTTAGGTTTGCCTTGAAGAGACATGTTACATGTTGTGAAAATTTAGATCCCAAGATATTACTTTTCTAATAGATGACTCCGTTTGAAATAGTGATTCTGCTTCAGGAAAAAAACAAACAAACAAGGGAACTCAGTCTTTGATGCAGCTGGTCTGTCCGAGGGCAGGGCGGAAGGTTAGAATTAGAATACTCTTCAAGCTGTTGCTGAATAATGAAGGGCAGGGCTTCCTAGCTGGGCAGTTACCACAGTCCCCGGGGAGCATCGAGGACAAATATTACCTAATGTGTACAAAGATTTTAAATGTGTACAAAGATTTTAAAAGTTAAGTTAATTACAAGCTCAGTGAGGAAGGTTAGGAAAGGCTGTGAGGACTGAATTCCATCAGAAGGACCTGATAGGAGCCACAGGGCTCCACTTAGCCCTCAATTCTCAGGGTTAAAGGGATGGATGCCAATAGGAAGTCAATTAGGTTCTTGAAATGAATAGCCTGCATGAAATCATTACCAAAAAGAAAGAAAAGTGACCTATTGAAATATGTGCATACTTAAGATTGGTAAGTTAAATGAAGGTTACGCTATAGATGACTGTGTGATGAATAAGAGTCCCCCTAACCAATGCATAATAATGTGCTTGTGACTAAGGACCTTGTCTTGTTCTTTATTTGTTTCCCACACAGCACCTAGAATGTTGTTGAGACATAAAAGTAAATAATTAATAATTGGTCTGTTATCTCAATTTGCCAAGGTAATTGGTCAGGTGGAATGGTAGGTGGTTCCAGGTTAAATATTAGAAGCTCTCTCGAAGAGGTGAATTTGAAACTGATTTCTAGAGGACAAGAGGGGTAGACAGAACTGGACAGGCTGTTTCAGGTTCATTGATTCCTGTGGTATTTCTTGACCACTCGCTATTTCAATCCTGATATCTCTGTTTTCCTGCTGCTCTGTGAAATGAACAAGGATTGTATGGGAAGGATGGAGAGTAAGTTTACATGACAGAGGAAGAAAGTTGCTAATGTAGAAAATGGGGTTATTCATAGGAGATGCATATTGTTAGAACAAGTGGTGAATGTTGTGAATGAGCTTGATCTCAATTCTGAGTAGGTAATAAAAAGCAATGGTTGGAATTTAACTATGGAGTCTGACTACATGGGCTATTTTATAAGTTCCTGTATATAAAATACTTAGCAAATGGGTGTCTTAGAATAGGCTTTAAAAATGGTGAGTATGGAGCTACCCATTTTCCCTGCACAACAGCACCACATGTTCAGATACTCTGTCGTAATTGGAAATATCTCATACCACTAATCACCCAAGCACATTCCTGAAGGTGATTTTCTTTATTTGTAACTCTGTTTCATTTCACTCATATAGATCATTCTGTTCAATTTAGCTGTACAAATATTCATTGGTCATATTTAGTAAGTGGAATGCATACCATTTTTCTAGGCACTGTGAATGATTTTTTTTTTTTTTAAGATGAACAAAATAGCCTTTTCTCATAAGAAACAAGCAGTCTATTGGGAGAGGAAAGCCTACTGATACTTTGATTATAATGCAATTTTCCAAATCAATTTCTAAATACTACCTAACATAAAACAACACTTTTGATGGTTCTGATTTTGGTAATGGAGGAGTAACTTATACTATTCCAGGACAAACATTCCTACAGATAACAATTCCAAACTCTGATTATGATTTTTAAAAACAACTAAACTACAGTTGAAAACTGACAAACAATTGAAGGCACTGGAGAATGACCCAAAGCAGACAGAATCTGGAGTAAAGTGTACTGCATGAAATTCACTTTATTACAACTTTTCCCATCAAAGAACTCCCTAGTTTCTATGGTATAGGAGAGAAAGCCACAGTCTAATTGGTTTGAAGTATCAGAAGATGGAGTTTAGAGTAGCTAAAATTGAGGGATGAAATCTTGGAAAGGATGAAGCCACAGAGGAAGGGCACCTACAAATCTGCCTATAACTCTCCTGTTGTTTTGGCTGACATGTGAACTGTGCATGTGGATGGGATGCTATAAAAACCTGCAGAAAAGGAACAGCTAGAAGTCTAAAAGAACTGGGCACATAAATCTGATGAAAGGAAGACAAAATTAGGATGTTTGAGGTTTACTAAGTTAGAAGGGTTTGGTAAATGTCAAAGGCTTAATTTAAAACCCAAAAGGGCCACAATTTAGGAATATAGATGATGACCCAGGACTGAGAAATTAACTTGGCAAAAAGGGACAAAAGTGTAACATTGAAAGGACATAACGAAGCATAAGACCAAGTCACCATGATGTCAAAGCTATCAATAGTAATTTAATGACCTGCTAGAAAAAAAATCCATTCTTAGAGGAAGATAACAGAACCCAGAGTCTCTATAACATATACACAAGATCCAAATACAATTAAATAATGACTAGACATGGAAACTGTGACCTCTAACTTAACAAAATAGTCCATAGAAGAAAATTGTTAGATGATCCAGATGCTTAAATTAACAGACAAAGACTTTAAAGCAAAAGTTCTAAATATATTCAGGACTTAAAGGAAAATATGGTCATAATGAGAGAACAGATGAGAAAATAAGCAGAGAAATGAAAATTATTACAAAGAACCAAAAAATTAAGGTATAATATCTGAAACCAACAAAGAGAAAATAATAGGAGAGCCTTAAAAGCAGATTACAGATAATAAAAGAAAGTATCAGTAAACTTGAATACAAATCAATAGAAATTATTAATATAAAGACAGAGAGAAAAAGGGCCAAAAAAAATATGCATAGTTGCAGTGATATGTAGAACAGTATCAAACAGTCTAATATTCTTGGAGCATCTCCAGAGAAAAAAAAAATGGAACTATTAAAAAGTACCAAAGTGTTAAAGTACAATATCTGAAATGAAAATAATTCAATGGAGAGGCTTAACTGTAGATTGGAGGTGTCAGAAGAAAGAATGGGACAAAAATGATATTTGAAGAAATGATAGCTGAAAATATCCAAAATTTGGTGAGAAAGCAAAATTACACAAGGAAAATCACATGTAGGTATTGTTTTCCAACTTCTTTAAGCCAAAGATAAAAAGAAAAATCTTGAAAACAGCTAAAGGATTGTGGAGAATAGATTGCTTATACAAGAACAATTAATAAATGTCAACTGATCCTAATCATAAATGATGAAGGCTAAAAACAGTGAAAAACTGTCAACCCAGAAGTCTATATATGGCAAAGTACACATAAAATCTTTTTTATCCTGTTATTTTTTTTAAAAAGTGTTTAAAACATAAATCGTAACATTTTATCATGGATCTATAGTATTTATAGATTTAAAATACTTAAAAATACTACAAAGGAGAGATTGGTGGTAAATAGAATTATAAGCTGTGTAAGACTCATACATTTACATGAGGTGGTACCATATTAACTGGAAGTAGACAGTGATAAATTATAATCCCTAGAGTAACTGCTAAAAACTAAGGCAAAAAAAGTACAGCTAAAAAGCCAATAGTGGATTTAGAATGGAATAATAAATTACCAATTTAATCTGTTAAAAACAGAAAAGAAAGCAGAGGAACAAAAACGGAAAAAATAAAAAGCAGATTTTGAGATGGTAAATCTAAATTCAACCATAGAAATAATTCCATTCAATGTAAATGTTCTAAACACATAATTAAAAGGCAGAGACTGTCAGACTGGATTAAAACAGTAAGATTCGACTACATACAGTCTACAAGGAATGTACTTTAAATGTGAAGATATGGCGATCTTGTGAGTAAAAGGATGGGGAGACATATAGAATACAAACAATAAGAATAAAATGCTTTATTGTAATATTAATAATAGACTGTAAGAGAAGGAGTATTTTAACGATAAACAGGGATATTTTATAATGATATATGTCAAATTATCATGAAGGCATAAATAATAAACATTATGTAAAAACTGACAGAAAAACAGAGAAATAGCAAAATCCATAATAAGAAATGGAGATGTTGATACCCTTTCCTCAGTACTTGATAGAATAAGTAGACAGGAAATCAGTAATGGTATAGAAGATACTAAAAGCACCATCAAACATCTTGACCAATTTGACCAATTTATAGAACAGTATTCCCACCTACAGTATATGCATTCTTTACAACTACACACAGTACTTTTACCATGGTAAACCACAGCCTGGGCTTGGTTTCAAATGCGTTTCAAACATTTTCAAAAGACTGAGATACTACAGAATATGTTCTCTGATCATAATTAAATTAGACATTTAAAACAATAAAATATCTAGAAAAGACCATTTGGAAATTGAACAACACATTTATAAATACCCCATAATTAAAAGGATAAATTCATAAGGAAAATTATAAAAATATTTTAAATCAAATTATACTGAAAATGCAGTATGTTGAAATTTATGGCATTAGTTAAACAAAGGCTTAGCGGAAATCGAAAGCTTTTATTTCTAAAACAGAAGAAAGAAGAAAGGTTTAAAATCAATGGCATAGGTTTCCATTTAAATAAAGTAGAAAAACATAATCATATTAAACCCCAAAGTACTTGAAATAAGAAAGGAAATAAATAATAAGGCTTAAATCCAAGAAACAGAAAACAAACAATAAAGAATTACAAAGGCAAACTTGATTTTTTTGAAAAGATAAATAAAATTCATAAGCCTCTAATAAGAATGATCAAGAAAAAAAGATTCAAATTACCAATAGCAGTAATGAAAGTGGGGATATCATTACATGTCACACAAATATTGAAAGGATAACAAGGGAATATTATGAAAACTTCATGCCAATAATTTCAACAACTTTAATGAAATTGTTAAGTTCCCTCCAAGACATGTTGCCAAAAGTGACACAGAAAACAGAAAATCGAAATAACCCTATATGTATTAAAGAAATTGAATTTGTTATCAAAAACATTCCTAAAAAGACAACTATAGACTCATGTAGTTTCTCTGAAGAATTCTATAAAACATTTAAGGAGGAAATAATATTAAACCTACACAAATTCTCAGAAAATAGAGGAGGAGAAAACATTTCCTGATTTGTTTCATGAAGCCAACATAATCCTACTAGCAAAACCTGAAAAAGATACAAGAAAATTGCAGGTCAGTATCCCTCCTGGGTCTGGACATAATAATCTCTTTATAAATATTAGCAAATAAAGTCCAGCAATACATAAAATGAGTAATACCTCATGACGAACTGGAGTTCATCTCAGAAGTGCAAGTTTAGTTTAACATTTGAAAATAAATCAATGTATATTCATCATATTACTAGAATAAAGGAGAAAACTATGATCTCAATAGATGTGAAAAATTCAGTTGAAATAATTTAACAGCGATTTATAATAAAAACTCAGAAAACTGAAATGGAAACTTTCTCAATCTGATGAAGGGCTTCTGTGAAAACCTACAATTAATGCCAAACTTAATGAAAGACTGAATGAACACTTTCTGCCTAAGATCTCGTACAAGGCAAGGATATCTGTTCTTACTGTTTCTGCTCAACATTGTACTAAAGATCCTAGCCAGAGTAATAAAGCAGGAAAAATAAAGGTATAAGTATAAGGAAGGAAGTAAAACTATCTTTATCACATATATTATGATTTTTTTATATTAGAAAAATCTTAAGGAATATACAAAACAACTACTGAAGCTAATAAGTGCGTTTAGGAAGGTCACGACATCATTATACAAAAAATTGATTATATTTTTATATAGTAGTGGCAAAAATTTGAATATAAATATTAAAGTCAATTTATAATAGCATGAGAATATAAAATACTTAATAAGTTTAACAAAGGGATATAAGGTCCCTACATTAAAAACTAAATAGTCCTTAGAGAAATATTATTGTTCATGGATGAACACTCAATATTGTTAGAGTCATTTCTTCCCAAATTGATCTGTAAAGTTAACAATCTGAATCAAGATCTCAACATTTTTTTTTCCTAATATTTGGAGAAATTGTCAAGTTGGTTTTAAAATTCATGTGTAATTTCAAATGACCTAGAAAAAGAAGAACAAACTTAGAACATTCACACACCACAAGTAGTAAAGACAGATTATACCAACTCCTAACCCCTCCCCCTCAAAAAAAATGCACAAATAGGTCATTGAAACAGAATAGAGAGAGTCCAGATATAAACTCCAAACATATGATCAATTGAAATCAACAATGGTAACAACGTAATTTAATTGGGATAAGGAAAATCTTTTCAACAAATGGTGCTTGAACAACTGGATAGACATATGGGGGAAAAAATTGGACTCTAGCATACATTACACACTAAAATTAATTGAATATCTATTTAACACCTGCAAGAACTAAGATTGTAAGACTTCTAAAATGACACATGGGAAAAAAAATCTCATAATCTTGGGATAGGCAAAGATTTTTTAGAGGACATAGAAAGCTCTAAATATAAAAGAAAGTTACTAAGTCAGACTGTATCCAAATTAAAGCCTTCTAGTTATCAAAAGACATTGAGAAAAGGAAAAGACAAGCAACAAACTGGATGAAAATATTTGCAATACATATATCAAAGAACTCACATAGAATATGTAAAGAATACCTACAAATCAATAGGAAGTAGACAAGGGAAAAAATTTTAATAGTCAAATGACTTGAGTTAGCATTGGAAAATGGAAAATCTAAAAATGGCCAATAAGCTCATAAGAAAAGGTACTCCGCATCATTAATCATTAAGAAAATTAAATTGAAAACCATGAGATCCTAGTTCATGCTTACTAGAATGAGTAAAATGAAAAAGACTGACACATTCAAGTGTTGACAAGGATGTAGAGTACTTGGCTTCTCACATTTTCTAGTGGGAACGTTCCACTTTGGAACACTGAGTCATTATCTTATAAAGTTCAACATACACCTACCCTATGATTTTGTAATTGCATTCCTGGGAAATAAAATGCTAATAAGCAAACAAAACAAAGCAAAATGGACTACAATACAGACAACAATGTGGATGAATTTCAGAAACGTGCTACGTAAAAAAAGCCAGGACCCAAAAGACTACACATTGTATAATTCCATTTATATGAAGGAAAAACGAAGCTATGATGATAAAAATAAAAATATTGGTTGTTTATGAATGGTGGGAATTGACTAGAAGGAGGCACAAAGGAAGTTTCTATTTCTGTGCTAGGATGGTGATCACACAGGTGTATACAGTTATCCCTTGTTATTTGGGGAAGCTTGGTTCCATAATCCCCCCCAGGTATCAAAATCTGAGGATGCTCAATTCCCTTATATAAAGTAGCATAGTATTTTCATATAACCTATACACGTCCTCCTGTATATTTTAAATAATCTCTACATTACTTATAATCCTAACACAATGTAAATGCTATGTAAATATTTGTTATGCTGTATTGTTTAGGGAATAATAACAAGAAAAAAAAAAGTGCACGTTAGGTACAGACACAACCATCCTAGGCCTAACTATCCATAGTACAAGTTAGCAACAACGGAATTTTTTTTTTTTTGAATATTTTTGATCCAAGGTTGTGTGAATCCACGTATACAGAACCTGAGAATATGGAACCTTAGGATATGGAGGACCTACTGTGTATTTATCAAAACTCTTTGTATTGTACACTTTAAAAATCAAAAATTTTTGTTTTATATAAATTTTACCTCAATTTTTAAAAAACGTATCCTTGAGACCCTAATCAACTCTTGCCTGCAGTGCTTCATACATTTTGCAAACAGTTTCCCTGGACCCTACCCTAATTAATCTTTAAATCTATCTTAAAACTTTTCTTTTCTGCCTAATGCCTTATTTCCAAGAGATGTGGTAGTACATAAATTGTTAAAATTTGGAATCCCTGGGAATATTCAGGGTTAAGGATAGAAGTGTCTAATAACAAGCCCAGACGTGGCCTTGGACAGGCATTGACACTTCGGGCAAGTTTTCACGGCTCATGTTGTTGTTTTGTATGTGTATAAATGATACTGTTTTCTAAATGTGCTTTATTTCTTGAGCAAGAGGGATAAAATCCTTCACATTTACTTTTTGTTTGATTGCATACTGCAAAATTAATAGCAAATTCTAACTTAAAAACTACAAAGAATGTTAGGGCTCTTTAATTTTTCCTTCTTTTACAATCCAGCCAATAATTTTGTTTACTGTATATTTTTTTTTGAAGGACAGTGTCACTGGCCCTCATATGTGGGACCCGAACCGGGGCCGCTGGCTTCCCAAGCCAGCGCTTAACTACCATGCCACTCGGCCCGCCCTACTGTCTACTTTTAAATAGTCATAGCCAAAGAAAAGAATAATGGAATATTCAAAGCTGACTGACAATAAGCAAGATTTCAGTTTCTTTTCTAAATGTAGGCTTACCACTTCCCTGTGCTTAGCTGTGAAGCTGGTGTTCTGGCAGTATTGTCATATGATTGAGAATTCTGCTTTACCTAAAACACGTTTTTGTTTTTAGCTTATGTAGGTGTCATCAGGTCTTGTCTTATTTTACTCCTCTCCAATCACCCTCAACAAATATTGCCCCGGTCGGACTGAAACGTAGCCTTTCTTTTGTAGTGAATATTTATTAAAGCACTTAATACCTGAATTATGAATTGTAGACAGGAGCACATTTACCTGGCTGAGTTCTTTCCTTTCTTATTTATCTTTTTCTTTTTTCCTTTAACACATATTCTAGCCCGGTCTATCAACGCCAGATGGCAACTTCATTTTGATACACTGAATATTTACCAAGTCATGTGGTGTGCTTTTGAAGTATTTTTTTACCCTTTCCATCAAATGAGCTGACTCATCTCTCATTCATTTATTCCTGCTTTTAACAAGTTGCATTTTTAGAAACTTGACCTCAGCTTTATCAGAATGATAAATGGATGTTTAACGTGATGCCTCAGAAGTTCTGAAGGCCTGACTACATCTTACATCCTATGACTACCATGTATATTGTTTAATTTTTTAATGTTAATAGTGAACCAATTTCCCTCATATATTTTAATGAAACTTTACTCCAACTACATTACAGGATTAGCATAGAGGAATGTGGTGGGAGTGTATTTGTACTTAGACAACTTAGGATATTCAGGGACTTAAAACATTTATGGCTGAAATAACTTAAAATGACCATGAGAACAACAACTGAGGAACTGATATTTATGTCCAAGTTCTAAATACAGAGCCCTATATTTTGGGTCTAAAGAAAGAGTCAACCTATTAGAAATAAACAGTAAACCTAATAATATTAATAAGAAAAAAGAAAAACTAAAAGGACCTCAGAATATTGTAACTCTCATGTTTTCTTCTTGTTTTCTTGCATTCGTGGGAACACTCTCAGGATATTTCTGTAAATAAATGCTGATATTCCTTAATGTAGGAATATAAAGAAAAGTAGAAGAAAATATCGGCGGATAAAAGTACATGGCATTGAAAAATGTGGATGAAGGGCAGTGCATAGTCTAAGAATTCTTCCTGGCCTATTGATCTCTGAAGACTATTTTCAGTTATTATTTAAGTTTCTATGGCTACTTTTCAATGATTTTTTCAGAAATAGTAGAGAATATTGTGTGTCTTAAGAAGTTAAGAATCAGTGCTTCACATAATAGAGTAGGAATTTTCTTGGTGAATATTTTTTTCAAAATTATTATAGTTCCTTTTCTTTTTAAAAGCAGGCATTAGAGATATTTGGAGAGATTCAAATAGGGAAATTTGAAAGGACCTATTCAGTTTTACGAAAAATCTCTCGATTCTCTTATCTATTATATTTTCTAGCCCTGTTGTATAATTAAAATTGCTTCTGTTGTGTGTGTGTGTGTGTGTGTGTGTGTGTGTGTTTGTGTGTGTATGTGTATGGCACACTTTGCATAGTGCCTAGTCTGAAGTAGGTTCTCAAACATATTGCTTTATTAATTTACTAATGTGTATAAAACACTAAAGCATAGTGCCTGATACATAGATATATATTCAGTTATTCATTATTATTGTCTTACTAGTGCTTTTGCTATTATTACTACTTTTTAAAGGAAATCTCCAACTCACCTTTAAAAATTATATCATTTTGCCTATGCTTTTATAAAAGATTTGAGAAATGTACAATTTACAAGTGTAAATTTAAAGTCATTTGAGTTATAATCTAGAGGGAAAGAAAAAGACAATCTAGAGGCAAAACACCACCAACAGTACTGAATTCATTAATGTTTGGATTAGAATTAGTTTTTATATGTATACAGAACTTGAGATCAAATAAATGTTATCCCTGTGACACATGTGGAATTTCTGTCTCTGAAGACTTGGTCAGCTTATTCACCTATATTGCCCTCAAACAGAGGAAGTATACCCATGAGTCACAAAGCAGAGACTTGGTTGGGACCATTGTACACCCTTTTAGGTTTTGTAGATCTACAGCAGTGTCAGTGTTTTCTTTAGGAAAGAATCTCATAGAATTCCACATTCTCTTTTTAAATAAGTCCAGAAGACTTTCTACTAACCTTTTAGTTTTTAATAGCCCTTTTGTGTGTAATCTTTCTCAAGAGCTGGAATTTCTGGAGTCTATTTATCTTCTTTATTTTATGAATTTCGCTTCAATGTTTCCAACTTCTTGGAGACTCATCTGATTGAATGTAACATTCTGTATTCGGTCAGCAGGGTTAGTCGTAGATGTACTGTGGTAGACACACACAAAAGTAAGGATTTCCATATAATTTGTATTGTATTTCTTTCCCTGAAGTAAAGTAACAATGAAAGAATACCCTATTTTCTTTGGCTTCTCTGACCAATTAAACTACAGGATACTTAAGTTATTGTATTGTTTGGGGAGATAGGAAATGGATGAGCATAGGTTAAATTTTTAAACTGTGAGAACACTTCAAATGTAAGGTCATTTTGTTCAGTAACACATTGGTCAACTGCTAAGGTGGTGGTAGTTTTAAATCTTTAATTATTTAATTTCTGAGCCTGCTGGTTAGTCAAAAGAGTAGGAGCTATAACACAATGTGATATTTGCTTTACTTTTATTTTAGGAGGCACTGCTTTCTATATCTGCATTGTCCGAGTTTGTTGCCTTTGGGTTGAAACTTAATGATAATCCCCTGACAAGGTCAGTGATCTCAGCCCACTATATTTATGAGCTTTGAAATACATTCCAATGAAATCCAGTCAAGCTAAATTGTTTGGTTTTCCTACATTCTCTCTCTGTATTTCAGATGGAATTTTGTTTCTTTATTATGGGTTACTGTGGACAACTTATCAAATGCTTTTTTTTTTTTTTTGGTGGAGCAGGGCAGCCTTTCAGCCCTGTGTCTTGTAACATTATTATTGCATATGGCACAATTAGTAAACTAGTTAACAGTACACTTTTACAAATGGCACTTTCTAAATCAAAGACACTACCATTCTATTCTATCATGCTTGTAAAATTTTGGATATGGTGAGTTTTCCTTTAACAAGAAAAGATTATTATGTCTCCTCCTGTACCTAATGGATACTTGTAGCTCATGAGGCCTTTGAAAGTATTGATGGCGAAAATTTATATAAAATGCCCAGCGAAATGTGGTACACAAAAAGCATTCAATAAATAATGCCTATTGTTATTATTCCTAGTATGTTTATAGCTATTAGTGATATTAAAATACTAATAAGAGTGTGGTTAGTGCAATGTAATAAGTATTAATTATGTTAATTAATAGATTCCTTAGTAAAATTTTTCTTAACTGGGATACTAAGACAATAATGGAAGGAATGTCATAACAAATTCAATAAATACTATAGGTAAAAGAACTAGTCAAACATAGCACAAAATTTAGTTACAATTTACTCTTAAGGTACCTCTTCTTACTCTTCTGATAGACAACTATATCAAGTGTAGGTAGAAAACTTGTTCTGTGATGTGGGAACACTGACACCATATGCTTGTGGAAAATCTCTAAAAGATTAACCTTAAAAACTATCTACTATTGTCTTCTGTTTTTTAGGTCTGATATTTTCAAATGATTGAAATTAGAGAGTAATTATTTTTCTTCCACTTCTAACATTTTATCCACTAGCAAATGAAGAGATGTCAACAAAGTACCATCTGGTCAATTGTCAAATGATTGTTACATCCAGTGAGTGATATGAGGATCAAATATCTCTCCTTTCTCTCACATAAATGTTATCATTACTAGTTCCTTACTCCGAATCAAGTTTGAAGGGGTCCTAGAGAAGTACTGAGTACTTACTGAGTACTTACGTGGGACACAGGTTCCGTAGGTAACCATCATTTTAGAGACGACGAAACTGAAGTTTAAACAGGTTGACTATCTTACTCGAGCTGATAAGTAGTGGAGTTCGATTTCAAATTCATGGCTGTGTGACCCAAACCCATGCTTTTCCTCACATATCACATTGCTTCTTTCACTTGACCTAAGTAAATTGCCAAAAGCTTTTCCCAGAAGTTTCACCTCACTTTAGATTTTTGAGACCTCCCAGTTGCCCCCTATGGTTCCCCATTCATAGGCCCTTTATCTTTGAGTTACCAGAACAAAGAGCTGCAAGGTGGAGGAAGAAGAAAAGGAAGGTTGTAAGGGGAGGGGAACAATGAACATCCCTTGCCTGCTTTCTCTCCATGATAACTCTTACCTTTATTCCCTAGAGGAAAAAATGTAAAAATCCTCTCTTCTGGGGAAGTGTAAAACTCTACCTTGACTGAGTTTTTTCCAATCAGTGATTAACTAGCAAATCTAGTTCAGAATTCTAAATCTTTTCTTTTCCTTTCTAAAGGTAACTCTTAAACCTGCCCTTCTACTTAATCTGCATATTGTACTGAGGTTATTTATCTTGCAGTTTTTTTCAGGTTCCCTTAGGAATACCCTTAGCAACTGACTTTCATACAAACTGCCTGGGAAAGTTTAAGGCCATTTAAATCCCTTGTCACTAAATAAACTAGAGCATTTGAATGGAAATGTAATATCAAATTAGATTGGCATCATCAGAGAAGGATAAATGAAACTTTTGTTTCCTTTATGTTTACAGAATACAAGTCAACTAACTCTCCATTATACAGTAAACTGGAAGAAAGAGATTATTCCATTTGGGGGCTTCTTGTACAATATAGTTTGTTTTCACCACATTCTATCAGTTCAACCTCCAAAGCAAATCTTAAACCTGATCTCTCTTCCTCTTTGCCATTTGCCTAGTGCCTTGTGCCTTGACATGTGCAAATATCCTAATGGAGGTTTCCTTAGGAAGGAGAAGTTTTCATTAGAAGGAAGTAGACTCTTCCCTCTCCAAAGATAAACTCCAGTACCTGAGAGGAGCAATATGGCTTTCATTCTCTTTAAATTAGGGTTTCCACTTTTCTGATCCCCCTCCCATAAATGTTGCCAGACTTCGCTCATCTGCCACAAACCTACTGAGAGAGGGTATCAAAGTGAGGGCTAGCTGGGGTAGCCTCCTTTTTGGCCCACAGACTCTTATTGCCTCCTACATAGCTGCTTTACATAGGGTCCTTCTTTCTGGTGTACAGGTTTTTTGAAAACTGAGAAATTTGAGAAAAAAGTTATTCCTAAAATATTCACGTCCTATTTTTAATAAAGAGCCTTCAGAAAATGACTAGGAATGACCTTCCATTCATCTTCAGTAATTCTGTTAACCCTCTGCATTCCTTTCTGACCTGCTCCATGCTTTGGACTTAATGCCATAGCTGAGGGTTCTATCTCATCATTTCTTTTCCTTCTATTCCTTAAAGCTGAACAATTTGTGTAGTGAAGAACTAAGAACAAAATACTTCCTGCTTTATAGTTTTCACATACATTCTTTGTAATTCTGTCACATCATAGAAAAATGTCTGTGTCTACTTTGAAAGCCAAATGTCTAAATAAACCCCAATTTAATGGAAAAAATTAATTTTGCTGCTCCAACAAAAGTCACCTTGTACTAGAAGCCTGCTTAGCTTAAGGAGTCATATTAAATCTCTACGGTTCAACATCCCTCTTTGAGGGACTCAAGGAGAGGGGGGATGCAGGGAACTAATAATAATATTAAAATAAAATAACTTTGACATTCAACAATACTATCCGTTGTAAACTGATGCCCGCCAGAATGATATCAGGAGACAGCTGGCTGATACAAATATAGTTGAAACATTTCTGGAATTAACAAATGAGGGCAGTTTCCAGATAGTGCTATCAAGACAAAAGAATATAATCTTTGAATGATTGGGAAGGAGGTGAGAGGTAAGATTGAGAGACCCTCCCCCATTTGGCTATATAATTATTATACTTAGATTTGTCAATAATGCTTTGGATTGTATTCATAAAGGTTTGAGGTAGATATTAAGTTATATATAAGAATTCTTTGATAATGTATATGTATTTGAAAACAGTTTGTAGTAAAGAAAATTTCTGTGCATAAATATTATTTACATAAAAATATATTATATGAATTGTTAAAGAAAAGGGTAGACTATCTTCAGTATTCACTCACCAGTGTAGTCTCCCACAATGGGTTCTTTAGGACACTTACATTTTACTTTTATATAGGCAACTTTTACTATAATGTATTTTCATAGGTCTTTGAGCTTTGTAATATCACTTCAACAAACATCTGTGGCGTCCATAGTTTGTGTGTATGTGTGTGTGTATAATAAACTGTATTATATTAACAATCAATGTATATGGTTTACTAAAATGTAGTATTGAATATCCATTATCCATAGTGAAAGAAATATTTTTAACTTATAAATTAATCTTCTGTTTATTTTTTTTCATTTCTAGAGCTAGTGAATTCATTTAAATTATATCCCAAGTATGTTTTATCCTACCTATATAACTATATAATTCCTGCCACTACTATATAATTCTGTTATGTAAGAGCTTGTTAGTCACATTTTTCTCTCTTTCTGACCATCCTGGTAAGATCAGTAATTAGACACAAAATGAACAAATTGCAGTAATATGCAACAATGTGGATAAATCTTAACAATATAATATTAAGTGAAATTACCAAAATCCCAAAAATATTATATAGAGCATAAGAACATTTTTTAAAGTAAAAAGCAATCAAAGTATATATTGTATACATAACACACACAAACACACACACACACACACACACACTGTGTCTCGTATATATACATATGTGTATATACACAAACATACATTTACAGATATACCTACAGATGAGATCAAACATGGAAAGAAAAACAAAGAAATGATAAACATAAGAATCAAGGTAGTGGTTATCTTAGGTGGAAGAGGAAAGAATATAAGATGGGGTAAAGTATATGGATAGATATAAGCTATTATAAAACTCCAAGCTTTTACAGGGACTTAGTTTGCTAGTGTTTATTAATTCATTTAAAAAAATAACTGTGAATAAAAGTAAGCCACACATGAATCAATCATAAGTATGCATCAAATACCAAAGATTGTGATTAATCCAAGTCTGTGCACTTGAGGTACAAAAAAGAAAAGAAAAAAAAAAGCCATGATCACTATATTAGCTATCTAATGCTATAAAAAAAAAAAAAATTGCCTCAAAACTTAGCGACTTAAAACAATAAGCATGTATTATCTCTCAGAAATCTCTCATGATTGGGAACCCAGGAGTCTCTTAGTGGGGTGTTGTGGTTTCAGATCCTTCATGATGTGGCAATTAAGATGTCAGCGGGAATGCAGTCATCTGCAGGTTTGACTGGGGCTGGAGAATCCACTTCCCACCCACTCCCAGGGCTCATAGGCTGGGATGGACTCCGTCTCAGCTCCTGGTCACATGGACCTTTCCACAGGGCGGCTTGAGTGCCCTCCCAACATAAGGGCTGGCTTCTCCAGAGTGAGGGATCAAACAATGAGAGTACAGAGGTGCAGGAATGGCTTTTCTGACCACACTCCATTGTTTTTACCATATTATATTGGTCACATAGACCAACTCCAATACAATGTAGGCAGGACTGTACAAGGGTGTGGATACCAGGAGGCAGGGGTCATAGGGGATCATCTTGGAAGCCAGTTACCACACAAACTGATCTGGATTACCTTGAATATCCAGCTTTTTTATCTACTGCAACTCTTTAAATTCCAATTATTTCTCCCTGTTCTGCTCTTGGTGGCTTTGGAGAATGCGTTCTTCTCGCTAGAGTTGGAGCAGAAAGAAATCACTTTCTCCTTTTGATATAATAATGCCAACTAGCATTCTAATTTCAGGCTTTCCATTTAATTTTTTTTAAAAAAAAACACACAATATATTAGCTTCCATCTACATGTGCTTTCAATTTTGTCGAGCTGTGTTATTTTTTCCTTTTTGATTTTAGAATTTCTCATTTTTGACCTTCTAGGCTTTGTCCTTCCTAAATATCCTTGGAATTTTTAATCATGTGTAACTATCATGGATTTTCCCCCCCAAAGCTATAGATTTATTAATTTACCTAATTAAAAATTTTTCTATTGTTTACTTTATAATTTGTCCAGGTGGTTTTTCTTGCATTCAGCAAGCCTTTAGAGAGAACCTATCATGTGCCAAAATAGTAGAGCTTCGCTGTCAAGCAGAATCGGGAAGGTGTGCGATTAAAAATATGTAGGGAAAGAAGGAGTGTTATAAGAAAAAGTAAGGGCAAAATATAAAGTGAGAAATCAAATTAAGTAGTGGAAAGGAGTCTCAATTGTTCTACATTACCCTTCAATTATAAAGAACTACACTTTGACCATGCCCATTTAACAGGTGATTATTACACTCAAAAGATCAACTAAGAGTTATACACTGAAACTTCAAGGTTAGGCTTTGTGAAATTTTAATACTTCTGGGACATTTCACTCATCCTTACAGGCAAGATACCTTAAAATAGTGATTCACTGATCTGATGGAAAATAAAAGATTTATTTTAATAATAAGAGAAACTTGTCTAGTACTCCATAGGTAACTGAAAATTAGCCACACAAATAACCTCTTTCCCACTAGGGCTTCACTACTTGTCAAAATGCATTCAGGTGAATAAAGCACAAAGGGATCAATTGATTGAGGAATGTGCAATATAACATTTGCTGTCCCCCTGTGTCCTAGACCAGTTTCCAGCCCTACAAGAAAGGGACTTGCATCAGAATGCTTCTTTTTTTCCCTTATTAGAATTCATTTCACTGACAATGGAAAAGGATTAAAATTATTTAGAACAAGAAGCCATCAGCACAACTAAATAGCACATGGAACAACTGAGGAAAATTTTGCAGCCTCAAGAGAGGAACACTCATGAAGGAATAAGCATGTTCCAACCATATGTTTTCATGTAATAGTTTATGAATGTATCCAACCACATAAAAACTAAAATTAGCCATTTTGGCTGGAAAGATGACCTCTTCTTAACAGTGAAGATTTTAGCATATTTATTTTTCATATAAAAGGAGAGGTGATTAATAATGTTATAAGATGTCATAAAATATTTTTCCTTGAATTTCTGCCCAGCTAAAACTTGTAGCTTAAGTCAACTGAAGTCTAATTTAAATTCTGCAACCTTTTGATATCAGATTAAGTGGCACTTACTAAAACAGATATAGAATTAATATCTCACCTTGTATTCTTTTGAAACTTCTTGCAGTATATTCTAGGATTACATGCCATAACCATAATCTCCAAAAAAGTGAAGAACTAGCGAGACAATGAAAAAGGACTGGACCACATTTATTTTTATTTTTTTTAAATTCATTTATCGGTTGAACTTCAAACCTGGGAGGTTGAACCAGAGGAGAGTCCAAGGTTGATGAGTTATGGAGATAGTAAGAATTACCTAGAAAGATTTCCAGGAGAAACTAAATTCAATTAACTTACTATGGCTAAATGTCTAAACCTTGAAGTCTGTAGGCTTCCAGGTCTGTTCTGAACTCAGCCAGACATTGGCAATCAAGGAAAGGGCTCTTTTTTTGGTACCCAACGCTATCACCACACTCCTAGGCAAAACTGCAAAATATCAGTATGCTCTATTGCCCACAGATGAAACCCTTACACAACCAGCTCCAGCCCCTCTCCAGCAAAATTACTCTTTTTTCCACCTTGAGCTATTTGTTCATTCCTAGATTGCCAATATCAGATAAGTGTTGATCATGTTCTAGAACATCAAACTAATTAACAAAAAGGTGTGAATGAAGTTTACAGGTTAAGGCATATTTGCATTTTAAAAGAGGGGCTTGTTAATCACAAATGAGCTAATAGATGGAATGTGTGAGAGAGATTTGCCTATCTCAGGGATTGGAGAAGTTTCCCATGCTCTTTTTCAGTCCCTGGATACCAAGTGCAGTCCTGTTGGCTTTCCTTTCCCCTCTGCTGTCTCTTGCCATTCACTCCTCTTTTGATCCTAGCACATTTGCAAGCAGAGTATATTTAAAATAGTCATTGACACTGCCCTCAAAAAAAAAATAGAGTTATTGGTTAGAGAGTTGCTTCATAGGACCTTATGCAAACCTAAAGATCTTGAGGCCATATATTGGGTACTAGAGCGCCAATTCTCAGAGCAGTCAATTTAAACAGAAAGAAATGCCATGCATTAGAGGATTACCTCTCTTTAGTGTATTTACTTGTTTAATTATTTGGATGAAGGATAATTTATAATTACTTTTTCTGCAATTACTAAAAGCTCCTAAAAAAGTCTTTTCAACAATGGGGATGAGGTGGGGTTGGGGGAGGGGGAGGAGAGTCAGAGACTTTTTAAACAATAAAATTATTTGATTACATTCATATAGATGAAAAACTAGAAACACTTTCCATATAATTTTGATTTCAGGTAGGCTAAGAAAATTAAGTCTGAACACCCAGATTTTTTTCTGGGCCAAAGAACCTAGAATTTCAGAGAGAAAAAAGAAAACAGCAACAAAAAGAAAGAGGAGTGTATCTGTAGGGATCCAGAGCCTCATTTAAAAATGCAACAGGTGAAAAAGAAAATCTTGCTCCTCCACGAACTAACCTTTCTGTCCCAGCCCTTCTTACTCCCATTTTTCCCTTTACTTTTGAGGAAAGATTATATCAGAAACTCATGAAACCACTAACAAATCTTTTGACCAAAGTTGTATACTTTAAATTGCAGCCTTTCATTTTCTAGCCACAGTGTACAAGACCCAGAGTCATTCCTCCTCAGATTTTTGTGGGCCATAAATGGCCACGCACAGGTGTCACCTAGAAATGTGATGGAGCTGTGTCAGGAGGAGAGTCAAGTGACAGGCCCCGGCGGGCTTCCACACGTGTGGCTCACTCTTAGCTGCTGCACGCAGCTTTTCTGCAGTCCACCCGAGTGTCTAGAAATTGAAAAGGGAAAAGCTGTCTTTATTACAAAAAGAAACAACAGTAACTACGTTGAAGTTATGTTAGCTTTTCACAGTATATATAGCTCTTTCATGTCTGGTTTTTAAAATGTCCTCCAAGGCAATTGAGAAGGGGTTAATAATAATGTTCACAGAGATTATTTGAATTTGCCAACTGGGAAAATAATTGAATTAGGATTCAAACCCAGGATTCAAAACATTTCATTTCAGATCTTGTGCTATTTTCCTTACAACAAATTTTAAGGGCAGATATGCCTTCTTATATGAAATGGAGCTTTAAATATCCAGCACTGCCTAAAATTAGGAATCCTAAATAATACATAGAAATATAAGTTTCCAAAATTATCCTCATCTTAAAATAAACTTTTAGATGGAAAGATCTCTCGGGTTGAAACATTGAGATTAAAGTAATAAAGTTTTAAGTTATCTCTTTCTTTTCACAGGTGTTGACTCATACTAACCATTGTAATTTGCCTAAAGAGAATGGTGTTACATTGGTTTTTCTAATTTTTATTTTTTTAGCTTATGTGTAGGGTAATTCTATTTATCAACCAAATGGGGGCAATTTTGAGAGTGAAAGTGGCCACGATTAATAATTGTGTCTGGGGAATTGGAATTGTAACTATCCTGGGTAAACTGGGAGACATGGTCACTCAACTTGTAAGACGTAATTCTGAGTCTGAGAACAGTGAGTTTTGAATGGAAGAAAAGCCAGCAGAATGAAAATACATATAACGTGCATCGATTCCATCTAATTTCTAGACACTTGGGTGGACTCCCCTGAGTGTAAGCACCGTGAAACAGAGTGCCGGGGTACCCATTTAGGACCGAGTCAGAAGGACCACCTGCTCAGGTAGTCCTCAGACCCAATATTTTATACCAATATTATATACCACTTGTTAATTGGGGGCTCCCATCTCAACGTTAACAATGCACAAATCCAGAATCTCAGACCAAAAGACATGTCCTATGCAGCATTCCTCAGTAAAGCCTAGCCATTTTCATAGGCATCTAAGTGACAAACATTAAACCAGCATTTGAAAGGTTGAAAGGGAAAAATCTATTCAGCCCTTAAATTATTTTTACAAGATAATCAAAATAATATTATATAATGGAAAGCTCTTAAGTTAGTAATTGATTAAAGAATTAAACGGGTTTAAAAAAAATAGATTTTTATATACCAAAGCTAAATTTGATAGCATAGGACTGACTGTATTTAATCTTAGAATGTCCTCATAACAGACATAAAAAATTTTATTTTGAAAAATGATAATATTTATAAGAATGTACTGCTAGGTGCCATCCATATAATGTGCCGCCTTCCAATGTTGCCTATAAAATGCTGTATTGAAAGGTGACGCTCTAAGAGTAGCACACTGAACAGACTAATTCTACCCCAAACATGAGATTCAGGGAGAGTTTGGCAATTATTGCTAACTATTGCTGAACTATTTGGAAATTCTTCCTGGGAGATTACTTTTGTTCACCTAATTTAAGAAATATTTTCCCACTTAGTATAAAGTTCACATTAATTTGATTTGGTTTCTGAAAAAAAATTTATTTGTTTTTCTTGCGATTTAAACTTTTATTTCAGATAAAAAGTTTTCCTCCTGGACGACAAGTTGCAGCCTGGAAATGGTAAAATGTCTGGGGTGGGGGAACTAACAAAACTTTGTTATGGAATAGTTCACAAAGGAACACAAGATGCGTTACATAATGCAGCCCTTTGTTTGTGGAGCCTCTGACAAAATCCTGCCGTTTTAGCTCAGAGCTCAGGCCGAACGCTGCCACCAAAGTCCTCCCTCATTCCAGGCAGCTCTGAGTCTTTTTCCCCACCTCCTGCCATGATTACTCTGGCTTCTGATTAAATCACACCTTATATTTAAGGTCACTAACCTAAAACGACCCAAAGCTGCTTATTCCTCTCCTCAGCAGTTCCCCATTTCTTGTACTGTTTGGAAGCCTTGAAAATAGCTCCTGTCCCAACTTATGTAGTCTTTTCTCCAAAAGCAAATGCTGTAATAGTTTCCTCACTCGTGGGTTCAAACCTCAGGTGAAAGATTTTGGAAGCTAATTAGCATGCTAAGGAGTCTGGAGCATTTGGGTGAGTCACAGTCATGCTGCCTAAGGGACAAGAAAATGGCTTGTTGCTGGTGATATTTAACTAGTGCTGTTTCCTCACTTACTTTAAATGGAGCTGAAACTGCATTTCATTGTCTTCTTTATATTTAATAGAAATCTTGTGTATATCATCTCTTCTTTAAAACATCTATCCCTTTGAGGCTGATTCTAAGGTCTTAGTGCTTAAAATTATTTCTGCTAATTTTGGAAAACTTTTTAAAAGTTTGCTTTTATTATATTAACTACGTTGTAACAAATCCTCATCTTAAAATTTCTTATTATAGACTCAAGTTTTTCTGTTTTGACCTAGTTTAATCCTCTTTTCTTAGCTTACTACAAATTCTCCCCTTGCTTTCGGAGTGAGAATTACATTACATATATTGACTGTCTAGGATACATAATCAAGATATGAAGCCAATGAATATTTATTAAATGCCAAGAATGTGACCAGTGTTTGCCATCTAGTTAGGACGAACAGTTTGGATAATTCAATTTATGAAAGTAATTCTTGGTCAGAAATTTGTTCCGTAGCAGAAATCTGGACTTGAATGGCTTAAACAAATAGGGGTTTGTGTTTCTCATGTAACAAGACATGCAGAAGTAAGGAGCTGCTGGCATGTGATGGAGACAGGGCCAACCTCTCTGCAATTCTGCTCACCTTTTTTGCATGCTGGTTGCTTTATGATCACAAAATAGCTGCTGTGACTCCACGCATCATGTCCAAGCTCAAAGAGGGAAAAAGGGGAGAGCAGAAGGGTCACATTTGACCTCTATCTTTTGTCAAGAAAAGAAAAAGCTTTCTCAAAAACCAGCCTCTCAATCAGATTGACACCTATGTATTATTGATTAGAATTGGGTCCCAGGGCCACCCTGAAAATAGTGTCTTTTGATAGGAAGAATGGGGGCATGGTCATCAGGTAGACAATAGTATCTACTCCAGTTGTACTATTCAGAAAAAAAAGGAAAATTAATGTGGACTACAAAAACTAGAAAATGATTCATGGGAGAGATAGAACCTAAGCTGGACTACAAGATAAAGTCATTAGATCTGCAAAAGAATAACCATAGGGTACTACAAGGGAAGAACAGAAGCTTAAAAGCAGGAACATATATATGTGCTATCCATGGAAAGTAACCACTACACTGTGGGTGCCTTAATTCTTTGAGGGCAGGAAGTAAGGCTTATTCCTATTTATTTTCCTAGCGTCTCACATATAGTAGATGCTTATTGAATCATAGCAAATTAATACATAATATTCCAATCCAGAAGTCCAGACGTATTTAACAGGTTGTAGAGAAAATAGAACAGAAAATTTAAATTTTAGGATTCCCTTGGTAATACCAGGATTAAAGAGAAACACCAATATTAGTCCGGCTACACTGCAGAATACTTGTTGGGAAATATTGGAATCTGTAACGCCTAAGCAAGGTAGAGCAAGAAATGGAGGGTGAAACACCAAGTTAAGAATTTGAACTTGATCTGTGAAAGCCAAAATTATGTTTCTGGAATCAGATTTTTGGTAATACACAAACAATGGTCTCCAGCAGGCCTTCCATCTATCAGAAGTACCTAGCTGGTTCTTACTCGCTCCCCTTTTCTCCATGTTCTGTTCTCTGTGACCTTTAGGGGTTTCCAATGGACCTTTGGAAAAATGAAAAGTAGTTTATTAGAGATTCCTAGATTCCAGCTTTACAATAATTGAAATTTTACATTTACTCAGTTTCTGTTGTATGCCAGTTACTCCGCTGCAGCTTTTAGATTATTAAATAACACTAACTACAAATTGTTTGCATCCTAGTCAAGAATGTAAATGTCTTGATTGATTTAAGGTAAAGAAAAATAAAAATAATAAATACTGTCCAGACAAAAAGCCACGTCAGTCAAAAGGATAGTTTGACTTGCTTTTTGTTGTTATGATGCTGTTTTAACCAGACAATAAAGCCAAGAGCCAGAGAAACTTATCTCTGCAATTACCACACAGGTAATTGTACTAAAAGGAAATCACCTCGTTCACTATAGGTGTGCTTATTTTTTTTAATTTAACAAAGGATAAAATGTCTTATCCTATTTTGTTTACTGAACCCTAGAATTTAAATTTGGCTTCCAGTTTGTAGTATGGCTTAATAGTAGACTAAAATAATAAATGAAAGTAATTTCATTTTTAAATTGTGCCTTCATGAGTCCCACATAATTTCAAGGACTGACCTTACTTTCTGTTTTTATGACTTTAATGTTACCTGAAAAATATGCCAATAGATGAGGGGATAGACACAGTATTAAAATGTGCAACTTCAGTAACGTGGCATTTCTAGCACATTTATGGTCTGTGGCCATTTAATGAGGTTTCTTTGTGACTTTAGGCTCCAGCCTCTCTGGTTAGATTAGAATAGTTCAGATTATTTGAGCTGAAGAGTACCTCTTATTTTGACAAAAGAACATCTATTCTGTTTTAGTTGATTGAGTGATGTATTTTCACTGGCAGATCTTTAACAACTCTGAAGACTTGTGCCATTATTAATATTGCACTTGGATAAGTAACTCAAT
Organism: Aselliscus stoliczkanus; assembly: GCA_033961575.1. NCBI lineage: Eukaryota > Metazoa > Chordata > Mammalia > Chiroptera > Hipposideridae > Aselliscus > Aselliscus stoliczkanus. Next base: position 70,370,913 of record CM066729.1, read on the forward strand.
GTATCTGGGCATCAGGTTTATCATCTGCAAAATGAGGTAACTGGACTTCCATGGTCTCTAGCTACTTTCAGCTCTAAAGTTGTATGATCTCATTTTTCAATTCAATTCAACAAATACAGAGGGTGCCAAATACACGTATATACATTTTAAGAAAGGGAAAAACTGTATTAACATTGTAATACAATGAATGACACTAGCATTCATTTGTTTAACGCCATCTTTTGAGCAAACATCATGCTACACATTGCTACCGTAATTCAATTCAACTTTGGAAAGTAATACATAGATAACGTCTCTTAAAAAGTGTACATTTTTTTGGCACCCCCAGTATTAATGGAATGCTTACTTAATGCAAACCAATATGGTTGGGCCTGGATGGGTACAAGGATGAATGTGATCTTCTCATTCGAATAGCTTATAATTTGATGCATTCAAGATTGAGATGTGTATGTCCCAACAACTTTTAGCTCCTTATGTTTGGGATTTCATTATGAATGAGGGTATAAGATTTATCCCAAGAGGGGCAGAAATTCATTCATCCATTCATGTTTCCCATATCTGCATTTGGAGAACCAAAAAAGGGGTCAGAAATATTATTTTAATAATGTGCATTTGTATCCTACCTCATTGCAAAGAATTTAGAGCATTCCAGAACCATGATCTCATTCATCCATAAAGAAGCTCAATGCATGTAGAAAAAGAGGACTATAGTTATTTTCGTTTTGGTGACTAGATAACTGGACTCTCCATTTCCTGGAGTTATATAATGAGCCAGTGAATGAGCACAGGTGAAAATCTAGGAACTCCCACTCCAGGGCTGCACAGCCAGCTTCCTTTACGTGTGAGAGTTTCTTTTAGTGACTTCTGCAGAGCCTGATTGGTAAACCTCCTTCCACATGTTATCTTTCTGCACTTCCTAGCCAAACAGCAGCTTAGCCACTGATGATTTCAGATATATCAATAGGAGGCAGGGGGGATGGGCGGGGAGAAAGGTGTAGAGGAAGAATGGAGTGTGTGCAAAAACAGGTGTGATATGCAAGCTGTGATACAGTGGTATAATGTTTCAGTGTTCGGTTTGCCTTAAAATTGAAAGTGAAGAGACATTGGGGACTCCCCCATCAGTGTAATCCGTAAACATTTGACAGTAGGCCCAGCAGCCACAAAAACCTGCACTTTAGCGAGGCGAGAACATCATTCTAAACGTGCCACCCTGGACAACTCTGTTGCAGTTCTCGCATCGCTAGAATTTCCCTAGCCCGCTTTTCACAGGAGTCAGGAACATAAGAAATGTATTTCTTTTTACAAATCTTGCAAGAAGCTCCTTGGAAACAGGTGATTGTATTTCCTTCTTTACCTAAATCTTCCCAAGTAGTAAAAAAGTCATATCCGTGTTTCATCTCATGGTTTCCTTAGTGAAAAAATTTGCATCTGAGGCCTAGGCAAATGTTTGGCCTTCACTGCTGAATGTTTAAACAGGTGCACGTGGCCCTGGCCTGGCTGAGGAAAGGTGGTCTCCTCCTTCGGAAAGCCTGGCATTCAGGGAATGGCTGTGGTGCCAGCTTTCACGAGGGCTTGTGAAGGCAAGTTCAAGTGATTCTGAAGTCGTATTACCTGGTGACAGAGGGAGCTCCCACTCTGTGTTCTCAAGAAGAAATTGATTTAATAGATTCAAGATATTATTAAATACATTCTGCATTAATATTATATGTCCTCTTTGAATCCAAGTGGCAATACAATAGAATTTCATTTTATAAATAACACCTTTCAAGCTAACACCACAGGGCACAGTACAAAAGAATCAAAATAGAACACAAATGCTGTAATCAAATGCAGACCCCAGGAAGGCTGATTAAAAAGGCATGTTGCTAGTCAGAGCAGCCGACAGGGTAAGTATAGTGGGTCAGAGCAGAAAAGCCAGCTGAAAAAAGGGCAAACGGAAATAAAACGGACGTGCCCGCCTGATTCGTGCGCTCTTACGGCTCTTCTTTTGTCATAACCTCCTTTTGGACTCAGGAATTGCAGGGGGAGATGAGTGTGATTGTGTTTGTTGGGGAGGTGGGGAACCAATGTATGTAGAGTCGTGAGGCTCACCCTCAGTCTCACATACAACGTAAGCAAAAGAAAAGCCTCAAGACAACTGCTGGCAGCGATACCTACAATAGGATTGTGAGACACCCCAACAGTGCTTGCTTTGCTCAGTCATATCACTGGTTTTCAGAAAACACAACTGTGAAGGCACAAGTCACTCCCTTCCATGATAGCAGGAACAGACAGTACTGCTGTGGCCAGGCGTGGGGAAGTGGGTGAACGGGTAAGACGGGGTGCTTTGTGGTCTTAGGCTCGTGGTTGCCTGCTCCCCACAGAACTCTCTTTGCACCCAATTGCTTGCTGTGCTCTAGCTTCTCACCACCACAGCCTTTTCTAATGCCAAGAGTTTGTGTTTTAAAGCCCTGCCTCTAATTATAGGATAAAAGGTTCAGTCCCCTTCTTAAAGGAATTAAGGAATTAGGCAAAAATTTGGGGAGGTATTTTGGCATATACCTCCCCATCTATATGTAAAACCAGTCCTAACGGTGATCACTGTGTACCTTGAGGAATGCACCAAATTGGTCATTTACTGATGCTTCCCTATTTGATATGGAGGGAAGAACAATATAGGACAAGAATCATAGGAAAAATTCCCTAATATATATATATGATACATTTTTCTTAAGAGTAGCAACCTATAGTTAGCAGTCATGGAACAGCAAATATGGGATTTACCATCAATAAAAAGAAAAAGAGAAAGAATGGAAAAAAAGGACAAATTGAGGCAACTTTTACCATGCTTGACTCTCCAGGTTGTTTACAATGGCTCTCCTGATTGCCCACTTAGTTGAAATTCTTCACTGAAATGGCTGGTGCAGAAATTTAGGTTAATAGTTTATTTAGTATTTTTGTACATCTTTTTCTTCATCTGTGAAATGTAAACAATTAAAGCCTGTGGATAGCATTTGGGGGAAAAGCTTACCATACAAATACTAGTATTGCTACTTTTATTTAATAAAATCTTCTTTTCCTTTATTCTGTCAGTATTTATTTTTCAGTAAAGGTGAAGAGTAGTATAGTAAATTGAGAACACTGGATTATAATCTCCAAAGTGAGTTATTTCATAAAGTATGTGAGCAATTGATAACTATGCCAGTCATCAATGTGCTACGTCTCAGATCCACACTTCCCCTTCATTGCCTCCTCTAAAAAGGTGTATCTAGGTCCTTTTTATACTTTTCCTTTCCAAGCTGGATGAGCATGCTTTGTCAGTAGAGGGTTCAGAGAGATTTTATGAAAGAGGTTTTTCCTTCCTGGTTCCTGTGTACTCCTTTGGTTTCTCCAGGGCCTGACTCCTGCAGCACACACGCTGCCTGAGTGCCCATTGGCTGAAGCACAGGCAGCTTCCCCCACGCCCTGGCACACGCACATGTACACACATTGGCTGGTGAAGGTAGTAGCATGCCCCAGATAAGACCTCCCTGTGAACAGCTTCCCCCGGCCCCCGCCACACACACACACACACACACACACACACACACACACACACACACTGGCTGGTGTAGGTAGAAGCATGCCTCAGATAAGACACCTCCCTGTGAACAGTCTTCCTGGCATCCTGGAGTGCAGATTCCCAGCAAGTCCTGCTGACACAGCTCCCCAGCAATCTCTCTGCCATTTATTCATTCAGTGACTGGGCCTGATCCAACAAGGTCTAGATCCCCGTCCAGCAGTGGACTCTTCCTAGAGCATTCTATCTCAGCCCCCACAAATAGCTATGCTCCTTATATTTGCATTTTCTTATATAATTTAGAATTCCCTTTACTTCTCACTAGCTACTCCCTTATTACTCCAATCCCCTATTATATTAATAATTCTTTATACTAAACTTTTCATATTCAAATTGCTATGTGGATTCTCTCTCCTGGTGGATCCTGACTGGTATGTAACCAAAGAATATTAAAATAATCTATATTCTTTGGGAGTAGGGCAAAGTAAATATGATAAGCCATCTCTTTATGGAATGGATTAGCATTGGTACGATGCGCCTTATCGAGGCCTGACTATCAGATGAACAAAAACTTTTGAGAATGGGATGCTACATTGAAAGGTGAAATAATAATATGATGCTATATACTATTTTTAACTGTACATATGATTTTAAGGACCAATTTTTTAATATTTTATATGATTTCACTGAGAGTTTGTTTTTTTTAATGTAAACTGTAACAAAGCAAACAGAAGTTTGGACTCAAAAATAATTTCTTAGCCTTGAAAAGATGTTGCAAAATAATATCACTTGAAAGAAAATTTGTAGATTATGAATGGTAGGGTAATAATGGTACCCCTCATTTATTGAGAACTCAGAAAGTCCTCAACACTTTACTTAGGTTTATTGAATCCTCATAGCCATACACGTGTATACTGTCATTATCCCTGTGTTACAAATTGGAAAGCAAAGTCTCAGAAGGTTGGAAGCGGCCTAATGTGACACATGTAGTACGTTTCAGGGCTAGAATTTGAACCTAGATTTATCTGCCTGTGAGCCCTGGTTCTTAACCATGACTCGCTGCTTCTAGAACACTGCCACTGAAGCAAATGCCGAGTTCCCTGGGAGAACAGACACAGAATAATTGTTTTCTTGTTTTCAACAAACATCCAGAAAGAGAAACTCTGAAGTATTCCTAGAATGTATAGCACAGCCTGAGATACTTCTGAGTCAGGCAATCTATTATGTTCACCTACCAAGATCTGGATACACTGGGTGAATATCGCTGGTCAAATCCCCAGAACCAAAGTGTTAACAGCGTATCAAAAACCCAGCAGCCTTTATTCAGAGCTGAATTGAAGGCAGATGAAATATTAACAGCCGTTCTTCGCAGCACAAAATGAAATACGAGATCCTGTATCAGAAATTATTAGTAACCTGTTAAAAGAAATGCTGAAAAATGGCAGTTACCAAATTAAAAACTGAGAAACAGAGCCCAAATGGGAAATTTCGAAAAGTTTGGAGGAAAATAAATGACAGATTGTCCTCTTGGCTCTTGTTACTATGCCATCCTAAATCCTACTTGGCAATACATGGTGGAGGTGAAATAAGAACTGCATCCCTGCCAGTGCTGGCCCTCAAATTTGTAGTCCTGAGTGTCTGTGATGGTGTCTGGGATTGATTAGAAAAGTAGTTGGAATTTGGTAGCATTTAGCTTATCTAAATTGAAGAGTCTGGAGACTCTTATTATGAAAGGCTTCCTCTCATTTGTGAATTGGCCCCTTTGCTCCACTTTTGGATGGCTGGCTTCCTCCATGCCGAGCTGCACTAAATGCTCTACATGGGAAAGCTATTCTCCTTAAACGCCTTCAGATTTAATGCAACTATCTGGATACGTTCATATGTATGACTCCAAATACCTAGCATCCAAAAAAGAAAGAGAGGTTACAAATCCCATATCCCGGGTAGTAAGTGAAGGAGACATTTTTCCATCAGGAACTGAAAGCAGAGAAATGACTGTAAGCAGAGTTGTTGTTGAGCAGTTGATGCCAGAGAGAAAAAGGAAATGAGCTATAGAACCATAGAATCTTAGTGTTGGCAGAGGCTGCAGAGTTCCTGCAGTCCTACCCTATCATTTTTCAATGAAGAGGCTGAGACATAGGGAGTTAAGGGACTTGACTTGCCCTAGACACATAGCTGTTTACTGACAGTCAGGCCAAAATCATTTCCCAACTCGCAGTCTGGAACTCTAGTTCAGCATGCTCCTGCCATCCTCTACTGAAAATTAACACTAACCCAGCCTGGAACATGGAAGAATTCAGCATAGGTGGAGAGCAAGAAAACTGAGGAATTCTGAGATGGTTAAATCAGTGTGGGAAAAGATGAGGGGAAAGGGAGGATCCTCCTTCATTGTGACTCGTTGGCCAAGTTTCTGCAGGACATTGTGTGTCAGCTTTCACCCCCGTGCCTACCCGCAAGAAAATAATAATTTGGTTGTAATTCCCCAGGGTTTATATTTATGCACTTGGATTTGATTTGCTTAGACAGTTCTCCCACATAAAGGTTTGCTCCCGGTAGAGTTTGGTTTGTGGGTGGCATTGCTATTGATCCCTGTTATTTCCATGAGCTTGACTTTCTTTCTCTAGAAGTGAAATGTGCTCTGTAGTTCTCATGGGGAGAACCTTCTTTATGGGACACTGCTCACAGAGCATCAGATGCAGGTGTAAGACGTAAGAATTGTCTTCTATTATGTATTCTATTAACCTCATGGAGAGCTCGGGCCATTGGTGGGCCTTTTAACCAGACTCATGACTTAGGTAAAATAATTTTCTTTATTGGGAAGCACAGTAATTTGAAGGAAGCCAGTAGCAAAGAAGATCTAATAAAAATGTCTCAGTAGGATTCCCTGTGAAATAGCAGTACAGGTCTTTGAGACCAGTCAAATATTTTTCAGAATAGAGCAACCGGAAATGAGAGAATCAGACAGTATGATGAAAACTACAGATGGAATGCTTTGCATGAAAAGTGATTATATTTAAGAGAGGGCTCAGGGGCGGGTAGGCGTCGAGATGGAAAGGGGTGTGTGTGTGACTGAAATAAGAGAAGATGATGCTTGACCAGGTCTAGTAAAATATTCCCTGCCACAACCACTGTTCCGTGAAGAGATTGAGCCAAGAGGCCTGAATAAACTAACCTAAAGTTCAGAGTTGCCATTATTGTGGGAGGCATCGGGGAGGGTACATCCGGATTTGTGTTACATAGTAATCACTGCTGGGTGTCAGCATTCATCAGCCAGATGGTCAGACCCACAATTAATCAATTAGGCTGGGATGATCAACTGGACTAAGTTTTCCCCTTTGGTAAAAAACCCTCATCATGCGGTCAAGGCCAATAGCACTTTTATCCTGTTGCTTTTGGAGAGGCTTCTAAAAACCCATCTTTTCTTTTTTAAGGCCTCTAGTTACCGGACACGGTTAAGCTCCGAGCTGCTTTGACAGCATAGATACCCCAAATCAAGATTTTAACATAACAGATTTTCAACATCCTCTGTGTTCAAGGATAATGTTTAACATACCCAGGCAGAAATAAGCTTTTTAAAGCCACCTTCTCTGACGACTGCTACTCCACTGATTTTAGCATAGTCTTTGTATTGGCTCCACTCATCCCAGTGGAAATAGACTGGCAATGATTCTCTCACTGGGTGCTTACGAAGATGCTATGATAGTCAAATGAAAATCAGAGCAATTTATTGAGTGTTTGCCATGTGACCGACTCTGCTATGATAAGGACCAAACATTGGACAAACATCGATTCAGTCCATAATAAATCAATAAGGATGATAATATTCCATTTCAAAGAGAAGGAAACTGAAGGTTAGAAAGTTCATTCATTTGCCCAAGGTTGAGCATTTGCTAAAGATGTGTTGAGATGATTTAATGCTCTCTAAATGAAACTAAATAAAATTTACTCCATGTTTTCTTCCACGTCTTACACATCTGCACATCTCTAAGAGATAACAATTAGGACTATATCATGGGTCCTTATTATTCCTCTTCAAAGGACGTGGAAGAAATTTGACTAGTGTCTCCCAACGCTGTTGATCTTTCTGTCTTTGTCATGCCACTCTTGCTGCACACCATCTGCCTTGAGATCGCTTTCTTCCTAACGTTGGGGTCCCCGTTACTATCTGCTGCTGATTCTCAGCCTCCACCTCAGGTTCCTTATCTAAATGGGGTTCCTCTAAGCTTGTGTCAGACACTAAGACTTTCTCCTTCATCGGTTGGCTTATACGGCAATTTGCCTTCTCCCAAACAAAATGCCCATGACTGATTTATTTCTTACGTTGAAATAAGTGTTGGTTTTTCCCTCTGCCCGTTTTATTTTCCCTCTCCTCTTGCTGTGTTAGAGTACTACTACTCAGGAGGTGTTGTAAACTACTAGTGCTGGGAAGCGTCCCTTCCTGATGGAGGTCTGTGCTGACCCCACTGAGTGGAAATACGGACATGTCATATTTCTGTAGTATTTCATCATTAAACTTATGCCCGCCCCTCTTTTCTCTCAGCGCTTCTCTACCAGCACCCAAGCTTGATTTAAGAAATGCTTCTCCTTAACTACTTTGTGACCTGTATTTTGCAGGCTATACATGGACAGTATTGATCCAGATGTATGTCTTTGAGATATTAGGCCCTTACTTATATTATGCAATCTGAAGTGCTTTGCTTTTATCTGTTTGTTTTGCTACTTACCAAATGGGGAAAGCAATACCCAAATACCACGATAGTATACAGGTACCCACTATTTCTTAAATCAAGTTCAGGGGCACTCTGATGAAAAGCTATTGCAGAAATCTTAATGAGTGTCTCTTCTCCTCCAGGGCTCCACCAGTGCCCTCTTTCTCTGACTGTGGTACTCTAATTTGTTCTTGCTGTGTTTGGTAGGCAGCTGTTTTGAGTTTTTCCCTTGCTGCTTCTTTTTCTGCAGCCCACAGTCTTCACCCCAGAGCTCATGAGGCTCTTTCATTCTGACCTGCAGTATGTCTGTGCATTGCAGACCTGGGCCCTGCCATCGAGACTGCCTTTCTGCTTCATTTTGCTCCTGACCTAAACCCCCCTGCTATTCCAGGCCTGGCCTCTCATGACCAGAGACTGCTGACTCATCCTGGCCTGTGCCAAGCTGTGCAGTCGCTTAGCGATGTGGACAGGAGTCGAAGGACTAGAATGAGATCACTGAACTCATTTCACTTGTTGCTTACGGTACAGTCCAGCATGAGCTGGAAGTGTAGGAACCTCAGCCTCCCGAGCAGAAAGAGTAAGTAGATTAAACACACCGCATCACCAAGTCTTCAACAAGCAGATTCGGGTGGAGGGTGGGGCTGGCTTTCTCCTGGCTGTGGCGAGGGCATTCCGGTTCACCAGGAGTGTTCCTTTGTCCCCTCTTCTTCCTCTCCTCCACAGTTGAACCCTCCCCCCTTCCCTGAACTTCCCTTCTGAAAATGTCCGGATGGCACAGCCATGATCTGGGCAGAAATGAAATTTTGCTAATAAGCAGCCTCCGCAAGAAAATCCTGGAACACTGACACTGTTGAAACTGCTTAGTTTAGTTTGTCTACTGGGAACTCACATGAACTTCCCAACAGAATTCGAGGGGATGAGAAATCTCTTTTTTGTTTGCTCCTATTTTCTTGACTCTCTTTTTCTTTCTGTTTGGAAGGGAGGTACTTTCAGGAGACATGGCTGCATTCTGGTGTGGTGTAAAGCTTTCCGTCGGGAGACAATAATGTACATTCCTCTGGCAGGACGGGATGGTTTTTTTTCTTTTTTTTTTTTTTGTTTCTGTTGCTGTTGTTTATTTATAAGACATTTCCTCTCAGTTAGTGGAAGTTAGATCGTAAGAGGCTCCAGTGATTTTCCTTCCACCTCCCCTCCCTAATTTCTGTGCTTCAGCACTCTGGAACACTGTGAACTCGACAAACTAATCAGAGCAGGGAGCTTAGCAGCCAGGCCTGGACACTCTCAAGAGACTGTGCTGATTCTCGGTCGACACTCCTTGGATCAGGAACCACAGTCTTGGTGAGTGAGTGGTGAGGTTCCAGAATTTGATGTGTCAAGGATTCTATTCTTGGTGTCTCTGAGGCAGTCAGGAAATAACGGGAGTTTTGAAAAAGGAAAAAAAAAAAAAAGTACAGTTTTTTTAAAAAGCTACTAAACAATCCAACGGAATGGTGAAGGTTTCCGTGTGCACAGCTGAGAGCACTGTGTGGGCAAGGGCAGAGCCCTGAGCCTGTGCTCGGGAGGAGCCTGCAGGCATAGGCTTCATGCTGCCACCGATGGATGTCAGCCTTGACATGCCTAGCACACATGCTGGTGGGAGGAGGAAGGTAGGTGAGGGAGTGGGGGCAGGGAGGCAGTGCTGCGGGTGGCAGGAGGGGGAAGTGAAAGTGGGATGCGGTGTACATGTGAAGTTTCTCTCTACCAACTTCTCATGTGTCTCTGTCTTGAACATATACATTATGCTCAGAATACTTAGTACCCAGCTAAGCAAGAAGGAAACGTGGATGCCTAGCAAAAGAATGTTGTTAATACTGTTCCTCTAAAGATCACTGTGCTAAAAACTGCTTCCTTTTAAATGTTAGGGAACCTCCCCGCACCTGACCTTTGGAAAATGTTATTTGTCACACCCTCTTCTTGGGTCTTCTGCACTCCTGGTATCGAACAGAAGAATGCATTGAGAATCCTTATTGGGTCCCAGGGAAATGTATCATCCTGACACGGGAGAACTAGTTGACTGTCCTTACAGTATTAAACCCAAATATAGTCGTGTTCTCAATAGAAGAGACTCTGATTGAGTGTGCTCAGGGAAGTTGTCAAAGGACTGGAATGGGGGTGGTTGCATCCTGTCTAATACAAGACTAACGGAGGAGTCAACAGACCAGCTTTTGGAGTCAATATGTGCCTTCTGTGTCCTTGTTAATAACTCACACTCTCCCTGAAAGTGGAATTTCAGTTGGAATGTGTGTTTGTCCTTTACAATCAGGTCTTTACTTACTTGCTCTTGCAGAGATATTTGATCTTCACTATGTTTTCTTGTCTTCTTTCCAACTTCAAGAACCCGACATGTTCCAAAATATTGAGTGGAAAAAAAAAATGGCGGCCATAAAAGCATTAGACTTTGTGGCAGCATCTGATGTGAATTGCTCTTTGGAGAGAGGGAGGGGCCTTTGATGTCCCCAATATGGTTCTCATAGGCTAAAACTTCCAAGAACCACAACTCAGCCTAAGGGGTACTTACTCGGTGTTCTTAAATATTTGGAAAGAGATGCTATTTTATTGTTTTAGCTTTCCTTGCTATTAACACATTGCCAGTAGATTCCTCGGAAAAGTTGAAAATGCTTTAGCAATAGTCGATTTTACGTTGAACCAGATGTGTATTGTGTGTGTCTGTTGTGTGTGTTCTTGTCCAAGCTGGTGCAGTCATCCAACATATTACATTGGTACTTAAGCGTTGGAATTTTGTTTGCTACTCTAAACGATTCACATTCTTCACCATATAACTCATGCTTGCTCATATATCCTGAGTTCCCTACAGAGACTGCCCCCGGCTCCAGCCTCATCAAGGTCCGTCAGTGACCTCAAGAACAAAGAGTCAGCTTCCTGTCACAGTTCTTATAGTTTGTGAGGCACATCATATTCCTCAGCTGTCACTGTGACAGGAAGCAGTGTCCAAGTTTTATTAGGACCAGTAAGCAAAAAGTTCAATGGTATATCATTTGTCTGTTTCAGTTAGGCCATGTGAATTATGACCACACTGTATGTATAATCTTCCTTGGGGATTTTCCATTGGGTCCCTTGTTTTCTAAAGAAAGAAGTTGAATGGGAAAATGGTGGTAAAATTTTTAAAATATGGCATAAAAAAAATGTACCTAGCATTCAGCCCATTACCATCAAGGCATACATAAGAGGTTGTGCCTCCCTCAGTTAACGCTCAGGCTGGACAGACTGCCAGGAGAATTGTCTGTTAGTCCATGGTAAGGATATCTATTAGGACTACATGGAGGGCAAGCTGGATCTCTAGCACTGTGAAGACTTTTTTTTTTAATTGAAATCTTCTATGTCTATATTTAAAAATGTTTAAACATTGTTAAGCAGAGAATGGATAAACACATACATGTAAGAGTATATCCCAAGAGATGACATTTTAAAAAAATAACCTGCCAGAGAGATTTTCCTCATTGTTGCCAAGTTCTGGAGTTCCACGTGGCCATGGAAGAATTCCATGGCTAAACTGGAGTGTAAAAGTCAGAATTTGATCAGTACACCTCTGATAAAAAGGCAAGATAATGGTGTATTTCTTTCTGCACAAATGGTTGTGTTCATGTTACCTGACTTTTTTCAATACCTGTATTTAAACCATCCTAGTGTACTACCAATAATTCGGTTTTCTACTGCTCATCCCGAAAATTTTAATTACATTTCAGAAGAATGTATTGTAAAATGTACATTTTCTTGCATGCACATTTTAGCTGTAAGCACTTTCTATATGTCATATGCATTTAATTAGGCAGTCACAATTAGATGCAAATGACATTGCTAAATAACAGAATTATGATTGACCCATAAGAAATTATTCTTTATTTGTATAGAAATGTTTTTTGATATTTATGTGATTTCTTTAAAAGATACATGTTTTAAAAAGTCAAAAAAGGGCTGATTCATTGTATCATGAGATTGTGTTTGTATGTTATGTTGTAAATGCATACATACATGAATAATGTACGTAATCACATACCTAAATTTAAGTATTAAAAATGTGACCAAATATTAGCTAGATTTACTTGCCTTTGAATTCAATCAAACATTTTTCAAATTGACCGTAAGTGTAGTTGACATTTTATCACACTGAACAGAAATTTTACACAAATATTTATGAATAGCACCTGCAAAAGGTAAGATTTGGTTAGCTGATACGTTTGGTAATTATCCTTCATCAAATATGCATGTTAGATTATAAACCTAAATTGTATTATGTACAACTTCAAAATATTAATTGCTATATGTATAAAGCAGTTTAAAATTAAATAGAAAGAAATTAAATGGCTATTAATTATCTTAAAATTGAAAATATATTTAATGAATTCACTTTATTTTATAAGAATGAATTCCTGTACAAATGACTCAGTTTATTCTAGTTTCTCAGGTGTTTAGATTTATTTTCAATACTTTGATACTATATTTACATGCCAGTATTAGCAACTACAATTTTCCAGATACCTTTCAAGATACCCAGCCAAATTATATCCTTGTCAAGTCATATTTTTTTCTCTGAAGCTTTCCATAATAACCCAAACTAAAAGTGAACTTCCCCTCCTAACATTGATAGCATTTTAAAAACCTATGATTTTCATTTGTCACTTAAGTGTTTTTTGTTTGTTTGTTTATTGTTTTGTTTTTGTTTTTTACATATGAAACTACAGGTGGTTAGAGGGCAAGTACTGCATTTTATGTTTATCTCCCTCCCAACCAGTGTCAAATTGCCTCAGTCTAAATGGAAAATCAATGAATAGGTTATGAGTGAGTGAATGAGTGAATGGATGGCTATCTATATGTCAATACATTGACGGTGAATACATTTTGTTTATCATAATGGAAGAAATGTGTCCAGAAAACAAATCACTAGATTCTTTTATATCTGAACCCCTTACACTTCAGTATTTGATCTTCCAACTAGCCGGCAGCGTCTCCAGCCATTTGCCAACGTAGCTTCTCTAATCCTCAGAATGCCTAGGTGATTTCTGATGGAACATGGGGTCTCGAGCTTGCAGTGGTTCCATTCATTTTCCAGGACTGAGGAGAGTGGCCCAATACCCCGATTGGCCTGTTTGTGCAGTCTGAAAGTGCCAGGCTCACCTGTAATGTATCATAGTGACCAAAGGCCTCTCCAGCTTGTCACAACTTGCTTATAGTCAGCCAGTGTTTCCTCCTTTCCTCATACTCAACATCTAGGAAGCTCAGGCATGTCAGCTGTGGAAAGGCAAGAAGACTGGCTCCGAATGGCTTGTGAACTAGATAAGAGAGGGGTGGAGCAGACAGTACAATAAAGAGAGGGGCAAGAGGACAGGCAGCCAAACCATTTCCACTATCTTAACGAGCACTAACTAAATGACATTTTAGGCCAATAATAGCCAAAAATAGCCAAGTGCAGTTGTTTCTCATGGACGTGTAGAGAAATCAGTAGGCCTGCCTGATGCTGCTTCCATCATTAAGCCGCAGTACTCTGAGGCACCTTAAGTGCTGTGGTGACACTGGAAGAGAGGCCCATTCCAGCACCCGAAGTGGTAGGCTGCTGTCGTGATTCACATCCAGGAAGTAACTGCATACACTACAAACCAACCAGAATAAACAATAATTAAAAGAAACCCAAAATATTGTGTAAAATGTGCTTTAATTGCATCTGTTATCAATGGTCAATCAACGTGGCAGTCCCCAAACTGCATCTAATTCTATCTCCTGCCCTGAATTATTTTCTAGAGCTTCTACTCTACGCAAATGAAATGTCCTTGTTTCATTTTTATCTCTTTTTATTTCCCCTACTTATCCTGTAGTACACTGAATTCCTAGAGGTAAGCAGCCAGAGGGAAAAAGAGAAGCGATTCACATAATGGATAATTAACCCTTGAACAATGGAAAGTTAACTGTCCATAGACATGCCAAAAACTAAAATGTTTTGTTGTTGAATTTATTCTCCTTTGGGTGTTAACACATCGAGGACATCTCCATTAGCACAAACTTGGCACCAAGCAAGTTCATCCTCAAGCTACAAATGCCACACTCACCTTCCAGTTCATTCTGGCAGGATTTGTAGCATGACGTCCTCTTGGGTAGTAATGTACAAACCACTCTGAGGGGAAAAATTGTATGAGCGCCTAATCCACTTTGAAAATGAAAGAAAAGGATCTGTTTAATGAAAAGCACCTAATAAGGAAAGACACAAATTGTAATAAAAAGTATTAGCACCTTGCACCTCCTGTTAATTGCCTTCCTAGTCAGGAGGAATCAAAATAGTGTAATAAATGTTAGCGGTACATCAAGAACAAAGTGCAAGGAATCATTTCTACCTTTTAATAGCGAATTGAAAAGAGTAGCAAACATTAAGCTATCCATGTAGCTTTAATTCCAGCTCCTAACCTTTCTAGGACTCATGTACCTCATTTGTGTAGTAAAAATAATAGTACCCGTTCAACTGACTTACCACCATTGTTATGAGAATCAGATTACAATGACTGTCTCTCCATTAAACATGGATTTAACATTCATTCATTCAGTCAATCAGTCAGTCACTATTTTATTTATTAATTCAAGAAGCATTTTAAAACCCATACTCTGTGTCAGGGATTATTTTAGAAGCTAAAGATTGATTCATTTAGTAACAGATATTTATTGAGGAGCACATATTATGTGCCTGACACTTTTCCAAGGGCTGAGATACTACAGTCAACAGAACAAACAGAAGTCTCTAGTCTCATCATGCTTGCTTTTTAAGCAGAGGAGGAAGATGACAAACAAGGACATATGTGAAATATATTGCATGTAAGAGTGAAAAGTACTAAGGAGAAAAGTGAAAGAGCAGAGACAAAGATTGAGAGTTGGTGTGTATGTGTGTGTGGCGGGGGTAAAGTTGCAATTTTAAGTTGGGTGGAAAGGGAATACCACATTGTGGGGACAACATTTGAGAAAGGTGAAAAAGCATGTTTCGTGACTATCTAGGCAAGAGCATTTTGGGCAGTGGAACCACCAAGTGCAATGGCTCTGGACAAGAATGTATCTGGCAAGTTTGCATGAAAACAAGTCTTTGTGGCAGGATCAAAGTGGGCAAGCAGAAGAATGGTGGGAGGTGAGGTAGGTAAGACAGTGGGGGCCTGGTCACATAGGCCTTGCTTTGCTGCCATCAAGGCTTTGGCTTTCTCATTGACAACAGTGAATAAGACACGGCTTCAAGTTGCTCACAAGAGGAGAAACAGAAAGGAAAATGAGTTGGCATAATGCCCTATGCTGAGTGTCCTAACTGAAGGAGGTTCAGGGAACCTCGGAGGCACAAAATAGTGAGTGTTTCCCTGAATGTGCCTTGGAGGAGAGGGTCAGGGAAAGCTTCACAGAAGAGCTGATAAATCCATGCTGGGCTGTGAAGGATTTGCCCAGATAGTCAGAGGGAGGAAGAGCGTTCCGTAAGAGGACCAGCAGAGGCAAAGGCACCTCAACAGGAAATAGCGTTGCAGAGTCGGGGACCAGTAGCACTGATGTTTAGTAGAGGAGTGGGGAGAAACGATGCTGTAGATGTAGGCAGGGAGCGATCATGCTGGGCCTTGATTGCCATGCACAGAAGTTTTAACTTCATCTCGTGGCAATTGGGGAGCCATTGAATGGTTTTAAGTAGAGAAGGTTAATGATCAAATTGTGTTACAGAAGATCACCCCAGCAGCAAGGTGGAGGATAGATTGGAGGAATGGGAGAATAGAGACAGGAAAATGAGTTAGGAGGCAACCGAAATTGTTCAGATAGGAAACAATGAAGCCCTGAACTAGGGCAATAACTGTGGGAATAGAGAGGAGGAGACACGTTCGACAGATAAGAGGCAGAATGGACACAATTTAATTACCTTCGGGCTGGGCATTGAGAGAAGAAGGAATTTTGGATTGCTCCCAGGTTTCTGCCTTATACAACTAAGCAAGAAAAGCTATGAAGAGTTAGAGCAGGTTTTGCAGGCTGGGGGAAGATGATACATTTACTTTTGGATGTGTTAATTTTGAGATGTGGGGGGGACCCTTCAGATTGCTGTCTGGTAGCCTGTTGGATTTCGTCAGGCAAGCTGGAGGGATAGAGATAAATTTGGCAATTATCTGAATTATCAGCATCATGGTAATAGTTAAAAGCATGGAGTGAGCTTTTCTCAAGGAAAACATGTCGACAGAAAGCAAAAGGGTCCACCATTTCTATGAAACAGAGAGAGGAACAGGAGGCTTAGAGATTATTATTATTATGAGCAACTATTATGTGCCAGTAATGGTGCCAGGTGGTGGTGGAACCAAGATGGCTAGTGCTCACATCCTGCCCTGGAAGTTTGCACAAATACAAGAGGCCATCATTACTATCACCACCAACCATGGAACAGTGCTAACAGAGGAAATGCCCATGCATAACAAGAACTTGATGCCAAATATTAGCATCACGGGGGATTATTATAAAGGCAGGATCCTGGAAAGTTTGCTGCATGCATTTTTTGCTGTAGAGTTCATTTCTGACTTCTCTAATACGTGTATGTGTATATTCCAGTGTTAGCATGGGTTCAAGCTATTGGCAAAACAAGCCAGGTGTAAATTATGGTAGAATTGAAATCGATAGTGCTTTGAAGCACTGGAGTGCCTAGTTCACATCAGGGCATGCGTCTGTGTTCACTGAAATATGGCTATCAACTGCACCCCGAGTCATTAGATGTGTTATCCAGTGAATAATACCATAATGTTATTTTAGCAGAGCAGCCTTATGATAAATTCTGCTTTAGAGAAACTCCATATACAGAGCAATTTCTGCTGGCCGTGTACATTGCATGGCAAAGAAAGGATATCCTGCTGCGTATCAGAAGGCTGTAATTTCATTTAGGGGTTCTATTGACATCGTAAACTGCAAGAGCAGAGCTCAAGTGGCTATTTAAGTCGTAGGAACTTCAAGCTAAAATTACTGCCTAGTCCTAATCGCCACCTCCAGGGGACCCCTGCCTATCCAAACATGCTTTATGTTTCTATCTTTGTGTCTCTAAATACTCAGTCACTCCAGGGGCAGAAGTGATAAGCTGTCCTAAAATATGACAGGTATCTGTCACCTTTGCAGCTGGTCCATCAAAGGATAAAAGCAGTTCTATTATTGATTGAAGGTCAAATGCTAAAAGGGGCCAGCAGCTCCTGACAAGTTCAGAGTACAGGGGTTTGTGCTTTTCTGCTTGAAGACATTCTCTCCTCAGTTTAAGGTCAGGGGTTTTCAACATGGAGAGTCTAGAAAGGTGAGGACTTTTAGACTTACCTGTACAGCAGAGTTTATAGCCTGTGAGTCCTTGCTCCATTCTTTCCCATTTTTGCCTTGACCTGGCTCACTTGTGAAAATAATAGTACCGGATAGTCTTAGTATCCAGTAAGGTACAGTTTCATAATGCTCCACAAGTCATTCCCTAGACATCAAAAGGGGACAGTCTGTCTTGAGATGTCATCAAGCTGAAAATTGGAAGCCATAATGATTGACCTGAATGTTTATACTTCTTAGGAAATTAATTTATATAAAATTGAAAATTCTCAAATAGTATTTATTAGATGTTGCTTTGGAATTGACTCCAGGAGCCCATGAGGAAAGACTCAAAGCTAAGTACATTTCTCCTTGGTGTCTAATGAAAATTTCATGTTCATGCCCCAATGTTAACAATGAGCTTTGTCAAGAGGGGACAATATAAAATTGGACACTAGAGCCCAAACTTCTTCAGTCATTATGGGGCTGATGTTTTATTTGGTCACTCTCTTTTCTGGGCTTGCAGTCATCTGTGTACACGCTGTCTTAATAAGAAATCCCAGCAGAATTACCATGGTTCAGAAAATCATAGTAGTAATAGAACTTAGGACTTCTCATATGGTAAATGTTTTTTATCGTCATCTTACTAACCCTTATGTCACCCTGTAGAGAAATGGAGGATGAAGAGGTAGCGAGCTGGACCCACCCTTAGTGGCTGGCTGAGACTAATATTTTTCCTTCTACGTTAGCCTATCTAGTGTTCTACTGCTTCCTCACAATATTACTTTATTGCTTAAATAGTATAATCAAAAACTGTAGTCTAAAGAGCCAAATCTCTCTCATCTGATACCACAATACTTTCACTATATGCCTGAAAAACATAATATGCCATTGTCATATTTTTGAGAAGTGCTACTGTTCTAGTAAGAGTATCCTCAAATAATTTCTATCCATGGGAATGTAAATAAAAGATATTATGTAGACATAGATAAGCTTCTACATGAGGTAGTACAACTGTCATATTGTTCTGGATTTAGGCAGCATAGTCAAGTGGTTAAGTGTACAGGCTGCCTGGGTTCTACAACTTACTACTTGTGCTACCTTAAGAAAGCTTCAATTCTCACTGCCTTGGTTTCTTAATGTGGAAAATGGGGATGATGGTGATGACGATGATGATGATGATGATGATGATACCTTCATTATAAAATTACTGTGGGGAGTAAATGATCTATAAATGTAAAATATTTAAACTAATACCTGGTACATAGAGAGCTACAATAAACATTAGCAGTTGTTATAATCACCATTATCATCCTCCTTATCCTCACTTATTCCTGTGCTGTAGGGTGATGGTTAATACCCGTTAGGAAAAAACCTACACACATGCACGTATGCACACATACACACTCACACACTCTCTCTCACACACACACATCCCATCCAACTAGGGATGCTTACTTGCCCCAGCTGTGGGCTTCAGCTTCACCAGCATGTTAATCTGAATGTTTCCCTAGGCAGAGGACACATGAGGAATCCATGCTTTGGATCAGGCGGTCTTTGTACTGAGTTCAGCCTTAACACTGGTTTCAAGGACTTGATGCAGAATTACTCAGTTGCTGGGCCTCACTTATCACCTATTCACTCTACTTCTCTCATCTCATCACTTAAGTCTTTCCTAAACCATAAATTCTGTTAAGTATATTCTAGTCCAGATCTATTGATGGATTCACCAATATGGTTCCAACTCAGTAAATAAATGTAGGGTGAATGAATGAATGCTCTTCTATTCCCAGCCTCTTCACTTAGGTCATAATCCTCGCTATCTGATGTTCTAAATGCTGACCTCATTGTCCACCTAGGCCACTGCATTCACTATCCCTGGTTATTATACCCAGTCTTCCAGTCCAAACTCCCCTAGTTAATTTCTCAGTACTAATATCCAGTCCATATACTGCACCTATCCTTCTAATCTGCTTTATCTTTTCCTTCCTGGAACTATGAACACCACCAGAATAGCCGTGTTCTTTATGCCTCTCCCGATGCCCTGTTCCTATTTGTTATTTGAACTTTAATCTTACAAGTGATTCATTACTATTTGCATTTTAATCTGATGCCTTTGGTTCTAACCTTGATTTTGATCTTCATATCATGTGACACACACACCCCTTTTTATATTTATTATATTTTGAGGAAAATAAGCTTATATCAATAATAAGCAAGTGAAAGCTGACATCAAACCCTATCTGCAAGAAACAACATTCAGCAACCTTGGCATGCTGCATTGTATCATTTGTTATGCCTCCCACAATGGTCCTATCTTAGTTCTTTGATGAATATGCTATCTTATATCCTGAACTTA
The DNA here is from genome assembly GCA_033961575.1 of Aselliscus stoliczkanus. Classification (NCBI taxonomy): domain Eukaryota; kingdom Metazoa; phylum Chordata; class Mammalia; order Chiroptera; family Hipposideridae; genus Aselliscus; species Aselliscus stoliczkanus. The sequence continues at coordinate 70,390,831 of CM066729.1, forward strand.
GTCTCAGTTGTCCTATACCTGCTCTAACCCTAAGATGATGCTGATAACATTCAGAGCTTAATTATTGTAAAATTTAATTGGGCAATGTTTGCATTAGCAGAGAGTGTGCCTAATAGTAAATATCACAGATAAAAGAGAGAGAAGCTAACAGCAAAAGGCACCATTATTGCAGCCGGTAAAGACCACTGACCATTACGTATAGATATAATTATTGCATTCTCTTTATTGTCACAATTTTTTGACTGTTTCAAAATAGGGAGGAAATAGTTTTTAAAAAGGAAAAGAGGTATGATTCAAATTTAGAAACAAGTATGATGCTAATCTTCATTAGTATTTATCACAATAGTTAACAGTGCTACTGTTATCAGACACAATACCTGCTTACAAGAAGCTTATAGTTTGTGTAATCTTATTGCAGAGATTAGTAATTAAATTCTAAAACTAATTAGGTAGAAATTATTAGTCTATTATTATGCACCAAAATGAGTAGTAAAGAAAGGCAGTGACTGTGGCGAGAATTCAGATCAAGATGGTTTCTAATGATACATGAAAGCCTTGATAACTGAAGGGAAAACTTGAGCTGTAGATGTAAAAGCTCAGCGTTGAAGGATAAAAGAAAAGGGGTGTCTTGGAGAGGAAGAAACATGGAATATGGTGGAGTGATACCAGAAAACAGAGAAATAGGGAGAATGAAGAAAAATTTCAACCTGACAGGAGGCATGGTGGTGGGATTGAAGTTGGTGTGTACAGGAAGTAATAAAATTAGAGATGAGATACATGTCAGTAAAGAATAGGATATGAATTTGGAAAGACAGGTGGAGTCCAGAATTTATTCTTTCTGGGTAATGAAAACAATGGCTGTTGTAGAGATAGAACTCAGTTAGGGTTTGCTGAATAGTTGAAATATTTGAGAGATGCAAGCAAAAATAATAAAAGCAGTGTTTTAGGAGTTAACCTGGCTATAGTGCATAGGGTGGACCTGATGCTGATGCCAGCTGGGAGGCAACTGCAATCATTCAGATGCAGAGCACTCAGAACTCAAATATAGTCACAACTGTGGAGATTAAAATATAGATATAGATATAGATATAGATATAGATATAGATATAGATATAGATATAGATATAGATATAGATAGATATAGATTCAAAAAAACATTAACAGCACTCAGTATCTCTTCCCTACCACCCATAACCCTCATTCCTTCCAACCATAACTTTAACTGGAAAATATCTCCTAAATGTGGGATCCTCTTGCCTCTTGGTTTGATTTTAGTGAAGTCCATTCCTGCTTAGAGAGCAGGCCAGGTTGGGGAGCAGGCATTCAGGCTCCCTTAAGCCTCCAACCAGTGAGGGCTTTATTATATTGAGAACAACACAATATGCTTTCAAAGTTTGACTGCTTGGGAATAAACTCAGGGGACACACAGACTTCTCTGGGTTCCCATTTATAAGTTCCTGATATGCAGGACTCTGTGGGAAATCTCACATGTCTTAGAGGGCTCATCAGCTGAGGGGGATTCAGGGTTCATCCTAGGCTCTTAACTTTTTCGTTCTTAATTCTCACTGCCTGACTCCTGAGATAGCGATAGAACCCTTCTTATATTTTCTCCATTCCTTCCTCAGTTCAACCAGATGGGCACCAAAAGGAAATCTCCAGAGAGATGATATGCTAGCAGAAATTTCAAGATCATCCCAAGCTCTGTCATGACCCCTGAGATAGTCTCAGTGATCCCAAGGGTGTATTTGAGAAACAGTGCTCCTTAACCTTTGCCATGTGGTCAGTTCACCCATCATTATCTGTCATGCATCCAGCTGGCCTTTCTTTGGACAGTTTTGACATTTCTTGAAGAGTAACAATTTGGCCAATACATCACGTCTGTATTCAACTTCCTGTTGACTAAGAATTATGTGTACACATCTTAAGGCAAGTGCCCCATTTTATATTGTGGTAATTTGAGTGAGTGCTTTTATTGCCTGCTCAGAGCTCCTTCTAGGTAGGACCTCGCCTTACTTTTCTCTTTATCTTCTGCATTCAGCATAATGTATGACCCACAGTAGACCATCAGTACATATTTTTGGACTCTTCCTGATTTCATGTGTGTTTTCAACAGGAAACACCCTCCAGGAGATTTCCATCCTGAGTTCTGACTTTCTAATGTGCAAAATACCTCCTAAGTGCCAAACTCACTCGCCTCCCCAGCCAGTCAATCCCAGGTACATACGAGGCCTTATTTTTCCCAGAAGTTGGCATAGGAAATATGAAATTGATGGCTCTGCTTGTCAAACCTGTCTGTCTGCACAGTGTAAAGTAGCACCATTTAGAGCAAGGGCGTTTGGGAAATTAAACAAGGACTGTCTGAATAGGAGACTTACCGGCCTGCAGTGGAATGACAGGTTTCTGCCCACAGATCCGGGTGAAGACCTGCATATTGATGCGTCTTCTCACCCGTTTGTGAGTAATGGGTCTCACCCCATTAGTGGGTGAAAGTGTTACACCACTGGAAGTTGTTGGGCATTCTCTGTGGGTCTGTAGAAGGGAGCTGTAGATATACATAAATATGTACTTGCCGACATCTCTATATGTATCTGCCCGTCGGGAGAAGCAGACAGGGCACAGCTCTTTGATGGGTAAGAACCACAAGTCAAAGCCATGCTCTTGTGCTGTTGCTGCTGCTGTGATTTCTGTGGCTTTATCGTTTGAGTCCTGAAGGAGGCTAGGGGCAGCTTTTTAGTTGTTCCCGCCTAACCTGGGAGGCTAGCTCTGGTCACTCACATAATTAAAGAGACCTTGCAAATACTGACTGCCAATGCTGTGGTTAGTGAGATGGACACTTAAAACCATAGTCACCTACCATCTATAATCTTTCAACTGTGCCTTGAGAGCCCACACGTCTCCTATCTCCAGGTACCGTCCCTCGTGCTGTTCTGATCTGCTTGTTAAATGCATTTCCTGCTGCAGGCTGTACTCTTCACAGTTTCTCAGCCTCTACTCTACTGGAGACATGCATTTTCTCCCAGTAGGAAAAAAACTACTGTGCTTCAACCTTCTCAGAGAAAGTCTACTACACATGGTGCCTTTATGTGGAGGTGGATATTATGCACAAATTACATAGCGGTTGAATTGGGTTATTTAATGCTGGGGAGTTACATGGGATAAATCTGATTCTATTCATATATTTTTACAGCAGTTACACCCCCTATAACTACATACACCATCTATCTTGGTCTTCATCTCAATATGCAATATGCCTTTGTGAGGAAAAAAAATCTTTTTTCCCCAAAAGTGAAAATATACTAGTGATAGCAAACTGAATTTGTGATTCCCTTGTATATAACTGAGGAAAACAAGCAGCGAGAACGTGTTTTTAATCTAGGCCCGTTTACCAGTTTAATTTGATAGTGGGAATTAATTGTGTAATTCTTTTTTATTATTAGTTTCAGATGTACAAACCAACATAGTGATGAGACATTTATATACCTCACAAAGTGATAACCCCAACAAATCTTCCACATGTCTGACATGGTACAATACCATTTGACTGTACTTGCTATGCTGTACTTTACATCCCGTGACTGTGTGTGTGTGTGTGTGTGTGTGTGTGTGTGTATATATATATATTATTTATAGTTGACATTCAATATTATTTTATATTAGTTTCAGGTGTAGAGCATAGTGGCTAGGCATTTATATAATGTATGAACTGATCCCCCTGATAAGTCCAGTACCCATCTGACACCCTACATAGCTTTTACAATATTATTGACTGTATTCCTCATACTGTATTTCACATCCCCATGACAATTTTGTGATTACTAATTTGTACTTCCTAATCCCTTCACCTTGATCACCCATTCCCCAACCCCCCTCCCATCTAGCAACCATCAGTTTGTTCTCTATATCTAAGAGACTACGCATATGTACCACATTTTCTTTATCTAATTGTCTATTGAGGGCATTTTAGTTGTTTTCATATCTTAGCTATTGTAAATAGCACTGCAGTAAACGTAAGGGTGCATATATCTTTTCAAATTAGTGTTTTGGATTTCTTTGGATAAAAATTCCCAGGAGTGGAATTGCTGGGTCATAAGGTAGTTCTATTTTTAATTTTTTGAGGAATCTCCATACTGCTTTTCATATTGACTGCACCAATTTGCAATCCCACCAACAGTGTACGAGGGTTCCCTTTTCTCCACATCCTTGCCAACATTTGTTGTTTATTGATTTATTGATGATGGCCATTCAGACAGGTATGAGGTGATAGATCATTGTGGTTTTATTTGCATTTCTCTGATGATTAGTGACATTGAGCATCTTTTTATATATCTATTGGCCATGTGTGTGTCCTTTGGAGAAATGTCTATTCAGGTCCTCTGCCCATTTTTTTAATTGGATTGTTTGTTTTTTTGGTGTTGAGTTGTATGAGTTTTTTAATAAATTTTGGATATTAACCCCTTATCAGATGTATCCTTAGCTAATATCTTCTTCCATTTAGAAGGATGTTGTTTCATTTTGTTGATGGTTTCCTTTGTTGTGCAAATACTTTTTAGTTTGATGTTGTCCCATTTGTTTATTTTTTCTTTTGTTTCCCTTGCCCAAGGAGAGAGATTAGTAAAAATATTACTAAGGGTAATGTTTAAGAGTTCACTTCTTATATTTTCTTCTAGGATTTTTGTGGTTTCAGGTCTTACATTTAAGTCTAACCCATTTTAAGTTTATTCTTGTATATGTTGTAAGAAAGTGGTCCAGTTTCATTTTTCTGCATGTATCTATCCTGTTTTCCCAGCACCATTTATTGAATAGACTGTTTTTACCCCAATGTATAGTCTTCCTTCTCCTGTTATGGATTAAATGACCGTATAGGCATGATTTGTTTCTGGGCTTCTATTCTGTTCCATTGATATAGGTGTCAGTTTTTATGTGAATACTATGCTGTTTTGATTACTATGGCCTTGTATTATAATTTGATAGTAGGTAGCAAGATACCCCCAGCTTTGTGCTTCTTTCTCAGGATTGCTGTGGTTATTCAGGGTCTTTTATGATTCCTTATAAATTTTATAATTATTGGTTCTAGTTGTATGAAAAATACCATTGGTATTTTGTCAGGGATTGCACTGAATCTATAGATTGCTTTGGGTAATATGGACATTTTAACTATATTAATTCTTCCTATCCAAGAGCATGGTATATATTTCCATTTATTTGTATCTTTTCAATAATTTTATGAATACAGGTCTTTTCCTTCCTTGGTTAAATTTATTCCTATGTATTCTATTTTATTTTTTATGCACTTATAAATGGGATTATTTTCTTAATTGTTTTTTTTCTGAAATTTTGTTATTGGTATATAAAAATGCAACTGATTTCTCAATATTGATTTTGGATCCTGCTACTTTACTAAATTCCTTTATCAGTTCTCACAGCTTTTTGTTGGAATCTTTGGGGTTCTCTCTATATAGTATCATGTCACCAGCCAATAATGATTGTTTTACTTCATCCTTTCTAATTTGGATGCCTTTTATTTCTTTTCTTAGTCTGATTGCCGTGGCTATGACTTCCAGTACTATGTTGAATAAAAGTGGTGAAAGTGGACAACCTTGTCTTCTTCCTGATGTTAAAAAGAGTGCTTTTAGCTTTTCAAAATTGAATATGATATTAGCTGTGGGATTGTCATACATGGCTTTTATTATGTTGAGATATGTTCCCTCTATTCCCATTTTGCTGAGAGGCTTTATCATAAATGGACACTGGGTTTTTTATCAAATGCTTTTTCTGCCTCTATTTCTATGTTTATGTGGTGTATCACATTAATTGATTCACAGATATTGAACCAACTTTGCATACCAGGAATGAATCCGACTTGCCCTCTTGATCGTGGTATATGATCTTTTTAAAGTATTGCTGAATTTTGTTTGCTAATATTTTGTTGAGGATTTTTGCATCTGTGTTCATTGAGGATACCGTTGTATAGTTTTTTTGGGTTTTGATGTGGGTTTTTTTGTTGTTGTTATGTCTTTGTCTGATTTTAGAATCAGAGTATTGGTGGCCTCATAAAATGAGCTCAGAAGCCTTCCCTCCTTTTGAATTTTTGGAATAGTTTGAGAAGAATGGGTGTTAATTCTGTTTGAATGTTTGGTAAAATTCACCTGTGAAGCCATCTGGTTCTGGACTTTTGTTCATTGGAAGCTTGCTGATTACGGAATTGATTTCATTAGTATTAATTGGCCTGTTCAGATTTTCTGTTTCTTTTGATTCAGCCTTGGAAGATTGTATGCTTCTAGGAATTTATCCTTTTCTTCTAGGTTGTCCAATTTGTTGGCATACAGTTACTCGTAGTATTTTCTTTTTTTTTTTTTTTTGTATTTCTTTGGTGTCTGTTATCATTTCTTCTCTTTCATTTCTGATTTTACTAATTTCGGTCCTCTATTTTTTTTCTTGATGAGTCTAGTTAAAGGTTTGTCAATTTTGTTTATCTTTTCAAGAAACAAGCCCTTGGTTTCGTTGATCTTTTGTATTTTTGTCTTTTAGCCTCTATTTTGTTTATTTCAATTCTGATCTTTATTATTTCCTTCCCTGTACTCACTTTTGGCTTTGTTTGCTGTTCTTTTTCCAGTTACCTTAGGCGTAAAGTTAGACTGTTTATTTGAGGTTTTTCTTCTTTCTTGAGGTAAGCCTGCATTGCTATGAATTTCTTCTTAGGACTGCTATCACTGTGTCCCATGGATTTTGGATTACCGTGTTTTTATTTTTTGTTTGTCTCGAGGTGTCTTTTGGTTTCTTCCTTGATCTCATTGTGACCCACTCGCTAATTAGTAGCATGTGATTTAGCCTCCATGTGTTCATGTGTTTTTCAGTTTTTTGTGTTTTTTTTTCTTTCTTGTAATTGATTTCTAGTTTCATACCATTGTGGTCAGAGAAGACAACTGATATGATTTCAGTCTTCTTAAATTTATTGAGACTTGTTTTGTGGCTTAACATGTGGTCTATCTTGGAAAGTGTTCCATGTGCTCTTGAAAAGAATGTATATTCTGCTGCTTTGGGATGAAATGCTCTAAAAATATCAATGAAATCCATCTGGTCTAATGTGTCATTTAAGGCCACTGTTTCCTTGTTGATTTTCTGTCTGGAAGATTTGCCCATTGGTGTCAGTGGAGTATTAAAGTAGCCTACCATGACTGTGTTACTGTCTATCTCTCCTTTAAATTGGTCAATATTTGTTTTATATAATTAGATGCTCATATGTTGGGTGCATAGATTTTTACTAGGGTTATGTCCTCTTTTTGAATTGATCCCTTTACCATTATGTAATGTCCTTCTTTCTGTCTTACTATAGTCTTTGTTTTAAAGTCTGTTTTGTCTAATAGATGTATTGGTATCCCAGCTTTTTTCTTGTTTCCATTTGAGTGAAACATCTTTTTCCATCCCTTTATTTTCAGTCTGTGTGTCTTTCAATCTGAGATGGGTCTCTTGTAGACAGCATATGCATGGTCTTGTTTTCTTATCCATTCAGCTATCTTGTGTCTTTTGATTGGAACATTTAATCCATTTACATTTAAAGTGATTATTGATAGGTACATAGTTTTTGCCATTTTATTGTTCATAATTTTAATCTTTGTTTGTTTGTTTGTTTGTTTTCCCCCTTATTCTTCTTAAAGAAGCTCTTTTAACATGTTTTGTAATATTAGGTTGGTGGTAATGAATTCCTTTAGCTTTTTTCTTTTCTGGGAAGCTCTTTATCTCTACTTCAATTTTCAACAATAGCTTTGCTGGTTAGAGTAGTCTTGGTGTTAGGCCCTTGTTTTTCATCACTTTGAATATTTCCTGCCACTCCCTTCTGGCCTGCAAGTTTCTGTTGAGAAATCAACTGACAGTCTTATGGGAGCTCCTTTGTAAGTAACTAGCTGCCTTTCTCTTGCTGCTTTTAGGATTCTCTTTTTGTCTTTAACCTTTGCTATTTTAATTATAATGTGTCTTGGTATGGGCCTTTTTGGGTTCATGTTTTTTGGACTTTGTAATTTCTGGGCTTTATGTCTATTTCCTTCTCCAGGTTAGAGAAGTTTTCAGTCATGATTTTTTCAAACAGGTTCTTGATCCCTTGTTCCATCCCTTCTTCTGGTACTCTTATAATGTCAATGTTGTTATGCTTGATGCTGTCCCAAAGGTCCCTTAGGCTATCTTTTTATTTTTTTCTTTTCTTTTTGTTGTTCCGATTGGGTGTATTCTTCTACCTTGTCTTCAAAGTCACTGATTTGATCCTTTGCTTCATCAAATCTCCTGTTGATTCTTTCTAGTATAGTCTTCATTTCTCATTTCAATTATTGTATTTTTTATTTCTAACTGACTCTTTTTTTAATGGTTTCTATATCCTTCTGTATGCTTACTATCTCTTGGTTGAAGTTCTCACTAAGTTCCTTAAGCATTCTTTTTTTTTTTTTTTTTTGAGGGCAGTGTCACAATCCCACATATGTGGGACCCGAACCAGGGCCGCTGGCTTCCCAAACCTGCGCTTAACCACCATGCCACTCGGCCGGCCCACCTAAAGCATTCTTATAACTAGTATTTTAAATTCAGTCTCTGGTAGGTTGGTTGCCTCCATTTCATTTAGTTTCATTTCTGGAAGTTTCTCCTGTTCTTTGATTTAGGACATGTTTTTTTGTTTACTTATTGTGGCTGCTGCTGTGTGTTTGCTTGTATGTATTAGGTAGATCTGCTAAGTCCGTCAGTCTTTGTTGGGCAGCCTTATGTAGTATGTGTCCTGTGTGGTCCTGTGGTACAGTCTTTCTTCCTGATCACCTGTGCGTGTATTCCAAGAGTGTTCTTTGTGTTTGTTGTTTGTATTCTCTGTTGTAGTTCAGCCTTGATTGCTTTTGGTGCATCAGTGTGTGGTATTAACTCCTAGGGTGACTGGCTGTGAGGATTGGCTATGCCCACAGTGTATGAACACCTATGTTTGGGCTGACCCCTCAGAGGGGATTGTACCCCAGCGGAATCTTGTGCCTGTTGAGACTAACTACCCTTTGGATATGCCACTTGTGGGGCTAACTGGGTAATGCTCTGGTGTGGTAGAAGCCAGCCTCTGGGTGTGTTGTTCCTGGTGTCTCTTAGAAGGAGCTCCCATACAGGCCAATTTCAGCCTTACTTGTGACCAGCCCAGGGCCGACTGGTAGGAGCTACAAAGCTATGTGCAGTTGGTTGCTGCCTGTGCTGAACCTGGGGGAATATGGCAGTGGCCTCGCTGTGAACTGAGGCTAGCTGTCTTCAGTAATGGGCCTGGGCAGCTTAGCAAAAGGCCCAGGGCCCCTCAGGCCTGTTGCTACCTGCCAGCTTAGCTGTTGAAAGAACATCCTTAGGTATGCAAACTGGGCTGGTTGACTGGTATTGAGAGCGTCCTAGGTGATGCAGCATTAGTTGGATGAGGCGGGGTCCCAGGGACTCATGAGGCATGGCTGGTGTTTTTTACAAAGTTAATGCAGATTCAGCGCTTGTGCCAGTGCTGGTCCTCTGACCACTTCGCAAAATGCCCAGAGAACACCATAGCCACCTACCATTCTCCTCAGGGCCACAGATCCCTGAGAGCCACCCAAGAGAGACTGTAGTGCAAGTTGTGGCTGACTGTCCACAACCAAAAGTTCCTCAAGCTGCTGTGGGCCATCTGCTGCTATAAAAGGATTCCACATCTTGTAGGATAGGGCTGCCAGCTCAGGAGCTGAAAGTGCCCCTGGTGATGCAGCACTAGCTGAGTGGTGTGGGGACCCAGGGTATCACTGAGGTGGTTCACTCTCACGGATTTCACCAGACCAATGCAGTCTCAGATTTGGCCCTTTGGGAGAGGTTTCAACATAGAAAAGATGACATCCTTTTGTAGGCTACCCGTGAGGCAGGCTCCACACAGAAACAATGGCTCCTGTTCCTCCAGCCTTCTCCCTGAGGCTACACAACTCAGTCTTTCCCAGTATGTCTCTGGTGCCTCTCAAGTTGCCACTCCTTTACCAGAAACCAAGTAAGAGTTTGCAATCAAGTGAATCTGTGTGCGAGCCCTTTAAGAGGCATCTGAGTTTCCAGCTGCCTTCCATCTCACCCAGATGGACAGAGAGAGTCCTTGCTGATTTCCACTGCCAGATATTGTGTCCTCTTCCTGGCACAGGACTCCTGTGCTGGGGAGCCCAGTGTGAGGCTGAGACTCCTCTCTCATCTGCGGGAACCTCTGCCACTGTGGTGTTCCTCCCAGTGTTCAACCACTATCTGTGGGTTTGGGGTCAGCCTGTTTTGTGTTTCCACCTCTCCTATTAGTCTCGATGTGGTGTCTTCTTTATATCCTTAGTTATAGGGGTTCTGTTCAGCTAGCCTTCATTAGAGTCTTGAGGTTGATTGTTCTGTAATTTAGTTGTAATTTTTTTTTCTTCAAGATTTTTATTGGGGAATTGAGGGAGAGGAACAGCTTTGGGGAACTGGGGAAAGGGAACAGACAAGTTGCTGTCCTTTGGTTCTTCAGTCTAGTTGTGGAGAACGTTGCTTCACTGGCCCATGTTGGTATCATCACTGTGCTCTTCCCGGGGGAGGCAGATCAGTCGCTGGCCTCTGGATGGCCGCTCACAGCGGCTATTGGCAGCTCGCGCTGGCTGCTGGCCGCTCACGCTGGCTGTCGGCTACTCACTGTAGCCTATGGCAGCCCACTGCAGCAGGGGCTGCAGCTATGCCGTCACGGGGACTCACAGCAGCTCACCTCCAGGTGGAGCTGTTGTTCACCATCTTAGCTGTAGAGGGCAGTGTCACTGGCCCTCATATGTGGGATCCAAACTGGGGCCGCTGGCATCCCAAGCCAGTGCTTAACCAACGCATGAGTCGGCCAGCCCGTGTTGTAATTTTGATGTGATCCTAGGAGGCAGCAGGTATAGCGTTTACCTAATCCACCATCTTGGACCTTTTCTAATTGTGCATTTCTTAATATAATATGACTACAGCACAACCATAATTAACAGACATTATCATCATTGCCCCTCCTTCTTCTGCTTACAAGAAGGCATAGACCATTTTTTTCCTCTAAATTCAACTTGCCTCAAGATGTAGAATTATTGCAAAAGAAGAGACTATAGTATTTTTGTTTTCTGGTTGGCTTGTATGGTATCCATTTAATAAAACTCTGACTGATAGATACAAGGAAGTGAGCTCATCTTAGTCAGCATTCCCTGGGTGTGCCTTTCTGAAAGGTAGGTGAAAGAACAAAGAGTTTTATCGGAGAAAAATTTTGGAAGGAAATAGACTGACTTACCAAAGAGAGGTGAGATGATGTGTCAGAAAGGTGTAAGACAGATGTTTTGCTGAGCAAAAGAGGAACAGGGCTCAAATACCGAGGTTATTTTTTTCCTACTTATTTTACTTTGGTAGCTTTTCTTATTATTGTTAATATCTCTGGGATGCAACAAAGGCAGACTGATTTTTCTGAAGATCACCTCCAACAGGGTTGGAATTAGTAATTTGATCAACCAGATTTGGCAGACAATGAAATAAATGTGAAAAAAAGAAACCCTGTATTCAATTAAAGTATGTTGACTAAGCACAGGCTTTTTCTTTTTTCTTTTTTTCTTTTTTTTAAAATAAATTGGGAATTGATACTTGGAAAGTATAAGTTGATGCTTCTGTGGGAGGGAGCTATTTAAGAACCCCATTTGACTTGTTATTGTTGCTAAAAGCTTTAAAACTCAGAATTCAACAAATGCATTTAAAATTATTTTAAAAGAGCATATGAGATTGTGGTTTGGAATGAGAGTCTGCACCTGCTTAAAAGGCCCAACAGAAATATTGAAATGGGACAGTTCATTAGGAATGAAGAATTTTTTAGATACTGTAGCAAAGGTTTCTCTAGGACAGTGTTTCCCAAACATCCCTCATCCTAAAAATCAACAGGATCACCCCTGAAATAAGCACATTTCAGGGTTCTACCCCAGAACTAGAGAAACAGAAACTTCCATGGGGCAACTTTGGTATTTGTATCTGAAACAAGGAATCTAATCAAATGTTATGATCAGGGATGTTTTGGAAACACTGCTCTAAGAAATAATTTTTAGAACACAAAACAAGAGAGAAAGATATATATTTCCTATAGAATTCAGAGACATTTCAAGTGAGTAAAAGAAACTTTCTGTAGACCAGTGGGGGTTGTTTTTTATTTGCTTTTTTTCTTTTCTTAGCATCTCATATTTCTCCTGTCCTTCCATATCAGTGACCTTAAGATTTTGTATTCCTCTCTTTCTCACCCCTCACCTCTACCTAATAAATGGTCATCACATAAAGTAAATATCCCAAGATTAACAATTTGGAGCTTGATACCGTTTGACCCAGCAATTCCACTCCTAGGTATTTATCCTGAAAAAACCAAGACACTTATTCAAAAAAAGTTATGCACCCCTTTGTTCATAGCAGCACAATTTACAATAGCTAAGACTTGGAAACAACCAAAATGCCCATCAGTAGATGACTGGATTAAGAAACTGTGGTATATTTATACAATGGAGTATTACTCTGCTATAAAGAAGAATGAAATCGTACCATTTGCAATGATATGGATGGACCTAGAGACTATTATGTTAAGTGAAATAAGTCAGTCAGAGAAAGACAAATACCATATGATCTCACTCATATGTGGAATCTGAAAAACTGTATGAATGAGCAAAGTAAACAGAAACTGTCTCATAGATATAGGGGAAAAATCAGGGTTGCTAATTGGGAGGGGGATGGGGCTGAGGGAGAAGGGGAAGGGATTAGACAGCAAAAATAGGCAACTACAATATTGCCACTGGGATATGAAAAACAGTTTGGGAAATATAATTAATAATGTTGTAAATATTCTGTGGAATGTCAGATGGTCATAGGTCTTGTTAGGGAGACCATTTCATGGATGGAGTAGAGATTTGATCACTGCACTGTATTACTAAAGCGGAGGTGGTATACCTACTGTAATTGAATATATATAGATAGTCACGGGATGTGGATTATACTGTGGAAGAGAGTCAGAGGAAGAGTAATAGATATATATGATATGGGGGGGGAGTGGGGTGGCAAATATGGGGTGGAGGGTTGTCACTTTGAGGGGTAAAATGTATAACTATTGCACTGTGTTGTACACCTGAAACTAATTAAAAATAAATAAATTAATTAAAACAAAAAAAACAATTTGGAGCTTGAGATCTAATTCAGGCTGGAACTCAGAGCTATGTCACTTTATACCTTCTTATCACTTTAGTTTTCATATTAGAACATGGATGAGGTTGCACAAAGCTTTTTTTGTGAACCAAGCCATCTCTACATTGTTACAAATATTAAACATCTTGTCCAGACTTGTTTGGGGATCATAACTACATATGACAATTTTTGTGCTTGATAGGAATGTGTGTTCAGGTTTAGATATGTCCATAAGTATTATTTATAGCGTTTTATCTATTTCTGAAACCAAGTTGAGTTACAGTTTAATTTAAGGTAAACTCTTTAGAAAGTATATTTCCTGCTTCTGACTATTAAAAGTACCTTCCAGGGAAATTATTGACAAGCGTTGTTCATATTGACAGCCACATGATGGATACTGACTTGTTAAAAGAGCAAGAGAATAAATAAATGAATGAATGAACTACGTGGTATCTGTTCTAGGTGCTAACAGTTTTGTGTCCACAGAGGCAAGGAAAATTACAGTCTTCAGTTTCAGCTACAGTATGGGGACTGGCAGTGAAAATACTTTTAAAAATACATATAAATGGCTATGGCCTGAGGTTGCTATAAAGCTGTATGGAAAGTACTTGGCCGAGTACAACAATGAAAATAGAAAAAGGAGAAAGTGCCGCTCCAGTTTCAAAGGTGAAGATAGAGAAGTGTAGTGGTAGAGGTTCACATTTCCTAAACTCCCTTGTCAGCTCAGCATGTCCCCTGTGTAAATACACATGTGACAGTGGCCTATGCACTCATTCACACTTCAGAGAAGCCCTTGGTTTCCTTTTCTCCCTCCATTTTAGCAGTGGGCAGCCTGCAACCTTTTGATCAAGCTGACTTTGTACATTACATGACTGAACTCAGCTATGCCAAACATCCTTGAGGAAGTTGACATTTGTGTACTTTGAAAGAAAAAAAAAGGAAAGTGAATCCCAACTGCTTCCTCCTGCCCTTTTGATTAAGCGAATGGTAAGTCAGCAGGAGAGGTGCTGCTTTTAACAAGCAGGGGTGTACAGAACTGATTGGTATCTTTCTTTGAAAAAAAGTAGAAAAGATTGATGTTAAACAACACTAATCAGAGTTGATTACAGGGACTGAATGAATTCATTGATGGGAAAGAGCTATGGTTCCAGAGACAACAGAAGAGATTAGATAATTGTCAGGGGAATCATATTTGGAATAGTTCTCTCATCTCTGCAACCAGGAATCAGTGCCCTCAAGTCTTTAACCACTCCTTGGAATAGACTAATCTGTGTGCCCAGTGCAGTCTCTGCAGGGAAAGCTCTTCTCCCTGAGCTTTGCATGGCTGACCCTTTCTTTTCATTTAGGCCTCAGCTTTCCCTGATCGCCTTGTCTAAAGGGTTGGAGCTTCCCTCTCAACCTGGGCGGGCCCTACCCACCTCTGAAACCTCATTTACTGCTATTCTCAAATGTCACCGAGAGGTCTGTCTGGAATGGACTTCACTCTGCTGTGCTCTGTTTGTTTGTTTTTCTTTCTGTTACCTCTCCCTGGTGTCCCTTTCCATTCTTTCTAGTCTTTGCCTGATCTACTCTTCCCATCCCTCAAGTTTCAGCTCAGACATCATCTCCTCTCAACTTGTTATATAAACTCCTCATTAAAAGTCCTATGCCTCTGCTCCCCACAGCTATTTATACTTAACTCATTTATAGTAGGTATCACCCTGTGTTATAATTAGTTGGATATTTACTTTCCCTTCTCCCCAATAGGCTGAAATATTTGAGGGCAGGAACTGTGTCTTTTATCTCTGTATCTTTAATGATAGTAAAATACCCAGAATGTATTGGCTGTTTAATTAATAAAGAATCAATCAATCAGCACTCCCTTGCTGTCCACCTCCAGGTTTTAAAATAATTGTCTAAAATAAGTAACGGAACCCAGAGGAAGAAATTCTTACACAGAATGGATAACTCGCTGGTTATCTATTTACCAAAAACAGTTAAGGGACAAATGAAATGGCAAATCATGTTTAGGAGCTTCCACCCTCTGCTCTTTGCAGTGATTTCTAAGTTGTTCCAGGTATCACTCTGACTATAAAAATAAGGAAACCTTTGGGGAAATGGCTTGTTGAATCAATGCTGTAATTTCTGACCAGGGAATGAATGTGTTACTTATCTTACAAAAATTTGGCTGCTGCTATTAAATAATTATTCATTATAATGCACTGTTTATATATGCTTCTCCTTTAGGAATCCCCAAGTACTCAACATACATCATCAGCCTAATACTGTATTCTGCCTCATGTTAATAATCCTATGCATACTGAATATATCACCTGAGCACTTTAGAATCTTGATAACTATTATCTAACAAATGAATCTGTTATACTCGTTATTTTTAATAATCTCATACATTCAAACTCCTAGAGAAATGTGTTTCCTTCTTATACAGCAACAAGTGCATAACCAGATCTCCGCCTACCACATGGATTAAGTAGAAAATACAGGGAATCACCATAGGCTTTCAAATGGGATTTGTCCCAGCTAGTTCATGGTTACAACATTTTCATGCCATTTGAAATTTTACCAGTAACTCCATTGGGCTCAGAAAGTAGCAGTTGTTTAATCACCTAATAAAAAAGCTACAGAAAGAGGGAGGGAAAAACCTGAAGCATTTTATGGTCCAAGGCGATGGAGCCCCAAGCCTGCCAAATACTGGCCACATTTGTCCAAATGTTGGCTGCACCTGTGGCTAAAAGATGGGGACCTTGGGGACCATTTTATCATTGTCATGACACTTCCGTTTTCACCTTTTTATGAGAGTATTCTTGGATTAGTCTTGCATTTTTCAGTACATTTTCAATGCATTTCTCAATCTCGCATTCTCTAGTATATCCTGGAGATCTTTCCAACTAGTACATAGAGAGCACCCTTAATCATTTATTCAATTGCACGGTATTCCATTATGTAAAATTTTCATAGTTTATTCTACCAGTCCCTACTTATAAACAATTTTTGTCATTTCAAACAATGCTCCGGTGAACAATCTCGTACATAAATCATTTCCTAGATGTGCAGATCTTTTGGAGGATACATCCTCAGAAGTAAAATTGTTGGTCA
Organism: Aselliscus stoliczkanus; assembly: GCA_033961575.1. NCBI lineage: Eukaryota > Metazoa > Chordata > Mammalia > Chiroptera > Hipposideridae > Aselliscus > Aselliscus stoliczkanus. The sequence goes on from CM066729.1 coordinate 70,407,106, forward strand.
GAAGGTTACATGTATCTTAAATTTTGAGAAATTTGTCAAATGGATCTCAACAGGGGCTGTATTACTGAGCAGTCCCATTGGCAATATATGGAACTACCTTTTAACCCCCAGCCTCAACAAAATAGTGTTTTTTTAGACTTTGAAATTTTGCCAGTTGTATAGGTGAAAGACAATGTCTCACTGTATTTTCATTTTGCCTTTTCCTTATTATGAGCAATGCCTAGCATCTTTTAATGTGTTTAATGATTTTGGTATCTATTTATCTTCTTTGCCTTTTCTTTCCATCAGCTTCTTGTTCTTTTTCTTATTGATTTCCTGCTCTTTATACATTAAGCAGATAATCCTTTTATCTATATGCATTGCAAACATTTTTTTCCAGTTTGTCTTTTTTATAATTACTTTGCTTATGGTGTATATATTTTTTCCATACAGATTTTTTTTTAATATAATTAGATTTACCAATCTTTTCTACTATGGCTTCGAGGCAGTGAATCATAGGTAGAAAGGCCTTCCCCATGCCAACCAAGATTATAAAAGGATTTGCTAGTGTTTTCTTTTAGTACTTTAATAATTTTAGATTTTTATATTGAAAAATATGATCCATCGAATGAGATTTTTAATCCAGAAGATATTTTCAGGATAAAGGATGATCTGAGAAAACAGAAGCCATAATGTTCCCAGAGCTTGATGAGCTGTGGCTGACCTACTATCATTTGCATAGTATACTAAATCTCATTCCTTTCTGTCAGTAGGATGCAATATAATGATAATGAAACAGAAACAATCTAGATTTTAAAATTAAAATTAAGAAGAACGATGTGTAGCCTTTTGAGGTGTTCACCTTTGCTCTTTCTATATTGATGTTTGTCTTTATGTTTTATTTGTTTTTATTGTTGTTGTTGTTGCTGTTTCTATAAGAAGGCCATGAGCTAGCAAAGAGGCCACAAACTAATAGCATTCTTTATTGGTTCAAGCCTAGTATCCTATGCAATTCAACACTAAAATCTGCAATTATGAAATATAGATTGGTATAAAATAGTGAATATAACCTCGCCCTTGGTGTCAGAAGCCCTGAATTCATCTGCTGTACCCCCCAGAGTATCTCTCTTTGCCTTGATTTACATCTATATAACATGGAAAGAATGAGATCACGATTTCAATAACAGTAAGAAAGTAAACAGGTACATTTTAAAAAGTGCTTTGAGTTCTATAGAAAATTAGTTCATGAAGCTACTAGCTGATGATATTTTTTAATTATATGCTATATGAATTTTTTAAGGGAGGCTTTATGTAGAAAGCTGCCCACCACACACACACTCCAGTTCATATTTGCTAACCCTCTTCAATGTTTTGCTTTTATTTTCAAAAGTGGTCTTTCAACAAGTATCCATTGTAGGTACTAGTGTTACAACAGTGAACAAAACAGATACCTACAGAAAACCCTTGTCTTCAAAGAGCTAATATTTAGATGGGAAGGGCAGAAAATAAACAAACACACACATAAAATATAAAGCATATCAGAAGTCAGTAAGCGCAATAAAGAGTAATAAAGAGGAAGAAAGACAGGAAGTGCTACAAAAGGGGTGTTTCTATGATGACTAGAATCCAAGAATCCTACACATTTATCAGTGAATCTTCAAGGATGTGTAAGGATATCTTAGAGATCCAAATACACTGGCATGACATTCTGTATCACAAAGAGAACCAGAACTAGACATATGTAAGTAACCAATCATTTATGAACACATTGGCTCTATTGAAGGTCAAATGACAGTGTATGTCAAACTTTTCATCAGATGTCTTATACGAGTGGTCACCTCTTTCATCTGATCCAGACTCACCATCATCAGCCTTTAGGCAACTCCTAGGATTTGTTACTGAGAATGAGGGACCAATGGCCATGCGATTAGGAGCCGGTGAGACTCTTGTGTAGGTAATGTGATATGATTAACCTCAGTAGATAGAGCATGATAATCTGCTGGAGTAAGACTCATTAGATATAAAGACCTTTTCTCTATCGTTAATGTAGCATCTCCTCTGTGGACCCCAAAGCCTCAGAGTTGTGATGTGTTACTATATTCTCTACTGAAATTATGATGCTGGTGAGTTGTTTAATGAACTTTCTTCAGACCTAGACTATTGACAGAGTGATGTTCTTTGGTTGGCACTCAAGATCCCCTGTTATCTAGCCCAAATTTACCTAAAAATTATCAGTTTTACTTCTTGTTACTCCCTTTCACAAACCGAATTATTTACTTCCCCAATGAATGACCTTTTTGTTCATGGAGTTTATTCTGCTTGAAATGATCTCTTTCCTCTCTATACTTTGAAATCCCATCTGTCCTTCAATACCTAATTTAAAGGATTCTCCATCTGAAATCTCCCTCCTTAGACATTTCTTGAGGTCATTATTCATATATTTTATCTAGCTATCTATCTATCATTTATCTATCTGTTGATCCATCTATTAATCAATCATCTATCTATTCATCCTCCTAAAGTAATAAATATCCTTGATATGTATTTTATAGTGAATAAATGAATGAGTAGTAAAATGGGAGATAGCAAACAGATTTGGGAATATGGATAAGCTGTGAAATAAAGGTGGTCTTGAGTAGACCCTATAGTTTGCTTATGACAAAGTAGTCAATAAGATATAAGTGCAACTTGTTTGAAATGGTCTAGAAGCGGGAAGCTCTCTGGTGGCTTCCCAGACAGCTGTTGTGTGTGAAATAATCTGGAAAAAGTACTCCTTTTAGAATTTGTGAAGAATAATTCTAGCTGATGTGTCCAAGCTACCTCTTACTTGATGCCTATTGGCATGCTGAGATTGGACCTTGTTTCCTACCTGAGCTCTAAAGATAAGAAAGCTCATATATTTAATAAGGTTTTTGTGTCCCTGACGTAATGACTCTGATGTTTTCAAACATTACTGCTTTTCCCAAGGTCTGGGCAGCACATGGTTTATTTTTAAAATTCCATTCTTTCTGAATATTTTCCACAAGTAAAGGATGTCCTGAGAGAGCAAAAAAAAATATGAGGGCATTAAGAATAACTCCAGGTACTTCAAGGAAACGCAAGCATCAAGATGCTACTGGTTGTTAGAAAGAAGTGCACTGTGGGAGCATTAGCCTCAGTCAGTAACATGACACACTCGTATCTGATGAGACTAGGGGGAGAAAATAGCACTTCAAGCTAAGAGTCAGGTTTAGTTATGAGTTGAAGGTGAAGTCAGTACTATTTAAAGTTTTACTTTATTTATAGGACTCCCTAGTAAGTGTAGGGTTTCCCAGAAAGTAGAAGACGTGTTTCCTGACCCAGAAGCGTTTTAATATAATTAATATAATGAAGCTAACACAAGTATTATTGATACATATGACTGAGACTTATAACCAAACATACAGAGTAAGTAGGTCACTAAGGAATTTACCTAAGTGGAAATCTCAAATTAAAGGAATTTTCTAAATATTCCATATCCTGTGTGGGATAGGGCTGTCAGGTGAAGTATTGTTGTCGCATACAAATTTTATTGGACAAAATGAAAAGAAGAGAATCATCTCTGGAAGTCCTGGAGTCATTTCGGGAATTACCAGACCAAGGAGGCTGAGGAGAGGGAGATAACAGGATCTAGAAAGTGCTGCCAACACAGATTCCTCCAGTATAATACTCAGGCCCAACCTCCACCTGAACCCCTGCCTTGCATCATTTCAATCTGTTAGGAATCTTTTTTCTATGGTTTCATAATGTAATTGCTCTGTGATTTGATAATAGAAGTTAAGCCTATACATTTTCATAATCACCTTCTCCAAAACACATCCATTATGCAAAGAAGGGAAACTTGTGTAGCAATAATGATAATGTTTTATTTTAGGTGCACTAAGTGCTTTCACGTATATTATCTCATTTGGCCCTCATAATAAACCTCTGAGATAGGTGCTATCCATTTTAGAGGTGAGGAAAATGGAGTCCTAGAGAATTATAACATTTTATTTGGAGTTCTCTCTCTCTCTCTCTCTCTCTCTCTCTCTCTCTCTCTCTCTCTCTCTCTCTCTCTCTCTCAACACACACACACACACACACACACACACACACACAGTAATAGAAATATAAGAAAACAGGAAAGCTCTGGACATAGTTTGCACTTCCGAGTAAGGAGTCATGTAAACCTAACCTAGAAAATGGCTAGGAATCAGTTTGATGTAGATTTTTGAGTCTTCACTTGCCTCTTACTAGATTTGTGACATTTGGCAAGTTTTTCAACATTTCTAAGTCTGGGTTTTCTCATCTTTGAAATGGGAATAATAATAACAACAACAGCAACAAAGATACTTTGAGAATTAAATGAATATGGCGTAAACTGCCGAACCCATAGAAAGCAATCAATGGAAGGCAGCCATAATCAAAATAAGTATTGACATTATCTTATTTTCAATAACAGCAGCAACAGAGGTGGGAAAATTCTTAAATTTGTTGAAAGGAGGATAAGATAAAAGATATATATTAACACCAAGTGTTTGCATGGAAGAGAGGGTTAACAGCATTTTTCAGAAAATGATCCTGAACAAATAAAGCATTTAAAGGTGTTATAATTATTAGCTCAATGGCCTGAGAAATAACACCAAGTATATCACCTCTCTGTGTTCTTCCTTCAACTTCCTTAGCCTTTGAAGAAGTTTTAGGGCTAAGTACCTTGAAGGAAAGGGTATCTGTGTGTTCAGTACAATAGAGCATTTCTGAGTCCTCCAGAAACTATTTCAGTGTGGACATCCCTGCTCTCCATCATGAGATGTCATGGACTATTATAAGGTGACAGAAGGATCATGCTTTTCAGGAAGCATTACCACATGAATGAAGACCTGTATAATTTTGAAAAGGGTCACATATAGCCTATGCTGCTCCAACAATGTCCTGGAGAGCAAAAACAGTGAGGTGGAAAATGCTGTTCAGGAAGGTATATAACAGAATAGCTCAGAGAGCTGTTTTGGATCCTTCCACCCCCACCTAAAGGAATGAAAAAGGATCTTTCTTACTCCCAAAGTAGAGTGAAGGAACTTTGCAAACTGCACATAACCCACCAAAAATTTGACAGTGGTTATTGTTGGGTCAAAAAATTACAAGTTTTTGGTTTTTTAAAAACTTTATGTTTTACTAGTGCTTTCAAATTTATTATGTCTAATATGAGTTACTTTTATATAATTTATTTTGGAGATATGTCCTTTTAAAATATCATATTACATTTTTAATACAGAGAAAAATGAAGAAAAATTTCTTCATAGCCTTACCACTCATATTCTTACTGGCATTACTTTTAAATATATTGTTGAAAAATTCAAACAAAATAGAAAAGTATGTAACTAAAAGTAAATTTTTTCATCCCTCCAATCAAAAATGTCTTGTATGTCCTCGCAGAAAAAATGTTTATGTATATGCCAGTATATACACATATATGTCCTTATTTTATTCATGCAAGAGGGATTGTACCACATATGTCTTATATCTTGTCAGACAACATATAAATCTACCTTATTCTTTTTTAGCAACTTCACAGTATTCCTTATAGGGGGATACCACAGTTGTTTTACCAGTCACTGAATATTTGGTAAATATTCTTACTTTTATAATCAGAACAATTCAATATCCTTTTTTTTTTTTAAATGTGTTTGCTAGACCTTAGCCTAGAGTAAACCATGCTTATTATATGGTCACAGGAGAAAAATCACTGTGTGTGTGTGTGTGTGTGTGTATGTGTGTGTGTATGTATGTAACGTATTAGAGATGATTGCCTTGATCTTTAATTTTATAGCATAAAGATTTTATGCTGTAAAATGTCAGAATGGCCACAGGCAGAGTGGATAATGTCTCTTTGTGATCCTGGCTGAATTGTGGCCTCTCATGGAAGTTGGCATACTTCTTGAAAGTTTTAATGCAGTCACTGATTACAGTGTCTGAGATTTTACTGCAATTTCCATTTGAGTTAAAACTGATTTTGTCCTCAAAATAAAAGCCTTTAAAAACAGAGAAAATAATTATTTATTTCCATGGCAGGAAGTCTAAATCCTTTCATTTTATCTCCTCACATTAAAAAAGAAAAGTACTAAGACATCATTAAAAAGTTCATGCAGAAACAAACTCTTTTTTTGAACATCTGAGCTTCAGGACTTTATTCTCCAAGTACCTGCTAGTGTCCCAGCTACCCAACACAGAGAGAGCCAGATGCAGGGAAAAAATTATATCAAGACTTATTGTGATGCTAGTAAAAAGGCAATTGAGGCTTTTCAAAACCATTTTTCTGCAGGTTAAAAAAATTGTTTTTTACCCATGTGATTTTGAATAGGAAGAATTTTGTTTGTGGATATTGGCAGGATTGCCCTGTGTAAAATGTGGAGATTGCACAACTCTAATGCAGAAAAGTAAATGCACAAGCAAGCCATATTCTGACCTTGAAAACGTGGTTGCTTTTAATGACACAGTACATCAAGGTCAAGAGAAGTTGCCCTCAGCAGATGAAAGACTTCCCAAGTGAAAAAGCTTCATTTACATTTAAAATGTATTGAGTTACACATGATTTCTAAGGAACACTTGGTTGTTCCAGTTATAATCATGGCTCATTTCTGTTATCATGTGTCAAGTAATGGATTTACCTCATATATATCCCTGGCAGGGGTTTTCTATGGAAAGGCAGGGAGAGAGGTGAAGGAGGAAGGTATTCCTCAATATCTTGGTATAAACCCACTAGGTGTCACTGCTTTCAGTGGGACTCTGGCAAGAAACCTGACAGAGGACACATCTGTGCCTTGGTGAAAAATGAATTTCATGGCACCTTGAATTTTAACCTCTACTGTACATGGAAAACTGCTTAGGAAACGTTTTCATGTTTATTTGCACTGGTGGTTCCCTAACTTTATTTTATTTTGAATTTTTTAAGAATAACTTTTGCAATATTTTTATTTGAACCATGTTTTGTGTTCAGAAATAGTTTGTTGAAGCTATTCGATAACCTGCACCTCCCTTCACTTTTTAAATACACAATGACATTATTAAAGGTGTTTGAGTACTTTGGTAACAGGATGCATTCAAAAGGCTTGATGTCACATCCTTTGTAATGCACTTAAGCAAGGAGATGCTACCTACTTTCATGTCAGTGGTCTGGAAGTGATTTTCTTCTTTTCTTTTTTTCTTACCCTGCCTTTCATTCTGTGTTCTTTCTCTCTCTTGCTCTTCCTTTCTCTCTCCCAATTTCATGAAAATTCATTTATCTGTGACATTTAAGGACTGTGTCTGCGAGGTGTCTGGAGCTGTGGCTGGCTGTGTACATCAATAGTGTCTTAGAACCTGGCACTCTGTCAATATTTGGGGGCCTCTGTAACTGCACTTAAATGCACTGTCTGCCAGCCATCACTTCTCTTAGTGTCTCAGTAACGATTCCGAATGAATGGATATTAGCATGTCAATTCCTTTCACAACTGGCAACACTTTTTAAACAGTATATGGGCATCTTGCATTTGCCCTATGCACCTCTCTATTTGTCTGCTTCATTTATGTGATGTCATTTTCCCTCTACATCCAAAAATAGGAATCTCAAAAAAAACTACTATTAAGAAGCTGAAGAAAACAGCATCATTGTACAATCTTGGTTTGGTAGGTTTTATAGTACATAGCTACATATGTAGGCAGTACATTTTTTTTTCTTGTATTCTAGGTGTTTCTTTTTTGCTTTAGGTTATATTTGGACCAAAATTGTTATGACTAGTTTATGGCAGAAATATATATGTTGGGACTTTCTAGGTAAAATTTCCCTAGTTTATGTATGCGTCTAGTATGACACAGATATAGATACATAAAGAAGAAATTTTAGTGGGTTGAAGAGACAAGGTTGTTCTCTGAAACAAAAAAAAATACATTTTCAAATGCTTGTTAGTGTCCTCCCTACTATGCCTGTGAAATGGCCAGTTTGTAAATTGAATCATTAAAGCATTATTATGTCAACTTTCCCAAGAACTGTCCCAGACAATAAATAACATATTAGCCTTTCAAGGTTTGTAAGGGAAACCAACATTAGGGCAACATTTTAGTTACGGAACTAAGGGTTACATGTGCCCTCAATCCACATGTAACCTTGACTATATCTTGTAATGAGAATACACCAAGAATGTGAACTTTAGAAAAGGAACAAGAGGATGAAATTTTATCAGATACCAGTCTTAGCTTTGAGATCTGCATGCAACCTAGGATACGTTTGGAAGAATTTGCCAAAGACTAGGTCATGCTCAGATCAAGCAATCCAGGTGTCCAGATGCCAAGCAGCTGTCCAAGAACTCTTCATTCTCCTTGATGGACTCATGGCTGGCCTCTTTCTTGGATCCCTCGTGTTCCTTGTAAGTTTAATGAATTCACCCAAGCTTCATCTCACTCACAGATCTTTCCCAGTCTGGGTTTTCAATTCAGGTCCCTAACATCTGAGGACTTGCTTTCATGTGAGTTGCTAGGATCTGCTCTTCACCAGAGGATTCTTAGGGCCCTTATTGGGACTGAGAAAAGAACTGCCTAATGAACAGCATTAATGCAGTTAATACTGAAGACAAACTTAGGACCTCTAGAACCATTCATTATATTTCAGGAAAGGAAATATACATGTTTATTTGTCTCATAATTATGAGTGATTTGTAAGGCTAACAGTTCATTTGACCAGCTATAAATGCTGCCTCCAGATTTTATGTCCTAATACAGAAGTCATTTTATAAGTTCAATCACTCATCGTCTTTAGTAAGGGAAAGGCCATTGGGAGTTTGTATTGAACTAGACAGCATGGACGGACAAAAGAATGTCATAGGAGCGTCAACCGCAAAAATTATCTGGCAATATAAGGGCATGCCTCAAATTCAAAAAAGAAACATGGGTACAAGAACTAAGAGAGCAGCAAAAAGGAAAGTATAAGTATGCGTGGATCTGTACATGGCCTGCATCAAGGGATTTGGTATTTTCCCTTCTAATTCATTTCAGTAGAATATAGTAGTATGTACAGCTTCTAATGAAGAAATCAACATGCTCTCCCACCTCCCTGTTCATACTTGGAATTGTTTTTGTGGTCTCAGAGAAGAGAGAAAGAAACCAACACTGTGCTTCATTAACCAAAAGATTTTTACACCACAAACTTCATCTCAAACTTCATCTCAAGGTATAATAGAGAACATTTTCAGCACCTTCCATGGGTGAATTAGAAGCATATCTCTATTACTGCCAGTAAGACTCATCTTCTGGGCTAAGAACTTACCCTCCTCTGACTCTGGATTCAGAATTTTATGAGCATACATTATGTCTGTTCTTTATTGTATGCTGTTTGTTTAACGTTAGACACTTAATCCTTTCTGGGGCAGAGGAAGAAACAGGGATGAGATGAGAACATAGAATCAGCCTGCAGAATTTATCGCTAAGGACAGGAGGAATCTTGTTTTCTTTTGGATCACTTTAGACACACTTTGGAATTGTTTTTGAAATTTGATGGGCTGCAATTTAACCATCTCTTCTCATTAGTACTAAAATGTTCTCTTGCCTAAAGCAGGCAAGATTTCGGTTCTTCTTCCTTAGAAATCCTTGCAACTTCTTCAGCTCTTTCTTCTCTAGTATGTATTTTGTCTATTGATGACAGAGTGAAATGAGAACAAGATGAAAGTGTTGAGGGACTATGCCTGATCCCACCAGGGAAGGCACATACATATATTAATTCTTCAACCTTGGCTACCCCTGCCAGAAGAGAAATAGCAGTTTGACTGTATGGCTAATAATCAACAGAACACTTGAAAGCGTTGTTTAAAAGGTCTACCTTGATGTAAAGTAGAATCTACTATTATTATGGAGATGAGCTTTGTTGTTGCCTCTGTAATGCCTTAGTGACAGACAACACTCAAATAGAGACCCAAACTCCAACCGGAAAAGACTCAAGAGGTAAATGGCCTATCCAGTTTCAGTTCTGTGCTATGGCCCAGTCACAGGGGCACCTTTATTCAGAAATGTGTCCCCTCTATTTTTGGCCAAAAAGTTTCATTCTTGTCTTTAGTTTATGAAGGATTGAATGATTGTATAATGACTACTACCTCCACGTTTCTAAAAAGTCCACTTACCATCTTTTAACACAAAAGGGCCCCAGGTAAAAGGTGTCATTGCAACTAAAGGACTGCTTTTTAGTACTCACCTCAAGAACTACTTTAACAAAAAAAAAGGCTAGTACTAGATTTTTGATGTCCAGCCATTGTCTTTTTTCTTTCTGAAGAAATGAACTTTTGAAATAACCATATGCTGGGCCGGCCGAGTGGCTCATTGGTTAAGAGCTGGTTTGGGATGCCAGCAGCCCGGGTTCGGATCCCACATATGAGGGCCAGTGACACTTCCCTCTACAGCTATCAACAACTCCACCTGGAGCTGGGCTGTGCGAGCCCCAGTGACGGTGTAGGCTGCAGCCCCTGCTGCAGTGGGCTGCCATAGGCTATAGTGAGTGGCCGGCAGCCAGCGTGAGTGGCTGGCAGCCAGTGTGAGCTGCCAATAGCTGCGGTCAGCGACCGTCCAGAGGCCAGGAACCGATCTGCCTCACCCGGGAAGAGCACAATGACAATACCAACATGGGCCAGTGAAGTGACGTTCTCCGCAACTAGACTGAAGAACAAGAAGACAGCAACTTGTCTGTTCCCCTTCGTGATTCCCCAATGCTGTTCCCCTCCACTAATTCCCCAATAAAATCTTTAAAAAAAAAAAAAAAGAAAGAACCATATGCTTCTCCATAATCAAAGATGTCTTTCCTCCAATAATGTAAAGCACATATATTTCAATTCCTACTCATGTCATCAGGGGCTGGAAGCTAAAGGAGCCAGTGACCATTTATGTGTCCGGAAGTGATGAATGTTGAGTTATTGTATGTGAATCTCTTGGAATTGTATGCTGGGAATAGAATAGATCAGGTAGGTATAAGAACAGATTATGCTGGTACAACAAACAGGTTTTCATAGAATAAATTTCTACAAAGACAATAGACTGGTCACAAATAGAGAATAGATTGGACAAAAAAATAGATTGGACTCATTAATCTATTTCAGAGGAAGATTTTCCATAAATTTCATAAAAGAGTTGTCATGAAAAATATTGTTATATTTATATTCAGTGCAATTTAAAAATGAGGTCAGTATAGAAATTCAAACTCTTACATAAATGGCGCTTCATGGCTGATAACCCAGGCAAGCTGCAGTTCTGGTTGTAGGGATGTGGGTGATTATACTTTCTCATTTACCTTCATTGTCTCTTCTCTGCCAAAATGAAACTCACTATTTGGGAAGCTGTACCTGTATATAACCACTTTAATACTGCTGTTTGCAAGTTAGAAAGCTGGAGTATCCCAGGAAAGCCCCAATAAAATTGATTTGGCAGTCTTTTGATGATACCAGACACTAGGTAATGACCAATATAATGCCATGTAACATGTTTCCTTCTTTCTGGGCCCAGTGAGAGCTGGTGAACTAAGGCAAAGCTAGAGCTATGATCCATCTCTACTAAACTAGCAGAACTTTTAATTTGGTCTCAAATGTCAAAAAACAAAACAAAAACAAAACAAACAAACAAAAAACAGAATTCTAACCAATGTATTTGGTGCCAAGCACTTCAGAATTCTCAAGATATGATTGTTTGGGTATCAGAGTCAAAATGGAGAAATGGAGAAATGGTTTGCCATTGAGGTCTGTCTTGGAGTCTGGTTTTTGATTACCTTGATTATCTAAACACATTTTCTAATATTAACAAACCCAGTGTATTTTAAATTATTGGTAGCAGCATGTCAAAATTGGAAAGCAAAATCAATTTTAATTTAAAATTCTATTTTAATAAGGACTAGTTGAGGCAGAGTGATGCAAAATCTCATTAACCACAGGACTTCAGAAATTGTAAACAGTTGTGAATGATGATTTTAGGACATGCATATTTTCCAAGTACAGTGCATTTATGCACAGTGTGTCCAGGTAGCTACCATTTGTGACATAGATATCACCACCACTTCAGAGGGAGTACAGTCATTTGAAATGAACTCTCAGTAAAACACAAAATAAACAGAATTGTCATTAGCATTCTTTAGGAGGGAAAGGAAACATCACAAGTGGCAATTTACCCCACAACTCCCTTATCACTTATATATAAACTTTCATATAGCTATAGTAGCTTGCATGTGTTAGCTCCTAAACTAACACCACATATCTGAATGTGCTTATCCATGTCACTTCTTTTATGTAAGATCCTCTTCTTTCTCCATAAATTTGTTATGTGCAGGGGAAGGCATATAACTTTGTTTCTTTTGAATCTTATTGCAATTCTCAGATATCCCATCATCCATTATGGTTTGGTAAATCTTATTGATGGACTGAAAATAAAGAAGGACCAGCTCTGTGGGCAAGGTAGCATCTAGAAGTAGAACACAGAATGTTAACCAAGAGTGTGAAATGTAAAACTAAAATTTAAAAATAGCTGTAATAGTAGAATGTATAAGAAGCACGCAAAATATGGACATTTCTCCTATTTCCTCTGAGCATAGATCAGACAGTTAATCATACTTGTTCTGAATTCAACTAAAATTGGATATGAACATCTTGGAGAGAAAGTTCCAAAACCCCTCCCAATAAAATTGAAATTTAACATTTTGAGAAAAAAGTTCCTTAAGAAAAAGTTAAAGACATTGAAATTATTTTTTTACCTTAATAAAGAGAACGTTGGGATAGTGAGTCAATACCGCTTTTTAAGCAAGTTATGGAAAGTAAAAAAAAAAAATCAGTCTTTCTTTTATTCACTGAGGCCCCATAGTGATGAAATATGCTTGTATAGCAACGGAAAAATCTTTAGGTTTGCTAATGAGGTACATTCTTGATAATGTGGCTTCCAAATACTGAAAGGGAAGTTTGTCTTCTATGAAGCTGTTTAACTTAAACAAGCTAGACTCATATCTTTCTGAAATGGTCTACATGGGTCAAGGAGAGGGCAAGGAATGTCTTCTCAAGGTGGTTCACATTTTCCAAGAGGTTCTTCCTCTCTCTCTTTTATAAAGCCATTGTTATTTAGAAGCAAAAACTGTTGCAAGCCACCAGGACTTCTAAATGTGCTTGACCAAGGTGAAAGCAATAGAAGGGCCACCAATGTTTTAGTGATCACATATGTAACTATCACACTATGCTACCATCACTTCCTGTTAATGGATTTACTACAAACTTGGTATCGTGGGTACAGCTGCTGAAAAAATATATTTGTGAACAAAGAGATTAGAGCATATTGTTCAGTGTTCTGCACAAGGTGCCGTAAACTTTTGGTGGACAAGTTATCACATTGTACTCTCTGTTGGTGTCAGTATTCAAAGTCAAACCCATTACCATTTAACTTAAACCATTCCCTTCCTGTGACATGAAGAGAAGTATTTTTGATTCATCTCCAAACATATGAAGCCAATATGTGTTGCTGGTATTTGTTATAAAATAAGGGGAGGCTTTCACAGAACGGAATTAGGGAAAAAGAGTCCCTCAATTGAAAAAAAAAACAAATCTACCTAGCTCTTGCAACTTGCCCCATACTCTTCTAGGAACCAGAGGTACACAGGTAAATAAGCATCCATCACAAAAGAATGCTCACAGACTGGTGGGAGAAACACACGTGGAGGTAGTTAACTGCGGTGCATTGAGCTAGGTATTGGAGTAAAGATATGTGCAAGGTATACTGTATAGATGTGCTTGGGGCATTTCCGGTTTATATCTGTGGTCTTAATATAATTATTCATGATCCTTTCACCCTCAAAAATGTCCCTGTGTAGAGAACAAATTATATGGCCACCCTGGAAATAGCTATGGCAGTCAAGTCTGCCTCAGGTTGTCTAGCAAGATTTTTCCACAGAATAGGACAGAAAATCAAAGAGATTAAGAATGCTTTGCCACACATATTATCTACATCCAAATGGAAGAGAAAAACTAGGTAGACTGACATTCATTTCTGCCAGGGTTGTTGGAGGGTACAGTGACATGTTAACTCATGTGGGGTCAGGGCAGAGGGACAAGGCAAAGCCGTCTAAACCCACTTGTTGGTATATGATATGCACAAGTTGAGGATTGAATGAGAAAGAATTAGAAGCCATGGGGGGAATTTTAGAAAGAAAGGTTAAGGTTCAATACAAGGACAGATGTTGGTACAAATAGAAGGTCCTAGAGCGGGAGTGGGTTGCCTGTGAGGTTGAGAGCCCCATGCCCCTAGAGGGATGCAGCAGAGGCTGAGGTGCCACCTCAGGCAAACCCAGACCACAGTTTATTTAGGTCCTCTACACATCGCCCCGGGATCTAATGATGCTACATCATGCATGGTGTCTTTCTGAGTAGCCTTTAATTTAGAATCCTGTGCTTGGGGAAACCCTACAAGTTAAAAAAAATAAAATAAAAAAAAAAGAGTAGAAATACCATGAGAAAAAAACAAAAAAACAAAACCAGTTCATGTGAACTACAATGTCTTATGCTCTACTCGGAAGGCACACTAAAAAGAGACAAGGGAATGTTGATGCAGCTCTCCCTGGGCTTTTCTTTGCCACTCATACCAGGAAAGCTGCCATTAGACATATAATATTCAGAAGACATGCCTCACTCGGAGGTTTCCACCTCCTGGACACACACTCATTTTAAGATAGTCGCTGCGGAGTCTTGCTCACCGGTTTGATTTGCATAGCACTGAGTTACATACGAATGGGACCTGTGGCAAAGCTATCATTAAAGAGAAACAAAGCAGAAGACTGAACAAAGGATGCATTCTGTGCAAAGTTTGAAATTTAGACTGTTTCAGTAATCCTTGTCATGGTGAGAAAGATGTCCGCCCCTTCCCCCACCTAAAAAGAATAGCAGACAAGTGACAAAGGGAGGCTCCCTGGAGGTAACATGGGAGCAGTGAGTAGGGTGAACTAAAGGCTATACAGACGAAGAGAGAGAAAGGAAATCAGCATGGACACAGGGGGATGCAGCCAAACACCCTGCATTCACAACACAGAGATACGTGATTAGGTTAGGATCACTCTCACCTCCTCCCAGTATATAAAAGTGGGAAAAGGTCAGGCTGGGGTGAAAGAAATGACACCATGATGATGCTCAGCTTTCCCAGAGGCCTCCCAACGATGGCGGCACAGCTAGAACCAGGACATTCTCACTGGCCCTTGTATATCAAATTCTTGAATATCTACCTTTACGGATTCAAATGTTTCCCAGCAAAAGAAGAGGAAAGTCTTCTGAAGGCAGTGTAAATGACTTTAGTTCTTCCGTGATTTAAGCATGTAAGGGCTTTGGAATAAGGGAAAACCGTTTCAAATCTCTGCTCCTTACAGATTTATGGTAAAGCATTTAAATTCCTCTATGTTTTGGTTCCAACATGTGAAAAAAAAATTGGTAATACATATGCCACAGAGCTTATATAAAGATTATATCAGACATGTAAATTGTATAAGACATGTAGTGCCTGGCAAATGGTTATTAACAATAACATTTTTGTTCAGCAAGGACTCTTACCCATTTCTGTCACATTCTCTGTCACCCACACCCTGCTCTGCCTCACCTCACGTCGTTACTTTCTGCCTGGTCCTTGTCATTTCACCCTCTGGTCCAACTTTGCCTTTTCCACAAGATGCTGTGGGTGCTGATCTCCCTGCTTCCAAACCTCATGCTTCCATGCTCTTCCAGAGGTATAGCTAGAATTATTCATAAATTCAGTACCAAAAATAGACAGAAATTTTAAATCATACATAGGACACATGACTTTTAGGAAATACTATTCTTGTTCTTGAATTCTGAATGTACTCTTCATCTTTTAGAGCTTTGACCCTGAGGCCGTCATGTCAGGTGAACAAGGAATCGTTTTTTTTATTTTGTACCCCCCTCCCAAGAGGTTAAAATGACTCACTGAGAGTCACGCAGTGATCTTGGATGCAGAACCCAATGAGACAACCTTGGATTCTTGATTCAAAATCTTCCAGGCTCTCCATTTACTATGAAAATGTCAGCCTAGAGAGGAACAATCCCAGGGGTCCATTTTATGTTATGGTATTATTTCTTACACATAAAATGCTTCCAGGATTTGGACTGGCCCCCTGGTTACCCACAGAATACAGAGAGAAGGCCATGTAAATTCCCACAGTTGCAGCAGTCCTTGTCACCAAAACTCTGATATGTGAGATTACATGTCGGTTTCTGTGACATAGTCAGGCCTTGGCTTCTCAGGATCTACTCATTACAAGTGAGATTATGTGCCTTGAAGCATATGGCCTTGATATATGATCCCAGAGCAAAAGAGCAAGGTATTTTAAGCTGGCCACAATTTTATTGACTCTCACAGGCTTGCTTTGTAGTCATTCCAATAAACTAGATGAGAAATTTCTGATGCTCCAAGCTATCCAGTCCCTAGGACTCCATTTCATGATTCAGAGTCCAACTAAACAACTCTAGAGTGCTTTTGTGTGACACTGTGACCACAGGGATAAATAATTGCTTAGTAATTCTCTTTGAGGCAGAAAATTCTAAACATGGAGGAACCATTTCCCCTTAATGGGAGCCAGAAATCCTGTAAGTGCTTGAAATGGCATTCACAAGTCTGAATGGTAAACAGATAAAAACAGGAGCGCACCAGTTGCACAAATGACTTGCCTGTCACAAACTTGTCATTGCAGGAATCTAACATTTCTTTCACAGAGCCCGATGGAAAGCAGGGAACAAACAGACCCTGCTGACGTTTTGGCTCTGCTAAGCCTTCCTCCAAGCTAAAGCGTCTGCAGCATCTTCCTGTCCTAGACCCTTTATCTGCTGAAGTTAGCTGATACTGTACATGTCAAAGAAATGTTTGACTAATGCATTAACAAGTCGATGACAAGCAAGTTATTCCTGCAACTGAAATACTGCTGCTTTTAGCAGGCTGCCATTTTAACCTTCATCTTATAGAGAGGGAACCCTAACAGAGGGACGCTCAAGGGAGATAGCAGTACTGTGGCCCCGGGTTAAGTAAGGACCACCTGTCTAGGGTTTAGGTACAGTGGGATAGTGGACACACCAGGCAGCTCCATCAGGATTATGGATGGGATTTCCCAGTAAAACGTAAATACTGCCAACACATTGGACTGTCCCAGGGATTCCTCTTGTTGGGATAAAGGGAACTGCACAGAGATCCATTTTCTCCCACAACCCACACACGTGCCCACGCACAAGCCTGCATATACTTTATAAAATGTTAACATGTACTTTATAAAATGTCAATGAAAATTGTATACCAGTTTTATGTATCATTTTTGCCAGTTCTTGGAGTCCCTCCTATCAGTAGCCTCTCCGTGCCTCCTCCTCATTCAGCATAACATCTGGAACAGTCTAAGCCTAATCAGAACCATGCTCGTATCCCCTGAAAAGCGAGGTGTGGCCATTAGCCTCCTCACAGAAACCTCTGAGAGCTCTAAGACTCCACCAGTCCATCTGCAACCTCAGCTGCCAGCAGGGGAGTGCTCATACGCTGTGCTGCGTCTGACTCTTACCTTTCTGTATGAGGAGGCTTCCTCCCCTGGGAGACCCACCCATGGTGTCCCCAGAGTGTGCAGTCCGGTGGGTCTCAGGCTTATCGGCGTACAGAGCCGAGCTGGAGCCTGTAACAGGAGCCCTGCCTGCTGCTGGGGTATTTTGCCTCTGCTGGTGCCATAGGCATATCAGCACTGGGAACAATGGAGCATTTGCCCTAAGACTTTGGCCTTTTCATAAAGCTGAGCTTCTCTTATTCTACTAGGTGTCAGGTGCCCTGGATTCTTTTTAGACCCCTCGTTCAGGGTGCATTGATAGTGTCTTATCTGGTTTAAATATTGACGTGAAACGCTTGCATTCTCAGACATTTTCTGGCTGGTGCCCCAGGTGCTTTCATTTTTTAAAGTCTTGTGTTAAAATGATTATCATTGTTCAGCCATGAGAACCCAAATTCCTTGCCAAAGTAGCGATGGAGCTTAACTTTCTTTTATATTTGGCAAATTGACCACCTTCTGTCTCCCAGATGAATTGTTTTACTCCCATCCCAAATATCTCACACTGTAATCTATACCTCAGCTTTGTTACCTCCGAAGACAGGTGGGAAGGGTGTGAGAAGAGGGCCTTGTGTTTTACACAGTTAAGTACATTGTCCCTGGAAAAGGAAGTGAAAGTCATTTGAGGTGGCACTTATATGTTCTGTAAAAGAAAACATGAAAACAAACGATTTTAATTTTAAATGGAATTTTAGTGACTTTTTGTTTCTTTTGAAAGTTCCTAATAGGATTTCTGTAATGATTTTGTGTTTTCTTTCTTAATAGAACTTAAATGGCAAAGAAATGATATGCTATTTTTGATTCAGGAAAAAAATAAAAATCTTTTTTATGGGAACTCTCTTTTTAAATACACATTAGGGAATAGATAATGGCAACAACGAAAAATGTTCTCTCTCCCCATTTAGAGGGATAGCTGATTAGCGTATGTGTATGTGTTTTTAATATATATTTACTTATTTGATTATTTGTCTATTTATTTTAAGAATGCAAGAAAGGAAGGAAGAAAAGAAAAATCCTTATGTTGGAATAATTTCATTGGACTCACAGAATTTTAGGGCTAGAAAGGAGCTTCATGATAGGACTCTGACTTCGTGTCACCCTTGCACTTCAGCGATATGGGTGCTGAGACCCAAAGGTGTTTAATAACATGGATAAAGATACCCAACAGGCTTGTGGCAGAGCTGGGCCTAAATCAAAGGCCCGACTTTCAATCCAAGCAATACTCTCTCCGAAATTACATTAAACATTTTTAAACTTTCTTTAAAACAAAGACAGTCTTATTTGAATAATTTACACTGATGTGCTTAAATCGGATCATGTATTTGCTTTTTGGATAACTGGGGCTCTGTGCTGGCTGAGCCAACTTAGAGATGTACATTGGAACAATTAGTTGGGAGACATTTCTTCCTAAGCTGTATGGTATGTGAATTGTGCTAGGAACTGGTATAATTTCAATTAATTTTTTTCTCTTGCACGATTTCAAAGAAACACTTCATTCCCGTTTTAGGCACCTGAAAACATGTATTTTTAAATGAGTCTGTTCCTTTAAAAAGTATTCGTGTAAATAGTTCATAGTCTAACATTCTTGGAGATAAAAGATCTTTTATTAGATTAAAAGAAATCTGTTTTTTATTCCCACTTTTAGCCATGTTTCAGTTGGTCCTTGTAATTGTCAGTTTCAACAAAACACTGATTAAGTCTGTTTTTGTTTTGGCTCTTTTAGTTTAACACAAGAGGATAAATAAAAATGCATTTACCTTTTCGCAGCTATGATAATTATATACTCTATTTTTTCATTTATGCAAAACTTATTTTTGAGGTTTTCCTTTTTGTTTCATTTCTTCGTTTTTGCATTTTCCAAACATCTGTACAGTGGCTGGTGGCGAGAGAAGCAGTGACTGGCACTTTTCCTCCACGTTTTGAGAGAGAGAGAATTGGCTGGCTGGAATAAAACCTTGCTTTCCATATGGTCGACTTGAAATACTGCATTGAAAAGGTACCGTCTCTTTTTCTTTTCTGAAACCAGAGGTGAAACCCATGAACAAATAGCCATATTGATGCCAGACCACCTGTTGATTCACATTAGAAAAGTCCTTGGCAATGCTTTCCCCACTTCGTCAGATGAAAAATCTAAATGGCAGGATGTTCTTTGTGTGCTGGTAGCATCTGATCAACAATATATGCTGCTGGTCACTCACTTAAGAAAGCCTAGATTCTACACATAGTCAAGACATGAATTGAAAGTTTTGCTTTTGATTCAGCAATACAATCACTTTGTAAGTATGTTTGGCTATGAAGCGTTAATTGATTCCTGAAACATGGGGACAGTGAAGAGAAGATGACATTAGTGCTTTCATTTACCTTGATTAATTCTAGTAAGGAAAAGCAGTAGTTTTTATCTTACCAATTCTTTTAATGTAAACTATTTCAAGTATATAAAAGTATAAAGAACAATGTGAACAGACAAGAATTTAGCACCCAGGTTAAAACAATTTTAATTAATTTGGAATACTTATTTCTAAAACTAGTTTTATCTTTTATTTTTCCATTATAAGTCACATACGGTGAAGTACACAAATTAAGTGTGTAGCTTGATGAGCTTTTATGTAAGTATACATCCAGGTGACAACATCCAATCCAAGACACAAAACATTCATCATGCCTGGGAAGAGTCCCTTGTGTCCCTTTGCAGGTGATATTCTCAAAACTTTAACAGAAGGTTGAAAACAAGCAAAACTGTTCTGGCCTCTATCGTCATGAATTAATTTTATATAAACCATATATGGCTTATATAATATTCATCCTACTGTATGCATCACTAAAATTTATTCATTGCCTCTCTCATTGTTAGATTGTTTCCAGTGTTTCCCAATCACAACCAATACTGTAGTTAATATTTTTATACATGTTTAAACACAGTGACGGAATTGCTAAACTCTAAGAAATAATGCATTTTCAACTTTACTAGGGACTGTAAAATTTCTCTCACAAATGGTAGTACAAATTTACATTCTCGTGAACAATCTATGTGAGCTCCTCCATATGCTTTACATTTAGAATGGCCAGACTTTTTCAATTTTTGTCAGCCTGATGGGTATTAAATAATATACCATTTAAAAATTTTTTTCACTTATAAACCGTTGGGATTTCCTCATGTGTGTTGCCTATTTGTATATTTGCCTAGCTTCTATTGGGTTATGTATTTTGCTATTGTTGTTTCTTCGGATGGCTTTTGGCTTTGGTTTTTATTGTTGTTGTAATATCCTGAATTCCCATCCTTTGGGCAATACAGATTGCAAATATCTTTTCCCAGTTTGTAGTTTCTCTTTTAACTGTGTCTGTACTAGCATTTATTTTTTAAAAGCTTCTAATTTTAGTGCAGTTAAGTTTATTGATATTTTCCTTTTGATTTGTGCTTGTCATAAGAAATCCTTCCATATGACAAGGTCATTATGAAACCTTCCTATATTTTGTTTTAACAGTTTTAAAGTTTGGCCTTTTTAGAGCTCTAATCTTCTTGGCATTGCTTTTGTATATGGTATCTTACATGCACCCTATTTTATTCTTTTTCCATGTGGATAACCTTATTATTCCAGCCCCATTTAACAAATTAGTCATCCTTACCACTAATTTGTAATGCCATCTTTCGCCTACATCAAGTCTGTTTTTAGGATCTTTATTTCATCCAGTGGACTGTTTCTCTATTCTTATGCTAACACCATAATGCCTTAATTACCATAGCTTTATAATATTCTTGTTATTTGGTAAGGTAAATCTCTCTACATTGTTTTATTTGAAGTTCTCGTCTCCTCTTGGCTTTTTGCTATTCAATATGAATTGTAGCATTAGTCAAATTTGGCAAAAGCCCTGCTAAATTTTATTTGTAATTACATTAACTTTAGAGACTGGTCTGGGGGGAGAATTGACATTTTTTAGAACATTGTGTCTTTCTGCCCATTAACAAGCTATATTCCTCTACTTGATCATATTTTCCTTCATGTTTCTTAATAATGTTTTACAGTTTTTACCATAAAGGTCTTGTTTGAACCTCTTTTGTTAGATTTCTTTTCATATAACAGATTTTTGTGCTATTATGTATAGAATTTCTTTTTATTTCATTGTTTATTACTATTATTAGTGGGTATTCAGCAACTTTGATGAACTCTCTTATTAGTTTAATGGCTAAACGTGGGTTTTCTGCATAGACATGTATGCCATCAGTAAATAATGACAGCTTTTCTCTTAAATTTCAGTTCTTACATGCTCAATTTCTTTTTTCTTTCATATTGCATTACTAAGACCTGTATACAGTGTTGACTAGAAACAGTGATCTTAGGAATATCTGTTCTGTTTCTTACTTTAATAGAAATGTTTTGGAAACGTGATATTTGCTTAGGATGTTAAGTCAGAAACTGTGATAAGGAAGTTCCCACCATCTATTTATAGTTTGCTAAGCATTTTTAATCAGGAATATTAGCTGAATTTTATCTAATGCATTTTCTGCATCAATAATATGATAGAATTTCCCATTAATATGTTACTATTTTATATGATATTAGTACATTTCCTGATATTAAACACGTCTTACATTCCTGGAAAAAAATTTATGTGGTCCTGGTATGTTTTTTAATCTGTTGAGTTTAATTTGCTGATTTTATGTAGTATGTTTGCATGTGGACATTAGTCTTTAATTTTTCTTTCTTACTGTTATTTTAGAGTTTTGGTTCATGGTAATACTAGCTTCATAAAATAAGTTGAGCAGTGTTTGTTTGTTTGTTTGTTTGTTTTTCCTATTTCTGAAGCAGTTTTTTTATATTATAGGGATTACCTATTCTAAACATTTGGTTAAACTTGCCTCTGAAATCATCTGGACATGGTATTTTCTATCAGTAAAGAGGGCGTAGGGTGGAGTTTTGATTTTCAGTGCAATTTCTTCCATTGTTATTGATTTATTAAAGTGTTCTATCTCTTCTTAAGTCAATGTTGGGAAGTTGCTTTTTTAGAAAAATGTACATTAACAGTTAATATACACTTTCAAATTTATTTAAATAAAGTCATTAATAATCATGTTATGATTTTTCATTTTATCTTTAATTATGTCCCCCACTTATTCCTAATACTATTTATTGCACCTTTTCTTTTACTAATTGTTCAACATAATTCTTTTTCATTTGCTGTTTTCAAAAACTGGCTTTTGATTTTGCTTATCTATTGTGTCTCTGTATTCTATATCATTACTTTTTGCTTTTATCAACATTATTTTCTTCATTCTGCTTTCTTATAGTTCAGACCTTTTTTCTTTTTCTAGATTCTTTAGTTGAATTAGTACTCATTTAATTTCAATTCTCTTTATTATTTTTTAAAATGAATTTTAATCTTTAAATTCTCCTTCAGGTTTCTCATTAGCTGCCTAACATGTTTTGATAGGTAGTATTGTTCAGTTTTAAATATTTCGTAATGTCTGTTTTGATTCATTTTTACTCTTTGAGTTATTTTGAAGTGTGTGTTTTTACTTTCTAAGCATATATTTGCTCTATTTCTATTGCTGATTCTGAATTTAATTGCCCTATAGTGAGAGAATGTGTTTTATATGATGTTAATTGAAAAAAATTTTTGAAATAATTCTTGTGACCTGGCACATAGATTTTACTGCTGAGCTTGAAATCTATATAGGTGGCTTATCTATTTCTTTAGTGCTCATGCTAAAATATTCATATGTATACCTAACTACGTATTCTTCTTTTAAAAATCCACTGTTTAGTATTTCCGGCTTTCTCCTTAATGTAAAAAATTATGCCTAGAATGTTTTATCTACTTACCAAGTATTAATCTTGTTATGTAACTGTTCACTAAAGTTTTAGTTTTACCTGTTTGTTTTAAACATATACAAAAGTGCTTATCATTAATTTTTATAGTCAATGCTCAATTATAGTTACTCATATATTTTAGTTATTACTCTGTCTTCCATTATTCTTGGATTTTATGGCTTCCTTTCTCCTTGTCGAATTATGTCTTTTAGTAATTCTTTGGGAAGGACCTGGGCAGTACACTTTTTTTTATATACCTAAAAATATCTTTATTTCATTTTTAATCTGAAATACAATATATCTGGATATTTTTGCTCAGCATTTGAACACAATATTCAATTAGATCTTAGACTGTTGTTCTGTTAATTATCATTACAAAAAAAGAAATCTTCTATCAGTCTATTTTCCATCTCTTTGTAGGTAGTCTGCCTTTTTCCTTGAGTAACTTTTAAGAGTTTTTCTATATCTTTGATGTTTTACTCTTTTTCTGAAATGTGTCCAGATGTGGATTTATTTTGAATTATCAATTATGAACTCAGGGCATACTTTCTAATCTCAGGAATCTAATTCTGGAAAATTCTTGATTATTATCTTTTTCCTTATTGTTTCTTTGTCATTATTTTTCTTTTGAGATTCTTATAGATATATATTGGTGTTTTCTAGTCAATTTATCATATCTCAACTGCTCTTTCATTTTCTAAAAATTTATTTTATTTTCTGTGATTTTTTGAGTGAATTTCTTAATATTACTTTCTATCTCACTTAATCCTCTCCTTGAAATTGCCCAATCTTAAGTTATCCCATTTATTGTATTATGTCAATGAACACATTTTGTCATTTTTTAGATGTATGATTGGTTCTTTATTCACCTAGTCTTATTGCCATCTGTTTTATTTAATAATATCTTCTTTTATAGATATGATTCTTTTATTTATCCCTGACCATCATAAACATACTCATGTTGAGGTCATTGTCAGACAATTCTATAAAATCAAATTCATGTTGAGTGAATGCTCCAGTGATAAGTGTGTTGGTTGTTTTTCTTAAATTAGATTTCTTTCTATGTTTTAGAATTTTGTTTTGCAGGTTAATGTTGGTCATAGGCTTTTTTGTCTCTTCTCTTGGTTTTCTTTGGTTTTCTTTCTATCTTTTGTTGTTGTTGTTCATACATTCCAGACTAATGGTCTTGCAGTTGCTTCCATCTGGATTCCTGGATTCCTAGTCCCAATCCAAATCTTACAATGGTAGCTTTCAGTTTCTTCTCTTTAAGATCATGAAGCTTCTTTTTATCATTCCAAATCTCACTACCTGCAACTCTATAGAAGCTGTTGCCCCCGGCAGCAGTTAGACACATTTTTAGCAGCCTCACGCTGATGTCATGAGCTAGGCCATGTCCACCATTTCCTGTCAACCTTTTCTGGTCCCATTACTCCAAAGAGCTCGATTTCCAGCCCCCTTTGTGTGCTTCTGGATCCAGATTTCAGCAGGCTGATGGCTTCAGTCCCCTTTGCTGCTTTTAGTTTCTTTGTAGAAATAATCACCTTCTTTTTAAGTCTCACTCTGCCCCTTTAGCTTTCTCATTTTGTACTGTATCGATTTTTACAGTTAACAATATATCTTGGACAACACTCTTTTGGTGTTATTTTTTTTTTTTTTTTTGAGGGCAGTATCACTGGCCCTCATATGTGGGATCCTAACCAGGGCCGCTGGCGTCCCAAGTCAGTGCTTAACCACTGCGCCACTCGGCTGGCCCTCTTTTGGTTTTTTAACCTCTCTGTTATTTAGATGCACTGTTTCAAATCAAATATTATAAATAATATTATTATGGAATGTTAGTTGTGCTAGGCACTGAATTTTATAGATATTATTTTATTCAATCCTCTCCATAGTCAGTTATTTTTTCCCCATTATATAAACTGGGAAATTGAGGAAAGCATGCTAAATAAATTCCTCCTTAGAAAGAGGTTATAACTATTAAATGACAAAAGTAAGATTTGAACTTAGTTTTCTCCACTATCGAAACTAGTGCTCTTAAAGTCCTGTCCTGTTTAGATTTTTTGGCTTCTTTTAAAACTATATTATCGTGTTTATTTTTAATACATTAACTAACATTTATTGTTGTAAAAAATGTATCTAGTCCTATATCAGAAAGTTCACTTAATATTTTCTGTGTTTTTATGCATCCTCAGTATTCTCTCTCTCTCTGTCTCTGTCTCTGTCTCTGTCTGTCTCTCAATATATGACTATTTTGTTTGTTATCAATCTACCAATTTGAAAGTTTTAAAGCATAGTTTTTTCTTCTAGTAATGATTGCTGTTACTTTTTAAAAAATATGTAGTCCTATTTTCTTTAATTATCATCATTAATGAAATCATATACTGTATGAACTGAGAAATTTGAGCTACTGCTTCTTCATTCCTCTCTTCCTACCCAATTTACCTTATTTTGTTATAATACATTATACCATGTATAGGATATTATTTATTTTATGATACAGCTGTATCATAAAAATGATAATCACAAAAAGCTGGATCATGTACTTGGGTAATAGAAAGCTTCTAGCACAGAGTAGGTGCTCAGTAAATATTTGCTGAGTATGAAATGAATGGACCTGTTTTGTGTGCACACATGTACACAGAGAAAGAAAACATAGCTGAGATCTCTTTAGAGTCTCCCTCTACTGCTGGATGCCCCATCTATTCATTTAAACCGTAGGTTTTATAAACTGTGGAACAGCCATATGATTTAATGTATATATACTCTTTCTGTCAATACTTTTGTTAAGCAAACACATGCTTTGTGAACCGACCTTTTATAATCAAGGAGCCCTTATGCAAGTTAGTCATTCATAGATATTTCCACATTTGCCCCTTCTAACCTACCCTACTCCTACAAATAATAACTATATTTGGCAACTCCCATTCTCACATCAGTGACTATTGTTAAGTTTTTATTTGACAAATACTGTGTGATTCTTTAATATGAAATAGTGATTAAATAGCAATCATTGTATCATATTCAATTGCTAATAGCTCATGTTCTTCAGAATAGTTCATGTGGTTTACTACCTAAATAGAGGCATTTTGAAGTAGTTCTTATTGTTTTACTTTTTTTTTCTTTTGAGGGCAGTGTCACTGGCCCTCACATGTGGGACTTGAACCGGGCCGCTGGCCTCCTAAGCCAGTACCCAACCACTGCGCCACTCGGCCAGCCCAGATAGAAATTTTTTAAAAGCTGTTAATATGTATTCTTTTTTTTTTTTTTTTTTTTTTTGAGGGCAGTGTCACTGGCCCTCATATGTGGGATCCCAACCAGGGCCGCTGGCATCCCAAGCCAGTTCTTAACCACTGCACCACTCGGCCAGCCCTATTGTTTTACTTTTTAAAGGTAATTCTTAAAATTCCCAGTTATAGTCAAAGAAAATTCTTTACAGACGTTGCTAGGAAAATTGAATTTTCATTGAATATACTAGATATTATCAAGAAACTTAAAGATGATCTGCAACATGCTAGAACAAAAGATACGATGCTTCTATTGTAGTAAATCAGATTAATAAAAATAATGTGGATTAGCAAGAAAAAAGCAAACTAGTATAAATGAGGTCATTTGCTGATGTGCAAATTTTATGGAAATTTTAATGACATTTGATCGATTTACAAGTACAAATTATTTGTGTTTATAAGAACACTCAAGCCTCCTATGTGGCATGACTTTAACATTCTTTTATACATAAGAACAGATTGAAATTAAACTGTCTTCCTAGATGTTTCTATTCTTTAAATTGTAAAAAAATGGTTGTTATTATTATCTATTTAAAAGGCACTGAACTTGAAATGAGCAGACTTACTTTCTAATCCTAATTCTGTCTTTTAACTTGCTCTATGTCCTTGGGTAATTATTGACTCTGAGTCAGTTTCTTCAATTTTAATGTAAAGAGTTGGGCTTCATGCTGTATAAAGCCCCTTTTAATATGTATGTCTACTATTTGTCATTGTGTCTATCTCTCTATTATATATAAACACCTACATATATACACTTAACTGCATATAGGTTCCATGTATCAATAACTTAAGTTATTCAACAAAATTCATAAGGAAATACCCAAGAATGGGAGTAATTTTCTCCTGAATAAGGCAGTTGAATTTAGCCAACAGATAAATATCTGGAAACTACTGTAGGTTTTTGACTAGGACTGACATGATAAAAACTATTTTCAAAAGTACTGTTAGACAGCAGCCTACAGAATGGATCAGAATGGAAGAAATCTGGAATACAGGCCAGGTAGACATGACTCCATGGTTCAGGATGAGATAAGAAGAGTCCACAGTATAGCGATAACATCAGAGATGAAATAGAAGCAAATGATATAAAGATACTGATATATCTATCTATCTATCTATCTATCTATCTATATATATATATATTCAAAAAGAACATCTAAAAGATTATAAAAAGAAAAATCATGAAAGAGAAAATACAAATGTCTAGTAAACACATTAAAAAAGTATTTTAACTTATTAGCACTCAAAGACATGATTTATAAAAATAATAATTCTCAATGCTGTTGAGTGTACAATAAAACTAGCATCCATGTAATAGGGATAGTGGGAGTATATATGGACATAAAATTCTGCAAAGCAATATGGCATTGTATTATAAAGAACCTTTCATTAAAATGAATCCTTTGGTCCAGTAATTTTACTTCTAAGTATCTCTCTATAAGAAACAGAACTCAGATAAAGATTTATCTACTAAGATTTTCATCACAATGTCATTTATAAAAGTGAAAGAAGAGAAAAACAGCCTTGAACATTTAATCAGAAAAATTATTAAGCAAATTATCAAATATCCATACATATCATTGCATATAATAAGTATTAATTATATAGTTATTAAAGCTATATTAAAGAATTTTTACTAGAAAATGCTCATGAAATGATGTAATTAAAAATAATCTTATCCAAAAGAAACTTGTATACCTAACATGATCCCAAATTAGGAAAATGAAAGTATTTGGTTACAATCAAAGGAAAAACATTAAAATGTGAACAGTAGTTACCTCTGTATAGTAGAATTAAATGATCGTTTATTTGTGTCTTTTTCTTAAACTTTCTAAATGTTCTAAGAATACTCTAATGTTAGTAAAATAAAAATTTTGAGCAAACAGTAAAAAAATATAAATAATTCCAAATTTGACAATAATTCATTCACCTTAAGAAAAGAATACATGTCTACTATTTGTCACCTCTTAAAGGAATTCAAATGTTTTGCTTTTTGCTATTTATTAAGCTTATGAAATATCTGAGACACTGATTTTAGGAGTCATATCATATTGAACATGATATGATATTTATTTTCTGAATCATATATTGTTCCTATTGCCCAGTGTTTCTCAAAGTCTCTCTTTTCCTTTTTTGGATCCTTGTACATTTGCCTTAGGTTATCAGCATGCACTTTGACATTCCAGAACCTCATTTTCTTTCGTCCATCAAGAAGTTCTGACATCAATATGCTCAAACCACATTTACATATATATGAGATTATTACAAGGGAAGAAATCTAGATCACTCTTTATGTTTTCAATTGTTTTTAACTTCAAAATTTCTCATTGTGTAAAAATTGCATAATCTAATAATAGAATTTTGAGTAATTGAAACAGATGAAAAGGAAGTAAAGGACACAGCCCATATGTCACTATAGAGTCACTTTTATTGGGTGGAACAAACTACTGCTGATAAAATTTATCAGGCACCCATCTCCAGAATAGAATCTCTACTGCTGCTTGCAGGAATGAATAAACATAACAACTTACTTGGCTCTGTACCCGGAATTTAGCCAAAAAAGAAACCCAGTTGGATGCCAGAAAGAAGGAACCAGATAAAGTTTTACCGATTCAAAATATACAAGTGGCTTAGCCTGTCTCTTTTCTAACAAAACGGTATAAATAAAAATGTAATCTTTAAAAGTCTAAATTCCTTACACTAGCCAATGGCAAAGAGCTGGAGTAACTAAAAATTTCCAGACCGCACCCTCTTTTTCTTCTTGTGCCAGGAGAATGAACCACTCTTCCTGCAGCTCAGGCCTCCACTGAAGTTAATCCAGAACCATTTGGACACAAGCTCATGTCTTTTTCGGAACTGTAGGTCCAGTGAAGGCAGATGCTGTGTCCTTTTTGTCATTATTATCTCAGGTCATGGCAAAGTACAATACATGATTGTTGAATGAACTCATGAAAGATGAACAATTTAGATTATTTTAGAATCTATGAAAATAATCTAAGGAAAGTAGTTCCTTGGATACTAATGCTCACGCCCTATGCATTATTACATGACCAATTTTATTAGCATTTAGGCAAGTTCCTTTAAAATGATGCTATCATCATGTCATGAACATCTTTGGGAGTAAACATCTTTCAGGGATATATTTTCCTGCAAGGCTAAGAGTTAAAGTAATGTAGTTCTTAGGAGCTCTTGCAATGATTAGTGTGACACCCACAACAAGTTACTAAATCTCTCTGAATCTCAATTTCCTCATCTCAAAGATGGGAATAGTAATAATACTTGCCTCGTAGTCCTTGCTGTAGGGATTGGATGAAATCTTGCATATTAAACAACATGATGTCTGGTTAAACCCTGGGGTTATTACTAGAATTAATGCCCTCCAGGAAAGCTGCCTGTATTTGCACACACATCTTGACAACTGGGACACAGGGTGCAGGCCTGCCAGCCAGGCTCTCAGTGGGCATAGAATTAGAGAGCCGGAGTGTGTAAACCAGTGCTTTTCCGGCTTAAGAATTACTTGGGAAACTCATTTAAAATGTGGATTTTTGATGGGCCGGCCGAGTGGTGCTGTGGTTAAGCTCTGGCTTGGGAAACCAGCGGCGCCGGTTCGGTCCCACATATGAGGGCCAGTGACACTGCCCTCAAAAAAAATAAATAAATAAAATGTGGATCTTTGAGTTTCACCTCACGAGATACTCAATTCAGTTTGTTTTGCTCTGTGATGAGACTCTGAACTATGCCTTTTCCACAGGCTCCTCAGGTCATCCTGGGATAGCTGGTCCCAGACCAAGCTCTAGGGAACCCTGGTCTCGGACTACCCGCAGCCCATGGCATCATTCCCCAGGACTTGCCCTGTCAATACTCTGTGGCTTTGCTGCCCCCATCCACTGGCCCTACCTCACTGAAAGCAGAAGAATAGGGAAGACAGGGTCAGTTGGGAAAACTTGAGTAGCTACAATAACTTATTTGTTACTTTGTATTATTTTGACTAATGATCTGCATTAGTGAGCTGACTTGAGAAGTAAGCTTGAACTTTAGAACAATAATTTGGCCCCAATAACTGTAGAGTGACTGGCTATAGTGCAGTGCATCTCCTGTTTTGTGAAGGGATTGCTATCTATAGAACTTAGATGAATAAGCACAACTGAGGTGCAAAGTGTTAAATGCATGCTTCAGTTTAGTCAATACATTTGCACATTGAAGTAATTAGGATGTATTTAAAAGCATGCTGCTTACAATACTTTGTTCTCCATTTCCTACAAATCAAATTAGTGAGGGGTAGATTTGATTTTGACATCATTTTGAAAATATTTTCTTTTTCTTTTTTTAATTTTCTTAGTATTACATTTTTACAAACTTCAAAACACAACCAACTGTGACTAAATTCATAAGAACAAAACAAAAAGTCCATAGTGCAAGAAAATGAAAAACAGCACAGAGTAATATGCAGTAGAACAACGTAAATCATACCTACAAGTATAGTTGTAATAATACACTTTATCCATGTCTGATCAATTAATAGAAAATACTTATTCAAATAGGAAATAGTGCATTCTTTGACTTTGAGATCCCCAAATATAATTATTCATCTCAGTCCAAATAAATATGAAAAGACAGCCAGGTCCACTGAGAAAAATCTTAACCATCTCCTATATTCATTGCAATATACGTAATGCAGTGAATGACTGTAAAGAAAGATTATAAAGTGTGTTTTCCTTGTTTGCCAACAAAGCATTCAAACAAGATTACTTGTTTTTTAAATAGTTAGATTTAGCAGAACCACAAAATGTTATGGAGCTATGTGGCACAAAGATAGACCTGAGCTTGTATCCCAACTCTGTGCACTGTCTGTATTGTCTGTGATAACTGACAAATTATTTCACCTCTCTGAGCCTTAGTTTTCACATCTACAAAGTGAGGGTAATAATATCTACATTGCAGAGTCGTTTTCCTAACATGCAATCATGCATTTGAAGTGCCTGGAATTTACTGTGTACTCAATAAAATTATTATTATTTTTATTAATGCAGGAAAGAAAAGTATGGAGGGATAAGAACCCAAAATCCTCAGAGACTAAACAAAAATATTCTGTGTTCTCACTTTCTCAGAGGCTATACACAGGAGTCACAGATTTTATCCTAGAATTTTATCAGGATTCCTATAGAAAGGATAGTTTCACCTTTATAATCTTCTATAAATGCAACTTCTATAAGTTGTTGTCCTTAATGTAAATCAGTGACCTCAAAATAGATATTGAGAAATACCCTTTGTACTACTTAAGTGCATACTTGAATGGCCATAATTTTCTAATAAAAATTATTATATTCTTTTGTTGAACATAATTAGTACTTTGGATTGGGCATAGATTAGATAAGTCTAATTCCTCTTATTTTTTTCTATACTACTATTATAGTTCTTTTGTTGTTGTTGTTGTTTTAAAAAAAGATTTTTATTGGGGAATTGAGGGAGGGGAACAGACAAGTTGCTGTCCCTTTTTTTTTTTTTTTTTTTTTTGAGGGCAGTTTCACTAGCCCTCATATGTGGGACCCGAACTGGGGCCACTGGCTTCCCAAGCCAGCGCTTAACCACTGCAGCACTTGGCCGGCCCAAGTTGCTGTCCTTTTGTTCTTCAGTCTAGTTGTGGAGGACATTGCTTCACTGGCCCATGTTGGTATTATCATTGTGCTCTTCCCGGGTGAGGCAGATCTGTCACCAGTCTCTGGACAGCCGTTCACGCCTGCTCATGGCAGCTCACACCAGCTGCCAGCCACTCACTGTAGCTTATTGCAGCCCAGGGGCTGCAACTACGGTCGCCGGGACTATGCAGCCCAGTTCCAGGTGGAGCTGTTGTTCACCATCTTAGCTGTAGAGGGCAGTGTCACTGACCCTCATCTGTGGGATCCAAACCTGGGCCCTGCTGCTCAGAGCTGGCATCCTAAGCCAGCTCCTAAACAGCACGCCACTCAGCCAGCCCGTATTTATATAGTTTTTGAAGTCTGCGTGTTTAGGAATAGAAGTGAAGGGGAGGGGCTCAGTTGGTTACGAGCTCACTCAAGAGTGCGAGCTGAGCTCTGAGCAACAGCAGTTCGATACCCAGCCCGAGCTGAGCTGCCACCGAGCTGCCAACAGGTGGCAGGATGGCTCAGCTAAAAAAAAAAAAAGAGAGCGAGAGAAGGGGAGATAGAATCAATGAGAATAGTAGATTCATTTGGGCCTCTTAGGAAGCAGAGATAGTATCTTGTTCAGTCCTATCTTCAATAACTAGCTCTATGTTTCATGTATAGAAAGTGCTCATTAGATGTTTGTGGAATTAAGGAAATAAGCAGAAACAAAACGCTGAGAAAATATTTACACAGCATAAAGGAGCCAGCTTGGTACATGCAGATAGTAGGCAGAGAGCTTAAACTTAGTCATGGGTATCAACACTCCTTTAGGAAAGATGACTGCATGTGGAGTGGCAGCCATTTTTATTCAGAGCCACTACTTCCTAACTGGAGGAAGCAGCTCGACCAGAAGAGCCAACTGACCTTCAGTCATGGAGCCACAACATGACCTTCATGTCAAAGCTGGAAGGAGCCTCACTTCTCAGTTGAAGGAACTGAATGACTTGCTGAAACACTTAGTGACAGAGTTTATTGATACTCGGACTTTGGTTTCCTGATTCTGGTCCAATTCATTTGATATTGTACCATGTTGCCATTGTGTCCCCAGACTGTCCCTTTGGGGGTTCCCACATATTCACAGTGGCTTCTCTTCCTTTGACAAAGATAATGTAGTGGAAGATCCAGCAATGCCTCTGATTAGAATCATCTCACCAAAATATGGTATTTTTCCCATAGAGCCTAAAAGGCCACAATAAACAGATTCTTTTGTTGACTCTTAAAATTCAATTTTCATGCCAAGAAATCATCTATTCTGAATTATTATTATTTTTTTTTTTTGAGGGCAGTGTCACTGGCCCTCATATGTGGGACCCGAACCGGGGCCGCTGGCGTCCCAAGCCAGCGCTTAACCACCGCGCCACTAGGCTGGCCTTCTGAATTATTATTAACCATTAACAGCTCACCCAAATTATTTTAGCTCCTTTTCAAGTGATTGTTAGCTGGAGCTAAAAGGAATGGAGAGGAAAAAAACTTAGAATTGGAGTGAGGAGAAAGCGAAGAAAGAGTCCTGCCTTTGGGGTGTTACCCAGGGGTGGGGGTGGTCCAGAGTATTTAGGAAGTAAGTGAAGGATCTGAATCTTTGAGAAGGAGAAAGGAGATATGAGGAGATGAAGGAATAGAAAATAAGAGGAAGTAAAAAGGGGGAAGGGTACTGCAGGTAGACTTAATAATTTTGTTTTTTGGTTCATTATTTGCAACTCTTACAAACTCATAAATTTGTAACTCTTGCGTTCAATGGACAAACCTTGTCTTCAGGTCGTTTGTGTCCTGTTACTATTTATATTGCTATTATCAAATAATAACAAGAATTCCTTGAGTCAAGTATGAATGACATCCATGAAAGAAGAAACAAAGCATTTGGTAGGTAAGTATCTTCCCCCATTTACCTAAAGAGTGGAGGAAGTGTTGATGGGCTGTTGATGGTGAGCTAAACTGGCATACCAGGGATTTTTATAAATGATTTTCCCAGGCTCCATTGAATCTGTTGCTGAGATTTCAGTTGTATCCCAGCTGTGCGTGCAAAATCTCATAATTATTCTTACTGTATTAAGCATTTTATAGCAATTTTAGCTCCAAAATGCTATGCAATAGTTTTTATGCAAGTGTACCAGACATGTAAGCTGTTCCAATGAAAACATTTCCTTTCATTTAGACACGTGGTTTTAGGTTTCCAAACTTAGCTCTCTGCATTGACAGAAGACTCTTTAGGACAGACATCAGGTTTTTCAGTGGGGGAAGAAGGCGCAGTTGCATTTTCTTGCACATACTTTAATTCTTCAAGTAGCCTCCTCCAAAAAGGGACAGTTCACTAATTGTACAAAATACTGATATTAGCAAATGCTGCTACCTAGCAGGAGCCCCACCCCAGCCTGTCCTGGTGAGAAAGGCGCCAGAGAGGGAGCTCAGGTGATCTCTGCATCCCTCTGGGGTATAACAGACAGGCAGAAGGACTTGGACTTCACCTCTCCACAGACGGCTGGTACCTTTAACACAGCTGCGCATGCTGCTGCGTCCTGCGGTGGCAAGTCTTGGGACCGAGCCCAACGCTGGTGTGGAGTTTGAACCCTTGGCATTCTGGCCCAGGGCCAAGTGCTATCAGTGGAACCCCACTGATACCTTTAGTTATTCTTCCTAGATTAGGATAGTAATTTACTTGTCTCTTTGATTTCAAGTGTCTGGTTTTGTTTCCAGATGCCTCCCAGCTCATCTGTATTCCAGGGGTTTCAAAAGACTTTAACCTCATTGGTTCTTCCCTTTGTCAGTTCCATTTGGTGCACACAGAAGGGATACAGGCAAAAGAGAGGCAAGAGAGAGGGCGGTGTGTGTGTGTGTGTGTGTGTGTGTGTGTGTGTGTGTGTGTAATGTATGGGGCAACTGGAGAGGGCTCGGTGAGACTGCAGGAATACATGAAAGGCATATTCACTTTTAGAATATGAGCTATCATTTCAGGGCAAGTCAGGGTGGAGCATAAGAGGTGATGTGTCGCACAATGTACTGAAAAGTGTCATTAGATAGATTCATGTGTAAAAGCCCCCCAACCAGCAGTAATCTCAAACACCCCCAAACGACTGCAATATACGAAAGAGATGGAGAGATCATAGAAATTTTATCCCAATGCCAATAAGGCACCAGCACTTGGATTTTAACATGCTTTGGGAGGAAAAGGCATTATTGCAGGGGTGTCATTTCATGTTTACAAGGGGCTGTCTGGCACTGTTTATTGATTTTACTGCATTTCTTTCCCTAGGACCCTGTAGATAGATAATTGCTAGAAATGTCCATCATTAGCAGAGCAACGAGTGCAACCATCGCACTAGGAAAAAGATACACATAGGACCCTGCAAGCAGGCATCAAATGGGGGAGAAGAGTCACACAATAACACGTGCAGCTATAACGCCAAGCAAACACACACACAACACCCTGTGTAGCCATTGCACTGAGAAAATACACAGAGCCCCCTGTGCAGCCATCACACATCAGGAAAATACACACATGACACCCCTATGCAACCATCACACCAGGCAAAAGCACAGACATAAAATGCTAAGTCAATAGGAATGAACAGCTCATAAAAGCCTACTGGAATAGATCACATCACAGCCAGGTACATCTGTTCTCAGCACTAACCATTATCGTTAGCTTAAAATGCTTAAAATCACTGCACATCCTCAGGTCTAGGGACAGATTATTCCAAGAAGATTCTGCTAAATAGATTTGGCAATGCAGTGAAGGGGACCTCTACCATAATAAAGTGATGCATTTTGCATCTCAAAGGCTGTCAACTGTATTTAGAGGAATGGTGTGATTGAAGAACAATGCTCTAGGATGGGATAGCAATCTTTCCAGCCCTTCTAAATCCGGGGGTAATTTTTACCCAACTTGAGTTAAGTGTACAATTGAATGGGCAGCCATCAGATTGGGAGGTGACTAATAAAAGCAGAATTGGAAACAATTTTCATCTGTGCTGCAAAGTAAGCCACACCATCCTGTTTTAAACTGCAACTCTCAGGGGAGATGTCATATCTAGAGGTCTTAGTGAGGTCAGACTTCAAGCCATCAGTTTGGGAGAAATAAGTAGTAACTACAGTCCTTGCTTCATAGGGTTGTCTGCCCAACTGGGGGGAATAAAGGAACCACCCACCTCTTCTTTTGCCAGTGCCTTCTCTTTATCTTCTTGCTTTGGTCTGTGATGTGATCCTAACTGTGTGACACAGGGGTTATAGCTCTGCGAGGGAGACGGCGTGTCCTTCTGAAGAGGGCTCCAAAAAAATAGAGAGCTTCAAGCTTGCAGTTCCATGTTTCAATTACAGTGGCGTTATGTGTTTCTACTGAGTGAGACAAGTTTCAAGCTAGCTTGTTAAGAATGATTTACACCATAATTCTAGGAAAAAAACAAATGTGACTGTGATTTAAAAAGGAAGAATGGAGGTGGGGGGAGTGCCAGACTAAATGAATCCTAAGTAAATAGGGTGGGGTTGGGGTTTCTTTTTTTGGTGTTTTTTTGTTTGTTTCTTTGCTTTAAAAAAAAGAAAAGAAAAGAAAATGTATGTATTGTTGATAATCACTTCTCTCACCTGGGTGGAATGAAGCAAAAGGAAACAGAATTGCTCCATTTACTCCTTGTAAAAGCAAATTTTCAGGAGAGGACAGGTGTTTCTCTTAAATTCACATGACAACATCTTACTGGGGATGAACAGAACTGGGAATGAGAACGAAGAATTCTACCTCCTTTTCCCCCCTCAAATGTGCTGGAAAAGGTTTTGTTAGGGTGAGATAAGCATTTTCCATAAAACAATGCAGTAGTGACATGAGGTAATTACATGATGACTGGGACACACCGCGTGGCATACTGGAGACATGGCATGATACCTACGGGATAACTACAGTAACTCTAGTTATTGCTACCTTATTATCTCCTGGTAACTATATAATTAGTTTGTGTCACCAAAGCATCCTAAACGTATGCCTGTTCCAGCTACTCTGAGTAGGGAAAAAAAATAATAAACTTTTTTGCAAGGGGGAAAAAAGCTAATGAAGAAAGTTGCCTAGAACAGATATTTTGTAATCTATGCTAAATCTCTGCTGGAAAACATGAACAGTAACGAAGCTGAGAAGACAGTAAAAGAAATTCGGGGCAAGGTGCCAGACGCCCAGACGGAAGGAGAATGTGGACCAAAAGATTGCGACAATCGGGTAATTATGGTTTATGAATTTCAGCTTTAATCTGTAGTTCAGTGAGTCCTGATTAAATATCTGTTAAACACAATTAAAGTTTGTTTTTGTATTTCACCGTCTTGATCAGAATAATTAGAGACTGCGTGTTTCATGTCAAAAGTAGCAAGAGGAATTTTAGTGAATGAACATCGTTTTTAAAAGCCATTTGTAGCACCAGCTGTTGGCATTATTTTATATTTTAGTGTTATCAGCATAAAGATGGTCCTCTGGATGCTGAATGGTTTCCAGCAGGACAAGGATGTTATGCTGTCATGATGGGCCTGTGCTGATGAAGCTTAAATGTTTAAGGGCTGACGTTCACTGGAGTTAGTGGACGGGGGAGTTGTAGGTCAGGATGGGAGATACTTTCGGTGAGAGAAGAAGGAAGACAGTGAAGTTTATCGAAGCACGGAGCCGAGGGAGGAAATTTCTCATGGTGTAGTAATTTGTGTTAACACCTGCAAATGCTGGTTAGCTTATTAAAACAGGATGTGTGTAGTGCCCGAGGGAAGGACCACAGAAAGGTGTGATAAGAAGCACCAGAACTCTGTGCTGGTTGGTTCTTGGCTGAGAACCTGTGTCTTTTATCCCTCGAGTTAGTAGGAGGTAGAGCTGAAAGAACTTCCCACACTGATAATTGACTTGTGATAGCAGTATGAATTCTGCAAAACGGACAAACTGGGATACTACAAGGATGAACTGAAACTGGGTAAAATGGCAAAATACGTCTCCACAAACCCAAACTGAGACTACAATTTCCATTCCATATGTGCCAAAAGCGAGGCTGGAGAGTTGCTATGTTACTATCTCTTTAAAAATTGTAGGAGGGTGTATGTAAAAATTTCTGTGCAGCTTGCCATGATATAAGCTTTGAAGAAACAAGATACTGTCTTGCTTGCTATTTGAATGTGGGTACATGAAATATTTAGGTCACTGTGATAGAATAACAACATCCCCCTCACCCCCCTGAAAATGTTCATGTCCTAATCCCCAGAACCTGTGAATCTGTTGCTTACATGGCAACAGAGACTTTGCAGATATGAATTAAGGGTCTTGAGATAGGGATATTATCCTGGATTATTTGGGTGGGCCTGAGTAATCACAAGGTCCTCTTAAGGGAAAGAAGGAGGCACAAGGGTCAGAGTTAGAGAAGGAGATACAACAATGGAAGCAAACTCAGAGAGAAAAAGAGAGGAGAGATTAGAAAATGCTACACTGCTGGCTTTGAAGATAGAGGAAGGGGCTACGAGCCAAGAAATGTAGGCAGCCTCTAGGAGCTGGGAAAGACAAGGAGAATTCTCCCCAAGAATCTGCTTTCTTTCTAAGCAGCCCTGCTTACAATTTTATTTAAGGACTTGTGACCTCCACCACTGTAATTTCTGTTGTTTAAAGCCATTAACTTATGGTCCTTTGTTCCAGAAGCAGTAGGAAACCAATATAGTCCCCATGAACCTAGCCTGTGGATTTGATATCCATTTAGAAGTTGTCTGGTTCAAAGTGCATTTAGGTATGAGAAAAACAACAAGCTTGTATGAATTTAATTTTTGAAGGTCCATTCTCCAGACTTTCTCTGTGGTGTCATTTGGGGGCACCTGCTATGGTGAGAATTAAGAAAGTCTATATATTATAAATTAAAATCATGGGCAAATTCAACCCCATCCCAGCACCACTTACCAACAGTACCTTCTGTGTGGGTAGAGATGTTTACAGGAATGGAAGATTGTAGGGTGAGAATAATTTCTCTAATGATAGCAGTTAATATTTGAATACTTACCTCAGGCTGAACACCTCACCAATATTCGGCCATTTTTGATCGACCTACAGAAATGGTCATTTCATGTGGTTCAACAAATCCAGTGTTATCTCACTTAAACCTTCTAGGACTTAGATAAAAAAATTTTCCCCAAGATAATATAATTAATAAAGGTCAGAGTTATGTAGGGTTGAGACTAATAAAATGCTCCTACCCAACACATTGAGATAAAAATGAGACTAAATCCCAATGGGCCCAAGGTACTTGAGCACAGTTGAGGAAGCAGGACTGTGTCTCCTGTGCAATTCCCAAAAGTGACAGCTTAAAAGTCATGAGAAAGCTGTTGGGTAAAGTGAGCGTAACCATAGCAGACAGAGGCAATGACTGAAATTTGCTGCCTCACTTCTTTGAATTCAGAAGAGCCTAGACTGTCGTAGAAGATGATGGGATGGCAGCGTGCTTTAGAATGGTATTGCTTAAAAGGATGCCTAGCCTCTTTCAGTGTATGGCTTCCGTTGATAATCTGATGAAACCTGTGGATCCTATACCCAAACCAGGACACAGTACCTTTGCAAAGACGTTACAGACACCTCCCCTTCCCCCAAGGCCTCAGATTAATTATTGAACATCAGATTAATTATCCCTGGTTTATCATTGTGTTCTAAGAAAAACACTGGGGGACCGACTGGTCTGACATGATCTGAGACAAGAATTGTGCAATTTAGCACATAATTTTGGACCAGTCTTTAGTGTACACTGAGGTCCAGGCTTTTAATTAGTAAAACCAGGACTTCTGATGCTAATGTGCCAGGAAAGTACATTTTTGTTTTTAAAACACTTTGAGGTACATTTAAACAACCACTGGGGTGAAAACCGTGGATATTGCCCTTGTTTACTGTTGACTTTTTTATTGTTTGGTCGTCAATATATTCATTCATTTAGTAAATATATATTGAGCCCCTACTGTTCTCAGCTCTGGGAATACAATAGTGGGCAGGCCTCACAAGGCCCTCTTTCCTCATGGAACATTCTGGTTAAAGGAGATAGCTAATAAATATGTAAATACACTGACGTACACTGATGAGTGCCATGAAGAAAATGAGAGTGTAACCTAGTAGAGATAGCATGTAACAAGATAGCATCTGGCTGAGACTTGAATGATATTATAAACCTGCCATATGAAGATCAGGAGGAAAAGCATTTCAGGAAGATTGGAACAACAAATGCAAAGACTCTGAGACTAACATGAGCTAGGCGTGTGAGTTGTGAAAGCTGGTCAATGAATAAGAAGTATATTGGAGGTATGATCAGAAGAGAAATCTGGAATAAGATTACACAGGCTTCACGGTGATAAGTTTGGCTTTTCTTCTAGTTGCAGTGGGCAGCCTTTGGAGATTTACATAGCAGGACCTGATTTTACACTTAAAGAAACCATTGTAGTTACTATGTAGGGAATGAAGCATAGGGGAGCAAGAAGAGAAGTAATCCCAACTAATAGTTAAGAAAATATCCAAAGCTAAAGATAGGCAGTAATCTCAGGACAGTGTAATATATTGCTTCATGGAGAATTTTTTTGTTTTAATTAAAATGTATTGGGGTGACAATGGTTAGTAAAATTATATCGGTTTCAAGTGTACAATTCTGTAATACAACATCTATATATCACATTGTGTGTTCACCATCCAGAGTCAGTTCTCCTTCCGTCACCATATATTTGATCCCCTTTACCCTCATCTACCACCCCCTCCCCCTTTACCCTCTGGTAACCACTAAACTATTTTCTGTGCCTATGAGTTTTTGTTTCTTCATTTGTTTGTCTTGTGCCTTTGTTGCTTTCAGTTTTATATCCCACATATCAGTGAAGTCATATGGTTCTTGACTTTTTCTGTCTGACTTATTTCACTTAGCATAATAATCTCAAGATCCATCCATGTTGTCGCAAGTAGTGCCTCATGGAGAATTTGAGCTGTCTTATGCTGAGCAGCCAAATAAGCAGAAAGTGATTTATGAAGTGTAGCACCTCCTATGTCTTTGGTTTATTAAAGTATTTTTTGGGCCAAAAATGTTATTCCTGAGAGGAAGGGGAAAAGGAAATGTGAGCACAGTCCAGTGATGTTGGCAAATGAAAGAGCTGTTAGGGAGAGGATTGTTAAAGTAACTGATAAAGTCACCAGCAAACAGGAACCTCAATAGGTAAGGGATTTATTGAGAGTTTGGGCCCATGGTACTAAGGCACATCACGAGGCTACCTCCTCTGTTTCCTGAAACCTACCTAAGATCACAATCATCTAAGCTTCTCTTCTGCCCCTTTGGAGCATAGTTTTACATGCCCTGTTTCTTCACTACCATTCATGCCTGGAAGTACTCCACAGAGAAGAGCACTGCAAGGGTTGGGGGCAAATATAAAAGGAAGGAAAAGAAGAAATTCGGTTAGGCGTATACGTGTTTCCTAATAGAATTAATAGATGAAGTCTGGGGGTAGACATTAGTGCAGTATATTAGAGGTTTAGTGAATCACCAACATTGCTTGAACATTTTGTCGTATTATACTTTGTCGACCAACTGAAATCCTTTCATAAATGGTAAACCATAATAAATACACCCTGTATAAAAATAGTGATTTGCTGTTGCTTATAGACAACTTATTTCATGAATAAATAAAATTAATTATTTCTCAATGATATTCATAAATAATACAAGTTGGTAAACTCTGCAATTGTATATGAACATATATGTGGAAAAAAATTTCACAGGCAAAGGACAGGATCCTTTTCCAAAGCGGGGTTCCTGTGACTGTAGGGTGTTAGCTTCAGGGCATGTGTGAGGACATGAGAAAATGGTAGCAGAGTTAAGGGTAGCTAACTGGAAGTGAATTTTATGATCTGAGTTCTTAGAATGACCTTGCAAATTATATTTTCAGGGAAGCATGAGAATAATAGTATAGTATTATGGAATAGCCTTATTCCATGGACCAAAAACAATTAGGTACTATACGTGAAAGACATGTTGCAATTACTAAAAGTATTGAGCATTTTCAAAGGAAGGCTTAAGGTTGTTATTATTGTTGTTGTTGTGGTTTAAATTAAAGTTGAAAAACCCTGTAATAGGATTGCCTGCCCTTCTGCCACCCCAGGTCTTTATGCTATTTCCCACCCTTACTTCCCTTCCATTCCCAAACTGCCCTTTCTCTGGGGAACAGAATATAAATTATCCTCTCTAAATTTCAATAATGACTGTTCCCACATGAGAAGATATCAAAGCTGAGAAGAAAATATAGAACTCTTAACAACCAGTACTATTCATACCAGCTCATCTGCTACGTCCTAATAAAACTGGTTGTTAATCTTCCCAGATTTGTCTACATCTTTCAGGTAATAAAAGTGTCTAAACTGTAATGCATTCTTCCAGAAAAGATAATCAGGTAACTTAATACCTTTCTGCTCAGTGACACAATGTCCCTTTGTATCCAGTCCTGAATTGGATTGACATTTCTAGCTGACACTTTACATCAAAGTTCATTTTGTTCAGTTCACTGTCGGATCTTTTTTTATTGTCTTCTAGCATATTCCTAATTTGCCAAAAGATTTCTTCATCCCTGGCAGTATACTG
Source organism: Aselliscus stoliczkanus (assembly GCA_033961575.1). Taxonomy (NCBI): domain Eukaryota; kingdom Metazoa; phylum Chordata; class Mammalia; order Chiroptera; family Hipposideridae; genus Aselliscus; species Aselliscus stoliczkanus. The sequence continues at coordinate 70,450,015 of CM066729.1, forward strand.
AGAGCTGCCATTGGTATATTTTATTAATTATTCCGGTTTCTATAATTGTAAGTTTCTCTTCCCAGGAAAGTGTGAGTCCCATCACTAGAGATATTAATAACCAGAATATTGCGGACACCAAAACTATAGTTAAGTGGGGCATAACCCTGAACTGCCAAGAGGGAAAAAATCCTAAGTAGAAGGAGCTCTCCTAACTGTAATGATTTCATAAGGGCCATTTATACTTAGTAAATTTTCTCAAAATGGATTGAGTCAATGTGAGTAAAAGATTTGGTTTCCTTTAATTATTTATGTTGAGCCATTCAACTCATACAGGTTGGAAACCAATTTCTGAGGCAAGACCAACTTATGTTTTGTGACTTAATATACATGCTGTATTCTGAAGGGTATTTTTTATTTTTCCTTCAGTTTTAGCTATTTCTACTTTAGTCCCTTAAAAAACAGAAAGAAAGAAAGAAAGAAAGAAAGAAAGAAAGAAAGAAAGAAAGAAAGAAAGAAAGAAAGAAAGAAAGAAAGAAAGAAAAGCATAAGACTATTATGACATAAAAAAATAACAAAACGCTCCAAACTTATTTACTAAAAAAATAAACTGTAGACATTAAATGTCTAATGCTATCAAGGTTATTGACAAAAAAGATTGGACAGAAATTAAAAATCAAAAGTACATTAGGAAATAACATCAGAGAACTATGAAAAATACAATACCCTTTCTAAAATTTAGAAGCCCTGAAGATATAGCATTGCTACTAGAACTAAAGGCGGTAGAATCAAAAGAGAGATCAAAAGAGAATATATGGCTTTAAAGAAAGATGTCTGAGAGTGGAAGAAGCGATATATTTTGGATTAAATTTTCATAGCAGTAGAGCATTTACCAAGGTATGAATAGTCTATAGAGTGCAAGTTATCCCATTTCCCAAGGAGATTTGACAGTAAATGCAGATGAGATTGGGAGAGTAGGGAGGATTTAAAGGAAAAGGTCAATATAGGTTAGAGGAGGAAATAGACCTGTTGGGAGATGTTTTGAAAACCATGAGTTCATACTGTGTACCACTGTTCATCTTTATCCTACTTCATAGAAACAATGCATGAACAAATTTAGAGATGAAGGGAAGCCCACAGGAAGGAACCAAACAGTTAACTTTTCACTGGCATGCTTATTCTGTTTTGTGTGTGTGTTTATAGTGGATGGTGGGATATTTTTACCTTCCATTGATAGAGAGGATAAAAAAAAAAGAAAAAGAAAAATGAGAGCAAGGCAACAATACCTATGTTATCGCCCAATGTATTTTTGAATGCCTCTGATCCAACTTTCAGCTTCAAGCTGTTTAAATCTATCTCACTGATGGGTCCAAATCTAGTGCTCACATGTTTGGGACAATTAAAGTCAGCAGGGTCTGTGGCTCTCTAACCCAGGCTTTATTGTATAAGGGGTAAACAGCCTCTTGTAATTTAGTAAGTGCAGGTCTTTCAAGATGCACATACCAGCCCCACTGAAAACCGATCAATTCTGTGCTTGGCAGTGGCATTCATAAGGCCCCTATGGAGCATTATCCCATGCCTAAGGGTCATTACTCTTCCACAGAAACACTGACAGTTGTGATGAATGGCAGTACCTGGGAAGAGGAGTGTTTGGATGTTTAAACAGATTACATTTTCCTTTTAGAGCAGTAGACATTAGATCACATCTTAGACTGTCTACCCATGTGGACAGTGAGAATGAAATCAGAGCATATGTGAACTAGTGAGATTCAGGTGTAACAATCATCATTTCTGTTGGGAGAAATGGACTTGACTTTGCATCCTGTCACGATACTGTATGTTCTGGAAAGCAATGGGTGATAGCCACATACAGCTGCTGAGATGTTGGGCTGTCAACAGGCATGCGACTCCGTCGATCACTATTATCTACAACAGGACTCATTACCTGCCAGGCAGTAAACATCCCATTTACACCATCTGCAATGAATTAAAAAGTGACGAAAAGAATCAGGATCTGTTTGAGTTGCAACATGATTGTCAAGTTGATTTTCGTCTCTGGAAGCCCTTCAGATCTTTGAGAGACTTAAGGGAAAAATATATGAAGAAGAAACCCAGGAATAGCCTGGCTGTGACAACTGTCACTGACAATTGTCAGGTTTTTAACCAGGAATTTACAAATACAATTAGCTTCTTAAAGTGTAAGAAAACGCTAGGCCTTTGTCAATTCCCATTTTGAGCTCCTCCTCCTTTCAGGTTTTCTGGTGTGCTGGAACTGGGAATAAATGTTGGATACTCCTAAATAGATGCTGACTACAGTGAGAAATGTTTCATAAAAATGTATATTTCAACATAAACCCTCAGACAAAGCTGCCACTGTATCCGGAGAGGAAGTGATGATTAGTTTCTAATTTACACGTGTGGTGATTTCTTTGGCAAGTGTGAATTCCATGTCTTACCGTAAGGTTCTCAGTAGCTGTTCCTACTTGAAAAAGTTAGGGAGGTATTAAAAAAAAAACAGAGGTCTGCTGGCACTTGAGGCTATTTAATGTAGATACAAGCAAACCAGCTTTCTGCCGAGGTTACACAGGTAGGTTGTCCAGTGGTAGAAACTTGCAGAGCAAAAGAGAAGACAGAAGTGTCACACACAAACCACATGAGAAATAGCAGAAGGATTTGATATTTCTTCATATACATCACCTTTTATGAAAAGAATATCTTGTTTTCCAATCTTTCTTTTTCTTTATCATACATTCCAACAACAAGGAGATCACTTTCCTTCTTACCTTAAAGATGAGGGTTCTTGGTGTTACCCAAGGTATTGCTCTGTGGAAAGAGACCAATTTTGAAATGAGGATATTGAAGATAAGCCCTTCTGAAAATAGCCTGGCTATTCAGTAGTATTTCACTCCCAGAAATCCATCTCTTCCTCCCACAAATTGCCCTTGTGGTAGTAATATAGAAATGAGATTATATATTACCTCATCTCCTTACAGAGAAAGGACAAGTGCTATGGGAAAGCTTTGTTTCTTTTAATCATTCCAGGCATCCCTTGCCATCAATATTTCACTAAACAGGTCCTCGGTTGCCTTTAGAAAGACACTCCAGTGAGAAAGGAAGAAGCAGAGTAATGAGAATGATGGCCTCATCTGGAAAGGCTTTCTAGCCAAAAGGGAAAGGCTAGCTGTGACCCCCCACCCTCCAATATGTGAACCAGACAGGAATAGAAAGGTACTATGAAGTTATGACCGCCTCTCCAAAAGTTTGCTTAGTAAATGTTCTCTCTGATGCTATAATTTAGCAGGAGACATCTTTTAATAACATATTCATCTTTTTGTTTTTAGGTGGAAAGATGCAAACCTCTGTGTAGAAGGATTTTAGGGCTAATAACTTTAACCATGCTAGAAATAAGGAAGAGAAATGTTACATGTGGGAATAAGGAAGCTATTTTGCAGAACCTGGCAGGGGAGTGAATGAGTTTCATTCTCCCTTCCTCTTCTCATGTCCCTGATCCTGAACTTGTACACTGTGTCAATTCCAATAGGGCAAAGTTAATTGCTGATGGGCTCATATAGAAGTGTAGATTCTGCTTCTCTAGGAGTAAAATCTTATTATATGTGAGACATTTCAATCCTAAACAGCACATTTTCAAACTATAAGTAGAAGGAATGTACACGATTATATTGTGAATTTATGGTGTTTATTTTAACTAATAAATTTGAGCATCATAATACCAAGGTTGGGTTAGAAAAGCCATAATCTATCTCTAATAGCATCAGGAGAGGGAAGCTCAGTATACTTTTCATAAATGCATACATAATCAAACACAGAATCCTGATTTTTAACCGATTTGTCAAGGATCAAAGAAATACTTTGAGAAGGATGGTAAAAAGAGGCCAAATGTTTGAGAAAATGGAAGTTAAATTAGACTTTAATTTATTATATTTTTCTTACAAAGTATCTTAATATACATGCCAGAAATTGGTGTACATTGAGTTCCTGTGTTCATGAAGTGTTGATTAATATTTGTTGATTATGTACCATCATAGGTGTACATAGAATACAAATGGTGGCATTCTTAAAGTCTTACATATGTCACTAATTTCCACTTGCTTTGGCCATATGATGATAAAGTCCTTGACTGGGTTGCTTCTCAAGTCTAAATGCCCAATTAAACATGAGACATTACTTCTAGTTTCTCTCTTAGCAAAACATCTTATAACTGTTTTCATGAAATAAACCCAGATTTAGAGAGAAGAGGGTAAATTTTTGAAGCAAGACTGAGGACACTTCTTGGAGTGACCCAACATCAGTAGTCCAGCTTGGACTTGTGTTTTGTGTTTATATAAAATAATGTTGAAAACAGTGATGCTGAGGAAAAAAACATAACAGAAAGTAATAGGCACAATCTTCACATGCATTGAACTTCTAAGCTTCCACCTTGGTCATGAACAGGCAAATAAAGAGAGACAATATTGGAATAGCCAACCTTTGTGTCTAGCTTCATCTCAAATGCAAGAAGGTTGTGTGTGTGTGTGTGTGTGTGTGTGTGTGTGTGTGTGTGTGTGTGTGTAAACAACACACATAGATCAGATTGCCTGGTGGTAGCAACCAGTGGCCACACCTCCAGCAAAAACACTTTTGTGCGGGAGCTTTTAAAACTCACAACCATGGAGTGAACCATAATTATGTTGTTTAGAAATTCATATCAGAGAAAACAACTCTTTTAACTTGAACCATTTTCCCCATTAATTCTGAGGTGTTTGAAAATAGACCATTTTGATCTAACACTGTTTTCTTTACTTGATGCTTGTATATACTCTTATCTTTATTTTCATCTGTCAAATGTTGTCTATCCTTAAGGCCCATTTCAAATACCACTACCTTTATGAAGCCTTTCTTGCTTTTTTCTCTTTGCCTCTCTCATGCAGCAAAAGTTATTGATTTCTCCCATAGACACTCCACCTCAACACACTTTTGTGAGCTTCTTTTATGAAACAGTGCTTAATTTGCATCATCATCTGATATTTGTCTAATCCCTCTGCTAGGTATGAACTCTTTAAGTGAAAGAAATGTTCTCAGTATAATATCCATGGTAGATTCTCGATAAATATTATAACTCAAACTGAACCCCTTTCATGGTAAACAGGAATTTTTTGGAGAATTTCACATATTACTTAGAGAAGGACATACTAATAAAAGCATCTCTAATATTCAAAATTAGAAAGACAATACATGTAATATTTAATCCTTTTGAGTGTATAAACTCTCTTTGTTTCAGATACTCAGGCTTCTTCTACTCCAGATTTTCTTTTAAAAAATTTATCTTAGACTCTGTCTGTTCTAAAGATAACTCATAAGATATGATCTTTAAAAGAAAAGAGAGACTAAATATGGAAGAAACAACTGGAAGAACAACTGGAAGAAAATAAAGAGATAAAAAATGGGACTTGAAAATAAGAAATTACCATTTTCTTCCTAAAGGTTGACTGAAAGTCCTTAAAGACAACCAAAAATAAAAAATTAGAAAACTAAACATCACACCGATTGCCTTCAGGTCTTCCTCCATATGTGAAGAGGAAATAGTATTGAAGAATGGAAGGCTTGTCCACCTTCACATTTACAGAAAGCTATAGACAAATCAAGTTGAAATTTGGACTTCAATCTTTTCACAGCAAATGTGAATCATTTTGATAAATGCATATGCTCTATGAAAGTCATCAACCGAACTATGGAATCAGTGATGTAAATACAACTAACCACTGAACCAAAATGTATTCAGGAAACATTTTAATTGTGTAAGGAAATTAGGATCAAATGTGATAAGTGAGGGAAAATATAATAAAGAAGATAATAGTTATATAAAAGTAGAAAGACTATTTTACGGAAGGAAAATTGAGTTGGCACAGTGATAAAATCAAAATAGTAGAAATGGGGTGGTTGGAGTCAGTCACTCATGTGAGAAAAATGTCAGATACAAGGTACACTTCTTAACTGATAGGTTCACCAAAAGTCTAATATCAACATCAGTTAAAAAAAAAAAAAAGTCAACTTGTAACCCATTATGAAATCAACCCTGCCCACAGCTTTCTAGGAAAGAATATTCTTAGGATGGTGATTAGAGAAATGAAAACAGAGAAAGGTTCAAAGGAGGACAGTAGTAAATTGTTTGTATCCTAAATTGAGCATCATTTGCACTTTTATAGTTTGGTGGAAATTGCTGTGTGAAAGCCAAATTTCTGTTTACAAAAAGAAAATGATGCTATAGTAGAGAGTGGATTATATGGCATAGATTTAAGACATGAGAAGCTATTGGGGTACCAGTGTGAAGAAAATTAACAGTGAGGCTATACATTGAACATTAACAGGATTTTGACATTAATTTGATAAAATGTTAGTAAAGGAAGTAGAACTATAGGGCTGTAAAGAATTGTAAATAATCGTCCCACTCTACTAGTTCATGTACTACAAAATTAACACTGAATCCATCTTAAAGAAAGTATTTAACACACTAACACACAAGGTGACCTGCTTAAGAAAAGTTCTCATTTATAGTTTTAAGGACTGGTGAACAAGATTATCTGAAATGAACCCATAAAATGCTCTTTGGTTGGATAGATATTTAGTGACATTTCCCAAAAGAATTTTGTTTCCTTGAATAAGAGGAGTATCTTCCATTATATAGAATAACTACAGAATTGTCATACTTCATATTTTCTCAGTAGCCAAAGGTTAGAAGTAAATATAGTAATACGTTGGTATATTAAGAGGCTTACATATGTTTGTTTGTTTTTTATTTCTTTGGGTACTTTTTTCTTTAACCACTGTGAAGAAGTTTTCTTATCCATGACTAGTTTTCTTCAAAGTAGGTTTTTAGGTCTTAACAAATATGAAGAAATGAGATTTCTACATCCTTTTTTTTTTATTCTTTTGGTTTGTATTAATTTTTAAGCAATAATTCAGCCATGATTTTACAATTTGATTTCCTTTTGGTGCACTTGTCGGTGAACTCATTTCTGAGACTTACTGATCTCCTGAGCCTCTTCAGTTTCTTGGATATCAACTGCATGAGAGAAGCAAGATGATGTAAGAGATCAGTAGTGCAGGTCAACTCTCCACAGGTTTCAATCATACCTGAACTGAGGATGAATAGAAACCACAGCCATTGGATGCCTGCACAATGCTTTGTACAAAATAAGTGTGAATTTCCCTCCCTCTTCTCACCCCCAAGCAAGCAGAAGCCCACAGTATAATTGATGGGAATTCCAATACCATGGCCATAAAAATTCTGAGTGAAGCATAGAATATGCACATACACATGTATCCTTCCAGAGAACCACATGGGTTTCAATTGGGACTGATCTTAGTGAAAATTAAAACCTGCTGTAACCCAAAGCCATCTTATTCACTGCCTTCATTTAAATGCCTACATGTTATTTGAGAACAAAAAAGATATCCAAATACACTAAGAAAAATTACTTGATTATAAATTGTGTCGAGATGGCACATTTATCACTGATGAGAGCATTGCTATCAGTGGTCTGAGAATTACAAACGATATAAAATTAATATAAAAAAATGAAAACGCACTCTTTAAATAATGTTGCAATAAAGTTGAAACCATTTTCCATTCAGTGATGGAATATTTTTGTCTCCTTATCATAAGCCTTACACATAGTAGGCACTTAATAAATGCCTATTTAATACAGAATTGAGTAATTGAATGAAAGTTATAAGTAAGTTCTTACATAACATTAGGGGAAAGGAGGCATTGCTCCTAAATCTGCGTGTCTACAGTACACACACACACACACACACTCCTAATCATTTGGATGTCCGTCTCTGCCCAAAGTACCTCCACTCCAGCCATCCATTTTTTTCCCCCATTAACAATCCATGGGATCCCTTCCTCAGTCCCCATCACTAGAATCATTTTAAAAGTTGCTTCTTTTGCCCTTCACTCCCATTCAGTCAGTCACTGAATTCTGCCAGTTCTTCCCCAACAATATCTTTCGGTCAGCCCCTTTCTTCACTTTATTTTCAGGCTCTCACAGTGGGTCTTGGAAAGGATGGCCTTTATCTCCTGTCCAAAGCACTGGAAATGGGCCACACTTCCTTCAGACTGCTTTCATAAAACAGTCCTTTTAAGCATCGGAAATAATTGCTCCTATCCATCATTTTCCTTACTTCCTTTCTTGATGGAGAATTCTACACTACTTCCCTTTTACCTATAGATTAAAATCTATATTCCTCATCTGGCTCTCAAGCTCCTCTGGCCTCCTTTTCTTCCCCAAGTCCAGGGTCCCCATCAGTTTCTGTTTCCCCTAAAGTGGAGTGAACAAGGTTCTGGTTTAGCATCTTGGCAAACTTCGTGAGCCAGGTGAGTTGGTTCTGCACAGAGCTCCGCCCACCTGCAGTGACCCTCCTGCTCTTGGAGGCCCTGCTTCCCGGACCGCGGCCACGTCTGTCAGCTTGCCTTTTCCCACCTCTTGCCCTCATGTATGCTTTCTCTCCACTCTGTGGTGCTCTTCTCTTTCACTGCGGGAAATGTACACCCAACACTCCCTTCCACACACTTTTATTATCCTATTTATTAACACTACAGTCTTTATATTCTCTGTGTGTACTCTCTTTGTGCTGAAGCTGTACATGTTAAGCAGTTTTGCCTTGTATAGATTGTGTTGTTCCCGCCCTCCCAACAAGATGATAAACATCATAAGGCAGTAGAGAGCATTCCTTAAGTATGGCACCAAATTCTCCACATAGAGCTTCTTCAGTAAATGTTTGCTGACTGCTTGATAAGGCATGTGACCACTGGATCTCAATGAAACATGGAGATTCTCCACTCGTGATTTAAAGAAACAAAAATAGCCGTATGTTGTAAAAGGACTCACTGAACATCCAGGCCAGAAGCTGGATAATGTTTGAGGAGCAGGTAAAGCACTCAGGACCCCTCTGCGCAGAATTTGGTTGGATGGCCTTGCGTGGAGTCTGTCATGTGAAGAACATCAAAGGACCTATGTTTCCTGGACAAGCAGTAGTTCTCAGAGGCAATGGGCCAGGCTTGCCATTCAGGAGAGGAAGTTTGCCAAATGTTGTCATAATATTCAAGTGGGTTTGTCCTTAAATGAACACATCTGATGAGCATCCCCACCCAGGCTGCTCTCTGAAGATGTAAGTGGGCAACAAAGCACAAGTGTGACTCAGTTCAGCTGCCAGAGACTGACTGGCTCCGAAAACATCCACACCCACCTCTCTCCACTGTGCAGAATGTGCTGTTTTACTCGAGCTGTGCCAGCCCCATGTTTGAGAATTATCAATGAATCAGTAAGGGAGAGAGGCCATCAAGATTTTTCCTGTACTTATGGATCTTGAAAATTCTTCATTAGAAAATTTTCATTGACTCTTTGAAGAGTCATTCCTGCCCACAGGGACAGAAATTATGTAAGAAAACTTGCTTCTGACTCAATTTTTGCCCACCTAATAAAATCTGGTGGCAACGCATGGGTTGCTTCAGAGCACATGGTTTTGGGCTTAAAGAAGACCTAGAATTAAATTTATATCTTGCTTCCCAAAAAGGGCTGTCTCTTGAGAGTATATGGAAAGGCCTCTTATGGCCGTGAGTTAAAGACCCATTTTATGAGGATGGTTCAGATCTAAGATTTGAAGACATTATTCCTTTAGTTAGAGGCTTGAATTATGTCATCTTAAATAATGGTAAAGACCCCCTTCCTCCAGCCTGAGAAAGAAAAGCAGGCTATTGAGAAGGCCATGGTGTCCCCACTATGGATTTACAATGATAGTATTTTAACTGCCCCATGGCTGCCCTCTACCTCACTGCAAGGCAGGGATTATTATCTCCAATTTACAAATAAGAAAATTGAGGCTTAAAGTGATCAAGCGGCTTGCACAATGGTATACACTTAGTGAGTGCCTTCGTTAAACACCCAGGTCTCTCTGGTGCCAGAGCCCGTGATCTTAATCCCCACCCCTGCTGCCTTCTAACCAGATGACACAATGCACATGCAAGTGTGCAAACTACAAAGAGGTGTACAAAGGGCAGTTTCTGTGTGAGACAGAAAGTTCCAAGAAGGACAGTTTCCACGTTTTCCTGAAAAGAGAATAAGTGGGTTTTTTTGAAAACTCTAAAGACACTAGCCGCCCCTTTTGGGTATATACAAAAAGCCCTAAGTTGTTCTTCTGTGGCCTCTGGATGCATCCAGTAACAACAGAGTCCATGCTCCTTTTTGACCAACGTAGGCAGGAGCATCAATATCCAAAGCAGGTTTTCCCACCTTCGTATACAGGAGCACTCACAGCTAATGATATCCCAAGGAGAAGGAGGAGGTGTGAGCAGAATCCTTATATTTTAATATATGCATCAACTTCATGAGCCGTTTCATTTCAGTGTTCTAACAAGGTTTCTTCATGATAACCACATGAAATAGGGAGTCATTCTTAATTTATTGATGGAGTAAAATTAGTTCCAAAAGATACTATCGTCCCTGTTCTAGACACTAAGTAAATACAGACTGAATGAATGAGTCACAGTTAGTTTGTGACATAGCTGGGAGTTACCCTACATATTTGAAAATCTAGTTTTTAAGAACACTTCAAGTAGTTTTATTGGCCTTAGGTTATGTGCCTTTTTCCAAAATTTTGGGTTGTCAGAAAAGTCATGACGTGTTTTCCTGTTTTTTATTGCAAAAATGCGTCATGACTTTTCCGATAACCCAATAGATTTCTTCCCCCTTTGCAAATCATTGTTTTTTATTGATTCATTTTTGTTATTTCAAAAATGGCTCTAGTTGGCAATTTTCAGCATTTGTGCAAGAAAACAGAAAATTTGTGAACAAATACATGATTTAAATAAACTATCATTTCAAAAATTCTTTAGTGAAATGAAACTTAAATGTTCGCTATTTTGAACTTCCTTTATCTCTATGACCAAATCCACTAAGCCTAACTATGGCTACTCTTTCCTTAAGGGTAACAGGCAAGTGTTGTTCGTTATCTGTGACAGCAGATATCTGGACTCTCTTGTTCACTGCTTGGCCCAGTGCCACACATAGTAGGTGCTCAATCAATAGCTGCTGAATGAATTATCTCTAATTTGTCTGTCGTTCAGTTTTGTGAGGTTTCTTGGAGAGGGGAGGGAAGCATTTAACATTTACCTATTTCTTGAGATTTTTTTTCATGCTTACTCTCAAAGGTAATTTTTGTATGAAAATCTTTAAAGAAAAAAACTTCAAAAGTTTTTGAGTTAAGCTATTATATAAAGAGAGCTCTTTTCTGTCTCAAAAAAATATTTATTGCTTTCCTTTTTTTTTTTATGCCCATTGAAGCTTTAACTTCTTTCTTGGTCTTAAAAGTATAAACTGTATTATTATAAAATATGCTGATGTTAAAAGGCTCGGGGAATATAAGCCCTTGGGTGTAGACAGGTAGGCTTATTCTGGAAAAAGCCCATTTTGTAATAGACTTTATATTAGTTAGAGGTGTTATAGTCAATTTATTAATTGTTGTTAAGAAAATGAAGTATCAAGAAGTGGGCACCTTTGTCCATATCACAGGAAGTTGGAGATGATCTGTGGTGCTGTCATCACTGGTCCAACTCCTCCCCTCTGTTTTGAAATCTCATCTGCACCATTGATTTAACATAGGGACAGCCAGTAGGACTCAGAGATAAATGACTGGTTATTTATGTTTTCCTGGGTACTATACGTGTGTGAGAGTTTTGGGTTTCAGTATTGTTATCAGTTGAGACTCATGGTCTCAGTATCACACTCTCCACCTTTATTGTACTGTAGTACTGTACTGAAGTACTGTAGTACTTCCCAGAGCGAACCCCCGGCTGTGAATATGCCAGGAACTGTGCAGTTATCAGTCTATTGAAGAATCGGTCTTTATACTTTTGAAAATGACTTTGGCCGTGTTCTTCTGAAAGGGTCTGATTCACCTGAAGCCTGCCTGCTCACCTCACTGCCAGAGGAGAAAAACCAAGTAGGTGGAACACGCGTATCTTTTGTGTACCAGTCTGCGAGACCTCAAATAAGATTAGTGCTAACATGGAGAAACAAATTTCCTTTTCATTCCACAAGGTAATTTAGCTGCTTTCAGATGCAAAAGCCTCCCACCCCCAACACACACACACACTCCATTCTTCCTTCCTTACCCTTTCCCCTTTAATTCCTGCTTGGAATGGATTCCTCCCAAATAAGGATAATCCTGCCTTAGCTGTTTACTCACTTGGTTACCTTCCTGGGATCAGCACCGTCCACAACAGACTTTGCTGCTTCTATTTATTCCTGCCAGGATGCACTTAGGAGTTTTTATGATTGTTATGGCTGAGGTGGCACTTTAGCTTTAAGCCCTTATATTTACGGTTTATAACTTTCTCTCTAAATTGTATGCTGGACTAGCATTTGTCATGCATAGCCTATATTTAGATACAAATGTTTCATAAAATTTAAAGAAAATGTTGGGCATGGCAGCCCAATCGATATCAAAGAATTCATTTCACTCACCTGCCTTCAGAGTGAACCGATATGCCTTGATGCCTCCTGCATTGAACATATCTGGGTTTTCAGTAATAAGCCATAGATGCCTCCCTAACCTAAGGAAACTATATGGGGGGGGGACCCCTCTGTGTTTTTCAATAAAATGAATTTAAATGATCATTGTTCTGTGTTTCAGAAATACCTTTGGACAGCCAAGTGATGGTTAAATTGTGGCTATTCATTCTCTAATGGTAATGGTTGATATGGTGGTTATAAATTCCAAGAGAGCTTTGCAAAGCCTGTGTTGCATATATTACTTCATTCTTCTTCGTAACAACCCTGTGAAGTAGGTAGTAGTACTCTGATAGTAAGATTCAGAGAGGGTAAGACGTTTGCTCAAAGTCACCTTGGCTAGGAAGTAGCATTAAAAGCATTTGAATCCCTGTCTGCTCATCTCAGGAACCTTTGCTTGTTCTCCTAGATATACCCATAAACCTAAGTATTCTGAGCCATTCCTTTAGTAGCAGACCCACGTGAATACAGATTTCATATGCTGAAAAACACATGTACTATCACAGCCTACAGGTTGTTTGTTTTGTTTGTTTGTTTTTACACAGATTCTCTTTCCTTCCCCAGAAGATGGTTAGTCCATAATAAGAAGTGAAGGTTAAAGGACCTATAGACGAAAAGAGACAAATGCCTAAACAGGAATATGATAATCACTCAAAAGGGACATTGTATTTTAAAAATAATTGTGCTTTTCCAGTATTGTTGATTATATAAAACTCTAAGCAGACGTATTACCAGTTGAATCCTAATCTATTGTGCTTTATATTCCTCCCTAGAAGCTCTACCACAGGCACATTTAAATTAAATGTATATTATATGACAGAAAATCAAGTGAGGAATGTTGTAGAACTGACAGAGAGTGGCACTAGAAACCTTCATTTTAAATTTCATGACTTTTGTGCAATTAAAAGCTCTTAGATGTTGACTATAATTTAACACATATATAGTCATGGGATGTGGAATATAGTGTGGGGATATAGTCAATGGAATTGTAATAGATATGTATGATATCGGGGGTGGAGGAACAGGGGAGCGGGGAGAGGGTAGTCACTTTATAAGGGGTGAAAAAGATAACTATTGCATAGTTTTGTACATCTGTACCTATTAATAATAATAAAAATAATAAAAAATTTTAAAAAAGCTCAACCTAATATTGCATTAACTTAGGGTTTTTTTGTTTTATTTTTTTGCGTTCAATTATAGATTTAGTTAAAGCTATGGATGTTAATATTTTAAGCCTCCATTAATGGTTGTAATCGATTTTTTTGGTATTATTTTTTGCCATAATAATCAAAAGAGCATTTAACCTGGACAGAAAATAAATCTGGGATTCTAGAGATTAATACTAAATCTGCTAATGTATTGTCCTACCCTGGAAGCCTAGATTATCTGATGCTATATGCACCAGCTTAAGGGGGCAAGAATCTCTGCAAAATGGCCGAGGTGTCAATATTTCTCTTAGAATTGTCATAGCAGCTTTGTGTTTTTAGCTTCACAGTGGGATATATTTTAAGCAAATGGAGGGTGGGGATTCAAAACAAAAAAAGAACCTGAAAACTAAAGGAATTGCTTAATTTGTAAATTTAACCCTGTATCATGTTTCTTCATTAGGTATATTTGCGATACTGAATCAGTACCAAGCACAGGGGGCAAATGGGACAGAAAGGGCACTAACTATATTGAAGATGGTACTAGAAATTTGGAGGGCTCTTAATAATTAGGTACTTAAGCTCACCTAGAGAAGTGATTAGTGCTTAGAAGTGGAGAGATGGCTTCAGGAACATAGATAAATTAGAAGGGAACAAGAAGTCCAGCTTGCCACAGTTATAATATTTTAAACAATTGTAGCCTGCATAAGCCACGCAGGAATAACTGTTCATGCTGCTTCCTCAGCCTTCCAACAGCCTGTTTGGTCCCAGTACGTTTCAATATGGTGGTACAGGTATAGCCTGAGCATGAAAATCCTGGGTTGTTGTTTGTTTGTTTGTTTGTTTGTTTGTTTATTCATATCCCTATTTGTAACAATCCAGACACTCTCAAATAAACCATGCACTCTCCTGATTTTTCCATTCTCCTCCTTGTGACATGGATGAAATGTCTTCCACTCAGGTAACACTAACATTTATAACATATTCTTAAAAATCATGGGTTGAAGACAGTTTACAGCTAAGAGAAGATGAACATTTGTAGCAGAGTCACGCAGCAGACACGTGGTAAGAGCTCATCAGGGCCTAGAGCTACAGACACACATGAAACATTGTCCAGGAGTAGCTGCAGTCTGTGAGGGGTGTGGGGAACCGCAAGGGTGGGTGCAGTCTGGTAAGGAGGGCATAGAGTATGACAGGAATGATGGTCGTGCAGTGCAGAGGAGGGCATGGTGCTGGATATTTGAAAAGCAGTAATAAGGATGAAATGGTAAGGAAACGTTAATAATCATGGGAGGCTGTGGAAAGAACACTGGACTAAGAGTTTGTTCTCATCGTGTTGCTTCCTGTATGTGATCCACAGCAGTACTCTTTGTTCCTTTGTTTCCTTATCTATATAATAAGTCGAATAGCTGATTGCTTACGCCACAAAGTATATTGAGAATCAAATAAAAACTATGTATTGGCAGCACTTTGAGAACTTTATAGTGCTTTGTACATGTCTAGCATTGTCACTATCATATCGCTAGAAATGGTGGAAAACCAATATAATTAAATGGGTGATTCAGACCCAAACTGATGTCACCGAAAAAATGCCAAATAATTGTGACAGCAGTAAACATTGATGCTTCTATTGTATGAATGATGCCTCTGATTAGAATTTTGTTCTATGGAATTGATATGTTCTGGCCACATCGAAGCAAAATAATTGTGACTTTACAGAATTATAACCTTCTGAAGCTAGGAGAGAGAAACTTAAAATCGGAAAGAGCCTGGACACTTATACATTAAAGATGACAGGATGAAAAAGAGGAGGATTGTGCTTTTCCAAATGTCAAAATTTAAAATGCTAATAAAATCCAATAAACAGGATATTTACTATGACTACAACGACTAGCAAAGGTTAGCATGGATAAGGACCAGAAACCATGGAAGGTACGAGGGGCAGCAGTCAATGAGAATGCCAGCCTGGCATGAGTTTTAATCTCCTTGGCATGTGCTCTGGTCATGGCACTGCCTCTTTCATAGACTGAACCTGACTCGAAGCGTTATTTATTAAGGAATTTTTTAAATGCACGTGCTATTTCATTACTGTGTTTTGTTATTTTTTATTTTATTTTATTTTATTTTTTATTATTATTATTATTATTATTATTATTATTGCATAGCAGAAGTTCCTTTTGAATCTAAGTGAGAAAACTGTTCCTACATCAGTTTGAGTCAGATGACAGATTACTGAGACACAAGCAGGACCTGCCTCTACACATCTCAGAAAGACAGCAGAATATTCAAACATGTGTATCTTGCACTTAATTTAAACTGCGTGGTTGGTTACCTATCTCTTTGGCAATTCAGTATAAAGTTTTATTACTGTGAAATAGAATAGGGTAGGGATTTATGTCACACAAAAATGAATTTCCATGGATGGGAACACACATGAAATAATTTAGGTAAGCAGTATGTCAGATGAAAATTTAAGATGTTAGAACTGGTGATGCAAAGGGAGGAAGCAAAGAGGAAGTTTGTGTCATAGATGATAAATACATCACCAGGGAAAGAATAAGGACCACAGTTGCTATTGGAAGTTATTACTAATGTTGAAGAATTCTAGAAAATAGTAAAGAATGAGTTTCAGGACCAAGAAACCAAAGCCACTGATTAGATGAAAGAGGAAGTCTCATTTTTGAATATCGATGGAAAGTATAACACTTAAAATAAATGAGAACCCTTACCGTTATACCCAGGAGTGAATGAAAACCTTGGGCCTAGAATTAATTTCTGTAGGTTTAGCCACTGGGGACATTTTTTTAACTTTTTTTTTTTTTTTTGCAAAGATTCCTGAAGGAACAGCAGTGAGGAGAGCTTCTGTCACCTCTGCAAAAATCCTTCCTTTTCACTGATTCAACTGTGTTTCGAAACAGTCCCAGTTATAAGAAACAGGATGTGGGAATGTTCACCCTCAGAGCAGCTCTCAGAGTTCTCTGCTGGTTTATAGTGTAATCAGGTATGACGGAAGTGTATGAAAATCTTCCTTTTGTCATTCTGTACTTCTTCCCTTTTTTATATGTTTTTGTGAAGAAATTCATAGTAGTAGGTCTCTGACATTAAGTTAAAAGAAGTACTATTGTCAGTGTGCTTTCAGGGCTCTAGTCTTCCAACTTAGGCTAAAAATTTCAAAAGAACTGAAAAAACATTATAGGATTTAGAATTTAATTAGCTAATTTAGATGGATAACGGAGAAGGAGAAGGAGAATTTAGTGTGTCTGACTTGATGTCACCTACCAGGAGAGGGAACACAGGGGCAGGAAGAAGAGGTTTGCAAAAAAGAACAAGTCATGCCTTTGATTTGGGACCACTTGTATATAAGGTGGCTGCAAGAGGTGTCAGTTTGTGTAAAGTGTTCAGGAGACGATAGACCATACAGGTGTGAAGCTCCAATGAAAGTTCTGGGCTGGAGAGAGAAACTTGGGGGTTATTTGTGAGGAAGTGGTAGGATGGAGCCATGAGACTGGATGAGATGACCTGAGGAGAGGGTGTGAGGAAGAAACCCAGAGCAAAATGCTAGTAAATTCCAATACTAACAGAGTAGACAAGAAAGAGAAGCTAAAGAAAGGATGAGGGGGGACTGTCTGCGAGACAGAATGGGAAAATCAAGCCAGTACTGAGGAAACCAAAGGTAACATGTGATACGGAGCGGCTGTGGTGAAGCCAACGAAAACTAAAACAGAAAGTGGCCAAGGAGTTTGTTTGTAAGAGGTCAATACTGACACGGAGAGTAAAGTACCAATAGTGCAAGATTTACTTGAGGTAATAGTTTATAGTCATAATTTCATAAGTGGTAGTGGTGGTGAGAGCCCCATGGAACTCAAGATATTTTTCTTACAAATCCTTTAGTCCTCATATTTCTCAATTTATCTCTTCACTTATCCCTCCCTTTGGTATTATTTTAATTTTTCAAAATATTGAATTTGCACTTTATTTTGAGAGCATGGTTATTAGGAAGGCAGTACACAAAATCTTTAAGAGGCTATGGTTATCACAATAAGATTTACACATACACACACACACACACACACACACACACACACACACACACACACACCTCATCATCCCCAACTTTTACCTAAGTAGGACAAGACAAAAAGCTAGGATTTTTTTAAAAAATCAAAACTGCTTTTATAACCTTCTATAATCTTCAAAGTAGGTATGTTCTATTCAGCATTCATCCAACTAGCTAGATGTCTGTGGAGGATGAAAAAAAATGAATAAAACACATACAGTTAGTTCCTGGAAGATCTTACATATCAGTAAAGAATTCATTATAAGGTGAAACATGGTTAAAGAGACATGAATAAAGTGTCCTGGAGGAAAAGCCAATCTATGGTTTAGGGGCTTCTTAGTTAAGATAATATTAGTTCCTATAATACATAAACCTCCAAATGTCAGTGGTTTGGTCCCACACAAGTTTATCCTTTGCTCATGTAAAGGCTGGTCAGGGATCCAGGTTGGCAGAGGCTCTGTCATCTTTAGCACATAACTTCCAAGGTCACCTTGAGTGTGACATCCAGCCAGCCGATTGGTCAAGAGAGAGCAATAAGTGCACAGGAACTTTTCATGGACTCGGCCTGGAATGGCACGTGTCACTTCTGCCAACAACCCACTGGCCAGAATTTCCTCACAAGGCTGTAGCCATCTACAGGGAGGGCTGGGAAATGGAGTTTAGCCATGTGCCCAAAGGAAAAGTAAAGGGGTTTTTGAATAATTAGCCAGTGACTACCTAGGGGTCAGCGAGGGCCTGTGGGGTAGGATTTAGGCTTACAGACAGTGGGGATGTCCCTGCAAGTGTGGGGCAGAATGGGAAACGGAGAAGGGGACTGAAAGAAGAATCAATTCTAGCTTCATCTCCCTGCATAGGGCCCACAGTGTCGGTTGGGACATGTTAACTCTCAGTATAAGTTCCTTCATAACATTGTTCTCTCGCCAGAGAGAATTAGTGTATTTCAGAGGAAATAATCTACAATGTACAGCAGTTTATTTCACTGGATCCTGAATGTTAAAGCAGAGAGGGATCACAGACTTTCTCCTTAGAATCCCTTGTTTCAGAGGTGAGGAAGGGGACTTCCGTGAGACCAGGCCCCCTGGATCATACCCAGGGTGGCACTGTCACAACCAGGATAGGCCCAGGCCTCAGCTTCCATTCCAGCCCTCTCTCTGTGAGGGAGGTACAGGCTTTCACATTTGAGGGGTGGGGGGAGAGGAGGAGGTTCAATTTCATTCACCACAATTATGTAGAAATAACCATGGCGCTTCATCATAAATTGTTTCTGTCATCATATTTTAAATTCTACTGTCAAACTAAAGGAAGTGAGCTGATGTAAAAATCTCTTCTGTGGTAATGAGTATAGTCCATATTTATTCTTCATTTAAAAAAAATCTTGTTTTTATTCTATAGACCAGTGTATACATCTTCTCATATCCCATGCAGACATTTAACAGTCCAAATATACAGAATAAGGATAGATGAAATCAACATGTTTACTGTTATTTTTTTACCTAAATTTCAACAGAAAGAGGGAACAAAAGGTGAGTGAGTGATGGATGAGTTGTATGGCTATAATTGAGTTTGCGTTGCTTTCATTGTTATAAAATTTTAATTGGCATGGATGCTTAAATGTATATCAGAATGCATGTCACAGCTTTTGTACAAAAATACATTTGACTTTAGAACATGTTTTCTTATGTGAGAATGATAAATTGTCTGAAAACTTGTGATTCTTTACTTATAAAAATCATAAGGTCAGTTCTTTAATTAAAAGATAAAGGAAAGTACTCAGTGTTCATGTAGTCAAATCATTTATATCAGGATAATCTAGTAACCAAAAAAAAAAAAATTATGAAGGGAGAGATGCAATCTATCTTCAGAATAATTGGCCTAAAAATGACTTCTTTTATAGTCTCATAAGATCCACCTCTAGCAGTCTCACATCTCAGTGCAAGATGTTAGAAATAACACTGGGTACAACAAAGAATTTGTTCTAAATTTACTCACATCAGTTTCAATGGTGGGCTTAGTTATTTTTTCAATTTAAGAATATGTCTCCTATATGTAAACTTTCTGTTTTCCAAAACAATTAATATGAATGAATATAGAGTCAATCTCTGGTACAGGAAATATAGATACAGTCAGCCCTCAGTATCCACTGGCTTAGCATCCTCGCATTCCCAACTGCAGATGAAAATACTGTTTTCAATCCTCTGTTAATTGAATCCACAGATGCTAAGAACCAACTGTATGGTTCTGTGCCATTTTATATAAGGGGCTTGAGCATCCAAGGATTTTCTACCTGCAGGGGAGTCCTCGAACCAATACTCCACAGATACTGAGGGACAACCATATACGTGTAGATAGATATATAGATATATACACAGAGGGTGCCAAAAAAATGTATACACATTTTAAGAAAGGAAAAAACTGTATTAAAATTATACTGATGGTAACCACTTAGAGCACCTCTTGTATTTCTAGAAGTCAAACATGACTTTTATTCATCTTTTGTTATTGGTATATATTGAGTATTATAATTTTAATACAGTTTTTCTTCCTTTCTTAAAATGCGTATACATTTTTTGGCACCCTCTGTATATATAGACATAAAATACTAAGTTGAAATTAACAGTGACCATTGAACAATGCTTGGATTAGAAACGCCATCCTCCCACGTAGTCAAAAATCCATATATAACTTTTGACTCCCCCAAAATTTAACTACAGTCTTCCCCTCATATCCATGGGTGTCACTTCCATGAATTCAACCAACTGCAGATCAAAAACACCGAAAACAGTATTTTCAACCTGTGGTTAGGAATCCACGGATGTGGAGGACTGACCATACTAATAGCCTAGTGTTGACCGAAAGCCTTACCTATATATAAACAGTCAATTAACACATATTTTATATGTTTTATGTGTTATATACTGTAATTTTACAATAAAATAAGCTAGAGAAAAGAAAATGTTAATAAGAAAATCATAAGGAAGAGATTTTATTAATTCTATATTCAGAATAATCTGTGTAAGTGAACCTGTGCAATTCAAACCCATGTTGTTCGGGGGTCACCTGCACCAGTAAATATGTTCTTGTTAAGTGGTACAGAATACAGCCATGCATACCCTCACATCAGCCCATGTCACAGTCCTCTCCATATGTGTCTACAGAGGCAGATGAGAAACTACTTGGTATACCCCTTAGATTATGGCAAGGTGTTGCAAACACCATTAGATAATGAAATACCCCTGAACATTTATGCACACCAGATCTGAGGACGTCTGATGCTAGAAGTCAAACGGTCTTGCCATATCCGCATGTGTGAGTGTGTGATGACACTGCTCTACAAACCTAGATAGTGAAGGTTTTCCTCTCACTGCGGTTCTGTGAAGTGAGGTGGACATTGTCTTATCCCCCCAATGTTGGGGCGAACCGCAGAGGCAGACGGATAAACCAGTGTTGGACTGAGGACCAGAACCTGACTCTGCTTCCCGGGTGAGAATTGCCCTCCTATCAGGCTCCGGTCCGATTTTTGGACCTGCCATCTAGTGGCCCTGCAGTGCTAAGGCAGTGGTAGGTAACATTTTGGTCTTCATTTGAAACCTGGGGTTTAAAATGTGGCTCTCCTGCAGATCAGTGTGGAAGTGTCCCACCCATGGAGCAGTCTTCCTTCGTTAGACACTGCCATTTGCGTGAGAGCAGCGTCAATCAGAACATTTGTCATAGTCACAGGAAAAACAGATTTTTTCACGCAAAATGATACACTTCCCACCTGGAATTTAAAAAAAGAAGAAGAAGAAAAGAAAGAAAACAAGTCTTCCATTATTGAAAAGAGATCTAGAGTGGCAAAGGGAGAGGGGAGGGGAAAGGCAGGGAACTGGAGAGCCGGCATGTATTCTGTCAAGTAGTTCTGCTTGTGAGACTAATTCTTCCAAACTGTGCACCCAGCAGAGTAAACCTCTTATTTTGCTGCTTTTGCTCTGATCCCCCACCTAGCTGTAATATTCTAGTTGTTTTCCCCGGTCCTATAAACCACGTAGGCATTTGATATGATACATAATGTTGGCAAAGGAGCAATTTACAAATGACTTAAGTAGGTAATTATTTAGTAGAATCTAGGCCTATAGACGTGTATGTTCCTGTAGCAAATCCTGGTAAGAGGTTAGTTTTGTTTCAGTGTTTCTATTATAATCCCCAGTTATTAGTTTTCCTTTTTCCATGGGAGTTATGAGCGGAATGTGAAAATGCACAGTGGGCTATTATTATTTATTGTTTGTCAAAGAAATGTGAACATACAGAGCAAAGGCCGGTTTGTTAACTACGCCAGACAGCCCCCAGCCCCAAAGACCTCACAATACAACTCTTAAGTAGGTGCTGAAAAATGCAAGACAGAATGAAAACAGATGGATGAACGATACTTATTCAATATCTTAAATATAGAACTCCATGGTGCAGGTGTATCTTCAGATGTTATTTGAAAGAAGAGACAGACTATCCTGGCATTGTGTCATTTATTCATAAATATTACAAATTTTATATTATTTGAGAAGTTATTCTAAGTGTGCGGAATGGTTTGAAAGAAGTTGTGAAAGCCGATTCCCTCAAGTGAAACAAAGGGCAAATTGAATGAGAAGCAGGGACTGAATACCCAAAAAGTGGAGAAGAACCAAGTGAAGTATGGAGCTGAGGGAAAATAAATCCCAAGGGGATACATAAAGTTTGATGAAAAACAATCACAAGGATTTTTTTTTTTGAGAAAGAATCAAATCAAGCAAGAAAAAAAGCTATGTCCTGAAATACTACAATTGCGCAGACTCCAGGAGCAGTAGTGGCTAAGAAAGTGACTTAGTTACGGACATTGCAGTGCAAGGATGCAGAGGTCTGTGTGATGGGCAGAGGGCATGGTCCTGAAGACAATATAAGACAGCAGGAAGAATAGTCAGGTTAAGCCTGAAGGAGAATCAAAGGTGCGGAAAGAGTTGTTTCTCAGATTGTTGAGGAGGACAGAAGTCAGTGACACTGTCCAATGAAGCCATCGTCTTTTTCTGAACATCTATTCTCCACATGTGTCCATTATGGCTTCATTATGCACATTGTTATGGAGTATACCAGAGGTGTCATCCCTGACTCAAAAGCAAACCTATGTTCAAAGTGAAAACCTAAGCTCAACACACTTGAAGCAATTAGAAAATACAAAGCAGCTAACATTATTAGGCATAGCAGGTTTTTTGAGAAGGGGAGGAAATCAGCAGGCCTCAGAGTAATCGTGAAAAAGCCATCCAGGAGATGAGACTCAAGCTGAGCCCTGAAGAACTGATGTGTGGGGAACTGACATTAAAAACAGGGGAAGAAATATGATGAAATCTTCAGGATAGAAATGAACAGAATGGTTTGGGAAAGCAGTGAAATGGATGGTGTGAGCAGGATGGTAAGGAGAAACATGTAGGATGCTAAACTGAGGCCTGTGTGTGAAACTGAGAAAATGTGGATTCATCAGTCTGTGACAGGGCCGTTCATTCAATTCATTCTAGAAATATTTATTGACAGTATGTTATGTTTCAAGCACAAAATAGACAAGGCTTTCCTCTTATGGAACTTACATTCTAATGAGGGGAAAACAGAACCTCCCTCCAACCACAAGCAAACACATAAAGGAACAAGGTAATTTCGGATAGTGATTAGTGCCATGAAGAACATTAAACCGAGTGATAAAACAAGAGAGTGACAGGGCCGGCCGAGTGGCACGGTGGTTAAGAGCTGGCTTGGGACACCAGCGGCCCGGTTCGGGTCCCACATATGAGGGCCAGTGACACCGCCCTCAAAACAAAAAACAAAAAAAAAGAGAAAGTGACCTGCAAGAGTAGGGACAGCCCAACATAGGGAGAAAGGAGAGTAAATACTTGAAAGTGGAAATTCTTAGGACTTGGAGATAATTTGAATAGAAAAGACAAAAGGACAGCACAGGTGACTTATTGCTGTCTAGTCTGGGAAATCATAAGTTTGCTAATGTCAGTCATGTGAACTGGGAGGATGGAAAGGGAGAGCGGAAAAGTCGGGAGGGTGTAGGAAGTAGCTCTCTGCTCCCAGAAACCTACGTGTGGCCGCCATCTACTAAACCCCAGGATGCCACCCCAATTTCTTGAAGATTTAGCCACTAATGAATGCACTGATGCCCTTTTTATTTCTACCTCATCACAATTCTTGGTCATTTCTGTGTCTGAATATATGTGATCCATCCAATACCTTGCTCTCAAGTCCTTGAGTCTCTTGTGATCTGTCCACTGCCCTACCCGAGCTACCCACTCCCAGGGTTATACTTTTGACCTTTTCATTACTAACAATTACAGCTTTTCCATAATCTCAATTTCAAGTCTCCCACTGTCCAACCAGTGCCTAATCCCCCTGTACGACAATTCCTGAAGCCCAGCAGGAGTTCTAATTCATGGATTTTACACATAGCCCCTTATATTCTCACTCCCATGTATAGCATAGAGTTTGTGGACAATGATTTTAATCATTTCCTTGCAAAGTGAAGCAAGAGAACTCCTTCCATCTTCGCTTGCTTCACTGTCCTTTCCTGGCAGATCTCAATCCTGGTGATGATGTGCAGCTGCCTAGCTATTCCATGCCTACATGCCAGCGGATTGTGGCTAGAGAAAAACACACAGTAACCTGATGACTCCCACTTTAAACCCATGATCGCTCAAAGAGGCTCTTGGTGCTACTCTGTAGTTATTATGCTTCCCTGTCCATTCACTCCCCCATATCTCTACAAGAATATTTCCTATCTTTCCCTCTCCCAAACTTCCAACATCTCCTCCCCTATTCTTACTCTCAACTTGTGAACCTCCTTCCTACTTCACTGAGAAAATAGAAGCAATCAAAAAAGACCTTTCACAAACACGCACTCTCCAGCACACCTACCCTCCCATCTGCGTCCTTGCCCACAGACTCTGCTTTCTCTCCTATTACTATGGAAAAACTGCGTGCTCCTCTCTCATCCTACCTCTCATTGCGCATTAGATCCCACCCCCTCTCGCATACTCCTAAACAGCGCTCCTAAAAGAGCTTCCCTCTTTATCTTACTTCATCAATTTTTCCTCTCTACCAAATCTATCTTTCCTCTCAGCATACAAACATGTTGTAACATCTCTTACCCTAAAAAATACTCTCATCTGACCCCACACTTCCTGCCAGCTACTATCCCATTTCTTTGATTACCATTATAGCAAAACTTCTCAAGAAATGGCGATTGTCACTATAGACACTCTCCAATCCTATTCTACAATCCTCTAATGATCTTTTGCACCCATCAGGGTTAACACTGCTCTCACTGAGATCACCAGTGACTTCCGTGTTGCTAAATCCATTAAACAATTTGCAGTCTTCATCTTCCCTGATCTCTCAGCATTGTTTCACCTGGCTCATCATGCTTTTCTGCATGAAAACACTTTCCTTGCCTGGCTTTCAATCCACCATACTCCCTGATTTTTTTTCCTACCTCACCAACCATTTATTCTCAGTCTCCACTGCTGGCATATTCTCCTCCCCAACACGTGAACACTAGAGCATCCTAGGACTCAGTTCTTGAACCTCTTCTCTTCTTTATCTCTATTCGCCTCCTAGATATTCACACACAAGCTTATGGTTGAAGCTTGTATCTCTCATTCAGGCCTTGTCCCTGAGTTCTAGGCTCACATATTCAATTGCCAACTCAACATCTCCACTGTTAAGTCTAAAGGGCATCACAAACTTAACTGCCCCAAATGGCATTTCTTATTTTACGCAATAAATATGTAGTCTTCCCCACTTTGGTAAATAGCATCTCCATCCTTAGAGTTACTCAAATAAAAAATATATCTCCCGGCCATTTATTTCTCTCACAAATCCAACCTATCAACAAATTCTGCAGTTCTACCTTCAAAATACATCCAGAATCTAATCACTTCCCACTCTCATCACCACTCCTACCCCCAAATCAAGCTATTATTATCTCTTGCCTGGATTGTTGCAATAGCCTCCTGATTATCTTTCCTGCTTCTGGCCTTGCCACTTACAGTCTATTCTCAAAACGGTAGCCAGAGTGATTTTTTGTAATATATGTAATGTAATTTAAGTCACAGCACATCACTCCTGTGCTCAGAACTCTCTAACGGCTCCCCATCGGCTCAGAGGGAAAGCCGAAGCTTTGGCCGTAGTTCAAAAGACCCTCAATCAAGTTTCCCTATTACCTCTGTGTCCTCATTTAATACTTGACCTCTCACTCACTCATCTCAAGTTTCATTAACGCCCTTGCTTTCCTCACCTACATATATTACTCACCTCAGGGCCTTTACACTTGCTTTTCTCACAACCTGCAGTGCTTTCCCCAGATAAAGCCTGTTTGCTCACCATCTTCACATGTCTGTAATTTTTACTCCTAAGTAAGGCCTTTCATAACCACCATGTTTAAAAGTGTACCCCTCCTTCGCTTCATTCCCTTCATATGTCATATATATTTTCTTTACATATTTATTTCCCATGGCCATGGAATATAAGCCTCATGATTGCAGGGTTTTGGTTTGAGGGTTTGGGGATTTTTTTTCCTGTTTTGTACTCTAAGAAATCCCCAGTGTCCAGAACAGTGCCTGATGCATAAAGTGTGTTCAGTAAATATTTGCTGGATGAATTAAGAAAAAGAATGAGTACTTTTTTTCCCTGAGTTCGCAGGTGTTTCTATTAAATGCAAAACTTAATATTGTGGCATGGGCCCCATGATTCTCCATGGCAAAATTTTCAGATTCTTCAAAATTAATTTTGAAAGTAGGAACACTTTATGCAGACTTATCTGGAATATTAGATAGGCCACTATTTCTGTTCAGAACCCAAAGCAGCAACATCTAAAACATTTATTTTGTTTTTCATTTGGTAAATGTTTATCAGGGAATATGGGTGTTTTAGACACAATTAGTGACGTGTGCAAAAGCTCAGAAACATAAGATAATTTGGTACAATGGACTGTTACAATATTACCAGTGACAGATAATGGAGACCCCCACCAGTGCAGTACAGTGAGAATGAAAGACATAGAAATTTGGAAAACATCAATAAGCCAAAGGGCACTAGAATCAAGAAACCTAGTTGACAGGGAAAACAAAATATTGTTTACCTTAATCATGCTATAAAGCAGAAAATGACTATAAAATAATTAGATTAAGAGTACAACTTGAACATAGAGGACAAGATTTGTAAAATTCCCTTTGTGGAATTTAGACTTAGGATCCGTCATTGTTCTAATTACTATAAAAATGTCCAATGTGTTCATTGGTGACCCTGATAGAATCATCCTGGAAGATGTTCCCAGATCAGACCTTCGCATTCTTTCAACTCCCTAGCAGTTGAAATAGTTTGAGATCCTAGATTTTCTACCCTGTAACCTCATCCTTTCTGAAAATGATTTTTCTTGTTTTCTTTTTTTTAACAGGAATTAGTAGATTAATAAATAGAATATTATATGTGTCTATAGATAGATACACACACATCATAGTTGAAAACCCAATTAAATGTGAATATTGCTTTCTATGCTCAAAAATCTCCTTTGGTTATTAAAATAAAGTACATTAGATTTACAAATCTGGCGATTATTTCAGGGGTGATGAAAAGCAGTAGGTGATTCCCAGGTAGGGGGCGTGGGCAGATGGGTGAATGGTGACACACTTTGCTCACATAGGGAACACAGAAGGAAGAGAAACTTTGAAGAAGATGATTCAGCTTTGGGCACATTGAGATATCCAATTGGAATTGTCCAGTAGTAGGTCATTTGATATAGAGGGCTAGAGGTCAGGAGAGGACTAATGGCCCAAGATGAAGACTTGAAACTTATTAACATTTTGGTAATAATTAAAGCTGGGAGACATGGATGTCAAGTGGACAGTGGAATATATTAAATGAAAGTGTGTGTAATAAAACATTATCTAAAACATTATCAGATATAGACCTGGACATCAAGGAACTTATAATCACTCATATGATATTTTCCTAGACTGGTTTTCTCTTAAATTCACTCCCTCTCATCCCATACACCAACCTGTATCCTATCTCCAGCCTTTCGTTCTATTTAAAAATGTCTATGGTTTAACACCTGGACCCTTTACATTTAGCAGACATGCCTTTCTCTGTATGCAGAGAAAAAGTATGTACGTGAGATCATGCTGCTCTCGTTATTTCTTGAAACTCGGGGATGAGACCGTTGGCATTATGAGCAATGTTCCCTAATCTAGGTATTCTCTAAGCATTTTTGTCAGATTTCCTATGACTGGTGTGAGTCATATTCATCTGTTATAACATTAAACCATTGGGATGGTTGAGGAGACCCCTGTTAAAAAGTGAGAGGGGTGTCATCTTTATTCTTTTTCTTTCTACTTGTGGGGAAGGAAATAGAGACACTCGGTTATTCCTTGAGGGGCAGCCTCCCTGTAAGGCACCCCTCCTACAGAAATGTAACTTTCAATTTTATTTTTCTCCTAATTCTTTTTTTTTTCTTGCCTTGGGTCATTTAAAAATGTTTTCTTGCCATACCACTTTTGTCACCTCTATACCTTGGTAGGTTTATTTATTTACTTTTTTATTTTTGAATACCTTACGTCTGCTTTCTCCTCGTACTTGAAATTTTCCTGACAGAGGCAGCCTCTGTACGGAAAGTTTGTTGGTTTTATGGTAGTAGTTACAATCTCTACTTTCCCAAATTTCTAGAATCTGTGATTCTTAGGGCCTTCTCTTTGCTATGCCTCTATACTGGCAGTCTCACTTTCTTTCTTGTGTCTTACTTTTATCCCTCCAAAAAAGCTTCTACAAAATGTGTCTTCCCACCAATCATAGGGCTACAGTGCTGGTGTATGCAGTCTCTACGGTAACTGGAACACATGCCACAATACCAAGACTCCTGGAGCAGCCATCATAGTGGGAAAATCAGTACGTGCACTCCTCTGGCACCATGGAAGCACCCCACTGACACTGGAGTCAGATATTGCTATTTTATTTTATTATTTTATTTTTTATTTTTGAGGGCAGCGTCACTGGCCCTCATACATGGGGCCCGAACCGGGGCCACCGGCTTTCGAAGCCAGCGCTTAACCACCATGCCACTTGGCGGGCGGGCAGATATTGCTATTTTAATAAGCCGGGCAAACAAGGGAGCAGAGGAAATGCTATACACCCAGTTTCTCTACAGGCGCCATATTGGATTTTGGTGGAACTCTTGAAGTTCGCCTTACTTACCATGAATAACACTAGACTGGTGTGCAAATCCTGACCAGACATGGATAAACCACTTCAATTTGGGGAGGACCTTCCTTTTTCCATACAGATACATGCCTAGTCTCTAAACAAGCTGATTTTATTAAAATTAGGGTGTATTCTTAGGTAAGCTCAGGGAAATTCTAATACTTTATAAAAATTGCTCACTGACATTGTAGAGAGAGACTTTTTCAGGAAGTTTCCCCCAGAACTGCATGTTGACCCAGTGGGGGCCAAAGGCAAAATTGGCTGTGTCTTAACATGCCTTAGAATGGGGGCAGTCCTGTTGGATCATGAAAGGAAGGAGAATGAAGCAAGGAGGCTCCTCAGGTTGCTTTCTCTAGGACTGAATTTCCTCCCACATAGATGGAGGGCCACTCTCCCAGGGACAACCCGATAGAACCGAAGGACCTGAAGTAGGGTTTATCACCTTGGCCCTGTTGAGATTTGGGGGCCAGGTAAATCTTTGTTGTGGGGGGCTGTCCTGTGAATGGCAAGATGTTTAGCAGTATCTCTGGCCGCTGCCCACTAGATGCCAGTGGCAACTTCTCCAGTCCTGACAACCAAAACTGTTTCGAGATGTTGCCAAATGTCCCCTGGTGTGGGCAAAAATGGCCCCAGGTGAAGAACTACTGGCCTAATGTGGTTTGGGTAAGAAACGAGAGTTGGAGTATTCCTTCAAAGACCCGAATATTCATTCAGTTAGTCATTCAGCAGGTGTGTATCAGGGATATGACACCGAGCAAAGCCCTGATCTCATGGAGTTTACATCCTAGTGGCTGTGTGCCACATGCTTCTGACCAGCCAGATTGCTTTCCCACCATAGAGCCCAACAGCATACACTTCAAGCCAACCAAGGGCCAAGAAAAGGGAAACACAAGTTCATATTTAAAGACTCTTTTTCAGTTTATGAACCTCAAAAACGGCTTTGATTTAAAAATGAAACTTGGCAGGCAAGTGATTAGTTCATATGTTTTAATTTATAATATGTTTTAATCATTTTGGGTGTTTTCAAAACAAATGGTGAGATTAGGTTTTTTAAGGTTTTTTTTTCCCATCTATTTTTGGCCCCTTTCCTCTGGAGAGTCCTTCTCTTGTGTTTAGTTTTTGGTGTTCTTAGTGTATTTGAAGAACACTTTTAAGTATTGGAAATGTGTGCCTCTGGATGAAAGGAGATGAGGAAGAAAAAAACATAGAATTCTGTGATCCTTACACGAATAAATACCCATCCCCAAACCTCAAAGCGGTGTTCAGGCATCATTTTCTCAGTGAAGCCTTCTCATAGAACCCTCGTGGCCAAGTATCCTGACCCAGGTGCTCTCCTTCATGCTTCCCATATCCTTACCCCAACCATAAGGGAAGAGTAGACTGTGAAATCAGTTGTTCAGGGGCTTCCCTTCAGAATGCAGGCTCCGTAGGGCTCAGTGCCATGCCTGCTCTGTCCACAGTTCTCCTGCCTTCAGCACCGTGGCTGGCATGCAGGAAGTGCTTCAGAAATACTGATGGTGCCAAAAAAATGCATGCACATTTTAAAAAAGGAAAGAACTGTATTAAAATCACACTAATGATAACCACATTGAGCACCTCTTATAATTACAGAAGTCAAACATGACTTGTATTCATCTTTTGTGATCAGTATCTATTGAGTGTTTCAATGTTAATACAGTTTTTTCCTTTCTTAAAATATGTATACATTTTTTTGGCACCCTCTGTATGTGTCCAGGGACTGACTGACAGAAACCCAGCTTTTGGGATGTCCTGCCCAAACACTTTTAGCCTGTGTCCTGACTGTGGTTGACGCCACCCCCACTCTCAGACTTCATTATTGGTCATTTTTATGTAGATGCTGAAGTAACAGGTAAACTCGTACAATCACTCTTAAATGAGAAAGTCCAGAGAACAGCTTAAGTTCATTAATCTTAGAGATATTTCAGGATTCTATAGAGATTGTAGAATTGTAAGGGAAATAACTGGGCATGGTATTTAGGAATATTTTTAAGTATTACTAATGCCCTAAGCATTCATTGTTCAAGGGTTAGCGGGTTTAGAGTATAAATGCTTATGATTGTCAGAGTGAAATTACGTAATTTATTTACTTGTTTTCCTGTTTGATGTCTGTTTCCCCCACCAGAATTTAGGGTTCATGCAGGTGGAGAACTTGTCCTATCTAACTAGATCCTCTGTGCCTAGAATGATATTTGACACATGGTAGGTAGTGAATAAATATTTGTTGAATGAATAAATGGTAGGCATTCAATCAATCCTATGTTGACTGATAGATTAATTGCTTGTTAGTGCACCAAAAATGCAGTAACATGATATTTTTATTAATTCGTTCCTCAAGTATATTTAACTTTTTCCTATATGCCCCACATCCTAATATCCTATCTAGACCAGTGCCTAGCACTTAGTAGGTATCCAGTACGTATTTAATATTGAATAAACTCATCAGTATTCCAACATACTTAAATATTGTTTACTTACTAAGTATATTAGTTTATTAGAGCTGCCATAACAAAGTGCCACAAGACTGGGTGGCTTAAACCATAAACTTATTGTCTCACAGTTCTAGAGGCTAGACAGCCAAGATCAAAGTGTCAGTAGGGTTGCTTCCTTCTGAAGGCTCTAAGAAGAATCTTTTCCAGGCCTCTCTCCTAACTTCTGGTGGTTCGCTGGCAGTCTTTGATGTGTTCCCTGGCTTCGCCCTGATCTCTGCCTCCATCTTCCCATGGTGCTCTCCCGGTGTGCACTGGGCATGTCTTTGTCCAGACCTTCCCATGTATAAGAACACCAGTCATATTGGATTAGGGATCCACCCTACTTCAGGATGACCTCATCTTAACCTCAGTAATCTCATCTGCAATGACCCTATTCCCAAATAAGGTCATATTCTGTGTTACTAGGGGCTAGGTCTTCAACGCCTGAATTTGGGGATGACACAATTCAACTCATGACACTAAAATAATAGAGAGCTTCAGGTAGCAATATTTTAAAGGTTCATTTCCATTTTGAAAACATCAACTTCTCAAAATTCTAAATGGAAATTGATATGGTGATATTAATAGCATTTTCTATATTACACAAAAACTTTGTAGAGAGGACATGCAAAGAAAGTCCTAGAGTTATGAGTGTGCATAGCACATTTTGTCAAATGGTTTGTGACCAGACAGTGGATTATGTGGGGAAGACTGTCTGAGATTCTGAAGGGATTTGAATATGAATTTGTATTTGGTATTTGGACTTTATTTTACAGACAACAAGGAACCAGCACAGAAGTCAAAACTCATTGAACTGTAGAACAGTATAAAAAGGGTGAATTTAGTATATGTAAATTATTCAATGAACCTGACTTTAAAAAGAAGGAAAGAAAATGGCGAAGTTGAAGACTGGACCTTGGGAACCAGCAATTCAGAGGTTTTTGGTGACAGTTTAACTAGGAACAGCTAGAGAAACCAGATTTTAGCGTGTTGAGGAATAAAGCAGAGTTTTGGGAAGTATGACGGTGATACAAAGGAGGGAAAGATCAGGCCCACAGAATGTGGTATTTTTTTGTTTGTTAGTTTATTGTGGTTATTGTTTGTTTAGATGAGCATTGTGAAAGCATGTTGGCAGGCATTAGCAAAATGGAAAATATAAATGAAGGAGGGAGTAAGTGATAGAGTAAGACCCTGGAGAAGGGCATTGGTGCGAAAGAGACAAGTTTCTGGAATGTTACGGCTGGGCTCTGACAGAGGTGGAGTGATGGGAATGTCATTTGCTGGCCTCTGGCTTCTCTGTGAAGAAAGAGGCAAGCTTAAGAGTTGAGAATGAAGGGTAGGCGGTAAGTTACGAGGAGTTAAATAGAGTGATAAATGGAAACTGGGAAGTGAAAAAGGAAACTGACTGGGACCAAATAAAAGAATTACAAAGTAGTTCTGAAACCCCAGCTCAAGTTGGAAACCAGGACTCGGGGGGCGGGGGGAGCTGTACAATTTTGTCATTTTTTTTCCCTGCTTTGCTCAGAAGCCTGGGAGCTGAGGAGAACGCACACAGATGGGTTCATCTGGGCTCAAGAACAAGCTAAATACAGTTGAGAACCATAGATGAGGGAGCTGATGGAGCTTGTGGGTGTCTTTATGTTTAACAACCATGAGGGTCTGGCCCCGGTAGAGAAGAAATTGGAAATTAATAGTCTGGGAGAAAAGGAAAAAAAATGAAAATCAAAAAGACATGGCAAGCAGGTAGAGTACTTGTTTTCTGGGGGCATATACATCCTAGTAAGGATGCCTGATGCTACCACACACATCTGCCACCAGTGCCAGACTGAGCACTCTGGGGGGCGCATAGCCTGGAGGTCAGGGTTTCATTCCCAATTTTGCCAATAACTTAAGGCTGTCATCATTACCACCATTATCACAGAAGGCTGGTTCTTGGGGAAAGAATGTACTTGTGTGTGTGAAAGTAGGGGCAGTGGTAATAACTGGCAAGAGGCAAATGCTTTTACTTTTTGCCTCAGATTCCAAAAGTGCACTGATGGTTCCCTCAAAGCATGCTCTTTCATTTCTCTTATTTTAAGATTCTTTCTTTTTTCTGTTAGAGAGTCTCCAAAGCTGGCACCCCTCTTTCGGCTCTCACACCCCCTTTCTATGTTTTCTCTTTCTCCTTGCCTCCTCCTGTTTTTAGGAATTAAGTGTTGTCATATGTTTCAACAACCTTTTCCCACCCAATGACCAAATGCAGTATTCCCATAAGCTTTGTTCTGGAATTTTTTTTCCAAGAAGACAGGGCTAAAAAGTTGTTGTTTGTTTAGAAAATACTTTTACGTACCTTGCAGATGACACGGTACGGCTAAGGCTTCATACCCTCTTCGTACAAATGAATTTGGGTGTCTCAGAAGGAGACCAGCCTTTGCTCCTGTGGGCCCTGCCTCTATATGTCAGACAGGCAAAGTACTCACCATGTTATCTTCTGTGAGATCCCATGCTCTAGTTATCCTTTACTTGCTTGAGGGACCGTGAGGAACATAATACACAAGGTTTAATAGCTTTCTAAACCCCATGAGAATTCCTAAACTCCTTCTCATCTTGATATTGTTTACATATAAGTTGAAAAAATAATTTGGGGAGACTTTTAATAGACAACTTAAAGAAGTCCCTTTTTCCTTTCAAATATAAATCTTTGTATAATTACAGTCCCCCCTCCCCCTTTTTTTCCTATTCATAATTCTGTTATTCCTCTTTCCAGCAATGCTAAAAACCAGCTTGTCTGGAGATTAATGTGATCAGACATACCATGAATTTTTTAAGTCTCAAAAGTCCCAGTTTCTAGTTCTTGGTCACTCATATATAGATTGTATTTTCTTGCATATATAAATGTACAATATATTATCATAAGTCTTCTCTAAATTCCTTTTTATTTTTGCCTCACTGTCCCTAAAATTGTTATTTGTTATAAATATTCTTTGTTATAAATATTCCCTAAATGCTTCTTTGTTCTAAACAGGCAGAGAAAAGAACATGAAGGATGGAGGGGGAAGAGTATGAAATGATGATGGAAAGGGAAAGCACTCTGGGGACAAAGGGAAACTGATGAGGAGATGGAAAAAGTAGTGAATCCCCCTTTTCCCCAGTCCCTTCAGACTGCGTTTATGTTTGGTTTTGATATTCCTCTCATCTATGCCTCAGATGACCTCTTCCTAGCCATTTGTTCCACAAAAAGTATTCCTTTTACTGCCAGAAAATATCTCTACCTACCCAATAAGTCAAAATCTCCTGCCCTAGCAGCTTAACATCCTCTCCAGCCTGCCAAGCTCTTTACCCTCTGACTCTGAGGACCTGGACCCAGTGCCACTAGCCCCACCCTCCCTGACCCCATGCTGGCATAGACAGTGTTAATGCCTGATGTAAGTCTAAAAAGAGCTTAAGCTGTAATTTGATTTTACTTGATTAACATTCAAAATACAAACAGTTAAACTACACGTTGAATTCATTAATTCTTCCTCCACTCTTTAGAAAGATGAAAACTTCATTTTTTTAAAAAGGGATTGATTGGTGTCATGTACATATTTATTAACTTGTTTATGCAAGATAATGAGAATATTAACATGGAAGTAGAACAATGGTGTTTATAATTCCATCACCACTGTGTATACAAGAAGGAACTGTATGGAAAGAAATGGGGAGAGAACATTTGTGCCTCTGGACCTACATTAAATTCTTCCATTTTTGTTTAGAAGAATATGAGGAGAACAAAAAAGTTGAGCAAGCTGAAGAGGGTTTTTACCATGTCCACATGGTATAAATATTGACCTAAGGTGGATAGGTTCAGAAAAGCCTGAAATGTAATGGTGGGGCATCCCTTATAAGGAGCACAGGGCCCAGGTCCATGTGTCCCATTAATCCCTCTCTGAGGCTGACATGAGTAAGATTATGATCCTCTGTTGGGTGCTGAAATGTTCTGTCCCAGAGAATACTGAATACTGTGTCTGTGAGACCATAGAGTGGTAATTTAGGCAAATAACTCAAGGTATGCTTCCTAGGGGCCAAGGCCCCATTCATTATACCCACCCCTCCAAACCCCCCAAAAAATAAAATAAAACAGTGGTGTTTCAAATAAGATTGTAAGGATCCATTTCATAGACTTAAACACACGTAGTTCTGGGAAAACTTTTATAATATTTTCTTGGCTGTTTGAGAAAGAAAGGGCAGTTGGGAGTGGAAAAAAAGGAGAATTTACCGAAGTAAAAATTAGCTAAGTTGATGATATAAGACGCAAAAGGTCAGATCACTCACAAGAGCTTAATAGACGTCACAAGGCAATTGAAAAGAATGAGGAACAAGAAAAGAGGTGATTATGGGCAGGTTGTTGTATTCATCATAACTTACCTAAGTGGGCTGATAACCAGTCAGTGATCACAGAGGCATAAAAACTGTCTAAACTGTGCATTAGAATGGAAGAACCTTGAGAGCAGGAGTGGGGTCTAATTAGCACAGTAATTAATAATAAACTCTGAAAAACATCTGTTAAATTAATGAAAAAATACATGCCTCCATCTGGACAATGCTTTACATGTTCTCCCTTATCTAAACCAGTTCTCAAGGAAAATTCAGAAATATTGTTAGTCTCAGTTATAAATACAGGAATTCTCCAATGAGAGAGCTGGATTTTAACAAGGACATAAAGTCACTAATTTTTATTGATGAATTCCTTTTAATCCCCATTCACATTTCTATTCCTGTCCATCCCCCTAGGGGATTATATTCTATTGCTAATTGGACCATTTTGCATGAAAGCAATGAGAAATAAGGTCAGGGAGGTAGTGAGGGACTGGGCCTTATAGACCATGGCAAAGCCTTGAAATCCCAAGTATCAGGGAGCCTGAGAAAGTCTGATGGGCAGGAGTCTTTGAAATCATAACAACCCTATTGCAGGGTGACCACATTAGGCAGTTCCAGCCAAACCCTGGAGACACAGATGTACAAGCTTGAATTAGGCTGTCTGTCAAATATTAGATTTCTGACCAGTGTAAATAAAAACAAACTGCGCCTCAATGGACCCTGATTTTGCCTTTTGGGCCAGTTTCACCCACCTGACACTCCCAGTTGGCAGTCATGCCTTTGAGAAGTTTAGGGGGCAACAGTGAATGTGTTATAGAACTTCATAACGTCTTTGGTTCCAAAGCATAGGATTAGACACTGCAAACAAGAATTTAAAATGTTAGCTAGGTTTCGCCTTGTGCTGACTGTCCACTGTGCAAAGACCTATAGAATTCTTGGGCATTTAATATTGTCCAAGTATATAAATCACTTTTCAGAAGAAAGTGGGGTTGAAAGTTCACACAAGACTTGAAAGCCGTATGACCAAATCCTACCAAAATGGGCCCGTTTGCCACACATACTTTTTTGAGAATGAGAGAGCTCTGATAGTTTGCCTAAGAGGGGACATTCAGAAGCTCATTTTCTTGTTCACTAATGTATGAATCTTTAAAACGCTAAAGTTATGTACAAGTATAACTGAAAGAACTCGCCCAGATTTTTTCTTCTCCTGTACCAGAGATGACAGACTAAAAATCTGATGATTCTTCGATAGCTTCTAAAAGAACTAGAAATTGTCTGGCTCCATTTGTTTGTCCAGAATGTATTTCTATGATTTATCCATGGAGGTGTTTAGCAGAACCTTACACTTACTGTCTAAATTAATGATATTCCTTTTGCCATGACAAAAACCACTCTACACTATATACATTATGTTAAAGATTTTTTATTTTAGCATATGGACATGTTCTATAAAAGCTTTTTCAGTTTCATCACATTGACAAGCTGATTCCATTAAATCACCCACCATCATCATGTTCACTTTTTTTTCTTTCTGGAGAAGTTAGAAAACAGTGATCATCTTAGAGTTTTCAAGGCATTCACTTTGGCAAAAATAAATCTGGAAAAGCATGAGCCTATTCCTTGAAGTGGAAAAAAGATGAGAATGATATAACTCATCCTTCTCATTGGCCCTTCCCTTGAAACTCTTAAAGATGGGGAAGGATGTTGTGGGTCTTTTTTATTTTTTTCCAGTTAAATGGAATTTTTAAAAAATGTTCTGGATATAGATCAAACTTCTCTGCATCATTATTTATTATGTATTGTTATTTAAGATAGAAACATCAATAAGTTTGGATGAATAACATGAAAAGGTTTAATTCAAACATTTTTGAACATTTCTGCACCCGCCGATAAAATGTTATTTGGTAACATTGTAGGGTCACACAGCTGTTTTGAATTAGAGCAGATATATCCTGGCTCTCCCACGACCATGCTTTCCTTGCTGAGACGAAAAAATAAATAGATAACCTATCTGATCATGCTACTGCTGGGTCATTTAAAGCATTGAGTGGATGTGTGAAATGAGAAAAAAAAAAAAGCTCAGTATGGGGTTAATTAGCTCTGTGGAATTGTAGGTGGGTCACTTCCTCAGGACCAAATCATGCAAGAGGAAATGTGTGTGTGCTGACTTACAAAAATTAAAAGAAAGCTATGACCTCTCAGACTCTGGGACACAAATTGATTGCCTTTGGAGACTAGAAAGGAACCCTTTTGTGCAGTGAGTTCTTTGGGCTTCGCTGGTCAGAGTCAAATGGACTTCACTTGAAGTGTTTGGTACAGGCCACCGTCAGCCCGGGAAAATGAATCGGCGGTTGATTAGCCTGAGCGAATCTGGCACTTTTTGAAATTTATCTCTGCTGACTCTTTTTAAAATCCTATCTTGTGCAGTTTCTTTTAATGTGCCTTATTTTTTAGGTCTCATCTTGGAAACAACATAATTTCTCCCTGAAAGTGTGGGTGAATCCTCTCCATTTTCCTAATTGTGCTCGTCAACTGCCACAGGTTCCCTGCCTGCTGAGCTCAGCTCAGCCACGGTTTGCCCTGAAGGATTCCCGCTAGGTTGTTTACAGTCTAATCCTTTCATGAAATGGGAGGTGAAAGAGCAGACAGAAAACATCCTCGATTCCTAGATCATTAATAGGTACATACGAGAATTCAGGTATTTATAAGGGAATCTTACAGGCAGTGTTTTCTTGGGCAGAAAGATACTGTGAAAAGGTCTCCTTGAGCGAACCCTGACAAAGAGCCAGAAACCAATGGAGATGAACCATGAGGAAACCACTAATGAAGGATATGTTAATGCAGTTTCAGTGGGAAGCGCTTGTGTTTTCTTGTTTCTGCCTAAATTACTCTGACATCACTAGGAATGACCCTTCATAGAGTATATGAACAGGAAGTCCCAAAATGTCTCTAACTTTTGAGAGGAAAAAATATATATGTGATGTTCATATGTATATGCATATGTCTTTATATGCAGTTAAACTACAAGCAACTTTGGCTTTTTGAGATGAGGAAGCAGGTGACCCCCTTGGCCGTAAAACTGAGAAATTATGAGTCCAGAGCAGAATCCACCATCACCACCAGCACCCACACACAAACACACAATCACCAGATACCTCCCTCATCCCTCATCATCTGTGGAAAAACCTGAATTTGGATCTTATAGAGACAGTTAAGAAAATGCAAATTTCCCTAAGAGGGAATATTAAAGCAATTACATTAATAACATTTTCAGATAACTGAGACCAAGTTGGGGTTGAGGAGGCTAGAGAGCTAAGAGTGACCCCAAAGAGGCAGTCTCAGTACATTTTTTTTTCTTCAACTGCCTGATGAATGTGGAAATAAGAAGGGATGGAGGGAGGGGGGCCAGGAGAAAGTTTGATGAATTCTAACAGCCTACATTATCAGCTTATTGTACCATAGCTTTTCAAAATTCAAGTTGCTGTTGAGCTTGACACCTTTGCTGTTCAGTGCATTGCTGATATTTGAAGCCACAGAAGCAACAGCTACCTGCACCAACCATTGTCCTGGTGAGGTTGTCAGTTAGCTTCACGCTGACTTTATTTTCTGTAGTGATAACTGTTTCTTTTGAAAGGCCTTAGACCTCTGTCTTGCCAATTCCTGATCTCAGTAATAACCAACTTCAACAAGACTAGAACAATATCCTGTAACGAGTCAGTTATGAAGAAATTGGCCTAGTTTATCTCTTTTATTTGTGTTCTTATGAAAATAATGGGTTGCAAAATGAAACTAAATTTCTCACTCTCAATCTCTCTTTTTTTTAACTGGATCTTTACAAGTTACACTGGGACTGATTTTTTTTTTTTCCTAACAAAGGTTGAATAACACTTAAAGGCTTTAATAGCCAAAGTCCATCTTTAGAAATAGCTTTCTTCTATAATGTACTGCCAATTTCTTATGCGTGTGTATTTCGACCTTCCTCATGCCTCTGCTATGGGCTGCCTGTTGATTGGTACATGTTAGTGCTTTGCTTATAAGAGTTGGGCAATAGTTCAGTGACCCAGTCCAAATCGGTGCCACAGATAGAATGGGCTCATCTTCTATTTAAGAAATGTGGCAAACTGCTTAAATGAATTTGGTTCAGACAAGGTCATTGGAACTGTTCATCTAACCCTGTGTGCTGTATGTGATGGACCCTTCTGCTGAGCTCCAAAGCTACAAGGTAAATAGACGAGAAAGCCCTTAACTTGCCACCCCTCTTAGAGCTTTTCCTGAGTCTGTTATTAGAGTTACATTTTTGATCATATGGGACCCATTTTGGTCACTTAAAAGGACTTCTTCATGGGGTCTACTGATGTCTTTGAAGAAAGTGCTGGGAATAATAATAGTAGTTCTTATTTTCTGGCCTTTTTAAAAATGTTTTACTTTTTTTGTAAATTGGAGTTTGAGTTCATATGCATATTCATACCAGGTTTATGAAATATTCAGCTAAATTTCTTAGACATGAAAGAATTAATTGTTAAAATGTTTTACTTTAGCTAATTACTATATTAAAACTATAGTAGATTCAAGTGAATTCTTCCTCAATTGTATTTGTGTCATATACACTTGGCATAGTGAATCATAATGGCCAAATTGAAATGTAAACATTATATATACTATTTTGAATTTAGTCACTTACAGACTTTCTGTATTCCTAATACTCTTAAAACTGTAGAACATATTTTATTCAACTGTGTTGTGATTATGTACAATTTTTAGGGTCTGTGTGTTACAGAATTTTGTAATCATATACAGCTCAACAAGATGAAAGTAGTTATTGAATTCATGCTCCTGACTGGAGGCAGAGCTGTATTTATTTCAACCAAAATAGATGAGGATCTTTCCTATTTTTAAATAGACATGAAGATAGAAATTTCTTAATCATGCTTAGCAATCTATTTGGCCATTTACCACTTGTGCATTTAGAATGCTCATGTTTAAGTCTTAAGTTAAATCCTTCACTGGACAGTTTGATACCATTTGCTGTAGGACAAAAATGCTGATCATTATCCTCTTTATAACAACTCTTCTCAGAGTCAGAAAACTAAAATGATACACCTCAGTTCTTTCTTTCCTAAGCGAAAGCATCCCAGCTTTTAAACATTTACTTTTGTTTTTATAGTTCTCCCTGTACCAGAGTGGCAAAGGGGACTATTTTAAAAAGTTCTGTCATATACCATGCCTCTGAGAGAGGCACTGCATATTTTAATTTTGCTGTGTCGATGTGGAAATAGCCACAGCTTTTTCATTATATGCTGATGGACAGAGCATTTGTGTTCATTTAACCTTGAGGTTGAAACTTGTTCCCAAAAAAGTAACTGACTCATAGCATTGGCTAGACCCAAGAATAAAGAGCATCAGTTTTCCTAATCTTAAAGCTCATCTTGCCCCTACTCCTAAAATGCACTAAAATTAACTTTTCCTTGACCTCTCTCTGGTGCTATTTATTTACTGATTTAGCAACTTTTTTCTATCATCTTTGTCTCCTAAAATAGATGGACAGCATTTCTTCAACAAATGAAGTGCCGGGCTCTGTTTTGGACAGTATGCTAGGCTTGGGAGATTCAAGTACGAACTGGGAGCAAAGACTCAGAGTCAAAGTTGTCCTAGGTAGGTTCAGGGAGGAGCAAATAGCCTATCACAGAATGTAAGGAAAAAAATAGCCTATCACAGAATGTAAGGAAAAAAATCAAAGCAAAAGCAAAAAACAAAAGCAAAAAATAAAAACAAGAAAGGTGGATTGGGGTCAGATTGTGAAAGATCTTGGATCCTCTTAAGCAAAGCAAATAGTTGGTTTTGACAAGGACAAAAGTAACATTTTTGTCAATCTATATTATGGAAAGATAGTTCCAAGTTTTTAAAACACAGACTGCCTATGTTGTCCTCTTGGTTTGGTATCTAACAGACAGACCATCAGGTATAAGTACCTGCTTAATTTATATCTTTTGATAGAAATTTTGTGTCATGATTTTTCCCTTTGTATTTAAAAAAAAGAGAAAAAAAAATATTTGAGTGAACCATTTGAGTAAAAGAAGCCTTCTGTTCACACTGTTCTGGATGTTTCTTTCTCCTGCTGTGCCCATATTTATTCCAAAGCCCTCTGTACCACAAAAACGTTACTTTCTGTATTTACGCACCGTGGAATCTCAGGATGAATTTTCCCTATAATAGGCAACAACCTTTATTGAACCAAATGAATGGCATTAATGGTAGGCTGTGAGCAGCATTGTGACCAAGTGTGTCTAATTGATTGGCCCACATGATAACAATGCCAGACCTTTTCAGCCTCCCCAAAAGGACACCAGTAAACTATAGTAGAAGGTCCTGGCACGCCAATCCATTTGGCACTACAACTTCAGGAGTTTGAGGTATGGAGAAAAAAGTTGCTGTTAGGAATAAGGTTGTAGAGCGCTCCTGAATGCCATCATGCCATAGAGTTAGGTCTATTTTAGGAGCTGTAAGAAATCATCCTCAACAGATTCAGTCCCTGATGCCCACTGCCACCTTGCCCTGCCACTCCCAGCACTGCTGCTGTTACTTCATTCGAATCTCTCAGCCCAATACCTGTAAGAATCAGAAAGGTTCAGGAGGGTTTGCATGGGGTGGGATGGGATGACAAGTTGTCACTCAGCAATGTCTCAGGCTCGGAAGCAGTCCCAGTCCTGAAGACTGAGCTTTGGCTTTTGAATTCTCTCTCTGATTGATCATTGTTTCATCAACTACACTTTTGAGGGTAGACATCATTCACGGTTATCATAGCACATTAAGGAAAGGTTAAAAACCACTGTGATTTCCTTATTCTTTTCGGTAGAGCCAAAAAAAATGGATGGTCTTGAAAAGCAGACCCAAGATCTGAATGACCATTTGTGGCACTTATGACCAGAAAGAATGAAAATACTTCAAGGAACATGTCTGCAGGAGACCCTAAAGTACCGACTGGGAGATTACACATGCATGTCTGAGTAACCCTTCCATCTGACTTTAACATGTAAACCTTTGCCAGATAGAAAAATAGAGAATTAAGAGTTCCAAATTCAGGGTGCATGAAATGTCATTAAATCTAGCATAAAATTTCTTGAACCTGTCAGATAAAGGAAGTCATGTATCCAGAGTAAAGATGGAATATCAATTGACAGGAACCTAGGAAGCTGGCACTTAACTCTGAGAGACATATGAATTTAAAAATCCAATAGTGCCTCATCCTTTGAAAACACTGAGAGCCAGAAAGGTATTGGGAAAATCAATAAGGTAAAAATCTTCACCCTCCTATTTGGAATGACTCCCACATATGAATTAATTAACACAATACTTCTAGAATATTAAAAGGATATTAAAATGTTATCTCTACCCATAGGAAACAAAGATATAAACCCACCTAACTTCTAGAGACAGTAGTTGAAGAAAAAAGATTGGAAAGATTAAGTCCTGTCCCAGAGGTCATTTCTGTCCTGTTGTCACTCCATTTGCCCTCTTCAGATAGAAGCATAAATGTTGAACTTCAGTTCATCTGAATTCCTCAGTTCTGTCATCAATGCGGTGACACATTCTAATTTTCTGATTCATTTGTGATGAATAAGCTCTCCCTTTTCTATTCACAATGCTAAAAGTAACCAATTTCTTTGAGTGTTATGATTACTTATTTTCCATCTTGTATTGCACTGTTATTTTCTCTTACCAAAGTTTGTCACACTCTTTATCAGCCAATGTTCGTTCCATGTGCAGAAAGACCCCTGGCTGGTGTCATTGCTTAAGCTCAGAGTCAGTCAGGAGGAATGAGAGACTGACCACCCAGGTTCTGTTTTTAATCCCTCCAGATATCTCAGCTGGCAAGGGGCTCGGCTTCCACTCCATAAAATGGGTATAATAATAGCTTTCCCTTACCACTGGGAAATGTTTAGAATGCAAATCAAGCCAAACCTGTCCCTTTCCAAAAAAGCTGAAAGGAGCCTGCAAAATCCTGAATGAGCCCAGATTTCCAGGGGGAAATGTGAAGTGAGAAACATCAAGAGGTGGCATCATTTAGTGGATACAATTTCTGTAGACTTTGGAATGGTACACACATATTCAGGTCCCAGCACCTGTGTGATTTGGGGTAAGTTTCCCAGTTTCTCAAATCTCTCTTTTTTTCTCTAGTCAATTGGAAGTAATGGTGTTTACCCTTGTAGTCAGGATTAAATGATAGATGGTTAATTAATGCAGCTTTTCAAACTCTTCCACATAGATGATCCTCGAGTCAGACTGCGCGATCCAGCACTCAGGGTGCTGGGGACATTGCCTGACGCAGTCTGCCTCAAATGAGACTTGTCAGTGAGGTCACTGACAAGTGACCTCACTAAAATACACACAGATTTTGCATGCTGTTCCTCAATATGTTCTCGTGTGTTTCCCTAAACTGGAAGTTCCACAAGGCCAAGAACATTGTTATTGGATATTCTTTCTTCTGTAACATCCAAGAAATAGTTATCAGATAAATGAATATGTTTGCAAATAGTTTAAATTACTTAGCCACAAGGACAACTGTCCCCCCCAAAGAGACAGCCTCATCTTTATTATTGATTTGGTGGCCTTGTGTACTCCCTGTTACACTGCTCCACCTTCCTGTGTACACACATATTCAAATTTGAGAAGCATTTGCTTACCAGGGTGCCTGAAACCACAGCAGGTACTCTGTGAGTAGGAACTATCTCATTTCTCTGCTCTTCACTTCTCTACCTCATTGTTCCTAAGGCTCTGTGGACTTTTCAAAAAAGGAGTAGGAAGATCAGAGTCTGGGAGGCCCTTAAAGGAGTGTGGGGGTCTCTAGCCACATACTCACCCAGGCATTTTCTAAATATTTTATTTACTCCTGGCTTCAACTTAGAGCAACTCATCAAAACTTCCTAGAGGCCATGAGCAGTGAGA
Organism: Aselliscus stoliczkanus; assembly: GCA_033961575.1. Taxonomy (NCBI): domain Eukaryota; kingdom Metazoa; phylum Chordata; class Mammalia; order Chiroptera; family Hipposideridae; genus Aselliscus; species Aselliscus stoliczkanus. The sequence goes on from CM066729.1 coordinate 70,494,782, forward strand.
TTGAAAGAGCTTTTTCCTCCCCTTCACCCTAGGCCAAAGGTAACTAACCTCGAGTTCATGGAGGACCCCCATGGAGCCTGGGAGCTCCTTGAAACTTGGTGATGGGGGGGTTGTTTCTAGAGGGCGATTCTTTTTTTTTTTTTTTTAATTAGCTTCAGGTGTACAATACAGTGCAATAGTTATACTTTTTACCCCTCAAAGTGACAACCCCCCTCCCCCCATTCAGCCACCCCACTCCTCCCCCCCATATCATATATATCTATTACACTTCCTCTGACTCCCTTACACATTATAATCCACATCCCGTGACTATCTATATATTCAGTTACAGTTGGTATACAATATTATACAACCTCAACTTCAGGTGTACAGTGCAGTGATCAAGCCTCTACTCCATCCATGAAATGGTCTCCCTAACAAGACATATGACCATCTGACACCCCACAAAATATTTACAACATTATTAATTATATTCCCCAAACTATCCCTGTAGTTGCCTAGTTTTGCTGTCTAATCCCTTCCCCTTCTCCCTCATGCCCACCCTCCTCCCAACTAGCAACACTGTTTTTCCTCTATATCTGTGACAGTTTCTGTTTACTTTGCTCGTTCATACAGTTTTTCAGATTCCACATATGAGTGAGATCATATGGTATTTGTCTTTTTCTGACTGACTTATTTCACTTAACATAATAGTCTCTAGGTCCATCCATATCATTGCAAATGGTACGATTTCGTAGAGGGCGATTCTTATAGAGATCTGTATTGCTGTTGCTCTAGAACATTACATAAATTAAAATCAGAATTGACTAATGTTTAACTTACAGTTAATGATACTTTTAGTTCCTTGGAGATGGATAGTATATAATAACTTCCACTAGGAAATCACAAACTAAGATTAGATTTCCACAAGTCACCCCTTCTTCCCCTGTCTACTCTTGCCTCCCCACCATGTTTTAATGTCCTGATTCATTTGGGCTTTGCAGTTATATATTCCTTGCTAGATATTTGTGCTTTGAATTATCATGATTAATGCAAATGTTTTTAAGCTTATGTAAAACTATTATAGATAATTCTTTGCATTTTGGATGAAAACAACTTACAGACATATAAGGTGAATATCAATTAGGCAGAAAGAATGCATATCAATAAAATAACAATTTTTTTTTTTAAAGATTTTATTGGGGAATTGGTGGAGGGGAACAGCGTTGGGGAATCGGGGAAGGGGAACAGACAAGTTGCTGTCTTTTTGTTCTTCAGTTTAGTTGCGGAGGATGTTGCTTCACTGTTGGTATCGTCATTGCGCTCTTCCTGGATGAGGCAGATCGGTCGCTGGCCTCTGGATGTCGCTCACCGCGGCTATTGGCAGCTCACTCGTGGCTGCCAGCCGCTCACGCTGGCTGCGGGCCACTCACTGTAGCCTATGGCAGCCCACTGCAGCAGGGGCTGCAGCCCACACCATCACCGGGGCTCGCACAGCCCAGCTCCAGGTGGAGCTGTTGTTAGCTGTAGAGGGCAGTGTCACTGGCCCTCATGTGGGATCCGAACCGGGACCGCTGGCATCCCAAAACCAGCGCTTAACCAATGCGCCACTCGGCCGGCCCAATAAAATAACAATTTGAACTGAACAAAAATAAATCTATGTAGTTTAATACATATTCTCAAAATTGCCTAGCAGATTATGTAATTCAGTGAAGAATTCAGGGCCTTTTGACGTTTATGAACATTTATGAATTGTATAAGAGCTCTGAGATTAAATATTTAGTCTTAATATTAAATTTTGGATAGGTATTATTGTTTTTCATTAATATATAATGACAACAATTATATCCAATAAAATCTTCAATTTAACTTGGCTTTAATTTGTCTGAGACTGTGACATACACACTGCCATTTTTATCTCCATCTTGGATTCCTGTAATTGACAGTCTGTGTGTCATTTGACATCCAGAAAGATAGTTTTTTATTCCAGGCCTTGAATGTATTAGTCAGTCTGGGTACAGTTTACATTGATCTCTTCTGATTACATCACAAATTTAATTTTGACTAATTAGGCTTTTATGAAAAAAATGCTCCTTGAAATTTAGAAAGTTATGCACTTAGATATAAGAACACAAATACTAAATACAATTTTAAAGTAGCATAATATATTATTGAGAGTCACTGAGTTTATAACATGCAACAGAAAAATGATAAATGATCATATTTCATAGATAACCACTAATCATATTTTTCTCCTTTTCCTCAAAGGTTGGGAAAGAAAACAAGATGAAAAAAAGTTGGGGAGAGGGAAGAAAAATGAAAGGGAGGGAGGGAAGAAAGGAAGGAAAGATGCACCAGTGCAATGGTATAGGATCCTGGCAAATGTGGCAAAACTTAGAGCTTTAAAATCTTCGAAGACTAGTCAGTCATATATTACATACATTTCAGGTTTGTATGTGCTTTCAATGAATCATACATAATCTAATTATCTTGCTTAAATTTTTCATTAAGCTCATCAATTTTGTGAAACAATTTGAAAGCATTGGAGACCCCCCAGCCTGTCTTGTGTTAGCATACATTATAATCAGATTTTCATCATCTCAACTCTTCTCGTCCAAGGAAGGGAACACCATATTTTACACTTGGGTGTGCACAGACAGGGTATATGTTGCCCATAAAGAGGATTGTCTTTCTTTGGAGGAACCTCGAGGGTGGTACATTTGTCCAGAAAGCTTGCTGAAAAGTGAAATCTCTTTAATTGCCGGTTTTCTGCTTTAGCCTTATTCTATGCTGTTCTTTAATCAGATCCTTCTACTTGATCTCTTTTAATATGGTTTTGCATGTTCCTGGAGGCTCTGTGTGAAGTTTTTAAAATCATGGTGTCAGAGAGACAAGAATTCAATCAACTCATATTAAGTCCTTGATATATTTGAGTGGCATAGGGGTGGAGAGACTTACTTTGTTTTCTTAGCATCCTTGTTTGGTTTATTAATGTCTCATGGATCTTCTGCTACTTCAGTTTTATTCTTCTAAAAAGGAAGCTATCAAGACAACGGTGAGCAGGCCAGTCCCATAATAACTTACTTGGCTTGTGAGTTGAAGGTTACAAAGGAAAATTATTAGATTTGAAATATAGAATGAGAAAGTGTTAAGGTCAGCCCCCCACCCCCAAACCTGAAGTTGTCATCTTTAGTGTTGTGTTTTGGGGGACAAATGCTATAGCTTAAAATCATTTTGTCAGATGGGACATTCCTAGGCTGGTGAGATGGGGTAGAAGAGGCAATATCCAGTCCTCAGCTGAGGGCTGACAACGCTTGGAGGTGCTGAATTGGTCCAGAGAAAATCCTGGGCATTAAACATATTAATTTTACCCTTGAAAGAACCAAAGTTTATCAGAGGTTGACTCATCTTTGTCAAAATTAGCTAAAATTTCTCATGTACTACATAGCAAAGTTTGTAGACACCTGTTCTAGCCAGTGCTACCCAGTAGCTATTTATGCAACAATAGAAATGTCCCACCTGTGAGGTAGCCATTAGCCACAGGTAGCCACTGATTACTTGAAGTGTCAGTGGTGCAAGAGGAACTAAAAACTTCATTTTTAAAATTAAATTTTAATTAATTTAAATTAAAATAGATAAATGTGGCTAGTGGCTTCTATAGTGAACGGCACAGCTCTACAAAATACTGGTATAATTCAGATCAGAATAAAGTTGACAAAGAAAGAGCTTGGCACTCCTTGTGCTGGGAATTGCTGTGTTTGTCACATAGCAGAAGGTCTCACCTTTGGAAAATGTTACGTGGCTGGACTTCCTTTTTCTTGGTTACAGGTGACAAAATGCACTCCTATTGCTCGTCCTATAGGAGCAACCAATCCCGCCTATGCAGTGCTTAGATTTGCTTTCCTTCTCTCCACAGTATCAGTGAGTTTATTTTTAATTCCCTCTTTTTTCTTTGATTTTCAGTTCCTTGACCATCAGTCTGTGGCCCGCCCCTTCTCTTTATGTAAGTACAAGTTGTTTCTTTACTTCTCAAAAAAGCGCCTGATGTGGGAAATTTGGGTCGTTGTTGGCATGTTGTCTGGTTGACTCTGTCGTGGTTTCCGGCACTTCTTCAGGATGTGTTAGCGTCTTTCGTGTTTGGAGTCGATGCTGTTGGTGGTAGTAGTCATTGCCATCCATGAGGGGGCTGAAAAGACCAGCATCCCCAGCAACTGAACTTACATATAAAGACTGCCTTTTACGCAGCCACAGCTGCTGTTTGCAAAAGTCACTCCTCTTCTAGACTATAGCTTACATTCTTCAGCCAGATACCAGCAGCAGTTGGGCTTTAGCCCCACTGTCACTCAATGGGCAATTATTTATTCTTCAGTTACACACCCATCCCTGGGTGCAATGGTTTTTAGTTTCAACTTCTAGGTCAGAGCTTTCATTTATTGACAAAATTTCTAATATCCTTTTACTAAGAAGTACAAAAGTGAAGTTCAAGATTTCTGCCATTTAGGTTAAACTTGTGTATGAAATTGGAAAGTCCTGAAAAAGAGAGAGAGAAAGAAATCCAGAATTACATACACCAGGAGGTTTGTGGAAGGTACTATTCTTTTTTAGAAAAGATGAGAGTCACTTGGGGGCAGGGGAGACTTGATTTCAGATGAAAAGAGAGAATATGTATTATTTAAAGCCCAAACTAGGCTGCACTGACTGAGTTTGGATAAATTTTACCTTGAGCTGCTTGAAAGAGATTGTGGGGCAACAAACCCAAATAATCAAAGTCACTACATGAGACACCAACCGAGAGATGCCATAGGTAGTGGCAGTCACCTCGTGTGATAAATAATCATTTTTTTATTTAAATAAATGATCCCTTCTAGCTGCTTCACACTCTGGTTAGCACAACTGGTTCCTTATTCACCACATTCCATCTTATTCCACTGACTCCTCACTCCGAGGCATTTCTTGTGTTGTAATCATTTGCACAGAAAAGGGGGTTCCTGTGGCTCTTTGGCTTATGTGTGGCTTCCACTAATATTCTTAGAAGCCAGTTAAACATATTTAGGGGAGCAGAATCCTCCAAAGGAGGCCCAGGCTAAAGTCTAAAGTGACAGTTATTTGACAGAAAAGGGAGATTGATTAAAGTCCCCAAAGACTGGTGCTGTGCGTAATGCATTTATACAGCAGGGGTGGGCCGTCCCTGCCCCTGACAGGTCTTGTTATTCCTTATTCTCGGTGTTGACAGAGTGGGTCTGTCAATGCTTTGGAGGGTGGCAATGTGCATGCTTCTGGCTACCACTGCATATCTCTGCACCCCAGTTACCTAGCACTGCATATTTCTAGTCCTCTGCCTGGCAAGTCATTTCTGTTACAGGTCTTTGTGTAAAAACAGTTCACATAATAGCTCTGTGTTAGACAAGGCATTAATCCTCACATCACCGGGGATGAGTCAGCACAGTGCACTCCTGCCCGCACGGCTCAGCTATTATGACGTCAGCACAGTAGGGCGAGCCTCAGACACCAGCAGTACAGGGGACTAGAGACGTGTGTCACAGATTAGAAATCAAGGGGGAGACCTTTGAGGCAAAAAATATAATTGAAACACTGTCTCTGGTTCATAGGAAAATGCGAAACTGATTCTGTGCTATATCAACCATCAGTCGAGCAGCTTCTAGAAAGATCCTAGTTTTTAACCAGAGAGGAATCTGGGAGAATGACCTATAATGAACTGATAGCCCATTCGTGGACCCACTAACCTTGGTCCATGTTCGCTGGAATTGTTTCAAATCCTGAGGCTGCCTTTATTTCAAGGGGAACAGGGCCCGTGACAGTCCTGCTGTCCTCAAGTGCCCCACAGACACAGCTGATGGCTCCAGAGGCAGTGCCCCAGATGCCCATTAAAGGGAAAAGAAAGGCTCCTTGGGAACAGATCTCCCCAGTGCTTCTTCAATGGCCTCCTCCAGACAGATGCAGAATTCTGCCTGTTCGGCCTTCTTCCCTTGACACTGCATTTTGTCCAAAGTCTCATTCTGGATTTGATGCGGATTTCAATAGGAACTGAGTAGCTTCCAGATGTTCCCCCAAGAGTTTCCATTCCATTGCTCTTTAACAGAAACAACCTGCTCTGCTACCTCGAAGCAGACTTGCCCTATTTGGGAAACCAGGTTCTTATAAGTTAGAGCTCTCTACTCTTCACACTCTGATTCATTCTCAGGACAATACCTTTCAATATTGAAAACTGAGTAGTTGAAAACGCTGAAAATTTACTGCTTCAGTGACAATCTCTGTTCCCAAGACAGTCCTCCATTATACCATCTATGCCTCACTCTTACTCTCACCCATTAGAAAGCACCTTACTTCTGGGATCTGCATTCATTAGATTGCTAAGAGGCTCCTACCATGGTTATAGAAGCTAATACTACTGATTGGCTTAGTTTTAATTCATTGTCATGCACAGCTCTTTATTCCGTTTTCAGTCAACAACCATTTACAGAAAGCTAGTCACCATGCTTGGTACCTGGAACTCCAAGATAAATAAGAAGTGCTCCCTGTTGTTAAGAATCTGACAGTCTGGTAGAGGAGATAAACAGTAAACAAAGGCTGCACCATATGATTGATAGGCACTGGAATGGAGGTATATACATGGTGCAGGGAGGGGCAAGAGAAAGGAGAGCCCACCTCCATGTACAAATATCCCAGGCTGGGCAGTCTATTAGGTGACCGTAGAGGAGGGGAAGGCAAAAGGGAGTCCTACTCAGGAAAAGAAGCAAAAGCATTCGCAAAGCCAGGAAGTGTTGAGCAGCAGCCAGATCCAGAGGACAGTAGTTAGTGTGGCTGGAGCATGATGGTGGGAGAAGCGCCTGAGAGATGAAGCTGAAGAGTGGCAGGAGGCAGGTCCCCAAGGGCCTGGTATGCTGTGCACTGGAGTGAGTTTGGACTTCACGCTGCAGACTTGATGAGGCTTTGACATTTTAACCTGATTCGTGATTTAGAAAAAGAGCGCTCTGGTGGTGGTAGAGATGGCTGACTGAGAAAAGGGAGACCAGGTCAAGGGTGAGCCCCAAGGGTGCAGCGGGGGGTGGGAGTGGAGAGGAGAGGCCATTTGGTAGCGTTGGCATTGACATGGCCGTTGCGTAACGCGGGCACGTCTTGGCCCAGTGCGTAGTCCTTGCCTCCTATGAGAAAGGCTGATGCATTGTGTGGGGCCAAATTTCAGACCAAAGTACATCTTAATGGGTGCTTCATCAGAGACCTCCATTTCTAACTGACCTCACTCTGAGCTGCTGCCAACTGGTCTCCAGAGAAAGGAGTCCCTCTCCCATACTCACTTGGGGGAGGAACTGGTAGATAAGGAAAAGGCATTCCCAGTTGTCCTGCCTTTCTCTTCTTTCACCTGAAAATGAAATAATTTCCTAAGAATGTCCCCCTAACATCAATTAATGCCCCAATTTTCTATCATTTTCCCATTGCTGCCTGTTTCTAAGCAGAAATTTCAAGCCATTGAGCTGAATTCCAACTTATGCACAGCCGGGTGTTGAAACAATTCAGTATATTCATCCCTTTTTTCTGAATTAGAGTTCACCATAAGCGTGCTTTTCTCTTGTTCACTTTGGGCTGCCAGGACAATTTAAAAGAAATTTTCAACAGCTTCTGTTTCATGTACCATGTTCTCTTTTGCAAATGGGAGTACATGTGTGGGTCTGTTTAAATCTTCTCTCTATTGCTTCCTGGAGCAAGGTTTGAGAAGATGGCTAAGACAAGGCATAGGGACCTATTGAAAGCCCAGGTCTCTTCAGTGACCTGAGTGCAGAATGTAGGCTGGTAATCAGATGGTCAATTATGTGTTTGTCAAAACACAGTGGGCCACATTCCAGACTGCCAGCTTTGGAGGCCCAGCTTCTGCCAACCAAATGTCATCTGGGAACATGCAACGCTGGGCACTGTGAAGGAGTTTGAAATAGACCATGCCACAGCCAACCGACTGCCAGTCTTATAGCACCAATATGGCATGCACAGCCGGGCCCCATGTTTCAGAGCTCAGGAATTCACTGTACTAAATTCAAGAGGTCAGATGGGTTCATTTTTTCAAAGCCCATGTTCTCTGCTTTGAACATTGTGACTTGCTCCTCAGCAATTTCCAAGGGATTTTTTTTCCAGTCACATCTCTGTGGAAACCACTCTTTTTGCGATGGTTATAAGAGCCTTGCAAATGTCCCAGAGGAGGGAGAAAAAAATAAATAAATAAACTTGCTCTGACAATGACTGTGATGCCGACAGAGGGATTCCAACTCTTAGGAAATTACATTAAAGGTTCATAGCTTTCAAAATATCAGGAACCACCTTGGCAACTTATAAAAAGCAGAAGGGCTTTGCCTATTTTATAAAGTGATTTGCATATACCTGCATAAATAATGTCCCCACCTGTACTTTTATGCATTTAGGTTGAATAAATTAAATTCAGTGATCTTTGAAATATTCATTGTCTTTCATGGCTCAGGTACCATTTTCAGGACCCTTCCTCCTCATTTTTTTTTTTCCTGTGGTAGTAGTGGCTTTTTTTTTTTACCCTCAACCTTTCCACTAACTGGGAGAATCAAAACACTCTGTAGACCAGTCTACCACAGCCAGGAGCATTGCTTTCCTCTGCTTACACTTCTCTTAGCTTTCTACCTAACACCACGAGTTCCTTATGCTTTTCATAAAGGAAAGTGGTGGAGTATATTACTAGGATGAAAACACATTGCAAGATAGGATTAAGCTCCACTACCTTATGTATGTCCAGACTTGCACTAATACACATCTCAGGGACATGCTTATATTAATCTTTCCTTTATTTGGCCGTTGCCACCACCCCTTCAGGACCATCCAGCCACTAAGCTGTTGTAACTTGGGCCTTCAAATCAAAGCCTGGTCAGTAGGCCAGCCTCAAGCACCATCATTCTGTAAGGTTGTATACTATATACAAAGAGTCACAATCAGTGGGAAGTTAAAACATAAATCTAGGTAACGGCCCTTGCTTACTTGCTTTTTAGGAAGTTAAAATAGAATTAGGAAAAGAAGTTATACCTTTGAATGTTCCATATGCATATAAGACAATAAATGACAATTCCAAAAGGAATGATACAGTCCAGTAAGTACTGTAGGATTTTATTCATGAAAGAGAGCCTTGAGGGCTGGAAAGAGTCGTGTAAAATGTGATTTATCTGGGTCTTGAGAAATGGCTAGAATGTAAAAAAGATGAAGAGTAAAAGAGAGATAGGCCAAGCAAAAGCACAAACCTAAGTGTTGAAATCTTTGAGGGAGTCCAATAAATAGCACTGCTCAAATTCTAAACCCACTGAAAAGTAAGATAAAAGAACTGATAGCTGGGGAATCAACATTTTTGATAAAGACCAGGTTGAAGGATGTAGTTTAATTTGAGTAATAAAATGGGCTTGCTGGCTCATTTCCCTTCAATCTAAACCTTGGAAAAGCCCTCCCAAGGGAAAATTTGGATCTGCATAAAAGCAACAGTTTTCCAGGTCACTAACTCCAACTAGTCTAAGTAGGAAAGGAAGGAGAAAGAGGCTAAATTCCTGCACTTTGATAGATTGGTTCCACCTGAGAAAACATGGACCAAGTGCTGTCTCACCAACAGCATGATTTGCCTCCATGGGGAAATAGAAAGAGTGAGACAGGAGGCTACATGTGTTTAGAAAACTTCCTTCTGGAAACGAGGAGTGGGGAAGAGGCATTCCTACCAACCCTGAGATCCACAGGCTGGAGACCAAGATGACAAAGTATTGAGTGAGATGAAAATGGGAACCAAAGCCAAGAGGCCAAAAGGCTCTTATTTGTCTAAGGGGACATACCTAGGGTTGGAACCAGTAGTCATAGCACTATCAAAGTTCTAAACTGAGGGTTCCTTTTCAGACTTTCAGAGTTACCAGAATCAGAACTCCAGGGAATCGGCAAGAAAGGAAGATAATGGACTAAAACCTAGTTGGGGAAAAAAATACAAAAGCTCTTATCTTTTGTAAAACTAATAATGACAATAAGAAATAACATTTCTGGAGAGCTTACCTTGCATTAGGCACTGGACAAAATAATTTTAATGGCTATCTGATTTAACTTTTAAAACCACTCTTATTAAGTAGATGCTGTTGTAATCCTAGTTTTGCAGATGAAACAGAGATTTAGTATGTTTGAGTAATTTTTCCAAGAACACCTAGGGAGTAATAGAAATAGAACTTGAATCTAAGACTGTCTTAAAAGCCTTGTCCAAATTTCATTAAACACAAAATAGGTGTCTACTAAATGCTGACGATATAATGGTAAGCAAAACTGACGTGGTCTGTGCCCTACTAAAGCTTACAATCTGGGAGATGGGAGACAAATATTCATCAAATGGTCACACAAAAGAACTTATAATAAACTGTGCTTACTACTGTGAAATGAAAGTGCCAGATGCTCTAAGAGCAAATATAAGAGGGGGATCTAATGAGTGTGGAAGTTCAGGAGAAGTTTCTCTGAGGAAGTGACATTTGAGCTAACATCTGAAGATGAAAAACAAGTAAGATTGTGTGGTGGAAGAGTTTTCCAGACGTAGGGGACATGTGTAAAGGCCCTGAACATAGCTGGGTAGAGAGAATGAGGTGAAAAGCAACCCAGGTTGGGGTTGAAGAGATATAGGGGCCTGGTGATGCAGGGATGTTTGTAGGGTGTGTTAGGGACTTTCCTCAGGACAATGGGAAAGCTCACTTAAGAAGGAACATGGCATGATCCATTTTGTATTCTAAAAAGATATGCTACTCTTGGGCACTTATCCCAGACAGAGGGAAACATATCCACACAAAAACCTGTACACCAATGTTCATAGCAGCTTTATTCATAATAGTCCCAAACTGGAAACAATCCAGATTACCTTTTATGAGCGAATGGTTCAACAAATGGGTCCATCCATACGACGGAATACTTCTCCGCACTAAAAAGTAAGGAATTCTAGTTACATACAACAACTTGGATTAACCACAAAGGTATCACACTGAGTGAAAAATACCAGTCTCGAGATTATATACTTTATGATTCCATTTATATAGCAGCCTCGAAATGACAGAATTATACATATGGAGAACAGATTCGTAGTTGACAGAGGTTAGAGAGTTGGGGAGAGATGGAGCTGACTGTGGCTATAAAAGGGTAGCAAGAAATATTCTTATGATGGAGCTGTTCTCTATCTGTGGTGGCAGTCACACAAAGCTGTACATGCACACACACACACACGCACACGTGCATATAAAACTGGTGAAACCTGAATAAGCTGAATGGATTGTACCAATGTCAGTTTTCTGGTCATGATAGTGTACTATAGTTATACAAGGTATTACTATTGGACAAAACTGAGTAAAGGGTATACCAGATCTCTCTGTACTATCTCTTCCAACTGCATGTCATACTACAATAATCTTGAAATTAAAAGTTTGAGAACAGTAAATCTAGCGAGCTTCGTTGTGGTCAGTGGTTTGGAAGGAGGCTGTTGCAGTGAGTCAGACAAGCGACGACCAGGATAGTGACAGTGGGAATGGAGGAAAATAAATGGAACTGAGAAACGTTCAGAAGTGAAATACACAGATTTTTCTTATGGATTGAACGTGGTAACTGTGACTGCTGGCTGTACGTTTATAAAACTATGTGGAGGATGGTTCCATTCATAGTTTTATGAAACACCAAGGAGGATGGGGGTGGAGGGAAGACTATAAGATCTGTTTTTGAGATGCAGAGTATCAGGTGCTTGTAATAAAGATAAGTAAGCATATTGAATAGGCCGTTGAATATCTACAACTGGAATTCCAAAGTGAAGTGTAGGCAGATGAAGCTGTTGGCATGATGATATTGCCTAGGACAGGGTTAGATTAAGAAGACGTCCCAAACTGGAACTTGGAAAACTTAATATTTTATCAGCTGGTAGAGAAAAATGAGGCCATGAAATATCCTCAGAGGGAATAGCTAAAGAGATAGTAGGAAAATCAGGAAACACTGGCACAGAACCCAAGGGAAGAAAGCATTTCACAGAGAATGGTCAGTAGTGAGAGGCTACTGAGAAGACAAGTAAGTTAAAGACTGAAAAATATGCATTTAATATATTAATTGGGAAGCTATTGTTGACCTTCACATGAGCTATGTTGTTGAAAGCAATAGAAGTAGTCAACTGTTTGTACTGCAGTGAGAAAAGAGGGAGAGATGAAGAAATAGAGACCCAAATGTGAATAACTCTTAGGAGTTTTACTGTAAAGCAAAGGAATATGAGCTAGTGTGATATCTTGGGAAGGGGAGAGTGAAGTCTAGAGAAGGTTTGGAAAAAATGGAAACCGGCGTTTTCATATGCTCTTAGGAAGATGCAGTAGAGAGGAGAGGTTCAGTGTACAAGAGAGACAAGAGACAAGGTGAGCATCAGTGGACGGATGAAAGGAGGGACACATGGCCGGCCGAGTGGCTCCGTTGGTTAAGAGCTCGCTCAAGAGTGCAAGCTCTGAGCAACAGGGTTACTGGTTCAATTCCCAGCCCACGCTGAGCTGCCAACAGGTGGCAGGATGGCTCAGCTAAAAAAAAAAAAAAAAATTGGAGGGACACTTCATCTATTGTTACATGAAAAAAGAAAAGGATAAGGCAAGATGCAAGCCATGTGTAGATTTTGTGCTGAGAGGCTAAAAGGTTTCCCCAATGGTGGCTCCTAGGGAGCAAGGTCCTGCTAAGAATACATGGAGAGGAGATTTGAGGAAAAGTAGAGGTTTAAAATACTTCCTGGGACAAATGGGACAGCAAGTTGACCAGAGAAGCATAGCAGGAGGCTCCTTGGCAGAGCGGAAGCCCTGGTTGTGTCTGGTGGGCTAATATTGAGAACCTGTCTGCCTTGTGTAATGGTATCCAGTAGTTCAGTGACCAAGGTAGATGCTCAGGGGAAATGTGTATTCGAGTTCAAATTAGGATAGGTTTTTGCCAGTATGTGTGAAAAGACATTAGGGCTTTTAGCTTCTTTTTGGTTCCAGCTATGGCCAGAATGAAAGGGCAATAAATGGGCTCAGTTTAATTCTCCAAGTCTCTGGTGAGCACCAGCATTGCACCAGGCACCGTGTCTAGTTCAGAAAAATCATAAGTGAATAAGGCACCATCTCTGAGCTGAAGGAACTTACAGTCCAGGGAAGTTTAAAGGCTGCCATTTTGTCCAAAAGGCTAGGAACAGGTGATTAGAAAACCTTTGCCAAAAGACACAGAGACCCTTGTTCTTCCTTTTCTTTTTTTTTTTTTTCCTTATGCCTGCTCCTTCCCCCCATCTTGGCACTACCCAGCTATTTTCTTGCTCTCTCAAAAAAATATCTGCTGCCTGCCTTTTTGCCAAGCCTCTAATATTCATCATACATACATGAGTGATAACTCTGATTTCTTCATCATCATTTTGCTAAAATATGATTATTTGGGAATAATTAGATAACCTACAAGAAGTGTGATATAGGTACTGTGTGAATTTTCTCTAAATTTCAAGAGCTGCCATTTAACTGTACAGAAAAACTATTTACTTGAAAGAGGGACAGGGAGAAGAAGACAGTGAGTAGATAAGAGAGAGGAAGGGAAAGAAAGCTAATCATCTGTAGAAGACCTTATGTAGCAGCCCATCTTTGTTATTCAAAGGAACTCCCCTTTGAAATGAATGGATGAGCCTCTGTTTCTAACAGTGGCCTGTATATATCATCAGCTTTCAAAAAGAGCTTTCAGAGCTGGAGACATTACAGAGTAATATAGATTAATTACATTCCAGCTCCTAGCAACCTAAGACAAGATGTGAAGTACACCTGAAGAATGTGGAAATTCCCAATTTCCAATAGCAGTGGGCTTCCTTACTCAGGTGTACTCTGAGAATTATAAAATGGTGGCCTAGAAAGAGGTGATAGCAATGGTCGCTTTCCTTTATTGCAACACATTCTCTTCCGCTGGATTAGGAAATTATATCAGGGCCATTTGACTCACAACTAAATTGCAGATACATCTGGGGTGAAATTTGGCAGTTGTTGAGCAAAGCAGCTGTATTTTTTTTAAATTTATTTCTGTCATGATTCTATAATTCACATTTATTATAAAATATTAAAGAAGTATAGGCCAAGGAGAAAACATCCATAATCCCACCACACAAAAACAACTATCATTATCAATTTTTTAGATCACTCTCCAGTCTCTTCTCCGCAGTTTACCGTAATTGGGCATACATTGCATCTATATGGTTGTACCCTATTTTTAAACTAAGAATTATATAAGTACGTCCCAGTATAATTGCAAACTCTTAATAAATGCCACTGTAATGTCTGAATAATTTTTTGTCATATAAAACCCCCTAAATTTACCTAACTTTGCCCTAGATATATATATTTAGGTTATTTCTAATATTTAAGTTTTAAAGCTCTTTAAGGTAAGAACTACAATGCATCACCTGAATTGTCAGACTTGGAAAATTGAGTCAGGCAGTAATGTCACCCTTTAAGGAAATGGTCAGGCAATGATGTCAGCCTGTTATGAGGATTACTCATTGCTAATGATTATGAAACTCATATTTGAATTTTTAAGCAATTGTCTCTTTTCCCCAAAAAACTATAAGTTCCAATTTTTATTTCTATAAAATATATGTTAGCTTTGTTTGAAGTTGTTACAATGATGCTATATAAAGAAGGTAAAATTCATTCAAAAATCTAACTGCCCTGGGCCGGCCGAGTGGTGCGATGGTTAAGCGCTGGCTTTCGAAGCCAGCGGCCCGGGTTCGGGTCCCACATATGAGGGCCAGTGACACTGCCCTTAAAAAAAAAAAAAAAAAAAAAAAATCTAACTGCCCAGAGATAACCACTATTAACACTTTGGGAAATTTCTTTCCATACATATCTATTTATCTGTCTCTTTCTTTTTCTTTCTCTTTGTCATTCTTTTTCCAAAATGAAAGGGAAATCTACTTGCTGTTTTATAATCTGCTTTTCACTCAACATTGTAATAGGTGTTTTCCATTTAAGGAATATAGATCTATGTTATCTTTTTGACTGTTATATGGTACTCTGGTGTATGAATAATTTATTGAATCAGTCACTGGTAGACATTTAACTTATTTGGATTTTTTTTCCTAACTAAACAATGCCACAGGAACTATCTTTATACACATATGCATTTTTTTAATGCATTTGCCTCATTATCTTTTTAGGATAAATTTCTGGTAGTGCCACTGCCAAAATTAAATGTATCCATTGCTGAAAGGTCCTCCAATAAAATTGTATCAATGCATCCCTCCACCAACAAAGAAAAAAGATTACCCATTTCTGCGCATCTTTGCAAATTCTGTAATTTTCCACTGTAATGTTTGCCATATAAGTGAAGTTTTCATATTGGAGATAGGAGATGCCTTTGCCGAGCATAAAACCAAATTCTGAAAATATAAAGAAAAATATTAAATTTTATCACATGGAAAAAAATCGCTATCATAGAAAATATCTTTTAAAAACTGGGAAATATATTTGTGACATAGTCCTAATATTTTAAGAATGGTTATAAATCAACAATGAAAAAGTGATTAACGCATAAAAATTTGGAAAGGGCCAGCAAGCAGTCTAACACGTGTTTCATTGTTTAGTTTCATTTATTGCAAAGGCAGTGCTCCCCTTAGTCCCGTGGGGTCACCTCAAACGCTGCTTCCTAGGCTCTGATAGCAACACCCACCCTCACTACCTTCCTGGGGAGTGTCGTGGGGAGCAAAGCACCAATCAGGGGATATGCAGAGTTTCTGGTTGAGGGGCCGTTAGTATTTCTCCTGGAAATATATATATTATATATATATAATATATATATATATATATTTAGATGCCAGAAATAAATAAATATATATATATATATATTTAGATGCCAAATAAACATATATATATATGTTTATTTGGCATCACCATTCCCCAAAGGGGCAGGCTAACTGTTCACTCACATGAATGTAAACATGATCCATCAGACTCCAGAATCAGTGAATTATTGGGAAGGGAGAAATACATGCTTGCAGTGTTGCCTGATCCATGTGTCCAGGGCAGAATTGACACTCTTCTTCTACCAGGTGTAGATAGAGATTTCTAGATGTTGTCATAAATAAAGCGCTAGAGGCCATGCCATCAGTGTCCCCCACCTTTCCCTCTCTCTTTGACTCCCATGAGTATTACTACATGTTTCATGAAATGAAATATTTGCAGCAACTTCCAGGAAATTGAAAGACACTGGAGAGGGAGAACTGCCGCACGGGAAGCAGTTCTCCGCCATACAGACCATGACAGGTGACAGAGTGTCTTCCCTGTGTTTGGGGACCAGGAGTGTCTGGGCTCTGAAAGGGATCTCCAAGCCCTTCAGAGGGGCAAGAGTTGTGCACAGCTGTTCTGAGTGGTGACTGTAGCATTCCTCAGCACTACAAGTTCATTTGCAGATGATGAAGGATGGCCCTGGGGCATTCTCTCTCCCTCTCTGGTGGAACACTGTGTGGACCGAGGTTGTGTGTGTCCAGAAAGTCAGCAGAAGAGAGACGAAACAAGGCAAAGATGGAATGAGAGCCCTTTAGGCCAACCACAAGCTGAGGAGCATGGTAGGAACCAGGCCTAGCAAACAGCTTGCTCTGCACCTGAGCTGCTGGACTTCCCATGAGGTGTGAGCACGTGGTTCGAGCCAGGCTTAGTGCCGCCCACAGAGCTCTCAGAGGCCACGTGGCCAGCTCAGAGGACCAGCGCTCAATGTCCCGGCTTTCTTAATGATGCTCTGAGAAACCTTCACATATTATACACTTGCCTCCATATCATAGCCTATACTCAGAGGTGGGGATGATGATTAATGTTGAATGTAATTAGTTAGCATTATGAGTGTTTCTCTTGTCCTTTCTTACCCTTTTCTTCCCCAGACATGGTTGCCTATTCAAAGCTGGGGAGATGTGTGTGTGTGTGTGTGTGTGTGTGTGTGTGTGTGTGTGTGTGTGTCTACAGTATACACATACATATGGCATATTCCCAACCTGCTTATTCAAAGAATCTTTCTACTAGGGCACTTGCAGAAGCATCTTGGACAAGAGGTCTTTGCAGTGAAAAAATTAAGATTCCTTTCTTTCATTAGATTCTTCTTTCATGCACTTTATCTCTAGCCTCTGTCGTTCCTCATTCCTCCCAGTGTGGGGTTATTGGAGACAAATAAGGCATACCTACCTTATCCAGAAAATGACCTCCAGATATTCATTTAGCATGGGCCACTTTACCTCTTAACACTTCGGTAGGCTAATGTGGATTCCACCTTTATTTCCTCTCTGTGCATGTATAGGCTTTTTGGTACATGATAAATAATTATCACCTCTAATTTAAAATTAAGCCTTTATTTTGGGTGAGAGAAGCATGTGTCTCATGACAGAAATTGAGGAAAAGGTACACGTAAATCCATTAGCAATGTGCTTGAGTGTGTCTGGTCCTTACAAGCTGGTCAAGGATGTAGAAGAGGAATGACAGGAAATGTCCACTTGGAACCATTTCCCAGGATTTTCCCCCTGCTCTTTTCCATCATCACCATGCCTGCATACTGTCCACTCCATTGGTTTTTCACCAGTAGGTTCCACATGCTTCTCTACCAGTTTTATAGTAGTAGTTTTTAGTAAAGGCTAGGAAGAATTTTTTTTCTTTCTTTGAGGTCAGTATCACTGGCCCTCATATGTGGGACCCGAACCAGGGCCGCTGGCTTCCCAAGCCAGTGCTTAACCACCATGCCACTCGGCCAGCTCAAGAATCTTAATGCTATGTATTTTCCCCCAAAATCTTCTGACAGAGTGTCCAAACACTATCCACCTACTTATAAAAAATCAATTTCTTCATCTTATTACCACCAATCATTGACATCACTCATTTGGAACAGATACAGAGGCCAGCACCCTCATACGGTATTCACCACTCCACCCAACTCTCTGATATACCTAGGAAAAGAGCTTCGGAAATGTACACTAACATCCATAAAACCACTCCAGAGATCTGAAATTTGGAGCAGGAAGCCAAGAAAAATCTTACTGGCCACTATTATTTGAACTTTTTTCTTTTTACTCAAACAACAAAGAACTACAGCTCCAACACATTGAGGAATTCCTTTTGAGCCATTTTGGTGTTGGATTCTGGTTTATTCTGTTTTAGAAAATAGGGGCTTATAGTTCAATCCCAGATAAATGTTTTTACCTGATAAGAAATGAATGTATCATTATTGATTGTTGTGATAAAATGATCTTTCATGAAGTACAGCATCTGACACTCAACTCTACCCTAGTAATGACCAAAAGATGGAGACCTTCTTTAGAGAGGAGAGAAGAGCGCTATGGGAAGCCCCCACAAAGGGATTTTGAAACTGGAAAGGATGCAGCTAAAAGCGAGACAAACAGCAAGAAAGCTGTGTTCACATTAATAGCACCAGTTACCTTAAAATGAGTTAAGCTTTAGTTAAGATGGAATCCAAAACACACACTCTAGCTATTCATCCATTTCTAGGATTGTGCACCGTTTTAGTTTCTTCTCTTAACAAAATTCAAAATAACATGATCTAAGAAGAAAGACTTCCCCGCACCGCAGTCAGACTATTTCATGGGAACAGTACACCCCATGGCAGACCACACTGATTGTGGACCAGCTGAGGATCCAAGGAAACAGACCAAATGACCCAGAGGCACAGAGTCAGGGCCAGCTGTGGACATGACATGTCTCACCATCTTCCAAAAACTGCCCACATCAGCCATTGATTTCCTTTCTCAACAATAGGCATTGGAAAACTTAAAGATCAAAGTTCTTTTCAAGGCCTGAGCTATTGATGTATTTACACAGAGATTATTTCTAGGTCAGCCACAGTTACCTCTGTCTGTGGCTGAGGACCACAGAGCAGTCCCACGCTGGAACACAGGTCCACACATGTGCGCATGCACGCACAGCCTGTGGGGCTGGGCTTTTCCCCTGCCTATTCAGTGCATTACAAATTTGCTTTCAGTGGGGCCTCTCTGCATCCCAACAGAAATATTCCTGGGGCTCTCTGGCTCCCACAGCCCTTACTGGGTGCACATTTAATATGTTTTAGCTTTACTGCCTGAAGATGGAATCAGGGACATCTACCTGCACATGACAGTGCTTTGGCTCTCGCAGCTGCAGAACTTAATGTATGTATCAGTAATGAAAATCTTAATTAAGAAAACTGCATCATTGTCCACGAACACTCATTTTTCTCCCCCTGCACAGCCCTTTGTGTATTGCAGTATATACCTGGTCCAGACAGACAGAGCCCTCGAAGAGCTTGTCTGGCAGATCGTCTCTTGATTATTAACAGCTAGTGAATGACAAAGTCTCGCTCTCCTTTTGTCTTGAATCTGAGGCTTGGAACAGCAGAGCACACAATGTACTGGAGGGCTTGTTTGTGGGTTTTGTTGGTTTTTTTTGTAAAACTTGCTTTTATTACATTGGTGGGTTTAAAAATCTGACAGCGTTGATCAAAACTAATTTAGGTAACTTAGAGTTGCCAAAACACTAGCAGATGCCTATGTACACATATACTCTCAGAGCAATGTAACTTTCCATATAGAAATAATGCACAAATGGTAAAAGAGATCATTGTGAACTGTCTGCCCCATGTTTCTGGTGCCTTTGGCCTCCAATGCTTGTGGCTTGCCAATATCCCTACTTAGGTGACCTTAGCAGTGACTTCTTTTCCTGGAGCCAATATGCACGTGCCCGTTTGTCATTTGTGCAGACAGCAAGAAGCTTTGGAAGATGGGATCACTTCGGGCAGTGAGTGCACAATGCGATATACGGATGCTGTGTTATAGAATTGTACACTTGAAACTTATATAATCTTATCAACTAATGTCACCCCAATAAACTTCATTAAAAAGAAGAGCTTTTGAAAAACATATAATTATGTGTATGAAGCAGTGTCCAGTTGTAACATTTTAATCATGCCTAAGTCATAATTCCCAAAATAAAATGTTAATTCATTTGAAATTCCAAAATAGAAGGAACTGCCCGCCTAAATAAGGCATAATGATAAATATTTAGGGCCTGTCTGCTTAGTGTACATACACTATCCTCATTAAGAGGGGAGCAGACATGCTGTCTTGAGGTACTGATGCCCCTGTTTATTCACTTTACTTCTTAGAATTCCTCATGCTTCAACTCACTTTTTTTTAAAAATCACTGTCAAATAGGTAATGGTCAGTTGTCTGTGCCTCTGTAGCTTGAGAAAATTTGTGTAGGCATTCTCCATGTATCATGTAAGGCATGAGGAAAACCTTATTATGGAAACATTATTTTGTAATATTCTGACATTAAAATCTCATGGTTGAGCTCAACATTTTTAATTAAGATTAAATATGGAAAGTAAATAAAAATGGACCCACAGTTTTATACTATAATAAGAGGTTCAAAGAGATGCTCTCAGGGCTCCGGTTGCTAGATAAGAAACACTGTGAACAGGTTGTTTTACTCTGGAAGAATTTCCTTTTCAATAACCATCTGGCCAACCCTGCCATAAATCCTAAAGAAACAGTGAAGTAATTACCCTAGGAATGTGTTGCAGGTATACAGTGTAAGGCATATAGTCGGCTATCAATAAATGTTTGGAGAATGCATAAATGAATATATTATGAATGACTAATGGAAAGAATGCATTTTGTTAGTCTTTCAAAGACTGAATCAGAAGATCAGATACTTTTCTAAATTTTGCAAAGTCCTCGATTAGAAATTTGAAGTGTGCTGGATTTCTAGACATGATCTTCAACTTCCATTTGATTGTTTGCCATAAAACACTCAAAAGAACTATGAAGAATCTTAAGATTTAAAAATGTGGATGGACCAGTTACTTTCTGCCTCTGGCACACACATACACACACAAACCTGCGTGTGTGTGTGTGTGTGTGTGTGTGTGTGTGTGTGTGTATCCATGTATGAGTGTAAATAATCACTGGATCACAATGTAAAACTTATTTCTTACTGTGAGTCATGAATAAAAATGTTTGAAACCTCAAAAAGACGGGGAGGGGTATAGTTCAAGATAGTATCTTCTCCTATTCAGCATAATTTGCTTAAAATTGAGAGTGACTAGGTCCATTAAAGGCAGACTGCAGGCCCTCTGATGGTTGGCCCTCATCCCCTCCTCTCGGCTGAGACCTCAGGGTGTTTCCTCATCGTTTCTGTGCTGGAAATACCGCATGTTGTATCAACTTTGGCCCAGTGAACAGCTGAGGAGTCAAGCAGGTTTAGGGCCAAGCAGTGCCATGCTACTGGAGTAAAAGGTCTTTCGAAAGCATGCCAGCTGACGGTGAAGGTGCTCTTCAGTTCAAACCTGGTCGCCCTTTGCTCTCACAAAGAAATACATCCACCTGTCAGCAACCCCGTGCCTCAGTGGTCCTCCGAAACCTCACAGTTCTCGTGGTGCCTGGTGAGATGCTCATGACACAAGGCGCGGTTTGTTATATTTCAACGCCCCTGACTTCCTTATTTCAAAAGCAAGTCCCTTTAAACATAGTAATAACATTTCTCTATATGCAAACCTCTGTACATAAAAAGGTTTACATTTTAAAACAAACATGTTTTTGAGTTTTATCCAAATTCAAAAAAAGCAGCTGAAACATTTAACAGCTGAAAAACACTTTCTCCTTGCTGAGAAAACTTAAACCTTGCTAGGCTTTATGCAACTTAAAAAAATAAAAAAATTAAAAAATCACTTCTGTGCTGAGAACTAGCATGAAAAATCTCAGCATGAAAGGTTGTTGGAATTTTTTTTCTTCGTAGAGCTAAAACCAATCATTGGTTTTACAGTGTTGCCACGATATGCATAGGCTTTGTCAGGAACAAATAATTTCAAGGGCATCTCCAACAAAAATTAGGGGGGAAATGATAAAGGCTACTTAAGCAGCCATCTAGGGTCTGAAAGCAAAGGTTGAGGACATCATTGTACCATCAAGGTCTAGAAACGCTGCTAACCCCGAGCTGGTGGTTACTGTTTGAAAAGCCTAAGGGTATTTGCTTTATTATTGTCTCACTCAATCCTTCCTCAGCCCTCAGCCAAGAGGACCTCACAAGGGAAGCGGCTGCTCTGTGATGCTGTTCTGGACTTTGTTTTTTATTTGTTTCAGCACTTCAATAAATGGTCTGTTACCCGCCATTATAACCTGCCTGCCTTTGCTGAGCAGCTTTTCAAATCAAAACAAATTATGTGACTGTGTTTCTAGAAAGCGGAACCATTTTCAAGATAGTATGGAATTGGACGCACACATAGAGATGTCCATGTAATCGCATGTTTATACTGGACACATATGTTCAGGCATATTCGGGAAAATAAGACTAAAGAAAATAGACTGGACAGTGTGGATATGGAAATACAGCTTGCTCTAACATTTGCAGCCCATGCTCCTAACAGTGTGTGCATATGTAGAAGGGACTTTAAAAAGGAGGCCCACACATTCAGACAGGTTTTTCTTAATATTCGCCTGGGCACAGAGCACACAAAGTTATTTTTTAAATATCACACTGGCTTTTAGAGTGTCATACTGTATGTAGCATCTTAGGAGGCCATGGGACTGGAGGAGAGATAGCATAACTCCATTATTTGCAGGGTGATTTTTGAGAGAAACAAGTCCTTCCTTGAAGACAGGCTTAGATATTTCAAGACCTCCTCAGAAAAATTTTTCAGCACCTTCTGTGCTCCAAATTGAGGCAGTTTGCATCATGTTTCAGTATAACTGAGTAACAGGATGGCAAATTCCCTGCTTTCATATTCACCAAAATCCAAAATAGAACTCACAAAAACTCCCTCTTTCAAACCCCCACCCCACAAAAACACCCCACTGTGGCCCCCCAGGGAGGAACAGACCAAAAAAAAAACACAAAAATAAAACAGTAAATAGAGCCAGGCCCGAAAGACAAATTCCCAGCTGAAACTGGAGCACTTTCCTCAGTATTGCGAGCTTGCTAGAGCTGGCACATTTTTTATAATACAGATGCATAAATGGGCTGTCTGAGGCAGAGCACCCTACTTTGCTGTTTCTTGTCTTGAGTATATTGCACAGGAGTAGCCTCCCCAGACCCAGAATAAAAGACTTAATTTGCAATCTGACTTTTTTTTTTTAATTATGTCCTTCTGCGACTTAATTTTTCAAGTTTGTAGAAAAGCACCTTTTTCAGACATTCACAGTATTTTCCAAATTCTGACTTTCACTGTCTATGTCTTACTTACACATGCACACATATGCACACGCATTTACAGACTGCATGTTTAAAGTGAAATATGTAAATATAGACCACTTAATAGGTTTTCTAAAGAGTGTGCATATGTGTGTGTGGTTGACAATGAGGTATTTTATGGTAGATATAAGAAAAAGAAACCAATGGGATATTATTATTTAAAGCCAAGATGGATAGAAAAGATATATGCACCCCTATGTCCATTGCAGCTTTACTTACAATAGCCAAGATATGAAAGCAACCCAGGTGCCCATCAATAGATGAAAGGATAAAGAAGATGTGGTATATATATAATAGAATGTTACTCAGCAATAAAAAAGAATGAAATCCTGTTATTTACATCAATATGGGTGGACCTAGAGGCTATCATTCTAAGTGAAATATGTCAGACTGAGAAAGACAAATACTGTATGATTTTACTTATATGCGGAATCAAAAAAAAATGAATAAACAAAACAAAACAGAAACAGGGCCGGCCGAGTGGCACATTGGTTAAGAGCTGGCTTGGGATGTCAGTGGCCCCGGTTCGGATCCCACATATGAGGGCTAGTGACACTGCCCTCTACAGCCAAGATGGTGAACAACAGCTCCACCTGGAGCTGGGCTGTACGAGCCCCGGCAACGGTGTAGGCTGCAGCCCCTACTGCAGTGGGCTACCATAGGCTACAGTGAGTGGCTGGCAGCCAGTGTGAGCTGCCAATAGCCGCGGTGAGAGACCATCCAGAGGCCAGCAACCGATCTGCCTCATCCAGGAAGAGTGCAATGACGATACCAACATGGGCAGGTGAAGCAATATCCTCCACAACTAGACTGAAGAACAAAAAGACAGCAACTTCTCTGTTCCCCTTCCCCTGTTCCCCAATGCTTTTCCCCTTTCTCCAATTCCCCAATAAAATCTTTAAAAAAAAAAAAAAAAAAAAAAACCGAAATAGATGCATAGATACAGAGAACAAGCTGATGGTTGCCAAAGGTGACAGGGATGGAGATATGGGAAAAATAATAAATAAAACCAGGATGGATATTAATTTTTTGGACCATGATATAGACATTCTGAAAAGGCAGCTTATTTTATGGAGTACCCCATTTTCTTCTCTAAAATTACTTTTTAGAATAACTGTTTTTAAATGAATAATACTGATTAAAGGAAAGAAAAATATGCTCCAACCAGAGGTCCAGTTGAACTTCCAAAATTGGGCTAAAATTTTGTCCAAAATTCAAATGTGGCTCCTGAAGGATAACGATGAGAGACACTGGAGTCTGTGCAACAGAGGACAAGACCAGAAGCCATTTCTAGTGGCTTGGGGATGAATTCCAGGAGTCCAGACCTGTGTTTGACAACAGGCCCTGCCTGTTCCTGTTCTTTGGGGCACATTAATTAATCTTTGAGCCTCGGTTTTCTTAGCTATAAAATAAGAATCAAATAGTAATTACTTCAAGAACTCTTGTGCAGATTAAATGAGATAATACATATGAACCATTGAGCCCAGTGTCAGCTACATGGAAAATGCTCCATAATGGCTGTTATTCACCTAAATTATTGGAGCGTTGGCAGTATATAATAGGTGCCCTACCTGGAGATGGAGATGTAGCACACTCCAGGGTATTCTTTCTAGCACGTTTCTCAGTTTATAGGTCATGATCTTTTATGACCACAACACAAATAAACTGTGCAACCAGAATGTTTTGTGTTTTTTTCATGGTACTATGTACTGCCTGCTAGCAGTGTTACCAGGCTCTGTGGAAGGCATCTCTTGTAATCCTTCAACAGCCTTTGAGGTTACCATGACTATACCCCTTTTTCACAAGAGGGCAGTGAAGCTGGGCAGGTGCCTGCAGCTTGTCTAGTTACACAACTAGGTAATAACAGAGTCAGACTTTGAAACAGGCAGCGAGTACTAAACACTAAGAAAATAATTACAAATAAACAGAAACCCTGTACACACATGTTTGTCATGGATATATATATTGAAAAGGTTAAAAAATATATATGTATATATTATTTTACCTTTTCACTACAGACATTTCATACATATATAAAAGTAGAAAGAGCATCATAATAGACCCTCACTCAGCTTCCACAATTATCAGCTTATGATAAAACTTGTTAGACATAACTATATTCTAAAACTGGAAATAAGCTATATGTTCAGCTCTAGGGGACTGGATAAGTTTATTATGACATATCCACTAAACTGAATTTTTGAGCCATTACAATGTTTATGAAGAGCTTATATCAACCTGGATTGTTTATGCCACATATTAATTAAAAGTAGCATGCATAATTATACATATTGTATAATCACCACAGTCTTTCTGAAAAATAGATTGTGGATCTTGAAAATCTGAGAATTTTAAAATTTTTTGTCTTTTACTTTCCTAAAAGTCCTAAATTGTACATCATGAGCATATTTTATTTTTAATATAAAACAAAACTATCTCCCTAATAATTCAGAAAATTATGTAGGTGTACTCATGTGTACAGAGAGAGAGCTTATATAGCTAACTTTGCTATGGAAATCAGTTTTTGTAACAGAATATGCCATGTAACAGAAGTTTATCTCCTCTTAACAATCAAATGTTTCTTTATTTTATTAATATTAAGTTTTGATGTATTGTGTCTTAAATGTATATGCATATCCAGCTTTCTTCTAATATGTTTACCATAATTTAAATTTTATAAACAAGTCAGGGTCATCATCTTAAACAATTGTATTATATTTCTACTGATAACTGATGGGGATGTGGAAGTATAAAAATAATGCTGTATATTTGAATATTGTTTTGTGGTTTCCACACAGTTTGTTATGGGATTAACCATTTGGTCCTTCATCTATAACATTGTTTGCTCCTGTGCTTATTTACCCCCAGACTGCTATCATATTTTTAGTGCTCATGTCTTCTTTTTATAGTTTTTATTTATCTTCTTTAGCTATCAAGTTACTTCTCATTGTGCAAGCCTCTAAGATCCTCATTCCTTCCCTAATGCACGACTTCTAATCTGCTTTAGACTAGGAAAACAACCAGCAGTATGTATGTTGCATATAAAGCCCATGCAGCAACTCACTCACTTGACAAATATGAGAGAGCTGTGCACTGTGTGCTCAACACTGGAGCACACGTAGACAAACAAGACACCAATCCTACCCTCAAAGCAATTTTAATCTAGCATGTGCCTGCTTTGCTAGAACCTGGAGTAGAAAGTGATATGCTCTATGAAAGTAGTGCAGACTGAGTATTGGAGTTCAAAGGAGGGATAACTGGGGCTTTTACCAGAAGAGGTGACCCTGGGTTTGGGTCTTGAAAGGCAAGGAGAACTGGAGCATGCAAAGGTAAAAAGGAAAAAAACAAAAAACAAAAAAACCATTTCTGAAACCATGAGCAAACTCAAGAAGAATCGAAGGGTAGAGACTCTGCAAAGAAGGAGTTGAATTGAGCTAGAGCATGGCATGTGTAAAAGCGAGTAGTGGGAAATAAAGTGGTAAAAGTAGACTGGGGCCACAGAACGAAAGGACTTGATTACCAGGCCAAGGAATCTGGACATTATTCAGTAGACAGTGGGGAGCTATTGAAAGTTTTTAGTAGAGAGTAACATAATCAGAGCTGTGCCTCAGAACGATTAATCTGGCAACAGTGAGTAGAATGGATTGGAGTAGCGAGAGGCCCGAGGACACACATCAGGTAGGAGAGGATCACAATAGTCCAGCCAGAGGCTCAGCGGGCCCTAACTAGGGCAGGGGCAGAGGGAGCAAACGGAGCTGTGCACTGATTTATGAGACATGGCATAAGGAGAATTAATCAACTATATTTGGGGATCGGGGGAGAGGAAGGCATCAAAGACATCGCAAGAGTTTTTGCCTAAGTGGGGCCATAAACAGAAGCAGAGGGCAGCAGAGCAGAAGCAGGTTTGGGAGGAGAAAGCACAAGTTTAATTTTGAGAACGCTGAGTGAAGGCAGTAACTGGGCATCCATGAGAGATTCACGGGGCTTTTTGGAGACAGGAGGGTACAGTGTAGCAAAAAGGCCTGGCCTGCAGTTGAGGCTTTTGAGTCATCTCTGTCTCAAAGACAAAGAGGACACAGAGGCAAGAGGTAGAGCGTATCCAAGAGACTTCCGGGGTTTAGGTGTGGGCTACTGGATGCCAGCTTTGGCGGCTTACATACAGGTGTTCTCTGCTTTTTTTCTGTTCTTAATCATATTTGGAATGGCACATAAGTGGCTTGCAGATGAGTGAATTATTGCTTTATATATGCAAATACACAAAATATATTCTGAAGTAATTTGGAATGTAGCTAATGAGGTCCATTTCTCATGATCTACAGTCTTTATCTTCACATGAAGTATATTCCTGTGTGATCATAGAGAAGTCTCTCTGCCTCTCTGTGTCTCAGATCCTTCATCAGTTTAATGAAGATGAGATCCTGGTCCCCATCGCTGGCAGCAAACAGCCAGAACTGACACCATACCAGTCACTTGGGAGAGGAGTGGAGGGGGACCAAGGCTCAGGAATCTGTCTTTTTAAAACTTCCCTAAGTGATTCTGATATGCAGTCTGGATTAGTAACCACAGGGCAGAACAGTCCAACGCTCACATTCTAAAGTGTTGTCAATATTTAGACCAAACATGCTGGGTGTTTTGTTGTTGTTTTTTTGCCACAACTCAAAATTAAGAAAACCTATCCAAAACAATAAATTTACTGTCAAATTTACTTCATCTATAACTCCCCTCCTCCCTGTATGTTAGGAGTAAGATATAAAGTGTATTTGAAAAGCACTCTAATTTAGAAGGCTCCTGTGACGTTATGAAATGTGAAAGATTCTATGGGGGAAGGTGGAAAAAGGTGAAAACCATGGAGGGTCCGACTGCCCACACATACCGCAGGCTCTTCTCTAGCCACATCTGGGGACAGCCCTACACCCATAATGCACCATGCCTGTGTTTTACAGTTGATTTTCACGCTCCAGCTGTGCTTGCTGAGGCGTGTAGCCCTGCGCTGTCTCTGGTTGTACCTTTCAGATTGTATACAGAAGCATTTCAGGAGTACCTGTGCAGACTGCCTTAGCCCGTCCAGGCTGCTGTAACAAAATACCACACACTGGGTAGCTTATGGACAACAGAAAGTGCTTTCTCACCGCTCTGGAGGCTGGACGTCTGAGATCAGGGTGCTAGCATGGTGGCATGCCAGCCCTCTTCCAGGTGGCAGACCTCTCCGTTATCTGCACATGACAGAAGGGGCTGGGAAGCTCTGTGGGGCCTCTTTTATAAGAGCACTAATCCTTAGGGCTCTGTCCTCATGATCTAATCACTGAGCGGAGGGGGCCCCCCGCCCACCTCCTAACACCATCACATTGGGCATTAGAATTCCAGCATGTGAATTTTTGGGAGGCATCACAAGCATTCAGACCACAGCACAAACCCAGCGCAGGTCTAGAGTGGAAGGAAAGAGCCTATTGAGATTCCAGTGGAGGCAGAGAGTTCTCATTAGTGGGTTCATCTTCCATGTTCCTCTCTGTTAGTTTTTCATCATACACTTTATCATTTGACTTTTGCTTCGCTCCATTATTACAGCCTTGCTCAGCATCCGTAGGGGGTACATTCTGAGTGTCCCACAGAATCTAGAGCACACTGACCTGGGCCGTACAGTTGGGCAGAAGAGGACTGAAGTGTCAATTCTTCTTCACTGTCTCTATTCTTTCTCCCTTCCCCCACTGAGGAAACAGTTGAACTTGACAGATTGGGCCCGATGAACCTAGACAGGAGAAACCTAGACAGGTTGCAATTTGGCCAACCTGAAAGTTTCCAATTCCCAAACTAATTTTGACACCCCGTTTGCTCAACAAGTTTTTATTGAGGAGCTGCCGCTGTACGTAGGGCACTCTGCTCAGTGTTTACATCAGAAATCAGCCACCAGTTGTGATTTTGACAACACACCAGCTATTACCAAAATTCTAGACATAAGGGCAGGGGAATATTAATGATAATAATGACACTAGTACTTTACATTTATGTAGATCTTAACAGTGTTTTCACAGAATTATATTTGGAACCCTCCCACTCCCTTAGGGAAACCCTTCCCTCCTCATTTGTATCACCACCCATCACCCTTCTTCCACCCTTCAGTTACACTTACCCATTACCTTTCCCCAGTCAAACGCTTGCTTTGTTACTTTAATTAGACTCAGTCAGGTGGTCTGGTCACCTCTTTAAAGTAATATACTCCAAGATATAAAGAACGTTTAACCCTCTTGGAGAAATTTGTATTTTAAAAAAGAAGCTTATTAAACAACTAGGTCCCGTTCCCGCCCTCACCTGCCCCTGCCCGTTCCCCACCCCACACACACACACCGAGTTCGTAACATATGACAAGAGATGTTCTCAGGGCTTTCAGACACATCCTCTTTGCCACCATCCCCCAACAC
The DNA here is from genome assembly GCA_033961575.1 of Aselliscus stoliczkanus. NCBI lineage: Eukaryota > Metazoa > Chordata > Mammalia > Chiroptera > Hipposideridae > Aselliscus > Aselliscus stoliczkanus. The sequence goes on from CM066729.1 coordinate 70,524,435, forward strand.
ACAAAGCTTTATTTATATTTATAAAAGAGACAAGCAACCCAAATTCTCTTATTTACCACCCCCCACAGATTTCCTCTCCCCTCCTCCCCACACACCAGGGCAATTAGCAGCAACTGTAAGGTCCACAGCTATTGCTCATTGCATTTCTCTCTCCTCTATATCTCTCCTCTATATTTCTCTCTCCACTATAATGTCACATGATACCCTGTGTATCAGACACTTGCTGGCCTCCACCATGCTGGATCCACCCCCTTTGTTCCTAACCTGTTTCTACTCCAAAGCTTGAGTCTGGGCTCCATCTTCTAAACTTATAAGTGCTCTTTAAATTTACCTCTTTAGGTTTTGTTCCTCTGCTCTTGGAGATAGTTTAGTCAAATAAATGAAGCATCAGCACTGGAGTCATTTATCATCTCTAAGCCTCTGTTTCCTCACATGTAATGGGCATATCGTGAGGATTAAATATGATATATAAATAGGACCAGGAACATTTTGTTAAGAGTTCAGTACATGCAGTTACTATTATTAATATTATTTATTATCTCCATTCCCCTCAACAACTTTGATTTGGATTCCATTCCCGCTACTGGTTCTACCTTTGGGGCTCTAATTCTTGAGTGTTATGTGCTAGTCACAACTTGTTTCCTGGACCTGACCTTGTAATCTACAACTGTATCTACAAATGTAATCTACAGTTTACATACAAAGCAGATAATGATGGTGACCATTTTTCTGAACAAAGACAGGACATAATTTTATAAATATAGCATATTTGTGGGAATAATAAAGACAAGATTTGAAACCAGGTCTGTCCTAGGAAATCAGAGACTTATGTCTTCCGTGCCTGTTTTTAGAATGTGAATTTTATACTCTAGATGAAGATGAATTTCAGAGTCACAAGGTAGTGCTAAACATAATTGAGAATGTGACCAGGTTGATAACCCATTGTATTGAAAAAGCAAGGTCCATTACACAGGTAAAAGTTATCTACATGTCACGGAGATATTTTTCTCCCCCAAAAGAGAAAACAGAGCCTTCAAAGTCAGATCTGGGCTTCTTTACAAACTCCATTCACTTGAAACCCATGGACAAAGAGACTCCAAAGCCCTTGTCAGTAATCTGTTACTAGTAAAGGAAACCGAAAAATCAAATAATTAGACCAACGTTAATATTACCCATCTTGCAGATATATTATGAAGATTAGAAATTATGTGTAAAAGTTTGGCGTATTGTTTAGTCTAAATAAATACATTTCTTAGAAATCTAGGACCAGATTTCTCTTCAAGATGAAAAGAGACTAAAATTATGCCCATCTTCCATATAACCAAGCTCTATATTTAAAAACAAACATAAACTTACCTAGCTAACTATAGAATATGGAAATAAACATGTTTAACATTCACATTTTTAACCTCAATTTGCCGAATACATCTATCCAGCTAGACAAGTTAGATATGAATTAAGTACTTTTTCAACATTGATTTCTGAAAAGGAAGTTTTCAAAGGATTCCTAGTGTATTTTGCAGTATAGAAGTGTCTTTTGTTATAATAGAAGGGAAACATAGGATAATTTGTGTCATTTAAAAAAGCTATAAAAAATGACCACAACATATTATGGAGAAATACGAAGGTACTTAATGAAACTTCACAAAAAAAGAGACTCCATATTTCAATATAGCTAATGCCTAATTTCCCAGTAAAAATATTTCTCTTATCTAAATAAATCTTGAACATTTTAGATAAGTTGAAAAATTGTATGCTGAGTGTTTTTTGTTTTTTATTTGTAATGAATCAGTAATTTTGACCTTCATTCCATATGCCTCTTCAATTTATGGTGAATAAAGGAATACTGATTTTTCAAAAATTAATACACAATTTCAATCCACCACGTTTCCAAATTATAATATTTCCAATGGCAAATAAAATAACATGCTGTCCGTGCAGTTAGTGATTTGAGGCAATTTGAACATCGTGATAAAAGGAGGGGGGGATTATAAGCAGTGTTATAATTAAAGGTCTGTTGATTCTTCAGTTTAAATGCCATTGTTGAAAGATTTTTCACTCAGATGTCAAAGTCTGTGGCCAGCCAAAACTTGGCATGCTAGAACTCAGCCCAGGGAAACATTGTGTTCTACAGATTTAAAAACCAAAATCTGTTAGGAACAGAAATGTTGGGCTTGGGCTGATTTTTCATGAATCAGAACCAGAGCATAGCCAAATACCATCTCCTCTCTACAAGAGGAAGGAGTGCAGGTGGATATTAACAGGAGATGTTTGTTCAGATGGAAAATGAAGGGAAATTATCGTTAGATGTCATCGTACAGAGCGCTGGGTTCAAGTTTTAGATAGTTAAAGCATGTTTCTTTGAGAAATTTGAAACATTTTAGGAGTTTCTAGTTCATCTTTCCTGGGTAATTAAATGGGGAACAGTATTTACCCATCACCCAAAATTTTCATATCAAGGTTTAATTTCTCCACACCACATCCCTTGTGAGTACAAAACATTGAAGCAAAACTTTATTTGCTTAACTCACCACCTAGAAATAAATTTCCAAACACCAGGCTTCCCTTTCATTAATTTGAAGATTACCAGTGGCCTGGTAGCTGCATCGATCTAGCCCATAGAATATTTTTTTTTCCTCCAAAGAGTATTTTAAAATAATTTGTGAGTTTGAGCCAACTTTTTTTTTCTTTCATTAAAATTGATTGGGGTTGTAAATGGTTAGTAAAATTACAAAGCCAACTTTTTTTTTTTTTTGAGGGTAGTGTCACTGGCCCTCATATGTGAGACCTGAACTGGGGCCACTGGCTTTCCAAGCCAGCGCTTAACCACCGCGCAGATCGGCCGGCCTACAAAGCCAACTTTTAAAGATCAAGAGATCTCACACACACACACAAAAAAAATACCCAGATTTTTCCAGCTCCTCTTGAAATTTTGAAGATCTGGCAATATTAGACCCACATTTTTACATGGCACCAATATCTGGAACTGGGTAATGGCTGTTCCCTGAGACGAGCCATACCTTCTCCAGAGTGACGGTCTCTGTCACCCCATATTTTGTGCCATATCCACTTCACTCATTAATTCTACCACCCTGGCTCCTAGAGGCATTCGACTTTTCTTTCTTTGCTTGTGATAAATGTATTGTTTCCTTGATTTTTTTGCTTGTGGTATTAAGTTTTAAGGCTTCCAAATATTTGTTCCCAATAAATAAGAGCATCGCAAAGGCTATGCACATGGTTGTTCAACAGAGTATTATTGAAAATGACAAAAGTTGAAATGTAACCAAATTGTCCAAAAATAAGGGATTGCTTAAATGTGTGTTGATATATCCATGGAATAGAATACTATTCAGAGCTTAAAAATATATGTCTTGAAAGAATGCAGGTTACAAAACAATATATACAGCAAGATTCCTGTTTCATAGGAGGAAAAAAAACATATTTATACATATAAGAAAAGGCTAAAGTGATATCTCAGGACAACATTAGAAAAATATATACATATATTTTATACACACACACACACACACACACACACACACACACACACACACACACAACAAGGGTAGCTTCTATAGATCCCCTTGCATATGGCTTCCTTACTCCATTTGACCCAACAGTTGGAACGTGTCCTGAAGCTAGTTTTCAATTCTCTATCTAAAGCTGATGATTTTTCTTGCCTTTATTCTTTAGAGGATACAGTCAAGAATCAGAGTTCCATCGTTGTTTTAAATACTTAAAAAAAGTATTCTTGCTTGCCCACATAATAGACTACCACCATGGAAAAGCAAGAGAACCAATTATTATGTTGGCCTAGAATTGGTTTGTTCTTCTAAAGCACCTTTACTGATACCAAAAATTATTCTAGAAACTTTTTAAAAGTATCTTAGAACAAAAAAAATTACACATAAATATGCACTTAATAATATGAATACAGAAATGCTTAGGGACTGGAATTGAAACTCATCATTACAAAGGCATCAACTTTGTACCAACCATAGGAAGCAAAGTTCACAGGTAAAAGCCACCTAAGCATTTATGGAAATTCTTCTGATCCCAGCACTTAGCACAGTACCTCGCAGGTAGGAAAGGATCCAAAAGTTATTTGTTGAATAAAATATGAATAAATTTGCACTCCCACTAAGGAACAATTGACCTGTGCAACAAAAGTCTGTCATCTTCTAAATAAAACTCAAACAAAATTCAGACTTTACTCATATACTTCCAGATTTAGTATGGGCAGTTCAGAGTTAATAATGCCATAAAATTTTTCCCAGGAAAAAAAAAATGTGGTTGAGCGCATATATGAGTTTGAGGAAAAAGTGGAAAGGAATAAGGTGGGTTTTTTTCAAAGTTGGGTGATGAAGACTCCAGCTCAAAATAGGCCTCTTCCTCCTGGTAGTGCTAGCTAGCTTCACTAGTTTTGTGTGTGTGTGTGTTTTTTTAAAATTTTATTGAGGAATTGGGGAAGGGGAACAGCATTGGGGAATCGGGGAAGGGGAACAGATAACTTGCAATCTTTTTGTTCTTCAGTCTAGTTGCAGAGGACATTGCTTCACTGGCCCATGTTGGTATCATCATTCCGTTCTTCCCAGATGAGGCAGATCGGTCGCCGGCCTCTGGATGGTCGCTCACCGTGGCTATTGGCAGCTCACACTGGCTGCCAGCCACTCACTGTAACCTATGGCAGCCCGCTGCAGCAGGGGTTGCAGCCTACACCATCACCGGGGCTCACGCAGCCCAGCTCCAGGTGGAGCTGTTGTTAGCTGTAGAGGGCAATGTCACTGGCCCTCATATTTGGGATCCAAACCAGGGCCAATTGCATCCCAAAACCAGGTCTTAACCAATGCGCCACTCGGCCGGCCCTAGCTTCACTGTTTTTGATTTGACTGTTTTGACCATCGATCTCCACTTCTCTAGAGCATCCTTCACCTTTGGGCTCCATAGCATCTGTTTTCATGATCATCCGAATTACCTTTCTTGCCCCTTCATGCACTCTCCCTTCATCTTCCCATAGAATGTAAAGTTGCCTTTCTTCCATCGCTGCATTCATGAAGTCTGTGGGCACTTTCATCGAACCACACACATTCCTGTTACCTCCTGGAAGATATGAATATCTAGCCCTGACGTGTAGATTCTAGTACTACAGACTTGGGTTTCCAGCTACCAACTGGACATTTCCACCTGGATGTGTTGCCCACAACATCTCAAACTCCTGCTGCTGTCCTTTGAGTATTCTTGAAGCTAATCAAATCAACCCCAAGTATATTTTGTGCTTTCCTATTCCTATGCTTTTATTCTGTGTCCCTTGCCTAAAACCTCTCTCTCCAAATTCTAACTGTTGGACCTTTTTCTACATTCCAAAGCCAATCTCAAACACTACCTTCTTCAAGTAACTTTTTTCAGTGTCCGTTATCAAATGATCCTCCTCAAGCTACCAAACTGACAGAATTTTGTTAGCAACCTTCTATGGTATTCACTTTATTTTGCATTATATTTTAGTTATGTGGCATTTGTTCTCTTCCATATTCTCAATATTAGGTTTTTGGCTTCCTACTTACCTTTGTAGCTATTTTCTAGAGCTTAGCTCCTAACAGAGTGCTTTATTCATAGCAGATACTCATTAAATATATATTGAATTAAATTGGGTTTATATATAGATAGTTGTACATGTTATGATTTGAAAGACCGAAAAAGTTCACCTGCACAAAGTGTCTCCTCTACTTTCCAGGCCATAAGATCTGGCTTTGGGGACTTCTACAAATGGGAATTTTCCACTAAATTATATCTTTTTGTTCCCTAGCAAATAAATTGTTGCATAGTTAATACTTGAGTTCCCCACCTTCTAAGATCCACTCATTATCACCTAAGAGGGAATAAAGTCTTAAAAGAATAGGCCAGAGGTCAAGTATGTTTTCAAGGGTTAACAAATAGGAAAAAGTCCATGAGAGAAGTAGGATAATGGAAAGTAACTTGGGCTGTGCCACTTACAAGTTGTATGCCTTACTTTTCTCATCTGTAAAACCAGAGGATAATAATTTCTACCTTATAGAGATGTTATGAGAATTAAGTAAATAGCACTAAGTGCTAAGCACTAATTAATAAATAATAAAGTATTTGGCATAATATCTGGCATACTGTAAGCACTAATAAGTGTCAGCTATTAAGTATTTATATATGGCATATGTATAGTATATATAATCATATGTGTATTAAGTATATATGTGTATACTTAATAGATATATATGTATATATGTAACAATTATTATAACTTTTATAATTATTATTTCACCCTATGAACTTGACAGAAGATCCCAAAGAAATTTAAATAGCCAAAGACCCTAAGTGCCTGGGGATGGAGCATGTAAGAGAAAAAAGAACGTACAGAGAACAAACTGATAGTTACCAGAGGACAGGAGGTGGGGGGATGGGTAGAAAAGATGAAGGAAAATAAGACATACAAACTTCTAGTCATGGGATGTAATGTACAGCTTAGGGAATATAGCCAATATTATCATAATAACTTTGTACCATGACAGATGGTTACTAGACTTATTGTACTGATCACATCGTAAGGTACATAAATGTTGAATCACTGTGTTGTTACACCTGAAACTAATATAATATTGTGTGTCAACTATACTTTAATAATAAAAGAGAACAGGCTTTGTCAGACAGACGGGGGTTGACGCTCTGCCACCTCTTAATTGTGCACCTCACTCAAGTTCTCATCCTCTCAGAGCCTCAGCTTCTTCATCTACAGAACAGGGTGGACTTATGTTTTATATTTGCTTTGAGGGTTAAGTGACCTTTTGTTCTCCCTAATCATTATGGTATTGGATCTCTGTCTCTCGGTGATTCCTATCCTTTTTCCTAACTTCACATTTGTCTTCTTGACAATTAGATTCCAGACTTCTTGTTTTACACCAAACTTAGATGAAACAGGTGGCACTATTTCAGAAAAACAGTACCAGCTAATAATTTCAAATTATTAATAATGCAGTAGTGAAATGTTAAAATATGTACCAATTAATATGCACCAAACCTCACAGAGAACAAATACTTACCCAACTCTGGCTAAATCCTTAATCTAGCAATCTAGCACAAACTTAACAAACTTAACCAGTCAGACCCAGGTTTCTTTTTTTTTTTTTTTTTTAATGAAATACGTTCTACCTATGGAAATAATGAACTGCACTAATCCACAGATTTTACAGTGGTCATTTTTTAAAAGTACAAGAATTCAGTATTTACTCAAAATTTCTTTCCACATAGTCCTATTTGAAAGGACGTATTTGGTGGGAGAAGAAAAAACAAAGGAAACAACGATCTTGAAACGATCTACAAACTGCCAAATATTTGGATCTGAAAGAAAAAGAGCCTTGTAATGTACCTTCTCGCAGTTAGTCCTGTTCTCGTAGTGCTGTGATGTGGCACTTAATGCTCTAGGGGACCTAGAGCAAGTGTTACAAATGCAACCAAAAGTCTCATGAAAATGAGCCTCTTTAACAGTGTGTGAGCTGGTCTGCAATGGCCTCAGGAAATCCCCCCAGCTATTCACGTCCTTTTTATCCACTACATTCGCTGAATGTAAGGGAAACCTCGCTTCACCTCCTTGGCCAGATTTGAGCAGACATTGATGCAGGTACCCAGTGCTTTATTTATTCATTTATTAGTCTTCCTCATTTGAATGCCACCAGAACAAAAGAATATATCTTGTCTTCGCATTAATTTAAGTTTCAGGATGTGCAAATGTGTGTTTGGGAGACAGTGCATATTTATGGCTATGTAATTTTATGGATAGCTTGCTTTAATTTAAAATATTTTCCTTCAAAACTGTGGTACATGGAGCCCCACCACCACTACCACCATTGTGCAGAATGCTTCTGCTTGACACATGAGCCAAATTCCTTAAAATGTTGCATGTAAAGTGAGCTTTTTAAAAGAGAATCATGTTTTTCTATTCACTTCTATAATTAGGCAGGTTAAGTGTCACATGGGAAAAATAAGTGGCCCAATGCATAATTTAAAAAAAAAAATTAAGAACCGCAACTTCACCTCAGTGATAACGATGCATTTATCTATGGGCGCTTTATGTGCCTTAATTGCCCCCAAGAAAAGCCAATAAGAAGTAGAGCCAATTAAACAGCAGGTATTTTGGAAGCAAATGCTATGTGTAAACCACTGTACTGGAGGCAATGGGAAATTTAAAGAAATATAAGTCAGGGTTTATCCTCAGGGAGCATATAGTCTATTTAAGGATACATGACAGAAAAGGTGGGATTGTATACAACAGTTAAAGATTTAAGTAAAAGTTCAAGATATTCAGACATGTTCTTTGCACAATTATGTTAATGATTTATATTAAAATATACTACATAGTTAATTGCCCTTCCATTGAAAGGAGTCATTAATTGGGTACCACATATACTTACAGTTACCTAAATAGCAACAGTGCGTGAGATCTTCACCCATACTTGACTCACAGATTTGTTTAGACACAGTTTGGGCAATTCAAGCAATAATAATTTGCATTGTGGCAGAATACATGTTCCTGTCCTTTTAAACGTTGAACATCCAGTAGCTTTACTGCACATTTTCCTTCGGGAATGCTTGTTGAACTAACAGACATTTCTAAGTAGGTGTCTGATATTAAGCAACTAAGGAATGGCCCCTGAAGATATTTTCAGTCCTCAATAGCAGTTTTGCATGCCTTGCTTTCTTCAATTTTGTAGTAACTGCATTTGTTTTTACTTAGAGAATTTATTCAAAGAATTGGGCAGAACACGACCATAATAAATTCTGCAGCAGTGTCTATTTAATGTATAACTGGTCAGAATCAACACAGAGATCATATAGGGACCTAATCTTTATTTACCACCTTAGTTATCGCTGACAAAGAGATTAATGTAAGTTCAGGGAGAAACCATAGAAGTATATGCAACTTAAATGTCTAAAGGTATGCAGGCTACCTTACCCCATATTTCTACACATACCTTTATTCCTCTGCTGCCGTGTAAATAATAACAACATCAATAATGCCAAGCAAATGAGATCTTTCGCTTACAAAGCATTTTGGATACATCGTTCCTTTTGATCCTCACCTTGTGATCTCAACAACTTGTGAGACTCTAAGACAAATATTATCCACATTTTACAAATGGAAAAATCTATGAAGTTTAAAACGACAGAAGACTTGCTTAATGACACAGAGCTCTTAAAAAAGGTGCAGCTGCTTCTCCCGATGCACACATGACTGGCTCAGAGGAAGCAGCAATGCAAACAGAGTCTTGGCTGTACCACAACTGCCCTGCCAGGCCCACAGGAGCTGCCAAAAGGGGAGCTGTAGGCTCTCATCTTCAGAGAATGGAAGAGCTCTCAGGCCCAAAAGCACATGTTATGATTTCATGCAAGAAGTTACTCTTTTCTAAGGTGTTTTTTTTTTTCCCACTTGTACAGTGCCATTGGTCAATACTGTAAATTTTTATTGCTCAGAGATTATAAATCCTCATGATTTTCCATGGAAATCATGGATGTATCTAATTTTGTTAGGTCAGAGTTTTTCTCAGCTTCCTAAGAGCTTGGACTTCAATATCTAAAAAAGTCTCAATCCTGATCTGGATAGTCCTTCCCACCTACCAGGATGTATGATTTTTTTTTTCCACTGAAAAATATGTGATTATAATCAGTTGTCTTTGAGCTGGCTTCCTGGAGCTTCTTACTTATTTAAGAATATGATATGGAAATGATGGAGATCATGGGCCACTTTCTTAAACTGATTGTCACTGGGAATTGATAAAGAAGTGTGGCTCTGAATCCCACAAGCCACAGGCTTTCATTGGTGATATAAAATTCAGAGCTGTCACTAAATTGTTGCCACCAGATAAATAGAAAAGGTAAGAGAGATGAACAGAAAGGTCGAATTTCAAATCAAGAAATTCAGTACTTAGTTCCAGAAACTTGGTTCCAGAAACATTCATGTGGGTCCTCCATTGAATATTGCTTCCTATAAAAGTCTACAGACTTTCAGCCTTCATTTTGGCTTGGAGAATTAGACCTGACATCTTGAATTTCTTGAATTTTTTTTCTATTATTACTTTGGAGCCTCAGTTAGTGTGAAATATCAAGTAGATATCTCTAATACCTTGGTCCCAGGACACTTGTAATCCAAATTAATGTTTCTTCCATAATAAATAATTCTGCAGTTATAAAATATTTTTGTACTCACTGTCTTATTAAGTCCTACAGTAGCCTTTTGCATAGACAGGGTATTATGGTGGTTGCTGTTGTCATCATCATTCCCATTTTGTAGGTGAGGAGATGTGCAGGCTAGCAACATGATCTGAGGTCACATTGCTGGTGACAGAGCCACAGTTACACCCGGGTGAGCAGGTTGTGTTACCCATTTCAACAAGTTCTTCAGGAGTTTTGCTGAATCTCATAAATTTGCCCTGTGACAGTGGTTCTCAGCCAGGCTCTAGAATTATCTAAAGGGCTTTTTAAAATATAGGCATTCAGATATTTACCATGAGTGTCTGATTTAGTAGGTCTGGAGTAGGGCCCAAAGATTTAGTTTTCTAACATGTTTCCAGGCAATGATGCTGCCCAGAATCACTCTTTTAGGAGCCCTGTCCTATGGATTGTGCACGGTAACTTGATAGCAATGATACCTTAAGGCACAATCATCTTATAAGAAGGAAGTTTGTGCTGTATGATGCTTCCTCATGCTGCTGCTTTTCTGTATTTCTGACCTCCACTGAGAAAGAGCAGAACAAATATGGGATGGGGGCTAGCAAGAGAGTGCCTCGCTGTTTAGAATGAGTTTAGATCTTGTGGCATGTAAGAATTTGTCAGCAAGACCCTTCAGTTTGCTTCTAACTAGAAACTATTGTTGTAGATTAACTTGGAGATAGGATTGCCAACCCACCAATGAAGAGCTGCTATAAGACTGGGCATGGGCAAACATGATATATGAATATACAGACAACTGATCCATTAACCAGCAATCTTCAGGTAGATTTCTCCATGTCAACCAGGGAGGTAGTTCTTAATGGCAAGAGGGAAAGGCCTTTTCTTGACCTATCCTAGTAAATATGTTTCTGAAGACTGAGAAGAAGTTCTTATATCACAAGCTCAGTTTGAACTAACAAGGCAACATATCTGCTTATAAAAAAAAAAGCTAAGAAATATTTCAGCTGTGTTGTGAGATAATGTTCAGATCAAGGTAGCTGATGGTGGGGCTGGTTCCTCTGAAGGCTCTAAGGAGTGACCGAGCTGCTTGCCTTTTGTAACTTCTGGGGCCATCTGCTCTCCCTTGTTCATGACCCCTTCTAGAATAACTCCACCCCTTGTTTCTGTCATCTCCTTTCCTACTACCTGCTCTGCTCCTTCTGCCTCTCTCCTCTAAGTACCCCTGTGATTACATTTAGAGCCTACCTAGGTAATCCAGGATAATCTCCCCATCTCAGTATCCTTAATTTAATCACATTCACAAGATCCCTTTGCCATATAAGGTAACACTCATAGGTTCTAGGGGTTAGGATACAGATATCTTCTGCAGGGTCAGTATTCAGTCCACACAGTCCCTTTGTAGGAATATAGGACCCCTTTCTCAGCAACAGAAGGCAAGAGTGTGACTAAGGCAGGCGTGGGACCAGGAGACAGAACTGGGTTCCAGTACTGGTTCTGCTTCCACCAAGTTGTGTGACTTTAAGCTTGCTTGATAAAATGCCTCTGCCACTCTGCTCTCTCCCCTGTAAAATGAAAGAGCCAGAGTCTCTGCTAAATACCTCCTCGGTCTAAGAGTCTATGCTTCTATAAAATCTATCAGGCTGTTTCTAGATGACTTTTAAATTGAAAAGCAAGAATTTGCTTACCACCCCTAATATTCAGTATAAATCTTGCCTAATTTTCTTTTGAATTCAAAGTTCATTTAAATTTTTGAATGTGAAATGTGTTAGCTAAGGACTTCTGGCTATAAAAACAGTGGTGAGGCTATAAAAATCACCTCTACAAGTATGTTTCGCTAACTAGTTCTTAAATATCCCGCCCAATGACACTACTTTAGTTTAAGCATCAAATCACCAATCTTAGGGTGATAATATATACCCCTTTTACATATTGGAAACTTGAGGCACAGAGAGAATAAATTGCAGTTGCATATGAAGAGCTAACAGAGTTGGTGGTTATTGTCTCCAGCTCTTCTGAGATATCATCTACCACCACAGGCAGGTGCGATGCCAGACAATACACGAAGTATGCCAAGCAAAGGATAAAGGCTTTATCCAAAGATCTGTCTCAAAGCATGAGTGACAAACTAGAAAACTGTCACTGAGTGACTGCTGTCATTATCACAGGGGTCAAGGAGGTGGGAAAGGCCTGGGGTTTTATTCTTTTTTTTTTTTTAATTTAATTTGGCATGGAACTTGACCACTGATTCTCAAAAGGAAATGGGCTAGTTTGATACACATCTGTCTATGGCAGTAGAGTCATCCCACAATCACCAATTTGAAATGATGATTTACAGGGGACCAAGAAGAATAATTTGGAGGAAGTTTATAGGAAGGAAAGCTTTGAGAGCTGAACCAGAAAAGGTGCTTGAAAGTAAATCAAATTATGGCATACATTGAATTATGGCATTTATTATTATGTGCAGAGTATGCATAGAATTTTGAACTAAAAGCTGAGGAAGCAAAGGTCTAGAAACTCTCATGCATAGTAAATAAATTAACCTTTTATTCCCTTACTTTCTATGTAGCCTATATTTGGTGACTTGTTCATACAAATGTACACTGAAAAGAACTAATAAACCATGCTTTGCTGTGGGTGCATTTGACTATTGTGCTCACAATTAAAATATATGCCTCTGGGAGATTTTCTTTGGTATCATGTAGACACAGTATTTCAAAGGCCAAGAATTCTTTAGGAAAGGGAGCAGCCTTGTGTCTGTTTATGACTGTCAAACTCCCCTAAACTTATTAAATTGGAATCCCGTGTCCTTTTCTTCTATAATTTAAAGACTATTCTAATATGTTTGGCAAAGAAAAAACTTGCCACATAAGTCAGGGTCTAGTAACTGGATTAATGACTGTTCTCAAGCCCATGAGTTCATTATATTCTATCATTCGGGACATAGTCTCCCATTCTACTTTAAAAGATCAATTTCCATTGCTATTTTTTTATTCTGGTTACTACATAGTATAAGGAAATGAGTTTATCATGAGCAGGTCATCAGCTCTTGGAATATCTGCCCATGAGAAAAAAAATTATATATATATATATATATATATATATATATATATATATATATATATATATATATAATTGGAATCCTGTCATCTAGGAAATGGTTTAAAAATCTGTTTCTTTCAGAGCCAAATGAAAACCTTAGCATCAACTAGTTATCTTTATTTTGCAGTGAGTTTAATTCTTTTGCCTATTCATTCATTTATTGCATGGCTAGTAAACACTAATCAGTTAGAGAAAAAAAAGGGAGCACCCTATAGATTATGAATATAACTAAATATAACTATATGTTTGTGTGTGTTCATATGCTCTTTTAAAAGAGCACATTTGTGACGGGAAGTGAAGAATGGCATGGTCAGAGAAAAATTAAAGAGACACGATGTAATTATCTGAACTGGAATTAAGCCAATTAATAACCCGTGTGCTAACACTACCCTCAAAGTGCTGAAAATGCCGTCAGATACTTAAATGCCCTGGGTGGCCATAGCCAGTGATCAACACCTCATCCATTTTCAACACCACGCAGGGACATGGGGACATGGCTCACATCAGCTTCTGAGGAAGGGCGGCCACCTGATATCGGCCATGGAAGAGCCACAGATTGTAGAATCTGAGCACAAGATTCTCTCAAGTAATTGTGCAGATTTCCACTTCTTGTTAATGAAATCAAAACACCGGTGTTTTAGGCATGTGCTCATTTATTCAACACATATTTACTGACTACCTACTGTGCGCCAACCCAACCTCGGGGCTAAGAACGCAGGTTTTGCAGTCCATTGCCTGGATTTTTATCTCCAGCTCCACGGTTAATAGCTGTGTGCTTTTGAACAAGTTGTCTGTCTAATCCTTCTATGCCTTGGTTTCCTTTTCTACAAAGTGAGGATTGGTAGTCCCTAATTCTTAGGGTTGTTGTGACACTAAAGTACAAAGAAAAATGTAAAGTGCTTAGCAGGGCACTTAGCACAAATCAAGTACTCAGTAATATGTTGGTTATTGTTATTATGTGCCAGGAATCACACCAAAGTCTGGAAACAAAGAGATCAAACAACCCTCACATGAGCCTTGAATTTTAGATTCCAGAATACGAGGCTCTAAACTTCATCATCATCTCTCTCTCTACTGCCAGCCCTTTCTAAAAGAAGTCCATATATTCGATCCTTGCTTTGCTATGTGGATTCATATCTTATACCTGCATGCTTTGAATATTAACACACTCCGCATATCCATTCTATGCAGTTTTATTTATTTATACCCTCCTTTTATGCCTTTCTCAATAATAAGAGGTACCATGCAACGACCTGCAGTAGACTTTGTGTTAGCTCATGCCATCCTGAAAGCAACCTTATGGGATCCATTTTATCACCTTTTACACATAGGGAAACTGAGTCTCTGAGAGTAGCTGTGACCTAGGCAATGTTAAAGGTCTGTGTGACTCCAAAGCTCATTCCCATTTTGACTCCATTTACCCAGCAGGCATTTACCAAGCACTTCACTGCTCTCCTCTGGGCTGTTGCCTCTCAGGAGCTTTGAGACCTGCAGGGGGGCCTACCCATGTCAAAAATCACTCATCTCTCCTCCCCTAAATGAATTGACTGTGGACCATGTGTTTTTGACCTGTCACAGCAGCCACTGTTAAAGAGGTTGATGTGCAAATAAACTAAATTACTCTGGCTATGACTTCTCTCAAATAGATTGCCTACCTTTGAGTGGGCTCCCAGGTGTCTGCCATTTTTCAGTTTTCTTCTTATACCCTAAATAGCGACATCGTTGCTGAAGCATGACTGAGAGATAGTTTTCGCTTTTATATACACCATGATTCTTGTTTGAGGACAAGAGACTTAATCTCTCCAGTAACATCTGATGGCACTGTTCTCTTCATAAGCACCTCTTTCCCCCTTAAGAAAATTTCACCTTCAATTATCTGTTGTCAAGAGGGAAATCCTTACTGAATATGATCATATGAGTCCAGAAGAAAGATAACCATCAAATATATGGGCAGGTAATAGTTTCCCTTTTCTATTTTAGTAGCTCATTTCAATTGAAAGCTATAGGAAAAGTTGCCCATAACTAATCTTTCAGGTCAAAAATCTCATTCGTGATTTCAAACGACACTGTAAGCCAAAAGACTCAATCTCTTTCACCCACAGTGTGCCTATATTTTAAAATTGAGTTGTGTGAGAGAACCACACTTTTTTTTACATGATGATATATAGCACACAGCATTCACTGAGGGAATTGCAAAGCCCGGGGTGGCGGGGGGGGGGGGCAGGGTTGTACATCAGAGCCCCCGCCTTGGCTGGCCTGGAATGTGGCACAAACTATACTTTGCTGAGACGGGGCCTCTACAGTGTTACATGTTTCCACTTTTCTCTGAGAATGAATTCAAGACTTACATCCCTATCCCTAGAATTCAAAATGGACAAAAAAATATTGCTAGTTAGACATTTTTTAAAATTGCAGGTTTGTGCACTCGTTGTATAGATGGAGGAATCTTGTTATTGTGGAGACAAGGGTGATTGTCATACCTGTTGGGCCAGAATCATTACAGAAAGCTGGAGGTTAGCTGGTACAATGGAAAAGCACTGGCCTCAGGGGCTGCTGGAGCCCCGGGTCCCTGTGTCCTCAGCATCGCTCCTGCCTCAGTGATTTATTAGCCGGAGTGTCTGGGCCTCAGTTTCCTCATTTTCTACATTAGGGCATTGGAGAGATTGATCTCGGCGGCTTTTCCCGGCTCTGGTATCCTCTGGGTCTGCAAATCGCCGGCAGTGTCTGCCATCGTCTGCCTTGCCAGCTCTGTTTGTCACAAAGATTAATCCATTTTAACTGTACCTTGGAGTGCTCCCAGGAGAGGAGGATGGATGGACTGTTTTGCACCTATTATTGCATCAGAACTTTTACCTTTTTAGACGAGATCGTGCCATGCCTAAAATCTGTCTGCCTCTCTGCCCGCTGACTCTGCCTATGCTGGTCTCTGGCCACGGTGCCTCTTCTTCCAGCATCCATCTCCCTCCAAGATCTAGACTCGGCATCCGACTGTACCTGTCTTGTTCTCTGCAGCATCTGCCTGCTGCACTCCCAGACCATCATTAATAAACTTTCACACATTACACGCAGACCCTAATATGTTGGCACCTGCACGTACATTATCTACCATCCCTAAAACTAGGGGAGAAAACTCCTGTTTTTAAAAAGACCTCTATCCGGTGCCATTTGTATTTGCACTTTTTGTTTAGTTGTAAGTTTTAATAGTTCCCCCTTTGAGGATTTGTCAGTACTAGCAGTATTGCTTATCAGAACACACCAACAGTCTTTTTGTAATATTCGCTTTTCCCCTTTGGTTCAGCCGAGCCTGCTGACAGATCATTCAAATTCAATTGTTTTATGTCTAAGCCGAACAGCTAATTAAAGTAGGGATGATTAACCTGACTGGCAGTGTCGCTCTCCCTCTCGCGCTCTCTCTCCCTCTCTCCCTCTCTCCCTCTCCCTTTCTCTCTCTCCCTCCCTCCTGTTCCAATCAGTCTTTTTCTCACTCCCTCTCCTTCCGTTTCTCTCTCTCTCTCTCTCTCTCTCTCTCTCTCTCTCTCTCTCTCTCTCCCCCACCCACCCGCCCTCTCTCTCTCCCCCCCCCCCCCAGTCTCTCCCTCCCTCGGTTGGTCTCTCTCTCTCTCTCTCTCTCTCTCTCTCTCTCTCTCTCTCTGTCTCTTGCTCTACTGTTTTTTTTTTTTTCCTCTCTCTCTCCTAAACGTGGTCTGCTTGCTGATGGCAGAATGGCACTCGGAGATTTGTGCATTGTGTCTGGTTTCCTACGGGCAGGCTGACCCAGTGCCTCCAGGGACTTATCAATAGACCACTCAGAAGAGACACAGACAGGAGAGAGGAGGAGGGGTGGGGGGAGAGAGAGAGAATCAATATCAAGAATAGAAGGAGCTCCGAAGCCATTTTTTTTTTAAAGAAGTATCGGGACTTGGGAGAGGGTGACAAAGAAGGTTTTTCAAAGAGGCAGTGGAGGAGGTTCTAATAAATTTGGAAGGAAACAGTTCCCTGTCTTGGGAAAAGGAGAACTCCTGACTGATTAGCATTCACACCAGGTATGAGATGTTCGCTACCCCTTATCACTGTGTCGCAACGGAGATGGAAAAGCCTTTTTTTTTTTTTCTTTTAAGGAGACTGAGGGAGCATGTATTTCGCTGTGTTTGTTGTTGGGGGGTAAGGAGGGTGGCGTGAGATCTGTGGGCATTTGTGTATGGGAGCAGAAAGAATGGAAGCAGTACAACGGGGGTGGGAAAGAGTATGGAGTGTGTTACTGTCTTCCCCGTCTTTGTGCACCCCTGGGGGGTTACCCAAGTTCATTTCTAGCAGGTGGATTTAGACGGGAGTTACTTAACGCTTGACCGCCAGTTTTGAAAAAAAGAAAAAGAAAAAAAAAAAACGCTGCTTCCTATGTCTATTAAAGGAAGCTCCAATCTCTCTCTCTCTCTCTCTCTCTCTCTCTCTCTCTCTCTCTCTCTCTCTCTCTCTCCCCCTTCTCTCTCTCCTTCTCTCTCTCTCCCTCTCTCTCTAACCCCCCCCCATCTCTCTTCCCCTCTCTCCCTCTCTCTTCTTTTTTTCCTCTCTAACCAGACAGCGGGAGGGTTCCTGGCTCCTAGCCAGCCCAAAAGCCTCTAAGTGTTTTGCACTTGTTTCAGGGAGTAGCTAGCTGCCCGGGGATTTTTCAGCATTTTCACTAGAGAACAAAGAGTTCTTTACAAAGGGAAGGGGGGTGGGGGGGAGTCAGCTTAATGTCTGATATATGTTTTTCTATTTTTATTAGTTTTTCGCCTAAAAAGAAAGAGACAGGAACAGAACATTCACTCTATAAAAACACAAAGACATTCAAAAGAAATCTTGTTTTCCCCCATCACCCCAATATATACATATATATATACATACATAAAAAATAAAAAGGAAAAAGACTAATTAAGTTGGGTATGTTGCTCTTTTCTCCTCTTTTAATCTTTCTAAATCCATCTGTTCTTATGCTCACTCTATGATATTTTTCTCTACTCACAATAAAAGTTGTGCAGGATGCACCTTCTCTGATCATCTCTTGCCCCTTTCTGCTTCCCCAAAATCCTGCAGAGGAGAGAATACGAGTCCACCTAAGAATCAATTTAGTGCCGAGAACATCTTCTACTTTTGCCACTTGGGTAAAAAGTTAATTATGGAATTTGGGTTCCCAAAATATCAGTGGGGTACATTAGTTCATTCGGTCTCACAAGTTTTTGCATCCATCTGCTTCAAAGGTGTCACTTGTCAGTTATTAAGAAAGGTACAAAGGGAGTAGATATTTGTGTTTTATCTTTGTTTCTATCTAATTACGTAAATGGCAAAGCCCCAGAGAGATTACTTGCCCCCATCCATGATACACTAGTTCAAGCGAAAGACAGTACAGACTGAGATTTTTCAGTGACTCTGATTGTCATGTAGCTTTGTGTTCTCCATTTGATTTTTGCCTGTGCATGTGTGTTTTTTATCGTGAATTTCTGTTTGTAACACACATTCTACAGTGCTTATCATTTTCAAATTAATGCTTCCACAAAAGCCAAAGAAATCAGCATGTGAGTTCTATGTGCAAAATGAAGTAAACAATTCCATCTTTTCTGTATGCTGTACATTTATACCTTTATCTGAATATTCTTGAATTATAAACCCAAGAAAATGATTTCTTTCTAAAAGTTATCGTAATGCATTTCTATTTTCATTGTCATTTAGCACTCTTTTTAAGGTACCTAATAGAAACAAAACTGAATAAGGGGGAAATTTTACAAGCACCACAAAAATTTTTATATTATGTATAGTACCTAACTACAGATAACTATTTTACGAAGTGGAAACTAGCTACAACATTGGTTTCGAGATTCAGAAACTCTTTTTTCTTTTTCATTCACTGAAAATATAATCTATTTTTGTCCCTGAGGAGGGAAAATATAGATATACATTTTTCCATATTTTTTAAATGCATTTATATAAATGCTTCTTCAGAGTGTAATACATAGCAGAGCAAAGTATGATGTCTAGTCAGTAAACCCTTCTGACTGGGAGGTGTGAGCGCCTTACTTTTGAAGTAACTTGATAAGGAGTCTTGGGGGTTGAGGGGGGAACCTTACTGTGTATGTGTTGCCTCAGTAATGACCCTCAGAGATAAAAACAAAAGCTAGGTGGCCAGTGTTTGCACTTGAACTCCATGAAAGACATTAGAATTGGGGAAACTTCTGGCAAATCCAAAATTTTCTAGGGTAGCTCCCTTCTGATTTACAGTTATGTGTTTTCTTCAGGAAAATTCTTGTTTTTCCTTTAGACTTTTCTATACTTTTGTAGAGATTTTGAATGCTTTTAATAATGCTGAAGGAGAAAAAGATCTTTAAAAAGAAAGTCATCAGAATAAGAGAAAAGAAAACTCGGTCCTCAAAAAGTTTTATATTGAAGGCAAGAGTTATTTTTTTCCCTTTTGGCTTGCTTCTGATTCACCGCACTCCCGCCCCCCCCCCACACACACACACACCACCACCACTACCACCATACACACACACCCCGAACTCTTTTGTTGCTGTGGGCTGTTGTGCTTGTAGTTTTATATTTTTGTTTTGTTTTTTGCTTTTGCTTTTTTTTTCCCCCAGGGGGTCTATTTTTGATGTGCCCAAGGGGTTTTGTGAAAGGGGTAGAGGGGTGATGGTCAGAGGCTGTGACTGAAACCTGCACTATCCCCTCTTGATCCCAACTCAGGCAGCTCCTATCAGCTGGTTGTGCCGCCAAGAGTACAGTGAAAGGTGATAGCTGTCATTCTGGGATTCTTCGTGGATCTGACCTGAGAGTAACACATTCACAGTCGAGGAGAAAAGGGAAAAAAAAATTGAGGAGGAGGAAAGAAAAGCTCTTTGAGCTGGAATACACTGGCCCTTTCTTCCTGTAGGCAATCCGCTCCAGTTCTTGGCGACGTGTCCTGCACTATCAGATATCATATGACTTTTTATTTAGATTCCTTTTCGGAGAATGGCCTGTTAGGACTCTGTTTGTTTTCTTTTATTTAATTTCCTTCTCCCTTCACCCACTAGTTTTGTGTATCTGTGTGTGTGAGTGTGTGTGTGTGTGTGAGTGTGTGTGTGCGCGCACACACACATGCATATGTGTATGCAATTTTTATCTTCGTTTTTGTTCTGTTGATCCGATGCTTTATTTAAGGACAAAGCTTTAATTATTTCAGTATACTAGTTTAATCATTTGCCAAAAAGAAACCTCATTCTAGGCATTTTGGGGGGTCGATTTTTAAACACATCCATTAACACACGAGGCTGGAGATCCTAAGTGCTTGCTGGCCGGCCCTTGGCCCACTCCCTCACCTCAATGTAACCCTCCCCCTCATCAGCATGCACAGGAGTATAAGTTAGGAAACACCTGTGCTGAGCTGAGAGGGAAACAAAAGTAGAAGCAACTTCTTCAAATATGCACTCCTAGTTTCACTTTAATAAACTTTTTTTAATCGTTGATTTTTTTTTTTTTTTTTTTGGCACCTTCTGCTGAGCTTGAAAGCATCCAAGATACTGAGAGATGTCTCTGGGGCTTTTGTGAGGCCAGCTGAGCACCCCTGGAAAGGAGACCAGGGGCTGAAAGTCATTCAGAGACTTAGGAATTAAGTGAGAGATTTAAATAAGATCTGTGAGATCTGTGGGCTGTGCAGGGTCTGGTGATAGATGGTAAAATGGAATACTTAGGGGAACTCAAGGAGGAGGGAGAAATTCCCAGCCAGGGCTAACACAGGCATTCCTGCTGCAATCAATACTTTAAAAACCATATTTAATCGTTGTTGTTTTTTATTTTGTGTCACACGAAACTTAACCCAATGACATGCCTTCCTCTCCATGCTTGCTATGTAAAACAGAGGAATTATACAGACATCATTCCTGAGTTTCTCCTAAATTTTTAATGCATTTCTTTTTCAATTTTAAAGAGTCCAGATTTGAGTTAGTAAAAGAAAAATATAACGTCTCTAGGTATGCAAATGTTTGTCTGTCCATTAATTCTTACCACTACTTAACTTTTCTATATGTACATAAATAGATCCTGTTTGTATCAAGATTTTTTTTTAATAGTCAAAAGCAATACTGCCTTGAAGGTTCATATGACAATAGTTTTTAGTTCCTTGCTACTTTCTCTAAAATTATTTTTTTACAGACCTTAAGTTTCTAATGCCTTATCTTAGCCAGAGGTGCATTTTGTTGAAACTTGGAGGAAAATCTATTCCACCCCTTTAAGAGTACCCAAAAGGGAAGGGAGAACTGTTTTTCGTTCAACAAAAAATTTTAGAAGCCTTTTTTCCCCCAGCGGAGAACTCCAAAACAGCTTTGTCTCAGAACGTGAAACTTGGCATGGATAAGAAATGTGAGTTTTGCTTTGTTTGAGGAAATTTGTTTTTGAAACAACAATGTTATAAATATTTTTAAGTTGCCTGCTGAGCATGCGCTGTATCTGACTTTATTCATAGTTTTAAACACACACCAAAGTGCAGTCTTCTGAATGGCCACAGGTAAGGCTGTTGATTTGTATGATCTTTCTCAGAGCCACCTTCAGTGAGTCTTCTCAGTTTTCCAGAAGGGAAAAGAGTGAGAGCTGAGTGTAGACCTGGACTCCCTTCTAAAAATCATAGAGCAAGAATAGATTCCCCCATTAAGGCTTGCACATTACACTTAGGGTAAGTACTATTCAACTTTCCTTTCTTATAGGAGTCGCCTGCCTTAACTTTTCAGCCTAATACTAGCAGAGTAAATAAAAAAATAAAAAAAATTTTAAAAAAATTTTAACTCAATGAGGTATTTGACTGAAGTAGGAAATTTGCAGATTTTTAAAGGGCGTCTATTATGCATAAATTTGGGGCTACGAGAATTTGTCAGTGAAATGATAGCAGCTCTGTGCTTACAGAGCAAAGATGTGCTAGTCTGAACATGCCTGAGCTCATCTGGAATCGAAAGCTAAATCTAGGTGGGCCTGTAATAATACCAGAAAGGGAACACATGTATCTTTTGTGCAACCTTCTTTTTTTTTTTTTTTCCAAAGCCAGGCATCCAAAGGGAATGACAAAGAATTAGGTTCTCTCTTGTTTAATAAGTAGTCATACTTTGCTTCTGGAGACATTTATTTCCAGTTGTTTTGTTTTGTTGTTGTCATCGCTGTTTAAGTCTATTCTTTCTTGTTAGTGATTGTTAACATTTTCCATTTTTCAAAATGCTTTATTTCCATTAATTCCATTTGATGTTTCCTCACTTGGTTACCTTTCTCAACTCTGCAATGACCCTCTCAGGCTTTACAATTCTTATCGATTCTTGCCAGAATATATTTATTCATTAGCTGTTTGTTATAGTTATGGTAGAGACGATCTAGTTTTTCAGGCCTTTATAACTATCCAAACATTCTTTTCATTTTGAGGTGAAATTTCTCGTAGTTATTCTTGACTCAGAACTGAACTTGTCTTGCAAAGGCTTCAAGAAAATCCAATTAGCCATTTTTAGAGAACTAAATAAATGCAAATGTATTTTTTACAATATTCATATTGATATGCAATGTTTTTCTAATTTGTTTTTCCCATGCTTTAAAACAGAACCTGAAAATTAAATGTATTTTTTTTTTTAGAAAAGGAAAGAAAACTGCCAGGTTAATGTTGATATTTTAAATGGCCAGTCTAAAATAATTCAGTTTTTATTTCTAGGCACGTATTACTTTTCAAAGTCATTCATTAATACTTTGTGCAGATATACATATACACACACACATATGCACACAGAGAAATGACTCCACTTTATATTTATCTTAATTCTATTTTTGCATACATGAGGATTAGCATTATGCAAACTTTTATTTATTATAATTTTTATTTTTCTGTAATTTAAAAATCTGATTAACTGTTGCCTCCATCTGATTACTTAATATATGTATATACTTATTAATATCTATTTGTAGTCTAATAATTTATCTTAAATTATAAAGTATTCTTATAAGTCTTATACACTCCCGAATATTACGCAGCTATATTAACGTTCGAGTTTATTCAGATACGATTTGCTTGTTCCATATCTGTTACTGTGTTTTGTTTTGTTTTTTTACTTTCCCAATCTAGAAAGACTGTGACCATTTTTTCCTATATGTGATTTCTATATGTCTTCAGTATTCCGAAGAAGAAACTTTTTTAACCTTGTAATCTCCTGGAAAGCTTTCCAACAAGTGGGAGAAGTATTTTTATCTTGCTACTCCCTGGTCTGTCTGTTTGCTCTCACTCACTGCACCACCCCTCACCCCCAGCAACCCTGAAAAAACAACTATAGTAAACATGATAGGATAATTTTTCTGATCACAGAACCGGAAAATACCAAAGAAAATTGTGGCATCTGAAGGAAAGTGCCAGTAGCTTCTCCAGTAAGATCAGCTGTTTTCGTACTTTTTTTTTTTTTCCTCAATTTTGTTTGGGACTTTTTTGGCTTGCTGAAGCATACCCCCATCATCTTACGAAGCCACAGCAAATTCCCAATGCCACAGCAACACGATGCAGCTGGGGAGAGCCCCGAAGAGCCTGCTTCTGGGTGGCAGCGGACTTCCCTAGCAGTGATGCAAGGCAGGAGGAGTAAGTAGGCTGCTCTTCTCTTTGCTTCTTACCTGGGCTGCTCAGCCGGCCAGGTAGAGTGATTTTCTTTCTGTCATTTTCCGGTCAGCTATCTGAGGTTTTTCCTTCAATAACCAACAGCTTTCTACCTCTTTCCGGGGATGATTTACATAGCAAAGCATCCCCTTCTTCTTTTATAATGAAACATGGAAAGCTTTGGAGATGGGGGAAGAGCAAAGGAAAGAAATTCAGGGTATCTGGGAAATATTCAACAAGGCGGCAGATTCAAAGCCGGATTTTTTTGTTTCTGTTGTTGTTTTGTGTTTTTTTGTTTTGGTTTGGTTTTTTTGGTCTGTAACTTTTCAATTCCCTCCAGAGTCTCTAAGAGGTTGAAAGTGGTGAATGGGATAACTTAGGATAACTATAGGGTGCAAACGATGATCTAACTGATTCAGTAGATGGAGCTCTTCCCCCTAAGTCTGTACTTACATTAGCATCCCATTCTAGTTTGTGGGGCTCTCTGTTTTAAGGTGTGTCCTACCACACATGTACAACCAAGGGTGTAGATGGCTGGAGAAGAGATTTCCTGGCAGTTTTCAAAAGAGAGGAAGCATTTGTTCTTAAACACAAAACATAGTGCAGGACGGAAGTAAAGATGGGTAGGAAATGAAGTTTACATATCTAAATTTCTCCCTGTTTGTTGATCTTCTTCAGCATGCAGTTAAATCCTAGCACTTACTATACAAGTGATTATTACTGGAAATGTAGAAAAATGTATGGAACTTACAGAATTTTGGCTGTTCGTTGCAAGAATTTGTTGCAAATCTTTCAAGGTATCTGACCTCTGCAGATCTTCTCTCATTTGATTCTGCAAAGGAATTTTAATACTCTGGTGCAATTGTTTCATCCAATTAGTCTAGCGAACCTGGCTGAAATGTTACAAATTCTGAATTGTGACAGTGCAGAGGGGGGCAAAGCAGCTGTGCTAGTAAGGTGCCTGTAGGGAAGCCAAAATATTTTCAGCAATAACTGAAAATAGATCTCCAGTATCTGTTTTAATATGAAAAGAACTACTTGTTCATTTCTTTAAATTAATTGAAATCAGTAATTGCCATAAAATTCATGTCGGTGTTATATTATTCGCAGCACCAAGAAAGTAAGTTCGATTACATCCCTCCCTGGTACCAGGAGGGAAAATATATGTATATTGTATGTAATAAATTATCTTTCTTGGTGGAATGTCTTCTCACAGATTGGAGATATTACTGAATATCTCTTGTTAAATCTTGATAAGATCATTTGGCCAAAGTAGAACTGGGCTTGGCTTTAGTACCATAAGAAATAGCATTTTTAAACGACTTGGATTTCCTTTGCATACCACGTGTCTGAGTCCGATACGGTCCAGGAAAATAGAGAGGATGAGACAAAATTATTCCTAAGCAGCCGCCGTAGGCCAAACACTGAAACAGTGCCAACCTGGACCAATCAGGCTGGCTTCTCAGAAGATACATGCTTTTGTCAAACACTTACATGAAGAGAAAGAGGGAGAAAGCCCTTGAAATTTTATTCATATGAATGATTCTTCACTAATTCCAATAAAGTCCACGGTAATAAATTCAATGATTTTTATTCTTTTGTAAAGCAGAAAATGTAAATTTTGTTGTCCAGCTAAAGATCTCTAAATGTTGCATTCTGACATCTTTTAAACAAACATAGCCTTTTGAATTTAACCGAGTGAAAAACTTCTCACAGAGAGCAAAGAGTAAAATTGATGGAAACTCAAAATCAATTCCAAACCCATTTCTGGCATGATGAGAATAACATTTGTGCTGTGTTTAAAGCAGTTTAAAACAAGAAAATGATAAAATGATCAATATACTTACAGCCAAAAATAACCAGTAAAGAATGATCTGTAATCCATTCCCAGACCTGAAAACCTACACTTCTGATTGAACATGAAAATAAACGAATATATCTTTTATAAGGTGGCATTATAAGCCTTATAATATAAAGCAATGATGAAATGCCAAGGTTTCAATTCTATTTATGCTATGTATTCAGAGTTTAGCCAAACAAAAATTCCTAGGTTTAAACTATTGTAGATTTATTTACTTGTATATATCCTGACCATAGAAAGATCAAAAGTTAAGGAATATATAGAATGTCATAGTGCACTACATTGCCACTTCACAGTCTATGTACTCTCTTGATTTTATTTATTTTTTAAGGTTTAAGCTACAAGCAAAAAGAATGTTTTAGGCTATAGCTGAAAGTCAGTGAATTAGTCAGTGTGGAATAGACTGAATATTTCTTTAAAAATACTTTGGCTTCTGACTAATTTATTAAGTTCAATACACACATAAATATAAATCACACATATTTTATGATTATTCTACAATAGATTGTAAGACTAAGTTGACACTAATAAATTTTGAAACTGTGAATTGAAGGTCAGTGAAATGCCACTGTCCAGGTTTACAAAAACCTGTCTAGACTTAAGATTTTGCCCCAGTGAATGATTTTCTACCAATTTTTCCAGAGCCATTTGACAGGCTAGTTATTTATTGATCAGATAAAATAAAATTGTCCTTCTGGATGAAGAACTCCTAACTGAAAAATTAAAATGACAACAAATTGCATAAGCACATTTAATTTGGTTGACCTAAGGCACAGTAGGAATGATGGTAATTCTAATAAGCACTGTGACGATGTAACTACAAAAAAAAGGCATGCGTGATTACATCAGTAAGAGTGAACTCAGTGGGCAAGGTCAGGAGGGTGAGACACGGGAGCCATGACAAAGTGGGGGCTAACGAGGGTAGTTATTGGAGATGTTTAAAGCTGTGGCTGGCTGCAGAATTAACAGATACTCAAAAGAAGACTCAATCAATTTTAAAAGTAGATAGATAGGCAACACTTTTCCCTATAGGATATAATCAACTGTAGAATTTTGTTTTACAGAGAATTATAGCAACCTTACAAGCTCTGGCTGTCCGGTGTGATAATAATTGTTAAGAGCTGTTATGACATCTGCTTAAAGATTCATATAAGTGTAATTGTTATAGGAACATGTTATGCTATTGTTTGAAGTTGAAAAGCTCTGCTTTAAGTGTCAGCAAAGCAAATGTCAGCATCATAGAATCATAATCATTGCATCTTAGAGCTTGAAGGAGACTTAGATATCTCAAAATGGGTGAATGGGTTAGCAAACTCTCCAGAAAGGAATATTGGAATATCTGGTGTAGGACCATGTCGAATATGAAAAAAAAAATACATATTGTATATATTACATATATTCGGAAAGCACAATTTAAGAGAAAAGCTTAAAAAACAGAAAATAAAGCTCTACAAATTCACCTTGGCTAGTGGGGCTATACATTGTATGCTATGAACCAGGACTCTAAATAGGGAAGAGTGGCAGAATTTACAGAAAAGCACAAGGTTTTATTTTCATCGAAAGGGACAGGGAGGGTTAGTAGATTAAGAAATGCTCTTTGAGGAGAAACCATTCACTTTGCCAAAAGAACATTTAAACCGAGAAGTGACAAAACTTCCTCAAGATGTGAAAGGCAAAATGTACTACAACTCAAGATTTTTAGCTACCCCACCACAAGCCTGAACCCTGAAACAGATTTATAAAAATAAAAAGTGGATGATATTTCAGAAGTAATTAAAAAAGAGAGCAAAGGAACCAAACCCTCAAGGCTTCCATTTCCGTACCAATATCCCCACTTAGACAGGGCAGTAGCAAATATGTGTGGTAAGAATAAGGCATTCTGGGAAAGGTAAGAGAATGCACCCAGATCCTGAGCTCTCTAGATACCCTCTGCTGTTAACACTACTCCCTGACCCCCGCATTCCCTCCAAAGTAACCTTGTATCTCATGATTTCTCTTCTTCCCTTGACCCTTACTTAAAAAAAAAAAAAGAAGAAGAAGAAGAAGAAGTAAAAGGAAAGAAAAGAAAATTTTTTTCTTGAGAAATTGTAGTCAGAAAACCTTTTAGAAAGGCCCCTTCACTTAGAAATCATCCCTTACCCATCAGTGTATCTTAGCTTACCAAAGTATATGTTCTAATCCGAGGGTGCTGATTCACAGATTTGAACACCTTACAACCTGGGCTCCTCCTTGTTTCCTCACATCCCCTGGCATCTCCAAATAGACGCAAATCCTGTCTCCTTGATTTCTACAATACTCTGTGTTTTCATGGCTCCTGTCATATTCTGTCATAGCCATTTGCGTGTTTTCTTGTAATGTAAGGAACTTGTAACCTTAGGCAATGCCCTTAATTTCACTGGACCTCACTTTCCACTGCTGTAAATAGGAAAACGATAACCACCTTGCTGAGATATTGTAAGAATTCCATGAAAAGGAATATAAAGTACTGAGCCCAATGATTGGCACATGGTCATCACTCAATGTCATTCTTGCTGCTACCATTGCTATTCTGAATAGCCCCTTGCTTCTTGTTCTTTTCCAACAATATTCTTCTTGAGATCATACATTGACTTTATTGAGTTCAATATCTCCTGCAGAAACAAACAAAATGACTTTTACATACAAGGCACGGAATACAAGTATATTGAATCTTTTTATGCAAGTCCATTACTTCCTTAACAAAATTCTTATATTCTTTCCTGGAAGTTCAGAACAGTGGAAGGTCATGACCAATGCCTACCTACATACACCACAAAAGATACCACTATTGCTCACTGTACACAGTTAGGATCCCCCTCTCTTTCAGACTCCCTATTCCCTCCAACCACGTAGGACTGCTCTTTGCAGCATCTCCAGTAGTGTCAGCTTGTAGTTCTGGTTCATGTGATTAATGAGCTTGTTATACCTCTGTCTGTAGCCTGAACTAGAAACTTTCACTTTGGAGAGCAGGTCAAGATATCGAATTTAATTTTAGTTGCATCTGTTATAAGCCAATTGTGTATTCATTACATTTATAGATTCCCTCTCCAGCCATATATTTTCATGGCTGTTGAGAGCACCTGAATCTGTGTTGAATGTCCTTAGATTTTACTTTGGGGACCTGAAAATGAGGCAGTGAGACATTTTTGATAGCTAGCTGTCATCTTTGGCATTTCTTCCCTTTAGTGTCTCATCTGGCCTGTGCGAAGAAGGGGGCAAGTATAGAATTTTCTCTAACTTGAGTATGGCATGATAATTCTGTATTATTGAGGTTTATGGTCAGAGCAGTTCATCTGCACATTTTCATTTTTCCTGTTATGCAACCACATTCTGTGGAAATGGGAAACCTCTAAAAAATGAAAATGATCACGTAAATTGAGGCATGTCGGAGTGGAGATGCAGCCTTAAATGCACAGGTTTGGCTGTAGGTAGGACGGCATACAGTGTGGACTCGGGGTGTATATGGACCTGGCTGGTCCTCTGAGATCACAGTGAGTCATGAGAAAATTAAAAAGGGGCAGATCGTGTGGACACAGCCAAGGAGAGGATGACAGCAGGATGTGCTCAAGTCAGGAAGAACGTTGCACCTTCATCAGCCAGACGTGGCACGTATTTGAGAGTGAGCTAGTATTTGTGAGGGGAACAAGGTCACATTTAGTTAAACTGGCAATTCAGGAAAGGGCTCTGACTTGGCCAAGGTGGTGGTGTTGGCATCCAGAGAAGAAAGTTTTGCAGATTTCTGCGTGTGCACTTGCTGTGACTGGTGTTCCTGGTGGGTGGCTGAATCATTCTGATGGCATTCAACAGGAACCAGCTGCTGAGAATATTAAAATGCAAGCATTTCGTCCTCTAGAGAGACAGGAGCATCTGCAGAGTTTTCCTATCTTGATAGTACAGATAATCCCAGGGAGCTTTCTCTAGTAGTTTTAACTCTCTATTCATTTATGCATCTTCTTTTTATCGTTATTGTCAGTATCTCACATGCTCACTGCAGAGAAGAGTGCCGAGTCCACACACCAGGTTGTAGAGACAGAGAGTGAGCACTTGGCCACTGACATGGTATCGCGTCTTGGGCTTTCCCTTGAATTACAGAAATCGGCATTCCCTCCCTTGGCCTTTCTTCAGAGAAAGAGCCACCCATGCTCCTGGTCGTCAGTGAGCCCCACCAGCGACAAGGAAAGGCCTCGGGCTTCCCCACCCTCCATAAGTACAGGCTTCTGGGGAGCTTTTCTGTTTTACTTGTCAAACTTGTGAATTTGTTGCTTTCCTAGGGTGACTCGTCATTGTTTTTGGTTTTGGTTTTTGAGCTAGCATCAACAGTTGGGGAAAAGTGAGGCATGGCAAGGAGGTTTGGACTCAGTAATCTACGAGGCCTTTTCCACCTCTAATATTTATGAATAATGTATTGAACTGATGGGAAAATGTTGAATATGTTCATTATGAATTATATTCACTGGTGTGTTGCCTAGAATATAAAAGAGCAAAGCAGTTGCAGCATAACTCGTTTCTTATAATAAATGCGCTGGTACAACAGAGCTCTGTATCCTGTCCGATTCCACTGTGTGTCATCCCCAAACACACGCTCTACATGTCTGAGTGGCACCTGCAGACCGGATACCTGATGGCATGAATCGGGATGAGTCTAGGTTCTAAACAGAGGCAGCTTTCTGGAAGGTACTGAGAAATCACGGCAGCTAGTGTCACCGGACACACACGTTACTCGGGGAATATTATGCTGCAGGGGTTACAGTTTTTATCACCAAAAAAAAAAACTCAGAATTTTATCTCTTCATTTAGAAAAAAAAAATTAAGTATGGATAATTAATTTGTTGGCAGTGTTACACTCTGATATAAATGAGTAAGAGTGGCAGACATTTCAAAATAAAGTAACTTACATTTAGCTTCAAAATGCACTGTATGTTTCTCAGTATTGTTCTCATTCACGATTATATTTTGTTGAGGATTTGTAAAAATAAAATTGTGTTTCCTAAGCATTTACCAAATAACATTGGGAAACATTAACTAGAAGCATGACAAGAGGCAAGAAATCTGGGATATTTTTTTTTAATTCACGCAAATAATCAACAAAATAAATAATAAAGAGTTAAAATAATACTGAAATAGTTTTGCCCTGGCCAAATAACAGTTGGGCCCATTTTTAATGAAATACAGCACTGGCAGTGACATGCAATATGCACCAAAATAGAGAAAGACTCTTTAAGGTCGAGAGCATACAGGACGCAACCCTCATGTACAGTAGAGAGCAGGTATACGTGGAAGCCATTCACAGAGGGCACAGCCCAAAGCTCCGGCCCTTGTGGTCCCCGGGGACCAGCAGGGCATTGATGAACAAGTCCTGCCTCAGGAAAACCTTTGCTTCATGTCATGTCACCTCAGAGCTGATGGACTAGCTCCTCTGAAAGGGGAGTCCAAGACTTCACATGTATCAGTATCAACTTCCACAGTGACATTAACTCTAACTCACCATCCCAGCGTTATTTATCATTATTGCATGTCAGAGGAGATTTTTTTTTTTTTAAGATTTGGTATTAAAATGCAGCTAGCATACAATATTATATTACTTTCAGGTGTACATCATAGTTATTGAACAGTACCCACCTAGCACTATACAGAGTTATTACCACATTGTTGATTATATTCCCTATGCTAAAGAAGTGATCACCATGGTAAGTCCAGCAACCATCTGACACTGTACCATGCTATCATAATATTATTGATCTCCCCACCTTTTTACAATTTTCAATTAGAGTTGACATTCAATATTATTTTATATTAGTTTCAGGTGTATAGCATAGTGGTTAGTCATTTATCTAATTTAGGAAGTGATCCCTCTGACTAGTACCCACCTGGCACTATACATAGTTTTTCAGAGATGATTTGGTTTTTTTCTTATGCTCTCTTAAGCGCTAAAACCCATCAGATCCCATGAGGAACAAGTATAAAGTTATAGCAGCCACATTTATCAATAGTTTATAATAATCTCAGAGGGGAAGAAGAGAGAGGGAGAGAGAAAGCACAAGGGAGAGAGAAAGAGTAAAATCTTTTTTCAGGAAATTGCCTTGCCCACCATTTAGTTAGGTCACTCAGAAACAATAATGGCTGCCCCAACTGCAGAGTGGTACAACATGAAAGCACAGGTGGCAGGTTTTTTTTCCCAGCTCTACCCTTCCTTACAGGACACATCACTGAGCCTGTCTGTGTAATAGTGTATTTGTCAAATAAATAGAAAGCCATCTATCCTCATCTCCTTCACAGCAGTATTGCTAAGGCTGATTGTGCACACGTATATAAATGTATATACTAAAGCTATCTATTTACAGCGGGGGAGAATTACTTAAAAATAAATGAATCAGGATTTTATGTATGCGTCTGTTGTGAAGGTCAGTCACTTTTAAAAAAAAATTAAATCCTTCTCAGCTAATTACTAATAGTTAAAGCACTTGAAAATAATGACTGAGCCTATATCACCTCTGTGAAATGGATGAATTTTTCAAATCTAAGCATGATTATAGGTAGAGATTCAAATACATGTTCATCTACTTACGGATCCTAGTGGCCTTACTCCAGGGAGTATGATCCTATTAAGCAACAGAAAAGATTAGCTTTGCCAATAGATACCTTTTTAAATATCCTAAATCAATGTCTAGTATCAGAGTATAATTGTGCCTGTAGGAGCGAACTGGTTCTCTCTATCAGACCCGTATATTGTAGAAAATAGGACAAAGGTCCATCAGAGGATGAGGATGAAAGTCAGCCTACACAAACATCCTTGGCATCTGCCCAGGCTCCTGGCCTGTCCCAACAAGAATCAGGCTCAGTATATATAAAACCCCTAAGATCATTGGAAAAGAGGCCACATTTATCTACGTCGTACTGCTGTTATTCTTTTGATGTTCATCTTGGCTGTTTAATCTCTGCTTTCTATATACAGGCCTCAGTGGAATGATAATGACATGAGGAGGGCAGGTGAAGATAAATGAATGTGATTTTTTAGACATGACGGTTACCCTCTAATAGCTTTTCTCTGCTCCATGAAAGAGAAACTGAGCTTCCAAGGAGAGTGAAGTCATAGGTCCAACTTAGCATGATAAGAGGAGAGAGAGGGAGCAAGCAAACTGTTAGTGAAACAAGTGAGTTTCTACTGGGCTATGACCAGGTTCTCCTATTTCCTCTATTTTTTCCCAAACTGAAAAGAGTTATTGTGGTAATTCACCTGTGCTTCTGAGCCTGTGTGCACATGCCCAAGACCTGCTCCAGGTAAGGCCAGAAAGAAATCAGGGACAGAACTTACATCCAGGAAACTCAGCTTCTTTTTAGTAACGTCTGCTTATTTGGTTTGGTTTTTATTTGGGGTTTGTTTTCTTTTTCAGGGAAATTTGTGTTTTTAGAAAATAGGTTTCAATTCACTGACATTGATATCCTGGACATCTTTAGTTTGTGACGGAAGTGGGGATCAATAGTGGCTGTGACAAATGTGGCAGAAGCCAGTGCAGTTGCAATCTATCAGACACGTTGGCAGACCCCAGATTTTTCTGATCCTTGCTGCGGAATTCAGTAGCCTCCTTACCCTAGGAAGACAGACTTAACTGAGAACGGTGGTGCATCTTCCTTAATCTTGGCCTTGGTAACGGTGTGACTGAAATGCCTTGGTAAAAACAATAACTAGAATCAGGACGACCTTCCTGGGCATACAACCCGTGCAGGTCCATGGGACCCCACTTACAAAGACCCTGTGCTTGCTTTAATGTTCTGCTATTGCTGTCTTGAAATTCCTAATGATTTTTTAAAAGGGACCCTGCATTTTCATTTTGCCTTGAGCCCCACAAATTATGCAGCTGGTCCTGCCTGGAATTCATCTTTCCCTGGCATGCCAGCTAAAGGTATCAGTCACATGTCTTTTCCCACTGAAAATGATCCTCTTTTTCGATTGCTCAGAAGCTAATTCCTGTGCTAAACTCTGGAGTTCTCCGTCCATACAGTGTGATTAAGAAGAACCCATCTCAGGGCCGGCCGAGTGGCGCAGTGGTTAAGAGCTGGCTTGGGAAGCCTGTGGCCCTGGTTCAGGTTCCACATATGAGGGCCAGTGACACTGCCCTCAAAAAAAAAAAAAAGAAGAAGAACCCATCTCTCCTTCCTTCCTCCAAACACCTTGAGATGATTATAATCAAGATGGTCTTGATTTGTAATCAGAAACTCAGAAGTTGTCTCAGCCAAGTATTCTTGCTAGAGGTTAGTACTTGGGAGAAAAAATGGTGTTGTAGTGAAGTTTCTGCCCTTTATTGGATAGTTAAAAATAGGCTTCAACCATTAAATTGAAATTTTAAGAACATCTAGCATTCGGATTATCTTAGACTAGGACTTTCAAGCCATTCTTGTACACATCGGTGTATTCTAAAAACAAGTGGGTCTCCCAGCACTGGCCCTGGGCTGCCGTCCTTCTCAGGCTCCCACCCTGTGTGTTCCGTGGCCTCCTCCTCCTTTTCCACTCTGCCTTCAGCTCATATCAATCCTTCCATCCTTCTTCCTCAAAATTGGCATTAAGAGGAGTGAGTCCCTCTCTGTAGTCTACCTATGTCATCGAATGGACATCATTCTTGCTCAGTTTTGTACTGTACAAACATATGTTCCCGGCCACCGCCTTGATGAGAGTGAATGACAGAATTGTAGGGTCTAGATCAGATCCCACAGAGGTTCTTGGGCCTGTCCACTGTGACACTTCATTAGAACTAAGTCTTCACCAGAAGAAGCCAGGCTCCTGACTCCCAATCAGATAGGCTTTTGATGACTCAGGGCCTCCTGAGCAACCCTGAGAGATACATTTGACACGACTGGCCCAGAAGCCAGTTTTTAAGCACCCTATCAGGAGGAGGACATACCCCAGAGGAACTAGGAGCTGGGAGAGAACCCAACTGGCCACCATAGCTAGCTAGTTAGCCTCTCCGAGGCTGCAGAAGACTTCCTACCACTAATAATATCTCCAGGATTATTGGGAGTATCCAGAAAGACGCTCACCTAACAGAAAGCCTCACACACAGCAGAAACTTAGCTCCTCCCAGCCTGTCCTCCACCTCCTTTCCACTCTTCCACACATCTATTCCCCCTCCCCTGTGAAAGGAAGGAAAGCAGGAGGGATCTGATTGAGAGGCGCCAGACTGTGTAGTCTTTGAGAGTTTAAACTGTAGGACAGAATAACCTGTCTTTCTCTGCACCAGGTAGGCTAAAGTTTGCAAGTTTTTAAATCACTGCTGACCTCCTGTCTAGTGACAGCACAGCCATGACACAGCACAAGGGTCAAAGCATTACTCATCTCTCAAGGGATTTTTCAGTGCTGCACCAGCTGCAGACAAGGCCCAGGGCAAGAACTGCAAAGGAAATTTAGTCTTTTTCAGCCATGGCCACTCCCATCCTCCTCTCCTCTGCCTCCAGGGCCTAGAGTCCTTGTGCTACTCTGCTTCTCTCACAGCCACCCCTGTTCCAAAATTATCCCTATCCCTTCCCCCAGCTCCAACTCAAAACCACTTTACACTAAAGCAAGGCCTCGTAGGGTAGAAGTGATTAGAGCATGAGGCATGAATGACTTAACCCCGCTATGGGATGTCAGCATCTCAGAAGTGTTGGAAATTGAAATGTGCCTCATTAACAAGGGGATGTATGCTCCTTGCTTACTATAGGGGGCTGTCCCTTCAGCCAAACAAGTCTGCATTTACTCACCCAGGTCCCAATGCAGCTGTACCCATCCACCCACCCCACCCCGTTCTTTATATCTGGTCACATATGTGATTGAACTCAGAAAAGCAAACTGTCTTCCTCAGAGAGAGAGGGCAAAAAAACGTAGGTTTACTCGATGAACGATCAAACCCTGGGTGATTGCAGAGGTCTCTTACAAAAATATACCACGGTATCACTTTTTTTTTTTTTTGAGGGCAGTGTCACTGACCCTCATATGTGGGACTCGAACCGGGGCCGCTGGCTTCCCAAGCCAGCGCTTAACCACCACGCCACTCGGCCAGCCCTCTTTTTTTTTTTTTTTAATATGAAAATAAGTTTCTATCTTGGATAGCCCAGACCTAATGGGTATGGATATGAAAGTAGTGTCAATAAGTTTAAAATCCAACTGCTTTGCAATAAGCCACAGCTCCTACCTCCTGTGAACTCTGAGCATTTTGCCAATTTGAATAATCAGTCATTTTGAGTTTCCTCTTTTCACAGAGGAGGGTATTCAAGTTTAGATGGGACAGGACGTTTTTCCTGGTCACCCGACTCACCTGCAGAACTGAGGGCCCCTACGGAGGTGTAACTTTTATATCCTATATATAGCTGGGGCGCTCCTAAGAGCACCTCCATCCGTTGCAGCCGGCTTTTTCTATCCTCCAGTCGTTTCTCTTTACTAGCTGTTGCTCCTGCAGTGTGGGAGAGAATGTTAGCAGGAGAATCAAAGAGAGACCAGGGAGCATTAAGGGAACGTTAGTAACTATTGAAAAGACATTTTGACCTATTTCTGAGTTATCAATGTAATAGTATTTGTTGCCAGGAAATGCACCGATGGCTGGCGGGTGGGAGGCTGGATTGCACTAGCAGCCTGCTCTCAGGGGCCCTCCAGTTACAGGAGGTGGTAATTCCAGTTAATAAAAGGGTGAACTTCAAACACATTTTAACCAAATCAAATTGTAGTGGGAAATATCATATTACTGATGTTCAAGCCGACTCACAGCTGGTAACATTAGTCAGTCTATAGGCCCCCAATTCTAACTTTTCAGCATTTTCAGATGAGTTTCTGGCATTGAGAGAGTTCCCCAGGCACATTGTTATGTTGGCAGAGGAGATTTTTAACTAACGTCGGAGCTAGCACAAATGAAAAAAAAAAAATTTTTTTTTTCTTGTTAAGAGTTTGTATAAGATTGTCAGATATTTAAGTAATATGTTACCAAGCCAAACTTCAGGTGGCTGATAGGAAATCTCCTAGAGCCAAGGAGTTTTAATTTCTTTTTGTTGTTTTGGTTTTTTTCTGTGACATGTTGGCAAATGATAAAAGTGATTCACTCTGCTCACCAGAGATGCTGGGCAGAGTTCCGCCAACACTGATTCCATGCCATGAAAAGCACAAGGCGTGATGAAGAGCACAGGCTTTGTGTCCTGGCACTTGGAGTGGAATCCCAGTATAGCCCCTGCTAGCTGTGTGACCAGAGGATATTTACCTAACTTCTCTGGACTTTAGGCACCCCACATAGAAAATGGGCATACTGTCCTGTCCATCTTTCATCGTTGGTACAAGGATCAAATGAGATAACGTATATGAAGAGATCTACATATAAAGAAACACTGCTGGGCAGGTACCAAGTGTTCAAAGGTGATTGTTGTTTTTTTCTACCCTTTTTGTTTCTGTGATTTGCAAGGCTTTTTTTTTTTTAGGAGTTAATTATTTTTTAAGAACAAAATGCATATGTTTTAATATGTTAATAAAAGGAAACAAGCTATGAATACTCTGCAGACTGATCCAGCCAGTCCTTTTTGTGTGAGAATCTGTTGGCCCCTTCACAGTAGCATCAGTTAGCCTAGACTTCCCTTTATTAGCCTCCTCTGGGTTCATGCAGTTAGATCATAGGACACTTTTTACCAAATCAACTGGACCCCCTGGTAATACAGAGCCACGTTAAATGGGCACAGGTGAGACAGTGGAGCATCTGGCAGCTGGAACACTCTGTGCCCCTTCCTCACCTGCCCTGCTTCAGCTAACCTTAA
The DNA here is from genome assembly GCA_033961575.1 of Aselliscus stoliczkanus. Taxonomy (NCBI): domain Eukaryota; kingdom Metazoa; phylum Chordata; class Mammalia; order Chiroptera; family Hipposideridae; genus Aselliscus; species Aselliscus stoliczkanus. The sequence continues at coordinate 70,561,979 of CM066729.1, forward strand.
ATTAGGAGAGAGGGCAGACATCTTTCTGTGGGGCAGCCTTCTGTCCAGACTTTTCTCTAAACTTTTTCCATGTGCCTGAGTCTCCATTTTCATAGAGATTGGTTCTGATTTGGTTCGCCTACACTCCTGAGGCTCTGAAAGCTTTCCATTGTGGGCAGATTGTCTCAAATACTGTATTTGAGGATGGAAAAAGAAAACTCTGCCCAAATGTAAGCACCATTGAATCAAAGAAACAGTATTTTTTTTTTTCAATTGCATTCTTTGAGGATCCAGACAACCTTGAATCCTTTACAAAAGCACATCAGTAATGCCATCCTCCCTCTTAAAAAGACACACACACATACACCCACACACACACACGCATGCACACACCAACTATAGAAGGCCAGTATTCATGATGTAAAGGTTTAGAGTATCCAAGAGGAATAACAATTGGAAACGGTGAATCTATAGATAGAACCCAGGCCCACACCAGGATATCTAAATTCTGTTTCATTCTGCATGGGAATCTGTCTTCTTATATGGATCCCAACTCCACCATCAGTATTTCTAGGGATCTTGGATTCTGACTCATCCTCCTTAAGGGATTCCTATCAGGGAATTTGTTTGTTCCTGTTTTGAAAGACATTGTAGTACCCATACCAAGGGCACTTTACATGGGCAAAGTGTTTCCCTCACTTGGAAGGATGCAGCCCTGAATTGTACCTCCTGTCACTCTAGAGTGGTTAAAAGACTGAACTTTTCACACTAGTACAGGGAAAAAATGATGTCATTCTAATGCCAACTTTCTACAGGGTGTTAATCATCTTACTCTCTGGAGCTGATGCAGACCCACTACCCTGGCCTATCATCCGTGTTGACTCCTCTTTCATCCATGCATGCTTTTGGTAAACATTAATTACAGGACAACTCTGTGTGAGAGGTGTTGTGGATATTGGGTACAGATCCCGCCCCCTACACACACACACACACACACACACACACACGCACACACACACACAGAGCCCAGCTAAACCCCCAGGCATGCTGATGGCTTGTTGACTTAAAGCTTGGGCAGTCCAAACCCCTTCCTTTTTGTGCATTGAGCCATTTTAGTAAGTCTGTGGAAGGGTTGTTCCATAGCCAGGAGATCTTGCTTCTTCTGAACTGTTAAGACACATATTTACGAGTATGTGTCTCATGGGGCACTGATTACGTGCCATCCTGTTACTAGAGTGTATTGATATGTGTCTCATTCCTCCTACCACTCATCAATAAGCTTCATAAATACAGAGATTGTATGTATACACAGTTTGTATCCCTTTCAACGCCTAAAATGTACCATCAGCAATTAAAAAGTACATAATGAATATTATAATTTTAAGGAACAAAATTAACAATAGCATGTTAAGTGTTTGGTAACAAGCCATCCTCTCTGAACTCCATGGATGCCTGCCTAGCAGCTACCCTACAGAGGACATTCCTCAGTTATATCTGTGAAGTGTAAGGATTTTTTTCCAACTTAGTATTTATAGGTTTTATTTTTCCCTATTCTCGGTTGACAGTATTTGCACATAGTAGGTTTTTAATAAATGGTTATTGATTTATTAAAAACATAGACCAGGGCTGGTCGAGTGGCGTGGTGGTTAAGCACTGGCTTGGGAAGCCAGCGGCCCTGGTTCGGTCCCACATAAGAGGGCCAGTGACACTGACCTAAAAAAAAAAAAAAAAAAAAACAACATAAACCAAAACAATGATTTCACATTTCTTTATGTTAAAAAATAGTCATTTGGATCCCCATCTACATATTTATCTTCAGGTCTGGTCAACCCCAGCAACATAGATATCCCAGGATTTCATTCCAAGTGGCACCTGGTTTAGTCTTGGACATGGTCATGAGTTTTATTTTGGCCTCTTTATCAGGCTTCTTACATCACAGAAGGAAAACCTTTTTTTTTTTTCTGTCTCCTCCTCTTCCTCATAGAACTGTTATAGTTGAATGAGACCTATGTCTGTATAAAAATCATTTAATTCCTGGAACAAGCGTAATATCGGATCCATAATGTCAGACTGAGGAAGCTTTGGCATCCCAGCGCACCAGTCGTGCTGTACATCCTGTGTCTTGTCCTTATCTCAGGACCCGAAGGGTGCGGGGTTTATTGCTCTAAGCTTTTAGGTTAGGTGTACACGATCTATACCGTCTGCATTAACTGTGTGCTCAGCCCCAAGAGCCAGATGACTTAATAGGTCCTCTCCAGCCACACAGAAGCTTCACCGTTCCTCTCCAACCTGATTAGATCCTAAATGTAATCTATACAAAATGATCTGAAGCCAGTCACTTTGGGCTAGGTCACAGGCCATGAATTAGCAAAGAATTCCAAAATTGATACATCCTTCCAGCATCGCCTTGGTTCTCCCTCGAAGAGCCTGTCTCCCAGAAAGCCGGGAAGGAGCCAGTCCCTCCCAAGCTAGGCGTTCTGTTGAGTCATGTTTACTGCCCCCTCAGAAAGGTTCCAAAAGCAAATGCGAGAGGTTGCCGACTGCAGGGCCATGTGGCGTGCATGCTACTGAAGTGAGAGGCATAGCACACACCTGCTTTCTGGCGGTAGCAGGCCATCTTGACTGTGCCATGCCACAAGTTAGCATTTTGGATGAGCAATTGCCATTCTGTTGTTTTCTTCTCAACACATGGTGTTCAAAAACAGTTAAAAGAAAACTGTACCCATTTGCTCATCCCAGAAATCTAAAATTTCAGAGAAGCATGCCAAATTAATTTTCACATAATATTTTCCAAGCTTTTTCTTTGCACTGAGAAATGATAGTTCACTTTTTGAACTCTTAGTGTCCCGGCCTGAGGTAAATGGGTGCAGTTTCTCTTTAAATGGCATTAAACATATCAAAGCAAGATTATATCTGTCACCGTCCTTTTTTTTTTTTTCTCTTTTTTTTTTTTTTTCTAATGGAATCAAAATCCTTCAGGGAGTGTCCCAAATCCACATTAATGTCTTTGAGTGCTAATGTTTCCACTGGGACTTTTACATTAGCAAAATACAAGTGTGTGGTTTCCGCCCCCTCTGCTGTCTGTATAAGAAAGAGACGATTGCACATCCGTTATCCTCCATGGCCTTCAGCTCACCCCTGTCAAGGTGGTAGAAGATGACTGCAGATTTTTCATATTGATGTTTCCTTTTTCTCTCCCATGTGTAGCTCACCCACAAAGCTGATGTGAATGCTGTTTCCAGGATGGGTGATTCTTGGGAATCCCAGCCATGAATTTTATTCAAAAAAAAGACTATAAACTGCAGTAGCTGTCGATACTATCTGTCGGGCCTCTTACAACCTAAATTCCACCTTTGAATCTGATTGTACAAAAATTAAACAAACATGCAGGATTTTAGGACCTTGCTAATGACATTTTTGTCGTTGGCTTGTGGGATGTCGGCCACATGTCCTCATTATTGCACTACAATTCCTGTCTACGCCACTCCTTTTTCATTCTTTAACAAAACAAAGTGATATGTTGTCAGCTCTTGATTATGAAGATTGCAGGGTCATAGATAGGTAATAATTATAAATAAATAATTGTAGCATAATCATATAGAATAAATAATTCTCACATCGCATTGAACCTGAGAATGCACCTTTTTCTTCCATTTGAGTATATTCTGGAAAGTTACAGTATTTCTAGGATAATTGTTTTTATATGTGATGTAGAAGGGGCTGGAAAGCCCAGACCTGTCACTCGCCAAGCCCTGTCCAGCGCCTGCCTTCTGTCAGCGCCCTCCTGGCCACAGAGGGCTTTGCTTCTGGGGCCCATGGAGCAAGCCAGCCCTGGGGAGCTGGGAGGTGCCCAGCTCTCTAAGCTCACTCTGCATACTTTCACTTTCCCGAGCACTCTGTAGCACGGACACTTACACCCTTCCTACCCCTTTCTCTTTCTTCTTCTTCTACTCCCTTTCCTACTTTACTTTTCTTCCCTTTCTTTTTCTAGCCAGCATGAAAATAGGTGGGGAAGCTTGAACTGAGGTGTGTTTGTGTGGATGGTGGAGCACAGAAAGAAGGGGGACTCCTGATGCCTGAGCCTACCCCTAGGAAAGAAACTCAGTGTTTTTATTTGAACAACCTTTCCCCACAGCTAAGCCTGCATATGTGGAAGAAAAGCTCAAACCTTTTCCCTACCCACACCTTACGGAAGACAAGGTAAGCAGAGGCAGTGAGAATGTCAACCCTGGATTGAAAACAAAGCCTTTATGTACAAACTATGTGCTCACCTTAAATACTTTTGAGGATAAATCCCTATCTCTTGGCAATTAATGGAGAATGGACTGTGCTAGATTGTTGTGGGGATTCTGCATTTTTGGTTTTTTTGGTGGTGAAACAGTTTTGAGGTTCTTTGCTTGTTTGTTTATATTTTTGAGTATTAGTTGTACAAAAGCTTTGCAATGTCCGTAGACTGTCTTCTGGACTGAAAAAAAAAATACCCTTTTGCACATGAGTTATTTGAATTTACTACATTAATATTCTTTGTGGTGGGTCCGGTGTCAGTTTTGTTCACGTTAGCAAATTTAAATGTCAAGGTGGCGGAAAATGTGTGTTTATATTTGTATAAACTTCTGCACACAAATTAGCACCATATAGCAGATACTCACTCAAAATAGCCGACGACATTCATAGCTGTTTCATCTTTGGGTTTCCCTCTTAGCAAACCTTGGCTTTTTAGATGGATGAACTTGGATTCATAGATGAGTGTCATAAATTCCTCTCTATGTTGTGAGTCTGATCAAACCACAATCTTGCTGTGCCTCAGTTTCTCTACCTGAAGAAATGGGGATGCTGGTTTTTACTCTAGAAGGTTTTTATGAGGATTAAATGAGGTGATATGTGTAAATCCCCTAGCATACTACCTGAAACTATAGGAGGCACGCAAACATTATTGCTCTCCTCCCTTCCTTTTAAGAAAAATGTCATGGTGACATGATCATTTCTTGGGCTTAAGCTTGATAGTCATGATTTTTCTCTACAACCAGAGCACTTGAACCAATCACATTAATTAGGTTTTAGCCCCTCAGTTTTTGTTCATTTCAAAGGAAATCACTGTGCTCTGCCATATACTAAAATATGTAGCTATGTGTTTTATATAAAATATAACTGTAAGTGAAATGACTTGGAGATTAGGGATGGTGTCGGAGCTCTAGGTGCATGGCTCAGCCAGGTTCTTTGCTTGATCGCCACTTCACGCTCATCCTTGTCCTAAATACCTCTCAGAGACTGGGCAAAAGCACAGCAGCATGGCCTAGAGAGAGCCCCCGTTCCTGAGCTACTTTGGGCAGTGAATTTGGGATAGATTCTGAAGGGAAAAATATGGCCAAATGCAGAGAACACCTGAAATCAATGGCTCAACCTTTAGATGCGGGGTAGGTACCATAAGCATTCCAAATTACATCCATCATCTCCCACTTAAATACAATACAGAGTTTATGCCTTCTCTCCTGATTCAAAATGAACAATGAGGTTTTATATTCATCCAAGGGGGAATGAGTTTCGCTACTCGATTTTTTGGGGTGGTATATGTTGCTGATGTAAAACAACTATCTTGTAAGCTCTTTGAAACAGCACAAACTATGTCTAATCATACATTTTTTACTTTCATAGTACTTGCACGTGGTTGGAACTCAATAAATGTTTGTGGAATGAATAAATGAATCTAGCTAATGGCTTCTTGACCAAAATTGTGACAATGCTACAGCCCGGTCCTATTTTTACTGCCCAGCAACACATTTATATATTACATATATAACATATATATAACACATATATAGCATATATGTATAGATAAAATTATTCAAATAAAGGGCCTTTAAGGACCAAATGGAATTGGGTCACTGATAGTCCTGAATCTATCTGTGGACTCATTACTGATAAAATTGCCAGCTGCATAATTAACTCTGTGACTACTGGCGAGTCCTCAGTTTCCTCATTTATAAAATGACTAGATTAAATAATCACTAAGGAATAAAACCCTTCCAATCCATTATACTAATTCTTTCTCTCTAGTGAGAAATGACATGTATTTTTGAGAGGTCTGCAATTGTCTGAACTTAGCGTAAGTTTTTCCCCTAATGCAAGAATCACAGATGAAATCTACTGGAGGGCTAGAAACTTACCCTCGCTTTTAAAACTCAGGGCAGCCATTGAAATAGGTGACTTTTCATTTCAGTTACTTATCATTTAGACACTGGGGCACAACAGGCTCGTGCCAACCTGACCCCCAAAGGAGCCTGCCCTTATTTGTAATTCCACAAAAAGAGAATGAAAGCTGCTCAGATGCTCCTTCTGGACTCCGTCAGGGCCCTTCCTCGTTGGACAAGAGGCCTTCTTGTTTGTGTGTGCCTGGTCTTAGTGACACACGTCGGCCTTAGTTAGCCTTGCCATTTCCAGACAGGTGTTTTCTGGTAGGGTTTTTTTGTTGGTTTTGTTTTCTTTTAATACCTGCTTATTTAATTTTGTGATAGAGCTTCATTGTCCCCATCAGGAAAGTAGGGTTTCATGTCATTAATATGCTGATTTGGTTCATGTAAGAGAGAGTAAACTGCTAGTACAGTAGAGAGTCCTTCTGGGTTGTGGTTTTGGGCTTTCCTCTCGCCTTTTTTTCTCCTCCATTTACAAGAAGGAAAAGACTCTACATTGTGCCTTTTGGATTATCATTTTCTCCTTGTACCTTTGAATTTCAAAATCCTCTTTAAGTGAACAATTCTTAAGGTTTCCGCAGGCTGCCTTTGGGTGTGTCCCCTGGTAACTTGATGGCTGTGGATACTTCTTCGGTTCAGCTCTTGGTGAATATTCTGTGTCCGTGGCCCTCTCTTAGAGTCACGTGGGCCTTCAAACAGTAACCTCTCCCCTAGTTAGTGCTTCTTGATTACCAAAATCACCAGGCTGCCTCCATTGCCTCGCCGCTCTTACAGGTGCTCCCCACATTCCTGTAGAAAAAAGAAAGTCTTCACATTTAATTTCTTACACGATACATTTTGATAGGCACCCAAGTATCAGATTTTGATGAGTGCTGAGGGCAAGACCCAGACAACACACACCAGAATTTATTTTTGGAGACGACTTCATGGTATAAATGTACAGTACTTGGGGACTGCCAAGTCTTGCACATTTGAATGAAAGAACAGGGTTGTTGCCTTGTCTGTGGCAGGCTCTTGTCCTCTTTGGTCTGTAGTGCAGCCCTGCTTTGGTTTAATTAATCCATTAAGGTCTATCGTAACCCTACTCAGTAATGATGGAGGGGCTCACCGGAGCCATCTAGAATGGGAGAAATTAGATGGATAATGATTTTTGTGCTGATGATGTGTTCTGTCTTTTTATATAGTTGATCCCGTGAGGAACATATTTCTTTGGTGTATTCTTGCTGATGTTCTCAAGACAGATATATTACGGAGAAATAAATCAGACTATGAGATTTTGCCAGGGTCTAATCCTCAGTGTGTAAATGTAGTGTTTCAAAATCAAAGCTATTTTTTTAAAGTATATTTTTATCAATATACTACTAAATAATCAAGAGGTTGAGAGAAATTTGCGAAACTCTCATTTGGATATTATTTTTTATTACACGTAGATGCTGTTATGGAATATTTATGTTAATAGTCTTCTTCTGATTACTCCCTCCTCCATGAGTAAACTGTTTAAGATGATTCCTCCTTGATTCTACTCAACAAGTGTTTACTGAAACCTGCCACATGTTTAGCAGTTGACAGTTCTCAAAAATCAGGAGACTTAAATAGCTTTATGTGTCTTAGAGTAACAAAACAGGAGAGTTGTTCTTGTTTTAATACAACTATTTGAAACCAAGACCTAAACTTGCAAGGCAGTAAATTAATCAAACTGTATTGGTTGAGTACCCACTATATTTTTCCTGCCATCAGTAGAATTTATAAGCAAGTACAATATACACTTAAAATACAATAATTATTTTTTTAAGTATGGTTAGGCAAATGGACTGGTTTTTACCTTGTTTTAGAGGGTTAGCAATTGGCTGATAGTAATCTTGGAAGCCTCTCTAGCAGAGCAGTTTAAATTATAATTTGAAGGAAGGAAAGATGTTCTTTAGTGCATGAGGGATTATTGCGTAGATTCAGGCTTATATGGGAAAAGTTCAGAAATGGATTTTTCCACTTGAAGGCTAGACTCTCAGTGGGATGAAGCCACAAGATAAAGCAGATTTGCCTAGTGGATGGTGAGCCTGAGTGGCACCATTTTCTGACAGATTAAATGAGCGGACCTACAGAAGGACTTTCAGTGCTGGGAGTTGGGAATTCACAACTGATCTGAAGTTGGATGATAGAAATCCACTGGAGGGCTGAAGTAGTAACTGTGACAGTCAAACCACCGAGAATATGTTTGGAGTAAGGAGGCAATTTTCATATCTTAGGTATAGTGTGATCAGCTGGCCAAAAATAATGGTAAAAAGGTTTATTTGAGTTAAGATCATTATAAGAAATTTTCTAGATTTGATAATTGGCTATATATGAGACACAAAAATATTTTAAAATATGAGAGTTTAGCAGACGTTTGCAGCATTGGATGCTGTCATTACCTGTGGTTATATAGAATTTGGATAAGCAGAATGATTTAAAATTAAAGAGAGAATGCTCTATATGGAATTTGAGGCCTTAGCAGAACATCTAATCAGAGATATTCTGAAGTGGAAGTGTTAATTAACTAAGTGAACTTCACCCTAAGAGAAGAAGGTTATAGGAAATGGTAGATGAGTGGATCCACTCATCTACCATTTGCATGAATATAGAAAGAAATGCATGAATATAGAAAGAAAAAAAACATAGGCCTTAAGATGGTGCCTTTGAAAGATGGAATATTTAGGAGACAGTAAAGGAATGTTGAAGGAATAATTGAAGAAGTAAGATTGAGCCAAGATGTTAAACTACGGAAGCCAAAGACAAAGAAAGGAGCCATTTTGAGAAGGTTTTTGCAGAAACAGTAGCAACAAGCCTGAAGGAACCTTGCAGAATTATCTCAGCTAATACCCAGTTCTGTATACAGGGAAAAGGTGGCAGGAAGGAGAAGTGGTCCAAGTAAGCAGGATGATTTGTACAGGAACCAGGACTTGGGCATAGGATCTTTGATCATGATCAAGGGCTCCTTCCACTGTGCTATGCTGCCTCAGTGAAGGACTTGTCTGATCACCTCGTGCAAATTTTATGAGTTAAGCAAAAAAGGCTGAATTTCTAGTGGACCAAGCTGACACCAACTAATTTGTGTAAATCTGTTGAGAGAGTGAAGGGGAGGGTGGTATTAAAACCTCTGTCACTATTTGAGCTGTGGCCAGGATGGTCAACAGAAGAAGGGGAATGAACAGTTTTGAGTATTTCATAGGAACTTTTTATGCCTGCCAAATATCAGAATCACCCATGGACGAGGGCACTTAGAGACTGATGGCTACACAATTTCGCAAGTGTAAAAGCATATTTATATTTGGTTTAAATATCAACTCTTTTTCACTTGGTCCTTAATACTGAGGAAAAATTCATGTCACATTAAAATAATTGAATTGAACCTAGTTGATTTAATAATAATTTTTTAAAAGACTGAAACTGTGAAACTGAAGACTCCTTCACTCTAACCTAAACTGAAAGACTGATTTGCTTTGGAACTTGACCGGCTTTCTTCAGTCCAGCCATGCAAAGGCTTGGCCAATGCAAGAGTCCAGAAAGCATGCCCGTGCTTTGCTTGCTAAATATTTTTAAATTGGCCCCTTTTCTTCAGGAAGACCTCCTAGGTTTTGCCTGAGCCCATGATAACTTGAGCCCATGCTAACTCCCACTTTTAAGGTCTTGTGAGAGATGGAGGAGTTCTGTGCAGTTGTGACACATTGAAGGGGGCTCCCCTGTATAATGTGATCCATGTCTTTAGGAATAGCGCTTTGCTCCCATGTTAATACATTCTGGAAATTGCTCAAGAGGCAGCTTTGGCATTAGAATAGCAACTTTCAAAGCAGTGAACGTCAGCACTTCTATTTCTCCTTCTTCTTGGCGTGCGTTACATGAAGCTGGAAAGACTAATTGGCTAAATGAAGGGACTCAGTGTCGCAGAGTTGAAATCCTGGCATGTAAATGGAGAGGTGGGGAGAGACTTTGCATGCATATCTATATGGCCTCCCTTTGTGAATTATCATAATAGAAATGGTTCTGCCCCTTCTCTAGTTTCCCTTCGAGATGAGTTGGGGTGTGAAGTGCATGGCACAGAAATTCACCATGCTTTGTATCTGTGATTACTTGTCTCTTTGTGCATCTTTTCCACTCCTAAATTGCATGCTTACCTAAAGTTGCTGAATAATACATTATTTTAAAAGATCTGTCCCTGAATTAAAGTTATAATATGGCTGCATACAGCTGAATGCTATAAAGGAAAAAAAAAATCAGTGAATGTCATTTTTAAAAGCCAACAAGGAAATCTCTTATTTGTTTTATAGGTGTTAGATTTCCTTCCTTGACCTCTGCCAAGCATTTATAAGGACCAATTGATCAATAGTGGGATCAAACAGTTCATATGCTATTGGTTCCCTATGACAATAGTCTACTTGGTATGTAGGGCATTTAAGTCGTTGTATCATATAGAGCCATTTTGCAAAAGAGGTTTCCAGATAAGCTGTACAACTCAGCTTTAACTTTTATAAAAAGTCAAGGTCTAGAACTCATTTGGTTCATCTGCCCTGCCTTCGAGCAACACTTTACCTAAATTGTCACAGACAAAAGGAGACCAAATGTATTTCATGAAACTTATAATAGGACATCACAGTGTTTCATATGAGGATTTAATGTCCTCTGAAAAATGTCAGAATTTTATAACTAAAGACTTGATCTTCTTAAGCCCCCTTTTTAAATGTTTAATCTGAATTGTAGATAAAGAACATCTATTAACACATCATCTTACTGATAACCATTATCAAATCACCTCTTAAAATATTTTGGACCAGGAAGGGAGGGAAAGTTCTTTGACCTTTGCCCTGAACCCTCTGTAAGCTTTTCCCGTTTCCATTAATTATGGAACTTTGAATCCCAAGGTTGATATAAAATATGGGATGAATTTAAGTTGTCCACTTCTTTGTTAACTTTTGTCATCATTTTATTTTTAAAGCACATTTTGTGCTTAGTGAAATTTATGAGAACTGAACCTGATAGAGTGATGGTCTGCAATATGAACACCTCACAGACTAATAATGGTTAAACTGTTGATCATTGAGAAAATAATTTGAAGTCACTGGGTACCACTGTATGAAATGTGGTGGTTAAAGAAGGTTCCATGAGAGCTTGATGCTGAAGGAGGTTCTTGGTGACTCAAACAAAAGCTAGGCAAATTTTCAACATTGGTAAAAACAAATTTGAGCATGCCAAGCTTGATTCAAAGATCAAATAGTAAAGTGTTGCCCTTTGACCACGGAAGAAAAAGGTTTGCCTGGAGAAGAACATGAGCAGGACTGGACCCTTACAGTCCATCAGTAGAAAATGCCATTTCCACGTTTCATTCTACCCAAAAGGGGATAAAATGCTGTGAATTTTGATTATTGTTAATCATTAGTCATGCCACCCTAAATGTAATTTGCCTTAAATACCTATAACATCTTTTGTCCAGTAGCTTATCATATCATTTCATTCATCTCATCAGTAATGAATATGAATGAATATGAATATGAATGGATATAAATGTACAGGTATCGTTCTCCTCAAATGGGAAATGGGAAAGCTGAGGCTCCGTAAGGTTAAGCGCCTTGCTTCATGTTACATACTCGCATCTACGCAGAATCAAAACCACAGCTAGGCTCGATGTCTGGAATCCACAGTGTTGTTGTCAGGGCCAAGTGGAGCAAGTTATGTTTAGTTTGATTTTAATCCATTTCAGAATCTGGACAACATCTTACAACATATCTGATTATGTCCCGTTTTTCCTGTATATTTCTAGAAAGTGAAGCACAGTTGGGGTGGTGGTGCAGGCTAAATCTATTTTTCTGACAAATAAATGTTTTGGCTCTTAAAATCTCCTCAGCTGAATTACCAGAAAATTCAAATTCTGTGTCAAACTCACATAAGGTGACTCATGACAGGTAGCAATAGAGTCACAAAATGTACCTTCTTGCTGTGTGTTCCTCACACATCAGACTAAAATGGCTTTTACAGAGCTCTCAATGGTGATTATATAAGGTCCTACTTCACTGCCAGGAGGTTTGCAGCTCGTTGCCACCAGAGAAGAGGCGACAACAAACTAAAGGGGCCTCTGCCCATTGTCATTTTACAGCAGGTAGCTGCTAGGTGCACTTTGAATCCCGTTGTGAGAAATCCCCAGAACGAGGCAGGAAAGCCACAGTTTGAGCAGAAGATGCAATGGTCTAAGCAAAATGTAATTAGTCTCCCACTTTTCTTCATTTTTGACCCTGCTGTCATGCCTGGGGGCAGGGTTGGGGGTGTACTGATTTAAATAAAACAGGAAGTCCTCCAAATTTCATCTACTTCTGTGTTCAACAGGGCTAGAGAGGGGGCAGACGAAGAGGTGAAATAGGTATAGCCTTGTGCTCAGCCCATGCCCTGCTGAAGAGTAGTTTTGGGGTCATTCGGTGAGAGATTGCACTAGGATATGTCCAGAAAATAAGTGAGGTGTGGCAGGGATGAGAGACCGAGTAATGTCAACCAGATGAGGGACATTGAAGGACAAGGGAATATTTTCCCTGAGAGGTTCCCAGCCACAGAGAATTTTAAAAAATAATGATAAAAATAACAGCTATAGTCTTTAAAACGACTTCAATGTCTTATTTCTCCTTCATCAGGAAGTTAGCATTTTAAAAGTTATGTTTTCAGTGTGTCCTGATGGATGTCAAAATTAGGAGTGCATTTTTATGGCTGGGTTATAAACCCACCGTGATCATGAGGGGTTAAAATGGAGCGCCTTAAAAGATAACCTATACATACTGCCGGCTTGAAACCCGATTAGCTCAGCTATTAAAACCAGGAGGACAAACTGTTTCTTCCCTGGATACAAAAGCTGTTAGGCTATGGCCTGACCCAGTACAAAAGTTTTTTTGAATCTCTCTCCACTTTACTAAACGTCGGCTCATTGCTGCTGTCTGCAGTGAGGCTGTTTACAGCTCTGTGCTAAGTGGAAAGTTCAAATCAATTATTGTCCATTAGAGTTTAGGTATAACTGATGAAATATCCCCAGAGGAGTATTGTAAATGTATCAAGACGTCCTTCCCCATTATAGAAATGGGGACGCATAGTGAATTACTTACCTTCTCTCTTACCCTTAATGCCTCTGAAAGGCTGCTGGGCAAACAGAGCTTATCTTGTCTTGCTGGGGTTTCAAGGGAGGACTTCACCGTTTGGTGTACATGTGTGGTGGGCAGACAGAAATTTTAGGCTCCAACTTCTCTTATAACCTCCCTAAACTCCCTTGTGGGCATGAAGGTCTACGAAACAAAAGCTATAAAAGAAAAACCCTAAAAATGATTAAAGCTGCCACCCAGAAGTGTCCTGCCATCAGGTTCTTTTAGAAATGTTAAGTTTCTTGTTAACAATCAAAGAGGAAACGCTCTGACTCCAAATTTTCCGCAGTGACAGTAGGATGTAATGCCTGATCGCTTGTGCCAGGATGCTTGCTTTCACAAAACTAGGTCTCTACACCAAGCTGCAGCAGGGCAGAAAAGGAGACCGGCTCACCGCTCAAGGGTGAGGGGGATTGTACTAATCCCCCAGGTTCTGTTATTCAGTTACAGACTCAAACAGTGCCTCTTACCCTGTAAAAACCAGAACTGAGAGGAAAAAGAGAGTCTCATATGTGGCCTGCTATGACAGGAGATGGAATAGAGATTCTTGACTTCCTCTTAAAATGGTCCTTACCTATTTGCTTCCCTTAGTCCTTCCCCATAGCAATCTCTGCTCCCTAGAGACCCTAAGACTGAAATACATGTAGACTCATTTTGTCATGGGAAAACCTGGGTATTATTCTTCAGAGTCCTGTGATTTTTTTTCCCAAACCAGAAAGTGACAGAGAAAGGGCAGGAAGACATCATTCTCCTGACATCCTTTTCCTCCCTCCATGTGTCCAGGTGGGCAAGATACCTTTTTAGTCCGATCTGGTCCTGTTCAGCTCCAATGGCTGCACTGTGGGAAAGCAGCAGGACACAATTCCAAAACAATTCCACAAGCTGGTCACACTGGAGATAAGAAGCATCTTTAAAATGCAGCATTGATTTTTTTGTGTTTCTCTAACTCCAAAGATAACTCCAAGGATACTTCTTTCTGCTGACAGCTCTGTCCGTGGTGCTAAGTAGGAAATTGGCTGTATTTCTTCCCTGTGGTCTGTACTGCTTACCCCCAGCCCTCCTGGGGCTTCCAGTCATCTGTATGAAGAGATGCTAATAGCTGTACAGTAAATCTGGTTGAGAGGAAAACCAAGCTTCGAGGATATTTATTGGGCCAGATTTTCTTCTAGCTCACTCAAGTAGTGAGAGATTTCATGTTGTTGTTGTTGTTGTTGTTGTTGTTTAACTTTTATCTAATTAGGTCGGTTGCTTTTTTTTTTTTTAAGTTGACAGGAAGTCCTCTTTGATTGCTAAACCATCACTCTTTTACCAAATGATGTCCTATGAAAACTGTCACTCACTTAAAGGGAACAATCTGGCCCCATACCCACCCAGATCCCCCACTCCTCATATGTACATCCAGCCCCACGTCACCAGCGTCTAACAATTTATATTTAAAGGATTAGTTCATTTCTTTCCCCATATTTGTAGCAATGACCGCTGGCCTGCTGCACTCAGCATGCATAGGATACGATTCTCTTCATTCAGATTTTGTGTATTCTGCCCGGTATATAAGTTGGTTTTTTTTTTTTTAGCAACTCAGATTGTGCAATTGTTTCCTCTCGGTATTTTAGGAGAATTATTTTCTTGGCATACACTTTGATTATTAAGTATCTGAGGGAGAGGGTAGAAGAAATTCAAGCCAAGTTCGAGATTAAAATTTAGTGATTAAAGTCTAAAGCTTTTCAAATAATTAATATTATACAAAGAGAATTGCCTTCAGATCTCTCCCATGTCTTAATGACAAAATGCTAAAGAACTATACAGATTCATATCTTTCTTTAGTGGAATAGAGCATCTGTATTCCACACCTGAAAAGCAGCCTAAATATGATAGCATTAAATGTATACCCACAGTACCAAATGTGTGTTTCATCTTATTTTCCTGCCCTGTGACTATAGGTAAGGGTGTGTTTAGTCAGCCCTTTTCCAGTTGGCATCCCTGTTTTGAAGCCCATTTTGCCTGCCGTCTTCTGAGTGTCAGCCAGCACACTCAGAGATTGCTAATATGCTTGCTCAGATTTAAGGGGCAGCCCTGATTTTCAAGTTTCTCCTAGCCATTATTTTTGTTCCAAATTATCTTCCTGCATCTGTATTAATTTTCTGTTTCCAAAAGTAAACTCCATGTATTTCAAGGCAGCACGGTTTCTTTTTTACATTTTCCAGGGAACTGGTGTTTTTAATGTCATATGAGGACAACATTACACAATGGATCTTTGGCAGGAATACACAGAAATGAATACCGTGTGCGAACAAACATTAAATGGCAGTCTTAATTACAGAGTTTGCCTCTGTTGTTTTTAATGCCCTTCAATTTTATAATTTGATGGAAAATGCATCAACACAGCTATTTTCTTTCTACCCTAAATGATTAAGGATTGATATACCCCCAAGCCTACGTAGTAGCTCCTGAGATCGGTCTGATCAGGTAGGTCCTATATTTCATCCACTAGAGGGCAGTAGGGATACACATCCACACCAAGCAATATGTGCAACATATGGTCGATGTGGAAACATAGTAGCCATAGCTTTCCGTGTGTATGAAAAATTCCCATTGCAGTGTTGCTTCACTTATAATTATATTGAAAGTAAACACTAATTCACAGACGGACTACGCATATTTTATTTCAACATACCCACTAGTGTTTTGTCTATTCTGGTTTAAAATGCCCTGAGTAATGAAACTTCCACTACTTCCCTTGGGAAGCTGTACCAAAACCCAACTGTTTTCACTGCTTGAATTTTTTTTTAAATGTACTCAAGATCTATTAGTCCTCCTTTGGGTTTATTTAGACTTCTATTTATTATATACACCCTTTTTCCTTACAATAAGGTTAGTTCCATTCTGGAAAGCAAATGTTTACTGAGCTCCTACTATGTGTAAGGTATCACTAAGTGAATGAATAGCCACAATTGGCAAGGGTCGCAGCATTGCATTAGATGGATTTGCATAAGTCAGAAAGCTAAAGGGAAAGCTCCCCCAAATCAAACGTCCAAAGAAAAGTTGATCTGAGTTTTTTTACATAAGTGATCTTCATAAGGCTGTCAGAGCTGGGGGAAATTTTTATTTGTGCTTAGGTTTCTGTATCAGAACTCAAAAGGTATTACAAATGCATGGTAATATCAGATATCACATAGAGAACAGTAAGGTGTACAGCTGACACGGCAGTGGGTTCATGCCAAGCAAATGACCTGGATGCTTACTAATGAAGGTTTGATCCTTCTTCCTTTAGCAGCTGGTTGTTAGCTTTGCCAAGAAGCACCAGAGCTTACACTGGGGCTCTTTATCTCCATTTATGAAGGATAAGAAATGGGTCTGGGAGTCTCCCTAGGATAGTGGCACCTTGCTGTACATCATGTCATATTGTCTAGTTTCTATCATTGACTTTCTGGGTCCAAGCTTGGTCACACTACACAGTGGGAAAGAGGTCCAAGTTCATGGGCAATCCTCTGGTTTGCATCATTAGTTTCTTGGCACTTACTTTGATTATTAAGTATATGAGGGGGAGGGTGGAAGAAATTCAAGCCAAGAAAGTTCCTTTAAGGCTAGAACTCACAATTACACAGTTGTTTAAAAGCCTTTGTGTTCCCCCTTTACATTAGAGACATAGTGAGATTTTTTTGCTCTATTGGCTATATTCATCTGGAAGGAGTTCCATCAGGCTGCCCTAATCACCAGGAGCAATCTCCAGATCGACATGTGTGCAAACAAGACCTGTTCAGACTCCAACTGCAAAAATTGAACATTGCAGAAATTCTAGAAATGATACTCTTTTTTGTATTAACATCTTTTGAGCCTCTGTAGGCAGTAACCTGTTCTCCAGAGTTTTTGAAATAAAGTGCTTTCCTTTGCCAATTAAGAGAGCGAGAATGTGGTTTCATAGACCGTCTTTCTTGAGGAAAATAGTAGGAAAGTGTACAGGATCTGTACGATATCATAGCCCAGGTTTTCTATCACAAACAAAGCTTAGATTTGAAATTTATATCACCTGTAATAAAATCCACATGGGTGTTTTGTATGGGAGAAATTAAGTGCAAATGTGCAACAGCCATTTTTGTGTTTTTTGTTTCAAAATACCAAAGGTGATTAGGCCATATTATGAACTAATTACTTAATTTATTTAAGTTGAAACAAGTTTTTGAGTTATACGAGGGCCAAAAATAAGAACTCATTAATCCGTTCTGCACACCACTGAAAGGAACAAAACAAAGAAGTTAACGCCTATTTGGTTACAACACACCAATATTTGGAACACTGATGAGGACCCAAGTGGTCAAAACATCTGTATTTGGTAAAATAAATAAATAAATAAGTAAATAAATAAATAAAACAAATAAACTCTTTTTCTCCACTGTTTGGTCCTTTCAGTGGTGTGCTGAAATTCAGAATGAATTACTAAAGGTATCAAAATGGTGTGTCTCTTTTAGCACATTTTCCTATGGAAAGTTTAAAAGACTCTTCAAACATATTTGAAAACAGTAAATAAATAGCCTATAAAACTCAATATTTTCTTAAATTTGGAAGTAAACCACAGTAATTCTGGGGCTTGGGACTCTGTACACCAAGTTTCAAACCAGAGCATATTTTGGTATTTTGATGGTTGAATTATAATCCCCTGAAAAGAGGGACCGCTTGTGTGTGCAGTAAGGACAGCAGCCTGTGGAGCTAAAATGGAGCTACTGAAATCAAACCAGTGTTTACTTGTCACTGCTGACCGGGAGCTGTGAGACTCAGTAGGCCTGTTCCGCAGGCCATAAGATGAGCTCTGTCGGCATTCTGCAATTGGGTTTCATCCCCTGCATGTAGACTGGGCCAGATTCTAGAAGGGGAGGAGAAGGGGGAACACAATACACTCATGGCACCGAAAACAAAGCAACAGCAAAACCCTCGATGCTGGTAGAAAATCAAAGATGTCAGAGAACTTTTATGACCTCAGATTCCTTGTTCTAATGTTTGATCCTTCATCTTCCAGGTTCAAATCCCTCTTTTTAGTCTGTTTTTAAAGTATTGTTAAAGAATTCAAATTACAATAGAGCCAACTGCTGATCAGGTGGTTGGTATTAAATTATTGTTGCGCTTCGTTTATACTTTTACAGGTCCTTCTATGACATGATTCTCACAACCTGAGGCGAAATTTGGGCATGTGATGGCCACCTGACTCTCTGGGTAGCCTACACATGGGCAAAGTCAACGCTCAAATATTTTCCAAAGAGGGAACAGCTCAAGCTTGAATACTGGTTAGCCTGTTTTCTGACTCTGTAGGAACTGGGGTGGTCTGCTGTGGAAGCAGGCTTCTCTTTTCCCACGTGAAAAATGGAGAGGAAAATATCTGTAATTTTCATACCTCAATTGAATGTTGTGAGGATTTGATGAGCTATTTATGGAACTTTAAATTCAGGGAATCCTTGTAGGATTAATGTCTCTTTGGAAGAGGGTTTTGGGAAGAACACTCTCAGCTGATTTGAGGAGTAACACATGGTAGCCTTGTTTCCATACCACAATTCGCTATAGCAGTGCCACCGACTCAACATTAGCGGGACCTGTGTTTTGAGTTCCTTTGCCCAGGAGCTCAGATGCATTGGTACCAAGTCCTATGGCCTCTCTTGGCAGCTCTCCATTTTCACCTAAATTAGAATCTCTGACTATGAAATAGAGCTTTTCTCTATACCAAACATGTATTCATTGAACAAATATTTGTTGAGCAAGTACTATGTGTGAAGCACTATACAGGACCATCTTATTTTGTATGAGAACTGAATTTATGATGGTAGCCTTATAAAAACCATGTTCTAACCGAGCAAACCAGCCAGACAAGACTCACAAAATCAGAACTTTAGATTTGAAAGGAGTCCTTCACTTTACAGACGAAGGCATTTAGGCCCAGACAGTTCAGTCATTTTACCCAACTCAACACATCTAATTAGTATCAAGAGCCGGAGCCAGAGCTCCAAGCTGCTGGTCCTCACGCTAATGTTCTGTCTGTTATATCCTTCTTCTCCCCTGAGTCACAGGACATGAGCTAAGCAGAGATCCACTCCAACAAGTTAGCATTGTCAGGATGAAAAGACAGGCTGAACTGACCAGTCTTCATTGGTGTTTTATCAATAGGAAGAGGCTATGAAAATTAAGTTTTAGAGTCAAGATTGCTTCCCGGAAGGAAAAGGGAGCCCAGTCAATACGTGATGCTGTGAATCTTTTAATATGTACAGCATCTTCATTGAGAAGTTTTTTCTCTCAGTGGTTTAGACAATGACCCCTGACATTTTCCTCATATCCTCTTTCGTCTTTGATATTTCTCAGTCCCTTTGGTTCAGTGAGGCATGACATCATTCATGGTAGAGCTTTGCCAGGTTCAGTCATGCCATATCCCCAGGCCTCATTTGCAGTGAGATTGTCAAATTCGTGTTGAGGGAAAGTAAGTCTCTAGGTACGAAGTGTTCTTAAATAATAAAATAATTTCTGCTCAGAGAATTATTCCAGCCCTTTCTAAATTATTTCAAACCCCACTGATTTTTCATTGGTCAGTGATAGTCACTAATTGGTCAGTCCATCTCCAAGAGAATGTTTGTGAAAGCAGTGAGTTTCCAACTGGTGTTACAGAACCCATTACAGCTGTGGCTAAAATCCTGGAAAACAAGAAAAAAAAGAAAAGAGAGCAGAAATGTAAAGAAGGAAACGGAAGAGCACCCTGGAAAAATGATTGTAGATGACTTTACTTTTACCTGAATTGTTAATAATACACATAAATAGCACCTATTTGCTTGTAAACATATACAATAATTCTGAATATACAAAAAAATAACTGGCCCCATTTTACAAAGACAGAAATTAAATTTACCAACACATTCAAAGGCACATATAATTTTGAAAAGTTTTTTTATTTTTATTATGAGAAACAGAAAGCTTCTAAAATATGTTATCACAGCCTTTATGTTAACAACACTCTTGCATCACAAAATCTCCTACCACTGAATTTAAACTCTTCAGAATAAGGAAGAAATCACCCAGAGTCTGGGGAAGTGAACTCTGGATTTTCCTCTTATTTCTCCTCTCCTCACCACATTTCTTCTCACCACCCAGATATTTCTGATCAACCTTCCATTGTGATATCCTGTTCAACGTTATTAGCATTAGTAAGGCAACAAGCTTGTTGGCGGCCATAATATTCCTGTACTTCTTAGATGTTACTTTTACTGAAATAGGTGAGTTTACATTAGGAAAGCTAAGGATGAATCTTTAGATGATTTGACAGAGTTGAAAGAATTGCACTTTAGTCTGAGGTGCTCTGTATATAGCTGCATGTAATGCTAGCCATGTGTCTTTACCTTCTCATAATTAATCTGCTTACTTCTTTTGTTCCCTCTTGATGAAGCTGGAGACATCTTAATGTAAAGCTGGAGATATTTATATGATTGCCTAGCAAGACCTACTGCACACAGTTTAGATACTGGGGGAAATGAAGAACAAAACTTTGTGTAGCTTTAACAGATTACTCTGGTCACCTTAAGCTGTTAAAAACTTAGGCTACTGGGCAGAAAACAACAGCAGTGTGGAACCATAGCTTTGGAAGCAGGTAATCCTGAGTTCAAATCCCAGGTCTGCCCCTTACCAACTGTGTGACTGTTGTTGAGTTACCTTTCCTCTCTGAAATTCTCTGATCCTTACTTCTGTCATCTGCGACATGGAGATAATAAACATAGCTACAGAGGAGTCACTGCATAACATGACTTAGGCAGTGCGACATGTGTGACTGACTGTAGGTTGAAGAACTTATGGCTCTTCTGGCCCCAGTATGTCTAATATCAGCACTACAGTTGATTTCTAGTTTCTTATGAGCATGTGGTTATAAGAAAGTCCCGTCTTGTTAGGGAGACCACTTCATGGATGGCGTAGAGGCTTGAGCACTGTATACCTGAAGCGGAGGTTGTATAATATTGTATGCCAACTGTAATTGAATATATAGATAGTCACGGGATGTGGATTATACTGTGGAAGGGAGTCAGAGGAATTGTAATAGATATGTATGATATAGTGGGGAGGAGTGGGGTGGCGAATTGGGGGAGGGGGGTTATCACTTTGAGGGGTAAAAAGTGTAACTATTGCACTGTGTTGTACACCTGAAACTAATTTTTTTTTAAATGTTTATTTCACAATAAGAGAATTAAAAAAAAAAAAAAAAAAAAAAGAAAGTCCCATTGCATCATGGACCTCTCAGCTCAGCACTTACCTTGTGATCACAGACAGGGAAATTGTTATGTGACAAACAATTGTCCTTGTTGCTAGTTTTAAAAATTAGAGTTACTTTCCTCCAGATATCCTATTTTCTCTAAATAAACTATTATAGACTTATCATCCATGAATTTAGCTAAACCTTTGTAATACTATTTCTGTCATCAACCTTTAATGAATTTTATAAGTTTACTGCCTACTATGTGAAGTACTTTTTACTGTCTTAAATTGTTCCTATTAAGGAGTAGTAATAAGATGACTTCTGATTCACATATACTAGGTGATAAACCCATGTTCACTTTACCCAGGACTTTCTTTAGACATTTCCTATATCCCTTCCTGGATTTGATCATTATAAATGGAAATCTTTATCTTATGGTTATTTTAATTGATTCTGAGCTTTCTCCTGTCCTTGTTTGTTTATTTATTGAAGTACTTCATGCAGAAACAGTGTCCCATATGCAGGGTGCCATTATCTTCTGCTAGTGTTGTTGTGATTTAACTCCCCCCCTCCTTTGTCAAAATTACATCCTAAGTATGCTCTGGGCTCAAACCAGAATGATCTTGATGTGAATGCAATTGTATTTGAGCCAAGGTTCATCGCAGGGGCAGCTGGCAAAATGTTCAACAAACAGGACCAAAGAGGAAGAAATATAACAGAAAATGTGATTCTGTCTGTAGCCAGGTGAGACACTTGCCTTAAGGAAAATGTAGAGGCTGAAATTGTTACTCCTTGTGGAGATCTTTAAGAAGAGGTACAAGGCAATGCTTCCCTAGCCAGTATGTTCACTGGAATTAGAACTTGGACTTGGAGCGCTAGTGGGCCCAGAGCCAAATCTGGGTTGGGCTGGCTGGCCCTGTATTGCAGTGAGAAGTGGGGGCTACCATTTTGACAATGCCAGCAGAAATCTGTGACTAAAGAGCCTCCAACTGCTTACCTCTCCGCCCTTCACATTGCTAGCACGAAGTAAGATTTGAACTTTAGGTGACTCATTATGAGTGGGTGGCAACCTCCTGTGGAGGCAATCCATGAACCCAAGGTCAACACCCCAGTGAGAAACCCCTGCAGGTAGCCAGTGATGCAACCAGGCAGCACTGAGATGGGAGATCTCTGTCCTCCTCAGCTTTGTCAGAGCATTTCCTATTTTGTTTCCAACCCAGTTTCTAAGGATATTTGACATGTTGTTTCTCCTGTACTTGGCATCACAGTCTTCAAGAAATAAGAATGTCTTACCTATGTACAGTGCTTTAGAGAATACTTTTATACAGATTATCTCACGTGATCCTCACAATTCCAAGACTGTAACTGCTCCTATTCCCATTTTATAAATGAGGACCCCTGATTAAATTCAATTGTGTACGCAGGTGCAGCTAACACTAACATATTACAGAACAAGGACTGGTCTCATGATACTAAGTCCTCCGTCCTTTCCATGTCACCACCACAGTGATAGCCTGGTCTTCTTCAGACACCATCCCAAAAATATGCTTTCATTTTCCCCTAAATGTATTGCATTATACTCGCTTGTACTAACATTGATCTGAACTGTTTGGACAACAGCAAGGCTCATGAGATCACCCTGAAGACTTGGCCTTTTGATGCCCAGAGTAGCAATAACACAGAGATTTCCCTACAACATTCTCTACAACATCCATATCATACGGAGGGTGGAAAATGTCCAATATATCTAGCACCGAGTTCGCATCTGGATGTTCAATCCAGAGAAGAGGTCATTTCTCCCAACCTTTCCTTCTTCTTCTGAACTTCCTTTCCACATTAAAATCCCACCCCCACTCCTTAATTTCAGTGTGCTTCAATATTATTTTAATAACTCAGTGGCATCTGTACCTTACAGTTTTCAGCACCCTTCCCTTCCTCTTGAGGGGCAGAATCCCTGAATGATCCTAGTAAATTCTGAAAAGCCTTTGCAGGGTCGATAATGGGTAAAGATCACTGCATTTCAGCTCCTTGATCCATTACACTCCTGCCTTTCACCAGCACGCAGAGCGCTGTGTTGTTGTTTTTTTTTTCTAACAGAATAAATTAAATATGAAAGAGAAGGACTAATGTAATTCAAATAAACATGTTAATGACCCTATTTTTCCATTTGGTAACTAGACCGGATGTGGTGGAATGCCAGTTTTTTACTGAGCCTGTAATTTAAAACTTTCAACAAGGACACTTTTTTTTCCCTTTTATTTCCATCCTCCACTCCCACCCCCTTTTATTCTTACAGACACTCCTTACTGTCCAATTAGTTTTGGAACATAAAAACTGCCCTCAATGCTGCCTGGAGTCCTAGGGGGACCTGAGGTGGTTTATCTCTGTGGGATGGCTTGGAAGTCTCAGGTTTTCCTGGCGGGGTCCCTGCCAGCGCCCTGGGCTGTTGAGGGATGTGGGGAAGGAGGTGACCAGCACATTTCACACACCTGGCCCTGAACCCCCATTTTGTGGATTTTTTATGTTTTCCTGTACGCGCTCGCTGTTCTAGGCAGTGCCTTAGCATTCAAATTGGAACGGTAGAGCTCTCAGTGTATTTTGAGCCCTGTAAGTAGCCATTGATTCCACGACATTTTTTATAAGAGTCAAAGCTGAGAGATTGTCATCCAAACTGAAATCTTAGCTGACTCTCCGTCTTAGCTGTGCCCCCCTGACGACTCCCTAATTTACTCCCTCCCCAGCCCTCTTGTAAGCCACCTGCCTCCCTCTGCACCCCAAGAGTAGTCATTTGCCCCTGCACCCCGACCCCTCCTCCAGAAAATGGACTGCCCAAAATGAAGCCCTTCTCTCCTCCAGGCTTCAAATTCCCCACCTGTCTGCTTACATTTACAGTTAGTTAGCTGTACAGCCTGACTCTTCTCCAAACTGTGTGCGTTTTATCCCTTACTTCTCTTCTACCCCCAAATGCGATGTCCCTTTGGCATTTTACCTGCTACCACCAGCTCCCTCTTCTTTCTTTTATTTTGGTCACTTTCCAGTATTTGAAGGAAAACTTCTTGATCTCAACTCATTTCCGTTTTTTTTCCAATTTACAGGGGAGGGAGGGAGGGAGGGGAGAGGGGAGAGGGCCCTGTTACTTCCTGTTTGTTTTTGTTCCGGAGAATGTGGACCATCTGTGTCTCTCAGAAGCTAGTCTGCAGCCATCGTGCTGATTCTGATATTTAACTTCTTAGTTTTTCCCTTGTTTCTCTCTACATAATTTTCTATTCCTCCTCCCCAAACTCCTAAGCCCCTCATTGAATCTTTCTTCCTGAAATTTCTTATCTTAATAGTACCTCTAGATACAGTTCCATCCCCATTAAGGCCAAGATTCAAATTAAGTAAACAATAATGGGAAAGAAAAAAAAAAAGAGGAGAGAGGAAGCAGTAGGCGAAAGAAAAAAAAAAAAAGTAGGATTACTTTTTAAAAATGTATTTCACTGCTTCTCAGACCCAACTCCTAGGTCCTCAGACCCATTTTTGAACCACAGCCTCACCTGTCAGATGGATTTGGCTTTTTCTGAAGAAACACCTGTGGATGTGGGGACTCTCCAAGCTGGCCTTAAAGAATTCCCCAAGTTTAGTTTTGCAGCGACATAGGGTTTGGTTTAGGTTGTACTATCTCCAAGTTATCGAGATGGTTATTTCCCAGAACTGGTGGAGACCTCGCCTTTCTGAAGGCTGCCCGATGAATCCCAACATATAAGTCACCCTGTATAGGAGTCCTGTATTCTTTCTGTGTTTCTTTTTTACGCAGTGTCACCAACCAAGGTCTCTAACCAGCAAGAACCCTTTTTGGTATCAGCTCTAAACCTGTTACTTATGAAAATTTAACTTTCTCACAATACAGTTAAATAGGTTGGTTCCCATCCTTTATTTCAGATGCCATTACAATTTAGAACACATTATTTTCCCCATTCACATTTTTTAAAACAATCAAAGGACTTTGATTTTTTTTTCTTTAATTCTTAAGGTCAGAATTAAAAAGCTAAATGAATTCCAGGCTTCACACTCCCAGATTTATATTTCAGCTAGTTCGAGTTTCAAATGTACTATCAGCAGTCCACTGGTGAAGGGGTAATGGCCGTGGCCTTCACAGGGTGCCACACACCGCGCACGACTGTAGGTTTTCTGGAGCTGTGGTCTTTGGCCTCCCACACCCATTACTTCAGCAGCTTCTGCTTTTCCTGCGTTAGTAGCTTCAGCCATGAACATACCATTTAATCAGTGGTGGATGAAAATGCACTTGGTGCAGTCAGCAATAGCTGGGCCAATATCGATTGGCTATTTTTAAAAGGGGGGGAAAAAAAAGAGGACAGAAAATTGCTCTTTTAATCTTGGTAAATCAAATCGTGCCTGCTTGCTTTCCACCTGTAGCTAAGCATAGGCATCAGATTGAGGCAAGTCCTTTTTTGAGCTTCTTTATTCATGCTTAGCCACTTGGGGTAAAAGCGCCAGGGTACCTACCTTCACATGCACATAAGAAAGCTTCTGCTGTTTTTCTCTTAGGAAAAAAAAAATGATCTTCCCTTTTGCCCCCTTTTAGATTTGAATAAAAGTATAATACATTCGACCTTTTCTGCCTTTTTTTTTTTTTCCTGCGATGAAATCCTACCTGACTGTGACATCCCAGTGTGTTGCTCTAGGCAGCTTTGCACTGTCTGAAGGCAAGGACCTTAATTGGGTTTACCGAACCCACCAGGAATGGATGGCAGGCCAGTGCCGCTCTCCCAGTAGACACTTCTCTGCTTTAGGCGTTGTGGACGGAGAAGCAGAGACCTGCTTGGGCGGAGCTCCTTTTCCCATGGATTTGTTTTTTTGGGGTTTTTTTTTGTTTTGGGTTTTGTTTGTTTGTTTGTTTAATGCTAGGGCTTTCTTCATTTAGTATATTACTAGCAAATGAAATTAATTTTTTAAAAAGAAAACTGTGCTTTGTTTTTCAAACTGCAAGGGGGGCTGGGGAGGTGAGAATGTGCTGGCAGGTTTCTTCTATAGCATTGATTTGTAACCAACAAAGGAAATGTCTACTTATGAGACACAAATCAATGCAACCAGACTGAGAAAGTGCAAACAGAGATGTGAGAAAATTATTCAATCGTTAGTCTTCCGTGGAATTTAAAAACATGGAGTCTTTCGATTGTTCCAATACCAAAAAAGAAAAAAAGAAAGGGAGTAACTAGAAGAAAGGCAGGGAGGACATGTCAAATGGTTCGAATTTCATCCACGTTTTTCTCTCATGATTATGGAAAGGTCAGGCAAGGTTAGGAGATTCCTAAAAGATTAGCAATGTTATGAATGAATTTCAGAACTCATTAACTGTGTCCTCAGATGCTGTTGTGGAAAACTAGTAGAACACCAGTTCATGTCTGAACTTCTGCTTGAGTCTGCGTAACCTTGGCTGCTATAACATTGACAGTTTCTTGCAAACTCTCTTTATCCAAAAATAATCTATAACAAATAGACCTAGCTCTTACATGGTATTTTTTTTAATCATGTAAACACACTACAAAAATTACCAAATAAATCAAACAAGCAAAAATATAACTCTAGGAAGCTAAAGATATTTATTTTATAAAACTTTACCAGTTCGGACAAACTGGGAAAAGAGACAACCGAGCTGACTTAGCTGAAAGTATGAATCATGGAATATTTTTATGTAATCTGAACTGAGATTTCAAAGCAGTAACAAGTTTCTTGAGCACTGACTTCTAAATAAATAAGAATTGTCAGTAGCTTATGAGATGTATCTATTGAAAAAGTATATTAAAAGGGTTTTGTTTAGTTTTTCCCCCTTCTATAGGTTAAACAATGTTAACACTGTTAGTTTGCTTAGCAATCCTATTTTCAGAGATAGGGAAAAGGTAAATTTCAACATAATCGTTATCCTAATTATTACATTGTAAATTACACTGATTTCTCCTTTAGGGAAAAGGGAGAAAAGATGAACACGTGTTATTTTTCTGGACACTTAATATAAATAGATTCACAATTTTTTTTTTATGTTTTCTTTATGTCTAGTAATGCCAGGGTCCTGTTAAAAATCTAGGAAAAAATTGGAAATCCAGAGACATTTTCTAGCTTGACTATATACTTTTGCTTCTCTACCCATGATGAAGTCAAGATTCTTTCACCTTATCCTAAGAAAAAGTCCTATTTCTTTACTTCTCACCATTATCATGTTAGTTACATTGCCTGAAGAAATCAGGAAAGTGAAATGAAATGGATCACAGACCTACAAATAAAATAACCACAAATGGATTTCTGGGCAACCCCTTTGAAAATAAGAATCCTTGCAATAAAGGAGCATAAATATCTCATTCTATGTTACACAATAATATCTCGAAGTCTGATTTCTGGCAGTTCAGACTCCTGAATTACAACCTTGAACAAAGAAGTAAATGAAGACGTTTGAACATCCAAATGAGTGTCCCAAAGTCTCTGACCAAACTTTGTTTTCGAGTAATATTTTCTCTATAGCACTCATTTATCGGATTTTCCAATCCAAAGCAGACTAGAAAATATATCTAGCATAGAGGGTTGGAAGGAGATGGCTCTCAAAAGCTGGGACAGCAACCCCAGTGAGGTATGGCAGGAGATCATTGTGGCTGGCAGCTCAGCCTGTGGCCATTGGACTGAGTGGTGAGGGACAAGGCCAATTCTCAAGAGAAATAAAATATATTACTGAGAAACAGGAGCAGTGAGTATTTACAAGGATATCCTTGCATCATAAGAAAAATATGTAAATTGTATCAGCATATTCGTTTTAAGAAAACAGAGATATGTAAAAGTTGTCTGTTAAAAAACAGGGTAAAATATATTTTATTGCTTAAAAGCAAGTTTATATCATTAAATATATATATTTATATATTATATATATTTATATATACATACACATATATGTATGTGTGTGTGAATATGTATATAATTGCATTCCCCAGTATAACTTTTTTTATTTATTCTATTTGTGATTGTAATTTGGAAAAAAATTAGAGATGATTTTGTAGTGATATTAAAAACCAATCTAGCCAAAACTACTAAAGACGAACACTTTAGAAGGAAAGATGTTTATTCTTGAATATTTTTTTCAAGCCGAGATCTCTTAACATAAAGGTGTTCTCTGTCATTGATCTTAGTTATATAATATATGTTGTCATCTGGAGTAAGGCTCTCTAACTCGTATTTAGCTGGTTTACTTTGTGATGCGTCATTATAAGTGACCAAAAGCATAGTACAGGAAGTTGTTTGTGTGTTTTTGCATTGCTTGTGCAACTTTCAAGCAGAAAATGTTCTTGAGACCAGATGGTAAAGAACAGTCAATTGCAAGTTCTATTCTCCAGATGTATTGATGTTTTATGTCTTCTTGAAGCCAGTTCAAATACATTTGTGAATTCGAGTCTTAACTTCTAGTAACCCTTTCACTCCTGCTAGCCTCTATTTCAATTGACCAAGAATTGGGCTGGAATATTTCGTTACAGGCTCTCTGGAGCCAGCTGTACCACGGAATGGCAATGCCATGGCCACATAATGCAGCCGAGTCCAAGTTCATCACGTGTTTTTGCACTTAACCTAGTCACTGTGCTGCCATGATGGTTCTGTGTTTATGTTTGTAGTACCAAGCCTCTTTTCAACTTTATCCTTTACAATAGTGCACTTTTTTATGACAATGTTAAAAAAAAAAAAAAAAGACATTTGCCCAGGGTTTCTACTTGGCATGTAGGTTTCGGGGGTCCTTTTTTTTTTTTCTCTTTTTTTGATGTTTTTTGTTTGTTTTTAATGTACTCAGCAATTTGGGAGTTTGCTGGAACACAGATGAATTAAGATAAAAAGCTGTTTTTAAAAAAAAAATGCCTCTAGTAAGTAAAAATGAAGATACTATATCTGAATGAATGTGAAAAGTTATCCCCTTGTATATTTTTAACGCTTCCCAAACCATCCCCAGTTCCCAGCCAAATGCAGCCTACCCAGACTGTCTTTAGGAGAGTCACAATTCACAGAGATTTGCAGTGAACCGTATATCAAACTGCGCTCTCTCTTCAGTCCCTGCTCACAGCTCACCATTTTAGAATATGGTGAGATATGCCAGAGCCCTACCATCTGTTTAATGGGCTAATTATGTTTGCCACATGCCTACTTCACGGGAATACCATGAGTGAGGCTGCCAAACATCATACAAATATATATGTTTGTATATATAGATATAAAAGTATACACATAAATAAAATCATATACTTATATAACGGCATCCAGCTTTGCTGAGCTTCAGCCTGTCTTTTACTATCAGGATACATCATGGCCCATCACCTAAGCCTAGGCTCCGTCAGGGTTTATTATAATGCACACCATGGCCATCAGACTGAAGGGGACCAGGGGTAGAAATTCAGATTCTATATACATAATTATCTTTGCCTATTGTGGCCAGGCCCCATATTCTCTCCCTGTTCAAATCTTGACATTTTTGTCATGATTAAGACGATCAAATTATATGATACTTAATGTTGTAATAGCCAAGGTTTTAATTCCTTCTTTTCAGAAAGGATACTTTTTTTTCCTTATTAAAGAAATAGAAAAGTCTGGCCATTCCTAAATAATCCCTTTCTTGCAAGGCTACAACTTTTTCTTTACCAAGGTTACCACTTTTCTCTTATACACCACAGCTTCTATATTGGACCTGTTCTTTTTTTTTTTTCATTCTTTTATTCTGAAATAAACGTGTTTTTTTAAATTAGTTTCAGGTGTGCAACACAGTGCAATAGTTATACTTTTTACCCCTCAAAGTGACAATCCCCTCCCCCAATTCACCACCCCACTCCTCCCCCCCCATATCATACATATCTATTATAATTCCTTTGACTCCCTTCCACAGTATACTCCACATCCCGAGACTATCTATATATTCAGTTACATTTAGCATACAATATTATACAACATCAGTTTCAGGTGTACAGTGCAGTGATCAAGCCTCTACTCCATCCATGAAGTTAGACCTGTTCTTAAAGGTAGCATTTCTATGCCTTCCTGAAGACCCTGGCACTACAAACAATCTTTTTCCCTGGTGTTCCCTGAGTACTTCCTAGATTAGTGTTCTCAGTGACCCCAGCTATCACAAGGGCCAATTATGGCTTGCTAGCCATGAAAATTATCACTAGATCCCAAATTGGGTCAACCTAAGTTGCTTCTTGGAAATGGGGCTTGAGCTAGGTGGGTCTTGAAAGATAGGGGGTATTTTAAGCAGTAAAAGGAGGTAAACGAAGAGCATTCTAGGTGAAGGGAATTAAAGCAGCAAAGGAACAGGACAGAGATGGAAAAGAGCACATCATGAGTAACTGAAGTTCCTAGTGAAGGTATGATACAAGCTCCAGGTACTGGGTTTTCTGCGTGGCCCCTTTGTCTATGTAAATGTAACCTGGCAAGCTCTGGGCCTTCTTGGCTTTAAGGATGCAACGGCCTGAAAAATATGGGGAGAACTATCCACACCAGATTATAATTCCAATATGTATCGTTCTCTTTGAAAACAAAAACCAATAACAACGTATTAAACTAGCATTGATATAACATTCTATTTAGGCTTTTGTAAGCTACAGGAGTATGTTTAAAAGCTTCTTTTTTTTTCCCTGAGTGTTAGCATGTCTTCATATACTGCCTTAACGGAAGTAAATTATTCAAACAGAGCTGTTTTGTTTTGTGTGTTTTATTTTTGCAGCTTTATGCTTACCAGGGATTTCACAAACAAGTTGGAAGAGAAAAAGTAGCCAGGATGTAAATACAGAAATAACCCAATCAGATGAGCGTGGTGAGGAAGGACCTGTGATGAGGATGAGGGCCTTTGTCAGTGCCAGAGGGATCGTGGTTTTGTCTTAGGCATGTAGGTCTGATTGGAGAAGCAGCACTGATATAGAAAGAAAGGGAGAATTATTCCTCTATTATTTTCCCATGCATCTAAGGGAAAATGACTTGAATATTTGCTGTGGCATTTCGAGAACCCAGAAACCTAAAACCCAATGCAAACCACATAGACAGATGGAGAGAAAGCAGTGTTTACCAAAACGGGAGGAAGTGGGGATTACCCTGTCATCTTTTCTTACTTTAAAATCATCAAATGTTATAACTGGAAAGACTCTTAAAGACCAGCTAGTCCTACGCTCCCATTTTACGTATGAGAAAAGTGAGGCTGAGGAGGCTTGCAACATCATGCAGCAGTTGACAAACATGGTGGGGGACCCAGATCTTCTGACTTACAGTCAGATGGCTTCCAGCCAAACCATTCTGTCATTTCTTCCATTTCTCTGTAATCATTTTAGAAGACTCGAACTTTGCCTTATCCCACAAACGTTGCTTTGTGTCTCTTGATTGTCAACAAGCTTCTCAATTAATTGCATTGGATTAAAGTTTACTTTATAATAATAAGTTGTCAGATACTTATAAATGATTCCAAAAATTAAGATGCACTCTCAGAAGTGTTCAGAGTATTCTACAGTTACAGAGGAGCTCACTAGATGAACATGCAAGCTTCTTTTTCATAAGAATCCTATCATTTCTGTAAAAATGGCACATATTATTAATGCTCATATTATTAGGTTTTTCAAGGTTCCTGGAGTCCAGACATTTGCTGCAATGCATAAATAGGTCAGACCGATGTGTTCATTCGCCCCCTCTGAATTGTCCCGTAGACATTCTTAAACTGCTGTGCTTTGTAAGGAAGCCAGTGCCATAAGTATCACCAGTTCCTACTGCCATCAGCATGGCCAGGTACTACACTGCCTATCTGGTTCAAATAAAGCTGTGCTTGGGGTTTTACTTATATTTTGTTCCATATAAGACCAGAAAGATGGGCCGGAGCCACGTGGCGTGGTGGTTAAGCGCTGGCTTGGAAAGCCAGCAGCCCCGGTTCAGGTCCCACATATGAGGGCCAGTGACACTGCCCTCAAAAATAAATAAATAAAGACCAGAAAGAACATGACAGGAGTCTGGCATAGAAGGAAGAATCTATCACTGACAATAAGCACTCAAGAAACACATATTGAAAGGGGGAGGAAAGCATCTACACTTTCACTTTTTTCAAAAAAGTCTCTGGTTCATTTGAAAATTAACCCTCCACTTCTGATACAGCATTGTGTGGTTTGTTGCACTGCATATGGCTAATAGGATCTACACGTCAGCAACAATCCAGAACTACAGTTGCAATGGGAGATAATATAATAATCCACTTTTACATTTTAAATGTGCCTGGCCTATCAACTCCTTGCCCAGGTGCCAAACACACCATTGTGAAGGAACTGGCTGACACAGTGCCCTGAAATTTCAGGTAAATGTCATCACCTCACAGGTGCATAGAAGAGCCGGGTTTTGAAGTTCAAGAGAAGGAGAAGATGCAAACCTCCTGCTCTTCTAGAAGCAGGGACCATTCGGCAGTGTATTCACAGCCGTTAGAATGGAAAGCCTTTTGTGAAGAAAGCTGTGTCATTTCATGGCTGTTTTTATCAAAACATGTAGTCCACAAGTGTACCAACTCTGAGAACAATTTCATTCACAAAGTGTCTCGCCCCACCAGCCACATCCCACCACTGTGGTTCTGTTGTTTTGTGGGGGTGATTTAGTGGTCAAGATCCCTACTGTTCTGCATTTGGATATCTGTGAGAAAAACCTAGAACTCGTTTCCTCCAGAAACCACATCTGTGTGGCACATAGCACAGAGTACCAGGGAAATAGCTGTAGAGGCTTTGTTATCAATGCCAGCCAGGTTTGCTCATGGGGATAATGGGACGTTAGTCATTTCCCTTCCTCGTCCTCTCTCTTCCTTTTTATTCTTTTTCTTTCTCTTCTTTCATTCTTCTATTCAAAACCCTTTTGCTTCTGGATTTGAAGAATATTCCAAAAGGAAGTAGGGAAAGTAAATCCTGTTTTGAGGGAACACACAACCATCCTGACATATAACGATATCCATATGTGTTTTCTTATATTCCTAACCAACTGAAAAAAGCATGCCCAATAGCCCAGGTGCTGGTCCTCAGAGCGGGTGTGTCCTAGTACATTCTTTGGTGGACTAGCCTCGTCCACTGTTTCATGTTATTGACCAATCAAAGCAGAGGAGACAGTTTTCCCAGCCCAAATGAGTGCCAGGATGTAGCCTCCATCTGTCATTTTCGATAAAGTCCTCCCCAGGTCCAGTGTACATGATATCTACAGTTCCTGGGTTCCTGGGAATGCACCCTCAAAAAAATATAGCCTACAGTGATATTTCTTAGAATGGCTAAGGTAAGGCAGTGAGGAAATGGAGACATGGATGTTACAAATTTATATATTTTTTTTCCTCTAACACTTTCTAACTTGCTATCTAGATCCTATATTTTTCTCAACCAAATTAGTGGTGTAAAGGAAAATGTACCTTTGTCATTTTCGAAGAGTCATTTTTTTCAGCCGTCCTATTGTTTTGCTTTTTGGGTAATCACCTTAACAGGTGGCTGAGTCAGGACCATGTATGAAAAGACCTCATCATGTCTTACAAGGCAGAGATTATGCTCCTGGGAAAAATACAAGTCTTCAGATGCAGGATTCTTTCTTTCTACCAAAGAAAGTGGCTCAGATAGCAATGCCTAATGCTGTATAGGCTGCATGGTGGGACATTGCAGCTGTGTTTTCCATTGCTCTTCACTCTGGAATTTTATGTAATCCTGTAGCCAAGAACCTTTGAAATGGCTCTCTCTGGTCAAACAAAAAGTAGAGGAGAAAAAGTCCTCTGAAAATTAAATGTAGCTGGTGCAAGTTAGTAGTCAATCTACTCACCCCACCTCCTTACACCACCACTCCCCTCCATCTTTGGGGTTTTTATATAGTAGTAGAGTGTTGGAGAAAGTGTCCATCTGGTGTGGTTGGGGTTCCTTGCTGTCTCAAATACTTGGAAGAAGAGCGCTTGTTTCCTACACTTTGTTAAACTAGCTCAGTTAAACATACTGGTCATCAGGCCCTGCAATGCATGGTTATTCAGTAATATTTTAAAATCCAAATAAAAATCAATTGTGCTGGCCCCTTTCTCCCTCTGCTTCCTCCCTGTCTGTTTCACTTTGCTGTGAGGCACTGGGAGCAGTGTGTGTGTGTGTGTGTGTGTGTGTGTGTGTGTGTGTGTGTGTGTGTCTGGGAGGAAGACAGACTCCCTACCTGTAAATGGCTTGCTATTATTAGACGTTCAGTTACCAGGGGTTATGTAAGACAATTGAAGCTCTGTTTTTTAACAGAGACATGATTCATGCTGCTTGTAGTAACAGTAACCACCTCCAAACGAGACAGAAACCAGACGCAGACAAAGGCTGGAGAAATCAATGCCGACTCGGTACAGCCTTTCTGCTGATACCCTCTGCCTTTCAATCAGAGCACTTAGGTTATCAGGAGAGGAGGCTTCTGCTCCTTCTGGGCCTTTTCTGTCTCCTGGGGCCGCCAGGAGACATCATGTGGGCTGGAGTTGTGTGCAAGAGAACACCGGGCCTCGGGAGCACTGATGTCTGACCTCGGTCCTCAGCCAACGTCCCTCCAGCGTCTCAGACACACCTGGAGGAACAGTACTGGTCACCTGCCCCATGGCTCAGAATTCTCTGTAGCTTCTACCCAGAAAGGTTGGAACTTGGGTGTCTGGCTCACCCACGCAGCTCACTTTGCTCAAGTAATGCCCTGTGCCATTGCTGGACAGGAGAGGACGGAGTGGGATTTGAGCCGATGCCAGCCCCTTATTACAGCTTCTCTCAAAACTTGAATGGGAGAGCACTGGCTGTCAGCTTCCACACTCGAGACTCTTCCTGCTTCCTCCAGCAATCATTCTTGAGACTACGTTGATTCAGTACCTCCCAGGCTACAAAGCGCTTCCACATGCACCGGCTTTTGTTAGCCTCACGGCGTTATGTGATAGGCAAAGCACACATTAGTAACCAATACCATCTGACAGATGGGAAGTTATACAGCCGGAAGGGAATTATGTCATTCATGGACTCCTTGCCCATGATTTTAGAAAATTCAGAAAAGTCAGCGACTTGACCACGGTCACACGGCTAGTTCTTCACGGACCCAGGAAGACGAGGCAGATCTCATGACTCTCCATCTAGCGCTCTGCTTCTCAAATTTTGTGGCAAAGCTTGTTGGCAGCCATGGCATTTGAAGGGAGAAAAAGGGTTTTCTGCTGAAAACCTTGGTTTTAGATTAAGCTCTACTGCTCATTAGCTGGCCAACTGAAATCTCCCTTCCCCAC
Organism: Aselliscus stoliczkanus; assembly: GCA_033961575.1. Lineage (NCBI taxonomy): Eukaryota > Metazoa > Chordata > Mammalia > Chiroptera > Hipposideridae > Aselliscus > Aselliscus stoliczkanus. The sequence continues at coordinate 70,597,766 of CM066729.1, forward strand.
CTTAATCTTCTCATTTGCGTAACTCATGATGGGGAAAAGTCAGTTTTAGCGTGTGTTTGTGAAAGTACCACATAACCTTTAATGTGTCTGAATCAATGTAAAGCTTTGCCAATAGTAACCCCATGGGCCCACCACGGGTTACATGCAGGAGGGAGATTAGATCTCAGACTTCACCCATACAAGAACATACAAGTAAATGATCTTTACTCCCAAAAGAAGGCACTAAGATATTTTACTGCAGAAACTGCCCATAGCTCTCAGGTAACAGCAGCTTTGCTGCAGTGACCCAAACGCATCCGAAAGTCAGGCCACCTTCCATTTTCACTCCTAAATATGTAAATTGTCCAGAAAGGCAGCTCTAGACCAGAGCATGACAGAAAATAGCTAAACCATGTAGCTTCACCCAACCAGTAGTACCCCAGAATAAAAGTTCCAGTTTTCAAGATATTTATATATTGGTTACTACTGCTAATAAATACTCTCTAGTTATGCATTTTCAGTAAGGAACAACACAGAATTTTCTATTATAGAATTTTTACCATTATCCTACGAGTTCCACACATAATATAGTCTATACCTATTTGAAAGTAAACATACATAAATGTTCTTATTTATGAATAGTTTTTCATTAAACCTTTTGTTTGATACCACCTTTTATCCAAGAAGGTAGCAAAATACTTCACAGGCTATACTTCAACGAAATGTATTTTCTCTTCTGCTAAAACCTGAAAATCATTTGTTGCTGCAGTTTTAAGGAAGAAAGCTATACTCTGTTCTCTCCCATAATAAAACTCCCTGACGAGGCATCAAGAGACCAAATTTCTAGTTCTAGCCTCACTACAAATTCACTATTAGGAAACCCATTAAGTCCCAACTTCAGATAACATCTAATCCGAAAAACTCAAAGCCCCTTAATATCTGGATAGTGCACGCTCGCCTGAGACATACACCTGCTCTATGCTCTTCTGGGATGTGGCAGTAAAAGATCTTTATGGGAAAGATGGAGTTCATTGCTTGGGGGTTGCATTTTGTGCTCACTGCAACCAAGCTGCTTTGATGGGTCTCCAGACTGACCCAAAGAGATGGAGGTTGGAATATGACTGAAAGCAGGAGCTCACCCTGGAGTGTTGCTACAGACTGTATATACCAGGCACAGTGATAAGCAGTGCATCCTCCCACAAAACTGCCCCTGACTTCTCCTGTCAGGAAACAGTGATCATGAATGCTGATCTCATCAATGGTAGAGAGGCATTTATTGCAGCAGTTCCTTTCCTGGGTCCTTGGATGTTCCTAGATTATTTTACCCTTCTCCCCATTTGTTGTCAACGAATGCAAATCCTTATTTTCACCTAAGAAAGGAGCTGCCTTTCCACTCTAGATCCATCCTTCCTCTCCCCCTAGAAAGCATGCATGTTATCATTTGCAGAGGTGATGACGGGGCTGGTGGGTGGTCCTTCTTCCCAAAATGGTGGTGGTACATTCCACCTGGGTCTGCAGCATACTAAACTGTCCCAATAGCTACAGAAATCAAGTTTTGATCTACCAGGCCCCAGTGTCATCATTTCTGTCTACGGCAACCATCGACACGATTATAAGCCTGTACTATGCACAGAGGGCTACACTCGGTGCCAAAGTTTCTGCAGTTTATAAAATGAGTTCCATGCCCTAGAGCATTTACATTCTCCTCAATGATATAGAAAATAGGCATTAAACTATAGCGGTTTATCTGAGTGCTAAATGAGTGTTCGAGCAGTTTTCACAAGGAAAAGTTTTATAAGGGATATATGATTTAATATGGGCCTTGAAGGAGGAGAAAGGCCTAGGTGAGAAAAAGATGATAAAGGTGTTCCAAGGAGCCAAAATGATATGTTCACTCAGATACAAATGTGCTCTGTAAGTTAACTGGTTTAGACCCAATGGAGTATTGATAGAAAGGAAATCGGAGAGGACTTATTTGATACAGATTCAGTGAACTTGCATAACCAGGCTAAAGAATTTGGAACCAGGGGAAATCCACTAATGCGTATTTTCTCTAAGCATATTCTAAGATTAATAAGTGTTTCATTTAAAAGGGTGGAAGTTGGAGAGGAGGTCTGTCATCCAATAAGTTTGGACAATGTCGGAGTCTTCAGCACATTTACTATCCTTCTGTACATTATGAGTTTACAAGAGAGAGAGATAGTATGTAGTGTTTCCTGTAGATGCTTTACCAAGCAACTTGTTTTAAGGTCCATCTTCAACTTCTAGTGTTCTATAAAATTCACTTGGTGATACACCACCTGAAAGATTTTGTAGGGCAAGAGTTGAAGGCAAGGCAACACTGTAGTGTGGTGATGAATCTAGTTCTGTTATGAATAGATGAGTCATCGGCTGCAGAGAAGACAATATCACTGGTGGAACCGAAGTGAAGGATAAAGATCACAAGTAGAGAGGATACCTCCAAGGTAGGACGAAAGTGTAGAAAGAGGTACAGCTAAATCTTGAGAAAACAAAATGATGAAAATTCAGAGATATTGAAAAAGGAGATGAGAGCCAATGGGTTTACCACACTGGATGGTCAAGATCATCTTACTAATGTAGGAAGGAAGGTCATCAACTGAAAAAAAGAATGGAGAATGGAACTTGGTAAAGCAGGACATATTAAGACAAGGTACTGTAGGCTTGTATTTGTAAATAACAATGGGCAGCAATGAGGGTTCAGATGGCATGAATGGATAGGGTTTTGTACTGAGAGTGGGAAGGAATTGTACGTTTTGATATGGATTCAGGGCTGAAGAACATAAGGAGAGGTCCTGTACATAGAAGGTCAAGGAGCAAGGACACCTAGAGGGTTATTGAGAATAATGTGGAAAGTGTTGATTATGGCGTAAGGTCAGACCGAACAGACATCCAGTGAAGCCACCAGAGGCCGAGTGATGGACCCGGTGAGAAGAGTAGATTCCTTAGGCACCAAGGAAGAGGAGTTCGCAAGCTGTGGTTGGAACACTTAAGGTCAAATGGGAAGTCTTGAAAGGGTACGTTTGAATGAGAATGATGTCTAAGAAGTAGCTGAAGATGGTGTTTGTAAAGGTCTGTTGAAAAAAAAAAGTGATAATGGGTTTTTGGATTGAAGTTGAGAGGGAAAACACAAATCAAGTGTATTAGGTTTTGGAGGATAAAAACAGGTTCAGAAAGGCATTAGAGGACCATGGTAGAGAATCTAATACAAGCCTATGGTGAGGACCTCAAGTAAATAAGAGTGGAAAGAAGGCAGGAGATCAGTGGTTTGGTGATCAGGGGCTAGGTGTGGATTAAGACATAGAGATGATGGTTAAAACCTGGCCTTTAAGTTCTGCTTTGCTACCCTGTGGCTTCATGATTTATGGCAAATAACTTTACCTTCCCTAAACATCAGCTTCTTCATCTATAAAATTAGAATATAATTCTCACCCCTGAAGAGCGATTATAAGAAATAAAGTTAGACAATGTCTGAAAAGTGCCAAGCACAATGCCTGCCACACAGTAAGCATTGAGTTAGCGGCAGCCAAATTAGTGTGATGGAAGCAAGAACAGGAAGTGCTGTTCACTTTGGAGACAGCGACAGTGTGTTCTCCGGGGTAACGCCATTTTGATGCTTCTCAGTCTCTGTGTTTCCATTTAGCCACAAACGGCAATGATTAGTCCAAAAAATACACTCAATGCAAGGAGCAAGGTATAGATACCTCTGATATAATACCAATAATATGCTGTCCCATAAATCATGCTCATGTTGGAATCCTCATTATAGAGTTTAAAATGGCCTTATAACCAGGACCTGTGGTAGGCTTCCTGGATAGGAAGATTCCAGGGTCAAATGACTTAGAGAAGGAGTTCCCATCATCAGGTATTCATTAAAACCAGAAAAATGATCATATATGTGTATATGTACATATATGTATATATGCATATGTATGTATGTATTGAGATAAATTATATGTGTGTATATATATATATATAATATATATATGGTATAAATATATGAGATATATATACAGAGTGTGCCAAAAAAATCTATACACATTTTAAGAAAGCAAAATTGTTAAAAAGTATTTAAAACTGTGTAAAACTGTTTAAAGTATTAAAATTGTAATATTAAATATATATCAATAACAAAAGATGAATACAAGTCACATTTGACTTCTACAATTACAAGAGGTGCTCAAAATGGTTACCATCAGCGTCCAGACACTTCTGCTTATAGCAAACTACTGCTTGAGCAACATTTACCAAAGTGTCCATTTGTATACATTTTTTGGCACCCCCATATATATTGGGTTGTTGCAAAAGTCATCATGTATTTTTGCAGCGAAAAACACAGAAAAAATGCATCATGACTTTTCTGACAACCCAATATATGGTATAGATATATGATATATCACCTGATCCCAAAGATCTCTTATTTTAAAAACAAGAATCAAGTGTATACACCTGACAGTGCCAAGGATCCTGGAATGTGCAAGTCTTATTTACAGAGTTTGTGAACTGCCAAGAAGGAATCAAGAGGTCTCTATGGAGAAAATCAACATAGATTTAATGTGACAAACAGTGGGACCTTCTACTGGCAGGGCCATCCCAGGGGTCTTCAGTCCATCAGAGGTATTTCTTCTGGACATGGGTATTAACTAGTGGTTAATTAAGGAGCTAAGTTTTTTTAAAGTAAAGCATGTATTATAGCATCGGAAAACTGAAGCTGGGGTTCCTGATGAGCTTGTCTGGCCATGATGCTGTGATGCCTCCCTTTAACCATTCATTAAACGGTTTTCTCACCGGTTTCCAGAGCGGTGGAAATAGTGATGTCAACTGGGGAATTCGTTTTAGGTAATTAGTTAAAAAGTTAAAAGTCAAATAGATTTCTTTAACAGGTTTAATGGTTTAACAGATTGATGAGCTACTTAATTCCCACTTCTTGCTTCTCAGGGGACTATTAGAGTTTTAAGGGACCTTCAAAATCATAAAATCCACCTTTTTTTTATTACAAATGGAAATACTGAGCCACCTATAGGTGAATGACTCATCCAAGGTCATCCAGCTAGTTCTATGATTTTTCTCTTTTCTGCTTTTACTCCTTTTAATTCTCATTTCTGTTTTCTCTCACCAACAACCACCTCTCTGCTGGTTATTTCTTGGATTTACCCTTGCTTTATGAAATTTCCTGTGCCTCAAATTATGAGATAGTAGGTCTTAGCCAATTAGTAACCCTTCCCCACTAATTCATCACTACATTTGGGACAAAGAAAGGAGGGAAGTGGAACGATTTTAAATTTACTATGATCTTTGAGACAGCTTTATCTACACCTGGGAATTGCTGTTAGACAATTAAGGTTAGTAAAGCTCATTGAATTTCTCAGAGGATAGGTGTTATTTGAATTATTACCAGATAATTATTGTTAAAAATAACAATAATGTAAAAAATAGGAACTTTACATGTTAGAGACATAATCATTTTAATTTCCAAGGGCTTTCCGAAAGCCCTGGAGGAATCTAGAAATGATTTTTTTTTTCATAATGTGCTCTATACCAGAAATTCCTTGAATTCTATCCAATGCCTGATGACCTGACAAACTGGCCCAGAATCAAAAGCTAGCCGAGCCTTGTGAGCTACTAGCCAAGTTATTTATCTTGAACTATTCCTTCGAAAACAACCCTCAGTCGGAAGACGAGTATCAGACGAGAGACCTGTGGTGCCCCGACCCGTGTGGTCAGCACCACCTGGGAGCTTGTTAGAAATGCAGAATCAGATTCCATCCCAGACATGCTGAATCAGAAATCCTGGATGGTTCCTTGGTTCATTAGAGTTTGAGAAGACGGACTTAAGATATAGAAGACCATTTTCATCTTCAAATAGAAAGGAGTTAGGAAGAAGCGCTACTTATTGATAGTTTCTGGAAGAGTTCCTTCACCTGAGTTCTGTGCCCCAGTTCTTTCAGTGGCTCTGAACCATCATGGAAATAGTATAGCATCTTTCTTGTGCTGAAATCACAGTGGTAATTGGAAATGTGGCCATGTTGTGTTGGCGCAGTTGCTCTATGGTGAAAAAAGCACAGGTTTACAGTTGGAGAGATCTGGGTTTGGTTTCTGACCTCACTCTCCTCAGCTTTCTATTCCTGGAATGGTTCCTTGAGCTCTCTAGCCTCACTTTTCTTCATCCACAAAATGGGCATACTAATGCCTACAGGATGGCATTGCTGGGAGGATTAAACGAGAATGTATTTACGTATAAAAATGCCTGCTGCTGTCCCTGACCGTAAATTGAAAGACTCTAATAAATGGAAGCTATTATTGTTACTATTATCTTTTTTGTAAGCTCTAGCTATGAAGGCCCATCTGTCATTTTAGAATGATTTGGTGTGATTTCTAAAGAATGAGAAGGGTCATGCTAAAATAAGACCTCTGCAGAAAGTTCCTTAGAGTGATATGTGGCACACTGTGTTACATAACAGCCCTATTCTCCAAGGGCTTCCAAGGCAGCCTGCAGAGACCTCAACACTAAAACAGGCTGAGATGAAAATGACCCATTGTCTCCTCTGCCTCTGACACCGTCAAGATCCTTGCCAGCTGGGTTCCAAGCGCAGATTCTTTATTACAATGATGATGTAAGAGGCAGACAGAACAGCTGTATTTCCAAACTCTGGGAAGACTATGTGGCCCCAGCAGCCTCTCAAAATTATCTCTTGACTTAAAACCTGACTACGTTGGATATGGAAGTCATTGAAAATGAATAAATAGGAAACTTCATGAAGTCATTTTCATCGAGTCTTTTTTGGAGGGTAACCACCCTTTAAGCAATAAAACATGACACACCATGTAGTCGTTCTGATTAATAGACCTTCAGGTGTGTGCTAAGAAAAGAGGGGAAATAAAAAGAAGGGGAGAGGTGACAATTTGCCAAAAACATGAAAGGAAGGTCCTAACAGCAGGATGTGAAGCTGAGAAAGAGGAGTTTGATTAAAAGGCAGAAAGATGATGTCCCTGTTTAATTATAAAATGTACAATTTAAATCAAATATTAGGCATATTTAAAATGTACACTTATCTTATTCCACAATGGATTTGCATGCTTTCCAGTGACTTTTCACTGCAATATCCTGGACATATCGATCAGTGATTTTCTTTATCGTTGTAATGTAGTTGCCAGGGGAAGAGAAGACAAGGAATCTGTCTGGTGAGGTATTGATGACCTGTCCAGCCATATGATGGTTTAGTAAGAACTCTGAAGAGCTCCTGAGTCCATTTTGCTGTTTATGTGGTTACTGGGGTGTTGATATTTAATGGACATTGCAGTGCATAGCATGGCTCCACTATACTGGCCGAAACAAATATGATTGATAGGACCAAGTTGTTCCTCTGGAGAGTAACCGTGAGTGAAGTGATCACCTGGGAGAGCCAGTCTGGTAGTGCTGTAGGCTAACGTTTAAGAGCTGCATTTTTGTGGCCACGTTAAAAACTACTGAGATCCCATGGAAAAGTCTGCTTTCCTCACTATGTAAACACGGTTATCCCCACAGTGTGTTTGGTTCAGCTTTTCATCTTTTGGTGAGAGAAAATGATTCTGTTTAAGTATGAAGATAGGGACGAGATTAAACAATTCCTGTTTCTTCTACCACAAGAGGAGAACAAGGGAAGGAAATTAGAATAGCCTTGGGAGCAGTAATCTATGTATTTCTACAAGTAAATTAGTGATGTAATGAAAGAAAAAAAGTAAAAATTTAAATCTATAGGATAAATAACTGGGCAAAGCTAGGTCAAAAACAAAGTGTTGAGGGCCGGCCGAGTGGCGCAGTGGTTAAGCGCTGGCTTGGGACGCCAGCTGCCCTGGTTCGGATCCCACATATGAGGGCCAGTGATACTGCCCTCAAAAAAAAAAAAAAAAGTGTTGATGGGCATAATAGCAAGATTGCAAATAGCCTGTGTTTCTAAAAGGTAATGAATTGAACCATAGAATTACAGCAGGTTCTTACCAGGAAGTTCAGCTGAACCTACTGCTTTCCCAAAGTGTAAGAAATACCTTCCTTCTGGTTTTTGCCCCAAGTGTGTCACCCCAGTAGTGTTTGCAATATTGTCATAATTGTTTCTACTCGTAATATTAGAAAATTTTGCTTCCTTAGTCTTTAAATCCACCATCATTTTTAAACATCATTGAATTGTAAAAAGGCATTTATTTGTTCAGTTTACTAAAGTGAAAAACTGAAGCGAAATTCTTTTTTTTTTGGTGGGGGAACCCGGTATGCCCTTGTAGACGATGCAAGCCATCCCCTCACTCTCTCTGATCTTTTCACTGCCGATGGCCTGCTGGGCCCATGGGTGTTGAGCAAGTGCTGATAAATATTTAGAGACTTGTGACCTTTTATATGAGTTATCATTGGTTAGCCACTAACAAGGATGTGGCCTTAAGCAAGTCTCAAGTCCCCTCAACTGAAAAATGAAGGGGTTGGAGTAGATGAGCTTTAACGTCTTTCCAATTCAGCCTCAGTTTCCATGACTCTAAACAAGAATCTTCTTTTTAATTTTTAATTGGGGAACAGCCATGGTCATCGGTTACACATTGCTTTCATGCTGCAATGGCACAGTTGACTCTTTTAAGGAGGGCACAGTTCACAGTGGCTTATGCACGGATCAAACCAGCAACCTTAGCATTATCAGCACCACACTCTAACCAACTGAGCTAACCAGTTACCCCCCTAAACAAGAATCTTTCTTTATTCCTTTTAAATTTGGTTTAGCAGACTCAGCTGAGCACAATCCTGTGTGCAAGGCATGGCACACTACACGGTATACAACATAAAAATTGCCTCTGTCTTCAAGGAGCTTATAGAGGGTGGAGATAAATTACACAAATAATTACTAGAGTCCATAGAATGTGCAAAGGGAGTAGTGCAAAAGTGCTTAAGGATTCAACAAGGGTGCTTTCCTTTGGGAAATGCTTCATAAATGAGGTGGCATGTGAACTGCCCTGAAAGAAGCTACATGTAGATATAGGGGAAAGGGAGGAAAACCATTCATGTGGTGAGAAAGAGTGGGACTTTGTGGCAGTGGGGCATGGACTGTAGAGATAAGCCCAAGAAATGTCATTTGGGCTATGTTGCAGGGGCCTTGAATGCCAAATTAAATTTGTCTTTAATCCAGTAAGCAAAGAGCAAAGGAGTGATGTGCTGAGAATGGTACTTTAGAAAAATTGATGTAGTGTTGGTGTGAAGGATGGGCTAGAAGCAAAGAGAATCTAGAAGAGAAACCAGTTAGGACGCTCTCACAGAAGTCCTGGCAACAGGTGGTAAAAGGATAAATCAATGTTGGGATGGAAAGCAGGTATTGATTCAGGAAACACAGCCTGAATAAATACCACAGGACCTGGCAGCTGATTGGATATGGAAAGTAAAAAAAAGTGGGGGAGGCTTAAAGATGACTCCTCAATTATTGTTCCAAGTAACTGGTTGATGATGGTCCCAATGGCAGGAAATGAGAAGGTTGGAGAAGGAACATATTTTGAGGGAAAGGCAGTGAATTCTTGTTTAAGCTTTCTGGATTAGAACTGTCTGTGCAGTATTTGATGGATATGTGAGTTTCTAAAGTTAAAAGCCACATCTTACTCATCTTTTCCAGGTGCCTCATAGATACTATATAAACACTGAATGGATGGATGGATGGATGGATGGGTAGATGGATGATTGGATAGATGAACAAACTAATGAATGAATGAACAAATGAACCAACTGATGAACTAATAATCAGCAGTTATTTAGAATGTGGGTCTATAAGAACAAGAACTAAAGATAGCAATGTGGGTGTTCTCTATGGAGAAGCGATTGTTGGGGCCATGGAGGGCGGGTGTAGACAAAGCCTGAGGAGAGAATCCTGAGGAGTACCTGCATTTGGGGAACAGGAGAAAGACCAGCCAGTGAAGGAGGCAGAAGAGAGAGCTGAAGGTAGGATGAGGGTCAGGATAATGCAGCGTCCCTATGAGAGGGGACGAGAATTTCAGGAGTCAAGTGGTCATTGGGGCCCAACTTGGCCAGCGAGGCAAGGCCTGGGAAAAGGTCCTGAGGTATGAGGCTCTGAGACAAATGGTTGTCAATTCTGTAGCCCCAAAGGCCAAACTACACTGGTTAGAGGATAGGAGAGGAAATGGAGACTTTGTAGTGAAGGGCGGGAAGAAAGCAAGACCTCAGAAATGTGGCCAGGCCAGCAGGCGTTTTGAGAATACATAAGAACTGAGCACTAAAGAGGGAGAAACTGCAGTCCAATTGAAAACAGTAGAAGAGGTGGTTGAGCCAGGCTGAAGGACACTGGCCGCACGCCCCGACCCACCCTCCACCTCAGCGTCCGACTCAGAACCACAAAATCAGTTCCCTCTTCACTGACAGGGTGCTGTTGATGCTCTCAGACCATACAGACAGGCAGGTGAAAACACTAAAATGAAGCCTGGATCACATCCTGCCCACACCCTCTTTCCTGAGCGGCCATTCTCTGGTGCAAATGTGCAGGACCAGCCTTTCAACCAAGCCCCACCGCTCTGTGTCTGTCAAAATGAACGATAGCCATCACCTGTCCGCTTAACAGCCTGATTTTTGTTTGTTTCTCATCTGATCTAGATGCAGCCGCTCTCTGTTCCCTGCCCCAATGATCATCTGCACTAGGCCCAAGCCTTGGAGTGATTTACCTGAAGAGTGACACCATTTATTTGGAAACTACTGTGAGTACATTATGCCTCCAATGAAAGGACTCTTAGTTCACTTTGGTTAATTAAAAAAAAAAAAAAAGCCCACACAATAGTAAAAGCAGATGAAATTTTAGATGGCTTCATCTCTTGGATGCAGTGAGGTAATCGGACTCAGTCCTGAGGTGCCCACAGCAGCTCTCAGCTTCCAGCCTGCACAGCACATCCTGCGCCGCAATCACACCTTCCTCCACGGTCGGCTTTGCCGAGCTGGCTCGGAGCACCCCTTGCACGCACTGGTGCTCTTCTGCCTGGCCATCTGTGCCCCTACCTGAACCAGTAGCGGCCCTTGCCTGACCTGTTCGCCTCTCATCACCCCACTGTGCCGCTCTGTCGAGTCTCATGGCAGCTTGTCATTTCATGCCACTTGGTCAAATCCAGGAGCAAGCTTTCCTTGCCCATGTCTACCTGTTGTCTGAGCTGCCTCTCTGTGCCCGGGCTGTTGTGTCCTTGCTACTCTAGGAGGCCAAGGCCCACCCCTTGGCACTCGGGGCTCCTTCAACCACATCCTTAAGCCATTGTATCCAGCTCAGCTCTGCCCTGTGGATGCATGGCTCTGTGTACTGGGGTTAGTTTCCTCTGTGAGTGGCTTTATGTAGAAGTACAGCCTTTGTAAGGCAAAGGGCAGAGATAAGTTGAGATAGGAGACAGGATGCCTCCAGGAACATACTGATGAAAGATTGATATCCAGTACTCATTAATTATTACTGAAATTAACAGATGAAAATATGGAGTTTTTTTCACTAGAAAACTAGAAATTTAAATTATTTAGAGGCTTTGCATGCAAAATAACTTAATGACACATTTTAAAACAAAATCTCGTTCTAGTTGTTGTACTCACAAGTGTTCTTATATGGTATGAGGCAGGTGATGGGATAATATTGTGTTGTTGGAAAAGTGATAACGCATTTTTGCAATGAAAAACAGAAAAAATACGTCATGAGTTTTCCGACAGCCCAATATTTTGCAGACATCTCTGATACAGGAAAATGCTAAACCTGGGAGGATAACATCCCTCTTAGGCTTCAGGTAGGATCTTTACGTTTATATTTTCTACGTCTTTAGCTATTCCGGCAAAAAGCAAACCCAAAGGGATAAAGCCAGAGTTTTAGCTTTGCTTTGTGTTGCCTTTTACCTTTACGCTTCAAGTCACCTGAATTGGAATTGATGGTAGCGAATGTGTAGGTGCAGACTGTAGACCATCAGAGTACTCTGCAATGCCAATGGATGCAAGTGGCTGGGGACTAAGGACATGACACAAGATCAAACATAGAACTTCATTCCATACCCATGCAAGCAACTTGCCTGTGTAGCACCTTCACTCATCCGGAAGTTCCAGCACAAGGCAAGCCTTAGAAAGTCCCACACCTGGATGGCCTCCTGAGTGTTTCTGCATCACAGAGTCACTGTGCTGGTGCAGGTACTGGGATGCAGACAGGTTCAGAGTTTCTGTACCCTTTGGGAGAGCAAAGCGTTGTCTACCCCTCCTGCCTTCTTGTGCTGCAGACAGCCCAGATCCAGAGCCAGAAATCGGGACCTACGGTTTCCTGAAACTCTCAAGGCAGCCCACAAGGGAGCGCCTGTGTCTGTCACCAGAAGCTCACCCATGCAGCACGCCATTCCCTGCCTTCACATTTCACAGGTCCTAGAAAATGGGCAGACTGGGTCTAATCCTTGCAGTCTCTGCTTTTCAGAAACTCAGCTCCCTCTTATATTAAAGAGAAATAATAATAAGAGCCTTGCTAAGTTCAACAAGCAATAAGGTGAATAAACTCTAAGAATATGGACTCATTACAAAAATGTGTCCCGTCCTGTGGGTTAACAATACCCTGGCCAGGGCTGAAGGCTTAGGGTTGGATAGGATTAAAAACCTACCCACTCCTACACCACCTGCACACCCATGCTCAGTGGTCCTACCTACTTACCTGGATTGCTGTGAAAATTCAATGAGGGAATGTATATACAGTGTCTGATATAGCAGAGGTAAGCGAATTTACTCAGTCAACTAAAATGTACTCTAGTGCTAGGTACTAGAGTTATGGCAGCAAACAAACAAGAATACCTGCTCTCATGGAGCTTACGTTCAGTTTTCTTCTCTCATAAATGGCAAGTAGACAGAAGAGGTATGTAGACACCAAAAGAGAACTGATGTCATTTTATTTTGCTGTGTGTTTCCTTCTAGAAAGTAAAATAGAGAGGAAAAAGGTAAAGGACTAGAGAGGGAAAGGATAGATATGCCAATTAGTCTCCTACCACCCCAAGACACACACACACACACACACACACACACACACACACACACACACAGCCATTCTCTGCCCTGATTTATGGCCCAGGAGGCTGACCTCTCTGGACTCTATTACCCAGGCTGCCTTCTCTGGCTTCCCTTTGACTTTGGCCTAAAGGAAACATCAGCAAGAGATGGAAAGCAGGAGGAGAGAGTGAGGTCACGGCATTTATTAATCAAGCCCCCCTTCCCAACTCCAGTTCTGACTGGACCTAGAGAGAACACCAGGCTTTCCCTTGCTCCCCGAGTTGAACAGTGTAAAGCTGAGATTTCACAGCTTTCCACCGCTGCTAGTCCCTGATGCTTTACCATCCCTTAAGGGTCCCTTAACCTTATCCATACCTCAGTATACAGTCCTTTCATTAAACTCTCTTCAGTTAAAACCCTTGAGTGTGCCATCTGTTTCTTGCCAGGATCCTGACTGATACAGTGAGGGAGAGATACACTGAAAAAACATTATGAATCAGCCTTGCCAAGAAGGTTAAAAACAAAAAAAAAATTGAGAGAATAAAATGTTTTAATCACGAGAACATCTTAAATTGATCTGAGAACATTAGACCAAGTAGTGAAAGAATAAATTGTAAGAACATGTGATAAGAGAATGCCGAAGGTTGATGTTAATGAATAGACCGTAGTGCTCAGGTTTGATGGGCTTCTATAAGCCAAGTGTGGCTTGCTTGACCCTCCACATCAAGAGGGGCTCTTGGTGTAGCAGCAGCAGCAGCAGTGACAAACACATGAGCAGAAAGGAGGTGTCGGGGGTTCATACAGTAAGAGCGAAGTGTCGAGGAACAGATTGCTTATCCTAGCGTGCTTTTTGCCTTTGCTACAATCAGAATCCATTTGCCCCTGCCCAGATCTAGATATTACAAAAGATAACGGAGATAAAGTAAGTCCCCTGTTATAGTTTAAATGACAAAAACCACAGAGCTGTCTGTGAGGACAGCTACCACTAATGGGCGCTGACCATGTGCCAGCACTATACCAACCGCGTGGCATGAGTTATCTTACTTAATTCTCACAGCAGCCCTAGAAAGTAGGTACAGTAAAACCTTGGATTATGAGTAACTTGGTTTGCGAGTGTTCCGGAAGATGAGCAAACATTTCTAATACATTTTAACATGGTAAATGAGCGATGTCCTGCAATAAGAGTAGTTTGTTTCCAGAATGAATTGTGCTTGCAAACCAAGGTGTTACTGTATTATTATTTCTACTTTATAGATGATAATACTGAGGCCCAGAGAAGCAGAGTAACGCGTATAGAGCACACTGTTATTAGATGGTGGAACTCAGTTCTGCCACCAATCTCCATTGGGATGTTCGCTACCATCTGCCCTTTGTCCCCTACCCCCAAACACTCTACTAAGCCTTTCCCAGTGTACTGTAGGGAAAGAGAGTAAGGAAATGGCTACCACTCCAAAAAGATTGGGGGGGGAGGGGGAGGTTGACATTTTTGGTCTAAATTGTCATGATCCAATGACTAAGTAATTGTTCATCCAGAGGAGGTTCTTGCTAATTCTTTCCCGCCCAACCAGGCTGATAAGCAGAGGGCCTGTTAATGTGCAGGAGAGGGTGGGAACCCAGCGAAGGGAGAAAAAGGGGAGAGGGAGATAGAAGAGAGCACTCTTCTCTCAACAGACCCTGGAGACTGATAAGAGCTCGCGCCGTTAAAATATTTATTTTCCATATGTTGCAGAAAGCATTGCCATCACTGTATGTGTGCAATATGTGCCAGGAAGTGTGAAATATATACATCAAATGCCACCGATATGGTTAATTTCCATGCATTTAACATGCTCAATACCTACCATCACATCAATATGTTTTAATGCATATTTCTTTCCACATACAATATGGTCTAGTAAGGAAAGAGCCAAAATCATCCACAGCCTTCCTCACTGCTATGTTTCAGCCCAAAACTTGCAGCCCAGGGCCAGCACAATGAGAGTTAAAAATCAGAGGGACCTGCTGGCTAACCCAGCCGAGAGTCACCTTAAAATGCCTTCCCAGCTCTTGAAGCAGGCTTTTTCTCATAACCGAAATCTCTGCAGTGGGGAGACGAAAATGTTTTTGTTCTCTTTGGACAACTGGGAAATATTCAGTAAGAATGTCAGAACTGACCGTTGAAAGGCAGGTGCCTGCGGCCACACTTTTTTTTTTTGAATGCTGGGCTCCACCAGAGTGGCGGGAGGAAGTGCACAATGATTGGTCTGTTTCTCTGTGGAAGTGTTCAGGGTACACCCAGTTTTGCTTTGCATATATTTACGAAACATCTGCCCTTTTCTTGTTCTTAAATCCTTCCCCCGCACCAGCCCCCTTTCCCCTTTCTCCCAGTTTCTTTCTTTGTTGTTGTTGGCTTGTCTAACTTTTTCATTGGAGCTTTCATTTTCCGGTTGAGGGGCGACTGCATCAGAGTGTATAATTTTAACATTGAGCGATGGAGGAAGGAAGGGAGGGAGGAAGGGAGGGAAGGCAAAGGCAAAGGAGAGAGAGAGAGAGAGAGAGAGAGAGAGAGAGAGAGAGAGAGAGAGAGAGAGAGAGAGAGATTGAGAGAGAGAGAGAGAGAGAAAGAGAGAGAGACCTGAAAAGAAAGAAAAGGCTGAGCGGCCAGAGCTTGGCAAACCAAACTTTGGCATGGTGACCAGGAGGAAGGAGGTGGTCTGGTCTGGAGTTTCGCCTCTCACATGCTGCCTGGACGCAGCCGGTGTGCTGCTGCCCTCTAAAGGCTCCAAGGGATAATGCACAGTCACAGAGGCATGGACAGACTTGTGCTCCGATGTGCCCCGTTTATGTAATTGTTTTTACACAACCAAAGAAGGTATTTCCAATTAATGACTGCAGGACTTTCTCTTTCCTCCTCAATAAGCTATGAACTGCAAAAATGGGGTCACAAGAACAGTACCTATGCTTTTCCAGACATAGACTGCTGCCATGTGTCAGTGTTTCTCAACTCCGGAAAGAGGAGTCCAAAAGGACTATTGGAGAGAGTTAGATGGGGACTGACTTGCTGCTTAGGACAGTGAGCGGCTCTGTGTTATATGTGCAGTTGGGAAACAGCCCAGTGATATAAAGATAAGTAAAGTGATATTAAGCAAATGAGGGTAGGAGCCAATTAAGGTTTCAATATTTTCTGTGTGTAGAGGTAGCTCCAATGCCTCTGTTATGAACGTTCATCAAAGGTGACCCTTGAGACAACAAACAGGAGGGTCTAGTGCAAGATGTCGGTAGGAAGCAGAATCAAACCTAGGGAAGAAAGCCAGGGCATTGATATAAAGAACAATACAATTTGTGCAGTCTTGGAAATAAAAGAGTAGTGTCTCCAAGTACGTATGTTTGAAAGAGGGCTTCCTTAATTTCCTAACATACACATCTAGAACTAGCCTAGACCTTGTCTAAGGGCAGCAAAGATAAGTTTGTTTGTTGTTGTTTTTCTGTTAATTAATACCTGTCATCCCTATATGTAAATGAATCATGAGGACCAGCGTAGCTTTAGTGAGCAAAATGGCCCTACTCTACCAAATACTCTTCATGGATTCAAAGAGAACACAGCATTCAAGGTAGATTTCACTGGTGCATAAAGAGTAGGAAACGTAACTGGCATTCAGACCATAGCTATTTTCAAAATATACTTTAATTTCAGCTCCATTTCACTCCATCAACAAACATATATTGAATGACAGCTTTGTCTAAGCTACTCGGCTTGACAGTATACACCAGACAGCAAACTCTGGGAGAGCAGAAACTAGGTTTGTTTCATTCTCTAATCCATGCTGGCACATCATAGGCACATAATAAATATTTGTAAGATGAATATGTGAATAAATTAAGGGGTAGGGAAGGAAGAAGGGAAGAGTGGATGAACACAAGGATTCAAAAATAACTAGGACATTTCCTTACCCTCAGAGAGTTTACAGTATCATAGGGAAGGGATAAGTACATAAATAACCATTGTTGAAAGAAAATTTAGTGAGTAAAATAAGAGAAGTAAAAAGTGTCTGGGGATTTCAGAGGAAGGTGGAAGGATGAGAATTTCAGAGAGAGAAGTCCTATCTGGTAGAGGGGAATCAAGACTGTTACAAGATGGAGACAGCATTCAATAAGTATAAAAGATAAGTTTGATTTCAACAGAGTTGAAAAGGGAGCATTCAAAGCAAGAGAAATAACTTGAGCAAAAATATAGAGCCAAGGGTGTAGCTTCCCCAGGATGTCCTGGGAATATTCAAGAAATTGGAGAGTTCAGTATGGCCAATAAGTAGGGCATGTGAGCTAACCTAGAGCAGATATAACACTTGCCCTGAGTGTCAGGCTAATGTGGTCGCCTCGGATTTAGTGAATGCACAGAAGTGGGATGAGAGGAGTCAAGGAGGATGGAGAGCCAGAACGCAAGCAACAGTCTAAATAAAAAATGTTTGGGTGATTGCATTGGTAATGGAAAGGAAACCCAGATGTGAAACATATAAAAGAAACCGAATTGTCAGGACTTGACAGATTGACTTTAAGGCAGAGAAAGGTATATGACCCTGAGGTTTCCAACCTGGTGACAACAGTGATAGAAATGAGGACCTTAGAGGCATTGGTTTTCATGGAAAAAAGGAGTTGGGCTTTGGAGACCTTCATCCTGGATACCTCCTTAAACTGAAAACCAGAAACCAGCTCTTCGGAGATCCAAGTAGACACTCAGAATTTGGGGGTTAGCTCCACAGTCACTCATGCAACCAGCAGTTTGCATTTCAGTTTATTTATTCTCTCTTGTTGGCTCCCTCCATACTGAAAATTTTCTGCAAGCCTCCCCTCTGTTTTCATCTTTACCGTGCCATGTCTGCCCTCCTGCCCTCTGAAAAAGCAGATTTTATTTCACAGCCTGTTAGACCAGAAACACAGCATGCAAATCATAACACCATATTCTGCGAGGGCAGATCTAACTACCCAGTTACAACAAATTGCAATACAAAATATTCTGTATAACGAGTCCATCACCATGCTTAGCGAAACAAGGAAAACATGGAAACAATTCTACTTACAACAAATTCTGTACCACATGTAATCTACCAAAAAATAAAATAAAAAACTTTCTCTGGTCGCCGTGCACACAATCATAGAAAAAGGCAGAAAGCCAAGGAAATGGGGGAGAATTTTCAGGGTATGATAAATAATCCAGTTTAGCAGAGGCCTAGGGTACATGCAGTCTACGTTAAGTATTTATTCATTTATATCAGCATCGTCCTGAGGAGAGACGACCAGAGCTGACCAATAGCTGAGCTCTTTTACTTCCTATTCCTGACCCTAAATAACAGTTAGCAACAGTTACTTTCTAATTTCCTTTACCCATCTTTTCCTCACATCCCAACCACACAGTCACACTCCTGTAGTACAGAATCGTGCACTAAATCAAACAAAACTAAACAGAAAACCAAAGGGGAGCATAAGCTTTGGATGAGTAAAGAGTTGGAAGAGAGGACCTCTGTGTAACACCATGCTTCCACCTACCAGAATCTCTGCTCTTCTGTTCACCTTTCATTTGCTACTTTAACAGAACCCTCCATCACTACCCACCCCTTATCTGTACAGCCTGCAAATTGAGATTGTGATTTGAAATTATGTATTGATCTAAAATAGATTCTAATGAAACTGCAAGAAAGTTAAATGTTCCATGTGTTCCGTGAATAGAAACTGAAAGCTGGAAGGTACCTTTAAGGCCTTCTAATCCAAGCCCTTTATTTTACAGATGAGGAAACTGAAGCCCAGAGAGGTGAAGTGAGGTGCCCAAGGCCACACAGCAAGTTAGAGGCACAGCTAGTACCATAGCTCAAGTCTCCTGACTCCCAGTCCAGTGCTCCTCCCATTACTCCACGCGTCCTGTCTCTAAGCTTCCTGACAAATGCTAGAACGGTAAACCTCCACTAGTATTTTTCCAGACCATGTTAAAACTCTTAAGGGGGAAAAAAAAGGATGCTTTCTTGGATAATGTCAGCCATACGTAGCTCAAGCTGTCTAAAGTTCTGGGACAGGGTCTTTTTATGCAGCCAACAGAGTCCAAATGTGGTGCTGTTTGCTTGGCCCATATGCTTTCATGTGTTCCCAGTTAGGCCATTACTGGAGGGAAAAAAAAAAAACAAGAATCAGCTTGTTTTAAAACAAGGGACATACTGGACTCCCTCCCATCCCCCCTCAGGGAAAAAAAAAATCAAGTTATCTTTAACAGATTCTAAAAATGCCTTTTCCCAAATATGCAGTCAGTTCCTTCAAAGGGCCCTTTGTTTATTTTCAGGAAGAAACCCAAGACAGCTGAAAACCAGAAGGCATCTGAGGAGAATGAGATTACTCAGCCGGGTGGATCCAGCGCCAAGCCGGGCCTTCCCTGCCTGAACTTTGAAGCTGTTTTGTCTCCAGACCCAGCCCTCATCCACTCAACACATTCACTGACAAACTCTCACGCTCACACCGGGTCATCTGATTGTGAGTACACCAGTAAGGTGATGGTGTCTTCGTGGTGCCTGGAGCATGCTTCCCCCCTGGGTTCTGGCTTTTTTGCATTCACAGCAAGCTGTGTTTCCATTTGGTCTTCCAAAGTAGCCAAAAGTAACTTGCCACCATTTTGATTCAGCCAACATCTGTATTTTCAGAGCTAGAGTGTGAAAACCAGGTGACCAACCAGTTAGCCTCAAAAGGCTGATTAATTACACAAACCACATTTTCTTTCCTAATGTTAAGTCAAAAAAACGAGGTTGTGAAGTTGTGTTGCTTTCTAATGATTCTTCTGTCCCCGTGATCTGAATAATGGCACTTCCACCATGACTTAATTGAACAACCAAATATGGACCTCAGCAGGCCAGTGAGACATAAGGAAACATCCATTTTGAAATTACATAACACAAATCAGCTTTGCATTAGTTATTGGAGTCTCATGTAGCTTGGCTGAATTTCTCTCTTTCCAGTTTTTAATTTATTTTGAAGTGGTTAAAGGATAGCATAAATTTACAGAAGAAAAGAGAATGGCTTCCAAGAATTCAGAAGCCACCCAGACTTCACGTAGCCAATAAGAATTCAGGTTAAAAATATTTTTTAATTAAAAAAACTGCCTACGGGCTAAATTTGGAAATGGGCAGCTTAATGAGATCGTCGCTATTGAAATCACTCCATTGCTGTTTATTTTTGCTGTCTTCCCACTAAACGGGGAGTCACTTCTTTAAATTCTATTTTAAGGAAGTTGATAAATCACATTTAGGAGATTTTTTTTCTCTTTCTGAAATGTAACTCAATACTTCAGAGAGAAAGAAATACGTGTGTTGACAAAGGAAAAGAATGGAAACACTTGGGGGTCCAATCCTAAAGAATACTCCTTTCAGTCTGGAGATAACCAACAATTACGCTACACTGATCTTCGTAAAGGAAATCTGGCAAGAGGAAAAGAGCTGGTGTATTCTTCTTTAGAAAGACCAGGAAAAGTTTCATCTTCAAAAAAAAGGACTGCATTGATCCTATCCACAAAAACAAAAGTTATTAATTTAGGAAATGAGATTCTAAATGTCCTAGTGTTATTATTCTGACAAAACAAATGTAAAACTCTACAAAGAGGTTGAGAGGTGCCTGAGTCTGAGAGATTCCATTCCCTACTTGCTACATCATAATGGTCTCTAGATAAAAGGACAAGACCTTGGGGTTGAGGTCAAGGAAGATTGTTCTCTTCGGGCTGGGACCGCACTCCAGCTGTCATAATGAAATGAGAAGTAATGAGACCCAAATCTCTACAGCCTGTGTGACTTGTACAGAATTGCTGCCTCTATAGAGAAACCTGGGGGACAGAAGCGGGGACTCTATTCTGTAAGCCGTTGTAATAGTAACATCCTTGGCCCTTCTTGCCTGGCAGTCTGCAGCCTAATAGTAATTACAGGAAGAATTGGAAAATAGCGTGGCTCAGTGCCCACAGACATGTGCACACTGCCCTACCTAGCAGGAAGGTAGCCTGTTCCTGTGGAGAAGGGCCTGGAGCTCCTGCGTGCATAGCTTCATCGCCTGGCTTTCTGCCACACCTTATGGGGAAGATTACACAGAACGGCCTTAGCCAGAAATAGCCCTGTGACAGCAAAGCGAGTGCTTTTCGGACTAGAAGAATCACTGGGCTTCACGTATTGTACTTTACCATAAGCATCCTCTGACGAGGCCTTGGCATCAGCATGGAATATGGACAAGGAACTGGACACGTGTGGCACTGCGTCCTCGGCCATGAGCAAGCCAGTGGATCCGAGCTCAGTAAGATATCTGAATGCAGTTGGAAGAAGAACAAATAGGGAGGAGAATCCTAATCTCCAGCTGTTCCAAAAGTCATTTTGATTTTGCCATTAAGACGTGAAAGTCTTCTCTGCTCCAACCTGTTGTTCAAATTGATTGTGCTTTTCTCCAAATATATATTTGGATTTGTAGTTTGTCTAGATTTGAACTTACACTTAGAAGAAAATTGTTTTTAGGAAAGATTCAGAGAAATCTGTCCATTTGGAGACTGCTTAAGAGAAGACAGCAAAGAGGTTTATTTTAAGCTGTTAAAGTTTTTGGATGCTCGTCTTCCATTCAAGAGGATTTTTCTCTTTTCTTTCTGTCTTCCTCTTTCTTTTTATAATTTTTTAAATGCCATTCTTACCATAGGTTAATTTAAAAGCCTGGTTTCTTTAAGGTAAAAGATTCAGTTCCTATTTAGAACGAACAGATTTGGGGCATTTAAAAATAGTGCCCTTGACTTGTTAGTCTCTTTAAGTCCAGAAACATTCCACCCTTTGGGGTGTTTCAAGCTTTCACAAGTGCCTGCATTTTTATGGCACCTTTTTATTTGTCATGTGTTTAGCAAAACTATTCTTAGCCGTGCCTTAATGCCCATTTCCTGTCAGCGATTATAATTCTTCCCAGTTTACAGATGAGAAAATCGACACCCAGATAGATGAATGACTTGCCGAGTAGTTAACTCATTCAGTTGCTGGGGCATGTTCATGGCTCTCCTCTCACAGTGAGCAGCATGGATTCTCCTTTCCAAGCCCATACATGGCGTTCCTGGCTCTACATAGGCCTCTTGAAATTGTGCAACTACTCCGATTGGTGAGTGAGTTATGAAACACGATGTCTAAACGTCCCCACAGAAGAAAAGTCAGATCCGAATAGGAACGAGTAAGGGTGGGTAAGCCATAGTGCGCTGTTACATATGACGGGAACAGGCCCGAGTTTAGGACCAAGAGGACAAGCCTTGACCCCGTCCATTCTCAGTGGACTATTTAACCTGCAGAGCTGCTTCAGATTTGGCCAAAGGTCCCAGTAATATTCAAAACAAGGAGGAATGCTGTTGAGAAGTGCTTTCCTGTGTGAGATGATGAGGTTAAAGTAATGTTGCCCCTGAAATGTGTGCTGCTTTGCAGTGCACCCACTAGCAATTTCCTTTTGGCAGTATTCTCCCATTACCTCTAAGCTGGTCATGTCTTCACCATTTCTAAAAATCTGACGGTAAACAATCTCAGATGATGATAATGGAAGGCGTTATGATGCATTTTGGAATGTCAAGGATGCAAAACTCCTGAACAGTGACCCAGGGAACAGGCTGAGGAGGAGGAGCTGAGCCAAATGCTCCCTTCCGATGCTGAAACAGGACTGAACCAAGTCAGCCGAGCAGCAGACAAGGCTCTCCATGAAAACCGCTCTTGACGACTATCAAGCTGTAGCACATTACAGTCAAATACAGGTGACAGAGGCAACCAGAACTTTTACTTGCATATTTCTTCCATTTCAGAGTTCCTAAAGTAAGCCTTCCCCTAAAGGATAAAGAGAAACGACTCTTCCCCCTTGGGCAGTCTCCCTACTTTGGGTTGTAGACCCACCTAGTCTGATGTCTTCCTTTTGTTGGAAGCTGACCTCCATGGTTACTTACCTTCCCATGTTTCGCACTGGTCTCATCAGACTGTATCGTTTTTTTGTCTTTGTCAAAATGCACTTACGTATTAACAGTTTTTATTTATTTTTAATTTAACCTTTACACATTACCGAACTGTTGTGTGGGTGGGTTTAACTTTAGCTCTGTAGGTAGCATGACTCTATGCGGCGGAGCACTCCAGGAGGGTGATGGGTCTCTCTCTCTCTCTCTCTCTCTCTCTCTCTCTCTCTCTCTCTCTCTCTCTGTCTCTTAATCTCTCTCAATATCTCTCTGTCTCTCTCTCTCTCAATATCGCTCTCTTTCGCTTGCTCTTTCTCTCTCTCTCTCTCTCTCTCTCTCTCTCTCTCTCTCTCTCTCTCACTCTCTCCCCATTTCTCTCTCTCTCTCCATTTCTCTCTCTTCATCTCTGTCTTTCCCTGTCTCTCTCCATCCACACCTTCTCTGGCCTTACACCTCCAAACCCCGTCCAAGTCCCCGAGATTAAAATTTTTAGTACACTTGGTTCAGTTTGAACTTTGAAGCAATTTTTTTAGAGAACAAAACAAAGAGGATGTTTTATGGCAAACTCCATTAATGCCACATTAAGGCTGACATTTTAATTACCCCAAAGTCAGGAAATGCAAAGTTCAGGTTCCCACAGCAACAGAAACTGTCCCCTTAAGTGCCGGCATTACAGCAGATTCTTTCATTCCCTGATTACACAACACGGGGCATGGGGACATTGTTTGTATCCACATATGTGGAAAGGAGCACGGCTTATAGCTTTTGTTTTTTTCCTGTAACTACAGTTGAGGACATGGGTCGTTAGCTGCCCTCCCCAAACCATCTCTGTGTATGGTCCTGGAACGGAAGGCTGCTAGAGCTCTGCGTGTGCACACGGACAGAATTAAAGTTGCTGTGGGAACATTAACTCTGATTTCCGGACTTCCGTGCCAGTCACATTTAAACCATAATGTTGTAATTTTTGGCATGTAATAAATGTGCATTTCATGTACACAGACAGAAAGAAGCATAAAATGTATTTTAAAGAGCAATTAATTACTAACTTTGTGATTAAAAAACATTTGGTGCATGTTCCTTCCCATTTAGCATCAGCTGCTGGTCTTAGCCAGGCCTAATAGATGACATACTGTGTCTCATCCTGTATCTCAGATGTACTTACTGTATGTTCCTGTTCTTCTAGATAATTAATTCCCTTAGTAAAGCTGTAGGGGGAAAACAAAATGGAAGGAATATGCAAGCATGTAAATAGGGGAAAGGATATTTTGAAGGAAATGATTCATTTCTGCAAATAAACCTCTTAGTCCCTGATAAACAGCCAGAAATCTGCTAAGTGGGTGTAGACAATGGTTCCTGGCCACCTAAGAGCATCTGGTCCAGGGCCATAGAACAACTTGAAAGCAGATTTCCCCCTGAATTCCGGGCATGCCCAGTGGGGGAGTAATTCTATTCTGTAGTAACTTCTCAGGCTCATAGCTTACAAAGTTATGTTACTCGGTAACAGCTTTGCAGTTTACATTCAAACTGGAAAAGAAAAATTGCAGGGAATCAAATAAGATCCCCGGTTTTGCCCAAGAACTCCTGATTTAGAGAGTGTTTTCTCCTTCTCGACTGGAACCTGGTTGACTTATTTGTGTTAGTCAAGGAAGTGGTTCAAAATAACTGTTTGAACAAGTTTGCGAATAAAAGGAATGGGTAGCAGTGCTCTAAGGTGCAGTGTTTAAAAACGCAAATGCTTGAGTGTTTATTTGAAATTTGGGTGAGATAGAATTTTGACTGAAAGGATGTGTAGCTCTAAACTCTCAGGTAAAGTGTCAAGGGGAGCCTACTCATGAAGAAGCTGACCTGGTTCTTGCTGTTGCTTCATTGCATCCCCTGTCATGTATTTCTTTGTGTTCAGTTTGGTTGTGTATGGTATTTAACCTTTGAGAAAGACACTCGCGTTTTCCGGAGCTCTGATTTGCTTTCACTCGGGCTGTCTGTAGGTGTGAATGTATGTCTGTATGAGTGAAAACTACTCAAGCAAATTTGAAGGTCTCTTTGGCAAATTTGACTGCGTGTTCAGAGAGTTTCCAGTCAGAAAGCTGATTCAGTGTTAAGCCTTCCAAAAACTTCCTGAGGCACCTGTTCCCATGAAAAGATTGGATTTCTGCTGGAGGTACTTAGAAGGCGGTGTTTATAACTGAATATCTCTGTTTGGAGTGCCCAAAAAATGAGAAACATTTTGGCCCCCCAAAATACCTCCATAAATGTTCATCAAAATGTAGAATCAAACAAAAGCTTCATTTGAATTCAAATGCATGTATCTCAGCAGATGTGTCTAAACTAACAACTGGAATCCCATAGGAGCAGTTGAACTGGATTTTGGTATGTCTTGATAACTGAAAGAGTTATTCTTAGACTTGGGAAGGGCAAAAATGGCCCATCTGTGAAGAACTGTAATAGAGACATGGCAAAAAAAAAAAAAAAAAAAAAAAAGGCAGTATCCTCTAAAAGAGTGTATTTATGGAATTTGGGACAAGTTGGACAATCCTGAAAACATTTTGGGGTCACACTAATTTGCAGAAGAAATATAGGATAGTTATTATCCTGTAGCTTGCTATTAATTTTCTAATCAATTCCATGTCAGTTCAACAGTAGAGCGTCTTTAGTATAAGTAAGTGCTCTCAATGTCCCTCAAATGTCCTGCTTTCCTCTTTATTCTATAGAGAATTGTCTACTCACCTTTTCATTGCTAACAGTTTAAACCGTTTTTCTGCTGTTTCGTTAACCAACTAAACCTCTTGCCTGCTGAGTGTGGAATCATTTTTTTAAATATAATGTTTCCCTTTTTAAAAAGTCACATTTCTGCCTCTGAGTTAATTGATAATCTCTTTTGAGATTGTTTTTATTACCTTTGACAATCTCTTGTTTAGAGTTTCCTCTTAGTATACCCAGGGACACATTTATTTTTAAAATCATATTTCTTGAAGTTTCATGTCACAGTCTGCCTCTTTCTATACAATTGTCCCTCTCTTTATAAAACTTGCCCCCTCCCTATAGTGCTAATGTAATTGAATGTCTTCCACGATCACTTAATGCAGTAATTTCTGTTCATCAGTCTTACCTCATTCATTCATGCATTCCTTCATTTGGTCAGTCATTGAATGTTATTGAGCCCCTGCCTCTGTGCCAAGTCCTCAGCTAAGACCAGAGGTACATAAACAAATGAGATGCCATCCCTCACTTTAGAAACTCACAGTGTTCCTCAACACTGTCCTAAACCTCCTTTTTTAACGTAAGTTCTCTTGTACAGGGAGGCATGTAAATGCATTATGAAAATGTTCAGTGATGCACAGAAAGCTCCCCAGCTCCAGAGCAATGCGCAGGGTTTCACAGGGAAGGTGACATTAGACCTAGACTGTGCAGGTGTAGGTGTGCATCAGATAAAAGAGGGAGGGAATGGCATTCTGAGTAGAAGGAATAGAAGCAAAACCACAGAGGCACAAACAGAAAATTGTGTTCTCAGAACACCAAGCAGCTCATTTACAATACTCAAACCTTCTTATGTCTCATTTTAATGATGGGACTGTTTGTATTTAGGTAACATTGTCTGTCATTGAAATTCAGCTGGGCTGAATTGTATGTCCCTTTTAGAGACATTTTCTTTCTAAATAAAGAATAAAGCAAGACTCCCTCTTATTTTCTAATAGGCAAAAGTGCCCTTCTTTCCATGAAATCAGGAAATGTAGGAAAGCATGTAGAAGGGACCTAGATAATAATTTATGGATGAAAAGATTTCAGAATAACTTTTTTTTGAGAAAGGTTCATTCTGGAGCCACAAAGTCACCTGTAAGTGCCATGCTTGACACCTGCCATTGAGTCATAGTCTCCCCAGATTCCAGCAATGTGTCCTCTTATGAAATCCTCTTGGATCCCTTGGCAAATCTGGTCCCATGGCCCATTGCCTCGAGCAGTTCCATGCTACATTGCTTTTCCAGATATTGCATGAATGTGCTTATTATTGTCCACATGTAACTGTTAAGACTGCCTGCTGGTTTTCAGGGCTCTATTCTTCACCTTGCCATCTCATATCTTTCTGGAATACATCTTTAATGTTTGTCCTTAGCTGCTGGTGACAGTTTCATATGTGCCTGCTGCACTCGTAGCACATTTCATTATATAAAATTAATGTCCTTCCCTATCTTTCAGGGCTTCTCAAATCCTGACTTAGAAAAAAAAATCACATGTACTACCGCCCTCAGAGATGGATCATTTAGGGTCAGTTGCGTGCATGCATGAAGATTCTAGGAAAATCTGTCTTGAAAAAACTTTTAAGTCAGATCCTTCCACCAATCACCTCACACCAGGTACCATAGTGAAATGCCTTATTACCTCATCAGCTGAATAAATTCTTTTTGCTTGTTTTTTTTCTTCTTCTGCCTCTACATCCTTTGTTCTCTCTAAGGATTATGTACCAGTTAGAGCTTTTATCAGCATTGAAAGAGAGTAAAGGTAGGGCCGGCCAAGTGGCACGGTGGTTAAGCGCTGGCTTGGGAAGCCAACGGCCCCGGTTCGGGTCCCACACATGAGGACCAGTGACACTGCCCTCAAAAATATAAATAAAATAAATTAGAAAGAGAGTAAAGGTTACCTGGCCTAAGCCCATTATTATACAGATATGGAAACCAAGGCCCAAAGAGGGCCAGTGTCATACCAAAAGTGTCCCAGCAGAGTGAGTGGAAGACCCCAAAGGAGAACCCTGGTCCACCCCCACCACTGTGCTGCCTGTTACTGAGTCTGCTTCTTAGAAAACTTAGATTAAAAAGGGAGTCAGGCCTAGCCATCCCATCAGTGTGCTGAACGCTTCCAATGTGGAGGGTCAAGGCTAGGTATTGTGCAGGATGTGGTTCGTAAACCGGAGCCCTGTGCTCACAGACATAGAATCTCATAGAGAAGAGAAGATGCAGCCACAAACAGCTGCCCTGCTGGGTGGTTAAAGACACGTCCCTTACACCTGGGTAAATCAGAGCATTGATTCACTGCAAGCATGTAGAGGATACGTCTTATGTGCCTAGCACCACACTGAGTTCTACAGGGGTACAAAGACGGAAACAGACCCTGTCACCAGGAACCTTAAAATTTAGTGCATGTCCTCAAATCACCATTATCTTAGCTAGAACTTAGAAAGTTAATAAAATACATTCTAATTTCAGTTAGCAGTGACATCCAGTTCAGTGTATCAGAAAAGATTCCATTTGAGCTCTCTTAAAAGATGAGCAGAATTTCAGTAGAGGAGAGGCACTAGGGAAGGTATAAGGAGCTTGCATTCTGGTGCAGAGCTGTGCAAGGGTTTGAAGTAGGGGTTGCCATGATCAGGACTTTGCTGTGGGAAGACCCAGTTTATTATGCATGGGGTAGAACATGCATGGTTGGGGAAGGGGGTGACTGGCAGGGGGAGAGAGCCCAGGAAGCCTTGTCAGTAGTTAAACAGTCGGTGACCTGAAGGGGGCTGGGAACAGGGTGAATGGGTAGGAACCAGGTACAGTCCACCAGATGAGGGTGGACAGCTCAGGGAGCTGACTGTTACAAAATCATCAAAGATAGCTCCAAGACAGCAAAAAGAGAAGATGATAAAGAAGTGTTTAGAGGAAAAGAGTACAGTTCAGTTTTATACAATGCTAAATAGGAGTTCACACAGGTAGAACACGTGGAGATGACCAACACTGAGTCACAAATAGGATACTGGAATACAGTACCTCTAAAGATTTGAAATTAGGGCTAGAACATACTTTGGCCAAGAGGCCATACTTTAAGCCATGAATATGGCAGTACATTCAAAGATGACTTTGTTGACAGAAAACAAGGAAAACGGAATCTTGGGGAATATTTACAATGAGTGATTAAAAAAAAGGGAAAGAAGTGCCACCAAAGGAGGAAAAGAAAAGATAGTCTGAGACATGGGAGGAAAACCAGGATGGGGCAGAGAGGTCATCGGGGGCAGGAAGGGTCAGCAGACGCCGAGGACTGGCAGCTTCCGTGGCTGTCAGAGCTGTCAGGCACATCACAGAAGCACCACGAAAGGGGGTCAGGAGCAAACAGGAAGGTGGCCATGACGAACTCCTTTTTGAAGAAGTTTAATGCTTGAAAAAGAAATAATAAACAGGTAACACAAAAGCAGGGTAATTAATATTTTTATGACACCAGAATCCCAAGCCCATTTATAGGCTGAAGAATCAAAACTAGTGTTAAGGGAGACTCTGCAATTAAACAGGCAAGGTGAGAGAGAATTCAATCTCCTATTTTACAGGGCAATTGGAATGTACATATATGTAAATGAAATTTGAAGTCATCACCCAAGCCCAAAGAATCAGTCATTTTATTATATTAATTCTTTCTCTGCTTCTTCCCAACACGGCTTTCTCTTTCTTTTAGCGAAGAAGAACTAATATTTTGAAAGAATTGTAGTATGTCTTCTTTTGATGTCTTCACAAATACGCAGTCACCCTCGGTAATCTCTGAGCGTTAGGCAGAGGGCAGGTCTCATATACTTTGAACATCTGCATTTTCCAAAAGTTTTTCAAATAAGTTGTCTCAAAGCATCATCTTTTCAAAATGGCACATTCTGTGAACTTCTTTCACGACAGGTCCAATTCAAGGAGCTCTGTAGTTACCAGTTACGAACCTCGGTGTTCCCTGTACTGCGTCACTGTCACCAGACATCCTCAAGTTCCTTACTTGTGGGATTTTTTTTTTAAACTTGTTTGCTTAGACTGTGTCACTCTCTTTGATGGTTAAAGACATCCCAAAGGCCAGTGTCACCTGGACACGCAGTATCTACAATTATTTCTCCTTTAGGATGGTGCTCTGGAACCAACGAAACCAAACACTACTTTACTCTGCTGTTGAGTTACCTGTACAACTAATAAGAGAACGTTTTTAATCACTACTATACGTTCTATACGCAACCACATGGAAAAATTTTGAACATGAGTCTAATTTCACAGGGGAGAATGAATTCAAACTGGACATCAAAAGGGACCTCGAGGAGTTTTTTCCCTCTGCTCTCCGACTCCGAAAGGAATTCCCTCCTACCCATTTATCCTCAGGGGTTTTAGGTGGATTCATGTTATCAGTTTTATTCCATGATTTCATGCTGTATTAATCCAGGCCATGCATAATTTTTAAGAAAGCTTGGGGTGACACGTGGAACAGATGAAGAATTTCAAGAAGTGGTACCTAAATTAAGTTTTTCCTTTAGTTTTTTGCTGTAATCATTTCCTTTCCTGTATAATCACTTACTGTCTCTTTGTCGCATAGCTCACCAGAGTACTTAGATATAAATGAGATAGTGGAAGAAAGGTGTGTATAAATTTGAGCTACAGAGCATAATTCCATGTCTCATGGAAAATACACATACAAATTCTGAGCTTCAGCCATTGGAAGTTACTCCAGGGAAAACGATGCATATCCTTTCCTCAGGGAAAAACTGTAGGTCTTTCCAGGCTGGACTGAGTGCTCTTTAAAGATTTTAAGCAAACCCCCAGAAATCTAGCCTTTTCCATTTTATTCTACACCTAGAGATCCCACATGGCTGATTGGAGCCTGGAATCCTGAAGCGGCCTTCTAATCCTGGGTTAACATGTGGAGGCACTTACAAGCAGACTTGGTGTCCTTGGGCAGCGAGACAGGCAGAGGCACTAGGCAGAGGGCACCTCTCCCCCAGGGGAGGAGATCTTGAGCTGGATGCCTTAACCTCCTCTGGTACTATGACTGGGTCTCCCTCTAAGAGTCGGTGAATTTCCTAAGGAGATGTGCCCACACATATGTGTGTCCTTGTATGTGCTGTCCTGGGATATGAGTGTGTCACATTCATTAGGTCGGGGTCAGGAAACTAAAAAAAATGAAAGGGCCACTTCTCCAGGACATACCCCAGTCAGTTTCTGCTCCTTCAGACCTGCCCCCCTCCCCAGTAAATTCAAAAGCAAGGAGGAGAAGTCCGATGTGAACATCTAGAGGCTGGCTGATTCCTGAAGCTCTTTCAGGTACCCTCAGTGTGCCCGCAGGTCACGGGCAGGTATGACAACAGACTTCAAAAGCTGTTTCTGGAACATGTTGATAATGGACTCATTTGGACCACGGGTTGCTCAGAAAATGTTTGCTCACCCCCATGGTCTAGTTATTTGCTCTTTTTTATGTGAACTTCAGCCTATGAATGCATTTACATGCTTTTATTTAACCTCCCTATGTTTCCATTTCCTCATATGCATAATGAGAGTGAAAATAGTATCTGTCTCATTGTGTTATTACAAGAATTAGATGGAATGCTCTATGTAAAGCCCCTGAAGCAGCACCAGAGAGATAGCCAGCACCCAGTGAATTTGAGCACTAGCTATAGTTTAACTGCTTTAAATTATTAAGTAACATGCACTAAAGTTGATGCAGCATAAATGGAGACCGTGGCCCATGCCCCATCCTTCGCCCTGAGAACGCCTGAGACCAAAGCCCTAGGCCTGTAGGAGGAGACCATGGGGAGCAGCCGCCCCCCTCGCTTCAGGACACAACCAGCGCCCCCCTGCTTGTGCCTTCTTGGATTCAGGCCACTGGGAAGCTCTTCTTGCCTTCTTTTATTCCACTTGGCTTTTTTTTTTATTCTAAAATTGGAAGAGGAATAATACTCACTAAGCCTCTACTCTGTCAGCTACATTATATCATTCTTACAAAAAATCCCGTTTTACAGATAAAGAAACTGTGACTCAGAGAAGTTTAAAAAAAAACTTTCTGAATGTTTTCTTCTTGGTATAGGGGAGGTTTAGAGTATTATTTGTATTATAGTACTAACCTGCTAAGTTCCTTCTTGCATTCAAGTGCATTCTCGTCAATGAGAGGTTTTCAAATTTTAGAGAATGGGTTTGTGTCTGTCTTGCCTCACAAGATGTAGTAGAACCCACGCACACCCCTGCCATGCACCCTTAGGTGTCTTTCACTGTAGCACCTTCCAGCCCTAATATCTAAAGACACCAAAACATCAGGTCCTTAGAATGGGCAAGCAACTGGGCCATATCAGAGAGCTCTTTCCAAAGAGACGTACCTACAGCTAAAGAAATGCTTCTTTCATCTTTTTTAAAGATGGTCTGCCTGATGGCTTCAGAGTATTTGAAATAATTCCAAAAAGAGGTCAAGTTAGGAGAGTAAAAGTGTTTCACTGCAGAGGGGGGATGGCCCCTAATCATCCAGCTCACCCACCTTTCATTCTGAAGCAGTTTGCAGTAGGTGAAAAAAATACATCATCCTAAGAAATTCAGTAAGATTTGTTGGCTCATTGCACTTAGTGAGCCTTTCCCATCCCGTGGTGCCCACGTGGTTTTTTGATAATACGGGGAGACAATTTCAGACATTTGCTTCTCTGAACTCCTGAGCACTTTTGCTGCTGAGCATAAAATCCCAGGGACCCCTGGATACAACACTTGAGCCACAAGTCCCTTCGTAATAGTTGCAGATCAAATGCTATACTCGATTGTGTGCAAGTAAGTCTATATAAATCCTAAGTCAGAGCTTCAAAATAATAACTTACTGAGTCATGATTTCTGCAACTCATCTGCAGTATTCCTTAAATCATATGTTGATGGCTAATCAGCAGAACCCAAAGACACAAATTAGATGGTACAATATTTACAGAGAAAATATATGTGTAGCTTGAAAAGCAAAGATCCTCAATCCTCAGGATTACAGTGCCACAAAAAAAAAAAAAAAAAAAAAAGGTAGTAGTTGTGATCTGAACTGTCAACACTGTAGCCAAGAAAGGAATGAATATAACAATAAAAACAGACAGCTTTAAGACAGAACTTCTTGGTTAAAGGAGTTTGGACCTTTAAGAAATATGTTTGAGAAAGACTCAGAAGAAATACTAGATATGATGAGTTATTCCTGTTCCTCAGATAACATTCTAGTGGTTAAATTAGTAAATGCTGCTTTAGGCCACATGGAAGAATTTGTGAGGGCAGAAAATCCTGTGTATCTTGTTCACTGCTGGCTCCGTAGCACCTAGCAGCTCAAAACTGTGTGGAAGGAAGGAAGGAAGGAAGGAAGGAAGGAAGGAAGGAAGGAAGGAAGGAAGGAAGGAAGTGGGGAGAACTGAGCAAAAGTAAAAGTATGTTTGTGAGCATTTCACCCATTTGTAATAGTATAGGCACTGTTATGTGTGTGTGTGTGTTTTCCATTCAGCAGACCCACGAAACAAAGTGCATCTCAGATACCCTCTGGTTCTTATGCTGGGAAAACAGAATCGCTTTCTGTTGGTTGTAGGCTGCTACATGTTTTGATTCTAGTAGCAATATGGCAGGGTTAAGGTCAACTTTGTAGTATAATCTGGTGCCTGTTTTTGATAGATATCATGAAAATAGATACTTATTTTCAAGATGCTCAAACAGATGATTAGGCAAAAGCTCCAGCAAACCTTGAAACAACAAAAAGGAAAGGTTGTCCCACTGCCTCCTCCCACGACTGTACCATCCATCCTGCGCTGTTTTCTGCCACCCCACACTCTCCTCCTTGTTTCACTCTTTTCCCCTGGTCTAATCTTTGTCTAAGGAAGACAGCATGTGACTGTCAGTCTAGCAAGGAAACAGTTCTTGAAAAATCCACCCCCACACAGTGCTCTGAAACTTCTGTCATGGGGATGTCATGATCTGACCAGCAGCAGGCAGCGCCGGCCCAGGGAAACAGAGCTCGGCATAGGCATTTCGTGCCCACCCGCTGGAAGGGCCCTCAAGGGAGTTCTTCACGCCCACTGTCCCTCCACTGGCGGGACAGTGGAAGGATGTGCAAGAAAAACAAACTCCTGGCTGAATGAATAGAGGATTAAATGAATGAGAGATGAGTTCACTCCCCCCAGAAGTCTCTGCCACCCTCCTTGAATAGAAAGCTCACTTTAAAGCTAACTCTGCTCTCCGTGGCACGATTTTGTATATGCTCAGCTTTGGAATATGGTTGCCATCTGCTGCCAGTGCATAGGGCTCAGGAAGTATCGGGGTGGGTAGGAGGAGGCTGGAGGGAAGAAAAGAAACACTTAAACGAGCTAATGATCTCCTTTGTGTTGGAGTCTAGGTTTCAGAACATCAGTCCTGTACTTCAAGAACAAAAACACCAGTGTGTCTCAGACCACACCAGGCGCCGGCTCATCAGATAAGACCTGTGCTGTGTGGTGTTCAGCCACCGAGCCTCGAGAAGTTCTAAAAGTGAAATTAAAGGAGCAAACTGAGGAAGCTGAAAGGAGAAAAGGCTTAGGAGAAAACACAGTCAGGAGGGCTCTGCAGAGATGTGTCTTCGGGGTTACAGTAGTTCAGAAATGAATCTACTAATTAAAGGGTCGGCAAAAAACGCTATAAATCCCAGGAATTTAAGGATCTTTAGAAGAAATGAGACACTTCTCCATACGCTCTGAGTACAATTGTGATCCTTCAGTCGCATCTCAGGGTGAAAGTGACCTGGCTATTGTGCCTTGTTGCGGATTTAAGCGGCTGATTAAGAGTTACCGGCAGTTGTACTAGAGGCATGAGTGGGGTGGTCCTTTCAAAACAGACAAAGCTGTTCAGCCAAGCCAGTAAGACCAGAGAACATCTCTGAAAGGCAGCGAATAGCTCATGGAGCTTCCTATAGTTCCTCTGATATTATCTGTATAAAGTGTTGGTGAAGGCACAGAATCATACTGATCATTTATATACTGAGATGACATGCCAGAGAATACTAATTCAGCTGTGGATATACACAAGTGAACAAAAATTATTACAGTAAAGTGTGCTTTGCTTTTGAAAACAAGGTTAGCTCGCTGGTTCAGCAGGACATTGGAAGACAAGTATTGTGATATATTCAGTAGTGGTTCTGTATCTCAAGTTTGAGAAATGTACAAGGAGGGGAGTTGGAAACCCCTTTAGCTGTGCAAGGACAGAATCTCATCAAAGATGTATGTAATATAAATTTAGAAGCACTGAAAATCCTAAGCATGCAAAAATCACTTGAAGGAGCACAAAGTGATTGCCCAGCAGTGGGTCACACTTGGTGCCTTGGAGTGGTTGAATCAGTAAATATTTGTTAGCTGCATGAGCTCTGTCCTCAACTCCTGTCTGCTCTCACGGACAAGTCACACAACTGTGTCTCAACCACAATGAGAATATTAGTCATATCTTAAATCTATCTCACATATGGTTTCTCTTCCTGTGTGCCTCCATATTCTATTTTATTTGTCCTACAACATCCCTGAGAAGCACCAGCATCTTCGTTTTACAGGAGGGATAACTGATCCACACACACACACACACACAAAAATAGCTTAATTCTTTCTCTTAAAATCTGAAATGATGGATAATCATTATGTGACCCAGCTCATCATATTATTTTTCACATTATTTCAGGTTTCCCAGGTAAAGGACTTATTTTATCATTCTCATTATTATTTTAATTGGTTTTCAGAGAAGTTGAGACGAAAACAGAATCTGACAAATATCCCATGGAGATATTTGGTGTTCTCTTTTCTTTCAAGAATAAATTAAGACCTCTGTTCCTCTCTTCTGGCTCTCTCTACAGATAGTCAAAATCCCATGCCAATTTTCAAATGAATAAGGGCTCATTCTAATAGCTGGATCACAGTCTCCTCTATTGAAGAAACAGCCTTGTAAATTCATGTCTGGAACCTGGAGAAGTTACTTTTCGTTATAAACTTTAACAGTTTGACCTGAAGGTTTTTTAACATTACTAATATGTGACCTGGTTGTGAGGTCAGCAACAAATTTATACTCAGTATGTGAAAGGCCAAAAAAGAAAACTAGCGTCTTTTATTCTCTCTGGTGAGAGAATTAAATGTTGCATATTTACTTTGTAAATGAGGACACCCAGTGGCCACCAAGTGAAAATCTTCTAAACAATCCCTGATACTGTTTATGCAAATACAAATCCCATTATTAAAGCTGATTGATAGATAGCTCCGTAACATCTGTTACCAAGCAGTTTTAGTTTCCCAAAGGCAGGGACGAGTGGTGGGAGTCTGACCTGATCATTTTTATATCACATCACAAACTTGTTGTCTCGTCTCTCTTTGGATTACAAAGTGTGGTTCAGCTGTGAGTCCCACCAAAGCATCAGCTAACAGAGGGACCAGCTGTGAGTCCCACCAAAGCATCAGCTAACAGAGGGACCCAGCAAGCTGTCTCGAGGGAACTGGAATCAGGGAGCTAGGAACAGTACAGCACGTGTCAAAAAATCATAAATGAATGAACACAGTTTGTGGACAACTAAGTGAACACGTGACAACCCATTGCATTAGACGTTAAACTCGTACTGAAAATAGAACTGTGGCTATTCCCTGATGAGGGGAGGTAGAGTGATAAAGGGCAGGGAGAAGAGAATTACACAGAATTTCAGGGATGGAAAAACTCCCTGGGGCTGCAACATGCAGACATACCTCAGAGAAAAGGTGCACCCTGAGGCTGCCAATTGTCAGCACGTTTGAAAGTGCATTGGAGAGCTGACCAAACAAATACACAGATAGGAACTTCTGAATATAAAGAAATGTGTTGGGCAGTGTGAGAGATCCAGTAATTTTTAGTTAGAGTTGTAGTTATAACCATGCAAGGCACTAGCCTTCTGGAAGTGTGGAGTCTTCTTATAGGGATAAGACAGGCACAAATGACAAAAAATAAAGACAGACAATAATCAATAATATACTGTGAAGGACTACATGTGCTACTGTAAAAAGCCCAGATTTATTCATCAAAATTGAGGTGCAAGAAACATGTCCTTATTTTTCTAAAGCAAATTAAACCCAAGGCCCTTATCACTAAGTTGGCAAGAAATTCAGTGAAGTTTCAGAGATCACTTCCCCTCCCTAGACTTGTACAATGTCATGAAATCTAGGGCGGGATCAGATTTTTAGTCCATGGTGGTCTCCACCATTCACATTACTTGTCCATCAACAAAGACACCGTTGAGTCTGGCCCATCTACAGCCCTAGTTGTGTTTAGAGATTCCCTTCACAGTGGTTCTTGAGCATGGGCCCAAAATCATCACTGTTAATCTCAAGACTGTGCCTTTTCATGTCCAGCCTCTAGAAGGGTGGCAAGCAATGAATTACCCCTACTGGAGTTGTGTGCAAGCAAGCAGAGACCGCAAATCTTGGAACCTTCCGCATTTGAGGGGAAGTTGATTGTTTTTTCTCCCCTGTCAGGCCACTTCAATCTAAGTCCAAAGCACTAGCCTTCCCCTTCTCACCCCAGGAAAGGCCCAGGATAATTCCCTTTAGAGAATATAAATTCTAGAAACAAGTCTCAAGTCTGTTTTTTAGGGCCTACCTTCTGATTTGGACTCTAAAACCACAACTCCCTGAGACAAGGGAGCCCAGAGCTGTGCAGCAGGCTTGGACTTTCTTAATTCCCTTATTATTATGAAAGCTTTCTAATTCAGTGGGGGGGGGGACAGGAATTAATGTTTTTTGACCTCACCAAGCATGGGAGCTAGGAAAAGAGAAATCAGGATAAACTCGAGTAAATGAAAGACGCTTCCACAGAGGAGGAAGAACTTTAAATAGAGTTCTTGATTGGTACATAATGTCTGGTAAGTAGAGAAAGCACAATAATTTCAGAACTCAAGACAAATTCAGCAGAAGAAGAGAATGAAGAATGGGTGCAATACATGAAAGGGATAGCAAAATGTCCAGCTTCTTGGATTAGCACAGAGATCTTATTTGTGCAAAAACGGAAAAATTAGATCAAATCAAATCAGTGATGTGAGATGAAGTAATTAGACCATTACCTGTAGCTACAGAACTCTTACAGCTTAATGTCTTTTTTTCCTATAGTATGTAAATAAAAGAATGAAGTATATAAAAATACACAAAGCATATAAAAATAAACAAAATAAAAGACCTTACTCCTTATTAGAATAATTACAAAGTATGCCTTCTCCTTCACTTATTTACCAGTGCTTCCTAAGGTTTTAAGTTTTGAGACACTTATTTAGGATCTCCTTCATCTCAGCCTGAGCCAAAAAGCAACTTACATCTTATTTGTACTCTAAAGAAATCCTGCTGCCTGGTTCTAGGATGGATCACCCTAGGTGGGCTGTTGAGATGTAGCCTCAGCTACTTTCTTAAACTGGCCCACATCAAATCACCACTGTGCTTCCCTCTTAACTAGTCATCCAGCAAAACAAAGCTGCCTTTTTCCTTGGCTTTTCCTTAGTACTTTGAGATAGGAAAAGCTTCATACCTCAGTAAAACAATGTAGAATGGCTCAAGTCCACACCTTTCAGAGAGAAATAGTGTAGCCCCTCCTGTTAACAAATAAATAACTATGCAGTGTGATCAAAACATAAGGTGAATGTTTAAATTTTAAAAATTATTACAGTAAAACACACATTGCCATTAATCCCCCTCAAAATACTCCCCCTCGCTTCAAACACATTTATCCCATCATTCTTGCCACTTTTTGAAGCAGTTCTGGAAGTCCTCTTTTGTGTGTGTCTTTAGTTGCGCTGTTGTGGCTGCCTCCATGTCCTTAATGGATTCAAAACATTTACCTTTCATGGTCATTTTGACTTTGGGGAAGAGCCAGAAGTTGCATGGTGCCAGATCCGGTAAATAAGGTGGATGAGGACACACTGTCATGTTTTTATTGGACAGAAATTGCTGTACCAAAAACAATGTGTGACACGGAGCATTGTCATGATGGATGATTTACAGCACACTTTAAAACACAACTTCTCTCAACCATAACACACCCAACTTGTTCTGCACCAGAACAAGCTGAAACTTGTCACACACTGTTACAAAGGTTCGATGCCCTGCTTCCCATATTGAAGATCCCTGCCTGTCCATTGGATGGCATTCGGCAGCAGTATTCACTGTATTTTTTTTTTATCACTCTTCTTATGCTAGAAAACCAGTTGTCACATTGGAAGCCACTTCTTTTTTCTAAGAAGACACAAACGAAAAGAATATTTGAACACGATTCTGAAGATATGCTTCAAAAGCAGTTTCAGAACAATGCAGCAAACAGGACAAAAAGAAAGTTCTGTGAATTAGGAAGCACTGTGATTATTTTAGTCAAAAAGATTTTTTTTTAATGATACTATGGGGTTCTATTTCTCACTCTTTGAAATTCAATTGAAGTTTTCCCAAAGTCAAAAAGTTAATTTCTTCCTAACTATAGTTCATCACCAATTGTTGATATTTAAAAAAAAATAGTGCCATTCCTGGGAGTTATGCTTCTTGATATTTGAATTCACTAGAGTTAAAATTTTATTTTTCCTTTAAAGTACATATATAACAACTTAGGCATCAAAAGAAGAACAAGTTAGTAAATAGCAAGATAATGTTTTTTATATAAGCACTTTGTAAATTTATAATTTCTTTTCAAGCAAAATAAAGGATGGAACTTACTAGCTGCACATTTCAATATATAGATCTTCTTTAAGGCCTATCCAAAGCCAAGTTCAAACTGAATACTTTAACTGTGAATTTAAGTAGGTCCTTTTGTTCATTTTTGTATCCCACCCATAGATGCAGCATCTCTGTGTTTTTGTTCTCCAGACTTAGTGAACAAGGAAAAGGTTACAATAGGGCAGCAACTAAATTTCTAAGGAAAGAGCCTTAGAAAGAAAAAAATCAAACTCCTAAAAAGTGTTTCAAACGGTTTACAATATAAGAAGATTTAAAGGCATCAGCCTCCAATTTCATTGACTTTTCTCCTTAGTCCCAGCAGGTCCTCCCTCCTCAAGAAGAAACCAGTGCATTTCTGCTTTGGAATCAGGGCATCGCTGTTTCTCAGAATGTTGTGGAGAATTAGAGCTGTCCGATGCCTTTGTTCACAGAGCTAAAACTTGGCTTTCACAGCCTGCACTATAGGCGAGTCAAGAAGGTGTTTCAACTCCCAGGGCTTCATTCTGCTGGAATTGGATGCTCAAAGTATAGAAATTTATTTATATAGCATGTAGCTTGATAATATCCCAAACTGAAGTTTTAACCTATGTTTAGAATTGGTTCCATAAAGTAGATGGTTAATTACTTGCTGATAAATTATTTCACTATATGCTCACCTCATAACTAAAGGGATTTAAGTTAGCTTAAAAGAATATTCAATACATTAATTAGTAAATATGTAGGAGATACACACACACACACACACACACACACACACACGCACACACACACAGTGCCAAAAAAAATGCATACACGTTTTAAGAAAGGAAAAAATTGTATTAAAATTGTAATACTCAATATATACCAATAATAAAAGCTGAATACGAGTCACATGTATACACTTTTTTGGCCCTCTTCTGGGTGTGTGTGTGTATGAAAGAAAACAGTATAGAAGTGTAATAAAGAATTGACACTAGAATGAGGCTGAAGGCAAATTTTACATAGAAGTACATATCATGAAGTCCTATATACTTGCTAAAATGTGGCCTAAATTTTAATTCTGAGCTCCAGTTAGGACACTCACAGGATCCAAAAAGGTAAAAGTCGAACCAGCTTTTCCTGGGCACTGAGATCTGGGGGAAGTTGATTAATATATATTTCAAATATCACACAGGTCCTTAAGTATGAATTTCTTCAACTGTTTTAGATTTCAGATCATCTCTGGCCTAATGGGTCCATTTATACTGAGGTATAAATGTTTTACTAGTAAATGTTTCACTAGTGAGTTTTTTAAAAATTAAGTGAACTCAAAAACTTCCTGGTTCTTCTATGGATTTGTGTTAACTGTCAAAGGGTGTCCATTGTGATGAAAACCTGTTTCAAAGCAAATTTTGCTAAATAATTGTTGGCTTCAATGATTGTAAAAGTACTATATAGTCAGTTATATTCTTCCAGATTTTATCTAGCATTAGTATTTGATTATCTACATATTTCTTCTTTTTCTTCCCATTCAACCCTATTTTTATTTTTAAATCATTCTCTTCTGAAAGGTAACTTCTGTCACTCTGGCCAAGACTGTTGAGTTTATCATGTACAATAACATCAGCTCAGCTTAAGTAGATGGGAAGCCAGCTCAACAGGCCTGATGTGCAGATGTAGTCATGAGGGTTGCATCAGTTTCAGAGGATTTGATTATGGAAAGATGTTACAAGCAGCTTCTAGAGAGATACTTGAATCTCAATCCATGGGTCTTAACTTGGGGGAAACACACACCTCTTTGAGATTCTAATAAAAGCCACTGATCTTATCCCTGTGAAAGTACAAATATGTCCATTCATGATAAAAAAGACATGTAGATACCCCTTAGAACCACGTATACTTTTTATATAAACTCTTAAAATATGCTCCAGAAATCTTACATGTATGAATGAAAATGTAAGTAATATGAGAGACACACTCAATTATAGTATTGAGATCATAAATAGAATTGCGTTGTAAATACTTGAAACAAGTTAGTAATTTTAATCTCTCTGTCCAGCTAAAATAAGAAGCTGTGCCTATAAAAGTACGTACAGGTTGTCCCCAGCTTTCAGGGGCGGTACATTTCTGAGAATATGTGTGAAAGTTGGACAATTTATTTATGTTTTATGAGAAGAATTCTGTTACTGGTATTTGAAAAAAAAAAAAAAAAGAAAGATGAACTCCCTAATGCTTTCCATACCATGGGCCTACATAATCTGGAAAATAGAAGGGAACTGTCACTGGCAGCTGGCCCAAAGCATCCCCATTTCCACTCAGGCGTGGGTAAGGAAAGCAGGGCAGCTCTCCTTCCCATGAGAAGCCAATGACCCCATCTCTCATGGTTCGCCTACAAGGGCAATGACGTGGAGCCAGGGCAGGAGAAAGAGGTCTCCTTCTGCCTTCTGCCTGCCACCTTCCAGTTGCATAAGTGATTTCCCCAGTATCCTCAGCCACCCTCCAAAGACTATGAAGATGCCAGTGAGACAGAAAGAGAGGACCTTCTTCTCTAGATGGTGGAACCTGTGAGCAAACAACCTCTGTCTTCCTAGAGTGCAGAGATCAGCAAGTCCCTCCTCAGCATTTAGTGGAAGTAGACACGGAAGCCTTACCCCTGGCGGGGCCACAGATGGATCTTTAGTGAGTAAGGGACCTGAGTTACTATACCACATGCATCCCTGCTTTTTCCGGAGAAGAATGGCTCTTGCCTAGTGTGACCAAGTCGGTAAGTAGCCCCAACATGAGATAGCTTAAGATCACCACTACTCAGTTAAAAGATGAAAGAGCTACCTCAGCATCCTGAGGGCATCAAGGTACAATGTGGAAAAGCGTGTGAGGTAAGAGGCTGTGCTGTGGAGGCCTGGCCACCCTAGCCCTATTTCACGTGCTGACCCACTTACCTCACGTGAGCCTCGTGGCCCAGATTGAAAGCTCAAGGGCTTTGCGGCCTTGCCATTTGACTTAGACCTGTTGACTTGACCGAAATTCATATCGGTTTTAATTTGAGAGCTGGTGTTTCCTCCTGAGTCACAGAGACTTCAAATTCCCATCTGCCTCTCCAGCACCTCACGCTTGCACTAGTCTCATTTTATATATCCGGACTGAGGAAGGACTGGATTTCACACCTAATTAAAAGAGATTGTATTGCCTGCTGTTTCCTTTCTTGTTCCTGTTCCCCTGTGCACAGGCAGCTTTTTATTCTCATGCTAAGTCCTATCCCTGGACACCTGCAGCTTAAGTGACAGACAGGAGCTGGGTTCCTACAAAACAGAGAGCTGGGGCCCTCTGTCACCTATGTCACCACAGGCAGATTTTCCCCCGCGGCACTCGCTGCGTTACCCTTGTCCATACTGTGCTCCCTCACGGAGAACAGCCACTTAGAATCCAGGATCACTTTCAGCGGTACAATTCCTCTCATG
Organism: Aselliscus stoliczkanus; assembly: GCA_033961575.1. NCBI lineage: Eukaryota > Metazoa > Chordata > Mammalia > Chiroptera > Hipposideridae > Aselliscus > Aselliscus stoliczkanus. The sequence goes on from CM066729.1 coordinate 70,640,512, forward strand.
TTTCTAGAGAATGCCGTCACAGGCTGACTCTATTTCTACTCTGGTGGAAAGGAGGTAGGTTATTATTTTAAAACACACAGAGAACTATTTTTATCACTTTTTTCACTTTGCATCAATTCTGTGTCCATGCCACCGTGGGGGTTTTTGTTTTTTTTTAGGTGGGGTGGCGTTCCCAAGTACACATAATCTTTGTAAAGTTGTATGGTTTTGTAGAGTGAGAGGCTTTTTTTTCTTTTTTTTTTTTTTGAATAGCCCAAATGCCTATTCAGTGCCAATCTAAGAAAGAATGGAGTTAGCATTTTCACACCATTCCTTCCTATACAGTCCCTGAATAACCATCTAATCAAGATTTGTTTTCAATGGAGGACAAATCTTCTACAGTAGAGTATTTCAGATTTATTCCGTTGGAATCTATATATTAATGCCCATTGGATGAAAAGGACAAGTTTCACAAAAGCCTGGATCTTGCCTGGCTGTGGCAGAAACTTTTTCCCACTGTATTAATACGTGTTAAAAAAAAAAAAAAATCAAAGCCTGGGAAAGGAGCTGCGTCCGCATTGTGTGCTGAAGGAATGAGACGTGCTTGAATGGAGAGGCAGAATCCTCATCACATCTCTACCCGTATCGGCAAAACCCACTGAGCCTTTCATGGCTACTCACTGCAATGCAGGACCAGTGTACTTGGGGAGATGTTTAAAAAGTGTCTGTAAAAACCCAGCTGGTCTTGTCAGTCAGGTTGTGTATTTGTGCAGGTTCGAGTGTCTCTGTGGCTTTGAATGAAGATGGTGACCATTACTGCAATCATCACAGCTCAGACTATTTAACAGAAATTTTTTTTGCGTGGTGTCGTCTATAGGTTTACCTGATTGTTTAGATAGACTCAACCAGTTTGGTCAGACAAGCAGTTTGAATTATCCTCATGAGATTCTGTGTGTGTGTGTGTGTGTGTGTGTGTGTGTGTGTGTGTGTGTGTGTGTGTTTCTGTGTGTGTTTCTGTGTGTGTGTGTGTGTGTGTGTGTGTGATAATGACAGCTTTCGCTGTTGACCACTTCCATCTGTAAACAACCCCCTTCATCACTTTCAGTGTCTATCTTTTCTTCTATGCCTCTAGAGTTAGGATGGCCCTAGATGTTTGGGTAATCCAAGTTTCGTTCCTCAGCAATCCAGTGTTATGCCATGAAAAGTGCATCAAGGGGCATGGGTTCTAATCCCAACCTGTCACTTCCTTTAAGCAAGTCATTTAGATACTTTGAGAGCCTCACCCTCCTCTCACATCAAATAGTAATAATAACACCTGTCATGGAAGCATATAGGATTATTGTTAAGGAGTAAATGAGATGCTGCCTATGAAAAAGTTTTGTACATTTTACACTACATGGATTTTAATTATTATGATAATTGAGATATAGAGTTTCTTTCCAGAATTAGCAGAAAGATGACAACTCTTCATCATAAAAGACATCTCTAGTGATGTATTAATAGTTGCAACTGGTGCTATAAGCAAGTGTGTGTTTAATGAGTGTTTTCACCTGTGTGGGGAAAAAAAATATTTTTAATGAAACCATCCTATTCAGAGATAGTGATTTTATCAGACAGTCAACCTGTTTCAATGGTTATTGTTTTACTTAAATGAAAGAGACCTTGGTAATGGTAAAATTATATATAGAAAGCTCTACATTTGAATGCCAGGACAAGTTGTTTTATCTCTTGCATCATTCCATTTATAAACTTAAAAAAATATGTTCTTTATTAGATGACTGAGGCTATGCTGAAGTCCCAAGACCTAGAAACGTGAACACCATGCAAATTCATGGATAGGTATAAAAGTTTGCCATCTAGACAAACCTTTCCACACAACTTTACTGCAGATCCATGGGCACCTAAAGGCCAGACTTAATTCAGGGGCAAAGCATGCAATATAATGAAGCAGGTAAGAGTGTAACCTCTAGAACCAGACTGCCTGGATTCATATGCCAACTCTACCATCAACTGCCTGTGTGGCCTTGAGCAAATTTCTTAATTTCTCTGGTCTCAGTTTTTCACCTGGAAAATGAAGATAATAGTACTACTATGTCATACGGTCGTTGTTAGGATTAAATGAAATAATATACACAAAGTAGTTAGACCAGTTCTAACAGTAGTTAGGACTTGACACATGGTAAGCTCTAAGAACAAAGTTCGCCCTTATTATTATCGTGGTACAAATGCACCATAGGGGACTCAGCAAGAACTTGGAATTTGGTCTGCTGGCTTATTTTCTGACTATTCTTTCCTGGGTTATTGGGGCCTTCCTCTGGGGCCATATTTAGTATGGTCACAGAGGATTCACCATGATTCTTTAATCTGGCACAGACAATTTGTTTTACACGAGTTTAAAAAAAATAGAAACAATAGCCTAATGAACTATTTTAGGAATGGAACAGACTCAGTGGACCTTGAAACAAGAAGGAATTCTCTTATGTAAAAATTTGTGCAAATCATATCACTGGAAGTGAACAAAGACTGTAGGCATATCTTAAGTTAAATGAATACATGTGAGTCTGGCTAAATGTAAAGATGGGAACAAAGAAAATGAAGGAGTATCTAAAAGGATGTAGTTACGTTGATTTAAGCTCAGACAGCATTAGCAGATTAAATAAAGTGAGGTAGAAATTCTAGCTGAGCTCAGACTTCCCTGAGCAGGCCTTTCCTCCTAAGGCAGACGATAGGGAACCTGAAGAGGTGGGCACTCCTGTCTGCAGGCCATGGCCTCTGGGCTTACTTCTAACAAGACACAAGGATCAGTGCTTGGGCCACCTGGTTTTGAAAGGCCACTTATTGGGCCTCTCACAAGTGGATTGTTCAGTCGTGAAGGCAAGAATGGGGAATCTGAGTGAGGCATGCTTTAGAGAGAGGGATTTGGGGGGCCATTTGAGAAGTGAAGTAGAAAAACAGGAAATCTCTAAGACTTATTGTTATAGCCAACTGTTTTCTTTCTCAATCTGTGACCCAAATGTCACTAACATTATCCCTTGTCTTCATAGTCTGGGGCCTAAGGATGGCAATGAGTCAGACTATCCACAGCCTACACATAGCTGACTGTTCCTTCCTACCAGGAGCCGTTTGATACCTCTCTGTAATAAGTGCATAGAGCACCCAGTTATCTAGGGTGCTTGTACATCCCACAACTGGTTTACTCCTGCTACCCTAACCTAATTATTAACAGAGCTCCCTTTCACTCTGAGTGCCCAGTTTGAATGGTAAATATGATCACCAAGTGTACTCCAGTTGCCAAGGTCATTGCTACCATTTCTGATCTCTTTCACATTCCTTCTTCCTTAAGAATCAGAAAATTCAGAAAACCACCATATCACATTCAACCAACCTAGAAAGTACTCAGATTGTCAAAGATGACAAAAACAATGTCACCCATAGAATGGTTCTGTAGCTACAGAAAGCATCAGGCGAGTCCCCTATAGTGAGTACATTGTATTCTATTACCTGTCTCTCAATTGGGAAACATGGCGGCCACTGTTTGGTGAACATTTTAGTCTGAGTTGAGTTTTCCAAGAATTTTTGCATACATGATAGGGATCTGGGGACTATGCCATAGAAATTAATAGGAAGGGAATTTTTTTTTTTTTTTTACCATGAATACTGTTGCAGTCTATGAATAAAATAAGGAAGTTGGGGAAAATGTAGGTTTTCCAAAGGACCTGGGCTTGGGCTGGTCTCAAGTGGAGGTAGAGAGTTCCATGAGAACAAGTCTTCCGTTTGCCTTTCAGTTCTTATTTGCCAACGTTGTAGGAATGGCAGGCAAATGACTCATCTGTTTATTGGGCTGTGCTACTTCCACTGACAACCCTGGCCGAAGCTCTAGGGGATTAATATGGACTCAGTACCACCAAACAGCTGGGAAGCTGTTGGGACCAAATTAAAGGCGTCGTTCCCATAGGACTCATATTGGCACCTCGACCCCTGTGCAAAGCCTGTCCAACTCTCCACAGATCCCGCTTGTGTCTCCTAGGTGGGTGCTCCTAGGAGCCATGAGCATTACCCACTTGAGACCTGGGTGTTAGGGACGCAGTCAGCGAGCTCTGACCCACGCCCTGTTTTGTGTTTGTCTTGGCGTGCAGGTGACATCAGTTGCAAGGGGATGACCGAGCGCATTCACAGCATCAACCTTCACAACTTCAGCAATTCCGTGCTCGAGACCCTTAACGAGCAGCGCAACCGTGGCCACTTCTGTGACGTGACGGTGCGCATCCACGGGAGCATGCTGCGCGCACACCGCTGTGTGCTGGCAGCCGGCAGCCCCTTCTTCCAGGACAAGCTGCTGCTGGGCTACAGCGACATCGAAATCCCGTCCGTGGTGTCAGTGCAGTCGGTGCAAAAGCTCATTGACTTCATGTACAGCGGCGTGCTGCGGGTCTCGCAGTCGGAAGCCCTGCAGATCCTTACAGCCGCCAGCATCCTGCAGATCAAAACCGTCATCGATGAGTGCACACGCATCGTGTCACAGAACGTGGGCGATGTGTTCCCGGGGATCCAGGACTCGGGCCAGGATACGCCGCGAGGCACCCCGGAATCAGGCACCTCAGGCCAGAGCAGCGACACCGAGTCAGGCTACCTGCAGAGTCACCCGCAGCACAGCGTGGACAGGATCTACTCGGCGCTCTATGCGTGCTCCATGCAGAACGGCAGCGGCGAGCGCTCCTTCTACAGCGGTGCGGTGGTCAGCCACCACGAGACTGCGCTCGGCCTGCCCCGCGACCACCACATGGAAGACCCCAGCTGGATCACGCGCATCCACGAGCGCTCGCAGCAGATGGAGCGCTACCTGTCCACCACCCCGGAGACCACGCATTGCCGCAAGCAGCCCCGGCCTGTGCGCATCCAGACCCTCGTGGGCAATATACACATCAAGCAGGAGATGGAGGACGATTACGACTACTACGGGCAGCAAAGGGTGCAGATCCTGGAGCGCAATGAATCCGAAGAGTGCACGGAAGACACAGACCAGGCCGAGGGCACCGAGAGTGAGCCCAAGGGCGAAAGCTTCGACTCCGGCGTCAGCTCCTCCATAGGCACCGAGCCCGACTCGGTGGAACAGCAGTTTGGGCCCGGGGCGGGGCGGGATGGCCCAGCTGAACCCGCCCAACCTGAGCAAGCCTCGGAAGCCCCAGCAGAGGGCGGCCCGCAGCAGCACCAGTTAGAGACCGGTGTCTCCTCCCCGGAAAGAAGCACTGAGGTGGAGATGGACAACACGGTCATCACTGTCAGCAACAGCTCGGATAAGAGCGTCCTGCAGCAGCCTTCGGTTAACACGTCCATCGGGCAGCCGTTGCCAAGTACCCAGCTCTACTTACGCCAGACAGAAACCCTCACCAGCAACTTGAGGATGCCTCTGACCTTGACCAGCAACACACAGGTCATTGGCACAGCCGGCAACACCTACCTGCCAGCCCTCTTCACTACCCAGCCCGCGGGCAGTGGCCCCAAGCCTTTCCTCTTCAGCCTGCCACAGCCCCTGGCAGGCCAGCAGACCCAGTTTGTGACAGTGTCCCAGCCCGGCCTGTCGACCTTTACTGCACAGCTGCCAGCGCCACAGCCCCTGGCCCCATCCGCAGGCCACAGCACAGCCAGTGGGCAGGGCGAAAAAAAGCCTTATGAGTGCACTCTCTGCAACAAGACTTTCACCGCCAAACAGAACTACGTCAAGCACATGTTTGTACACACAGGTGAGTGCAGACTTCCCCGGAGGCCTAGCAGCAGGAGTGGGTGTGAGGGGCTGGGGGAAGGGAGGGGCAGGACAGCAGGTGGAAGGGAGGGTTTGGAGTAATGTTTCAGATTTTAAGGAGACCCCTCTGTAAGCCATCTCCTAGAAGCCTCTCTCACAGGAACAGAGCGCCCTGTCACCAAAAGACAAAAGCACAGAAACCTTTTATGAAGAAGAGCCAAATGGAAAAAAGCCTAAAGAATTTGCAGGCACAAGATCCCTTGAACACATTGAACTTTGTAATACGTTCTTTTACCCTAGGTGTCGAGAGCTGGAAAACTCCTTTGAGAGCATGTACTCCAGTCACTTCAATTTACAGACCAAAGTCATTAGGCAGAACAGGGATAAGGGTTTTTAGTCTGCAGAAAGTCCCATATGAACCATCAGCTTGAAGAGGCCACAACAAAGCTGATGCGAGCGTAAGCGGCATTTGTGGCCCCTGAAATGAGGAGGAGTGATAGACTCACTCTGTGTTCTGCTACTTATTCTCTATTTTCAATACCTAGAGACCACAGTCTGTTCTAGGTACTCCCTTTTTAAAAGGACTGTAGACTAATTGGGACACGTCCCGAGGAGTATGACTAGGATGATGCAGGAGGCAAAGCCATGGCATAGGACTCATGGTCGAAGGTCCTGGGATGTTCAGACTGCAGAACAGAAGACTCAGGGCATCATGTAAGCCACACTCAAGTATCTGAGCTGCAGGGACAGCATAAGGCACTAGTAAAGCTGGAGCTTAGAGCCAAAGTGCCTGGGATGGAATTTAGGCTTAGCAACTACTGCACTTTGTCACCCTGGGAAAATTACTTAACCTTTCTATACTTCAGTTTCCTTGTCTATATAATGAGGGTAATAGTGCTAACCCTTTCTTATAGTGCTGTTTTTAGGATTAAATGAGTTAATATATATGAAGTTCTTAAAACAATTCCTGGCACATAATAAAAGAAAATGTGTGTTGACAGTCAGAGCTGCTCTAAGATGGGATAGACAGCCTTCAGAGGGCATGAGTTCCTGTAATTAGAGGTGTGGAAGGAGAGAATGGATGAACATTTCCTAGGGATAATATAGAAAAGATTCAATCATCAGGCAAGTAGTGAGTGGGATGAGATGGCCTTTCATCCCTGTAGTCTGTGATTCTAGAGCTAAGATCTGAGCTCACAGCCAGTGCTCTTTCCTAGCTCTATAATGGGACCGACATAGAAGCAAGAGCTCCACGGATGTTCTGCCATATAAGGTCCCTTCCATATGAGGGAGCACAGATGCAGTATGATTTCACATAGATTCTCTTGTACCTGAAAATGCCTACCCCAATAATGATCACCATGTTTGAAATTCCTATTGTGAGAGTTACTCTTCTGATAAACCTCTGGTTCTGGAATATCCTTGTTAAATGACAAATAAGTTGCCAGAGGAACATTACGTACTTGAATTACAATACATGAAAGCAAATTAATTCCTCAAAGCAACCTTGTTTCTCAGAACAGCTAGCAGGAATAGCCAGGGGATAAGACATAAAGCAGATAAATTTAAATTGGGGGCTAGACAGGAAGGAGAGCAACAGATATTGAGACAAGGTACCCAACATGGAAATGAACAGCTACACTAGAACATTGCTTAAAATAAGCTTTTCCTTCTTTGCAGTTCAGCTTATGTCAGGACATTATGTAAATCCATGTACGCACCCCTATGCAAATCGATTGTTCTTTTTTTTTTTTTTTTTTTAATTGGGGAAGGGGACCAGCCTAGTTATTGTTCCTATTGTTCTTCAGTCTTCACTGTGGAGGGCACCAGTCACCATCTGGCTTCCCGTCGACAGCTCGTGGCCTCTAAACTCAAGGTGCTGTGTTCAATCTTAGTTGCAGGTGGGTATAGCCACCATCCCATGCGGGAGTCGAACCAGCAGCCTTGTTGTTAAGAGTGCATGCCCTATCCGCTCAGCCATCCGGGCTGCAGCTCAGCTAAAGGGGCTGAGTTCAATCTTAGTTGCAGGCAGGTGTAGCCCACCAATTGAACAGGCAATCTTGTTGTTAGGAGCATGTGCTCTCACCAGCTAAGCCATCCTGCCACCTCTTGGCAGCTCAGCATCAGCTCATCTCGGGCACAGCGTCACTGGCCCATGCGGAAATCGAACCGGTAGCCCCATTGCTCAGAGCTCTCACTCTTAAGCTAACTTTTAACCAACTGAGCCAATCGGCGCTCAGAGCTCTCACTCTTAAGCTAACTTTTAACCAACTGAGCCAATCGGCCGGCCCGCAAAGCAATTGTTCTTAAAGATGGCAGTTTTCACACCTCCAAAAAAACATAGTGACACTACTAAACTTAGGAAGAAAATCAGGTAGTGGTGAGTCACTATGTTTACTTAGGGTAAATGTGAATGCACTAATTACCTGAGATCAATCAAGGAAATTTTCCATGTGGCATGGGTATCATCATTATTTGGTAAATTAATCAAATACTAATATTTTTATGTGGCAATTTATGGTTTACAGAGTGCTCTCACATAGTTTTTATTCTGTCTTCCTCCAAATAGCTGTCTTATAAGCCATCAGATTAAGAATTAAGGGGAAAAAAAGACCAATTGTGGAAGTGTCTTGTTCGGCAAAGTTGACTTTGCTGATCCTGGATCCATAAACATTTCTACTCTCTCCTTCTGTGCATCTCTTCCAGTAGAACTAGCAGACATAAAATTCACACATTCTGTTAGATCACATATTGAAATAAGGCCTTAATTTACAGCATAAATTTTTCAGTGCAGTACTAAAAATTATCTTTTTGGTGTATAAACACATTTATTCAGTGGATTCACTGAAGGCTTCTGTAGTTAACCCAAATAACTAGATTTGCCCATAAGAAAACCAGCAATGGGTTTGCACACTTATGCATCATAAATACAAAAGGTTCAAGTAAAGTCATTTTACAAATCTAAGTTATGGTTAAAGTGTAGCCTTCAGATATCTAGTAAACTGTGAGGTTCCTCAGTAAATTATGAAGGGTTTGTATTGGTGTGTATAACAGAGCCACATCTGAGAACAATTAATAGTGTACATATATGACTCTAGCACCTCATTCAAAAGAAGCAGGACAATTCCCTTTCACCCCACAATTATTTGGCAGCGTCCGTTTGGAAGGGCCATCTGTCTGTCAAGACTTTTGTCTGACTGAAGGAATCCATAACCTAACAACGTTTAAGAACAGCTGGTCTAGATTTTCAAAAGCGAGACAGCCTGATCGTATCAAAGTAATGCAGGACCTGGATTCATGGTTGGCACAAATTTCAAAGTAAAGTTCTGTCCAATTTCTTGGGAAAACATTAAGAAAGTGGGGCCTCCCAACTTTATAGGAGCCAATGGAAATGATAAGAATTCAGAGCAAAAAAGTCCACATGTTGGTCTAAAAAGATTCTAGAAAGTACTGGAGATACTTGGAAAAGTAGGGATGGATTCAGTATTCTTATCTATAGCCTAACCCAAAAGAATCCTGCCAATAAAGAAAATTGACAGAGCTAAAAAGAAAGATATTTTTGGGTTGTTGTCATCACAGCTACTATGCATGGTAACTGGCTTTGCATTTCAGTAGCTCCAAGGTTTAATGTAAATGTACTTGCTTTCAACAATTGCAGAAAATTAATTCTAAGTTTGGATTCCAAGTAAAATTCTATGTAGCATTAGGTTAATAACTCACATATTCATTAAAGGAAGTGTTAAAGACAAATAAGTAGTCCATCATATTTATTTTGGAGCTAAGCTCTACCTTAGAGAACCCAGGAAGCCCTGGTTATAAAGCATATTCTATAATGATTATAACACTAAAGCTTAGAGTGGGGATATAAGTGAAAGATGATTGTACTGGAATTAGATTATTCGGGTTGAGTTTGGTTCCTCTAATTGTGACTTTTAAGCAAGTCACTTAATTTCATAACCCTCAGTTTCTTTGAGTTTAAAATGGAAATAATAATTTGCCTACCTTTTAAGTAGCTATAAAGATACGATGCATGTGAGAGCTTTTCATAAAAGGTGAAGTACTACTTAATGTTTTGAAGTTTTTGTTTTTTGTTTTTTTTAATCATCATTGTTGCTTTAGCCCCATCCTCCCAGGAGACATTGAGTTTCTTTGCTCTATATCCAATCTCTGAATAATAAGCCCTCCACGTGTTCCTTCCGCTATGGAATTCAAATGCTGAAGCAACAGTGATATTCCTTGGGTTTCCCTTCAACTTCTTTCCTAACATGAACACTTTTTTCTCCTCCTTAAGGATTTTGTTTCAAGTAAAAGAAAATTTCTCACCAAACCACTCTTTCCCCTGCCAAACAGACCACAGTAGGTCTTCGTCTCTTCTAGGAAATTCTCAAGTTCCCTTTACTGCAGGTTTATAAAAGTCATGAGGAAGGAAATCAAGAGTTAAGGACATATTTGACTATAAAGGAGTCAGAGAAAAAACAAAGATAATACAAACCACCCTGTCAGGACAAAGCAGGATTCCTCTATGCCTCCTCCCAAGAGAAAATATAATAGTCAAGGGAACGGGAATGGAAGACAGAAGATGTGAAGGAGCCTGGGTGTCAGTGTGGGCATGGAGTACAAGCAGTAGGGAAAAGTCAAAGGTAGCCTTCAGGTAGTCATCCTGGGAGTGTGATCCCCATGCCAGCAGCCCAGGCCTGAATCCCAGACCCTAGGGATGGAACCCAGCAGCCTGGGTTTTAATAAGCCTTGATTCACACTAAATTGGAAGCACTTCCCTAGATGGCCTAGGGGATTGGGAGGAAGATGGCAACAGGTTGCTTTTCTTCCATAATGTTGTTCTTTAAAACCCCACTCATAAGAACCTATGTGTATGGAAAAAGTAAGCCAGAGTTATAGATAACAGTGGATGAATTATGTTATGGAAGCAAACATCTCGCATATGAGAGGGGAATTAAGTATCTCAAACTGCACAGGTACCATGGCAGATGTACCCCTCTGGCACTTACCAGGACTGACCTATATTATAATTATGTGGCTGTCTCTGTGTCTTCCCACTAGAATGTAAACTCTGTGAAAGTGGAAGCAGTTTTATATGTAATTATATATAAATAAATAATATATATATATACACACACACACACACACACACATATATATCTTATACTTCAAATATACCCAACATAATAACCTTACATATAATAAACATTCATCAAATATTGATAAATGAATAAATCAAATACTTGTCTGATAATGTCTAATTTCTTCCAGAAGGAAAAGTGGTCTGCTTCCACTATAAGATATAAAAATAATGCAAAAATGCTTAGCACATTTATATATTAAGTAGTTTCTCCAAGGATGTGAACATGTTTCAGATACCACGTTCTGTTTGTTCATACCTTGCTCTACATAACAAAACTGCACACATAATAAAACTGACCAGGATGGCATTTGGGCATTTATTTACCACTAGCTATAGGGTTGTCAAACCTATTAAACAAAACTATAGGATGCCCAATTGAATTTAAATTTTAGATAAACAACATTTTTTTTAGTCCAAGTATGTTTCGCACAATATTTGTGACACACTTATACTAAAAAATTAATCATTGTTTATCAGAAATTGAGATTTTACTGGGTGTCATGTATTTTATCTGGCAATGCTATTCAGGTGTGGCTTTTTCTTTTAAGACCCAATCTTAGAACAATTTACTTTAAAATCTATAGATGAATATAGGTTAGTGTATGTAGTTGCTTTAAAAATATATGTTGAGTAAGTGAATGAATGTCAAAAATGTTGGGCATGCTTTCCAGGAGAATTTAATTCAAAGGACTTATACATAAATGCATTATTTTCTCAACAAAACTTGAATTTCTTTTTCTTTCCTTCCTTTTTCTTTTTATATGTGCTAGAGAATATATCATATCTGTGTTCCCACTTGAGTTTTCTTTGCCAACAAATGGTAGATGTTTGTGCCTTTTTCTGAATCATTTTATCAACAGGCCATTCAGTGGTTTTTAGTCCACTGGTGTCCTCTGCACATATAGTAATTTTGTTTGTTACTTTGAGAAGCCATGAGTTTTAGCTGTGAATTGATATAAATTGATAAAGCAAAAAAAGTAACATAACAGTGTCATCAATAAAACAATGAGAGTGAGATCAAAATAATAATACAGTAATTCTCAGATAGAGGTTTGGTTATTAATTACCTCCAACCAGCAGAGTAATGAGTGAGTATAAGATAAGAAGTAAGAAAGCCTTGGTTTTACCACTTTCGGACCAAGTGACCTTAGGTGAATTCTATAATCAATCTGAGCCTCAGATTTTGCCACATAAGATGCAGATCTTTTTGTTTGTTTGTTTGTTTGAGGGCAGTGTCACTGGCCCTCATATGTGGGACACGAACCGGGGCCACTGGCTTCCCAAGCCAGCGCTTAACCACCATGCCACTCGGCCGGCCCATGATGCAGATCTTAATAGTGCTTACTTAACGTGGTTGCCCTGAGAACCCAATAAGATAATTTATGTAAAAGCACTTAACTGTAAATGCTGTAAAATTATCAAACCCTTTAGGAACATATATGTCATGTGTTATAGCAGCATCATACATTCTGCAGCATAATCCAGAGAGCAGGAAATTGTTAACAGGGAAGCGGGGGAAGTACGTCTGGGCTGGGGCCATACACGCAGCTATTGCTGACTTGTTGAGTGACCTTCAGGATGTTATTATACCTCTCCAATGGAGATATACCATCTTCTGGGGACGTTCATATCATATAGTTGTAAGAAAAGTCAAGTAATATCGATGAAGTTCTCTGAAGTCTTCAAAATGCTGCTTAACAGCTAAATGTTTTAGTTGTCACTGAAGCCACAGATAGTTTGTGAATGCAGTGTGTCCGCAATAAGCAGCCCCCGCTAGACAGCCTCACAGTCCAAGCTGGCTCCCATAGGACACCCTGGGCCTGGGGAGAAAGGCTGACAGGTGAAATATAGCAGCCATATCTCAGGGATGCAGTTCTGCCCTCCTCCAACTAGACTTCCGTGGTGGAGAGCGAACGCTGCAGCCGTGAAAGCTCTGTATGATTCCATCTGAGCACCCTTCCGTTGTTGTCACGGAACCATTCTCATTCCTGTTCCAATCTTGATTTTCCCCATTCAGAGGACCTGCAATTTCAAGGACCCCTTCTGATTTCCTGACCAGTAGCCACCTTCCCCAGACCATACTCCCCTCTTCTTTCTTCCTGCCTCTCTCTCCCCCAGGCTTGGTTTTCTGACCCCTCACTGTACTTACCTAAGAAGGGCATCCTGCCAGAGTATACGATGGAGTAGCCGAGAAAAGGAGAGAGACAGGTAGAAACAGTGCTTCAGAAAAATGCCCCAGCAACATCATTCACTGTCCTTTCCGCAGCCCAGGAGAAGCCTGGTTAGAGACAGAATGAGCAGAATAAATAAATGGGTTCTTGCTGAGCCCCTAATACAGAGGCCACTAGTCAGCACTGGGGTAGCTTAGCCCATTAAGATACCTTTTCCTTAAACTTTAGGCCGATTCTCTGCATCTATTAACCTAAGAGTATCTTTCGTCCTCTCTCTCTCTCCCCCACCGCCCCACTTGTCAGTCATGGCAGAGTAAGTGTCAGTGCCGGTCCACGAGAAGGAGTTGAAAAAGTGGCTCTTTAGAGAGCATGCACCAAAAACTGGAGAAAAATATATGTATTCACTACCCTCCCACCCTTGCACTAGTAAAGGACACTGCCTTCCCCTCGATTTCTCCACTTGCTGTCTGGTTTCTGCATCTCCCAAGCTCAATTGTTGCTTGTTAAGAAGTCCTCTATCTATGCTATTTGCTAACATTTTATTCATGGCACCACTTCTTTCCATTAGCACGTGTAACCGAGAGCAGACTACACCCTGAACTCTGAATTACGTAGCTGCAATATAATCACTTGCTTTATTGATTATCTGAAATAATTGTTTTTAACCATGAGTTGGCTTCCCCATGCCATGCAGGCCATTTCTCAGTTGGTTTCATTTATCATCATTTCCTTTGTGCCGAAGGGAACGGTTGAATTTTTCTTAAAATGAACACGTACTCTATACTAAGTGCTTTATCTCTTTAATTTTCAAAATACCTTCACAAGACAGGTACTTACTGTATTATTCTCAAGATACAGATAAGGAAACTGAGGCTTAGAGAGGTTAAGAAACATGCCCAAGTCACTCAGCCAAGGAAATGGAATTCATATCTAACTCCTGCATCTGTATAGCCCCCAAATGGATTGTTTTAAAACACAGGGGCTTATATGAGATACCCCCACATCATGTTATAATTCTAGTGTCTGTTTTGTACTTTGAGTCTCATGAATTGGACTTGCCATTTCTAGCCGTAGGCTGAGATTTGGAAAGCCACCCGCTACCATTCATCTTAACTCCATTTCTCCACATTGAGAGCAATACTCAGCAGACCATGTCCATTCCATGTATAATGCTGAAAGCCCTTGGGGGCGGGCCGGGGGGGGGGGTAATCGCTATAAGCAATATGCAGGAAAAAATATTAACATTTCTACTGAGTGATATAGTTTTACATCTAAACATACAGACATGAAAGTTGTGAACACCTGACCACTCTGCATATACCCTACTTAGTAAGACCGTTCCTCAAGTACCCATGCTCCACCAACACAGCACCTTCATAATTATAGAGAGCAGCTCCTTTCAGGGGCTCCCAAGTGCTTTGCAAACATTTTTCCTCATTAACTATCATACCATTTTTCTGTGGCAGAGAAGGAAACAGGATACTTTGCCCTATTTAAAATATGGGACTGCAAGGCTGGCTGAGTGGCGTGGTGGTTAAGAGCTGGCTTGGGATGCCAGCGGCCCCGGTTCGGGTCCCACATATGAGGGCCAGAGACACTGCCCTCTAATAAATAAATAAATAAATAAATAAATAAATAAATAAATAAATAAAATGTGGGACTGCAGATGCATTGAGTGCCTGCCCTCAGGTCATACACTGATGAGGCCTGGACTAGAGTCCTCGGGGGTCATAGGCCACGTGGGCAGAAGGCCACTACATCTGCAAGGGCGTGGCAAGGGCTTGGTCCAGCTCCTCCCTTTCAGAAGGCGAAACAAACCCAGAGAGAGGAAAATGCCTGGAAAGCCCAGGGTCACGTCAATAATTAAGGGCCAAACCAATACAATGTGCATACAAACAACAGATCTGTGCTATGGAGGGAAAGATGACAACTGTGAAGAATCAATTTAGAGTCAGATTCGAAGGGTGTGAAAGTAAAAGCCTTCCTCCGTGACCTTGCCTAGAGGAAAAACACACTGGAAGAGGGTGAAAGTTTCAAAGGCAAGAGCATTTTAATAGAGACAAAGTTTCGCTTCCTAGCAGCTAAAATACCATCTGGTACTTAAGAAGGCATGCTTCCCATCAAAGGTGAGAGGTGGACATATTTTAAAAGATAGTTGGCCGGCCTATGGTAGCCTCTAGAAAGTTTACTGAAAGCACGGTGATGGCAAAGACCAGCTTGAGGTCCAAACGTGTTTACAGCTGACAGAAATGTTTCAACTAAAAATAACACGCATGACTGCTTCTCCTAGGGACTCTCTCATTTCAAAACAGTGTACCTGTGTAAACACCATGCATAGGCTGAGCTCTTCCTTTAGGAAAAAGGCTTCTCGAAACTCCCACACTTCAGCCTAAAAGTGAACTGTTTGTCTTCTAACCCTATGGACCATACTGCCCTATCAGTGAAACCGAGGGAAAGGAAATCAAAAGAGAATTGAGAGGAGCAGGAGGCAGGCCAAAATATTTGTGAATAACTAAAGGGAAAAGAGTTCAAAGATCAGTGAAACTAAGAAATGAGTGGAGTAATTCCTGACTGAAACAGCCATCTCTTACCATCATGTGCCTCAAAACATATCCTTGTATGTTTACAAACAATGAAAAAGCTTTCTAATGAGATCAGGTTTCATAGAACACATCACACACACTGAGCCTGGCGTCTACTAAGCACTAATACGTGGCGATTGTTTGCAATGCTGTTATTTCCATGATACATCTCTTCTGTTTCATAATGGGAAAAAATGGAAACAGAGACTAGGCACATGTTTTAATTGGAAGTTAGCTCAAATTTAAGAAATAGATTTCCTACCATGATGCATAGTGCAGATGTTGAAATACTGCCCTAGAGACCTTGAAAGGCTTTCGGCTTTAACTGGGTTGTAGAAGAGTACATAAAAGGACTTCATTCTCAGACGTGGGCAATCAGAAATGAGGTGGGAGAGATAGGACACCTTAACACAGTTCACCTCACCTGTCAAGAGGAGGCTGAGAACAAACAGCACCAACACAAATCAGGTCACTATTTATCCAAAGAGACGTCACAGGCCTATGGACGTTACTTATAGAAGAACACCTCACATGGTCATTCAGTGACACTATTTATACTTACCTTACTGTTTTGACAAGCTTGATTGTTTGGTTTCTAAGTCAACAGCAAACCAAAGCAGTAAACTGAGGAGAAAGAAGAGTTTCGGTCAACAGACTGAGAGCAAAGAAGGAGGAAACTATTTTTTTAATTGACCCAAGTTCAAAAAAGCGTATGGAACCATTTAATGGGCAGGGGTGAGAGGGAAGATAGTGTTGTGATAAGAATACCATGCAAGTATTCCCACGCCACTCTTGGTGGTCTGCAAAGTGATTGCATATGTTTTTTATGTCGACACCAGCGCAGTGAGGTAAGTAGGACTGTGGACCTCAGAGTCATTTGGGGTTTGTCAGAGTGGCGTGCCGTGTGCTGGGGCCTGGGTTTGAACAGGACATTGAACTCTGAGATCTTTGTGTTGTCCACCAGCTACTCAACCTCCATACCAGACAAAGCCAATCTGCAGCTCAGTGCAGTCAACACAGAATAACCGATTAACTCTGAAGTTACATTTTAGGAAGATTTCTGCATAAAATAGATAAAATTGGAAGTGTAGCTCTTCAAAATGACTTATTTCTATGTTAGCCAATATTTTGCAGACCTAAAACGAAGAGATAAATGTGCTTATTAGATGGAATACTGGAAATGGAGAGTGTCCCCAAAGAGCCAAGCTATGTGACCACTGTCCTCCAGTTCCCAAAGATTGTACAGAGCCCCGTGTCTTCAAAGATCTTTCCTGTCTCTTATTTCTTGTATTTGTTTGATAAAATGAATGGAAGACACATAGTTTTATCTCCTAATGATGACGCTGAAAGTGACCCCCGTAAAGCAGCCCTCCCTTTTCTCCACAGGATGACCTTTTAGTGGGGAATATCTTGTAGCTTTCCAAGAGAGCCATTTTTGGATGCAGGGAAACAAAAAACTCTAGACTGCCCTGGCATCACTTAAAAGCAAGGTTTCTCAGAGCCTGAGAGGCTAGGAAGGACTGGATCTTTCCAATCAAGAGGAACCCATTAATGAAGCAAACTTTATTCATTAACTTTTCATTTCTTTTTTTGTTTGTCTTGTGTTGTCTTGTGTTTCTGTCTCTCCTTCTCCCTCCCTTGCTATGTGTCACTCCGGTCCTGCTTGCCATCTCTTCCCACATCCACAGGTGAGAAGCCCCACCAATGCAGCATCTGCTGGCGCTCCTTCTCTTTAAAGGATTACCTTATCAAGCACATGGTGACACACACGGGAGTGAGGGCCTACCAGTGTAGCATCTGCAACAAGCGCTTCACCCAGAAGAGTTCTCTCAACGTGCACATGCGCCTCCACCGTGGGGAGAAGTCCTACGAGTGCTACATCTGCAAAAAGAAGTTTTCCCACAAGACCCTACTGGAGCGGCACGTGGCCCTGCACAGTGCCAGCAATGGGACCCCTCCCGCGGGCACACCCCCCGGAGCCCGCGCGGGCCCCCCAGGGGTGGTGGCCTGCACGGAGGGGACCACTTACGTCTGCTCCGTCTGCCCAGCAAAGTTTGACCAAATTGAGCAGTTCAACGACCACATGAGGATGCATGTGTCTGACGGATAAGTAGAATCTTTCTCTCTTTCTTATGAACAAAACAACAACAAAAAAAGAAACAAACAAACAAAAAAAGCTATGGCACTAGAATTTAAGAAATGTTTTGGTTTCGTTTTTACTTTTCTGTTTTTGTTTTTTTGGTTCGTTTCATTTTGTACTACATGAAGAACTGTTTTTTGCCTGCTGGTACATTACATTTCCGGAGGCTCGGGTAAATAATAGTTTTCCCAGCCTCCCTCGGATGGTGGCCTTAAGGCCTGGTAGTGCTTCAAGAGGTCCACTGGTTGGATCTCTAGCTACTGGCCTCTAAATACAACCCTTCTTTACAAAAAAAAAAAAAAAAAAACAAACAAAAACAAAACAAAAAAATCTTTAAAAAAAAGCAAAAAAAAAAAAAATTTTTTTTTTTCACTTGTGAAGAGCACTACAAAAATATATAACAAAATCTAAAAGGCCTACTGTCTTTAAGTACACCGCTTGCAGTGTTTCAGTGGACATTTTCACAATTCTGGCCGCTTGGACTTCACAGTAACCAGTTAAAACTGTGGAATATCACTTCTGGTTGAAAAGCCAGAGGAAAGGCCCTGCTGTTCTCCACCTACCATGTTGTCTGATTTCATAAAAGGGCTGTGGGGTGGGAAGGGGCAATGGGTTTGGTGGTGTGGGAAAGGCAAATGGCAGGCTTCTCCCCCCAGGTTCTGCTTGGGTCCACACACCCTGGCCCACCTCCTCCATGTCCCCCCTTGCAGCAGAAGCCAGGAAGACTTGGACAAGCATCAAGCAACAGTGGCTATCGTATTTATTCAGTGTCTTCGCTGAGCCACAGCCTCAGCACAATCAAGAGGGACTTTCATGAAAGGCAGGAATGCAGATAAAACAAAGATATCAGAGGTTTGCACCTACGTTTCTAGGTACAAGAGAAGGATTATTTCCAACAATCTTTGCAAAAAACAAAAAACAAAAAAAAAGTGTCAGGATATATTCTTGTGGAAGAGAGAAAGAGAAATGGAGGGTGGGAGGGGGGAATAATCAAAAGTTCTTGAGGCTTTTTTAATTCAAAATTTTATAGAGGGGCAAAAGTGACGTTTACCAGATAGAATGCTGATTTTTTTAATATATTTACAACAGTATTTGTGTAAAAAAAAAAACAAAAAAAAAGTGAGATTGTTAAAAGTAATTTTTTTTTTCCATTTTGGTTTTGCATACACTGCCACCAATCCCTTCTCTTTTATTTTATTTCACACACATATATATATTTTTTGTTAAGTCAAGACTGTTAAGGTTAGCGATACTGCTTCCAGATAGAAAGAATAAAAGGCAATTAAAGTTATATTTGAAAGAGAGGAAGGATATTTTCTTCATATTTTTTTTAATTTTTCTTAATTTTTATTATTTTAAGTATTGCCTGGGTTGATGAGAGCCTCAGTGGCCAGCCCATCCCTGCTGTAATTTGAACTGCTGCTTTGTATTTTGATATGTAGTTCTTTGACTTTTTAGCAAGCTTAGGTTGCTCCACTGAATTTTTTTTTTTTTCCAACTGATCCATTTAGAATTCTGTTCTTCTTCACGGGAGGGACTTGATCTTTCAGAAACAGATTTCTTGGTTCTGTCGAGGTTCATTGAGATCTTATGATTCTAGACTTTCTATGGACTTTCCTTTTTTTTCTTTGATGAAACACTAGTAGTTGAGAGGTCTTGACAAGTGAATTCTTTCCTTTTGTGGTCAGCCTGGAGGAGAAGTTCACAGAACTCTGTCTGTCGAAGCTCCTTACCCTTCACAGCCACGAGCAGTGCAGCATTATCAGAAGTGTGTTACAGAGCAGGATGCCTTGATGCCAAAATTACTTTCTTCCTTTCACATGTTACCTTCTGACTATTTCCACCATGGGTGAGAGGGCGAAATAAGATGATCGGTCTTTAGATGATTTACTAACCCTTGCTGTTTGGAAAGGTTTTAAAGAAAATAACAAAAATGTTCCAGATGCCAACATCCATCATTCCAAGACCACCAATCCATTGCATTATCCTAGGTGCCACTCTCTCTTCCTAGTTGGGATTTCTCTCCTCGGTCCTGATGAAAGTATGATAATAGAGATTTTTTTTTCCATTTATGGACAGTGTCCTGAAGGGATTCTAACTCCAATACAGGAATTCTTAAACCTAACAAAAATATCAGAGATGATGACATTGTGGGCATGTTTTAACACACTTAAGGGGAAAAGCAAAACTTTGGACAAAGCAGAAACACCAAACGATGTTGTAAAAAAAAAGAAGAAAAGAGAGTACTTTAGTTTCAAAATTACTTTGCATTAATTTTCCTTTCAGCAACTTATTTATAAAAACTATGTAGCAAATGAGAAGTCTTTCCAAGGGAAACAACTCTATAGTGACTAAATTGGTTTCACCCATCTATTTTAGACTTTTAGTTAACTTGGATGTTTTCCACAGTTCTTGATGATGTTTAGCAGGGTTAGTGCAACTGGAGCATATGTGAGTTTCATTTGGTCCTGTGATCCTTAATTCAGTAAATATTTTGCTAAAAGGTTTATTGTCAACTTGGATGGTTAATTGACTGTTGAATATTGCACATTGTGATTTCTAAGAGAAATCCTGCCAAGAACTGTGTGTCCGAAATTGACTTGTTTTAAAAGTTAGTTGAAAACAGCTATTTCTCTTGCTAATTTTGCTTTATAAGATAACAATGGTGTAAGACTAATATTTCCATTTACTTCCAACAGAGGGAGCATTAGTTAATTAACCATGTCATGGAATTGTTTTGATATTATGAAAACAAGTCATTCAACCCATGAAATAAAAAAGGAAAACTTGACATTAAGAAAAAAAAATGTTTTTAATCAAGAAGAAAATGATCTGCTATCGTTCGGCATATGTTACAAAGAAAGAAAGCCAAAAGCCACTTTAAAATACTTTTAATTACTCAAAAGTAGCTGATTTAAAATAGCATTCTTATTTAAACCTAGCAAAGTAGACAGAATTCATAGTACCTCCAGAAAAGTTGATTTTGGATGTTATTATGGGCCACATTTAGCTATCTGCTAGTCAAATATGAGGGAGATCCATTTGCCTTAATACTGATTTGCCATGTAAAAAGCTCAGCAATTGGGTTAAAATCTACCTTTTGTTATGGAACATGTAATAGAAAAAATTCCAGTGAGGCATGAAAGCCTAATAGTCACCCTTTCCCTTCAAAAGAAGTATCTCTTTTATTAAAAATATCAGAGGATCCCTAAAGAATTTTTTGGTGAGATGACGTTAATCAGTATAACAACATGAGCCACCTAGGTTTGCACAGCTCTAGGCTTTTTCTGTATGTCCACATGTATGTCTGTACCTCCCAAACATCTCATAACCAAAAGTGGTTGACAGATTTGTTCTCTGGAGAGAGAAAGAAGCTAGATTGGAGGGGAAGATCTAACGTGGAGGAGCAATGAACTTGCTGTGGGGCCATTACCGTATGTTCTGGCCTCTGAAAGGGCTGCTTTCTGAACTGACCAACATTTTAGAAAATAAACTGTCATATCTATTTCAAAAGGTTATAGATGCTTTTAGATTGTCGATCTTTACTTGTATAAACACTCACAAACATCTTAGGAAATGGGGAAACATATTTTGCTTTAAGAAGATGAGCATTGGTCCTTTTATTTTTTTGGTTTCAAATCCAACAATCTTCTTGCAATTTGAACTTCGTGCTAGGATGCTATGTGTGCTAAGAAAGCTTTTTTCGGTAGCCCGGGGAAAATAAATAGATAAAATGAAAGCAAGTGTTCCAGATTTAACACCTCTTAGGACAAGTATGGGATGAGGACAAGAACTGACATGAAAAAGAACATTTTTTTTTAGCAATTATGATTTTAAAACTGGGTTAGCTGAACAAGGGTAAGGGAAAAAAAGTCAAAGAGGAATATGTCTCTCAAGACATTTAAATATAGTTTATGAAAAATAAAATTCCCTAGCACTAAAAACTTGGTAGCATCTCAGCATAGTGTACTATTTCCCCCTATTAAATGCCACTATTTGTACCCAAAAAGCACCCAAAAGTGTAAAATATAGCCCTAAAAACAAAAGAACTAGAACACGTGATATCTGATACAAATCTCTACATGAGGAAAGATCGAGAAATAAGCCAGGATCCCCCCCAAAAAAAGTATATCAAAATGTTTTTTACTATGTATTTTGATTGAGTTATAAACATTAGCTCTTAATAAGAATTTTATAGACTCTTCCTCCCCAAATTCCTAATGTTCTGAATCCGTTTGTGCCATGAGTAACTGGTGGATAATCCCCTGCTTATGTTCCAGCTACAGTCCATTACTAGGCTTATTGAAAATCACAATAGCTCCTGACCTTAGAAAGGATGACTTGAATTTGTTTTGTTTAGAAGTCATTGGGGTTCTATTTTGTATCATCCCAGTATTCTATAAGGACCAAGAAAACCCTTTCCAACCCATGAACAGTTAGAATGTGTGCATTCTGATGTGAAAAGAAAAATGGTTTCCTCTGGGTGTGTTTGTTTCACCTAAGTCCTAATGGCTTGACCTACATGTACTTCCATCATGCAAGCACACCCACAGTATGTGCCCAGGCCATGCCCCAAATCAGTGTTTGCCCTCAGCACAGAAGTTCCAAATGAGGTGTGCCCCTCAGATACAAATCCCTCAGATCCCCCAAGAGAACATAGTAAAGGTTCATGTTGCTTCCTGGTTGGGGCTCCCTTAATGCTCCCAGCACCCGTTGCCCTTAGGAAATGGGGGGGCAGCAAGGTAAATCAGACCAGGGTTCACACTAGATATGCCCATTTTGGAGCCTTCCTCCAAAGGATGTCATTTAATTAGTTGGGGCTCAGAGCCGAGGATATGTGATGCTGCAGCAAAGGTATCAGGTAACCATTCTGCCCCTGCTATAGCCAGTGAGTTGCTAGAGCAAAAAGAAACAAAATGAAGGTACAACGTAAGAGCTGAACAACCTGAGATACCCTTGGGATTTAGGAGAATGGAAGGGTGCCCTTTCTGTTGTGACCTGACGTTAAAAGAAATCTGAAAGAATTCTTTAATTTAGGAATGAGTTGAAGTCCAGAATAATGGAAGCCCTGGGGAAGGGAACAAAAGGATTGCAGAATGTATTCAGCACCCAATAATGTGAAACCAAAAAAACATCCAATCACATTAGGAAGTTTGGCAAGAGGCATTTAGAGAAATCTCTGGGCTTTTCCACGGGTAGGGTCGACAGACTTTCTTTTGAGTGATTTCTGGCTCCAAGAAATCTCTTTACTCACTAGAAAAGAACTTTATTTAAACGGCTAATTTTGTCCCCCAGAAAGAGAAATTTAAAAAAAAAAGAAAAAAATAGGACACTAAAGACAGAACCATGTGACTTGGTGACAAACAAAAGGAAGGGCGCACTAGAATTTCAATAGACTCCCTAATTCCATAAAGAAAAAAGCAAGGCAACCCAATGCCTTCTCTGCGCTGTGTGAAGAGAGTGCCTGAGCTGACCCAGCCACTAGGCTTCTGAGGGTAGACATAACTTTCCAACTGGGATGGCAGCTGCCACTCTCTCTGTTTTCATGAAGAAAAGGACTGTTCTCTTAGATGCCCAGGAAATAAGATTACATGGGGCAAACTTGCAAGAGCAGCCTCTACCCTGGTGGTTGGGCTGCCTATGGAGGCAGAAAGGGGGCACAGATGAGCTTTTGCTCTAGAAAAAGAATATTTTCGTACTCCCCAGGGCTCTCTCGCTCGCTCTCTCTATAGAGTTGCCATTTCTAGATACAGTTTATACCTCCCCAAGAGGAAAAGCAGTGGTTACTCAGTGTTCCTGTAAACGCAGACATGCAAATTACTAACCCAAAGCATTATTGCTAGCACTAGGTGTTAAGATGATTAGCCTGACCAAAATACTCCAGAGATTGTTCTAAGTCTCTGATTATTTTTTTCTCCTTGGACACTGAATCCATAGTGGTGAATGATGTACATTAACAGGTCCCAGAAAATGGAACACTAGGGTTTGCACTCTTTTTTTTTTTTTTTTTGGTCAGGGTGAAGGAGTAGAAGGTGAGGTCCACATAGCATCAGTTCTTTTTCAGAACTATGTATTTCACTGAAGGCGGGTGACAGTGCCCTGGATTGAAAAAAGAAACATCGTGGTCTTTCCACACCACTGATGCAAACACCTAGATTCCAGGGTTTCTTCAGGGCTGGCCCATTGCTCCTTAAGTTGAATATTTTCAGACTAAAAATCAAATCTGAAGTGACCTCAGCTAAGGTATTTTCACAAGAAGCCACTTGTAGTAAAGAATGATTGCCTTAAATCAGCAAGCCCAGGGGAAAGGACAGAAGATAGGGAAATTCGAGGGGTGTGGAGACATGGACATCTCTTGCTTTTTATTGGTTGCATTATCACAAAAATGAGCCCTATTCACAACTGAAGACTGTGGAAACAGTGAGCACCAAACTTGTCTAAACTAGCTGACCTCAGGAAGTGGCTGCTATTTCCTATCCTATTTCAGTGACGTAGATCTGGGCCAAGTGGAAAATTGACACCATATTAGCTAAAGAATGAATCCCCAAAGACATGATCACAGGTACTTGGGATACCAGTTTTAATCACTTCCTTAACGGGGAGAACAATCTCAACACAAAGCTTTCTTTCCTATACAATGTATATCTCTAAACTTTTTTTTCCCTCAGTTTTACTGAGCATCTGGTTTATCTTGTGGTTCTTTGTTTAAACGCAAAGTCACAACTTTTAAGTCTTCAATGAGGGAGCCTTGTATGCAGATCATTGGAAAATCTAGCCACAGTCAGGGGAGTCCTGGGTTTTAAGATACCTAATTAGGGTATAAAAAGTCCCTACTAGCCCTCTTTCAAATTCAGAGGTTTCCTTGGTTCAAAATGTCTCAATGAAATTCTGATACCCGCAAGACAGAAAAAATAATAATAATTATAATAATAACCCTGTTGTAGACATCTGCTTCTATGACTATTGCCACGGAAGTTAGTTATTCCCCAGGAAAATCATTGCAATTTATATGTAGATTGTAGTAAGCAAAGGGACTTAATCCATCCAGCATGTCACAGCTGCTGTCCAAAATGTCTGTAAACAAGTATACAGTATGCATGTATACACCCAGTGTGAGGTGCTGTCCGTACAAAACTGTTCTGCATTCATATTCCCCAGTGACAACAAAACAGATTCTAGAATGGCTAGGGGTCTCACGTATCTCACATACCTGCTACGTTTTCTTACCTTAGTTGGGTGTATCAGTGCCATCCGCTATCTGTGTGATGAGGCTTTAGGGCTTTCTGAAGGAACTCAACCATCAGTAATTTCTGTGCCCCTTTCATGAGAAACTTGAATATGCTTGTGTGGAGTCAAGTCCACTTAACAAACTCTGCACTCTGTTGGATTTACTGATGTGTTTGTGTGTGTCTCCCTGTAGTCTGGACATGTGCGTGTGTGTCTCAAACGAAGTACACACAGGCCTAGGGCCCAGCGCACCAATAAGGTTGCTATTTCCCACCATTGTGCTCCAGACGTGTGGCTCCCTTCCCAGGAAGCAGCGCCCTGCCCATGGTTGCTTTTTGTAGCGTTTCAGAGTTGGGAGAAACAAGGCAGCTGTTGGAGCCACCGCAGACATACAGCAGCAGGCCGATTTTACTCTAGAAGGTAAAACAGAGGTGCTCCACTGGCAAGCTAAAGAGAGGGAGCTTCCCGGGTCTCCTGAGGAGGAAGGGGCACCGAGGCCATGCAGGGGAGGCCCACGCAAACTTCGGCCTGAACCATCCATGGCCTAAGAGCTTCCGTTCCTTTCTCTCTGCAGCTCAGCGTGTGCCCACCACCACCTTGTACATTTTCCTCCCAAACGTAAGCTTCCTAATCCTGCTGCCTCTGCAGAACATCATCATAAACTGTGTCTCCTGAAACCAAGATGGCCTTCGCCAAAGTCTTTCCAGGCAGGAGTGGGCTGGTTACCATATCTAGCAAACCAAGAGACTCTTGGGGGAAGACTTTTTTGGTAATCTCTAAGAATTAATGGCTCTTGCCCGGCTCAAATGTTAATACAGGTACTATTCTGAATAAGTGGGCCAGGCTCTCGTAGCAGCTGACTTTGAAGGGTGGCCTGGAAACAGCCAGCTTCAGTGTTCTCACTCTCAGGCCCTTCTTGTACTAGCTGGTTTATGATTTTTTATGACATGTAGATTATTTCTGCTAATTTACAGAATTCAGAGGACATTTTCTTCCCTCTTCTATTTTGGTGACTTTTCTCCTCCCCTCTTATGGAAGGCTTCTTACCGTTGCCATCTTTTCCTTGTTATTATTTTCAAAAATGTATATTGTCTTTCTATATCCAAAAGAAGTCTGTGACTGTAACCATAGGTATTTCTTTTTTACTGGAAAAAATGAGGTGTTTTTTGTTTCTGTTTTTGTTTTTTAATTAACAGTACTAGTGACTTTGTGGAAGAATATGAGTTACTATTAAGGTATGCTTACTTAAGTACAGTACACTACATTGCAGTATTTCTCAAAGCTAGAACATACACATTATATATAACAACTCTATATTGAAATATATATTACATTATACTCATTTTAACTTTTGAATCTGCCTATGATCATGAGTTGATTGAAATATGATTTCTTTGCATTTATCACCCATCACCAGCCTGCTGCAGTTAATCTGGTGCATTTAATAATCATCATTACTGCTCTAGTTTGCTTTTATATTATCAGCTTCAGTATTGTCTTTACAGAATTTTAGAATTTTTTTAAGCTCAGACTTAGGAAATGTAGGAAAGTGAAAACTTTTTGTAAAAAACATTTTTTTTTTTTTTTGGTGTGGCCGATACAAAGAGGTTCATAATCAAAGTGATCTTGTGTAGCTGACCCTCTCAATATCTAAAGAACAAAAGAAGTGCATATGAATGTATCTGTGATTTTCCCCTCTAGGACTGTCACTGTCTATATTTGCTTTTAAATACATGACCAAGAGGCTGCTTAACCTCCATATATGATCTGACCGACAATTACAGGCTGCATTTCAAAGGGCTGCTTGTCTGAAAAGCATAAGGCAGTGAAATGCCTACTTGTCCCCACTCTATTTTCAAACCTTGATTTCAAGATCAGTTCTTTACTTACTGCTTTCCATTTTCAGTATATGCTTACAGCTATTTTAACTAGTCTTCAGTGCTTCCCTGGAGGCAAGGTAGCCATATAATACTCATTTTCCTAGGAGACTTTTTCAAAAAAAGAACACCAGAGTTTGAGGAACTTTTTCATGACAAGCTAATAGAACCCAGAAATGTATATATCTCATTATTTAGCCTGCAGAATCAACACAATGGTGGCTCTTGGGTAGCTGGCCCTCCGTACCTCCATTTCTCTGTCAGGGTGGGGATTCTGTGCCTTTCCTCTTTAACCAGGCCATCCTGGAAACTTCAGAAATCTGGCATTCTGTCTTCCTAGCAAGAAATATTTTCAAATAGTATTCTCAGATAAAGAGCTTCTTCAGCTTCCCTCAGCTACTCAACCCAATGCCTGGAAAACTCCACACTTGGATCAACTTTACATCCATCCTGGGTGCCTGAAACCAGTCTCATTCTCTCAGTTCCGCATTCAAGAGAAAATGAAAACAGCCATTCATGGTGCCCAGCGTGAAAACCCTCCCCACACTGGACCAATATTAAGGCTTTTCAGTGGGAATAGCACCAATTCCTTCCTTTCATCTTTCCTAATATCCCATCCCATCCCATTCTGCTGTGTCCCTCCAACAAATGCTTCCCCACCCGCCTTCTCCAGGCTTTCCTCAGTGGCTCCTGCTTAGGAAGCCTGGTGCTTATTAAGGAACTACTACTACCTATTCTAGTCTACTTTAAAGAGGCTACCGTTGAGTCTCGTCGCAAAACTATCAAAAGTTTTCAGCTAAGTATATTTCTAACCAGACAAACATAATTGTGAATTGAGAGCTAGGGAAACTATTCCATTTCCGGCAATCACATAACACCCAAATTGTATCAACTTCAATATCTTCCTCTTTCTTTTTCCTAAGCCTTTCTCTTGAGTTGTTGTTTCTCTTTAAGACTACCTTAAATTATCTCTTTTTTTCCTTACCATCCCAAGACTCCAATAATTATGACTCTGAAGTGCTCCTTTTCCTTCTTTTCTCCTACCCCATTGTGAACATCCTTTAAGCGTCATGTAGTTAAAGATTGTTGACATGAGTTCACCAGCTTGAGACTGATCCAGGGTGAAGAGTGTCTTCACCTTCAGATTTGAAAAGTTATCAATATTCTTTTGAGAGTGGGAGGACCAAAGTCACAGTTTTAAATGTCAGCTGTACTAGCTGAGGTCTTCAATTCCTTTCACCTTCACATCTGCCCAAAGATAAAGAGAAAAATATTTTGTTTAGTTTTTATTTTCTTTAAATACCACAGTGTTCAAATTCCTGATATGAGTAGACTATTTCTGAAGGAGAAAAAAAAAATCATCAATGTTCACAATTTCAACACCTGCTATTTTTAGCCAAATGACATATTACTAGACACCAGATTTACAGAAATCTAACAAAAGGGGTAACAGTTCAAATTAATTTGGATAACTGCTCAAGTCTTAGTGGGCTCTTCTAAAAGAAGTGAAACCACTTCTACTCAAACACACTGTAGGAGACAATTAGGAAGAATTTTTTTTCATTTATTGTCTTTTTCAAAAACAATTATTGATTGGTTTGGAACTTTAAGTGGTAATTTGCTAAGAGTTGAAAAGATTCAAAAAGTTTCTAAAGTATCTGTTCTGCAACAAGCTATTTTTAAAACATAAACTTAATATATGTTTACATAAAATAATTGAGCTGAGTAAATACTTGAAGGGCCATATAATACACTTCCCAGTTCCTAAATTCCATCTAATTTGGTCATCATGCTCATTTCAGTGAGTTATAACTGTCTGCTCACCAGAGCATTGCCCAAAAGACTGATACTGTTCTGGATCTATCCCTTTACAGGATGTTTATAATGTGATCTTAACAACAACTCTGTAACAGTCTTTCCTGACTTCCAGTCCAACACTCTTTGCTGCTCAGCTCTCATGAAGACAAATTCTGTAACTTTTAGAGTACTACCTGATTTGGGGTGCGCAGCAGTTCACTTTCATTCTTTGCTTTAGCCATTGACAAACAGAATCAACATTTAATATCAGAAATGTATTCTTAATTGGACTTGAGGCTTGACCCAGCTTTTATCTTAATCAAGCCAGTTTATAACATCAACTCACACACCATAGAGAACAATGCAATAAAGAGAAGGTTCAAAAGCTTTCCTGAGTCACATATCTAGTAGGAAACCAACAGTTCTTAAAGCCTGAATTTGTGTTGCTTAGGACTGAGATCTTCACTTGGCCTGTGAACCCCAGTTGATCCTATCTCCTCCTCTTCTTTTGTCCATTCCGACTTCCTGTGTGTTTTCTTAAAAGAACTCTTCATCTGAAGTGCTCTTCTCCTCAGGCATTGCTTCTGAAAGAATAAAACACTCTTTTAAATGCTAAATACTATCCTTTAAAGTATAATGTGGAGTAGGAGAGAATCTGGTTCTGAGAGGTCCCATTTGATCCAGCTAATCAAAAGGATTTCTCCAGGATGCCTTCTTGATAGTTCCCTGAGAAGAGTTCTAACCCTGACACCCAAGACTTCTCACTACAATCTGCATTCTTCTAGATTAAGGTCGGAACCCTGTTTAATATTCTAGATATTCCAGGGTGTGGATTTCTTATTGCTTCTGAGCCTCCCGCTTTTCCACCAATAGCCCTAGCAGCACCTAATGCAGCAAAATAATGGTCAGAAACATTAAAGTTTATATTTGGGAGGATAGAAAGGGATTTCTTTCTCCCCACCTCCCCCACACACACATAAAAAGTTTGCTTCCTCCCGCAAACCCCACCACAATGCATTTCAGAAAGTCTGCATCTCATTTTACAGATATGTAGTTTTAGGATTTGCAAATATAGCTTAGGATATGTTCTGAGTTTGAGGCTGGTAGCAAACCCGTTTGTTTTCTGCACTGGACTTTAGGACAAGTGTGCACAGATGCAATTCCTTCCAAGAAAGTGAAACTAACATAGTAAAGCAAAGGGGTAATACTTTTACACATTAAAACAGTTGTTTACTATCTATAAACCTTGATTTAAGCATAATTATTACTTCTTAGAAACCTGAAACTGGAGGAATGTGTATTTTAGTAAAGTAAGTTTTGTTAATTTATTTGTTTGCCTTTCTCTCTTCTCAAGATAGTAAAAGATTCTGATTCTTTATTTTGAAATAACTGCAGGCCTTTATCTCTTCCCTTCCCTCCTAGAATGAAAAGCCTTCCACTCTCCCATTAAGGAGTCTTTTCTCCATGAAAATCTTATCTTCCTTGTCTAGTAGCGCTTGAGAGCTTTGAGGAGAGACATTCTCTCTACACTTTGAGGGTAGAGTAGTTAAAATCTATTCCTTGAGAAAGGAATCCTATTTACCTAAACTCACAGGTCTGGGGCCAAAGAATAGGAATTGACTGCAGGTGAAGGTCATTCATTTTTACACTACAAATTCTTATTGTCTCAAATTTTAGGAATAAGGCTGGGACTAAATTAACTTAATGAAAATCCTCTTTGGGTGTTTCTTATTACTATCTAGTACAGAATATTTAGAAAAGAAAGATGCTACTAAAATGCCAAAAGCAATCGATATATAAATTTCCATAATTGTTCAGATTTCTTTTGTGTTTATTTTAAAACTATGTGTGTGTTCATGAGGTCTTTGGTAGAGAGACACCTACTTCTCCATTGCTTCTCATTTCCCCCACCTGGCACTGGAAGCGACAGTCACAGAGGAGATTGGCATTGCCAGGACTTTACGCATCCATATCCCCACCACCACAAAAGAAGGAGAAGCCAAATTAGAAACTCTTTATTTTTAAAGGAAATTGTGGTGCTTCATTAGAAAGCATACTGCTTTCAACTCATCTCAATTTGTGGAGAGCCTGACAACCTTTTTATAACCTGTTTTTTGTGCTATAATTTGCCTTCTTAGCTCAATCTTTTAAATAATTGCAAGTTCAATTAAGTAAACAGAGGAAAAGCAAAGTAGGGGAACAGGACAATGTGATGGGACTAAATTTGATACAGTTCTGGATTCCTAAAGCCAGTTCTCAAAGTTACAAAGTTAACACCACTTACCCTGTTTCTCACCGTTCCTGTTCCATCCATTTCTCACTATTACAGTCCCAAGAATTAGTACGGTAACCTCACTTCTTTATGATTGAAGACTTTTCTAAATACTATCAAACCCCTACAGAGAAATTGCAGAAACCGTTGACTGCTCCTGTATCTTACCCGCTCTCCAGGGCATATACAGAGAGGTAACTGAAAATAAATTAATGGTGCCAATTTGATACATGATTTAGACATAGTTTAGAGTGCTTTGTATATGTTCACTGCCAGGGGGGTCTTTGAAAAATAAGGCTAGTTACTCTGCTTTGATTATGTAAATTTGTAGGAGAAAATTGTCAAAGTCATAGTCAGCAGTTAAACTCCTTTCTTAGCCCCACTGATTTGAACCCATTTCTCTGAGGTGCCTATTGCAGTATAAATTAAGGCTAACTTTCGTACATCTTCATATTAAATTTGGTTTTTTGCACTATTGTTGAAAGAACTGTAGTTTTCAAAGTAAATAGAGGCAGTCTTTTAGTAATCCTCATCATGGCAAACTAAGGCAAGAAGTTGACAGAATAGAGAAAATATATAGTAACTTTATGTTTTAAAGTGATTTGAGTGTACCTGGCGCACTAGGCCAAATGCCTCTGTTTTTGAAATCTATTCTAAACGACACATTATTTCTCCTGAGACTTCCAGCATGCATGTGTGGGAATGAGCACACTAGAAGGTTTATATTTGGAGAGTAAAGACCCAGACAAACTAGAGTCTGACTCTTGAGGATTAATTACCAAATGCGAAACATTTTTCCAGAATCTCTCAACACTGCCATATCCCAAACTAATTCCAGATTAATATTAAGCAAGAAGTAAGCTCCATAAGATATCCTACTATGAATGTTGTTTTTTTCCTTGCAGAATAATACAAGAAGAGGTACAATACAGACTCTTAATTTTGGTGTCATAATTTGCTTTATATCTAGTAATATACTTTTTGTGTGAGTGTGTCACTGAGCTACTTGTACCAATTTTCAACCTGTCAAACTGAGAGGGGCTTTGAGAATGTTTGTGTATATGTATTTAGATCTGTATTTATGTGTGTTCAGAAAAAAAAAACAGTGAATAGGAGAGGAATGAAGTGAGGGAGATGGTGGTCAGTGTAAAAACATGAGTGTTCCTAGTATCTCTATTTATGGTAGGTAAGGTGGCTGCTGCCCGAAGCCCTTGGGGAATAGCTGATTGCACTATTCAAAAATAAGAGCCCAGCACTGTTCAATTTAGACCATGTTTTGAGACACAGGAAAGCTTGATCTTTTCCTGTCCCCATGCCCTTTAGCATCGGAACCATGTGACATGACGGAAATCATTCAGTAAAAACCACTACTGACCTTTGCATTAAATAGTTATTTTTCTCTTCTTAATACTATCCTTGGTTTCAACGCGACTACTTCCCTTTAGTTTCTGCCTGTTGGCTTTAACATTTTACAAAATAATACATAGGTGCATGTTAGTTGTTTCTCTCCCTTGAGCTGAAACAAATAGAGGCAACAAAAGAGATGACTCACAAAGATGTGAGGTAAAAGCTGAAATTTCCACTTTTGTGGCACTGGTAATCTGTAGTATGAGCTATTGAGGGTTGAGCTTGGGTCTGTAATAGGGCTTCTATTTTTTTTGTTTTTTTTTTTTTGCACTAAATACGACTGCACTGCATTGCACTACTGATGTGTATTTACTTGTGCTGGGAGAAGAGAGTGTGTGAGGTATGGGAAAGAAAGAGACACATTATGAAATAAGAAGCATCACAAAAATAGAGGGTTATTTCCATCATGCTTGGTCTTAGCAAGGTTGATGAAAATCTGTGTAACCTGCCAACCCTGAGCAGGCCTAGAAACTGCCGTGCTGATAGCATCTGTTTTCTTATTACAAAGAAGCTGGGTTAGTGTAGTCAACTTAAGATGTTTAAGGAGAAGTCTGGCCAATGTTGTCTCCACCTAAGCTTCCAGGAAGAGTTGGGGTGGTGAGGAAGCCAGCCAAGGTGACAAGAAAGCCTTCGCTTTGGCCCGCAGCACAAAACCCCTTTCTGAGGAAAATCCCAGTGTGGCAGAGGGCAGTAGTAATGTCCTCCTTTCAAAAACAAAAAACCATAACCTTGTCTATAATAGAGATGTCCTTTCAGCCTGAGCGTGCTTTTCCATCCCTGGGTGAAACCTAGATCAGGCTAACCAAAGAGGAAGTCCATGCATGTGGTGAAATCCTTTAAGATGACAGTAAGGGAACAGTGCAATAAACGCTGAACACCAGTGAGGTGAAAGGCTGATTTTGAAACAAGCTAGGCCAACTTTCAAATTGGAGGATTGATCAGAACCAATTTACTAGCTGCTGTGTCGTAGACTATCCTTTATTAAACAGATGGCCTTAACAGTGCCTAAAAGTTTCGTTTTGAAGTTGTTGGGGGTTTTTTCCATTTTTCTGTATTGGATTCATTTTTATTGCCTTCTTTAATCTTAGAAGTAATTAGAGTCTGACAGGTCTGTAGTGTCTATTAATAAAAAGACTCTTACACCATAAGAAAAGCAATAGATTGCGTAGGGAATAATAATACAAGAGTGAAGATGCTGAAGGACTCGCAGAATCCAAGTTTTGAGGATTCTGGGTTGGTAAGAAAGGGTTACAACCCAAATAAATGGCAAATGGTGAATAACTCTGAACACTATCACACGTGGGGACATCAATTTGGGAAACTCTCAGTAGAGGCCTCTTTCCTAATATTACAATATTGATACCTATCTCTTTCTCTCTTCTCCTTAGCACCAATCCAAGTCTACTATTCCTAGGTTAAAATTTTTTTTTTCTTTTTAAGGAATCTGTCGGCCTTGCTTGTCAGAAAAACTCCATTTAGAACTTTCAGAACTAACATAAGAAATCCCTTAAGCACTCAAAGCATTATCTCCATTTTAAATAATAAATTCTAAATTCAGAACTCTTAACAGGTACTTAGAGATGTGCTTTGGGTAGGCACCAATAGGATATTGACTGCACCAAACCAAAGTTATAGAAAGAAATAATTGACCTTTGAAAATACATTCACATTGACTGCCCTAGGATACTTCTCTGGAGGCTTTGGGAAAACAACTTCTTCCTTGAAACTCACATACCCACTGCAGTTTTGTCACCAAAGATTTTAATCTCCAGAGCCCAACCTCCTCTCTCCCAGACAAAAGTAATACAATAGGCTCACGAGATATGCTTTGGTGGTCAAGGGATACACTGATTTTCATTCTGTTCACAGTGATATTTACAGACTTGTTATTAGAGGAGCTACTGAACTATCTTTATGACTGAGGGTTTGGTTGGAGGTGTTAAAAAAAAATAGGGAAATAACAACCAGTAGAACTTGACACTGTAAACTAGGCTTTCATAGTCATGACCTGGAGACTGATGGAGAGAAAGAAACTTCCAAGGAAGAGAGTGAGCTAAATCATTTAGAACCAAACAAGGATCATTGGTGAAATGTGGAGCCACATGGACACAGAGCAGATCGGTGCTCTTCTCGGCCAGAGCCGATGGCAATGGCCAACGAGTGAGTCAGATGATTGGCCAGTGAATTCAAGTATTGAAAACACCGCAGTCTGGGTTTCATTGTGGTTGCTGGAGTCGTTAAAATGTTCATGCCCATGGCTAGGAAAGTGCTGAGGCTGATCTGTTGTGATAGTGCCTTTCTTGTTGTAGCGAGTACTAGACTAATCATTTGTTCAGTTGTGCTTTTCTGGATCATTGCCCCCAGTCTTCTGAAGAGGTCTGAAGGGATAGTGTTCACTTAGGATGAAGGGATAAGATATTGCTCCTGGAATGCTGTGATTTGCTGATATTTGCACTAGATTCTAAACTCTACTTTAAACTGGAGCAACTGAATGAGAGAAAAACCAAGGATGATTTGAAGTTAAAAGAAACCAAAAGCAGTATTTTCTGACTGATGCCATTTCTTTTTCTTCTTTCTTTCTTTTCTTTTTTGTTTTCTGGAAGAAAAACTTCATACTTGTTGATTACCAAGCTCAACTTTTACCAATTCTTTTCCTTCATATTATTTTTCCCACACTGAACCATCAGTATGAACTAACCATCAGATAAGAATAGTTAATGAAAACTTTGCAACTTTGCATCCCTTCTCTGCCTCATCAAGGGCATGCGATGTGAGGGGCAGGAATCCTTCAGAGCCACTGTAGCCTGTAGAAAGGCCAATAAGCATAGATATCATCTTGAGAGCTGAGCTGACACATATTTGCTCAGAGGACACTGGGCCTGTAGCTAATCCTAAAGAGAAAGAAAGCAATGTGTTGAGGAAAACAGGGTGATGGTGCCCAAAGTTTGCCTATGTCAATGCTTTCTCTTTCCCACCTCACCACCATGTCCTCTCTATCAGAATTATATTGCATCTCATATATGTTACCAGAAGAATGATTTGGTTCCTTGGTTTCTCTCTTTATCAGTGGGCTGGGAACTCCTCCAAAATTCAAAACTCATACCATCAGCAGCTCCCCTATGGCCTACCAGTTTCTCAAGTGCTGTCCACCTGGTCTTGACCAGTCAACCAAGATAACTTGGAAGCTTTGGCTGGCTCCACCACCTGTCCACTTTATTTTTATGTTGTTTCCATTTCCATTTGAATATTGAGTGATCCGATGGAAAGGTGGGAATCATGGGAAAGGTTTGGAGGCTACAATTCTAGGGCATAGCTGGTCAGGAGTTTGTATCATCCCAAATATATCTTTCTACACCTGTCTTCAGTTTAATCTGTTGCCCTGATTATAATTTCTATTACATTTGTGGTTCTTTTATAAGACGAGAGTCCATTTGCTATGTCTATTTGAGTACTTTTTTCTGCTTTCCCCATAATGGATGCAGTACCAACCTGTTCATGAAATATCTTTTTATTTTATTATTATTATGTAATTCTACTGTAGACCAAAAATATAAAAACAAATTTGTTCATTTTAAAGATATAAAGAACTAGTGAGTTAAAGATTAAGAGTTGAAGGAAAAGACAGAAGAGCAATGGTTAACTATGTTGAGTTAAAAATCTAAGCGTAGCCTTACCAATTTTTTAACCAGTGCTTACCAATCATACCATAGTTGGGATTAAATAGTCTTGGCTCCTTCGTTCTTATGTTCTATAATGCTTGTTTGTCTGTTTGTTTTTCTTTTATGTAATTGAGGTTGCACATCATGATATTTTTGGCAATGCCTAATTTTATTATATTGTACTTTTATCAGTCATTTCCTTTAGAAGGATGGGGGGAAAAGTTTTATTTCTTCTTTTAATTTAAAATTTGTTTAATGCACTGGAAATAAAATTGGACACATTTCACTGTTTAAAAAAGCAGAAACAAAACAAAACAAAAACCACACAGAAAAAACCAGCAACCCAATAAGCAACAGGGAAAAAAAAAATCAATTTGTACTGAATACACATACAAAATACTTCCCACGCAAAAGAGAAATGCCATCAAATTAGAAAAACATCATTTACAATGTTGAAAATATAAAAGAAACCCGGGTTCAATGGAGATGGGAAAATAGGGCATTCTTTTGAGATCTGAGATCTTATCATTGTTCCCATTAATGTCCAAACAGGTTAAATGTGGGAGAAGCAACTGTGCAGGAAGGCACCTCAGCCTTCCTGATACCCCTGGAGCTCTCCATTACCTTATATCCTGTGCTTGAGCTCCATTTTGAGAAAGAAAAAAGAAAAAGTGCTATAGGTGAGAACCTGGCTTGTATAGCAGTATGTGTACAGTACATATGGACACAGTTTCGTCCTCTGCCCATGTCCTTCCTCACGTGATTCTTTTCTCCATGAGGATTTGCAGTGGATAGTCCGGCAACGTGGGAGCCTGTAAGTGACTCAGAACCATCAGCTGTTGCTCAACAACCTCTTGACTCCAGCTTGATCTCATTTCTTCAGCATTCCCAGATACCAACAGAGCCAGTTAACCCATACAAATGCACAGTGAATGGAAAGACATAGTTTTCCTGTATCTGGCTGTATCATTTGTTAATGTTTGCTGGGTTTTTCTGGTTTTGTTTTGTTTAAGAATAGGGGTGGGAGTGGATGTAACTTTACAATCCTAATACAGTAATTGTTTTGCATCTTCCATGTTTTATGCAAAAACAGACATTTAAATCAATAAATAATTGTGCCCTAGACTGAAAGTTAATGTTTAGGAGAGGAAAAAAAAAATTGTTGGAATTTTTTCTACATTTTTTTGTGAAGAATCTTTTTTGGAAAGGAAGGATACATATTTTTGTTGTGTAATATTTTCTATTTTTGAATGCATTTTATTGGTACAAGACTGTTTTTTTGGTGAAGACATTATTTAAAAAAAAAAAAAGAAAAAAACTAATCGAAAAGTTTGCCCTTAAGGATATGCTGCAGTTTTGAGGTAAAAAAAAAAAATAAATAACTGATTCAAGATGCGTGTTAAAAGTTGGGATTATATTGTTGTTTTTTGTAATTGTTACAAGAAGAAGTTTGTACCCACTGCTGTTTATTTTGTTTCAGATGAGTAAGTAAAGGGATTGTTCTTGTTTTATTCTTTTTTTAGAGAAAAAAAAGCTATTTATGAAATGTCAAAAACACTGGACTGTGAGTTTAAGTGTGGAAGCATTTTAACACCCTGTGTCTTCGACCAATTATGGGAACCCCTTTTCTCTTCCCCCACGCCTTAGCCTTGCCAAATGAGAAAAATAATAATAACAATAACAGCAGTCAGATGATTGAAGCCACTGAAGCCCTGCTTTAATTTTTATGGTTTGAAAAAGTCGGAAAACCAAAGTTCAATTTGTTTCTGAAATCCCACTGCCTATAGCCCTTTTTTATATGACAGCCAGCTGCCTCTGCCTCTCTGTCTTGGACCATTGCCTTCTTAAGGACTGGGGCCAACTCTGATGCAAAGAGAGGCTTAGCGGTGGAGAGCCTGAGAGCTGAGGTCTCATGCAGTAGTAAATTTGAGTGGGACTTCAATCTCTTGGGGCAACCACACTTTACCATCCTGCGGCTGGGCTGCCGTGATTAAGCAGCCTGAGGAGAGAGCCTCTCAGAGCCTCCGCCCTCAGTTTCCAAAACCCTCCTGTAACCACCGCTCTCCAGGATGGCTTTGCCTTTCTCAGCAGCTCACATTCCATGGATGGGCCAGGGGGAGGAGGGAGCCGGTTGAATGAAATGGCTGTGGGTGCTGTGAAAGCACTCCCAGCCCTGGAGAAGGTCAGGCGAGGGACCATCTAGCACAAGGGATCTTGCCTGCCTACTCTTTGATTCTGTGGATTGTCCATCCATCTGCTCACTGTGAAGATGGAGACGCAGAGTGCCCTAAGGCTGTTCAATAGCTTTTCCATATTTTTTCAACGTTGAAAAAATAATTTTTAAAAACTGTGATTTAAAAAAACAAAAAAATCATTTGGCTGGAGGGAAGGGAAAAGGGAAACACCAAAAGCTGTAACATGATTAACTGGAGATATTTAACTGGGGGCACTTTCTAGACCAAGACAAATGAATTCCGTTCTGGACCCAAAAGCAGCCAAATCTTGAGACTGTCACTGACAGAAAGCTGAAGAGAGGCCTCCATTTCCTCCTTTCTCCTTTCTTTCTCTCTCTGTCTCAAAATTCTCTTGTTCTCCTTTTCAAACTTCCTTTGGACTACTGTCCCAATGGCCCTTGTAACTCCCATTTCATGTGTGTGTGCTCATGCGCGTACACACAAGCACACACACGCACGCACGCACGCACACACACACACACACATGCACACGCACACACGAACTTGCAAATGCCATTTTTCCTAAGGATTGTGGGACCGAATAAAATCATGTGCCTTCATTTTTTTTCCTTTTGTAGTTAGATGAACCTCTTCCTTTTTACAGTGGTAAAAAAAAAAAAAAAACAGGGGAGGTTGAAGTGTTAGTGGAGGAGTTGGGCATCATTTGAGAAATAATTATTGTTTACCACATTCCTCCTAAACATTGAACACAAGCATTTCAACCCCATCACAGTGCTCTTCGGACATTTAGAGCATCAAGTAACTAGACACGTGACAACCTAAACCCATTTGTTCTTAGAGTAATTCCTGAAAATCCTATTTCATAGGCTTCTTTGATTTTTATCCACAATGAGGTGAGCAGTGGCAACTAGCCTTGTTCTCTCGATTTGGTGCTTTTGCGTGTGGCGTGGGGTGGGCATGGGGCGGGGGGAGTGGGTGTGTGTAGACAAAGGGTGCATTCCTACAGATTCCTGGTGCTGAAGGGCCTTGAGTTCCTTTCAGAGCCTGCATTCAACACACTTAAGTACATACAAATGAATGGTATCACATGCAATATTGTCATGGAGCAGTGGGAAAGGCTCTTTCAAATGAGGTTTTGCATCTTTTTGTAACATTTTGATTTCTCTGGTGCCTTATTCCTATTCGATGCTGGCACTCACATACCCACAGGGAAATGACACAGAAGGCAGCCTCAGGAGCAGGCACGCATGGGCGATGCTTGAGCATATGGGGACGTGGGGAGGTTGGGTCAGTTGGTGAGGAGGGGACTAGATGGCATCTCTTAGCTGAAGCCAAGCAAGAACTGCACAAATCCGTACAAAGTTCACACTTCCAACCTGTAAACATATCCCAAACTCATCATTCCTCTCTGAGCTTTCCTTCCTTCGTCCTCTTCTATTTCCGCCTTCTCCTAAAGGTGCTGCTGCTGCTGCTGCTGCTGCTAAGGTGCCCGGAGTCCAGACTGCCCAGTGATCACTCAGGCACAAGCCTGGCACTGCCACGTCAGCCCCTGGCACGACCAAACCCAGGTTTCTCTTGCTTGGGGCTGAAAATCGTCAGATTTTTCTCATCAAAAATGTTTTCCAAGGAATCAGTGGATTACAGTTATTCTGCATTGAAAATGCACTTTAAAAAATAAATTAAAGCTCCAGACTGTTTAAAATGGACAGAGGGGGCAGGGGAAAGATAAACACGTGCTAGTGTCTGAACCCAGTTCAGTTTATCTCCAGTTGAAACAATATACACTCTATTATGTATAAATGTATACACGCTTCCTATATATACCCATATATAGTGTATATATTATACATGTATAGGTGCATATATGTGCATATATATATACACACATGCACACAACAAAACCAGATGCTCATTACAAAACCAGATGCTACACAAACAGCAGCAGAGGAAACAAGGTTGGACTCTTGCAACAGATCACAAAAAATAAAAACAGCAACTTGCAGTGACTGGTCATTTCTGTATGTTCACAAGGAATGGATTGTAACAAAGAAAAAAAGGAACAGTGTTAGTGAAAGAGGAAAAATGGGCGAAACCATCTTGATCCAATGGGAATGCAGTAATGTTCTCTACCATTTCATCTGTTCTTTCTTTTAGTCCTATTGATTTGATCTCAGTTTTCAGCTACTCAATGCTTTTTTTTTTAATTCAAGTACCCACGGCAAACTGAGTAAAACAACTACAGTGAAAGCCCTTTTCAATGGAAGATGTCAAAAGTCTCAAAACCCTTGGCCTGCCTCAGAACTACCATGTGCAAATCAGTAGTCTCTTAATGTCTGAAATAAAAACTGAAGAAAAAAAAAAAACTTTTTTGAAGCACCTTAACGTGGCCACCCATTCGAGGAGTGGGAGCCACTTTTTTCTTTGAGCACCTTATTGATGTGTTTTGCTATCTGCTGTCTTTCTGTTACCTGTTGGCTGAATGGCTAGCTGTTAACATTCACATGTGCACAGACCCGACGGCTGGGCATGTGTTCTCAATGAAGTTTACTGTGGTGACTGCTGAAAGGTGAACCCATTTCCTGATTTTCCTGCCACAGTATTGTGATAAGATTCGAAGAAACCCAATCTCCTGCACAGAAATGTTTCTTATCACACTGTATGTTAGTATGGAAAGGAATATGGTCCCTTTTTTGCAATTGCTACTGTACATACACCGACACACACACACACACGCACGCACGCACATATGTGTGCACATGCACACACACACACATGCACAAACATATCCATACATCCAAGTGGTATATTCAGTGTCTGTTGAAGCAGTTTCTATTTCCCGGTGAATTTTGAAGGGAGGGCCACTTGCCTATCCAGATTATCTTTTCAGTCAAAAGACCTGGGAATTGGGAAAGAGTTTGGAAAGCAGTAGAGGCAAGGAAAAAGAGAGCTTTAAATTGAAAGAATAATTGCCCAAGAGGAACCTGGGCTCAATGACTAGACCCTCCAGTCATTACAGGTGGGCAGGAACACTGCTTGTACCAATCTGTGTACCAGATAAACCCATGGAAACACATACACACATCCATCCATCAGTATATACATGGTTTGGGATGAGCAGGTCAATAGTTTTGAGAAGGAGTTTGTTCCTTTTTTTTTTTCCTCATTATACTCTTAAATTGTTGTCAGTTATCAAACAAACAAAAAATTGTTTTTGAAAAACCTTGCATACGCCTTTTCTATCAAGTGCTTTAAAAATATAGACTAAATACACACATCCTGCCAGTTTTTTCTTACAGTGACAGTATCCTTACCTGCCATTTAATATTAGCCTCGTATTTTTCTCACGTATATTTACCTGTGACTTGTATTTGTTATTTAAACAGGAAAAAAAAACATTCAAAAAAAGAAAAATTAACTGTAGCGCTTCATTATACTATTATATTATTATTATTGTGACATTTTGGAATACTGTGAAGTTTTATCTCTTGCATATACTTTATACGGAAGTATTACGCCTTAAAAATACGAAAATAAATTTTACAAGGTTTCTGTTTTGTGTGGAAGAGTAATTGATGTTGCTAAGAATGATGTTTGTTTTTTGGGGTTTTTGTTGTTTTTTTTTTAAATGTTACCAGCACTTTTTTTGTAAGTTTCACTTTCCGAGGTATTGTACAAGTTCACACTGTTTGTGAAGTTTGAATATGAAGGAATAATTAAAAAAAAAAAAAAAAACTTTTGGTTTCTGATTGTGTCCTCTTTATATTGTGGCAGTTTTTCTGTTTTAGGCAATTCACATTCTTTCATCCATTGTGGTCTAGGTCTAGTCTGAGATTATCCAAAATGAGAGCCATGCCTAAAAAGCAAGAAAGATGCTCAGTATATCAGTCCTCTTGGTACAAGAAATAGGAATTCCAGGATTGATGATGTTGAGGTCACTTCAAGGAAATATAAGACAAATTTAGACATTGTCCTTCTCCTGTCCAAACCTCACAAATGATCATATGGATCATTTACTGCAATCTAAATCATTCATATTTTTTTTTCTTCCTCACATGCAAATCGGTATCTATATGCCTCTTGTGGAAATAACCAATCCCATATAACACTACATATGTGCTTCTATCCTTGTATCTTTGTATATGAGGAACGTTCATGGCTCAAAATATGGCCCCATTTGATGCCTTTGGTGACCTCTAAGGGACTCCTATTAACTACTTAGACTCTTTCTTATATGCGACCATACCCATAAGGGCTCTCTAACCTCATCATTCTCACAGAAATTGCTAGT
The DNA here is from genome assembly GCA_033961575.1 of Aselliscus stoliczkanus. Classification (NCBI taxonomy): domain Eukaryota; kingdom Metazoa; phylum Chordata; class Mammalia; order Chiroptera; family Hipposideridae; genus Aselliscus; species Aselliscus stoliczkanus. Next base: position 70,682,986 of record CM066729.1, read on the forward strand.
GTGATGAAGAAGATTTATATCTCATTTGTCCCTGATGAAGTCAACCCAACTGAATTAGATTTGCTAAGTCTTCAGTAAGCATCTATATTTCACTCAACATTATGCAATCTATGAAGGGAATGGAACAAATTATTTCAGTCCCAGAAAGCTGTAAAATCTAACAACTAGACATAAAGATTCATATAAAGTCACGAGCTAGATTGTACCATTCAAATTCTCATTGTCATAGGAGTTTATAATCTAATAAGATTTATGAGCCGGGTAAATCAAGGAAGGGTCCGAGAAATAAGCAGTCTAGTTTGGGGACTCAAAGACATGCAGGCTTTGGGTTGGAGATGGGGAGCACAAACAAACATTTTCACCAATGTGAGGAACACAGAGATACATAGGCCTGAGCTAGGGACAGGAAGAGACTTAAGAACTCTGGTTTGAAAGGTGACCTCTGTGAATTTAAATATTGACTTCTTGTAGCTCAGTCTTGATTTCTGTGAACCTTAGCAACATCTTAGTGATGCCAACCAACTTCACCCAGAGTCTTTGATCTCTCTGGGCATCATCCCCAAACTCTTGAGGCCTCATCTCTGCCTGTTGAAATATTGTGGTGTGGTTTATATACAGGCTATAATAATAAAGTGGCACATGGGCTATTCATATGGTTCTTACCAGTTTATAAAGTTCTCCTTCATTTGCTTTATCCATCCTCACAATTACCCTGTCAAACATTGTGAAGTAGTTATTGTTATACCAGTTTATAGAAACAGAAGTATGTGTTTTTCCCAATATACAACAATAAACTAGTGCTTGAAGTCAAGTTTTTTGAAATCCAGTGATATGTATACCATGCTAGTATTTCTCAAACTTGAGTAATGTATATACCCTTACAAAGGAAAAAAAAAATACTTCTCACAGACCCCCCCATATAGGAAAGATATGTGATTATTTTTCTTATGATGTTTAGAAATAATGTATAATGATTTTTATTATAATCTTTCTTAAATATGCTCAAACATAAAGCCAGCTAAACCTATTGTGTTTAAGCTCTTACAGAATGATAAAATAAGTAAAAGATTTAAAAACATATTAAAAATGCAAGTAAAAGGTACAAGTAAATCTATGAAATCAGTAGATGAAATAACATTAATTTAACATACTGGATGATGCTTTGCTGACTCTCAGTCGCTGCCCACGAAGTGCACCGCCTGCTCCAGCAGGTGACTTTCTGAGGGCAGCACCCCTGCACTGCGGTGTGCAGAATGAAGAGAGCTCTCCCACGACATGTCTGGTATTTCAACTACTGCAAAACCTTTCACTACTCTGCCCACCTGGAACAGATGAATCATTTATGAATTAAGCCTCCTTGTCTTGAAATCAACTTAATTATAAGCACGACTATGGAGAATGAAGACAATGACAGCTCTGTTAGAAGAAGGTCATCTCTACAGATGTATTTGAAAGGGCCGCCACCGGGAAGAAACATGGCCTATATACTCACACCTCTCTCTGTTTTCTTCATATGCAAGGCAATTACTAGAATTGTGATTGCTAATATACCGGCCACCGGTCCCATGTCACTATTTACATTTAAGTTTAATTAAAATTACATAAAACTTCAAATTCTGTTTCTTAGTCACCATAGTCACTTTTCAGGTGCTCAATGATCACGTGTGGCTAGCGGCTGCCATATTGGATGGTGCAGACACAGACCATTTTCATCATCACAGGAAGTTCTGTTGGATGGTGTATGGGGCCGGCCAAGTGGCGCGGTGGTTAAGAACTGGCTTGGAAAGCCAGAAGCCCTGGTTTGGGTACCACATATGAGGGCCAGTGACACTGCCCTCAAAAAAAAAAAAAAAAAAAAACAACTATGGATGGTGTATGGCCTAGACTCTCTAGTAAATTCTCTGACACATCAAAGTACATAGTTGGGACTTCCAGAAAGCTCAAGCTCTTGCACATATAAGGCTCTCCTGGGCCTCTTGACAGGTGTGCTGTGGGGTAGAGGTGGGGATTACTAGCTATAGCCTTGAAGCAGAACTAGATAGAACCAGAAGACTGAACAAAACTCACACCCCACAGCTGGCAGCCACAGCCTGTTGCTGATCCCTCCTCATTGTGGGGTAGGGTACGCCCAGCCGTTCGTGGGCTGCAATCCAGCTGCCCTGCCCATCCAGCTGACCACTGATGGAACCTGTGAGAACCTGAGTGTGTGATAACTCATTTCCAGGGGCTCAGTGGGTAAAAGGGAGCAAGCCATGAAATAAAATTGCACAGGAAGGTCCTGTCCACTCATAAAGATTACCTCAAACTCCATGCCTCAAAATTTCTCATATTTGTTCAGCATAATTCTTTGGATTATAGCTCAGGCCCTATATGCCCAGGCTTACAATGTGGAGTGATAAGGGGTAGGGAATCAGTAAGCTTACTTCTCCCTGAACTCTTATTCAATGATTCATTTATTCCCTTCTCTTCCTGGCAATGAATCCAAGAGGGGTTCCAAGAGAGTGTAGGGTCTCTTCCTGTCTGCACTTAGTGGTCCCCTGCCTCAGTCTCCCCTGTGATTCTTTCCTATATATTTTTTGAAAGATATAATATGAGGGAAAAGCCTTCTCAACCCCTATTTTGAATGAGAGAGAAACAGAAACCACTAGTCAGAGATAGACACCCTCCCCAGGTACCAGCTTGGCTTGGGTTTAAAGTCAAGAGTTGCAAGACCCAATAAAAATATAATGGGAGTCACACAGGCAATTTTAGATTATTCAGTGGTCTCACTAGAAGAGTAAAAGGAAACAGGTGAAATAAATTGTAATAGTATATTTTATTCAGTATATTCAAAATATCATTTTGACATCTAATCAATATATTTAAGTTACTAATGTGATAGTTTGCAATCTTATTATTCATATTAAGTCTTCAAAATCTGATGTGTATCTTATACTTACAGCACAGCACACCTCAGTTCAGACTAACCATGTGCTCAATAGCTTATGCAGAGAGTGGCTACTGCACAGGACTGTGTACGTCCCCGGGAATCTGGTTTTTACAGGATTGTCTCCTCTAGTTCTCTAAGGAAAATCTAGTTCATTGAATTCCATTTTAAAATTTATTTTCTGTTGAATTCAATCTCATTTTAGTAACCTGACCCATTTGCAAAATCTGTGGGTCCTTTTGTATTTTTATCCCATCCAAATGGTATTTGTAAATGTTTCCCAGTTACCATAATCACATTAAATAACACTCAACTCTCCGTCTACCTCAGCCCAATATACATTGCCATCAAATGAAAACACTCCCTGTTTCTCATTACATCTTAGTTCATTTCTAATTCTGTGTTCTACTCCCAACCAATTTGCACTCATTTTGTAAGAAAAATGCTGTGAACTGCCATGGCCAATAATAGCATTTTACATGGATCTCTTTCTTCAGGAAAACTTGGCACTCTGGACAGATTTCAGCTCATTGCTCCTAACTACATACCTGTTTGGTAGAAAAGGGTGAAATATAAAAATCCAAGGAAAAGTAGGAGTTGAATTGCCTTTTTGCTCAATCAGCCTAGTTCTTAGGGAGCAGAGCAATGTTGTATTTTAATGGTTGGCAAGAGACAGACTTGCTTCACATTTTCCCTCAGTTCCTATGCCCATGGGGGCAACTCCTCATTCCTCTAAGAGAGATGGTAGGAGGATAAAAACCTAAATGTCACTTAAACAGAAATGAGCAGCTCAGATGCCACCCTAACCCCAGCAATAAGAAGTCAGGGCTGAATTTAAGGGGTCAGGGAAGCTAGTTTGAGGGTGTACAATTTTTAGAAACCTTTTATCACCCTGTTTTTATTTCTTTCCTAGGAGGAATCCCTATTTTTATTTTTTTTTTAAGATTTTATTGGGGAATTGGAGGAGGGGAATAGACATGTTGCTGTCCTGTTCTTCAGTCTAGTTGTGGAGGACATTGCTTCACCAGCCCATGTTGGTATTATCATTGCACTCTTCCTGGGTGAGACAGTTGTTCACCGGCCATTGGATGGCTGCTCATGGTAGCTCAAGCAGCTCACAAAAGCGCACTGCAGCTGCCAGCCAGCCCCACTGCAGCCTTGGCCATCGCCGGCGACTTGCGGCAGCCCAGCTCCAGGTAGAGCTGTTCACCATCTTAACTATATAGGGCGCAGCGTCACTGGACCTCTATGTGGGATCCTAACCGGGGCCTTGCTGCTCAGAGCTGGCATCCCAAGCCAACTCTTAACCAATGAGCCACTCCACCGGCCCAAGAATCCCTATTTTTAAAATTTAGGTTTTCCTTTCAGTGGGAAACAGATTCTTTATTCAAAGGCTCAGAGCTGGATTAATAGAGAATCGGTGGGTCAACAGCCCACGGACTAAGATACAGGCCCCACACAGATACCATTTCTGTGGCTTCGCCCATATGTGGCTGGAAGAACTTAGAATCCCCTATATCAGGCCATCACAGTGTTCTGAGTCTATCCAACAAAAGGAGACTGGAAACACTTGCCCAGAAAATAAAATCTGGTCTTACTGGTGCCCTTGGTACCTGGGTCTTCCTAGTGGGGATTTCACTTCCAACGTTAGTTTCTAGTTCACTGGACAAAGCTCCAGTTCTCACCAGACCAGCCTCTCTATTCCCTACACTCTCCCAGGCTGCTTCACAACAAATAAGCCTGTCCTGACTGCCTCACACCGAACTGCCCTCTCTTCCCAAACATGCCCCATGTCCTCATCTCTGTACTAACTTTCCATGTCAATGCTGTCTCCCTACCTCACTGTAATTTCTTAAAGGACTGAGACTGGAGAGCACAATTTAGTCATCCTCGCATCTCACCACAAAAGCTGGTGACGTGCATTATTTGTACAATGCCCCAAAGGTGTGAATGTTGATGAAAATGGCAATGAAAGATGAGATGAATGTGGTTCTGCTATCATACCATCACCTCCAGCCACCACACAAGCCAGTAGCCCGAACCCTCTGCCCGGTGCTGTGAGGAGGAATGCATTGCTCAGAGCCACAGAAGCGGCTCAATGGCCAGATTCAAAACCAGGTCAAGGTTTTTTTTCACCTTGCATTCATAGTCAAGACCCAAGCTACTCAGCCTGGGTTTGCCACAATGGAATGGAAGGAAAGGGTACAGGAGACACACTCATTCACTCAGCCAGACACACACACACACACACACACACACACACATACACACACACACACACACACACACACACACACACACACACCAGCAGTGATGGAGAGTGCAGACGCTTCTCCATCCATTTGTAATAGCCAAGGCAGGCTGTGTCTCCCGGAAGACGCCTCTGGGAGCTAACTAGTCTCTGCTGGGAAGCTGAAACTCCCCAGGCTTCTGTAACTCAGGACGTTGAAGTAGTCATGGGTCTCGGCACAGTCATCTCCCTTCTGCTCCCTGCACAGGGCAGCAGGCACAGCTTCTGCCTGGACACACCTGCCATGGGGTGACAGAACGCGGGGACCCCATTCCTCCTGCTCCGATGGCGTTCTCCTGAGGTCACTTTCCGCAGAGCAGATTCTGAGAAATTTCTTCTGAAAACAAACAAACTACAAAGTGAGTATGGAGCGATGTTGTCCAAAAGTTACTCTCTAACATGCTACAGAATTATAATGACCTCTTCTTCCTTTCTTACAGAGAGAGAGAGAGAGAGAGAGAGAGAGAGAGAGAGAGAGAGAGAGAGAGAGAGAGGCAAAGCTGTGTTCTTACCAACAGCAATTCCTTAACCCTTACTTTTGCAGCCTCCTCACAGCTGGATGTCAGGACTAACCGCTCCACTGAAATGACACCTGTTACACGTGCAGTGTGCCTGTACTTCATTCTTTCTAGCCGCTAAGCCTAGTGAGGCAGCTTCCCCTCCTCCCTCACTCTTTACTGCAACTGACACTGTTTCCCTCTTTCTTTCCTAAACTTTCTCCTTCCCCAGCGTCCATGGTGTCATTCTCCCCTGGTCCTCCCCATCCTGTGAACCCTCACCTTCATCTTTAGCCAGCCCTGCTCTTTTTGTTTTCTGCTTACACATCAGCTCCCCAAATAAAGGAGTTTCCCAGGGTTCTGTCACCTGCCTTCTCATGTTCAACACTCTCTCTGAGTCACTTCATCTAAATGCACATGCACAACCACCCTCTTTCCTCTGAGGATTCCCAAATCTCTATCCAAACCAGCCCAAGCCTTCTGCCCTGAGCTCCAGCCCCAGATGTCCACCTGCAAACTGGGCATAGCCACCTGATGACCCACAGCAAGCTCAGACTCAACCTGTCTCAGAGAAACCCATCAGATTCCCTCCTCCACAAACTGGCCCTGCACCCACAGTCTCTGTCCTAGTTTATCACACCAGCTGACCAGAAGCCTGGAGGCTAATGTTAAACTCCAATTGTCTATAGAGTCCCATCTATTACCTCTTTTTCATCCCTAGTTCCATGTCTTATCTCCCACCTGTATCTCCATACTCATCTGCCCCTTACCTCTAATCTAACTTCCACATGACCATCAGCAGAGTGACCTTTCAAAAAGGAAAGTTGGATAAAGCCATGTGTCTGCCTAACCCCCTTTGATGGCTCCCATTGTCTATAGGGGCCACAGGAGGACTTTAGGAAATTTCTAAAACTGCTTACATTACATAAAAAACATTGTGTGAAGTAGCATTCTTCTGGGAGAAAAGTCCATAACTTAACTGCATTCCCCCACAGGAGACTGTGCGTTATGCCCCGCAAAATGCCCTTGGTGACTTGGTCACACTCACCTTTCCAGCTCCATGTCCTGCAGTGCTTCCCCAACCTGTGGGATAGGACCTGAGGCCAGAAAGCTCCCATTTCTTGAGAATCTGCAATGGGCACGGATTGGGCTAGCTTCTCATGTAATCTCAGCAACACCCCTACTGAAGTTACTACTTTTGAATGAGCTAACAGGCACTGAGAAGGGGCCATCACTTGCCTAAAGACAAATATAATTCTGACTTGGGTTCATCTGACTTCAGGCCATGCACTTTGTCCTCAGCCCAGCTGCCGCTCATCTCACCGCTTCTAGAATGCCAGGCACTGTTTCCTGCCTCCCAGTTTTGTATATGTTGCACCCATTGTCCATTTCCTGTAGCTCCCTGCAAAAGCTGTCTACTGAGTCCTCTATACTCAGCTGCTGAGCATGCTGTCCAAAAAGCCTTCTGTTACAGGAGAGTGACATGTTTTCCCATGTGCCAGAATATGACCCTGGAAGCTCTCTGGTGTAACACTGAATATGCTTCTGGAAAGTACTTGTTTACCCTCTGTCTTCTTGAAACTGTGAGCTCCCTGAGGGAAGGGCCTGTGCCGCATTCCTCTTTGTAACCTCAGAGCCCATAACAGATGCTCAATTATGTCTTAGGACTGAAATGCACGCGTGCGAGCGCATGCGCGCGTGCGCGCACGCGCGCGCGCGCGCGCACACACACACACACACACACACACATATTCTTCTACAGCCCTATATCTAAAGAACCAGATTTTCCAAATCACAGAAGGGACTCATGGTCAGACAACTACAGTTGCACTTGTGAGACAATAATAGGCCATAACAGTGAAATCTGTTTGGGAAAATCAAGGATATGAATGAAGTCAGCCATCACATCCATATGGTAGCGTCATAGGTGAGGGTTGTGCAAAGGCAAGGAAATAAAAAAACAGCAGGCACACACAGGATGGCAGGAGAAATGCTTAATGTCACCCAATGCAAAGATGACAGCCTCTCAGCCTTACTGGACACTGCTCTAAAGCAGGTGGCTCACCCCCACTGTAGGTTAGAATAACAGAGGCACACACAGGCTTGGAAAATAACAGCAAACTAACTAAATTGCATTCTGCTCCCCCCACTGCTTTCAGGATAAGAAACAGCAGCACCACTATTGGCTAGCCTCAAGCTCAGCAGTGCATAAATATACGCAGGGGTCTGAGAGGGAGGGTGGATGGGGCCTCATGGATGTACACCGTGGGCAAATGTGAAAAATCAGGGCAATGCTGCAACTGCAAGCCCTAAGAAGATGTGCCTGGGGAGAGGCCATAGTCTCAGAAGTACACACACGAATCAGGTAGTACCTCCACCCCCACCCCCACACTATTTCATTCATTCCTTTTGAGTAGAAGTGGCTGTACCTATCCTCCAAAAGTATGAAGAAAAAGAGTGGTTCTCATAGGTCATGCCGATGCTGTGCTTAAAAGAAGTTTGACATTTCTTGTCACAGAACAATTCATTCTTTAAATATGTGTACCCAATTCATTCTCAAAGCACTGTTGTGACCTTTTGTGCTGGTGTGGTTTTGTTCTCATCCTTAGACTAGCCACCCTTGCCTTTGAGTCTTAGAACTCCTTTGGCTTCCAAAAGTCCTCTGGGAAATGTAAATATGCCTGAGCTGGTCAGTCAGCTGTCCTGTTTGCATTCCACCCTGCAAGGGCAACTCTGTAATTCTAATCACTGTGAAAAACAAGTCTGGGATTCATGCACTGCTGGGATAAACACTGCCCTCTTGAAGAGTCTAAGGAGCATGGATAGTGGGGTTGGTAGCCATCGTCCTGGAGCCGGACAGCCCCTCTCTCCTTTACCTCACAAAAGATCCCCTGGGGGCACTTCTGCCAGTAGCTGCTTAGCAAATAATATTCATGCTTTCAGCCATGATCAATCCATGCAATACAAATATTTATTGAACACCAAGTATTATAAGGTGCTAAGGTAAATAACATTTATCATAGTTACAAGAACCTATTTAGAAGAATAATAGTTATCAATACATGCCAGGAAGAGTGTCAAGTCGCTTCCTTGAATTATTTGACTTCAGTTTTCCCACAACCCTATGAGGGCAGCACCATAATTTTCCCCAATTTACAGATGAGGAAGCTGAGGCTCAGTAAGTTCAGGTGACACAGCTACTCAAGTGGTAGAGCCGGGATCCACGCCTAGGTCTGTCTGATTTCAAAGGCCGTGCTCCTAAACACTGCAATCTCCTCGCCCTTGGGGTCTGTAAGGATGCTTTTGGTGCCCTGCTCATATCCTCTCTACCTGACCAGTGCTCCCATCCCCTAGACCCTGGCAGCATAGCCTGTGAGCGGCTCACAGCTGACCCTTCTCTGGAGAATTGCTCTTGGGCCCACCCTGGTGAGCAGCCAGCAGTCAATAACTGACTGAGGTGAGTTTTTAAATGGTCAGCTCCTTGCCCCCGGGCGCAACCAACTCTGAGTACAATTCATCCTTCAACCAAGTGTCCAGCTGAGACCACAACATGCTGAGCTTTCGTCCCTTAGCCCTATCCCACTTCCTTCAATACCCTTCATCTGAGAGGCTGTGTCAGTAATTCCTGGCCCCAGAATTCACATGTCAGTCTCTATTTCCAGCAACCTGATCTAAAACAGTTGCTCCTGGGAATGGTCTTAGACGGGACCCCTTACCAGCTGGATGGGAATACAGACCCTACCACGGGTGTGTGAAATGGGACAGGACATAGATGGAAGGAGATTATGAGTTGATGCAACAACTCTGACGTTGAGAAGTAGGGGGTGAGTCGTGATTATTAAGACAGTAGGATTGGGTGACTTTTGCTAAATTCCTCTGGTGCACTGAAGAGAGAAACTGACAGATCTATCAGCAACTGAAAGCAACATGTAAGAGTCAAAGGTCTTCCTTGGCAGCATTTAAAGAAGCACTTCAGCACTGTAGACCAGACAGGACCTAACTGTAATAGAGACAAAGCTTCAAAGAAGGCTGGGTCTAGGCTTGGGCGAGTCTCCTATACTAGGGTCTTGACAGGAAAAGAGGGCTCTCTGATCCTCCTTTATTTCTCATCTGACAGAAGTGCTGGGTAGCCCTGCACTGCTGAAGGATTGTTAAAATCCAGTGAGCTAATGTACAAAAGTCCCTAGCACAGAGTATATGCCCAAAAGGCAGCAAACTCCCAGGGGAGTGGCTTAATGGACAGGCAGGAAGTAAGAATTGTAGGTGACAGCAAGGTGGGGAAGAGACAGGTCCAACCTTTCAGGGGCTCCCAGACAAGGAAGAGACAGAAGAAGAGCATAAACAATTTCACTAAAAAGCAGAACAAGGACCACGAAAAACGCACAAAGAGCAGTGGGGGAGATCACATCAAGGTCTCTCTCTCTCTGGACAGAGAGAGAACCTGGAAGGACCAGGGTGGCAGGGGTGGGGTGCCTGTGACTGAGATGAGCAGTCAGAGTCATTACCTTTCTGGTCAATGCAACCACCACGATGGCTGCTATGCAGAAGATCGCCAGCACTGAGACTCCAAGCAATAGGGTCTGGAAGCCAGGGCTGTGCTTAGATGCTAGAGGGAGGACAAAAGAAAGGGAGTGGGCTGAGGCCAGAAGCAGGGGCAACCATTCCCCAGGGCAGGTGGAGCTGGCCAAGCCTTTCTCCAGCCACAGGACTGGAGGCTCTAAGCCCAGCCCTTTTGAAAGCAGAACCTCTGCCTGGCCCACCAGGAAACACTGATCTCTCCAGCAGTGGTGTACCTCATGCATTTGACACCAGAGCAGAGCGCTTTTAACAACACCCTCTTCCTCTGTGTGGCAAAATCACTTTTAGTGATAATCATGAAATAAAATAAATGATAACATCCAGGGGGGAAAAAAAGAAAGAAAAATGAACAACTTTCTTTTATTAAACTTCATATTTATAATCATACTGGTAAAACAAATTTAATTAAAGATTAAAATAAAATTAAAGTACAAAAAAGGTAAAGAAATCATACAACCTTTCTCCTTAAGCCTATAACACTTAGCTCACCTAGGCTGTGGGACCCCAGAGGGAGTAAGGTTCTGGAACTTTCTCTGTTGCTGTTTCCTAGCACCTGACACATAGCAAGTGCTTAATAAAAATTTGTGGTATGAATTAAAGCATGAACAAGTGAATTTCTATCAAGACATAAAATGTGACTGGAAGGAGGAAGAGGCAGGAAGGAATTTTTGAAGAGATGAGTGATATTCAATCCAAGGAGAATGTGAGAGAAATAGGACAATTGCCCAGATGTGTGCTGTGCTATAGGTAGAAGGGTTTCTGGGCTGCTTCATCTCATCTCTGCCTCCTTCCCAGGAGCTGGGGCGCTTCCCAGGTGTCCAGGGAAGTCTTAAAAAAAGAAGCGTCTAGTAGAGGCCAGGCTCTCTTCCTTCTAACTAAGGGCTTAGATTGCCCAAAAGGTGGCTAAGGAATGCAGTCCCTTAGGACAAAGGCAATGCCCAGAGTCTCTACATGGTATCAGGACGGGGAGCGGAGGGAGCCCAAATCCTCAGGATGTGTTCTTCCTACCCTGAAGACTCAGTCTCCTGCTTTGGCCACAGGTCGGGAAAGAGAGCTGATGGGGAGCACAGAGGTGATGGACGGCACAGTGGCAGGGGACCAGAGGGACAGCAGAGGGACTGTGCACAGAACAGAAAAGTATGCAGGCTCTTCCCCGCATGCTGCCTTGGCATATTTTGGGACCACCCAAGAGGTGGCATTTGAAAAGAAACTTTAAGGCAAACTTATCTTCTCAGTTTCACATATTTTGCTCACTCATAAAACCTAACCTCCAGGGCTGGCCGAGTGGCGTGGCGGTTAAGCGCTGGTTTGGAAGCCAGCAGCCCCGGTTCGGTCCCACATGTGAGGGCCAGTGACACTGCCCTCAAAAAAAAAACCAAAAAAAACAAAAAAAACCTAACCTCCAACACAACCAACGGCAGCGAGTAGAAATTCTGAGGGTGTAATTTAGAGGAACCCAAACACCTGTATTAAAACCAGCTCTAACTCTCTAATGCTCTGAGCAACTCCAAGCTTCAGCTCCCACTCCCATCAGTCAGATAGGCATGGCATTCACAGCTAACATTGTTTGGATTTACCACTTTCAGGTGCTGTTCTAAGGGCATTTTCTTGTGGTAAGTAATTCAGTCCTACATGAGTACCTCATAGGGTCTTATATCTACCCTGGTTTCACAGATGAGAAAACCCATGCACAGAGGAGCTAAGTAATCTTATCCGAGGTCAACAGCAGCACCAGGATTTGGACCTGGGCTGTCTAGCATCCGTCTGAACTCGTAACCACTCTACTGTACTACTGTCTCTCGGATATGATAATAACCCTCTCCCTCCTTTTAGAGACCTGGGTTAAGTGTCCAGGTAAATAATGAATATGAGATCATTTTGAAAACCAGGAAGCACACACAAGTGTAAATTATTATACATTTACACTTAGCACATAGCTTTGTTGGTAACCAGCTCAAATCCTTTATAAACTTAGGGGCTAATTCTAATTTACATGATTGATGCTAAACTAATAAATGAGAACCTTTCCCAGATGACCTTATCAACTGGTCTTCCTAGCGAATACACATAGGTATCCTTCTTATACCCAAAAGTGTGGTTCTCAATCCTGGCTGTACATTGGAACCTCCAGGAATACTCTTAGAGCCTATCACTTCCTGGCCTTTGCCCCTAGAGGGTCTGATTGAGTTGGTCTGGGATGAGGCACTGGCATTATTTTAAAACTCCCAGGTACTCTGAATGTGAGCCAGGGCTGGGAGACCCTGCTCCCCAGTGTACGGCAGGTACACATTTTCTCTCCTAGGGGGTAAGGGTCATCAACCACTCTGCAACAGAGGGCATACCTGAGCTTTGTAGGACCTCCAGGAAGAGACTCCCTTTGTAAATCCCATCAGGGAAGGTGTGATAGATACAGAAATACTCCCCGCTGTCATTTGTGGTCAGCGACTGGAGGATGAGGCCCAGCTTGGGGCCGGGGACCACTCGCTTCCTGAAGGCTGGATAGACATGCCACCCCATTTTAGGATGGTGAATGGCCAGCAGTTGGTTCTGCTGCTCCCAGTTGACCTGAGTGACCATGGCAGTGGTGGAGTAGAGGTGACATTGTAAGGCGACAGAGCCACCTTCCTCTGCAGAAATGTTCCCCATGGTGACTATTCTGCCTGTCACAGCTCCTAGGGAAGAGGAGAAAGCTTGCATGAATCCTGAATCAACATCCAGCCTTCCCGTAGAAATTCCAAGGGGTTTTGAGGCCAGAATTGGTTTTCGGAAGGCTATTCTCCCCAGTCCATTCTGTCAGTTCCCCATGTAGACAATAATCGCTGCACAATGGAGCGCTTCACCTTCTCAGGAAGGTGTAAGATAGCCCAGCTCATTGGTTATTTTCATACACTAATTTTTCTCCCTACCAAAAATATAAACCCTGTCAGCCACTGCTTCTGTTTTATCACAACTTCCAGCAGCCTGGTTCTGGGCTGGACACATTATCCTTTGAAATAAAATCTGGCTGTTTGGTTGATCGCTGTTTGGGGTGCCTGGAAAACTCTTCCGGAAAGTCATGCAATCCAAAGGAAAGGAGCATTCGAGAGAAGCTGTTTCTCCAAGGTAAACCACCCTTTCAGTACTCACCACCCCCAGCACCCTTGGACACAGCTACACCCTCAGATGATTCAGAAAGCAACATAAAAATTAATTCATACTACAGTTTTTAAATATTTGTGTCCCCTTTTAATACAGAAGAAGGTCAACTTAACAAATTCAGTCAACACTGGTAGATTCTGTAGAATTCTGTGAAGACGACATTTTGATCCACAGAAAATGTACAATGTTTTTCTAGAAGTTTCTTCCAGGACATTAAGAAAGGACAATGGAGCAGGAGTGAACTTATACAAGCAAACTGATCATTCCTCCTCCTTAACCCCTTCTCTCCCCCTGCTTCCTTTCTTGGGTTGGCCTACCAGGCACCCCCAACCTCAAGTCCTTCATCTGCCACCCAAAACAGGACTGAGCCTCCTTCTCAAAGGAGAGCACTCCGCAGGACTCTGAAAACTGTGGTTTCCTTCCCACAGACAGATGGAACATTCGCTCCCAGCCTCCTCCCTGCCCTCCCTCTGCCTCAAGTTCCAGGCTAGATGTTCAGTTCTTACCTGAGACAGGGAGGGGAGCCTGCCTCAGCCCCTGGGCCCAGATCAGGAGGAGACACCACTTCATGCTTCTGCTCAGGGGGCCTCCAGGAAGCAGATGTGGCCTCTTCTGCCACCGAAATTGGCAGACTGCAGATGGCAAGGTGAAACTGAGCCTATGAGGGGGAAGGGTCTTGGAAAAACTGAGTTCAGCAAAAACAAAGAGAAAGCTCTCAACAAGTACACAAACAGCACAGGGTGAGCCACAAGAAAGACCATGAAGGAAACACATTAAAAAATAAGCAAAGACGTGGTTAGAAGTACACTACACTGGTCTTCGGTTTACTGAGTCAATCTGCTGTTTCAGTTCTCTTACTGCCCTTCTTTTTTAAATCAGCCTTCCTCTAATGACCTCAGGGCACCTGTGTCATGCCCAAGATTCTGTAGAACCTGTTACCAGTGGGGTTCCCTGGCTCTCCCTGACTTCATCCCGCTAAAGAATGTGAAAGACAAAAGAAACTGAAGTTTGCATGCTCACAGGCTAGAAACTGTGCTGGAAATCTAATGAGCCAGTGAACAAGAGGCATTTGCTTTTAAGACAAGACATGGCTGTGACAAAAGTCTTAGATAGACACTTGAATGAGGTCCTCTCCTTGAATCTTTTCTCTTCTATCTTGTTTATCTGGACTGATACTTTGTTGAATTCTAGCGTAATCTCTCTGATCCAATCTTATCAGAGGAGACCAGACGAGTGTGTGACACTGCGTGACCAGATGGTGACACTGTGAAAATCAGGAATGCAGAGAATGGTGAGCCCCGGTTGCCTGACCCTGCAAAGGGAATGGTTGCTCCTTGCCTGGAGCTCCGAGCTCATCATCAAATCCTACAGCTGAGTAATCCTCCCTCCCTCCCACCTCTCTCCCTTCCTTCATTCATTTGAAAGTCCTTGAGTGCTTATGAAGCACCAGACTCAATGCCAAGCTCTGGAGAAAAACAGGTGAATAATCATAGCGCTGTCCTCAGACAGTTCATAGTCAAAGCTTGCTCTCTGGTGGAGCCATACTCTGGGGAAAGGAGGTGGAGGGTCCAATTAATTCACCTGCTTCCAGGGCTCACGACTGCTCCTTTGGGCATGCTTCATGGTCTACGTCCTGAAAGTCTGCAACTCCACTAGGTGAAACACCTGAAGCCTGGTGCTCTGCCCCCTCCATTCTGGCCAAGCACCCAAAGCATTCCACACTGAAGAGGTTCCTATCTTCCTTTTCTACTGCAAGATGCTCTGTCTCAGACCAGTTTCCTCCCTTCCCTGGGTTCTGCCTATTCCAAATTCTACATCATGACCCATTGCACCCCCCACAGCCCACCTCCAGCCCCTTAGACAATATACGCCTCACCAGCTTCTCTCTGCCTTTCCCAAATTCAATGTGTTCTTCAAGGCTTATGTTAAGACACAAATCCACCCTTTCCAACAATCACAGTTCCTTCAGCTAAAGGAGCTATAATACCCAATGTCTGTACAAGGGAAGGTGCTGAGGTTGAACTGGTGGGGTGTTTCCAAAACTGGTTACCAAGACAAAGGTGCTAGGGGTGGGAGGGCCAAGAGCAGTTAGTGGGAATGGAGCACAGAGAGAGGTGGACTCTGGGGTTTGGCCTATAAAAAATGTATAGCCTATGTTTTCATAGTGAGGGTGGGTGGAAACCATAGAAGCAGGACATGTCTTATATAATGAGAAACCTAAAGAAATTTAGACTGGGGCTGGCCGAGTGGCGCATTGGTTATGCGCTGGTTTTGGGATGCCAGCAGCCCCGGTTCGGATCCCACATGAGGGCCAGTGACACTGCCCTCTACAGCTAACAACAGCTCCACCTAGAGCTGGGCTGTGCGAGCCCCGGTGATGGTGTGGGCCCCTGCTGAGTGGGCTGCCATAGGCTACAGTGAGTGGCCCGCAGCCAGCGTGAGCGGCTGGCAGCCAGTGTGAGCTGCCAATAGCCGCGGTGAGCGACATCCAGAGGCCAGCGACCCATCTGCCTCATCCGGGAAGAGCTCAATGAGGATACCAACAGTGAAGCAACATCCTCCGCAACTAGACTGAAGAACAAAAAGACAGCAACTTGTCTGTTCCCCTCCGCCAATTCCCCAATAAAATCTTAAAAAAAAAAAAAAATTTAGACTGGGTTAAAATATATATATAAGTAGTTTAAAAATTGTTCTATTTGTTTCTAGGCAGCCAGTCCAAAGAGGAACACAGTCAAGTCCATTTTGATGAATGGTGTTCTCCAGAGACATTTGAAGGTGGTGATTAGCAGACCATAGTGTAAAAAAAATACATGGGTCCAAATTTATTCTGGTTTGGTGACCTTATGAAAATTACTCAACCTCCTTAAGACTAAGTTTCTTTATCTGCAATAAGAACTACAAGAGTATCCCCTCCCCCTTTTCATAAGGTCATTGTGAGGATTCAGTGAACTGATGTTTGGTAAAGTATTAAGCACAGTGCCTGGAACACAGGAAGGGTTCAATACATCCATGATAGCATTAATAATAATATTAATTAAGGAAGTGAAAGGAAAATCAGAGGACAATCTCCCTTTCTTTTTATTGTCTTTTTATTTTTTTAATTAAATTTATTGGGGTGACAATGGTTAGTAAAATTACATAGGTTTCAAGCATACAATTCTGTAATATTCGTACATCATCTATATATCACATTGTGTACTCACCACCCAAAGTCAGTTCTCCTTCCATCACCATATGTTTGACTCCCTTTTACCGTCATCTATCCCTTCCCCCCTTACCCTCTGTTAACCACCAAACTGTTGTCTGTGTCTATGAGTTTTTGTTTCTTTATTTGTTTGTCTCATTCCTTTGTTACTTTCAGTTTTGCATCCCATACATGAGTGAAGTTATATGGTCTCAATGCAATGCATTTTGCCAGGAGTAAAACCCTGGTCTCTGGACTCCAAGGCTAGAGCTCTATACAACCTCTTCATTTTGTCATAAGCATCTGATAAAAGAATATGAGGATGAAACATTTCTGCAGAAGAGTGGCCACTGTACCAGCTGGTCCCTGAAGAGGACTTGCAGGAGGAGAAGTGTCTCCCCGAGGACATTTCCAGATATCCCTCGTGGAGCCTCCTACTGGGACTCCGTCTGGAAACCTTGCTGGTATGGCCACCCACTCAGCAGCGGATGCAGCCAGAGCTGAGCAGCACAGCTCTGAGGAGCAGGTCTGGGCCACTTGAGCCTTTGATGCCAGTCAGCAACCACTGTGGTATGGCATGGACCTCTGCTGTCAGTCAGATGCTGACTAACATTTCCATTTAAAAGTTCTAAAAGGAGCCGCCATATTTTTTTCTCCTCTCCCTTTTGGGGTTGTGAGCTGAACAGGTCCGATTAGCCTTGATGCAGCTAGATGGGGGTAGGTGCTGGGGAAGGGACCCTGTTTGCATGTAAATGGGGAAGAAGTGCAGGCTTAGCATGTGAAACAGTCCCAGGCTCCTTGAGTCCTTTCACAGCCCAGCATTCCCCTAGCTCTACAAGCCCCACATGATCCCACAGCTGACTCCACTGGCTACAGTTGGAAACCTGTGGCCTGGCAGGGATCCCAGCGCTGGGCGAACAGAGCTGCGAGTGGTCACAGTTTCCACAAGGTCTGTGACTTGTACACAGGAAACACTACCGAGGTTCTCACAGGCACAGACCAATCTCTTTGAGTTTCAACCTCTCCGAAGTCTTCCCTCTGGCTCAAGCATGGTGGGGGTGCTTCAGGGATATCCCAACCTCCTTCTCCCTCCTTCCCTGCCTCTCATCAAGTGCAACACTCTGCAGCTTTGGGGTTGGTGAACTTCTCAGCTCAGGGCTCTCACTTCCCCTGTGGTAGGCTGTCTTGTGGCCAAGGTAGCAAACAGGCCCCTGGTGCCCGCAGTTCACAAAGGGCTGTAGGAGCAGAGAAGACAGGAAGTGGGAAAGAGAAGAGAATGTGGCTGCCCAGGGCACCCAGAAGAGCCGACCCTGTATCCCCTTCACCCCCATCCACTATTTGCCACAGCAAAATCCCATCACAGTGCGACCATCTGAGCAATGGGGTAGTTGTTGGAAAGATCCTTGTGGAGAAAGCTGCCTCAGAAAACGAGACTCAACATAAAAGGAATGGCTATCACCTGAAGTGTTGTAATGTCTGGGAGCCACAGGGTTTGTTAGCTGAAACTGACTCATGGTGAATGCAGATGGGGACGATTTGGCAGTGGGATTGTTGACTGATATTAGTCCAAGCTCCCTAGAATGAGGTGACTCTTAGGGTCTCCCTGACAAAGGCCTGCCAAGGACTTCAGTGGACTATGGGAAATTTTCTTTGCCTTCCCAGCTGTGAAAATAGGATAGAGATCCTCCCAGAAGAAGATGGAATGCAGTCAGAAGAAAAGTCTTTGGGAAGAAGCAGCTGATCTCTCCTGAACTTAGGCCTCTCCTGCAGCATCTCTTTAAAGCCCTCCTATCCACCTACATTTCCTTCCTTATATTCCTCCCCCATCATAAATGTGATTATATTATCAATACATTCTCTAGTCCCCTCTACCTTGGCAAAGGTATCCTCTACCCCTGGGAACTTACTTCATACATCCTGGAGTCCCAAGCATCCAGGACAACTATTAATAGGATTGGGATAGAAGTACAAATGAATGTATCCTTCATTCAGAGGACTACTCAACTATCAAGTGCTCTCCTTCCACCAACAAAAAGAATGCCATGCCTAGATAGTTTCACAGGAGGACTATAACAAACCTTTAGAGAGCAGATAATTTCAATGTTAGTTAAAATATGCAGACATAGGACATAAAGAAAACCTTCCAAATTAGTTTTATAAAGTGAATTTCAAAATGATATAACAATTATTAAGATTGCTCACAATAAAAGAAAATCAGTTTTAATCTCACTTACAAATATTGAGGAAAAAAAGTCTAAATAAAATATCGTCACACAGACTTCAATAACATATTAAATGAAATGCATAATAACAAGGTAGAATTTATTCCAGGATTGCAAAGATGATTCAATACTAGGAAATCTATTAATATTAAATACTAGCTCTACATAGAAAAAGCATATGGTTATTTCCTTTAATGCTGAAAAGAAATTTCAATCCTCATGACAGACTAAATAAAAAACACTCAGTAAAGTAAAAACTAATAAATTTTTTCTTAACATAATTACACACATACACTAGCCCCAAAGCCAATATCTCTTTTGATGTGAAAACACTAGAGGTGTTCCCATGGAAGTCAGAAATAAGAGAAAGATACTTACTATTGCCACAACTAATTAACTTTTCAGAAGTATTAAACAAAAAAATAAGAGCAGCAGTTAGAGACAGAAGAATAAAAAATAAGGACATGACACTATTTCTAGTCATTGATGCTTATATAAATGGGAAACACAAAGAGAATCGATGGAAAAAACACCACAAAAAATAGAATTCTGCAAATTTCACAGGATACAAAATTAATATAAATAAACAAATAACTTTCCTATATACAATCATAACCAGTTAGAAGATATTTTGGAAGAGAATCCCCATTTACAACTGCAGCAAAAAAAAGGTAAAATACTTAGGAATAAATTCAATAAGAGATGTACAAAAGTCACATGAAAAAAACCTTACTCCAATGAATCAACTATCCAAATATACTTTTTAATGATACCATGCAAATACTAAAGAAAACCTAGGTGAGTTCCTTTAAAACCTGGAAGTAGAGAAAATTTTTTTTTAACTATGACTCAAAATCTGGAATCATAAATACAATTTAGTGAGAAATTTGACTACATCAGTATTTTCTTAAAAAGCTTTTGCATTTAAAACAATGATAAAGGTCACAAGACAAATGACAACTGGAAAAGAATATTTGGAACTTATTTCACAACCAAATGATTCATCTCCTCAATATAAAGAGATCCTAGAAATCAGGAAAAAAAGACCAAGAACCCTGAACAGGTCAAAATATATGACCTGACAGTTCCTAGTAAAAGACATACAAATGTTCCTTAAACATATGGAAAGTTCCTCAATCCCAGTTATAAAAAGGGAGATATGCAATGAAACTACACTGTGACACCATTTCTCCCCCACCAAATCGGCAAAAATAAAATCTTTACTAAAGCATTATACTGGTGAAGCTACAGAGAAACACATGCTGTCATATATTGCTGTTAGGAATACAAAATGATACAACTTTTTATGAAGAATTTGTCAATATCTACCCAGATCTCAGCTCGATTTATCCTCTGACCCAGGAATCCACTTCTAGAAACCTATTCTAAGGTCATAACTGCACAAATATGAAATGATATATGCACAAAGTTATTCTTTGAGGCATTATATGTACTAGAAAAAAATGAAACAACTGAAATGTCCATCAATAGGGGCCTGACTAACTAAACTGATACCCAATCCCTTATTGAACAAACTGTAGTAACTCCACATGATGGAGAAGTAGACAACCAAAGTATGAGAGCATCTCAATGTTTTGATATGGAGTAATCTTCAGAAGACACTGTTAGATAAAAAAAGCAAGGTGCCAAAAAGTGTGTATATGCTACTTTTGTGGAAAGAGATAAAAGGGAGTGAGTATATAAGTACAAATTTGCCTATATTTATAATAAGAAACACTTTAAGAATTAACCAGGTTGGGGAGCAGTGGATGGGGGAGGGGAGAATCACTTTGTAAGGGGTGAAAAAGGATAACTATTGCATTGTTTTGTACACCTGTGACTAATAATTAAAAAAAAAAAAAAGAATTAGCCAGGAATTAATTTTTAAAACTGGCTTACCATTAGGTGGTAGTAGAGGGTGTGAAAGGAGGGGGTTGGGATGGAAGAGAAACTTCCTAGAGTACAGCTTTTAACTTCTAAGATGTGTAGCTGTGTAGATATTTTTAAAACATACATATTATATAAAAACAAAAAAGAAACACCATCCCTGAAATGGAAGGAAAAAAAGATACAAATTATTCTAATTGCATGTAAAATTAATAACATACTCTGTCTGACAATTAAGTTCATGAACTTGTTGCAACGATGTTGCTAACCTTTTTTGATATCAGAGGGATTATTCATTATGAATTTATATCAACTGTACAAACAGTTAATCAAGTTTACTATTTTGAAGTGCTGAGAACGCTGTGTGAAAATGTTAGACGACCTGAACTTTTTGCCAATAATTCATGGCTCTTGCATCACAACAATGCACCAGCTCACACGGCACTGTCTGTAAGGGAGTTTTTAGCCTGTAAACAAATAACTGTATTGGAACACCCTCCCTACTCACCTGATCTGGCCACCAGTGAATTCTTTCTTTACCCGAAGAGAAAGGAAATATTGAAAGAAAGGGATTTTGATGACATTCAGGACTTCAAAGGTAATACAATGACAGCTCTGATGGCCATCCCAGAAAGAGTTCCAAAATTGCTTTGAAGGGTGTACTAGGCTCTGACATCAGTGCATAGCTTCCCAAGGGGAGCACTTTGAAGGTGATCATAGTGATATTCAGCAATGAGGCATATAGCACTTTTTCTGGGATGAGTTCACAAACTTAATTGTCAAACCTCATAATTACACAGAGAAAATAATAATTTCAATTGAGTTTAGAACTGAGCCCTTTTAGCTCCTTGATGGGATATAGTTCAGGATAAAAAATATATTCTAGTCATTCAATTGTATTGTTATTTTGAAATAGCAATATTATTATTTTGAAATACCAATACAACAAATAAGTAATTACATTGAATTACATTGTTAAAAACCAAGATATTCAGCCTAAGAGAAAATAGAGAGCAGTCTAAATTCAAAAAATTAAGTGAGGCTGGCCGAGTAACGCGTTGGTTAAGAGCTGGCTTGGGACGCCAGCTCTGAGCAGCAGGGTCCCTGTTCAGATCCCACATATGAGGGCCAGTGACACTGCCCTGTACAGCTAGGATGGTCAACAACAGCTCCACCTGGAGCTGGGCTGCTGTGAGTCACCAGCGACGGCGTAGGCTGCAGCCCCTGCTGCAGTGTGCTGCCATAAGCTACCATGAGTGACCGGCAGCCAGCATGAGCGGCTGGCAGCTGGAGTAAGCTGCCAAGAGCCACCATGAGCAGCTGTCCAGTGGCCGGCGACCCATCTGCCTCACTTGGGAAGAGCGCAATGACGATACCAACATGGGCCAGTGAAGCAATGTCCTCCCAACTAGACTGGAGAACAATAGGACAGCAATTTGTCTGTTCCCCTTCCCCATTCCTCAACGCTGTTCCCCTCCCCCATTCCCAAATAAAATCTTGTTTTGTTTTGTTTTGTTTTGTTTTGTTTTGTTTTGTTTTGTTTTGTTTTGTTTTGTTTTGAGGGCAGTGTCACTGGCCCTCACATGTGGGACCCAAACAGGGGACGCTGGTGTCCCAAGCCAGCGCTTAACCACCGTGCCACTCGGCCGGCCCACAAATAAAATCTTTAAAAAAAAAAATTAAGTGAAACCCTATAATGTTATGTCAAACATATGTATATATATATTTGGTATGTACATACACACAGTCACAGAATATGGAGTAGAGCATAGGGAATAGAGTCAATGGAATTGTAAAGCTATATAAGATTGTCAGAGGGGTAGTAGACTGGTGGGGTAATCACTTTGTGAGAGGTGTAAATATGTAAATATTACATTGTTTTGCACACCAGAAAAAAGATTAGAAAAAAAAAAGAAAACATGTAATGTTAAATTTGAATTTGAACTATCAATACAAAGCCATGATTTAATAGAATATACATATAGTCTAGCTCAGGGGTCGGCAAACTGTGGCTTTCGAGCCAGATGCGGCTCTTTGGTTATGTTCCATCTCAAAAGTTTATTGACCTTTGGAAGAGCCAATTTTGTCCCTCACAACAATTTAAAAATCATTTGAGAGTCATAAATATATTTTTACATAAATACCATTATGTGACTAATATCCTTTAAAAATTTTATAAATGAAACATGATAGTTTTATTTTCATTTTCAATTTTACTTCAGAGCCACATGTATGTACCCAAAGAGCTGCATGTGGCTTGAGAGCCACAGTTTGCTGACCACTGGTGGCTCTTCCGTCTCAAAAGTTTGCCGACCCCTGGTCTAGCTTAATCCATTGAAAGAGCCAAAAACAAAAATATTCCAGTAGCAATGAGTCTCCCAGGAGCCAGATTATGGCTTCTAAAGCTATGCTGCATTTGAGGAATCAGAGCTTCTGAGAAAAATGAGAGAAATAGCTGATTCCAGGTTTAGACCAAGATAAGGCAAGCATGGGAGGTGGGGGGCATCTCATTCTCATAGGAAATGAGGAATCTTTAAAGATTAATGGGATCGTGTTGAAAAGACCAGACCAATTTGCAGGGGCAACAACTGGGCCCGGGTTGGGCCAATTGAAGTGTGAAAAAGAAAAATGGCTATAAGAATGTATTAGTGATACTCCCAAAGCAGAAAACTCCAAAAAAAAAAAAAAAAAGAAAAGAAAAGAAAAAAAACAACAACAAGAAACCTCATTTGTCACTATTAGAGGTGGTTATTATAGCAATTCCTTGTTCTGAAAATTGGTAATTAAAGTTAAAAGCATTTATACTGTCTTTCCATTTGGAACTGTATTTAAGGATAATTAAATAGCCCCAGTTGATGAGGGAAACCTCTTCTTTACAGAATACTTCCAGCTAAGAAATGTAGAATAAATTTGGTGAACCCTAATGAAATAGTTGATTCAGTTAAGAATCATCAATGGAGAGGCCGCCTGAGTGGCACAGTTGGTTAGAGCGTGAGCTCTAAGGAACAGGTTTGCGGGTTCGATTGCCACATGGGCCAGTGAGCTGCACCCAAACTGAGCTGCCACTGAGCTGCCAACTAGTGGCAGGAGGGCTCAGCTGGTGAAAGCACGTGCTCCTAACAACAAGGTTTCCGGTTCGACACCCACATGGGATGGTGGGCTACACCCAACCACAACTAAGATTGAACAGGGCACCTTGAGCTGAGCTGCTCTGAGCTGCCGAAGGGCTGCTGGATGGTTCAGTGGTTAGAGCGTGCATTATTAGCAACAAGGTTTCTGGTTCAACTCCCACATGGAATAGTGGGCTACATCCACCCACAACTAAGATTGAACACCGCACCTTGAGCTGAGCGAATGAGCGACCGAGAGCTGCCAACAGGTGGCCGGATGGTGACTGGACTTGGAGCTGAGCTAGTTGTGCTCTTCACAACTAAGACTGCAGGACAACAACTTGGCTGCTCCCCTTCCCCAATTTCCCAACACTGTTCTTCTTCCCCAATTCCCCAATACAATCTTTTAAAAAAAAGAAAAAAGATAAAAGAATCATCAATGGAAACTAAAACTAAAACCATTCAGTGAGATGTGATGGCAAAGTGGATGTTCCAAGGTGCTACAGCAGCCCCCACAGATTGCTCGCTGGTCACAGGAGGAAATGTAACTGCTTAAGGGAGGGATCAAGCCGTCCCTACTTTATCCCAGTGACTAGATCGAAATGTCACTTAAGTCTGAACAACCAGACATACTATGCCATCTAATGGGACCCAATATGAAGTATACAGCATCATCCATGAAATCTTGGCCAAAATATTGAACCTGAGTCTAACCAGGACGTTAGGCCTAACTTCTAGTTTATAAGAAACCCAGTACACCACATAGGTAAACAAGTTAAAGTACTCCACAACAAAGCAGAGAAAAACGCAAAATGTGGAGCAATTGCTTCAACAAGAAAATGTCATGGGAAAAAGGGGAGGAAGACAATTTTAGATTAAAATAAATTTAGGAGCCCTAACAGCCAAATGCAATTAATTCATAGTCCTTGGTTGACCTTTGGTTTGAACAAAGATATTTTGGAGACAACTGTAAGAAATCAAATATGGATTAAGCATTAATTATATTAAAAATCTACTGTTAGTTTTGTATGACCAGAATTGTGTACCCTGCCTCCCCAAATTCATATGTTGAAGACTAATTCCTTGTACCTCAGAATGCAACTCTATTTGGAGATAAGGTCTTTAAAGATGTGATTAAGTTAAAATGAGGTCTTCAGGGCACGCCCTAATTCATTATGATTGTTGTCCTTATAAAAAGGGGCAATTTGGACACAGAGAGATTGACAGACAGGCAGAAGTACAACCAAGTGAGGAGACAGTGAGAAAGTGGCGATCTGCAAGCCAAGGAGACAGGCCTCAGAACAAACCAAACCTGTGACACCTTGATTTTGTACTTCTAGCCTCCGGGACTGTACGACAATAAATCTCTGTTGTTTAAGCCACCCATTCTACGGTATTTTGTTATGGCAGCCCTAGCAAACTAACACAGTGTAATAATGATATCATGATTATGTAGGAAAATGTTTTTAGAGATTTGTACTGAAGTTTTTAAATGTAAAATGTCATGCTATCTGTAGTTTTTACATCCTTAAAAATAATGAAGTAAAGATGGCAAAATGTTGACTGGTAAATTTAGGTGACGGAAATATGGGTATTAATTCTTTTTCTACTTCTCTGGATAGTCAAAATTCCTAGTAAAAAGTTCAAATTAAAAGAAAGGAAGTGTTCCAGTGCAGCAGGGAGAAGGAAGGCACCAGGTAGGATGCACAGGCAGTATGGGACAGCAAGAGGACAAAGAACCCAGCAGGGAAACCGCTTAAAGGAGACCCCTGCCTGTTGTGTGATTTGACCTCAGTGCCTAGGCCTGTTAAATAACACATCTGAACATGATATAGGGTAACTAAAATCAAAGTGCACATTGCATCAGAGAGGGATTGCTAATAGCAAGGTTGTGAGAAGGGAACAATTAAAAATTAATTTGGTTTGGCTGTAAAACATTACAAATTTCACTCGCTTACATGAACTACTGAACATTTAAGTATAAACACTGTTTAGCTAATAATAATCATGCCTACAACTGAAGAATATGGTTAGAAATATACAATTAATTTAAAATGTCATAATAATTAAAGGAGATTTTCAGTCTCCAGCCAAGTTCCTCATATTGGATAGGCACTTCCTATTCTGAGCTAAGGCTGTTTGATTCTCTGTCATAACAAATCTAACAGCCCTAACACATTCCTTCATGTCAATCAATCAACAAATATTGAGCCCTTACTTTACAAAACTGCTATGTACGGCATTATGGTTGATATGAAGAAGAAAAAGTTTGTTCAAAGAGTTTAGTATAGTGGTACGGTGGTTAAGTGCTGGCTTGGGAAACCAGTGGCCCCGGTTCGGGTCCCACATATGAGGGCCAGTGACACTGCCCACAAAAAAAAAAAAAAATTTTACAGTCTAATTGGGAAGTTTAATACACAAACAAAAATACTGTAAAATATAAATATAGGCTATAAGTGCAAATAACTGGTACAGACAAGCATAGATGGATTTACAGAATAGTCATTTGTATCAGATAAAAGGGAAAAGAGGTAGTTGTGTGGATGAAGCAAGGTGTGCAATCTCAGAGCAAAGAGATATGCCTGAATAATAGAATGGCCAATGTGGAAGCAGTGACCATCTCCAGCATGCAGACAATGCCTGGACAGAGTTGCAATGACAGCCTTAACCCACATCCTCCGGCTCCTGTGCTTCTAGGCAGCACCTCAGAAAGAGAATAGGGACACTCAGGCATGCTTAGAGTGAACGTTGACAAATGTATTATGAACAACTAAACATAGAATGATTGTGGATGGCGTTGTGGCTCAAGAGAACGTATGATGAGCAAAGTCTCAGCAACAGGGGGCTACTGGTTCCTAAGTCCCCACCTGGTCTCACAGGGGTTGATGTGCACAGTGTGCTCCCTTGGTCAAGTGGTCAACACAAATGCTTGATGCTCCTCGGAAAACAGCTAGGGGAACCGTGCCCACTGTGGGGCAAGTGGAAGTGCCAGACTGTGCCCCACTATCATCCTGGCTCAACACACGCATGTTCTCTTTGCCTTATGGAACTGAAGCTACCCTTATAGAATGTCTGAGAAAAGACTTCGAAAGAGAGGGGAGGCGTGGTCTGAGGTCTGAATAACCAAGAGCACGAAGAATTCTACAGGTGGAAAAAGAGGGATCAAAATTGAGCTCTTCCTCAATTGGCTTTCAGGGAGACCTTGCCCCTCCCCTTCCACCAAGCTGAAACATCTCCTGCCTCACCTTTATAATCTGCAGTAAAGACCACTGCCAAAGAGATTTTATGAGGGGCTAAGCCCAGCATGACTCATCGTCCTCTTCCTTAACCAGCATCAGAAGTCCAAGCCTCCAAGGTCAATGCACATCACCTGGATTCCTCTTCCTTTAAAGCTCGAATCTGACCCAGTTCCCCACTCTTCCTGCCTCCCCCAATCCAAACTCTGCCCCTTGAGTCTCATGGATTGTCATCAGAAATAGTATCCCTTTTATCTTTGAACTCTTCTTTCAATGGATGGTTCTCAAAAGGTGGGCCTGGCCCAGTAGCGGCACATTGCAAATTCCAAGGCCCCATTCCAGACCTCTTGAGTCCGACTCTGTGGGGGTGGGGCCCACAGCCTCCACTGTAAAGAGCCCTTCCAGGTCACTGACTAGACCTGGAAGTCCATCTGCAGGGATTCTCCTCCCAGACCCTGGAGCAGCAGCCTGTGTCACTGCCTTGGTCACTGCAGTCGCCCACCCTCCTCTTGCATATTATTTAAAATAGCCCATCTTAAAACAGCAATGAGACAACCTTTTCTACCTTTCATCCTCACCTCTAACTTCTAATGTCACCCCCCCACACCACACACTACTGAATAATCCTGTAAGAATTTCTTAGAAATAATTTTCTTTTACCCTAAAACAATACTCTCCATAGCTTTTCCTTTTTATTCCACACACCACCATTAAAAAGAATTTAAGCAGTGACCTCCAAAATGTGTATATTCATATAAAAGATTCACACATATGGCTGTAGTTATACATTTTACACATAATAAAACAAAAATTGAGACAAGGAAAAATTGAAAATATTGAAATAACAACAACTGTGAGATCTTCTTTATGCCCCCAATGACTCATGTTACACAAATTACTTTGGAGACATCCACTTGGAAGGAATTGAGACATTACAAGGACCATGCTTCCACTGCAAGTTTCTAGATCCAGAGA
Organism: Aselliscus stoliczkanus; assembly: GCA_033961575.1. Classification (NCBI taxonomy): domain Eukaryota; kingdom Metazoa; phylum Chordata; class Mammalia; order Chiroptera; family Hipposideridae; genus Aselliscus; species Aselliscus stoliczkanus. Next base: position 70,711,029 of record CM066729.1, read on the forward strand.
CACGTGGGCCCTCTTATTAAGAGTACAAGTTAGATTTTTTGCAGTGGTATGATAGTAAATGATTAACAACAGATCTCAGAGGAAAGACTGTGCCAGGTTTGTAGCCTTTGTCTGTTAGTGGTGTTAATCTTCCCACCATGGTGATTTCAAGCTACAAACATGATGTCACTGAACATGAAGTTTGGGACTTGTACAGTCATCTCGAACAAGCCAGTACAAGCCAGCTCCCACAGTGGATTTTTGTGCCCAAAGCTTCTTGACTAAGGTCTGTTTTTCAGTAGAAATGTTTTCCATTTCTTCTAGGGAACCGTTTTCCTAATTAAGCATTTTCTAATTCACTTGCTCCCTTTTAATTTCTCAAAGCCCCTACTAGGCTGGGGTAGATCTTTAGTCCTTCTGGCTTCAGTGGGGGCCTCCAGGTCTGATATAGGAGCCAGATGGTCTTCTGGCATTTGTCCACTTTGTGGTGAAAGTAGGAGGAGAGAGAAGCAGTGACAGCTATGCCTTGGAAATCCCTACCTATGTCAAAGACGTGGGTTTATGCAAATTCACCAGCCTAGACAGAGGAGCTCTGGGACTTAGCTCCAGAATCCACACTCCTTAACTCCAATAGCTCCTGCCTCTCTGTTCCTCATCCCACATGCAAACCCCGAGCCTGATAGTAGGGAGTAGGTAGGAGCTCTTGAAATTTTAGAGCCAAATGAAAGTAAAAGTGTTTCTTAATTGAGTCTTACTAATATGAATGGGGCCTTTACTAGGAACCAGGCACAGTTCCAACTGCTTTATAAGGTAGGTACAATTAGTATTCCCGTTTTACAGATGAGGAAACAGGTTTGGAGAGGTTAAACAATCTGCCCAAGGTCACAGAGCTAATTAAAAGTAAAATTTGGATTTGAACCCAACCGGGCTGACCCAAGAGCCCGTGCTTACAGTGACTCAGAATGTCCTGCCTACCTCTACTGTCCAATGTCTTCTGGTGGCTGTCACTGAGAGGGTGCTCTGCCTGGGGTAGACAACCCAGAAAAGTGGGCTCCTGTCCTCAAGATGCTTTCCAAAAGCTTACAAGCTCCTTAGGAAAGCAAGACTAATGTAAGTGAAATAATTAGAAAATCTTCGCAGACAGCCTGTAATTAGCTGTAATGTAATATCCCCCAAGGCTAAGAAAAGTGCTTCCTGATGGAGGCCATGAGACCTAACCCCTGCCTCCCAAGCTATAATCACTCTTTTAAAAAATCAGAATCTAGGTCAGATGGGGCCTCTCCGCCTGCAATCTGGTACTGTAATGCTCTCTCCCAAGGAATCCCTCCTGAAAGAATGACATATGCATAAAATAGCTATATAAGGCTGCATTGTATGCAGTGTTTTCCAGTTTTCTCAGACTAATGAGAAAATATTTTTAAACCACTTTTTTTTAAAGCTCCTGGTTCTCAACTGTCACAAAAGCCCTAAGTCTGAGCTCTGTCCCTTCATCCCATCCTCGCTTTCTGGTGTATCAATTTTTCGAGGTTGCTCACTGTGGTCCATTCTGGACTGACAACATGGAGAGAAAATTAGGTATCCCTAGAGAAATAGTAACTCTGGAAGTCCAAGCTTGTTCCTGTTTCCAATGCTGTGGAACAAACTACCCAAAAACTTAGTGACTTAAAATGGCAGCCATCTATTTATTATATTTCATGATTTCTGTGAGTGACAAATCTTGGCTGGGTGAGAGTTAATAGTTTGCTAGGGCTGCCATAACAAAGGATCACAAAATGGGTGGTTTCAACAACACAAATCTATTTTCTCACAGTCCTGGAGTCTAGAAGTTGAAGACCAAGGTGTTGGCTGGCAGGACTGGTTTCTTCTGAGGCCTGTTAAAGTAACCAGATTAGGCCCAAGATGAAGTTGCTCATGCTAAGGCCCACATCAGCAAACCCAAATTTAACTAAGTGTTTCTATGCTTAGCTCTCCCAGAGAAGGAAGGCCTAGGTCAACAAATCAGGGCTTGCCTGCTTACCACAAGTTACCTGCCCTGGCTACAAGACTCCCTTCGCACCAATCAGCAAATGCCCAGTATAACTTCCTTGTTCCTGCTCACTTTGGTTTTTAAAATCCCTCTTGCTTTGTGCAATGCTTTGAAGCTCCTTTTTAACTGCTACATTGGATGCTGCCTGATTCATGAATCATTAAATAAAAGCCTACTAGATCAGTTAATTGTCTGTGAAAATATTTCTTTTAACATGCTCCTCTCCTTGGCTCTGTATATCTTCTCCATATGTCTTCACATGGTCTTCCCTCTGTGTGTGTCTGGGTCCCAATAGCCTCGTTTGTAAGGACACCAGTCAGATTGGATTAAGGCCTAATTATATAACCCTACTTTACCTTAATTACCTCTTTGAAGGCCCTATCTCCAAGTACAGTCACATTCTGTGGTACAGGGGTGGGGCACAAGGAATGTTACAAGTTCAATTTCTGAATTTTGAGGGGCTATAATTTAGACTATAACCGTGAGTTTTTTACTTTTTGTGCATTCACTGATGTGACTCAGTGGGACTCCATTGGCAGATGGGCTGATCTGGAAGGACCAATTGACTTCAATCACGTCTGCCTTGGTGGGGGTGACTGGACGGCTGAGCTCAACAGTGCCTGTTGACTGGAGAGCCTTCACATGGCTTCTCCATTCTGGCTTTCTTGGGGTAATCAGATATTTTATATGGTGCTGGTGCCCCAAGGGAACTGGGCATGACCTGTTAACACCTGGCCTCCAAAGTCACACAGCGCCATGTCTGTCATGCTCTATTGGTCAGAGCAGTTACAAATCTGCCCAGATTCAAGGGGAGGCAACATAAACCCTCACCTCTCAATGGAAGGAGTCTCAAAGAATTTTCACCATTTTTTTTAAATTCTTTTATTTATTGTGAAATAAACATTTTTTTAAAATTAGCTTCAGGTGTACAACACAATGCAATAGTTATACTTTTACCCCTCAAAGTGACAACCCCCTTCCCCAATTCACCACCCCACCCCCCCTTTCATACATATCTACAATTCCTTTGACTCCCTTTCACAGTATACTCCTGTGACTATCTATATATTCAATTACAGTTGGCATACAATATTATACAACATCAGCTTCAAGTATACAGTGCAGTGATCAAGCCTCCACTCCATCCATGAAGTGGTCTCCCTAACAAGACATGTGACCATCTGATATCCCACAAAATGTTTACATTATTATATTCCCCGAACTGTTTTCATATCCTTGTTCAGCCAATTTTTAAACTGCCATCATCTTGACCCAGATGAAAAGAGCCTGATAAACACTACAGTTATTCTCAACCCTCTGGGCTCTTTTCTGCTTCTTGAGGACTGGTGGAAGTGCCTCAGGTTTATCAGAAACAAATGGCCCCATTCAGGCCCTGATCTGCCATCTGACCTCATTAATCGTTCATATTCTTTCCTAGTGGTCCAAACACTAGGATCTGTGGATCCTTCTTCACTAATTTGGCTGCTGTGCCTGGTTATAGGAAGTCCTGACTTCTCATGGTCTCCATCTCACCCATCTCTTTACCCTGATTTCCTCCATTTTCCTGTTTGAGCTGTTTTATTGGGCTCAGGCTTCTGACTCCTGCACCTCAGAGCTCCCATTTTGTATCTCGCATGCCACTAACTCTCCTCCCATCTTGGCCCCTTCTTTTTATTGTAAAAATGGTAATTTGGGCATGTCTGACAAAGATGGGTCAGGCCTGCCAGAAACCTATTTGCTGGAGTGACTGGAAAGCCCAGGAGGGAAGTGTCCCTAAGAGAAGACAGCACAAGGCACTGACAGTTTGATTGAGGAACAAAGACTTGGTTCTCACAATAACTGCTCTTGGATCCATCTGAGCTCCCAGCCGTTAGACACAATCTGCATCCTGGATGCTGGTGAGAGACCTCGCATAAACAATGAAAGGTCTATTTCCCTTTCTACTTTAAGACCTCTTTTTAACTGAGTGTATCACTAAGAAAGGGGGGTATTCTTCCCCTTTCCCATGGAGGAGGGGTTCCAGGGTATCCTGTGAAATGCCTGTTTTCACTGCCGTAACTAGTCCACGTGAAGTTCCAAGAAATCACGAGGAGAGAATGTTCCAGGGGCAGGAAGCCTTCACCAATAGTTAGGGCACTAAAGAGTGAGATTTAAATTTAAATTATTGAATTAATTAGCACCCATTTGTTGCTAAAAAGAGGCTGGGAAACTCAAGTGAGAAGAGAAAATCCATTGTTTTGCTCCTCCTTGCTTTGTTCCCTTTGTCCATCCCCTGGGTGGGCAGGGTCTCTTCTGGCCCATTGGTACAATATTTCCTTTCATGTTACCAGCAAGCCCCATCCAAGGCAAGCCAAGGAGCTGGGAGTTTTTGCACAGACTCTGCCACTTCTAAGCTTTATAATCTTATACACTAGGAGTTGTCTGAGTTAAGTATCTTCATCAGTAAATTGTGAGTTACACCACCTTCTCATTAACCTCAAAGGGCTATTTTAAGAAACAAATTTTTGAAATGACTTAAAATAAACAGAATCACTGCATAAATATAAGTATTCTAACTGTCCTATGTCTTTGAAGGGCCTGGAACCATTTCAACAGCAATTTCTAGACTTCATTTCTACCTACGTACACATCTCCCCACCACACTGAAGACCTTTTGAATGTAAGAACAGTGTCTTATGCATCTTCATATTCCATAATGCATCAGCCGCAGAGTTTAGCAAACCACTGGGGCTTAATAAATCATTACTAACCAACTTAATTTTAAAACCTCCCCACCCTACTCTTCCTCATCATGAGACATCTCTTAAATTCATAACCATGGGCTGGCCGAGTGGCGCATTGGTTAAGCGCTGGTTTTGGGATGCCAGCGGCCCCGGTTCGGATCCCACATGAGGGCCAGTGACACTGCCCTCTACAGCTAACAACAGCTCCACCTGGAGCTGGGCTGTGCGAGCCCCGGTGATGGTGTGGGCTGCAGCCCCTGCTGCAGTGGGCTGCCATAGGCTACAGTGAGTGGCCCGCAGCCAGCGTGAGCGGCTGGCAGCCAAGCGTGAGCTGCCAATAGCCACGGTGAGCGACATCCAGAGGCCAGCGACCGGAAGAGCACAATGACGATACCAACAGTGAAGCAACATCCTCTGCAACTAAACTGAAGAACAAAAAGACAGCAACTTACTTGTCTGTTCCCCTTCCCTGATTCCCCAACGCTGTTCCCCTCCGCCAATTCCCCAATAAAAATCTTTAAAAAAAAAAAAAAAAAAAAAAAATTCATAACCAACCACCTTATCTCTTTTCTGGATTAAGGCATAGCATTAATGACTGATTAATTAAATCTCACTATCAACCTCGGTGGGATTACAGGACTGAGGTTGTGTCCCTTCCCAGGGACTGTCTTTATCAGGGTTGTGACTATGAATCATCTTCCCAGCTCCTGCACACAAAGGAGTTTCTGCAAGGTTTAGGAGCAGAGCTGTTGATTTGATGTCTGCAGATCTGTAGGCCTGGATGCTGCTGACTGCCTCCGTGGAGAGGCCTGGCAATCCAAGATAATTCAAGGCTGTCTGGGTCTTCAGAAAAAAGCACACTCTCAAGTCCATTTTGGGCCATCCCTGGTGGTGATGCAGTGGAGCTCAGGGAGTGACCACAGGCTGAGTGTTAACATTTTTCTTTCATAGGCAAAAGTTCCCTTCTTCCCTGAACTCAACTAAAACTAAAAATAGTGTCCTTTCCAGATCTCATTTTAAGATATCTGATGTCACAACAGTGACTCATTCTTTCCCTCTCCTGGCAGATTATCAGAGGGGTATTTTTTGGCGGGGATGGGGTAGGGAGGGGGGACAGCGGGGTGGTGGTGGCAGGGTTACTCCCATGTGGATGGTCTCAAAAAACTCCTTACCTCTGTTCAAGGGGCTTGAGTTAAAACAGGAGCTCCCCAAGAGTTTAATTTAATGTAATTAAAGGTACTATAAAAATACTACTGCCCAGGTCTTAAAAAAAAAAAAAGAAAGAAAAGAAAACCTGGGCTCCTTCTTAGATGTGTAGTACTAGTACCATGGAAAGAAAATGACAACGGAAAGGCCCTGATTGAACTGAACAACTGCTCCAGTTATGACAATGCACCCCAGACTCATTTGCATAGGTGAGTCATTGTGGGGAGGCCTGACCATGCACCCCAGACTCATTTGCATAGGACTAGAAGTCCCAGGCTGTCAGTGACATGCTAATTGTGTACTAATCTACTGCTTTCACCCTGACAACTCCCTTTAGGTCTGCACCAATGATGCTGTAGGGGAAATTCTCTACCTGGGTGACCCACAGGCACTTCAAACTCGCCAAGTTCAAAGTTAAACTCAACATTTCCACCCCCAAAGCTGCTCATACCCTTGTGCTTTCTATCTCAGTTGGTGATATCCCATCTACACAGTCATTCAAGTTAGAAACCTACAAGTCATTCTTCACACTTAATTTTTCTTCACTACCACCCTCAATATCCAAATATTAAGTCCTTAAATTTTTGGAGTCTTTCCCCACCTCCGCACCTTCAATGTCTCTGCCCAAATGGAAGCTTTCATCATCTTTCACTGGGAATCCTACAATCTCCTCCCCATGAGCCCTTGATTCCAAAGGGCTCTACCTAAAACTCAGCTCTGAACCTTTTGTTATTTCCTTAGTTCCTGTATTTCCCCTAAGTCTACAAAATAGAGTCCCAAGATTTTTAACAGTGGTGCTTCCTCTGGCATGCAGGACCCTCCACACATATAGGCCCTACCTACATCTTCAGTCTTGTCTCTCTTCATTCACTTTTGTACTTTATACAGCTGTCACCACAAATTGATCATTGTTTTTTTCCTTTGGTATTTGGCTGGAATAAGCCAAGTATTATCAGAAAGATTTTCTGTTCTATTTAGGTTACTCTTTTCCCGATTTTTGGAGTAGAGATGGGAGAATTTGGGAGTGAAGCCTTTTTTTTTTTTTTTTTTTCTGTCTTTGCCTGTTGAGGGTTCCAGGTTAAAGCCTTCTCCAGCACCCTGCAGTTTGGGATATATTGGAGACAATAGGAAAACCCAGGGAATTCACCATTGTGTTGTTCCCCAAGTCCTGAGATTCAAGATAGTGCACCTTTTTCCTTCCACCTTTCAGAGACTTCCTGTGTTTCTTGTGTTATGTCTGGGATTTTTTTCAGTTGTAAGAAGGAAGACTACTGAGAAATGGAGTTATTCTGTCTTGGCCAGAACCAAAGTCCATCAATTAAGCTTTGATGAACAAATTGAAGGGACTGCTTGAGAAATACTTAGGGACCAGATCAGCTCAGTATGTTGAAGGATATATACTCCTCTACTATGGAAAATATTGAAGAGGGGGTTCCCCAGGGAAGCCCTGCTCTTGGGTTCTGGGATATACTCTATCGGAATGAGGAAGAGTTATTCTTTATCAACTCCTACTAGAGAGAAGTTTCAAACTGTGAGGCACAAGAAAATCCTATAAAACTAAATACTGTCTTACAAAGAGTCTAGGGAGAGAGAGTGGGCTGGGATAAATCAGACTGTCTTAATAAGGCTATCTTAATAAGGCTAATCTGAGAGTAATCATAGTAATCAATTCTACCTCTGCCACAGGTGAAAAAAACCTCTAGGGCATCCCCAGACAAGCTTCATTAACTCCCCTCAGGGAAGGAAGGACAAAAGGATCTTCACAGGGAAACTGAAATTCTCATATAGTAATAGCCACACCCATCCAGCCACTAATAAGAGAGTTTTCAAGTTGGCAGCTTTGGGCAACTGTATGGAGCAGCCTTTAATTGGACAAGAAAATAAAAAGAAGCTATGGGCAAGGACTATAACAGCACAGAATGGGAAGTCGTAGTTTGGGAGAGCCTCTACTTAGATTGTACTATAAGCTTTATTCAGGATCCCTTCTTCCTCACCTTAGCCAATATCCTTTGGCTGGGAATGGCTTGTTGGGAAGGATGGAAATGGGAAAAGTTAGTTAATGAGTTCTTAGAGATGGTATGATCATGTACATCCAGACACTTAAATCTGGACACTTAAAGACTGCCAAGACTGGACCAGACTTTTTGGCAAAGGACTTGGAGAGTTTTGAAGTGAGGAATCCTGAGATATATTGAATAAAAATGGAACACGTGATCTATCTGACACTTGCCCTTTAAATCCCAAATTAGAATTATAAATGTAATTGTAGTTCTAGGAATTCATAAATTCTACTTCTGACAGCATGCTCTCTTTAATATTCCCTTCCTATCCTGAGATATACTAATTTTTCACACTTGGATTTATACGCGGTCAGACAATTAAGTTCACAAACTCATCCTAGAAAAAGTACTACATATCTCGTTGCTGAATATCACTACAGTCATCTTTGAAGTACTCCCCTTGGAAAGCTATGCACCAACACCAGTGCCTAGTCCACCCCTTCAAAGCAATTTTGGAACTCTTTTTCTGGAATGTCCATCAGAGCTGTCATCGTGTTACCCTTGAAGTCCTTAATGTCATCAAAGTTTCTTCCTTTCAACATTTCCTTTATCTTCAGGTAAAGAAAGAAGTCACTGGGGGCCAGATCAAGTGAGTAGTGGGCGTGTTCCAATACAGTTATTTGTTTATTGGCTAAAAACTCGCTCACAAACAGTGCTTTGTGAACTGGTGCATTGTCGTGATGCAAGAGCTATGAATTACTGGCAAAAAGTTCAGGTCATCTAATTTTTGCACGCAGCCTTTGCAGCCCTTCCAAATAGTAAACTTGGTTAACTAGTTGTCCAGTTGGTACAAATTCATAATGAATAATTCCTCTTATATCAAAAAAAGGTTATCAACATCATTGCAACAAATTCACAAACTTAATTGTCATATCCCATAGATCTGGATAATCTGATCTAATCTCTCATTTTCCAGGTGAAGAAACTGAAGGGTGAAATGAATTTCCCAAGGCTACTCAACAAGTCAGTCCTATCTCAAACCTAGGCCTCCCCACTTTGAATTACCAAATACTCCTACACCATGACACAATGAAGCTCTCTGTTTCCTATTTGTGAATATTTTTAGTGGGTTATCACAGAATGAAATTTTGACATCTAACAACCTCTGAAGGATTTGCTGTTGACCTGGCAATGAGAGACATGCCAAGAAATAAACTATTTATTTATCTATGCATGGTTGAGGAGTTGGGCAATCTGTCAGCAAATGGTAGACAAGTATAACAGTCAAAAAGCACAGGGGAAACCTCCAGTCAGAAAGAATATTTTCTGAGAATAACAGAACCTCATCCTCATCACAGCAATCACCATGGATAGGGACTTCAGAGTCCACTGGGCATCCAAAAGACAGATGTTGAGTTCATCACAGCAGATCCGGGTCCAAAGGCAACTCCCACAAGTAGGAAAGGAGGAGGTCCTATACTCTATCACTGTGGCAGAAGAAATGATTTGCTTTTGTGCTGAAAGTGAATGGTTCCCTCGTGAGGCTGAAACAGAATTATCCTACACAAAGGGAAGTTAGCTCCCACAACAGATAACCAACGGACATGTACTGCGTCTGGTGTTTTGGGTTTTCTTTATTTGTTGTTTGTTAGGCTTTATAATTGTTTGAAGCAGTAAGTGGTGGTGAAAAATTTCTGTGTGGGCAGGTCATTCTCATCTTTGGGTCACAATTTTCTTAGCAGGTCAAAAGGGTGTATAACTTTTTCTGAGTTATAAGAGAAATCATGTTAGACAAGACATGTATTCATTCATGAACTACACGCAAAGGTCAGAGTTTCTCACTCTAGGAGACATAAAGAGGAATTCAACAGGAGCTCACGATCTGGGGAGAGAGTCGGGTTGCACACACCCTTAGCCTCATCACCAGGCAGTAGGTGAAAAGTGATGATATGAGGTAAAGGGTGAAAGACTAGTAAAATACAAAGGAGGGTTTATCCTAACATGGATAACCAAGGAGAATCCACATTTTTAGAGGAAATGACATTCTAGTTAGGCCTTGAACATTTAGAAAATGAAGAAAACATTCAAAGGCAAGGCACAGGCAAAGAGGTGAAAGCAGCCATGCACTCATGCACCTAGAAAGGATGAGTACTTCAAGAGGCTAGTCCCACAGGAGAAAGAAGGAAACTGAATTAATAAATTTATAGAATCTGGCTGATGACCAGAGTACCTGAGGGGGTTTAGTTGTTTTTTGTTTCCTTTTGCTTTAAATACATTCTTAAGTTTCTATTGGTCTTCCCTAGGAGCCTGGGATAGTTGCGGACAGGAAGCGGGGAGGGGACCACAACCACTTAAAACTATTTGAACACAACTCTAAATACATTTCAAGACCTTTACTTTCTATTGAGCTTGCTTTTTTTTTTTTTCTTCCGAAGGCAGAAGCTGTGCCAGCATTGAAGTATATCACCCATGTCTGTCTCTTTAAAAGTCACTATTTTGATTTTCATTTTCTGCCTGCCTGTCATGGGACCCTGTTGCTAAGAGCCCAGGGCCCATCAGCGTTTTTTTTCAGATTCTCTTCCTGTAACTCCTCACAGAAGCATTTAAAGGGCCAGCTTCACAGGCTTGCTGGGATGGGAGGAGTGGGACTACAGCTACATCCAAAATATCTGTGGGATGTGACTAGGGATAAAAGTGGCTGCCCCACCTGGCAATTGGGTGTGAGGGTTAGTGGCAGCAGGAGAGGAGTATCTGAGCAGAGCTAAGTGCCACCTAGTTCTCCATTTCTCAAACCAGTTCCTGACTCCTCTACTCCCCTCCTCTCAATCAGTGAAAAGGGGAGAAGAGGGTGCAGCTCCATCACAGAGCCCTAGATGTGCCCACACTGTAAGTTCCTCTTCTTCCGCCTCCTCCTCTGTGCTTTACACAGATTCATGGTAGACAGATCCCATGCTGTGAGGAAGGAATCTCTCTGACTTGAGCTTTTACACTGGGTAAATTTGGAGAAGATTCTAGGCCTATCAGCACAAATGAACCCACGCAGGAACTAGCAGTGAGTGGGAAAGAAGTCCAAAGGCACTCCACATGGTCAGGGACCTCCCAGGTGGAAATGACCGTCTCCAGGTCTTCTCAGTAACAGACGTGGGATTATTTACTGCTATAGCTGGACTCAGGAACCAGATTCTAAGACACAGTGATGGAAATAGTCTGTTTCTGCTAACTGGCAAAAGAACAGATCTAGATAATGAAATGCACAATTTTCTGGAATAGGTGAAACACAGAGCTCACCAGCGGAAAGTTAACCATATTGAAACACCTCCTAAAAGATGTAAAGACCACAGAGAAGTAGAGGTGATAGAGCTGCTGTGGCTCCAAGAAGTGAAATCTGTGTGAGTCTGTCCGTCGTAGAAAGAATGATCTTCAGGGTTTCTAGAAGGTGATCCCCATGGAGCTTGTGGAAACAAACTGTGGATATACCATATAAGGTGTTATTTAAAACTGAACAAACCAGCCTTTGAAAACATTAAAAATAAAAGGCATAATATCAATATATAAATATCAATATTATGTTTATGAATAAATATGTTTTCTTATCTATACATATATAAATACAAATGTAGCAAGTGTATAAAACATTCAAGAAATGATAAATATCAAGTCCACCTCTAGTAAACAACCTAGTTACTTCCAGAGTGATGTAAGGTTAATTGAATCCACAAGAAATACACAAGAGGTTTCCATTATATCCGTAGGATTTTATTTATTAGGCAGCATGGTGAGCATAAGGGTGGTCAACATAGTATTGTCTATATGCCTGAAATGAAATGTTTTTAGAACATTTTCATATGACTCTTTAAAAAAAAAAATTTCTGAAATATAGTTCCCATACATGAAATTCACCCATATAAAGTGTACAATTCAATGGTTCTTAATATATTCACAGAGTTGTCCAACCATCACTACAATCTAATTTTAGAACCTATTCTTCACCCTCAAAAGAAGCCCCATACCCACTAGCAGTCAATCACCATCTGTTCCACCCAGCCCCCACCCTACTTTCTGTCTCTATAGATTTACCTGTTCTGGACAATTCCTATAGAAGAAGTCAGACAATATACATTCTTTTATGTCGAGCTTCTTTCACACAGCATGCTTTTAAGGTTCATCCATGTCATAGTATGTATCAGTACGTCACTCCTTGTGGCTAAATAATATTCCATTTTATGGATAGACCACATTTTGCTTATTCACTTATCAGTTGATAGACATTTGGGTTGTTTCCACTTTTTTGCTATTATGAATCATGATGTTATAAACACTCATGCAGGTTTTTGTGTGGACATAATTTTAAATTTCTTTTGAGTATCTACGTAGGAGTAAAATTTCTGAGCCCTTATCATAATTCCACATTTAAATTTTTGAGGAACTATCAGGTTGCTTTCCAAAATGGCTGCACCAAGTTATGTTCCCACCAGCAATAGATGAGGTTTCCAATTTCTTCATATCCTCACCAACCCTTGCTACTGTCTTTTCAATTTTAGTCATCCCAGTAGGCAGGTGTGAGGTGATATCTCTTTGTGGTTTTGATTTTCACTTCCCTAAGGGTTAATGACATTGAGCACCTTTTCATGTGACATTGGCCATTTGTTTATCCTTTATGGAGAAATATCTATTCAAATCCTTTGCCCATTTTAATTGGGCTTTTTATCTTTTGTTTATTGAGTTGTAAGACTTTTTTATATATTAAGGATACAAATCCCTTTTCAAATGTATAATTTGCAAATCTTTTCCCTATTCTGTGGGTTGTCTTTTGACTTTATCAATGATGTTCTTTGAAGTGATGTTCTTTTTTTTTTTGTAAAGATTTTTATTGGGGAATTGAGGGAAGGGAACAGACAAGTTGCTGTCCTTCTGTTCTTCAGTCTAGTTGTGGAGGACATTGCTTCACTGGCCCATGTTGGTATCATGAATGCGCTCTTTCCGGGCGAGGCAGATCGGTCGCCGGCCTCTGGATGGTGGTTCACGGCAGCTCTTGGCAGCTCACTCAGGCTGCCGGCCGCTCACGCTGGCTGCCGTCCACTCATGATAGCTTAAGGCAGCCCACTGCATCAGGGGCTGCAGCTATGCCGTCCCGGGGACTCACAGCAGCCCAGCTCCAGGTGGAGCTGTTGTTCACCATCTTAGCTGTAGAGGGCAGTGTCACTGGCCCTCGTATGTGGCATGCAAACTGGAGCCACTGGCGTCCCAAGCCAGCTCTTATCCAACGTGCCACTAGGCCGGCCCAAAAGGTTTTAATTTTAATGAAGCCAAATTTTCTGTTTTTCTCTTGTTGCTTATGCTTTTAGTGCCATGTCTAAGAAACCATTACCTAACCCAAGATCACAGGAGTTTACCACTGTTTTCTTCTAAGAGTTTTATAGATTTACTTCTTACATTTGGGTCTATGATCTGTTTTGAGTTCATTTTTGTGTCTAGTATGAGGTAAAGCTCCAAGTCATTTCTTTTGCAGGTGGATTCAGTTTTCTCAGCCTCATTTGTTGACAATATTATTCTTTCACAGCATAATCATTCATTTTAATGAAGGAAGCTTTCTTTTTTTCTGAAACTTTCTTATATGGACACAATCTCGCTAGACTAGGGCTCACCTTAATGACTGCACTTTAACTTGATCATCTGCAAAGACAATATTTTCAAATACAGTCACATCCACAGGTACTGGAGATTAGGACTTCAGCATCCTTTTTTTTTTTTTTTTTGGTGGGGGGATGTAGTTCAAACCATAAAAGTAAGTATGTGTATCATAAAAATGTTGCTCTATTATATCCTAAAGGGATGTGCCATTGGAGACACAAGCTAAGACTGATACTGGTGAATGGGGGTGGAGCCTCCACTAAAGGAAGCAGATACTACACCCATCAATCATTTTTTTTTTTTGAGGGCAGTGTCACTGGCCCTCATATGTGGGACTGAACCAGGGCCGCTGGCTTCCAAGGCCAGCGCTTACCATCAATCATTTTTAAAGGTAAAAGATGGGAACCGAAAATGGGGAAGACAGGCCTGACATGGGGTTGAGAAGTAAACATCTTCCTCCCTCTGAACCTTAACTTGGGTCTAGTCTCTTGGGAATTAAGTCATGTTTGAGGTATTTTTGGGTGGTAGAGGAAACCTGGCCTCTTCCTTAAGGGGGAAGAATGAGCTCTGAACAGAAAGTCAGTCCTATGGAGGCTCCAGGAGGACAGCCTTGGAACTGAGGGCTCTAAGAACAGTGAAAGCTCATACCCGTTCTCTGTGTCGAAGTCCCTCTGCAATCCCCATCAACCACAAAGGCTTGTTAAACTCACAGCTTGGTCTTACATTAGAGAAAAAGTTTATGTTCATGCTTGGACTACAGTGCTAAAGGGAGGCAGAGAAATAGGGGTGGACAGTCTGATCATGAATGTGTCTAAGGACCAAAAATTTCAGGTGGCAGTCTACACTCACAATGGTTAAGTCACCTGCAGTAGCCCAGGCTGACACAGGAGCCCTTGTCAGAAGCCCCCATATAGAAAACTCTGAGTATAGAATAGCTATTGGTGTGACATCACCTGTAGCAATCTCTTGCTGAGTTATTCAGGCTACTTAAAAGCATTGCTAATGATAGTTCAAATGACTGAAAGTGTTAATCATTTTGGCAAATGCTGATATATATAATATATATTTAAAATCATATACTGAGAGACAAATTCATTAAAGAAAAAATTAGACTTTTCCAAAAAGTAAAGCTAATTCACTATGTAATTAATTGCCCACATTATCATGGTTATGATGCCAGTATATAGTGATCAGCCTTTCTTGAACTCTTAAAAGTGGATATGACTGAGACCAAGGACCACACTTAGAGAAACACTGATGGAGAGAACAGTCTCAAATGTGTAGCATCCTGAAACTGATTGGGGTACCTGTCCCAAGCAAGACAGTCGAGCACCTATTCAGACCAGCTTCTGCATAGCTTCCTAGGTCATGGCCATCCACAACTGCTTCCCAATCTGGGGAGAGTCCTGCCTTGAAAACACAGCTGAGCTCTCTGTCTTGTATCCTGACTCTACTGACTTCCACTGAAAACTTTGCATGAGAAAACTCTGTCAGGTTTTCCCAGGTGGTATGCCTGCCTGGTCTTTCATTTCTCTGACACTAATTTATTTATATTAAATTAGTGATAGCAACAAAAATCCATACTAAATACATTCTCAGTAACGAAATATTAGGACTTTTTACATCTGGAAAGTGAAAACAGCATCAGCTGTCACCGTCCTCTTCAACATTGTAGATTAAGGTTCTGGGCAGCACAGAAGACAGAAAAATAAAACATCTCACTGGGAGAGCTGCAACATCAGCACCTTTAAGTGTCTCCTCTTGAGCTGGCCAGATTCTCAGAGAAGATGAACAGAATACTATTAACAGTGGCTGTCTATGGGGAATGAGATGAACCAGAGTTGTAGGGAACTTTCAGTTTTTACTTTATATACTTCAGTATGTTGCACTTTTTAAAGTAAACAGCATGTATTATTTTTGCAATGAATGTTTCAAACATTTTGATTTCAAAAATGGCACCTTGGAATAAAAGTGACTCCTATTCTTTCCTTTAAAACGTGAATTTTACAAGATTTTTAAAGTCCTGGTGTCATTATGCCTTAAAAAAAAAAACACTTGAGATCAAGTATTCAGAGCTATTTGACCACACTTAATGAAGAATAAGTTTTAAAATGAGTCAACATATATGTAGAATAATACATGTAAAAAATAAGAGATCAGCATAGGCACTCTTCAATGAACATTCACTTACTTTAAAATCTTAGTAACTTGGGCCGGCCAAGTGGCGCGGTGGTTAAGCGCTGGCTTGGGAAGCCAGTGGCCCCGGTTTGGTCCCACATATGAGGGCTAGTAACACTGCCCTCAAAAAAAAAAAAATATCTTAGTAACTTATAAATGCGTTTTTGCAAGTGGTTAGGTTTTAGATGTCAGAGTTTTATTTCTGTGGCATTGATCACAAGGACAGTGCTTTGATTGCTGTTAATGTCAGTGCATTGTGTGTACACACATACACACGTTTGCTGAGCACAGCTGATTTCTAGTTTGCTGCTGAGTGAACGTGGTTTGGTTCTACTGGATTTACTTTCAGACTTCACGATTTATGTTAGTGTCCTAAATGAAAAGAAGCGTAGCTGCTTTTTTTCAACATAATATTCATGCCGAGCAATCAGACCTACTTTCCAGAAAGAAAAACAAGTTGACTCTCCACTGATTGTACCTCAGGATTTGCCTCTGTTCTCCCTTACAATACCTGTGAATATTTGTTAAAGTCATTTCATTGGGAATCAGATACCATCAGAAATATTTTTCCTATTTAGAAATAAACAAGGAGTGGAATTTTCACACAGGGAAACCTGTAGTTTGCCCAATAGAGTTGCCCCACAAGAGACTGATTTTGTGAGCTTTGTTCTCCTTTAGCAAGAGAAGTTGGCAGCTGTCTTGTAATATAAGTAAACTCTGCCCATTAGAGGTCAGTTCCTGAAAATGGACTGTGAAAGAGAAGTAAGGAGACCTTACTAGCTTAGGAGAATGCCTTAGTTTGGGATGCTATAACAAAATACTATAAACTAGATGGTTTATAAATAACAGAAATTTATTTCTGACAGTTTCGGAGGCTAGGAAGTTCAAGATCAAGGCTCTGGCAGATTCAGTGTCTGGTGAGAGCTCCCTTCCTGGTTCATAGATGACCATCTTCTCACTGTGTCCTCATGTGGTGGAAGGGAGCTCTCTAGGGTCTCTTCTATAAGGGTATTAATCCCATTCATTAGGGCTCCACCCTATGACCTCCCAAAGACCTCACCTCCAAATACCATCACACTGGGGATAAGGGTTCAACATACGAATTTTGGAGAAACATAAACAGTCTGAGAAGAGGAGAAAAATATCACCTGGCAATCTCTTTTCTGTGAGTCATTGAGTAGTTTCCCTAATCCCTAATCATATACGCGTAGTTTAAGCAGGCTTTGGGGTAAGTGCCCAGTGTTCTTAGACGATTCAAGTTCAGGAGCATGAGAACACTCAGAAGAAGATGCTGAGCTTCATGATAATGAGGCATGTAGGATATGTAAGCAGTCAAGTAGCCAACTGGAAAAATAGGGGGAAATATCCATGTTTAAATTTCAAATTTGTGGGGCAATTCATTCACACTACATATATGACTAAATGTAAATTAAGCATTACCTTGCGAGAGCTGAATAGAAGGCCACTGGTGTTTCCTATGGTTTTAAAACTCTGCCTCTAGTCTGAGAAGGAAGGTGACCAGTAATAGGGACAGTAATTTTGCATCTGAGGGTGGTCATGGCCGTGGTGGCAGCGGTGAGGTGGTTAATGTGACCTACTGCTCCCTGAGAGGTTATGATTGTCACTCAAGAAGTTGTAAATGGGGTCTCACTGTGATTATGAAATGATCTGAACTCATCGAAGTGTCCTTGTAATGAACAAACGTTCATGGAATTTTTCAAGACAAAATTCAACTGCAATACATATAGCAGTGAAAAAGTACCTGCACTGGCTGGTATAAATAGACTAAGTTTCAATTCCCTCCACATTTGGCATTAGAAGAGGACTAACCTACTTTAAAGTAAGTGCCTAGTGTTCTTAAACAATTCAATTTAAGGGTCATGGGAACTCTCAGAAGATGCTGAGCTTCATGATAATGAGGCACGTAGGACAGGTGAACCATCAAATGGCTAATTGGAAAACGGGGGGAAATGTCCACATTTAAATTCCAAGTTTGTGGTACAGTTCATTCTAGTTGTAAGCGAAAAGTTGTTTTCTTAAGGCTAATCAAATCTAGGCCTTTGGAAAATGTAATTCTTTATTTATTACATTTGGTTTGTTAACTATAATATTTTCAGTGAAAGACTTTGAATGTATGTCTCTCCTTTAATTTCTATTGATGCAATTAAGAAGACAGCTATCAGCTTATCATTCCTTTATAGGTCATTTTTCTCTATAGCTTCTTTAAAGATCTCTTTATCTTTGATATTCTATAATTTTAATATGCTGTGTCTAGGTGTGGCTTGCTAATGTATCATGCTTGGTACTCATAAAGATTTCTGAATCTAAGGATTGCTGTATTTCATCAATTCTGGGAACTTTTTATTCATTATAACTTTGGATATGCATCGCCCCTATAGTCTATCTCTATTGTTACTCTCTGTAATTCCAATTACATGTATATTGTACCTTGTAACTTTATCTCCCCTTTCTCTTAACTTACCTCCAGTAGTTTCATTCTGTTTGTTCCTCCATGCTTGCAGAGTAATTATTTCATATCTCTCGTCAAGTTTATTAATTCTCTTTTCATCTGTTTCACTGAAATTTGTAAATGCCAGTGGTTATATTTTTGATTCATACAAGTTTTCATTGGTTCTTTTTAAAATATCCTTGGTAATTTCTTATACCTTCAATGCTTCTTTTATTTTATATTTTGTATCCAACATTTCTATAGTATCTGAAGTTTTTAAAGTTCTGATTCTGCTTCTTGATGTTGTTTCCTTTGATTTCTTCCCATGACATCTTATTTCCTCATTTATTTTGTGATTTTTAATTATAAGCTAATTTTAATTGAAATTATATCTGTAGGAACTCTTTGAGGCCTGAAATCAAAGTGCATGCCTTAAGAGAAAATTTATGTGTGTTCCTATCAAGCACCTGGAGGCACTACCCAACTCAGACTATTTCGAATTCTCAACTTGGGATTTTTTTAGCTCATATTAATAATGGGAATTCTAGCCTTAAATCCAATGGGAGTGACTCATGGTTATGAATTTCTTAGGAGAACTTTATCCCTCCTAGCATCCCAAGGCTAAGAGCAGTTTTATTTACTGGGCTTCCTTTGAGGAATACTTTTTTTTTTTTCCTACTTTCTCTTTTCACAAAGGATGTTACCTTTGGGGAACACTAGCTTTAAGCAAGAGTCTTTGATACTGTTTCCCACCTTGTTCACACCTTGAGATTTGTCTCCTTTCTCCCAAATGCAGTGTTCTCTGATTTGTGCTTTCTTGTCATTTTTAGCCTCTAGGAATTTTCCTTTCCTGCCAATACAACTCTGCATTCTTTTAAATATATAATTTTTCCAATTTTACATTCTTTTTAAATGCATTGCATCAGAAGGATCTTTTAAATATCCAGTATTCCATATTGCCAGAAACAGAACTTCTATTTTTCATTTAGTTAGTTATATCAGGTTTCCCCAGCTTTTTGAATTTACCAAACGGTAAAAATTTTAACAGTAAAATTTTAACAATAAAAATTGACACAGCTGGCCGAGTGGCTCAATTGGTTAAGAACGCGAGCTCTGAGCAACAGGGTCACCTGTTCGATTCCCACATGGGCCAGTGAGCTGCCCCCTAGCTGAGCTGCTGCTGAGCTGCCAACAGATGGCAGGATGGCTCAGCTGGTGAGAGCACAAGCTCCTAAAAAGGTTTCTGAGTTGACTCCCACATGGAATGATGGGCTATGCCCACCCATAACTAAGATTGAACACAGCACCTTGAGCTGAGTTTCAGGCAGGCAGCCAGATGACAACTGGACTTGGAGCTGAGCTAACTGTGCCCTCCACAACTAAGATTGAAGGACAACTTGGCTGTTCCCCTTCCCCAATTCCCCAGCACTGTTCCCCTTCCCCAATTCCCCAATAAAATCTTTTAAAAAAAGAATTGACAGACGCAGGCTGCCAACTTCTTACTGTGTAAAACATTTCAAACAAATCAACAAACTACCTCCTACTAACACCATCATTCCATAGTAGAAAGTTGGAAAGGCAGTTTACAAGAGAAGCAGCCTTTAACTTAAATTTATTTTACATATTTTTAAGATTGGTTACAACTTTGTCATATACCATAATTGGTCCATGGACCAGCATTTGGGAACCATTAAGTTATGTCACATGCCATGAAGACTAGTCTATCTGAAAGTGTACTCACTGTAAAATCTACTAACCAGAAATTCCAACCACCAACATCAAGTCAACTGACAACTGAGCTAATGCCATTGAATTATTTGTTTGCAATTGAGCAAATAACTCCCAATTTATAAAAGAAAGAAAGCATGGATGTCAAGTTGAAATCTTGAGTCCCACTTCCATTTGGGAAGATCACTTAGCTTCAGTTTCTTCATCTATAACAACAATATATTATTCATATGGATATTTTGAGGACCAATAGGAGTGTTTATTGGCATTATTAACTTCTTAATTATTCCCCTCACTTACAAATTACAAACTGAATTCCCCCCAAAAGAATAAGCACCAAACTGCAAACAACAGGACTTCCTTTTTAATATGGATCTAGAACAGACAATGTGTTCCGTTGGTTCCTTTTATTCCTATCATGAGGGAAAAAGTTAGGGCCAACTAAGACTTCCAGGAGAATAAAATTTGCTGACAAGAGAGATAACCCTGCCAAAATTTAAGCTCCACAGAAGCTGGGACTTTGTTCATGGCTGTATCCCCAGTACCTATAACAGTTCTTGGCACATTGTAAATGTTCAATAAATGAATGAGGAATAAGAAAACAAATCAGAGCTCTACAACAAAATGAGCAACAGTAAAACTACTACAAAATTACCCAACAGTAACAGAAACCCTGTGTTCCACTTTATAGCCTTCCCCATCATCATCCTCTTTCCTCCTGTCCTCCCTGCCCCCCCCACCCCAGCCGCCATCCCCCTCACCCTTCCCTCACCCCCACCTCCACCATGCAGTGCTTCTCCAACAAGTTTTGCACAATCCCAGAGGCAGAACCTGGCTTTGGGAGAAAACAGGCAGAATTAAATTCAATATGTTGAGCCACCTTTTCAAAGTCCTTGCAATCTGTGCACAAGTCTGTCATGCAATCACTGCTCTGAAGGTCTGCATGAGTATCAATCAACTATGTAGAGGATGGTCAGCTAAAAGCTATGAATAAAAATACTGGTTAACATTCACTGAGCATGTGTTATGCCAGGCTCTATGCTAATGGCCTTTTATGGATTATCTCATTTAATTCTCTGAATGACCCACCCAATTAGGTACTATTTTTATCTCCATTTTATAGATGCTTAAAAAGGTGAAATAGCTTGTTTCGGGCCATGTAGGTAATACTCTGCCTGCAAAATCCATGTTCTTATAGCACTTTGTGTAATACAGATTTTCTATCACTTCAAAGTCTTTGACATGGGTTATATGTAAGCGTATCTATAGTGTGATGTAACTTTTTAAAAATAAATCTATTTGATTTTCTTATACTTGGATATAAGTAGAAAAAATAAATATGGAAAAGAAAACTAAGTCTAAAAGTGACAATAGAGTTTGAAGTGACTAGAGTAGAGGGAAAAAATACAAATGCTCTTCTTTCTCATATTGTCTCTTTCCTCCTCAAAAAAAAAATCTCTGTCTTGGCCCGTTCTCTTCTTTACCACAATGCCCACCTTCTGTCTGACTTCTTTTCATATTTCTTACCTCCACTATTACTGCAAAGGCTTCCTAAGTGACCTCCCCATATCTACTTTTGCCCTTCTCTATCCCAGTGATCCTTCAAGAAAGAAAGAAAGCATGAGATATCTTTTGAATGATAGAGAAACTTAAACACTGACCTGATCATGTTCGTCCTCCCACCTAAAACCCTTTTCAGTGGCTTCCCTTTTCCCTTAGGAGAAGGCGAATGTCCCCAATGGGGCCTGCCGGGGCCTGCTCATCCAGCCCCTCTCCAGACCTCCAGCCACATTGCCTGTCTCTCATTACTTCCACTTAGCCACTGGACTCCTGCACATCCCGTCCTCTCACCAGGTAGGCACTTCTCCCATCTAAGGGAGTCTGACTCATCTTTCAGACTGCTTGCCATTCTGTCACTCTGCAGGGTACACACATGCCTGTTGCGGTTAAGTGCATGAGTAAAGGAATGAATCCATGGTGGTCCACATACCAGGTCTGTTGGCATCTAGTTTTCTTTTTGAATCCTCCTGAATGATGAGGCTGGACTTATTTCACCTCTTGCTTCTGCTACAATTGGCTCAGGAGCCAGATCAGACTGGGCCTGCCAGTGGGTCTCATGGCTGAGGTTTATATGACTTCAGGGGCTAGAAGTGTTCTTGGAAACTCATCTTAGAGTCAGCGCTTCCAGCCCTCCAATAATTTTGTAGCCACTTAATATCTGGTAATGGTAGATCTGGTAAAATTTCTGTTTAAATTCATTAGAGTGGTTTCTATGGTACAAGGCTGAATTCACCAATGTGAGGCTCAAAGAGTGAATTGTAAGCCTCCGGGGCACTAGGTATAGATTTGTTCAGTCTATGTGGAGGACTTGTCCTAGGCCCAGGCCATTTCTCATCTGTGACACCATACCACACAGCAAACTCATGTCCCACCTGTAGGAACACCAGACCAAAGGATCATTCCCAGGAATGTTTACCCAGAGGCCAGTCCTTAAATTGCTGCCTCTAATTGCCTTTTTGGCCACCCCTGTTTACTGATTTTGCACTTCCTCTGTCCCAGGAGTCAGTTTATGGGCTCCTTATCACCCTAATTCTTAGGTCATGAAACAAAGGCTTGAGCTACTTCCATCAATCCCTTCAAAGGTAAATAGATACCCCTTTTCTATGCCCCCTAGTACTCTATATATTATACTTCAGCGTAGAGTTTGTCACATTATACTTACCTGTTTTCCATAACTCCCATTAGACTATCTACATTAGAGTGAAGTCAGAGTGAGCCTGTTTTGTGGAATATTGACTCCTAGTGCTTAACACTATGCTTAGCCTATAGTAAGTACTCAACAAATAATTCTAAAACTTGTTAATGAATCCATAAACATCTGATAAATGTGGCGTTTCTTGCCAAATCCCAGGGTCTCTCCCCAGCTCCTCTGACTAAATCTTTGGCCAATCAACAAAACACTGCTATAGGCAAAGAGAATTGCTGAAAATCCATTGCTTGGACAAATAGATTATTCTGGAATTATCAGTCATATAAAAATTGCATAATTTCACACTTCCTCTGGGGAATGCCAAATTCTACAAAGGTGAGTTATTGTGTAACCTCTGTAAAGCCCTTTCTGTTATGAGTCTCTTGGGTTTGGAATTGTATATATCTCAATATTGTCTATTAAGGTATAACTGTAATGAGATTTCTGAAATGTAAAATAAAATTATTTTACCATACCACCATACTCCTTGGCAGCTCCTTGTCTTAAAGATTGGCATTCACAGATCTCCTGTTACACCCATGATCTTGCTCATTGCAAACAACACACAAATGAATATAGCAAATGGTGTCAGAAAAACAATCTTGAACACCTGTGTGTTTGTTTGCTTCTGGCATGTCATTCAACTGCTAGCTATAAATTAATTATCCCAGTCAAAATTAATTTCTCTCTCTTCTGTTGTCCAATAGTACTTTCTTTATTCTGCAATCATAGCACCCAACCCTTTTGACCACAGTGTCACAAAATCAAGTTCCCCAGTATAATTGTTTGGGAACTGCTACAATATTTATTCAAAGACTAGAAGACAACCACAAACTATCATTAAGGTGAGTGTTCTAGATGGTTAATTAGCTTCACTCACTAAATGACTGGTTCTCACATATCAGGCTCAAAACACTTGGATTCAAATTTATACTACAGCAGTATTATAAATGATATTCATTACATTCATATAGGCTATACATCTACTACTGTTACTCAAAGAGTGTGTCTCTGCCTCTGCCCATTTGAATCAGAATCACCCAGGGTTGTAGTTAATTAATACCTGAAGATTCCCAGGCTCCACTGTACAGCTACTGAATAAGATATCCCACCTGGAAATTATATGCTGGAACCCTGTCTATTTGGTAGTCCATTATTTTTCCAGTTCTAGGCCTGCACATCATAGGTGTTCAACAGAATTTTGTTGCTATGGCTGCTTTTAAATTCTTTTGCCCACTGACATTTAAGGACTACTGATTAACTATATAACACACCACAATAGGAGAAATAAGCATAGATAATAAAATCAAGTCATAATTAAATATTAATAAAAGCAAAAAGTAAGAGTCTGAACAAAAAAGCCTGAACAAAATGTTAGGGAGGACCAAGGTAGAGACAATCAAGTCTGCATAGAAGGCTCTAGAAAGACATTATAGAGCAGATTATTGTTGAACTGGATCATTCAGAATGCCCTGGAAATAGCTTATCAGAGAAGCAACACAAAAACACTGTGGATGGGAAAGCATGAGCTGGTTTGGAGAGGCAAACATGTCTTGGGTATCAGAGATGAGCAAGCCTGTCATGGTAGCTTAGGGGGCCGAGGGCAGAGATGAGGGGAAGGGAAATTGGTGGGAAGTGAGGCTGGCTGTAGTGCCTGGTGCCAGACTGTGAGGCCTCTTGGCTGCATGTGCTTTCCTCTGTATTCTCAGAACTGTAAGGGATGCCAAGAGGCAAACTGGCATGGCTGTGATCTAGTAAGGCAATGAGTTGCTCTCAGACATGGAGCTTCCACACGCTTGGTTGTTTTTCAGTGTGTAGTTTTCTTTGTATGGCCCTCAGGTGACCATTTTCAGTTACTGGGTGGCCTGCTACATTCACCAGTCAAGTCAAAGAGCCAAACACACCAGACTTGCCTGGCTTATGATTTATCTGAAAAGGGATCATAAATGGGGACATGAATTCTTCTCAGTGACCACAGATTGAGAGCCCAACAGTAAATTTGGAGAAACTAAAACTGTGGGTAGAACTCAGCTTCTGATGTCTGATCATGTGTTCAAGCTTCATGGTAAAGACAGTTGAGGAAAGACACGGCGACAGGTTCAACCTGACCAGATTTGCTAAGGGGACTGCAGACCTTGGGGAAAAGAGAGGGCTCCCTTTGTCCCTGCCTCTCAGTGAAGCAGGGTGAGGGCAGCCTCTCTACTGAAACATTTAGACTTCATTCCCAGAAAATCAGGCAGGAGTGAGGCCTGCACAAGGGAGGAAAAACCTAGCTGGACCAAAGAAGGATTGGCAGGAACCCAAACTAAAAGCTCATTCTGGACCTTTTCCTTGTGGTTCTACTGAGAGAAGAAAACCACCCTGAATGAGGCCTGGCTACTACTCTCATCCCAGCTGCATGTTTCTGTCTCCAGTTAGGTCCTGTCCCTCACATATCAGATGAAGTCAGCAAAGCATAGCCCTGTGCCCAACATCAGCCTGTCTACCTGTGCCCCTGAGCTTGATCTGTAAGAACGTCCATATTCAACAGTAATGGCCAATGCTTCCTAAATCCCAACCACACCCTTGACACAAAGGGTCTCACTTAATCCTCCCAGCAGCTCATGGAACACATACTGTTATTATCTCTGTGTTACAAATGAGGGAACTGTCGGCCCAGAGAGGTGAAGTCACCCACGGTCAGCATCCCCTGCAGAGCAGTAGGGCTGGGATGTGACCCCAGGTGTCCCAACTCCAGACCCACGTGCTTAGCCTCTACACTGCACTGCTTCTCAGACAGAAATGATGCTTGAGCATAAAAGCAACACAGGTTCATGATAGCAAATTTGGAAAAATATAGAAAAGGCACAAAAAGGAAAATAAAAATCACCCACAATCCCACCACTGCTACCTTTTGGGGGCAGGGTGTAGAGAAAAAACTGAAATTCCCTTCGTATTTCCAACTTCAGCTTGCAAAGGCATCCAGGGTCTTTCCAAATGTTTTTCCTTTAACATTTATACAAATATGTATAGGCAGATATCTATACATGATTTTTTAAATAATAATGACTGTTTCCACATTGCACAATAAGATTATTTTTGCACATTGCTCTTTCACTTAAATGTAACATCTATTCAAACCTTTTTTAATGATTGCATAGTTATCTGCTGTCTGCTGAACCATAATTTATGCAACAAGCACCATAATAAATATTTGTCCATATATCTTTATGTACCCTTGCTGGTAGTGCTGTAAGATACATTCCAGCAATTCACTGAGCATATGCATTTTTCATTTTGCCCATTATCGAATTACCCAATGGATCTTTAACTCTTTATGATGACAAAAAGGGATTGTTGATAATAAATCTACATTATGTCATGAAAATCACACATAGCTTATTTAAGTATAATTGTATATGCAACACTGAATAAGTGATATAAAAGGTGTTAGTCATGTACATTTCAAACTCTTCCTCCCTAAGAAAATGGAGAAATACCTTCACTTGTTGTGGGTAAGACAACGTGTCTCTTTCTGGCCCCTCTGGAATTCTCCTTCTGCTGGCACATGTGAATCCACACTGGGGTGTATATTTCTTGTATATGTGACTTAATTTACTATTTCCTGAAAATGTACATTCTCTATACCTTTGCTAGGTCAAAATGTACTGCAAATACCAAATCTGCACTAATAACTCTGCTCAGATGGCTGCTCCCTCCAATACCCTCAGCAAAATGCTTTCTGCCCATTTTCCTGTTTGCCAGGCCTGCCCCTCTGCTCCAGAGCTGGTGAACTGAGGGCTCTGTGTACGCTGGTCAGTGAGAAGAAGGCAACAGCACTGGGGTTTTTTTGTTCTGTTTTTGGTTTTTTTTCCAAAAGGAGTAACTTCCAGATTGAGGTGGGCCTGGTCAAACTCTTCAGCTTCCCTCCTGACTGCCCCCCACCCCACAGTTGTTCCTCTTAGCCAGCTCCTACTTGCTGCCTTACTGGCCAAATGCCCATCTTCTTAGGGACCCTCTGCTATCAGCCAAGCCCAGGACGCAATCTCTTGAGATTAACACATACCCCTTTTATTGACCTACACCTCCTTGGATTATTCTCCTTGTCTGGGAGGCAGTGTAGCCAAATGCAGAGCATGAAGGCTGTGGAATCAGAAGCTTGGGGGGTTGAATCCTGACTCTTAATCCTGTTGGCTGTGTGATCTTAGGCAAACCTCTCTGCACCTCAATTTCCTCAATTATAAAATGGGGTTAGGAGGTGACCGGTTAGCTCAGTTGGTTAGAGCACAGTGCTGATAACACCAAGGCTGCTGGTTCAATCCCCACATGGGCCATTGTGAGCTGCATCCTCCCTAAAAGAGTCAACTATACCATTGTAGCATGGAAGCAATGTATAACCAAAAACCATGGCTGTTCCCCAATTTAAAAAAAAAAAAAATTTTTTTAAGAAATTTTTTTAAAAATGGGGTTAATGAAAATAATTAACTCACAGGACTGTTGAAAGCACCTGGTATACAATGTCTGGCACACACAGACATAATAATTTGTAGCTATTCTTGATATCATTCCACAGCCAAATTTCTCACATGAGGTGTTACTGGTAATGTCATGTAAAATTTTAGGATTGTTTCAAATTCAAGAGTTTTATCAAGTTTCTTTCATATCTGAGTCCTGGAAGAGACTCCGAATCTTCAGCTCCCTTAGCCTTGGAGTCAGTCCCCCTCTGCTGGTGGCATGTGATGCAGTGGGACAGGTAGTTACATTGGTAGTATAACTCATACAGCCCTGCCAGAGAGGGTCACATCCCCAAGGGGGAGACAATCAGGATCCACAGTCTATAAATACTTATTCAAGTATGAGAGCTCGCTCTGCCAGCCTTCCCCATTTGAGCACTGGCATCGGAAAGTGACCATGCTGAGGCCAGGCAGCCGGCCAGCTAGCTGGTGGGCAGGCATATCTGCAGGGAGGACATTCCAGGCACGTTGTCCCTCACACTATGGTCCCCACATGGGGCAGTTAAGAAATGCATGGGGTCTCTTTGTGAGGCGAGGGGCTCTACTAACATTTAGTGGACAGGGACCACAGGGACCCTATACCCTGCATTGTTTCAGACAACCCCATCAGTGAAGAGTTACCCTTCCAAAAATGCCAGTAAAACTCCTTTTGAGAATCACCGGTAGGGCTCAGACCACAACAAGTCATTGATATTTGTTATTTGTTTCCCATCCTGGTGAACAGGGCTGGAGCAGGGGGTGAGTTGGCAAGACTCCCTTTGCCTCTTTAGCTTAGAGCCTGGGTTACAATTACAGATCTCCCACTTCATGCCTCCTTCCGTGGGCACCACAGTAGCACGCATTTGGCTGCCAGTACAGAGGGGCAGAATGCAAATGCATATTGTCTGATCTATAAAGATTTGACTTCAAACCCCTAGGTAGTACCTTTGTTGGTGATCTGCCATTTGGCTTCTTGCCTAAGGCTTATGGCCAAAGAAAAGTTAACTCAAGGACAAACTCATTCCACTGAACCTTCGGCCTCCCAAGGGGAATATGGCCCAAACAATGGTCCTGATCCCACCCCCCCAAGTCTACTCCCATCCCCAAGGCTTGGGGTATGCCAAATATGGACAGCGCCTAAGTTTTATCAGAAGAACCCAAGAAGATAATAGTTAATGAGCAGTACTTCCTGAGTGCCAGGCTCTGTGCCAAGCACTTTATATACATTATCTCACTTAATCCACAGTGATATAAAATAAAGCTCACATTAGAAAAAGGCAGAGCCATTCATGCTAATCCAGTCCCTCTGCCTTTGTGGGTGAGTCACTGTTGTACTAAAGCTGTCCTCTGGGCCTACTGCACTCCCAGAATCCCTCAGGTGTCTCAGCCGCTCAGGGAGGTAAAGTGACTAAATGCCTGAGTTGGGGACCCACACTGGTAGGATTTATTTCTCACATGGTTTCTGCCATTAACAGAGATAAATCCAGGTATTGTCATTACAGTAATGGCCTCAGCAAATGTCAAATGTCTTGAAAAATCTATTCACCATGAAGTCACCTTCTGATGTGTTCTAAGGAAACAATAGCATTCATTTCCACTCCAGACACCACTCTCTGTGGTAAATAATATCATGAGGTGACTCTATCCCCTAAATCCCCAGAAACTGCTTCTAATTATTGTCAGAGGCACATCAATAACCAAAAGAGCCTTCAGGCAGCCCTCGACATAGCTCTGATTAGAAACATGTTTTACTTGCATTTCTCCTGTCAAACCCTTCAGCCCTCTACATATTTAATTGCTCTGTCTTGGCTGTGGGCCTGCTTTCCTCACCCTCCTCTCTGAACCGTGCTTCTCATGGTTAAGTCGGCATCTTTATCTGGTGTCAGCCTTCCACCTCACCCTCTTTGAGAAGCAACTCAGACCTGCCAAGGGCCCATTCTGTTCCTTCAAAAATACCGGGGCTCTGGTAACCCAGATAGCTCATAAAACTGCTTCAATTAAAAACAAATAACAACAACAATGAACAAATAAACTACACTGGGTCAGGGACTGTGATAATAAGCACACTGCATACATATCTCATTGAATCCTCCAGAAAGACCCTGTGAGGGAGGTACAATTATTATCTCCATTTTACATTTAGGAAAACTCAGGCACAGAAGATTAAATAATTCTCCCAGAGTCACATAACTAACAATGGAGAACCTACAGTCACCCAAACGGAGCTTGTCTTCGCTTCCAATTCCTCTCAAGCCCCTGGGCCCAGGGCTCAGTGGAGCTTCCTCATTACTCTCCCTCCCCAGTTCTTACTACTGACTTCTGTATCCCTCTCACTCATTCCTTCAAGGTTTTAGTTTAGTTTAACTCTTTCCAAAGCTACTTCTATCACAATTCTGGGTTCTTCCAACATCCAACTAGACTTTCCAGGAGGCACCATCCATGTCGGATACAGCAGGAAGGATGGTCTCAGAGGTATAGCTGCAGTGCAGAGAACTGCTCCCCGCAAAGTGCTGCTCCCCAGTTATTTCACCTCCTCTCCTCCAATGATGTTGTTCTACCCTACATCTATCCCATGAGTGTGCCCCCATGCGTGTGCCTCCGCCTAGATGAACGAACGACAAATGCAGCTGCTCTGTTTCAATGTCTCCTCTCTGACCACCGCTTCTTCTCTCTCCAGTTCATCTTTTGTAGTCTTCCAGCTCCAACAATTCTTGGGCCACACCAGGATCTACAAACCATTGTCCTTGGCACCTTTTAATTGTCCCTCACCCCTTCATTGCCTCCTGCCCTCCTTACCCAACTTGGATTCCATGGGCTATCTTTGTGTTACTCCTTGTATATACGTTCAATTGTCTCAACCCACTCACCGGTCTTCATACTTAGTTCTAATCCATGCAATTTCCCAATACTATGCCACCTCTTCCTCTCTCTTGCTTCAAACCTCAAACTCCTTCTTTTCGCCCTCTGGAATTCTCAGTTGATAATTTCGCTTCCTACTTGACTGCAAAAATAAAAGCAATCACAAAAAAAATTTGAGCAAGTTTCTACCATCACATATACCTGTCTTTCTGCATTTATGTCCATGTACTTCACCTTCCCTCTCTTTGCTGTGGATGAACTGTCCATCTTCTATCTAAAGCCAACCCCTCCACTTTGCACGAGATCCCATGCCCTCATGCCTATCCAAGGATATTGCTTTAGCATCAATTTTCCTTCTCTACTGAATCAGTACAAACATAATATTATTTTTCCAATCAAAACCACAAACAACTTCCTCTGACTTCACATCTAAATCAAACTCCACCTAATTTCTGTTGTCCTTCTGACAAAACTCCTTAAAATGGTTGTCTTTACTCACTCTCCAAGTTTTCTCTTCTGCCCTTTCTTTAACATATCCCAAGTAGGCTTTTATTCCCTCCCTTCTACTGAAACAGCTCTTGTCAAAGTCACCAATGACAACCCATTGCTAAATGCAGTGGTAAATTCGCACTCTAACTTGAACTACCAGTAGTATTTGACTCAGGTACTCACACCTTCCTTCTTAAAATGCTTTCTTCCCTTCCCTCCAAGGACACCACTCTTTCACCAGTTGATTATCTCAGTCTCCTTTGCTTGTTTCTCCTCATCTCCCTCAACATTTAGATGTTGGGATCCCCTAGGGTTTCAGTCTTCAGATCTTTTCTCCTGCCACTATCATTCCTTGGGTGACAGCTCCAGCCTACACCTCTCCTCTGACATCCAGACATGAATAATCAACTGGCCTCCTTAGGACAGGCTCCTGCCCCTGTGGCTTAGTTCCTGCTGTTCTCTCTTCTTTGATTCCCCGCCCCACCCCCACCCCAGATAGTTTGTGCCTTTCAGTCTCCACTAAACTATCACCTCAGAAGTGAGCCCTTCGCTATCTAGTTGATTTAACACTGAAGCACCGGTATCTCCACCACCCCTTCTGCCTACCCTCCACCCCAATTTTTCTCCATAGCGTTTTTCTTTAAATGTAGTTTTTTAAAAAAGTTTTATTTGTCTCCCTTCAGTGGAACCTGAGTCACATGAGAGCTTGGACTGCTCTTTCCTCAGCACCTAGAATAGTGTTGGGTTCATAGTGGGCACTCCTTTTAAATGTACTCTGAATGAATAAAATGAGGATTTGAACCATGCAGTCTGACTCCAGTGGCCTTGGGTCAGAACCATACAAGAGGGACACCCTTGTCACTCGAAATTTAAAAGTTATTTGAGAATTTGAAGGATTGGAAGTCCCACCTAATAAGGGCAGAGTCAGAAAAACAACAGTTGTGTGTCATAAATTTATTTTTGCCCCCTCTAGCGGGCTGAGAAACCCAAGTTATACATATGTGTTACTATGAGAGATGCAAAACACCCTTGTCTCCTGAGAACGTGTGGTTTGATGTGTAACTACATCCACAGATCACTATGGGTTTCTTATGTTTTTGGGGTTTTTTAACTCACCAATTTTTATTCCAACTGCCATGTGCTCACCCCACCTCCTACACCTGCCCTGTGATATTTTACCCATCAGAGAACACCTGTGCCAGTTCATAGAGCAATCTATGCCCATGCAGACAGTATCATCTTGCCCTGCTTAGTTGGGAAATATGTCTGTAACACTATCATCACAACTGCCATCTGAGCACAGCTGGATGGACTCAGAGCCATCATTGGTCTCCTGAAGTAAGATGGGCTTTCAGCCTGCTCTATTTAAAAAAAAAATAGTTAGCTTTTTTTTTTTTTTTTTTGTTATTCACCTAGATATTCATGCCAGGACTTGCATGAGAACAACACTTCTTTGTGACTCCTGTAGTGATCAACTGATGCTGTGAAGCAGGAAATGTGATTGCCTTCATCTCAGGCTGAGTCTCTGTTTTTACCAATCACAAAATGACTCAACCCCTTTTTAAAAGCCAGCTGTGACCATTGATTCTATGATCTCCTGTGGTGGTGAATTCAGCTTAAAAAAATAATAATAAAATATCAAAGGTTATTGAAGCTATTATGCTTCAATTATCAACCCTTTGGGAGCTGGAGAAAATAAAGCAAGTTAGGCAGACCTGAGGATCTGGTGAAACCTACTTCCCTCCTCCAAACAACATCTTGTAACAGGTCCCACACCAGCAGTGAACTTCCCAGTGCTGCTTTTCTCCCCGCTGCTCCCCATCAGCAAGAACTTGCTGACACACAGGCTGATGTGATGAGTGGTGCGGAAACTTATCGAGTGTGTCCTTCCTGCCTTGAACCTCACAGCCTGTCATCCCCTGTTGTCACACAGCTCAGGCTCATTCACTCACCGCTCACATGAATCTAGAAGATGATCAAAGAATAACTTCACTGATTCACCCCTGCCTAGACCGGGCTGGGGATTGGTAAAGCGCATGCTTTAAATATTACTAGATCCTAATCTATTCTTTTCACCCAGCTCGCTGACTCACTCACACTCTCTCTCTCTTCCTCACTCTCATTTTTCAAAAAATAAATAAATGAATTCTGGTTTGGCTGAAGATTTCAGCAAATGTGACTGCAGTGCAGATGGATCCTGCTGAAGCTGGTTGCTGGCTCTCTGGGGAGCAGCATGAAATGCTGGTTTTCAAAACCTGAGCAGCGTGTAAATGGCAGCTAAAAAGGAAATGCAGATTGGTGCTGAGTGTTAATTGTCCCTTCCTCTCTTCTTCACACACTTCAGAGGCTATGTGGTGGCAGAAGACAGGAAAGCAGGCCTGTCCCCTCGTGGGGTGCGCTTTCTTTCTTTCAAGCTGGACTGAGAGAATAACACCTAGAGTCCAAGTCAAAACATGGAACGGGATTTTTTTTCTTTTTTTTTTTTTTTAAGTTCTCATCTGATGAAAGTCAGGGAGGTGGCACTGAGCTTGTAATGAAAGTAAGATTCTGCTGAGAAGGAGTCGATGAGATGTGATACAGAAAGGGTAAGCAGGATGTCTTTGTTTTGAAATGACAGGCGATAAGCTCCGGGGGTGCCTGGTGAGATTTTGGTCCATAAGTAGGTAGCAACCTGTCAAATGCAGGCCCCTTAAATGCATCACGAGAATTCTCACTTGAGATGATTTCAATTCCAGCTCTGCCTGTGTGAGTGTGTGAGTGTATGCACGCAAGCGTAGCAAACATAATTGAATGCCTAAAAATCACCACCATATCCTGTTAAGGGTACAACTGTAATTACACTGGGGTGAGAGCTCAAATTCCCCCCATGGCCTTTCTTGCTCAGGCAGTGACAAGGTCTCATGACCACAGACCGGGCTCCGAGCCATTTATTTTCATCTCTGAAGACTCATGTTAGCTTTCTCCCAGGATATTCATCAAGCAGAATCTTGGACTGACTGTCTTTTTTTTTTTTTTATGTGTTTTGTCTGGATGAAGTAGGGTTATTTGAATTTGTTCCATTTTCAATAAGATGGGGACAATAGAGAAGCAATTGAGAAAACTGACTATCACTTGGCAAAGAGAAAAGAAGAATCTGGAATCTTTTTATTTTAATCATAAAATCTCTGGGCCTCACCTGAGTGGTTGTACCCTGGACCTGTAGGTACCCGGTTTCTGCACACATTTTTTTTAGGAAAAGGCTCTGACTCTCTGCTGCTTTTGCCAAGTGCCAGCTCCATGCTAGCTTGCCAGCTGGAGACTAAGATAAACAAACAAAAATGAAAACAGGTGATTGTCCGGATCCAATCTCTCCATGACCAGGAATGTGCAGGTGAACTAGCCCCCACCCTTGCACTTCAGCAGCATGACCAAGAATGTGTAGTGGACACGTCCCAAAGAAACGGCTCCCTGCTGCTGCTGCTGCCCCCAGCCCAGCTGGGCAGTGTGCTCCACCCTCCATCCTCCTAGCACCTTTCCTTACCACAGCAGAGAGTGAACTCAACTGAGGATGGGAAAACCATCAGCTGATCTTGCTCCAAGTATCACTCACGCTGTCTGTGTGAAGGAAAGAAGGAAGCAGACACACAAGGAAGTTGTGGGTGTGGGAGGGGCTCACCTTGGCTGGCCCCACCCCTAAAAGAGCCTCCCTGGCTAGAAATGGGGTCAGGGATGGGAAACAATAGTGGGCAGCCAACCCTCTCTCATGAGAAGCACCTCACAAGCCTGAGTCCAGTCACTTACCTGCCACCTTCTGTCTATAGCCTGATTTCCCAAATCTATTTTCCTGCCTAAAAGGGAGTGGCCCCCACTTGCAGGTCACCTAGACAGAATCACCACAGAGTCACCACGAATACATGGGATGAGTGGTGGTTGCCACTGAAAACCTTGATGTTGGCCAAT
This sequence comes from Aselliscus stoliczkanus, assembly GCA_033961575.1. NCBI lineage: Eukaryota > Metazoa > Chordata > Mammalia > Chiroptera > Hipposideridae > Aselliscus > Aselliscus stoliczkanus. The sequence goes on from CM066729.1 coordinate 70,745,457, forward strand.
GAACATTAGGGCATGACTCAGTCCTCCCAGCCCTGTGTACAGAGAAGAGTCTGGAGGGGGAATCCCTGAGGAGATGTTTAGGAACTTACAACCTGCTCTCCCCAGAGGCGAAATGGGATGGGCTGACATTTTATTTTGTCTCACCATTAATTTGATTCCAGTAGTATGTTAGATATAAGTCAACAAGAGCCTCGGACAAGGTCTCAAAGCTGCTTAAATGTCACTCACTGCCTAGTGAATGCAGAATGGAGCTGTTGTCACAGACACACTGCCTCTGTTCAGTGATATAAGCTGGCAGACCTATCACAGTGACTCATGGGTAGCCTGGTTGACCATGGCAACCAAAAGAGATGACACAGTTACTGTTGCCAATCCAGCCCTTTCCACAGGTGACCAAAATACAGCCATCATAAGCCAGTTTTCCAAATCTATGGGACAGAAATCAGAACTAAGATTATTGGGCAAAAGGATATGATGGGAGGAGTGGGATTAAATGAGAAGGGACATGATGTAATGACAATATTTCTGGAATGATGGAAATGTTCTACATCTTGATCACATGTGGGTTACATGAGTGCCTGCATTTGTCAAAACTGATCAAAACTGCACTTGGTGTCTGTGCATTTCACTGTATGTAAATTTTAAATTTGTTATTAAAAGGCTACTCTATTTCTTGTAAGCCACAAGAAGGACAATTCTGCTAGTCCTCACCCCCCACCTATCTTTCTGGTACCAGCTGAGAGAGGGCAGCCCAGAAGTTCCATTCCTGGCTGCCTATGCCCTACTGTGAGCAACAGTAGATCCCACTCAAGACTTGGAATCTAAAACCTAAATCTGAAGCCCTCACCAAGGGGGCCACTCACCAAGCCGGTGACTTCTGGATAGTCCTTTGATCTCTTTGAGATTCTGGTTCTTCATCTATAGAAAAGAGGTTAGGATCCCTGCCTATCATGAAACAAAAAATAATGTTTCATAAACTGGGAAGAGCTACAGGAATACAGATTTTACACAGTCTCAAAAAGTTCAACACTGTTTAGACAGACACCTGAAATGGACAAGCTCCTTGGTATACAGTTAAAATTCAAAGTGGACAGTCTGCTTTGAAAACCTTCATAGACAAGATGTAACTAAATAATCATAAGTAGTGGTATGAATTTTACTCCACAGCACCCAAGTGTGAAAGAATATTATATCTCCTTATTTCTGTAATCATAAAATCTATTCCAAGTTTCCACCGACCTGAGAGGCACAAAGTTCAGCTTTAATCAGTTTGGGGGTACCCTGATCAACCCCAAGCATTGTCATTGCTATTGACACCTTCAGACTATCATGTACTATGGGCCTGGAAAACATAAGTTCTTTACTCTCTGCCACCATTCCTGAGATGGGGAAGGTAAAGTCAAGCTTTACTACAGCGCGGGCTTCTCTTTACAGGGAGGGGAAATTAGATGTTAACACTTACTAATAATTGTGAGTGTGTGTGTGTGTGTGTGTGTGTGTTAATATGTACACACATGTATGAACATAACATTAGCAACATCTGCCCCAGCATCTAGAGTCCCCATCCATAAATCACAGTATAAACTGAGGGAGGAATATAGACTTAATGGATGCAACTTATTTCGAGAAGCATGTGAGGTGAGGAGAAAAACACTCTTCTTAACTGTAAACAGTCAGATGCTCTCAGGTCCGATGATGAGGGGAGTCAAAAACCTGACATGAACAACTCTTAAAGTAACTTGAGTTGAGAGCTGTCTTCATTTATTGGAATGGTTGCTAACGTGGGAGAAGAAAGAGAACAATCCTAGAATTGTCCTAGGAAGAGAACAAAAACCAAAGGGTGTAAGTCACAGAAAACACAAAGAACCTACAAGTAAAGAAGATTGCCAACCAAAGTTGTCCAACAATGGAATAGGCTCTTTGCAAGAGCAACAGAAATTCTTTAACACTGGAGAATTTCAAGGAAACTCTGATAAAGAATGATAAGATAAAATAGGTGTTGGGCTAGAGGTTTTCTACTTTCAGGGGTAATTGTTTATCATTTTGACACTAGAGAAGAGATTAGAATTTGCCAGACTATCTTCTTGGAATTACCAGGTATGTTTAAATTGCCCTGAGAGAGAGAAGCAACAACACAGAGGAGACTTGCAATGAGCCATCATGGAGAGGGATTTTGACTGCTGGCTGGACCAGCAGTCCCATTAGGAGGGTGTCTGGCCATCCCAGGGACAGTATCTTGAGAGCCTGTGGCTCCCTTGGGTGAGCTGCTGTCATTATCTAAAGGGTCCAGTCTGATGATCTAAAAAACAACAACAGGACGCTCTAGACAGCGTAAAAGGTCCACCTCTAATCTAAAACTGAAGACAGGGATAAAGTTACAGCCAGGAGCAGGTATGCTGATAAGAAACCCAAGCACTGGTACTTAACTGTTTCAGGATCCCTTTGAGAATTTATGAAAATTATAGCCCCTCTCTGCAGAGAAATGTGCATTTGCACAAAATTTCAAGGGCTTCGTATGAATCCCCTGTGTTTCATTCAAGAACTAGACGGTTATGATACCAGGCACCATCAGTCGTTGTTACTGCTGGTGATGATGATGAGGATGGATTGGTTTTCTTGTATGAGTCAGTCTTCCCAAAGCCTGAACAGCTCTGGTAAATAAGCATTGTGATTGCAGTCCAAGAAGTTCTAAAGTAGGAAGAAATCATAAGTCATTTATCCCTTTCCCTGGTATCTTTCCACCCAATGGTAGAACAGAGAGAAGCTGGGGAAGTAGGTAAAGATATCTCAGGAGATAACTCTTTCGTGCTCCTAGGGTAGACTAGAGTATAGGCTGAACCTGAATCATCCAAAAGTTGGTACACAAATATATTTTCAGCATACTGTTCAAAACCATGGAGAGTTTGACTATTGCCACTCCCCAGTTTTGCTATTTCTTTAGGCTGGCTGAGGCTGCTGTGCCCAAACAGCTCCATTATCATCTTTTAAAAAGTCTTTGCATGGCACTTAACTGATTTGAGGTTATTACCAAAAGTACAAGTAAACATGACGTGTCAGTAAACAACATACCCCAAAACTTAGCAACTTAAAACAATAAACATTTATTATCTCACAGTTTTTGTGGACCAAGAACCTGAGCACAGCTTTCCCAGAAGCCTGTATCACAAGGTCTGTCACAAGCCTGCCATTAAGGTGCCGGCTAGGATTGCAGCCTCCTTCACAGGCTTCACTGAGGGATGACCCACTTCTAAGCTCCTCACATAGTTGTTGGCCAACAGTTCCTCACAGCCTTCAGACTGAAGGCCTCCTCCCTGGCTGCTTGGCAGAGGCCTCCTTTAGTTCCTTGCCACGTGAGTCTCTCCATCACATAATTTACAACATGGCAACTAGCTTCCCTCCCAGCAAATAAGCCAGAGAATGAAAGAAAGCAAGCATTGGGGACGGCTGAGTGGCTCCGTTGGTTAAGAGCGCAAGCTCTGAGCAACAGCGCCACCAGTTCAATTCCCACTTGCGCCAGTGATGCTGCTCCCAAGGTGAGCTGTTGCTGAGCTGCCAACAGGTGGCAGAATGACTCAGCTGGTGTAACAACAAGATTGCCTGTTCGATGGTAGGCTACGCCCACCAGCAACTAAGATTGAACACAGCACCTTGAGCTTAGAGGCCATGAGCTGCCGAAGGGCAGCCAGATGGCAACTGGCGCCCTCCACAACTAAGATTGAAGAACAACAACTTGGCCAGTCCCCTTCCTCAATTCCCCAACACTGTTCCTCTTCCCCAATTCCCCAATAAAATCTTAAAAAAAAAAAAATGGTTAAAATAGCAAACCTTATGCTATGTATATCCAACCACAATTTTAAAAAAAGATAATGAATATAGCATAGTAGCTGCTCAACAAATTGCAGAATTAAATACTTAACCATCAGCAGAGCTCATGAAGGCAATAGCTTCGAATGTCTTGGACTGTGGCCCTACCAGAGCTGGGATGTGAAAGACATTGTAAAGCTGGGGCGTGGGGGTCAAATATGCTTCCATCAACAGCTGCTTCCTTGGTTGCCACTGTATTTTCCACAAATGCTTAGCTCTAATAACCTGAGAAGGATTATTGAGGGAAGAAATTACTATATTCTCTATGATAATTTGGGGGACAGACGTATGCTCATTGTCTCAGGTTAAATTTAATAACTTTGCCTTTGTTAGATCACCCTGTTTTCACCTCAGTTCCCCTCAGGATTTGAAGCAATTTCATTAAGTGTTCCAAAGTTGCCCAGCTGTGTTTCTTTAATGGTTACTTTCCTATGGCAGCCTGGACCAGTGGTTAAGGGCTCTGGCTTGAAGCCAAGCTGCCTGGGGTTTAAATTCCAGCTCTGCAGCTTCATGAGAGAGTGATGAGCTGCTTACCCAATCCCTCTGATTCAGTTTCTTTCTCTGTAAAATGATAATAACAATGCCTAGCTCATAAGGTATTATAAAGTATAAATGAAATAATGCATATTACTGATTTAGAAAGGAACCTGGCACATATCAAAGTCCCAACAAACGGCAGCTAATATTATCTTAGAGCACTATTACTTTTCCACTGCAGCTTATGAACCTCTGTGCAAGGTTAAGTGAGGGAATAATTGTTTAACTTTAGTTTCCAAGTATCTGATGAATAAAATAGGCCATTCATTTTTCCATTCAAAACATTTAATGGGCACTTACTATATGAATGGTATTCTATTTTATCTTGTTATGCAATCTTGCTTCATTCAATTGAGGATTTGGGGGCAGGGAAGGGATGTATCAATTGGATAACAGGCATGATAGAGGTCACTGGCAAGAATTATATAAAATTCCTAGAACAATTAAAATCCTCCAGGTAGCTTCTAGTGTCCAGATCACCTATGTTACAAATGTTTTTGAAAAGTCAATGTGACTGTGCCAGCAACTTTAAGTAGAGCACACAGCTTCCTAAGTATGACTAATTATGAAGACTAAGTCTGTTCTAACCTTCTTTAAAAGGAAATAGACTCATTTTGATACTGTTTATGAGGATTATTCGATAAATGGACATGAAGGGAAAGGAACACCTGTCTGAGTGTTCAAATTGTGTAACACTCCAACAGACAGCTTTTCCTTTAAAAACATAAAGAAATAACAACAGAAAGATGCAGCATTGCACATATGAACCCTTCTAGGTTCTGGGGGCATGCCATAAACCATCCCATCCTGATTCAAATTTCTCCTACAGGATACTTTCAAATTATTTTAAAAGATGCTCATTGTTTCATATAACTGATTGTAATCAAATAATTGCTTCTCTTTTAGAATATTCTAGTACCCTATCCATGCCTCCTTACACCAAAATATTCTAAATTAAAGACATTGGATAGTATTTACCCTAGTTCTTCAATTCCTGCTCTTCAGAGTGCAAAATGTACCTTCTCACACCCCAGAGAAAAACTCTCTTTTAATTTATTTATGCAATGAATTCAATAAATATTTTTTAAGGCAGCCTTTAGTTATTGGGTACCCACTTTGTACCAGGGAGAAAACAGTAACATACCTCCCGTTACCCATACAGGAAGAGTAGAGATAATAATAATAAAGCATGGATGATCATCAAGCCCCCACATGAATGATTCTAGTGTTAGGTAACTCACTGTGAGGGATCAAACTCAGTATTGGCATGGTCTGATTGTTAGAAAATTATTTCATATCTGAACTCAGTATAGGTGAGGCTTAGTTCCAACATAACATCTGGCACTGTTGCCCTGCCAGGCAAAAATTAGGGACACTGCCAAGGCTATTCCATACCAAATATAGAAAATAAACCCTTTGGCACAGAGGCAAAATTCCCTACAGAGTTTTCTCCTGGTGCCAGCTACTTCTCTACTCCCTTAAGCCTTCAGCATCTCTACGCTAGTAACACAGACTTATAAAATAAGTAAACTTTTACTTTACAATTTTTCCTTCATTTTCAACTTAGTGGTTGAGAAACTAACCACCTCAATCTCTTAAAGAACTCACTCCAACTCTTATTTTACAGTGAGCTAATAATTGTTAAGCATAAGTTGACTTTCTAAACATAAGTAAGCAAAGGGAAATTACTGAATCTTTATAAAGTTTCTGCGATTCAGACGAAAGGAATTTGGTTTCTGTTCCAGTATGGCAAAGTGAGGTCCAACCAGACTAATTCTCCTGCAGATAACTATAAAATTTGCATAAATACCCACAGTAAACTAACTGGAGGTCCTGGAGAATAAACAAAAGCAGGTCAATTCTAGAGAAGTATTGGAACTTGTAAAGATGAATGAGTAAGAAGTGAGTTTCCCTATTGTTACGGTGTTTAGCTTGAAGGCAGGCTGCAGTCAAAGCAGCTAAAACTCCAATAGAAAATTAGAATTTATCTGGTCAGAAGAACCAGAGGACAATGTTGAGTGAACTACAGCTGCTAGAACTTGAAGGGTGAATCTCAGAAAAGAAGGAACCAGAGTGGATGAGCCCCAATTTCTGTGTATAAATTTTGCCTAAATCTCTGGTTGACTCCTGAACCACATATTTAAGCAGGCAAACGCCAACAAAAGACAAAAGAATGAATTGAGATTTGAGTTTCCACCTAAAAGATAAAGTTTGCATTTTGAGTGCAATCAGGTTAATTGCTAATAAAACAACAAAAGCAAAATAAATCATTGGAAGAATGTGAGAGAACACCTACCATTCACAATGTTTAGGATAAAATGTAAAATCAGGGCCGGCTGAGTGGCGCGGTGTTTAAGAGCTGGCTTAGGACACCAGAGGCCTGGGTTTGGATCCCACATATGAGGACCAGTGACACTGCCCTCTTAAAAAAAAAAAAAAAAAAAGTAAAATCAATCAACATACAGAGAACGAGGAAATTGTAACTTATTCTCAAGAGAAAAAGAAACTAATAGAGAATAATTCCAAGATGACCCAAATGTTGAAATAGCAGCTATTGTAGCTATACTTGATGACTTAAAGAAAATTATGCTTTCAATTAATAAAATGATTCAGCAGAGAAGTAGATGCTATTTTAAAGAACCAAATGTAAACTCAAGAACTAAAAAAATAGGGTTGGCTGAGTGGCTTAGTTGGTTAAGAGCTTGCTCAAGAGTGCGAGCTCTGAGAAATAGGGTCACCAGTTTGATTCCCACATGGGCCAGTGAGCTGCACCTGAGCTGAGCTGCCACTGAGCTGCCAACAGGTGGCAGGATGGCTCCGTTGGTGAGAGCACGTTTTCCTAACAACAAGGTTGCCTGTTCAAGATGGTGGGCTACATCCGCCAACAACTAAAAACTGAACTTGGCTCCTGGAGCTGAGCTGCCAGCCAGGTGGCTCAGGGGATAGAGCACACACTCTTAACAACAAGGCTGTTGGTTCTACTCCCGCATGGGATGGTGGCTACACCCACCCGCAACTAATTGAACACGGCACCTTGAGCTGAGCTGCGCAACTGGACTTGGAGCTGAGCTTGCTGCACCTTCCACAACTAAGATTGAAGGAAAACAACTTGGCTGTTCCCCTTCCCCAATTCCCCAATAAAAAAAAATCTTTAAAAAGGAACTAAAAATATATACATTTTTAAAAATCACTGCAAGGATATAATAATGAAATGGAGATTATAAAGAAATGAATCAATTAACTGAATATACACCAATAGAAATTATCGAATCTGAAGAAGAGGAAAAGAATTAAAAGAAAAAATGTGCACAGAGTTTTCAGAGACCAATGGGACAATATCAAAATGTCTAACATACATATTATAATTACTGTCTGTGAAAGAGAAAAGTGTGAATAATTATTTTAAAGTCCTGAAAAAAAAAGTCAATCTAGGAGTTTATATCCACAAAAAAAAATCCTTCAAGAAAAAGAAAAAAGAAAAAGAAAAGAATTCATTATCAACAGATAGACACTATCATAAAGTATAAAGGAAGTTTTTTTAGGCTAAAGGAAAATGAAACAAATGGAAATAAAATCTTCAACAAAGAATGAAAAAGATCAGAAATGGTTAATACCCAGTAAATACATAGGACTATTTATTCCTCTAATTTTCTTTAAAAGCATAGAATTGTTTAAGCAAAAGCAATAACATTACCTTGCTGGAGTTTATAATGTATGTAGATAAAAATACATATAACAACTGTAGCACGAAAGATAGAGGTGGGAATAAATGGACCTCTTTGGTTGAAAGATTTCTATATTTCATGTATAGTGAGATAATATTAACTCTAAGTAGACAATGAATACAGGTGTATCTTATGAACCCTATAGCAACCAATAAAATGTAATACAAATAAGTATAGCTAAAAAGCCAATCAATAAACTAAAATGTAACTGTAAAAATATATAAATAATCCCAAAGGAAAGGATTGCTCTAACAGAGAAAAAATGTTTTCCTTTCAGGGGAAATTTCTCCACGATGTTATTTTATAATTATCAAGAAAAAAACATTTACCTATGAAGCTAAAACCAATAATAAAAAAAGAAAGCAATATAAGAGAAGGAAAGATTTCATGGAGAGTTAAAACAAGCAATGGCCATATGAGATGACAACCAAAAGGCAACTGTCTACAAGCAAGCAAGTGAACCCTCACAAGACACCAGACCTGCTGGCATCTTCATCTGGAAGACTTCCAGCCTCCAGAATAGTGAGAAATTTTAAAATGTTGTTTAAGGGCCAGCTGAGTGGCACATAGGTTAAGAGTTGGCTTGGGATGTCAGCTCTGAGCAGGAAGGCCCCAGTTCAGATCCCACATGAGGGCCAGTGACACTGCGCCCTCTACAGCTAAGATGGTGAACAACAGCTCAACCTGGAGCTGGGCTGCTGTGAGTCACTGGTGATGGTGTAGGCTGCAGTGGGCTGCCATGAGCTACTGTGAATGGCTGGCAGCTACCGTGAGTGGCTGACAGCCAGTGTGAGCTGCCATGAGCCTCTGTAAGTGGCCGTCCAATGGCCAGCAAACGACTGCCTCACCCAGGAAGAGTGCAATGATAATACCAACATGGGCCAGTGAAGTGATATCCTCCACAACTAGACAGAAGAACAAAAGGACAGCAACTTGTCTGTTCCCCTTCCCCAATTCTCCAATGCTGTTCCCCTCCCCAATTCCCCAATAAAATATATTTTTTTTAAATGTTGTTTAAAAACATGAACAAGATGATGGAGTAGATAAATGTTGTGCTCACATTTTTTCGTGATCACTCAAAATTACAAATAAACTACAGAACAACCATTGAGAATCACCTGATGTCTAGCTGAACCAAAGTACTACAACTAAGGACATACAGAACAAGTCACCTCAAGACTGGTAGGAGGGACAGAACATAGAATGGGCTGGTCCCACACCCATTTTTGACCATTAAAAGTTGAAAGGATATCTCAGCTACAGAGGTCTCCCCAGAGAAGCCAGGGGTCACAGCCCCACACCAGTTTCCCCAGCCCAAGCCCCCAGTGCCAGGGAGAGAAGTACCCATAATTTCTGGCTATGAAAACCAGCGGAGATTGTGGCTGAGTGAGATGGAGTGTAGCTGAGTCCCAGGAAATCCTCTTAAAGGGCCACACACTTACTTGCTCACTAATGGACTCACTCACTTGGAGTTCCAGTGCTGGGGGAGCAGCTTGAAAGGTGCCAGATATATAAGGGGAAGGAACTGAGTTGTCTGGTCTCAGGGTGAGGGCTGGAGAAGCAGCTTTCTCCTGAACAGAGGAGCTAGCAGAGGCCATTGTTTCTTTGTTGAGCCCTCCACTTCCTGCAGACACAGATGGCCACCATATCTGAGTCTCCATCAACCTGGCTAATACCTTTGTCCACCCCACCCTGGTGATTCTGAGACACTGTACGACCCAACTTTTGGCACACCCATATCAATTCCAGTGGCTTTTCCATATAAGCAGTCTAAAGACATCCCTAAAGTCTCTCAAAGGTTCGCAAAACCCAGACAAGTAGCATCTGGCCTTGGCATGTCCTGTACCTCTGCTGAGCAACCCCAAGCCTGACATTAGTGACAACCAGCCATGGTTCAATGATTGACATTTCAAGTCACCTCCAAGCACAGCACACATGGCAGCAGCAGTCATCGGCAGGTTGCTTTGTGGCTCATTCCAGATTACCTCAATTTGGGCACAGATTGTGGCTAAACTTGGCTGGCAGTGAGTTTCCTGCCAGGAGGTCCCAGGACTGGCATGCCCAGTGGCCAGCTTTGGACCTAGCTGGAGCATCATCCAGCTGTCTCCAAGGACGACACACCCAAAGGGCAGACTGGGAAAGCACAAAAGCCCTGTAAAGCAAATTCTGCTCTGTACAGTCAGCCTCTGCACCACACGTCCTCCATTGTAGTCATGGCCAGTCTCACAAAAAGTCAGCCTGAAGATCGGTCTCTCTCAATCTCTCCGTACAAACAGCAACCAAGGCTCAACTACATTAGGAGGGCACAAACAACCCACACAAGGGATATACCTCGAGCACCAGGCTCTGGTGACCAGAAAGACTATGCCACTGGGCCCCACAGGACACCAACTACATAAGGTCACTCTGTTAATACTGGGAGACATAGCAACCCTGCCTAATCCATGGAAACAAAGACAGGGAGGCAGCGAAAAGTGGGAAGACAAAGAAACATGTCCCAAATGAAAGAACAGAACAAAGCTCCAGAAAAAGAACTAAACAAAATGGAGCCAAGCAATCTAACAGATGCAGAATTCAAAACACTGGTTCTAGGGTGCTCAACGATCTCAAGGAGAACTTCAACAAAGAGATAGGAAACATAAAAATTGAGATAGAAAATATAAAAAAAGAACCAATCAGAAATGAAGAATACAATAACTAAAATGAAGAAAATATTGGACAGGCCGGCAGAGTGGTTCAGTTGGTTAAGATTTGACTTAAGAGTGCAAGCTCTGAGCAACAGCGCCACCGGTTCGATTCCCACATGAGCCTGTGATGCTGCTCCCCTAGCTGAGCTGTCTGAGCTGCCAACATATGGCAGGATGGCTCAGCTGGTGTAACAATAAGATTGTCTGTTCGATGGTGGGCTATGCCCCCAGCAACTAAGACTGAACTCAGCACCTTGAGCTGAGCTGCTGCCTGGATGTCTCAGTAGATAGAGTATGCGCTCTTAACAACAATGCTGCCGGGTTCGACTCCCACATGAGATAGTGGCTACGCCCATCCGCAACTAAGACTGAACACAGCACCTTGAGCTTAGAGGCCATGAACTGCCGAAGGGCAGCCAGATGGCAACTGGCGCCCTCCACAACAAAGATTGAAGAACAACAACTTGGCCAGTCCCCTTCCTCAATTTCCCAACACTGTTTCCCTCCCACAATTCCCCAATAAAATCTTTAAGAAAAAAAGAATACATTGGAAGGAATCAACAGTAGATGAAGAAGAGGTTCAAATCAGCAATTTGGAGTTAAGATAGCAGAAAACACCAAATCAGAACAAAAAAGAAAACGGGATCCAAAAAATGAGGACAATTTAAGGGGCCTCTAGGACAATATTAAGCATACCAACATTTGTATCATAGGGGTACCAGAAGGGAGGGAGAGAGAGCAAAGAATTGAAATCCTGTTTGGAGAAACAGTGATGAAAACTTCCCTAACCTGGTGAAGTAAATAGATAATCAAGCCCAGGAAGCACAGAGTCCCAAACAAGATAACCCAAAGAGGCCCACACCAAGACACATCATAATTAAAATGCCAAAAGTTAAAGACAAAGAAAGAATATTAAAAGCAGCAAATGAAAAAGCAGTTACCTACAAGGGAGCCCCCATAAGACTGTCAGCTGATTTCTCAACAGAAACTTTGCAGGAGGTATTGGCATGAAATATTCAAAGTGATGAAAAACAAGGATCTACAACCAAGATTATGTTATCCAGCAAAGCTACCATTTAGAATCAAAGGACAGTTAAAAAGCTTCCCAGACAAGAGAAAGCTAAAGGAATTCATCACCTCCAAACAAGTATTACAAGGAATTTTAGAGGGACTTCTTTCAGATAAATAAATAAATAAATAAATAAATAAATAAATAAATAAATAAAATTAATAATAAAATGGCAATAACTACATATCTATCAATAGTTACTTTAAATTTAAATTGATTAAATGTTCCAATCAAAAGAGATAGAGTGGCCAAATGGATAAGAAAATAAGACCCTTACATATGCTGCCTACAAAAGACTCACTTCAGATCAAAAGACACACATAGACTGAAAGTAAAGGGGTGGAGAAAGATATTTCATGAAAATGGAAACAAATAAAAGCTTGGGGTAGCAATATTTATACCAGATAAAATAGACTTTAAAACAAAGGCTATCACAAGAAACAAAGAAGGACCTAGTAATCCCACTTCTGGGTATTTATCCAAAGAAACCCAAAACACCATATGAAGGAGATGTATGCATCCATATGTTCATTGCAGCATTGTTTACGATGGCCAAAATGTAGAGGTAGCCTCAGTGTCCCTGAATGGATGAATGGATAAAGAAGAGGCGGTACATATATACAATGGAATATTACACATAAGAATGAAATCTTGCCATCTACAACAACATGGATGGACATAGAGGAAATAATGCTAAGTATAGTAAGTCAGACATAAAAAGACAAATGTTGTATGGTTTCACTTATAAACAGAATCTAAAGAACAAAATAAACAAACAAATGAAGCAGAAACAAACTCACAGATACAGAGAACATTTTGATGGTGGCTAGGTGGGAGGGGGTTGGGGTGAGTTAAAAAGGGGAATGGCTTAAGAAGTACAAATTGGTTGATACAAAGTATTCATGAGGATATAGAATATAGAATAAGTAATATACTCAATAATATTGTAATAACTGTGTGGTGTCAGATGGGTACTAGACTTATTGGGGTGATAAATGGGAGAGGGGCTTGGGGGCAGGGTGAAAAAGGTGAAGGGATTAAGAATATAAATTGATAGTTACATAACGGTCATGGGAATGTAAAGTAAAGCATGTGGAATATAATCAATAATATGGTAATAACTATGTACTCGTGTAGTGTAAGGTGGGTACCAGACTAGTCAGGGAAATTATTTCTTAAATTATATAAATGTCTAACCACTATGCTGTACATCTGAAATTGATATAAAATTATACTGAATGTCAAATGTAATTGAAAATTTTTTTAAAGAGGGAAAAACGTTAAAGGAAATAAGAGGTCCAAATTTCCAGGTATAAAACAAATGAGTCTTGGGAATGTAATATACAGCACAGGAAATATAGTCAATAATAATGTGATAGCATGGTACAGTGTCAGATGGTTGCTAGATTTATCATGGTGATCACTTCTTTAGGTATATAAATGTTGAATAACTAGGTGTACTATGTGTACATCTGAAATGAATATAATATTGTATGTTAGCTATGTTTTAATAAAAATCTTGTAAAAATTTAAAAACTAAATAAGTCAAGCAAATTATTATTGTGATAATTGAAAACAGTCATAAAACAAATTAAATAGCAGATTGAATACTGCAGAAAACCTAAGGACAAAATTCAAAATATTGCAGTTAGAGGAAAGACAAATGGTGTAGCATTTTAGGAGGAGAAGTATTATATATGCAGACAGGTCCAGGAAATCCTACCTAGGAACAATAAAGGTTCTGGAAAGCGAGAATGGGCAGAGGGACAAGTTAAATTGTGATGTGTCTCCATGTCTGCTTCCCAGGGAAATCTACCTACTATTCCATATAATGAAAAATAATTTCTATTCAGTATTTTTAAAAATAATAATAATAATGTCAAATGAGGTTCTTTAGTCAGAAGGATGATGAATAATCTAAAAGATAACAATAAAAATAATCTGGATGTAAAATCTCTGATTTTATTAATAAAATTTAGGACTTGGAAAAGGAGACAAGAAAGAATTACATGAATAATAATTTTTTTACCCAATACAGAGGTTATCAATATACATTTCTTTTCTTTTTTAATTAAAGCTTTGAGATATCATTTTATTTTAATAATGACAAGAGAAACAAACAGAAAGGAAACCTTAGCATCACTGAATTTCAGAAAATTATTTTTTCAAAACAAGAATTATTCCATCCATAAATGTTTCTTTGAGGTAAGAAAATTTTAAGAGAAAAACAGTAAGAGGGCTAAGTAGTTGTGTGAGAGTTTTTCAGTGTTTCTTAATGGGCATCAGTTTAAGTCACCAAAAAGTAATACTTCATCAACTCTTAAGCATCTGAAGGTACCAACAAGGCTAAGTAGCAAGAACAAAAATGTTTTTTAATTAAAAAAAAAGAATAAAGTTTGAAACTGTAGAGTAAATTAATAGGAACAAGCTGCTCTGAAAGGAAAAATAGCCTATAAAAAAGACAAATTAGTTTCAAGAGGGGAAAACTAAATATATCACAGGAATATGATTAAATCTAGTAATTATGACAAGACCAAAGAAACTACACATGAATACAAAACATCAGTTGGTCCTCTTCATCTTTCTGAAATATCTGAAATTTTGCTTCTTTTTTTTTTTTTTTTTTTTTTCCCCCGAAGGTGCTGCTTTTCCATTTCCATCAATTGCTCAAATCACACCGGGTAATTTACTTTATTTTTATAAAATGACTTTCTCATATACACTTAGTTTTCTCTGAATTTCTAATTGTTTTTCTTTGTTGCTACTGCTGCTGTTACTTTTTATTCATAGAGATATTTTCCACCTTCCTCTCATCAATAGCATACTTTGTACCTCAGGTTCTTAACGATCAATTCATTATAGATATACCTCTGTTTGTAGACATTTTTCATGAAGCTTCTGATTTTATATTATATTTTGGACTGTTTAATTTTTGGCCTGCTAATCAGTTGTTAAACTGGGAAAAATTTAAATGTCATTCAGGAGTTAGTTTCAGTAGTTATGAACTCCCCAAAATGAGGGGGGGAAAATCAATCAAAAATAACCCAGGCTGACATGGATATGAAGTTTGTCAGGTAAGGATATTAAAACCATTATTACAATTGCATTCTTAATATTCAAAAGTTAAGTAGAGACATGCAAATGAAAAAAAATTGAATTTCTAGACATGAAAACTACAATGTGGGAGATGAAATATTTGTTGGATGACATTAATAGCAGGTTAGACATCACAAAAGAAATTGAAGTAACAGGACCCTTAGCTGCTAGCCCCCACCTCCAGCCTCTCTGTAATAAAAGATTGTTAAAGCTTCCTTAGATAGATCAAAGAATTAGACTCCCCTAACTACTTGCCACACTCCACAGGTTTTCACTACCTCTTATCCAAACACAAGGCCAAACTGCCTATGTAATATAGGCCAGCTGTGTCTCTTGTCTGGATAAACACAAGGCCAGACTGTTTTCTACCAATTAATTGTTACTTATTTATAGCCTCTGTGAATTTCCTTACTTGTTACAGTTTGGTGCTATCACACTTATTTATTTAGTACTGTTATTGTATAGCTTTTTGTAACTTATTTGATATAATTGGTATTGTCAAAACTGTCTAAGATTTATGGAAACCACTTGTAAACTGTAACCTTGCTTTGCTTATGATTTTTGTCTATAAAAATCCCACTCTTTCTTTGTTCGGGGCTGTGAGTTTGTTCAGTGCATGAGTCCGCGCACAGTCACCGGCTCACAAATAAAAACTCCAAACAACTGCCTCGTTTGTATTTTTGTGCTGGGTACAACAAAATGATTAGTGAACTTGGTATAAAAAAAGATAACTATTGCATAGTTTTATACATCTGTAACTATTAATAATAAATAAATAAATAAATAAATAAATAAATAAATAAAACAGAAATTATCAAAAATGAAACACAGTAAGAACTTTTCAATATAAGAGACAGAGAGAGAGAAACAAAAGCCAGCCAGATTGGAAAGAAATACAACGTCATTATTTTCAAATGTATAAAATCCAAAAGAATCTGAAATCAAGGCAACTACAACTAATAAGTGCAAATAAATACTAGAACTAATAAGTACAAGGTTGCAGGATACAAGATCAATATGTAAAAAGCAATTGAATTTCTATATACTAGTGACAAACAATGGGAAATTGAAATTATAGAATAATACCACTTACAATAGAATTAAGAATATGAAATACTTAGATATATCTGGCAAAAGAAGTGAAAGACTTGTATACTAAAAACTACATAATAATCCTGAGAAAAACTAAAGAGGACCTAAATAAATGAAGAGATATACCTTTGTTCATGTGTTGAAAGATTCAATATTGATTTATAAGGAAGACCAAGATTGATCTATGGAATAAATGCCATCTCAACCAAAATCCCTACAGGTTTTTTTGGATAGAAAGTAACAAGCTGATTTTAAAGTCTATATGGAAACGCAAAGTATGTATGTTGCCAGAGGCTCAAGGAAGCGTCCAAGAGAGGACTCAACACAGAGCAGGCTCTTGTCTCCCCACAAGAAAGAATTCTAGAGTGAGACAGATGCAGAAATGCACAGGGAGTTTATTGAAACTAAAGTACCCACTTGAAAGGGAAGTGCAGGTGAACTCACAGATTGGGTAGGGGAGGAAGTCCCGATCAAGGGTATTTATCCCTCCCTGGGTGGGACTTAGTGATGTCCCATTGATGTGGCTCGTCAGTTTTTTCCCAATAAGTGGGGTCCTCAATTTCCTGCTCTTTCTTCCCTATTTGGCTCCTCCAGAAGTGCCATGGCATCAGGTACATGATGGGTCACATAGTAACTGCAATGTAAATAACATTATAATTAGCTAAAAGTCAGGTGCCAGTGGCAGGATTAGCCTTGCTGGATGAAACTGGTTCTTGTTTTTTTCCAGCTGCAGGTTCCAGATATCATCACTTATTATTTATATAACCAGTGAGGGCCCTCACATTGTATTCTGGAAGGAGTGGTTAATTTCCTAAGCTACTTATCCTGCCTCACCTAGAATAGCCAAACAACTTTGAAAAAGATCTAAATCAGAGAGGTCTGCCACTACCTGATTTCAAGACATATATAGCTACCGTAATCAAGACTGTGTGGTGTCAAGATAAACAAATAGATCAATGGGATGAAAGAGAGAGTCCAGAAGGACACCTTACATGGTATATGGACACTCAATGGAGAAAAAAATAGTCTTTTCACAAATTGTAGTAAAAACAAAAATAGAAAACCTTATGTAAAAATATGAACTTCAATCCATGTCTTGTACCATAAACAAATTAATAAAAATGAATCATAGGGGCCAGCCAGGTGGCTCAGTTGGTTAGAGTGCATGCTCTTAACAACCAGGTTGCTGGTTCGATTCCCTCTTGGGAGGGTGGGCTGTGCCCCACCCCTGCAATTAGATTGAAAGCATCAACTGGACTTGGAGCTGAGCTGTGCCCTCCACAACGAAAATTGAAGGACAACAAGTTGACTTGGAGCTGGTTGGTCCTGGAAAAACACAATGTTCCCTTCCCCAATGCCCCAATTCTGTTCCCTTCCCCAATTCCCCAATAAAATTCTTTAAAAAAAAGAAAAATGTATTGTATGCCTAAATGTAAAACCAAATACTATGAAATTTCTAGAAAAAAAAATTCATAACCTTGGGTTAGACAAAAGTATCTTATATAAGATACCAAAACACAATCCATTAAAAGGAATGTACAGTAAGTCCCTGACTTATGAAGTAGTTCTGTTCCTGGAGAACATTCGTAAGTCGAATTCATTTGTAAGTCTGAGAAAGTGAGTCTTCTACACCTTTGATGCTTCCTAGCAGTCCCCTCCACATCACCACTGCTTTTCCTCTTGCTTCCAGACATCCTGGGCTCTGACTGAGCCCTATACTGCTGTTCACTATCGCACTGTACAGTAAGCACACAGCAGCACAACTGTAACAATGTCCGGCAGACACGTGAGCTACTTCCGTGATTTGTTCGTATTTACGAATGTTCGTAATGCGAAGTCCGCTGGTATCTGTGAAAGTTCGCAACTCGAATGTTCATAAGTCGGGGACTTACTGTATTGATAAATTTTATAAATTGGACTTCATCAAAATTTAAAACTTTTGCTCTTCAAAAGACACTATTAAAAGAATGAAAAGACAGAGACTGGAAAGAACATATTCGCAAAGCAGTTAAAGGACTTGTATCCAGAATGTATAATCAACTCTCAAAACTCAATAAGAATAAACGCCCAACATAAAATGGGATAGGATTTGAACAGACACTTCACGAACACAAAGATATACAGATGGCAAATAACCACATGAAAATATACTCAACATCATTATTCATTAGGGAAATACAAGTTAAAATCACAATGCGGTATCACCACATATCTATTAATATGACAAAAATTAAAAAGACTGGCCATACAAGAATGTGGGGGAACTACAACTTTTATACACTGTTGGTGAGGATATGAAATAGTACAACCACTTTGGACAACACTGTGGTACTATTTTAGATAATCGCATGATCTAGTTAGTCATTCCACTCCTACGTATTATCCAAGGGAAAAGGAGCACATATCCATACAAAGATTTGTATGCGTATGTCTGTAGATCCTTTATTTATAATCACCAAGAACTAGAAATGGATAAACAATGAATGCTATTCAGCATTAAAAAGAAATGAATTATTGATACATGACACAACTTGAAAGAACACAAATGTCAGCTTGGCACCCCTTAACTAGATAGGGCTACGCATACTTGGCCTTTATCTTATAGAGATTTCTGAAAGTATCTTCTGGTTGCTGCAAATAAAAAAAAATAAAACAAAGGTCACTTACATGAAGTAACATTCTCCCCTTAGAATTCAAAGAGTCTTCCTCCAGAAAAGGTTTTATTGGTGTTTAGAAGCAGATTCATAACGTTCCCCATGGCTGCCCTTCTTCGCCCACCCTTCTTTCCTCCCTCACTGTTCTCCACAAGGCTGAAAGCCCTTGACAAGCCTCTGGCTCAGCCTCAAGTGGTTCCTTCTGAAAAAAAAATCTCTGATGAGTAGATTAGAGCTGATTGGAGATACCTGCCTGGGGGACTTTCCTAAGAATTGAGAGCAGACAAGCTTGCTCTATGTCTTAGGAACATCACTGCTCCTTCTCTGTAGATGACTGTGAGAGGCATATTTTGCTCTGAATGTTAGTGACAAATACTTGAAAGCAAGAGGAGACTTTGTTTTACTTGAGTGATTTCAAAGGGAGAAATCTTTGCAGTATGATCCAAGACTGTATCAGTCTTTCCTATGGAGGAAGGCAAGGTAAGAAGTGACTTTTGTGAGACAAAGCAGCATGTTTGCTTTGAAAGGAACAGACAGAAGCAGGTAGTAATTCCAAAATCATCACATGGAAAACATAGGACAGGATGCACCATGGATTTATAAGATCAGAAACACTAGCATTCCTGACATGTCTATAGAGATGTGAAGGACAGAAAGCACAATGGATTCAGGATTCAGAGAGAACTGGCTATAATATGCCCTCTGCAACACAGCTCGACAGGGAAACCACCAGCTGGATGGAAACAGAACAAGGAAACTGAGTCTAAAACACTGACTTGGAGCAGAACAAAAATCCCATTGGCTGTGCAATGTGGGGATATTGTTTAGGGCCTGCTGTCTCGGTCACTAGGGTGAATAGGGATAGATGCTGCTTGACAGCTTGCCGATATTTTATGAATCAAAAGTCAGAACACACAATCTAACAGATATGAATTTACTGATAGGGCGGAATGCTTTAAATTAGAACTAACCAGGAGACTCTCAGAATGTATTGGTGGCAAAGGAATTGGACAACAAGACAACCTCATTTGTCTCTACTCAATGAACTCAACTAAAAGCTAACAGAAGCTGGTTTACATATTCAAACGATGTGTGTGTGTTCATTTATACCCAGAGAAACTGAATACATGAAATTTAAGATGCTTATGTTAAGAATTCCATTTCTAGACTTTGATATTGTATCCCTCTCTGTCTTTAGCGTATGAAGGAAACCGAAGCTTAGATACACATAAACACCAAGAAGGGGAGGTTTGAGAATTTTGGAGAAAAATTCCAGTTAGGATACAAGGAAGTGTGTTCCTCAGCTCTCCCCTCCCCATCATACTACTGCCTACCAAGCCATAAGAGGCTCTCAATAGGCAGTAAGGATGATCTGTGTCGGCAGAGTTTGTGAAATACAAGTATATTCTATTCCAGTGTAGCCCCTGTTGACTCAGGAAACCCCCTGAGAGGTGGAGAGAGGGAGCCTGGCAGGCTGGGAAAGCAACCCATTTTCAGTCAGGTTAGGTACCATCTCTGACCCCACATGTAGGCATTAACTGTTTGCTACCTTCTTTATTCCACTTCTTGTTTCAGTTATTCTAGCATTGGTCACTGTAAGGAATCTGATACTTCTCAAACTATCTGTTATGAAAGTCCAAGTTCTTTTTTTTTTTTAACTTACAATCGACACATTGGATTGATGAAATAGGAGGGAAAAATCCATATAAGCCTGAAATTTAAATATTAAGTTCAACAGATATAAAAGTATTTTGTCCAATTGCTATAAGTGATTCTGAATGCTCACTCTCAATTTCTGTATTTGTGTTGTCTCAGACCAGTAACAAAGTTTGTCTGCCAGCACCTCTTGGGAAACCACACTTTGAATACCACAGAATGTTCTGTTGACAATTGGGATAGTTGGACATAAAATGGACATAAAGTTGGGCAACCCTGGGTCTCAGGATTGGAAGCTCAACTGGTATCTGTCATAAAATAGCCACCTAGGAGTGGTGACCACTGTGTGAGCCATTGAAGGAAAGTCTAAGCTCCAAAGGAAAACTGAGGATGGAACAGAGATAGACACAGGGAACAATGAAAAGGTAAAGAGAAATAGACTCCCAGGAGCTTAAAGAAATATATAGTAATTTATGACCTGCTTCGAAAGTAAAAACAAGTATTATCAAGACACTGAGAGATTGAATATACACTCAGAAAATGGCCGGGCCAGACAATATACAAAAATGGAATTTTGCCCTACAACCTGCAGCAACCTGCCCAGGAAACCAACCCCTTAAGCTACAATAAACAACCCAGGAAGTCAGCTTGCTCTAAGTCAGACTTGCAGGAACACAGATTGCTATCTCTAGTGGAAATCAGGAAGCTAAAACATGACTTATGTAACCATCGGCCCCAAATGGCCAGGACTTGATTAATAACTGACAGCCTTCCTAATTTTTTTCCCCACTTCCAACTTAGGACCAATCAAAGAAAGGCAGATATGCACCCTTAACCTATCACATAAGATGCCCCACTTTCAGCTGGCCCACCTACAGCTTCCCATGCCAACAGCCTCCAATCAGGGCCTATCTGAAGCCTCCCCTTTTTTGCCACCATAAGGCTGCCTGTTTTTGAGCCTCTGCCTAAATCTGAGTCTCTGCCAAAACACAAGTGACAGTGGCCGACTCCTTTGCTATAGCAAGCTGTGAATAAATAGCCTTTGGTTTTTTTCACTTGGTTGGTCTTCATTTATTTCCACAATATGCTTACTTTTCTCAATGCTTTGATAGAGCTTCCATAAGCATTTCAGAGAAACCAGCACTTTCTTAATAACTGAGTCCAATTCTGTCACTATTTTGGCAACTCCAGGCCCACATCCAATCTGTAAATCCCATCATCTCTATATCCAAATTATAACCTAAATGTACCCACTTCTCCCCCACCTCCAGTACCACCACTAGAGTCCAAGGAACCACCAACATACCTCTTCACTGGTCCCTGCCCCCTTTCTTGCTCTCGCTGTAATCCATTCTCCTACAGCAGCCAGAAGGATCTGCATATCAAATGTATCATTTCTCTTCTTAATCCTTCAATATGGCTTCCATCCCACTTAGAATAAAATCCCAACTCCTATACCATCTGGCACATTGCCTCTCTAGCCTCACCTTGTTCCACTCCTCCTGTCATCTACTATATTCCGGTGACACTGGCCTTCTCAAATGTGCCAAACCTGTTCCCGTCTCAGGGACTCTGCACCAGCTGTTCCCTCTGCTGGGAATGTTCTTCCCCTGACCTTTCCATGGCTGGCTGGCTTTTTGTCATTCAGACATAGGCTTAGCCATCCCCTCTTCATAGAAGCAAATAAAGCACCGTGGTCACCCAATCACTGTCACATCACCCAATTCTGCCTCTCTGCATAATGCTCACCACTACCGACAACTTTCCTTTGTTAGTTGGTTTTATTCTCTATCTCTTTGTATGAGAGCAGGGATCTGTCTGCTATGATTATCCACTGCATCCCAAGCCTAAAATAGGCCTGGCATAGAATCAATGCTCAAGAAGTATTCGTTAAACAAATGAATGAATGAATAACTGAACTATCTGAGACTTCGGACTCTGGTACATAAAACTGTTCTCCCTTACCTTGCTCTAGCTCAGATCCAACGTCTATGCACCATAAGGCCTGAATCAATTTCCATCTTCTCTGGAAACTCTACCTGTTCCAGTCATATGATGTGTCTTCCCCTCTTCCTGACACACAGCTCTGTCTGAAGGGTTCACTTGGACTGATCATATCTGGCCTTGAGGCCATTCTCTTGAAGTCTGCTGTCTTGTCAAGTTAAACTCTTCTCTTGCTTCTTAGCTCAGCACATGTACGCGTTCTACCCACCCAAACACACTTCTTGTACCTTCCATAAGGAGGTGCGATGAACATCATGGAAACTCAATAACTACTTGCTGAATAAGTTTTCAAATGTATATCAGGTAAAATTAGGGTGACATAAAAGTTGTGCAGGATAGAGCCTACAGGAGAATGAAGTCAAATTCAGAGCACTTCCACATGGATTTATTCCCTGTTGGTTTAAGTGGCCCATGTTTCCCATCATCCATTCATTGGTGTGCTCTATACAAAGTCCATTTCATCTCTTTTTTTGATCTCTAGCATGCATTCTGTGCTGCAAAGGCAATGCTACACATAGACTGGGCTAGCATTCACTGAGGACAGGCTTCTATGCCCAGTGGGCAGCCAGCCAGGAATTGCAGCTTGAATGACATTTTTTTTTTCTTTTTTTGCTTGGCAAAGAAAGAGTTGTTTCACCACCCCAGAGCTAAACACTAGTTCACCTGGTTGGTGAAAGCTTCTTGCTATTTTATTGAAATTATACTCTTGAAAACTCAGGTAGTTGTCTCTCCCCTACAGTCTGGTTTGTGATACTGGCTCTTTCTACAGTATGAAAAGAAAAAAAGAAAAAACATCTAAAATAATGTTTTCAGGAGTGAATTTTCAAAAAGGATCAGTAATTCCACAGGTTACTCCGACTTTTTTCCCCATCTGCTGTGACAGCAGGTGTGATTTCACAAGCCCACTCCCATCAATCATCCTCTCCAACCTGTCTCTAGTGCCTGACAAGGTGTTTATGTGCATAACATGAAACAATCAAGAGATCTTGCGAACAAATAAGGCTGCCTTGCACAATACTCGGAAGGAAGATTTTCATGAAACCCTGGGTGCTGGGTTCAGATGGGTGATGGCCACAGTGGCACCTCCTTCCAGGATATGCAAACTCAAAGCCCTCCAGGTGCAAAATAGGTACCTGAAAGGATGAAGGACCCTCCTGTGAAACAACAGAGAGTGGGAAGAACAATGACCAAAATGGATAGTGCATGCTCTATTGGGAAAAGTATTTGCATTCATTTTACATAAAAATGTGCTGGCTAAACCCAAGTTTTCCACCACCAGTTTTCAATCTTCATGGGTCTGTTAAGTTAGTATCTTTGCCTGAGGCCCAAACCCTTAACACTGTTCAAAGGATCTTAGAATTTGTAAAACCATGGACAATTGAAGCTGAAAAATATCTTGGAATTTATTTATTCTAACTTCATGGTTTCCAAATAAGGAAGTTGAGGCCCAAACAATTGATACACCAGTCAAGGGTACACAGCACACATGTAGCAGCGTTAATAAAACTCTAGTTTCCAACTCCAAGTCTAATGATCTTTCCAGCTACTTGCCTTCATTTATTCTATGTAATAGTAACAACTTTACGCTTCATGTTTCCTTAATATCAATATCCTCTTTAAAGGTTTATTGCAGTGATAATAATAGTAAAAGTCTCAAATGATAGAGGATGGATTAAAATATCAACTCAATAAAAGAGAATTTAATTATTAAAGATAACAATAATGTAAAATGTGTACGAATTGTATTCAGAATAATTTTACATGGTAAACACTGACTATGAAATTAAGATTTCAACTCTGTAAAATTGTATGTGTATGTGTACAAAGATTAGAGTAAAATTTGTAAAATGAAATTAATTCAAGTGGCATGATTGTTATTCTTTTTAAAATTGTTTTAATGCTGCTATTCTTTATAGTATTTTAGATGATTTTCTGTAACATGGGGGTTCATTTTCATCTCAGGACTAGCCATTTGCCACTTCCTCCACTCTTCCTTGCTCGCAAAATCCTGTACATTGTTCAATTATCCAGGCTTTTCCTTTGTGAGTCAGGAATGTCCTGATAAATCTGTCAATAGCAGTGTTTCCATTTCCTTTGCTAGTGATTGGTTCAAGCATGGATATATGATGTAAATTTGGTAAATGAAAGATAAAGAGAATTTGCTAAGGGACTACTTGGAAAGGATTTCCTCAATCTCAAAAGCAGGTTTCTTTCTCCACCTGTACATTATTATGAGAATATGAAGACCTGGAGCTGCTGCAGTCATCTTCTTCTGACCATGAGGCAAGCCAGCCTGAGGACAAGACCTATATGCTGACATTGGCAGAGCAGAAAGAAAGAAATGATCCCCAATGAATGAGTGTGAAGTCACCTCCCTCTGGACTTCTTATGTGAAATAATCAACTCCTTATCATTTAACTCTGTTGAGAAGGGCATTTTCTGTTGTTTGCCAAAGCCCAGCCAAAAAGATGAACTTGATTCTCCCCTTGTATTCTGAAAAGCACACTTGGATATCTTTATGGAGAGGGGAGTACACTTCATATTTTCCTTTTCTTTCCTCTTCCTATGGTATTGACAGGATGACTACTTTTTCTTTACTCAGTAAGTGACCATACTTCAATCATGGCAGTGTAATAGGATACCTGGACAACAATGACAAGTTTACAATGAGGTTGTGGAGAAAACAAAAGCCACCACTGAATGCAAGAGTATTGTCGTTAACATACGAAGTGCTGCACGCAATTCCTGTCTGCTGGAGAGAACTGAACTTTTGAGGATTAGAAAATGTACCCCATAGAGAATGGACTGCAAACACACTTCATGCATGCTGAGATTACTGAAAATCAGATACGAAGATTAAGGAGCTCCTTTGTCCTCTAGGGCAGGGATCAAACAATTATAAAGGCACTTACCCCAGAGAGGCATGGTATGTGAACACTGAAACCCCAACTATGGCAACAATAATAGTCTATTTTTAATCTTAGAGAACATTTCCTCCTGAGAAATCCTAAAGGGCTTTGAAACTATTTTTCACAAAATTAACATACATATTTTCATATATATTTAGGCATCTGTAAAAGAAAAAAAAAGCACAGCCTATGCTATGATAAATTGTTGTCAACTCTGAAAAAGTTAAAGTACCTCTACTATTCCTCCATCCTATTCCCTACAATGTCCCCTTCCAACTAGAGCAAAACAGATAAAATATGTCTCACCCAGTCTAGAATCTCTAGGCCCCTTTTGCACTCCCAAATCTTTGCTTTCCCAGCCATTTCTATTTCTGGCATACATTTCTCCATCTCCCTCATCTCCCACCCCGCCACACATGCAGCCTCCTGATTTCCAGGGGGACAATAAAAGCAAGTGGGAAATAAATAATAAGTTCTTTCTCTGGTGCCGATAGATGCATCTATTTTACAGGCTTGTTCTTTATACCAGTGCTTCTCAAACTCTAATAAATAACCTGGGCATCTTGTTAAAATGCAGATTCTGAATTCAGTAAGTCTGGGGTGGGGCCTAAGGTTCTCCATTTCTAACAACTTCCAGAGTGAAGCTTTTACTACTGGTCCTGGTCCATGGCCCCACTCTAAGGAACAAGATTTGATAAAATTTGTAAGATAAAGAGCATCTGAGATTCAAACAAAACACACTAAATAATAAAAGGGCAGTTGCTTCAAAATGGGATGGGATTTGATAGAATTTGAGACATGCTTTTCTGAACACTAAATATCACAAGTTCTAGGAAAATTGAGTCTCAGTGTATTTACTGTCTGTCACTACACAATAAAATTATTGGCCAAAAACAATACAAACATTTATTTTGCTTATGAATCTGAAATTTGGACAGACATTTACAGAGATAGTTTGTCTCTGTTCTACATGGCATCAACTAGGGACAGCTCAATTGGAGATTAGAGGAGACACTTTCAAAATGACTCATGGCTGCCAAATTGATGCTCACTTTCAACTGGAAGTTCAACCAGGGCTGTGATACAGCCATCTTGGCTCTTCTCTATGTAGGCCCCTGCAGGGGCTGCTGAAGACTCTGAATCCCAAGAACAAGTGTCTCAAGAAAAAAAAAATTGGAATAAGTGTACAGCATTTTTATGTCCTAGCCTCAGAAATCATGTAACATTACTTCTGTCCTACTCTATTAGCTGAGGCAGTTTCAAAGGCCTATCAGGCGCAAAAAGAGAGATAAGACTCTAGCTCTTGATGATGGAGTGGCAAGTTTCAAGAAGAGCATGAGGGAAAGGAGATATAATTGTGGTCATCTTGGGAAAATACAATCTGCCATACTCATAAACCCCAAATCTTTTTTGAACAAATGATAAATTAATTAAGATACGAAGTTCTCTAATTCTAGCCCATCCCCATTCTTATTTATATGTATTTTGGAAAAGAAGAAAAAAAAATAGACTAGATTGGAAGAAATTGAGGAAAAGGTAGAAAAACGTAATATCATCTGATGGAGAATAGGAAGAAAATAGGTGGAAATGTGAAGAAGAAAGCAAGATGAAAGCACACAGGAAAGTAGATGTAAATACGGAGACAAATATCACTTATTAATTCCCTTTTCTACTCTTATTCTACTACCTATAAAAGAGTGGAGTGGGTACCACTCTGGTTAGGAAGCTTCCTCTTTTATTTACTGCTGTTCTCTGGTAGTAAGGAAGCAAGATTGGAACCCAGTACTGGACAACTATAAATGAATTTGGTTATTCTTTTCTTTCAGTAGATTTTTACAACAGCAGAGTGAATTCAAACATAAATCATAGGACTCTCTCAGACAGTTCTCATCTATGGCAAAATTATAGTGTCATTGGAGAGGAGTGGGAACTGGGGTTCGAAAGAAGCAACCATATTGCCTGGTCCACTTACTGTATTTGCCAACTTACATTTACACTCTACAACGTAAGATCTGATGCCAGTGAAAAATACACCAAGGGGCTGTTTGTTGAGACTAGATAAGTATCCATGCAATTTAAGATCATCAATCTTAATCTACCAATTTACAGTGAAAAATGCCAGTTTTAGTAAGACATGGAAACAAAATGTCCCTCTGTTATACAGGGCCCAGCAGATTAGCTCCACACAACTGCCTTATTTATTCTCCACACTGATCTGCTGATGTGAGCTCTGGGGAGGTTTAAAGTGGTGTGAGAAAGCCCTGTTGCAGTCAATGTTTGATGCTAAAGTCAAGATTCCTGTGATAAAACCAAAGAATGCTACCTTGGGGCAGCAGGATAGAAAGGAATATTTTCCACCATGACCTGCACACCAATTCCCTTTCAAATAAAGCCACTGAGCATGCCTATATATTAAACACCCACACCTCTTTACCTCTAAACCTTCCACTTCAGGTTCAAAAGATAAAAGCCTTCGTGATGAAGCACTGTTGGCTGGTCCGTGAGCATGTTCTCGTCATGCTACTGAAACACGGGTTCCTGGAAAGGAGACGAGGAAAAGGATCTACATTTTTCTTGATTTCTGCCAACACATGTCTGTTCTATAGATGTCCTGGAATTCTTACCAAGAGGAAGATATCAAAATCTTCAATGCCAACTATGCATAAGAGTTCCATTTACTTAAAAGAATAAAACTTGTTCAGTATTGTGAATATGAATAAAATGTGCCAGATTAAAAGGAGTGATTATTGATATTCATGTAAACTGATGTCCTGAGAGAAAGGCTGGCCTCCCTCACCACCTGCCTTCCTTTTGTTACACCAATCCCTTTCCATTCACCATGGCAGTCGGGGAGTCTACCAGAGACATCTGAGTCAACACTGAGATGACTGCCTAGCTGTGCGACTTTGGGTATGTCAGTTAATTTCTCTATCGGTTGCTTCTATGTAGAACTAGAATGAGAGTCTTTATCCTTCCTTACCTTCCTTTGAACTTTGTCAAAGAAAGGCATTACAAAAATGCTAAGAAAAATTCTGCCAGCAACATTTATAGCTGCCCTGAGGATGCACCATGTGATCGCAACAGAACATTTAGTAATATGGCCTTTGCTGCTACAGTCATGCATTGTCAGGGCAGCATTATCATTAGGCACAGTATCCTCAAAATCTACAATTGTTAAAGGAAATAAACGTAAGATACTCAAAGGTGGAACTATGGAGCTGAAAGTGAACAATTAAGATTCTGAACTCTGTAATATGCCTCTGCATTGTTCTACCTACACACTCTCTACTTTTATATACTAGACATGCCAACCGTAGACAGTGCATAATCTCTTGGTCCCCTAATCCAAGGAAAGAAGAGATGGGTTCACATTCAGGCTGGGAGTTCCAGTCTTAGAGCAGGTTCTTTAAAGGTATGCCATATAACAATATATTTATGTCCTATAAATCATGAGCAACTTTCAGTATGGTGCCTAACTTCTTTAAGCCTCTGTACTAGCTTTCTAAGGCTGACATAACAGAATACCATAAATTGGGTGGCTTCAACAATATAAATTAATTTTCTCATAATTCTGGAGGCTACAAGTCCAAGGTCAACATGTCAGCAGATTTGGTTTTTCCTGAGGCCTCTCTCCTTGGCTTGCAGAAGGATCCCATTTGCTGTGTCCACATATGGCCTTTTCTCTGTGTGTGTCTCCCTAGTATCTCTTCCTCTTTTTATAAGGACACCAGTCATATCGGCTGAGGGCATGCCATAATGGTCTCATTTTAACTTAATCACCTCTTTAAAGACCTTATCTCCACATGTAATCAGTCACATTCTGAAGCTAAGTCTTCAATATATGGATGAGGAGGGGAGTATAATTAAATCCATAACAGCCTCTATAAAAATGGGCATCATGAGGATTTATGTAAGATGCAGGCAAGAACATGAATTAGAAAATGCTTATAAATTATATCACCATACAAATATTGTATCATTGATATCATTTTGTCATTATAATTTTATTGTCTATAACATATTGTCAGTTTCTTAGGAAATATCAATTTTACACCTTTTGAAGAATTATTACATAGTGGGTAAGAGAACATGCTCCAGAATTAAGATGCCTAGATCCAAATCTTGGTTCCACTATTTGTTAGCTGTGTGACCTTCAAAAATTATTTTAACTTCTATAAGTCTCAATTTTTCTATCTCTAAATTAGGGATGTAAAATATTACCTACCTTTTAGGGTTGTTGAAATTACTAAAAGAGGGAATGCATTAAAATGACTGCCTACTAGTACATGCTCAATAAATGATGGCTGTTATTAACAACAATATTTAGACTTTGCTGCTGCTGCTGCCTCTTTCTCAGCCAGCAGAGGTCTCCATCATAGTCAAACTTAGACTGGCTTCTCCATGACAGTCTACACTGCAGCTGCCAAGCACATCCACTGTTGTCAGGGAAAGCAGTGAAAGAATTATCATGCTGTCTGATGGAAGGAGAAGAAATCAAAACAAGAGAACAGAGGATAGTTAGGATTCCATGGTAAAATGTTATCTGAACAGGTGACTGAGTGTGAATTGAGATTGCCTAAGTTCTAGATCTGCTTCAGAAACTGACTTTCAACTGACATTGCCCTAAGCTGCATCTCACTTTAGCCAATTCTGAAGTTGAGTTAATAAAAATTACTCACATATACCTCAGAGGGGCAGTAAGAACGAATTGGCAAATATTTTGTGAAGTTCTCTGAAAACAAAGAGTGCTGCTAAATGAACACTTAACCTTTCTCACAGTATTAAGCTTATTTCATCTTTATCACCAGTTATGCACTATGCCTCAGTTTTGCTTCCACTGCAACGTATTTTCTTTAACCTTCTTTTTCCCACACAGGCTTACACCTCCAAGTTCAATTATTCTGTCAATTGTGTTTTAAATTGTACTGATTTCTGTTAACTACTTGTGGTCTCAATTCGTTGATCCGTTCCTTCTGCTGAACCAATCATCGTTACACCCACCAAAAGCTGGGACGGCAATTCAGCCAAGGAAGATGAAGACAGAAGTAAAGGCAGTGGGAAAGTGGGATTAAAACGAGCATTGAGAGGAAAGTACAGATGTGCTTAAAAGCATAGCACGGAGCAGACAGAGGCACAGAGGGAAAAGTAGAGGAGGGTAGAAAACGGATCCTTCCTCTGCCTACCCCACCTCACTTTCAGTACCAAGGACAGAGCCTCTGAAGGGCAGCCCCAAGCAACATTCAGGGTCCCTCCCAAATCCTCTAGAGATAACGGATGCATTCGAAAGCTATGAAACATGCAGTGAGATCTAATAGGGAAGCTGGAAGAGCAGCATACAAGTGATTTCACCTTCGAAGCAAAAATGGGTGATTTTCTTTCTGTTCATTTCCACAGTTTCCGTGTCTTAGGAAAGGCAAAGTTTGCTTTGCTTGGGCATGTCCGCTGTCAGTAAATGGCTACAGGAGCTGAAGTGCTAAACTTCAGTCTCCAGAAATCAGAAGGAATATTCAGGGTAAGTTATTTTTCTTTTCTTTTCTACTTCAATACACAGTGTTTTCCTGGAAGGTTATTTAATCATTTTGGGGTTCTGTGGTTTTCTAAGAATATTCATTAAAACTCTGTATCCCTCTTATTTAAAAACCTGAAACCCTGAGGAAACTGTTCTCTCTTTTTTTTTTCTCTCATGTTTGGGGCAATAGAAACCTGTTCTCTTTTTTTTCCGAAAAAAATTATATCCTCATAGGCTCTAGAAGCTATATCAAGGCAGAATTTAAAGATGGAAATTAAACGCTGTTACTATTCCTGGGGTTTGTATAGAAATTGACTGTATTCCTTTTAAAGGCTTTACTTAATTGTAAGGGTCTGTTATTTTAAACTCCCCCAGTTCAGCCCCCTGGTAATCCAGGACTGAGGGTTTGGAGAGGCACTGTTTTCAATGGTCTATTTAAAGTCAGGCTGTTTCCAAGTCAGAATTCAATTATTTCCAACAGAGATATGCAGTACTTGAGATGATTGCGTATGTTTTCTTTAATGATGGCATATGATTTTCAGGGTATTATTGTTGTTTGATTGTGGGACTTGCATTACTTACTGTAGCTTATTGGGTCCACTGAAGTTGTTGCAATTAGGTATTTGTTTCAGTTGATGCATTTACTTTAAACAAATTCTATTAAAATGCATGCACCAATAATAATGCAGCAATAGCAATGTGGAACTTGGATTCTAATCTCATTCTGCATACCTGTTTGCACTTTATAAGTGAAGACTTTGCTTACTGATACTAAAAGGTCTGTAAGATGGCCATCTTTGGATAAGAGTGAAGAATCACTGCTTGACACAGCATTGGTTAAATCTTCTGTAGCCCAAGAGAAGCAGATACAATATGAGAAAGATTCTTACTCACTAGATATTTATAGCTGACCATTTTCAAGGATCTGCCTGGTTAGCAGTGAGCATGGTGTTAAACAAGGAAAATAATTGCAGTATCTAAATGAATGTTTGATACTAAAGCATCTGTATACAGAAGGCTGCTCATTATAAAATCTGAATTAAAGCAAATACTGAATAGATTTTACCCGATATTAAATTCAGTTTCTAATACATTGAAGTTTATCATCACTATTTGCTCATTGATTGACTGATCCACTGACTTCCCCATTTATCCCTGCTTAGAACGATAGGATATTCAGTCCTTAGAGGTTCTGACAAAAAGTGGGGGATGCTTTGCTTTACTGAGCAGGTTTAATTTTTTTTTTAAGTATATTACCTTAGCTATGAGATCTCAGTAACCAGCTGTGGTTTTTCTCTGTACACTTGCCAACAATGTAAATGTGCCCAAATATATAAACATGTTATGTATTCCAATGCACTTGTGAATCTTCATTAGGAAAATAAACTAGAAAGCCATTTGCAATAATAGAGTGCCATAGAAATGCTAAAGACTACCTTTGGTAATAATGGCAATGTAACTCCCACTGTTTCTATGTGCAGTGTGCACCTGCATTAACTTTGCTGAGCTCGATCAGGTGATGTGCACAAGATACTCTGAAAAGGAGAGGTTTTAAAATTAGTGCCTATTTCAGGTTTGTCTCCCTCACCCCAATAGTGGAATAGTTAGAAACATGAATTCTGGAAACAGATCTAGAGTTGAATCAGCTCCATCATTTACTGGTGTATGACGTCAGCAAGATACTTAACCTTTCTGTTATTTTCTTCATCTGCAAAAATGAAGATAATAGCACCTACTTCTTTTGTCAGGTTGTTGTATGGTTTAAATACGATAATTTTACAAATGTGAGCTATAATTATTAATTTTTTTCAAGAAGCCATATAGCAAGTGTGCCCTGCAGCTCAGAACCAGAAAAGCCCTGGAGATTAGAGGTCAGGTGTAACTGAGTGAAAGATTAGAGATGGCAAAAGACAGGAATCTATGATACAAGTGATTTGGTCATGGAACCCAGCTATCAAGCTGTTTTGTTCTGGGTTTCGGAAAAACCATTTCTACCTGGAAATGACTGCCACATCAACTTCACTCCCAGCATAGACACATTAAATAAGTTGTGAGTTTTTAATTTAGGGAGACCGGAGATCAAAGCTGGGCTCAACTTTTAGGCCTTTACACATCATGTAATCTTGGAAAAGTTACTAAACCTCTCAGTTTTTTAATCTAAAAAGGACAATATCAATATCTACCTTCTGGGCTGCTTTAAATATTAAAATGAGACAATATGTGTAGAGTGTCAGTGTTTGGCACAAAGTAGTCAGAAATGGTAGTAGCTATGGTCTTCAGAAGGAGGTAGAGAACTTAAGGTGATTTGGGATTTGTGTGCGTGTATTTGATTTTTTGCTGAACTCAGTATCCTTCAGGAAAGAGAAAAAAATAATTACAACCCTGTAAATCTTAATAAGTATCTTCCTAACAAATTCAGTGGGAGCTTGGTATGGAACCAGGTGCCAAAGAGGCACTCCCCAAGTGTTCCAAGCAGACTATAGTTCAGAGCTCAGGAACTGAATATCAGTAAACAGTATGTATGTCATAGCTGATGAGGGCCTGAACACTCTTTGTCCCTGCTTTTTAAAATAGATCATGCTCTCATTCTAAGAGATGTTAAATAAACTATAAAGACCAAGATACGTCAATACTTTGTAAGAAATTCAAAGGCTCATTCAAATTTGTAAGTGGTGTTTTATATCATGAATCTTGAACGAGAAAGACTAGCAGTAATCTTCTAGTCCTTGCTTTCTCCACGTTTTCACCTTCCACCCACACTTAACTACTAACACGCTTCGTTGAGGTTATCAGTAGCCTCCTAATTTCCAAGTCCATTAAACACTCTGCAGTTGTACTTTATTTGACCTTTACCTGCTCCCACTTTCCCTTTAACAATGAATGCTGCACTATTTCAAAAGTGCTTCATGCCAGACATTATGCCAGAGCTGTGATTCTTAATAGGGAGAGCAATTTTGCCCCACAAGGGACATTTGACAATGTCTAGAGGCATTTTTGATTGTCACAACTTGGGAGCAGGAGAGTGCAACTGGTATCTAATGGGTAGGGTGCTAATCACCCTACTACAATGCACAGGACAACCCCTCCACAATGAAGAATTATCAAACTCAATTGTCCATAGTTCCAAGCCTATACATATATAATTTTATTTAATTATCACAATCACCCTATGGAGTGGATATGATTATTCTCATTTTGTTGATGAGACAACCAGACTATCATTATGAATTATTGAGAGAGTGATTATTAAGTTAATGAATTCCCCAGGCTCTTTGCTTCTACCTGAGACCAGTTTACTATCTGTTAGCATATCTGTCAAACAGAGAAAGAAAGGAGAAAGCCCAGCCCAGCTCTGTGTTATATAAGTGATGCCGGCTTGAAAAAAAAAAAAGTCTAAAAAGGGAGGAAGATGAAACAATTAACTGAGAGGTGGGGAGTAATCTAGCATCTCACTCATTTTCTGCTTTCATCTCTCACACCCACAACTCATTAGAAACTGCACAACCAAGACTTACCCCCACCTGCTGCTATAAAGAATCGAAGACCAGAGACAGTGCAATGCATAAAAAATAAATAAAGAAATCAGAAATCCTTGCTATTGTGAATCCAACATCAGGCTCAGAATCGATTTTCAGAGTTGAAGGTTTCCTGTCCTGTAATTAGTCATTGACATTCAGCTGTGCTATTTTTTAATTAGCTGTCAAACCTCAGCAGAGTAAAATGTCCAGCAAGATGGTAACAAATATCCCAAGGTTTTCTGCTTCCCACTTACCCGACAGGTGAGATGAGGCTAAGACATTAGCCAACTGCAAACCTCAGGAAAGAGTGAGTTCTGGGCGCTGCTTTCCAAGGTGGCCCAATTGCAGAAAAAAAAGGCTTTCTGGACCTGAGCCTGCCTCAAAGGTAAAAATATCCTTGAACAATCAGAAAGCATTGTATTTTCCCAAAAGCTCCTGGCAGCAGCAGTGCTATCTCTGGGGTACTGGCTGCCCTTCTCCAAATAATGAGGAAATTATCATTATTATCAAAAATTATTATTATGCTTTAAAATATATTGAGTGCAAACAGTGTGCCAAGATAAAGAACATTTTTTTGAAAACAATTCTCTGAATTCAATCCAAATCAGTCACCCCTGAACAATCATTTGTTCATTTTAACACTTACATATTCCAGGCTGAAATATTTCAGAATGAGGTGCAAAATGACAGCCGTGATTAGGCCAGTCTGCTGATTAGGAGAGCTGCAGATATCAGGAGTGAGAGCAAATCCTGTCCACCAACCAGTCCCTAACTCTGCCATGCCAGGGCTTGAACAAGGGTTCCCATGGAGGCCCATATACCCCGTGTCTAAATATTTTAGTCATAACCAGCAAACCACTGAATAAAATGTTTAATCCTGCCTGCCTTGACAAATATACCATTTTATCTTTTTTTTTTGTGAGGGCAGCGTCACTGGCCCTCATATGTGGGACCGAACTGGGGCCGCTGGCTTTTCAGGCCAGCGCTTATCCACCGCGCCACTAGGCCGGCCCTACAAATATACCTTTTTAACAATCTCAAAGGCCAGGATTGAATTTAGCGTTCTTGGACGCTTGAGAGCTCCGTCTAAAATGTGAGCAGGCAGGAGAAGCCGCCTCTCGCCCCCTGAGCCTGTCCCAGGGATCTGTCCTCCTCTCTCCCCACCTCAGGCTACACCCAAGCTATTCATCTGCACTCCCAAAAGAGCTACCACCTGAGCCCAGGGGCCCTGCATATACATGGCACAGTCTATCCTCGGGTTGTCAGATCCAGAACAATACCAATGCTGCCTTAGAAGCAGGCTCCATGCAGTGTGGGCTGAGAATTCTGTGCTCTTAGTCGCCATTTAGAATGTGTTCTAAATGGGAGTGCGGACTCTTGGGTGGACCTGTTCCATGGTGCTATGGGCATTACCCATATGACCAAATGTGGTCCAGAGTAGGGCCCTCTAAAGCACAGAACTCAGGGTTGGAGTCACTCTTGCCCAGGTCTCAGGGCCATACTGTAGGCTATAGTGTCTCCCCCAGCACATGACTTTAATGCACTGCTACCCATAGCACACAGGTATTTCCATGTTTTTCTTCAGGATATGGTGAGTTTTGTCCCCCACAGACACACACAGATCTGGCTCTAATTGCCCAGAGTCCCTTCTTCAGTGCTGAACCCAACAGGCTGGTGTCATGGGGACAGTTGATGGGCTCTAATGCTTTTCCCACTCTAAGTCCAAAGCCCCCACAGTTTGAGGATTGGCTCTTCCCAGTGGGACAGTGACATAATCATTGTTGTGGTTTTCAGATGTCAAAGAGAACACTGGGGAAATTAGTTCTGCTACTAATAAGCTGTGTGACTTAAGACATGTCACTCATCTCTCTGGATCTCTATTTCCTTGTTTGAAAAGTGAGGGCATTGGACTAGGTCATAGGTGGAAAACAAGTGGCACATGAGTCATTGGCCTACAGATGTGGGATTTGGGGGTGGAGAGAGGACTTCATTAGGCTTAAACATTTTTCTAATTGATAATCTTTAAGATTTAGGAGGTTTCAAATTAAATTCCACACATGGATTTTCCCTAAATATAAAAGTCACTGCATTGCCTCTAGACTCTATAACTCTTGCTATTTTCTCCCACACCCCAGTCTCCCAGCCCTACCATGCCCTGTGTGAGATATGAGAGACTGAGATTGAGGAAGTGAAGAGAGACAGAGAGAGGCAGGGGAAAATGCAGATGGGGGCAATAAAGGGTGGAGGGAGTAAACAAAGACAGATGGGTGGGAAGCTAAGAGAAACAGACCAAAAAGAGAAAAAGAGCTAACTTGAATAGCTTCCTAGGTCTCAGATATGGCTTTCAATGTCTCACATATATAACAGCTAATTTAAGTCTCACAAAAACCCTATGAAAATGAGTTCCATCATTTCTCCCATCTTATAGAAGAGGAAAATGAAGCTCAGAGAGGTGAAGTAACATGCCCAAGGCCCTAGAATTAGGAAGGGGTAGAGCTGGGGTTCCAGTTTTGCAATGGCTCCCCACCTGACTCAGAATCTGAGTGTGGTTCTTTCAACAGCCCTGCACAACCTCCCAACCTCATGCCCTTCCACTCTGCCCCTGCCTCAGTTGGCTCCAGCCATACTGGCCTCCCTGCTGTCTCTTCGACATGCCAGCTGTCCTGTCTTTTTACCGGCTGTGCCTTCTGCTTGGAGACCTCTTGCCCCATATATCTGCATAGTCAGCTTCCTCAGGTCCTCCAGGTCTTAACTCAATTGTCACCTCCTCCATGAGCACTCCCTGATTGCCCTAATTGACACTTGCACGCAGACACGCTGCTCACACAATGATCCTCACCCTCTCCTACCCCCTTCCATGATTTACTGTTCTCCAAAAACATATCATCATTGAACGTACTACGTCCTTTATTTATCTTGTTTATTAGCCTTCTCCTTCAGAATGGAGGCTTCAAGAAGACAGGGATTTTTGTTATTCCTTTTGTTCATTGCTGTATTTCCAATGCTTAGAAGTGGCCTAGCATATAGGAAGTGTTCAATAAATATGTGTGGAAGCAATAAATCAATATATGCACGCAAGCAGCCCAGCTCCAAAGAGTCTGATTTTACCATCATTGTTTTCTGTCTCTTCCTAGAAACCCATTGGGGTCACTCTTCTCCCTCTGGGCTATGGCGCTTCTGAGTCAGCTGAGTGGCCTCAGCAACTCCACCTGTGGGGCAGACAACTCCACGGGGGCCAGCTGGGCCCGCCCACATGCCTACTACGCCCTCTCCTATTGTGCGCTCATCCTGGCCATCATCTTTGGCAATGGTCTTGTGTGTGTGGCTGTGCTGAGGGAACGGGCCCTGCAGACGACCACCAACTACCTGGTGGTAAGCCTGGCCGTGGCGGACCTGCTGGTGGCCACCTTGGTCATGCCCTGGGTCGTGTACCTGGAGGTGAGTAAGTCCAGGTGCGGGCTGTCTATGTGACCATGCTTGTCCTAGTCTTCCCTGATCTCTTGGCCTTTGGGGCTCAAAATACTCTCTGTTGTGATCGGGGACTTGGGAAGGAAGGACAGCTCCTGTCATTCTGCCTTTCATGAGGAAGCTGACGGTCTGGAAAGCAGCCATTGTTCAGCACCTCTTGCCCATATCAGAACCAGAAATCTGGGAATGACTCTGTTCCCAGGTCTCCAGTATCCAGATAACCAGACTTGCGTGATAGGACTTGTCTTAAAAATGTGCCAAGTGTACTTTCTTTGCCAAGCATGTCTCAAAGATGTGAGGAATTGGGGGAGGCAGTCCAGTGGGCATCTTCATCGGTGTTTCAATGTGTATGGGGATGAGGATGTGCAGGAGAGATGTAGGACAAAGGTGACATGTGCGGAGGGCAAAAGGAATTATAGAAAAAAAAGTTAATGAGTGAAAGGAAAAGAAAGAAGGACTAGTCTTCAAATAGATCAGACTTCTTTTGATGGTTCAGTTGCCCTCAGACTCAACTCTTGCCTCCTAGGAACCAGTTCTCCACAGACTATAGAGGAATAGACCAAAACTTCAAATTTATATTTTTGATGCCTACATTAATAGTACAGACCACACTCAAATCAGATAATGCAGCAGACCCTGGAGGCTACTTTTGGCAAGAAACACTTCTTAGATTTGAAAGTATTTCCATTTGAAAGTACAAAGCAGAGTCAGGAGGTGATCAAGACAAAAACGTCCATTTGCTAACAAGGAAATAGGGGTGCCTATATATGTTCAAGAAACAGATACTTTTACCAGAAAACATGCAATTAACTAAAGAGTTTTTTTAAGAGCATCTTAATATACTATTAACATTTCTCCTCTGCATTGTGTATCATTCTAAAGAGGTATCCAATGGAAGATCAAAATTATGCTATGATTAAGAGAAATTAAAATTCATCAAATTAATATCTCAGTTAATATTAATAGTGAAGATGACAGTTAATTAAATATGACATATCACAGGAGAGCAAAAACCTGAAACATAGGCTGCTTAGGCTAGTTCCCATATTAAAGAATGACTGGGAACTAAAATTAGACTTACGATCGCAGTGGAGAGACACAAAAGAAATAGAACAAGAAAATAAAAAGAAAAGAAAAAAAGAAAAACAACTAGGCTAATTGGGATAGATTTAAAAGCCAAGGGGATACTCAGAGAAAAATATATATATATTTATTTGTCCCAGTTAGGATAATCCTGATGGCAAAGGGTCTTCTAATTATTGACTTTTCTGTCAACCCAGTTAAGCTGAGACATCCTTGAAGTCAGAGGCTGTGCCTCTGACTTTTCCTGTAGTCCAAACAGATTACCTGGCACATAATATGTGCCAAATAAATAACTGATATATGAATGAGTAAATGAATATGTTCTACAATGTATGCATTAGATGGGCAATTTCTGCTTATATCATTTGTTGCTGTATCTATTGTTACAATGAATTATTATTTTATTTATTTATTTTTAATATTTTTATTGTGAAATAAACATTTTTTTAAATTAGTTTCAGGTGTACAACACAGCGCAATAGTTACACTTATTACCCCTCAAAGTGACAACCCTCCTTCCCCAGTTTGCCACCCCGCTCCCCCCCAATATAATACATATCTATTACAATTCCTTTGACTCCCTTCCACAGTATACTCCACATCCTGTGACTATCTATATATTCAATTACGGTTAACATACAATATTATACAACATCAGCTTCAGATGTACAGTGCAGTGATCGAGCCTCTACTCCATCCATGAAGTGGTCTCCCTAACAAGACATGTGTCTATCTGACACGCCACAAAATTTTTACATTATATTCCCCGAAATGTGTTTCATATCCCTGTGGCAATACTGTAGTTGCCTATTTATGCTATCTAATCACTTCCCCTTCTCCCTTATCCCCACCCCTGTCCCAACTAGCAGCCCTCAGTTTTTCCTCTATATCTATGAGTCTGTTTCTGTTTACTTTGCTCATTCATTCAGTTTTTCAGATTACACATGTAAGTGAGATCATATGGTATTTGTCTGTCTCCAACTGACTTACTTCACTTAACATAATAGTCTCTAGGTCCATCTATATAATTGCAAATGGTACGATTTCATTCTTCTTTATAGTTTAGTAATACTCCATTATATAAATGTACCAGTTTCTTAATCCAGTCATCTACCGATGGGCATTTCGGTTGTTTCCAAGTCTTGGCTATTGTAAATAGTGCTGCAATAAACACAGGAGTGCATATATTTTTTCGAATTAATGTCTTGGGTAAAAACCCAAGAGTGGAATTGCTGGGTCATATGGTAGTTCCCTTTCCAGTTTTTTGAGATACCTCCATACTAGTTTCCATAATGGCTGCACCAATCTGCAGTCCCACCAACAGTGCACCAGGGTTCCCTTTTCTCCACAACCTCACCAGCACTTGTTGTTTGTTGATTTATTGATGATAGCCATTCTGACCGGAGTGAGGTGATTCATATCTCATTGTGGTTTCTGTTTGCATTTCTCTGATGATTAGTGAGGTTGAACATTTTTTCATATGCCTGTTGGCCATCTGTATGTCCTCTTTAGAGAAATGCCTCTTCATATCCTCTGCCCATTTTTTAATTGGGTTGTTTGTTTTTTTGGTGTTGAGTTTAATGAATGTTTTAAAAATTTTTGGATATTAACCCCTTATCAGATATATCATTGGCAGAAATCTCCCATTCAGTAGGCTGCCTTTTTTGTTTTATTGATGATTTCCTTTGCTGTGAAAAAACTTCTAAGTTTGATGTAATCCCATATGTTCATTTTTTCTTTTATTTCCCTTGCCCGAGGGGACATATCAGTAAAAATACTACTGAGGGTAATGTCTGCAAATTTACTCCCTATGTTTTTTTCTAGGAGTTTTATGGTTTCAGGTCTTACATTTAAGTCTTTAATCCATTTTGAATTTGTTCTCGTATATGGTGTAAGTAGGTGGTCCATTTTCATTTTTTTGCACGTGTCACTCCAATTTTCCCAGCACCATTTATTAAATAGACTATCTTTACTCCAATGTAAATTCTTGCTTCCATTGTCATAGATTAAATGACTGTATATGGATGGGTTTATTCCTTGAATTATTTTTTTTAACATCCAATAATAATGAGACTAAAAGGAGTTGAAAGCATGTGTTATTTCTATTCAAGAGTGAGGCAGACTTTAGGTGCTATAACCTAGTATGGATTGGTCAATGGTTCATTATACTACCATTACCCGAGGTGTTTCTGTCCATCCCTATACATTCCAAGGATTCTTAAGTCTTCCAGAGAGATGAATGTCAGATACAAATGTAGAAAGAGGACTTTTAGTCTAATAAGCATTTTTTATTGCCTCTGAAATAAAACCAAGCTTTTGGTGTCTATAAGGCATACTCTGGCTGTCTGTTGGTGATTGCTTCCAGGATTTTGGGTAGACCATAGTGGAAAACCTCTGTACATTCTGATATAGGAGATGGACATTGTAACTTTTCCACACTGGACACCATGGCAGCCCCTTCTTGTCCCACCCGCCAATATACTTGTAGATGATGCCCCCATTCTACTGCTGAGCATAGAAGAGCAACTGACTCTGCAAAAGGCCAGCATGGAATCTTGCCAAAGGCTTAATGGACCCTCTATGGGTTGGATCTATGGGTTTTCCCCATGGGAGGGGTTCTGGTAGAACTCTTGATTTCCCCTCATAAAACTGATATGCCTTCTGTCCAACCGGTGATTTGATGTAGGTGTTCAGCAATAAAGAGCATGGTCAAATTAGTTTACAACCATA
Organism: Aselliscus stoliczkanus; assembly: GCA_033961575.1. NCBI lineage: Eukaryota > Metazoa > Chordata > Mammalia > Chiroptera > Hipposideridae > Aselliscus > Aselliscus stoliczkanus. The sequence continues at coordinate 70,787,058 of CM066729.1, forward strand.
TCAAGAAGATCAGGAGAGCAAAGACATTTCTTAGTCTTAAATGCCTGCCTGCTTTCTCTGAACCTCAGAAGCAGATGGGGTAGCTTAACGAAAGCAAGAGCACGTAGAGCCCTTAAAGGGACTGTGAATATATAAATCCATGTGTCTCAGAGAAGAGCAAAGCATGAATCTCACTAAATTAGCCTAATGATGGCACAGTTTGAGTAGCTGGTCTAGAAATTGAATAATTATACCTCAGAGCTACATTGGAAAGAGGGAAGGATACAGTATTGACCACAGAGACTTCTATAGGCTTAAGGCCTCAAAGAGCATAAGACAGAAGTGAGAAGAACACTATGTGGGGGGCCAAATTAGCCACCAAATTCACAGCTTCCTGTGCTTTCATTTGAATACATTCATTTTGTTTGAAGGAAATATTGGCTCATATTGGCCAGATACCTTCCTTCAAAGAAAAACTGGCTCCTTTTGCCAGAAACCAGTATGCATAAGTTAGGAATGTTTGGGCTGTAAATATTGGAAACATTGGTTAACTGTGGCTTAAATGAATAGGTGTTACTTTTCTCACATAACCAGAATTCTGGAGGAAAGCAATTGTTGGTATTGGTTCAGCCGCCCCATGGTGTCATCAGAAATCAGACAGTTCCATCCTTCCTGAGCTAGCTTACTTCCCGGTGCTACTCACAGGATGTCTGCCATAGCTCTGGGTTCATGGCTGTATTGGAAAATAGGATGGGTGGGAACAGCAGAGAAAGGGGGAGAAAAGCCCTTTCCCTGCAGTGGCCTGAAGCATCGCCCTAAAGGACTTCACTTAAGTCTATTTTGCCAGAAGTGGATCATATAGCCACTTACAGCTGCAAGGGAGAATAGGAGAGAAAACGTGAAAATGTAGATTTTATTTAAAAAGAATATGTGGGTGTAAGGAATTGCTGTGAGGTAGGTAATAAAATGTCACGTAACATCATGCTTTTGCTGGAATTCACTGGGATGAATGTCATTCCAACACAGAGTTGTGCTATAAAAAAGACTCAGAACTGGGAGTCAGAAGATGTGAGAAGTGAATAAAATGGAGATGACAACTATACTTTCCCTATTTTGTAGGATTGATGTTAGGCTCAATGGTCATCAGCCGAGGAAGTGCCTTGATAACTAAAATGAATAACCTATAAATACCTCAGCTGAGATACCTTTAGGTGTCAGTAAAAGAAAACTTAACTCCAATTGACTTGAATACTAAACAGAATGTTGAGTGTGAGCACCAGGAACTTTAAAAGTCTTGTGGTAAGGTGGACTGCAGCCACAGTCGGGACAGGGGTCCAGATCCATTTTACAGTTCTCTCAGCTCTGTCTTCTTCCATCCATTGGCCTTATCCATAGGCAAAGGGAAAGCAGTAGGCCTCACACGTGCATACCACACCACTCCCAGCAAGAGAGAAAACCTGTGCTAGAGTTTCTAGTAGAAGTGTGGAGATGTACTTTGATTGGCTTATGGCACATGATTTTCTCTGAACTGATCACTGAAATAGAAGAGTTGGTTTAGCACAGGTTATGTGGTCCGTCCATGGAACACATCAACTGCTTGGGCATCTCATGGATTGCCAGTAGAATCCAAGGACTATTGGAGGGGAGAGGACAGTGAGCAACTATGCACCACAGTAGCCTTCACTGATGCCATTGTCATCATTAAGGAACCTGGAGCCTGGGCTCAGGCAGTGTATAAAGGGTAAGGAGCAGGGACCAATCATTTACCCTCATCAGTGTTCGCTGTCCCCAGGCCGAGCAGAGAAGCTCATGATAAAAACCATGCAGTTAACCTCAGATTAGTTATATTCCCAAGTGCCCTGGCCTGGCTGTTTCTTTTATTCTGTTTGCAGCATTTTCTCAAAAACTCTTTTCTGTGTTACACCAAATAGTTCCATCTCCGATTCTCTCAAGTTTTTAATTTCCTGCTTTAAAAGCTACATTCTGTTTGGGGCTTCCTTTCCAAGCACAACCATCACATTTTGTTCCACTCCTGTAAGCACTTTTTGTGATGTTTAAGGCACTTATATCAGGGCAGAAAGGCAATATAAGCAGCCAGGGGAACACTTGGAATACTAAACTCAGAGTACTTGGGTCCTAGGATGGAGAGGAAAAAAAGACTCAAGGGGTAAGTAATACAGACAAGTAAAAAAAAAAAAAAAAAAGAGCAGGATAGATTCAGGCAGGAAAACTCAACACAGAGGGAGTGATCAAGGTCAAGATAGGATGACAGGAAACGGCAGCACTGTTTTGGGAGAGAGGAGGAGGCTTTGGGCCTTGTAATGATACTGATTTTTAGAAATACAGGAGAGTCTGCATTTGAAATGGGCTCCTCCATGATGCTTATGCATCTAAACTTTGAGCGATGCTGAGATACACTTTCATTACAGGAAGCTTCCTGTTCAAAGTACAGACTGTTGGGTCTACCCCCAGATCTACCAAACCGGAAGTATATAGTAACTGTGACCAACCTCCCAGCCCCAGCCCCACTGCCACCCCTAGTGATTTGTGCAGCCAGCTAGCCATCTGCTACAAGCTGACATTTAGGAACCACTAATCTATAAAACCCCCATTTCACAGATGAGGAAATTGCAATTCAGAGAAGTGAACCCCCTGTAACCTCCTCCTTAAAAACAAAACTTCCAAATACAGCAAACAGAAAAGGAAATTAAGAGGCTAATTAGAGAAGTAATTCCACCTTTGCCCCTTGGCTATTTTGCCCCAAAATAAAAATCCATCCCTTACAGCAAGAGCTCTTAATCTGGGGAGTTCATCAACTTGGATATAAATAAAATTACTTCTTTATTTTCACCAAACTGAAATTTAGTATTTCCATCAATTATAAATGCAGGCATCAACTCACAACAGAAAAAAATCCTTAATGTCACCGGTAGAAATCATAGATATTTGTATTTTCAAATTCACATTGCAGTTGTTGCAGACACCTTGAAATGCCATTTATATTCATCAGGACTTTGAAATTATAGGAATTTTGAACCTACTGATAGGTCTTGTCATTTAATGCAGTATTAAAGAATCATATATCTTTAAAATATTTTGGCAATTATATTTCAATATAATTGGTGTCCTTTGGGATCCACTGTATTTTATTGTGTGCACTCAAACACATTCTTCTGAGAAGGGGACCAACCATGAGGCTAAAGGGATCCACGGAACAAAACATGCTTAAAAAAGCCCTGCTTTAAGACAAGCATCTCTAAAGATAATGTCAAGTACCCCACGCCCTCCAGACCAGCGTTTCCCAACCATCCCAGACAGTTGGAATCACTGGAGGGACTTATCCTGAGTGGAGCTTGGAATCATTTTGTTTAACAAGAGCTTTAGGTGATTTGTGAAATGCTGCCTTGTAATCAGTAAATTTGGTGAATGCTGCCATAGGCTGTTTCTGTTGAAAATCAATAGCCAACTTCTGTACCTGAAGACACTTTCTTACTCACTCCCACCTTCTGTATCGCCAAAGGGAGTTAGTTATATTCATTAGCAAGTGAGAGTAACACCACCTGGCTGCTGTATGATTCAGAAGTGAGTTGTTCATTAGGATTCAGTAGAAAGGTAGAATCATGTCTCTTAAGAGTTTTAAGTCAATCAGATCTTTTTCTGCCTTTTTTTCCTGCTTTAATTTCAAAAATCAGTTTACCTCTCATGTCCTCCCAACACTTTCTACTTACCACACAGTCAGCACTTATCACGTTGTATTATAGTTATTTCCTTAGTGTCTTTCTCCCGGGCCCTCAATTCACCCACACACATTCACACTTTACTCCCCCTAATATGTACACACTATATTATGAGGCTCTGGGGACAAAAACAGGTTTAATTTATTTCAGTATGCCCACCCAAGCAAAGTATCAGGCATATAATGGGCACTCAATAAATATTAGATATATCGGTGGATGGATGGACAAACACCAACTCTTCTCCCTCCTGTGTTACTCGAATGGAGTTAAATTGCCCGTTTCTCAGAAGTAAGTCTTAAGGCTCTCGCCTTTGAGAGGCAATATAAAGTAATGGTTAATATTAAGGGTTTGAAATTCCAGCCCTTTTACTAGCTATGTGTCCTTAGGCAAATTACTCAACCCTTCTCAATCTCCACTTTGTTATCTATGAACTGGAAATAATATTTATCACATTGGGTAGCTATAAGATAATGTGTGTGAGTTACATGTTCTTGGCCCTTTGCATCTCTTTCTTTATAACTTAACCATTATTTGCTTGGTGTGGAGAACTCCAATGAAAGCAAGTATTTTCATTACACATCCCACCAATTAGAGATTCATTTTAATGAGTAAGCTCTGGGGAAGGCTAAGTGATGGCACCTTAGTGGGAATTACTTTAATCAGCTAATCAGATTGTTTTCTTCTCCTCACTTAGCTGAGATCAAGGGGAGAAATTTTGATGGCAGAGTTGGAGTAAGGAAGAGAAGATAGCCAGAATGGGGTGGCACAGTGGGGACCTGGAAGCCAGAGGACAGCTGGAGGGCTTTGGCCCTTATGAACTAAAGAAACAGGGTACCAAAGAATCTGCCAGGTGTGTACCTTCAGTAGGCCCCAAAGTCAGCAGCCACCTCTGTTTTCAGCACTTGTTTTTTTAGAGGGCAGTGTCACTGGCCCTCATATGTGGGATCTGAACCGGGGCCGCTGACGTCCCAAGCCAGCTCTTAACCACCGTTCCACTTGGCCGGCCCTCGGCACTGCTTTTTGCAACCCTGAGATAGAGGCAACCAGAAGAAGGGTGTCTCTCTCTCTCTCCATAGAAGGTAAATGAAGCAATCTGTCACACAAATATCCTTGATGATCACATGGTTTTCTCCTTTCCCCTTGTGTTCACCCATTTCCACCCCTTTCTACTAACTGCCCCCTCCTCACTTGACATTTCCTTATAGCAGGGCATGGAACAGCCTACCCTCCAATGCTCTGTCTGCCTCCACTACCTGTGCCACCTCAGGCAAGGTGCTGAAGCTCTCTAAGCTTTCATTTCTTTCTCTGTAATGAAGATGGCAATAGTCCTCTCTCACAGGGTTATAACTGGCAATGGAGGCCATATATATAAATTGCTTTGCAGAACATCAAGACTTAGTAAGCATTCAACAAATGCTAGTTATTAGTATTAATGCAGACTGTGTCAGAGACCACTTATTCTTTCAGAATAGATGTGCATGCCTGGCACTGTTCTAGGAGCTAGGGATGCAGAAGTAAACCAGTACAAGTCCCTGCTCCTACAGAGTTAAGTAATAGTCATTTCATTTCCTGTCAAGTAAGTACAAAATGTGTCCTCAAAAAAACTATAAGAGCACATACAGTCAAAAATAACTTCAGTTTTAAGAATCTGAAGTTTCAAAGCTCCAGACATTCCTAAAATGGGTCAGGTGGGCCAATGACCCACATAGAATAAGTTGTCAATAAATGTTAGATTGTATTAACACTATTAGGATCTCATGATTATCTCTAGTTATTTTTAAGAATGCTTGGCTTTTCCAGTAATCATAAAAGGTTCTTCAAGGACAGAGCCTGAAATACATTTTTTAAAACCTTTTGAAACACATAACATACCCTTCTTCTATGAAGTAAGTATTCGGAGCTTTACAACAACTTGCTTTATGAATGAATAAATGAATGAAATGAACGAACACCCAGAAAGCACTAGAGTTTGTTATTGTTCTATCTATCCTCTCACCTACTTTGCACCCTCAAGACACAGACACAAACAGGCACTCACAATCTGGGGGGAAAGTAGTTTATTCCCCAATTTCAGACATAAATTGCATAGTAGGTGTATGTTAAAATGAGATTGGGCATACAAAATTCAACTTGGGTCGGCCGAGTGGCGCATTGGTTAAGCGCTGGTTTTGGGATGCCAGCGGCCCCCGTTCGGATCCCACATGAGGGCCAGTGACACTGCCCTCTACAGCTAACAACAGCTCCAGCTGGAGCTGGGCTGTGCGAGCCCCAGTGATGGTGTGGGCTGCAGCCCCTGCTGCAGTGGGCTGCCATAGGCTACAGTGAGTGGCCCACAGCCAGCGTAAGCGGCTGGCAGCCAAGCATGAGCTGCCAATAGCCATGGTGAGCGACATCCAGAGGCCAGCGACCCATCTGCCTCCTCCGGGAAGAGCGCAATGACGATACCAACAGTGAAGCAACATCCTCCGCAACTAAACTGAAGAACAAAAAGACAGCAACTTGTCTGTTCCCCTTCCCCGATTCCCCAACGCTGTTCCACTCCGCCAATTCCCCAATAAAATCTTAAAAAAAAAAAAAAAATTCAACTTTCTGCAAGAAGCTTTTACAGCAAACAACCTTCTTGTATACTGAGCAAAAACTATCTTTTATTCTCCTGGCTCCCTTAAATCATTGTGTCATTATGACCACACACCTCCCTTTTAAAAAGTTTTTCATTCTCAGAAATCCTCTAAGTTCATATTGAGGCTTTTATGTATACATTGCCAAATGGTTGAACTTAAAGAGAGGAAGTAAATCCACAAACAAACAAACAAAAGTGAGGACTCCATAGCTAGTTCGAACTTGTCATTGTTGCTTTTAAACAAAATATCTTCAGTCAAAGTTTCCCAAAACAGAGCCTGGAGATGACCAAATATAGTGATAAAATCGAATGCTGGAAATGAAATAAATCCAAGGGGAAAGAAGTAAATAGGTAAGGGGATGGGTTGAGAGACTTTCAGGATGTTGCTTTAGTGGGATAAAACAGGAATGAACAGTCAAGTGAACAGGTCATAGAACAACATTCTTGGATGAGAAAAACTGGACAGACCGACAGCATCATCTTTACCCACTAGCATTTCAACAAGGTCTTTTTTTTGCGAAGCTACTTCAGCGGCAACTGTACCTATTTTTCACTCTGCCTTCCTCTTAATTAGCCATTGGGCCTACCGACACCCAGCTACTGCCAGGGACACCAACCTTCACCGGTTTCTCCCTGAGAACCATGGTCCTCCAAAATAGCAGCCCCGTGGGCAGAAAGCTGGTAAATGAACGAAAGCCTTGGGGCCCAAGAATGCGGACATTCTGACAGTGGCAGTCTCCCTGACACATCTCCATGGTACAGTTATGTAAAAAAAAAAATTTAAATACAATAAAAATGTGCTAGAATATAAATGAAGTTACGTAAATTCCTGACTTTTTATAAGTGTTACTAGGAGGAAGTTGTGGAGCTTGGAACACATGTGTAAATGCATGAGGTCAGAACCATCCTCACTAATTCTGGGAGTGGCAGAGAGGACCTGGACCCCTTTCTGTTACCCTGGACCCAGCTGGCCTTCCCACCGCTTGGTGACAGGGACCTGGGTGTCAAAGGCAGGCATACTGGCACAGACTTAGGTGCTTAGAGATGTTGTTCCAGGATGCTTCCAAGCTTTAAAACCAGAAGCCAGATAGATGTTCACTTCATAGTTAAGTTTTATGAAATGCATGTTCTTGGCTTATTTTCTGGGTATATGGTGAGCTCTTCACTGCCTGGAGGACTTCCGAGAGGTGGTTTTGGCACAGCACACACATCTGGCAGTCACCCAAGCTCATTTACTACCAGCTGTGCATCTGTGGGCATATCAACGAACCACGATGGTCTTTAGTTGCCTCCTGAATTTGAACCAGATCAGCGATTCTCAAATCTTGGTGTGTTTGGGGTTGAGGAGGGGAGTGTTCATTTTAAAATGCAGGTTCATGGAACCCAGGTCCAGAGATTCTGACTCAGGGAAGAGTTCAGAAATCTTCCCCTTTGGGCCGGCCAAGTGGCACATTGGTTAAGAGCTGGTTTGGGGATGCCAGCGGCCCCTGTTCAGATCCCACATGTGAGGGCCAGTGACACTGCCCTCGACAGCTAAGATGGTGAACAACAGCTCCACCTGGAGCTGGGCTGCTGTGAGTCCCCTGGGACAGCATAGCTGCAGCCTTTGCTGCAGTGGGCTGCCATAGGTACAGTGAGTGGCTGGCAGCCAGCGTGAGCTGCCAATAGCTGCAGTGAGCGGCCGTCCAGAGGCCGGCAACTGATCTGCCTCACCTGGGAAGAGCGTAATGAAGATACCAACTTGGGCCAGTGAAGCGACGTCCTCCACAACTAGACTGAAGAACCAAAGGACAGCAACTTGTCCGTTCCCCTTCCTTAATTCCCCAATGCTGTTCCCCTCCTCCAATTCCCCAATAAAATCTTTAAAAAAAAAAAAAAAAGAAATCTTCATCTTTAATGAGCACCGCATTTCAGACCACACTTTGAGAAACACCCATCTATTGATTGGGAAGATACCTTCCAGCCCTAACGCCCTAACAGTCTGTGAATTTGTCCTTTCTTGGGTGACCAGTCTCTGGCAATCTGGCACTCCCTAGATGTCCATCTGCCCTTGGTAACGAGGATGTACCAACAGGGTGACAGCCTAGGGAGAGCAGTAGAAACACTGGGGAGAAGAACACTCACACCCTTGTCTCTGATGTCCAGGTGACAGGCGGCGTCTGGAATTTCAGCCGCGTCTGCTGCGATGTTTTCGTCACCCTGGATGTCATGATGTGTACAGCCAGCATCCTGAACCTCTGTGCCATCAGCATCGACAGGTAGGGCTGTGATTCCCCTTCCTGGCTCAGGAGAGAGGCAGCCTAGACCAGGTGGGGATGCTGCTCTTGCTGTGTTTGAGACGCAGGCTTTGCATCTCAGGGCCCTGGGGTCACTGAGAAGCAGAACTTACCACTGGAATATTTTCTTTCCTCTCTTTCTTTTAAACTATGGTTTGTGGGTGAAAAGACAGGACAGAAATAATTCTCCAAAAGCTTTCCTAGCCTCTCCTTTCCCCCAGCTCACTAAAGAAGATTATGGGTTTGCTTTGCCACCATCTTTGGGGGCTTTTGTGATGCCTAATTGGGAGAAGGGAACAGAGGGATAAGGATGAAAGGTGAGCTGACTTGGCTCAGGAAGGAAATTTCCTGTTACTCTTCTGTTAGTTTTAGGGTAACAGGAGGGAGGAAGGGAGTCCTTTGTGTGATTCCTGGACATATATTACATAAATATGTTAGAGAAGTAAGAGAGAGCACCGGATTTGTTGCGTCTTTACCTCCACCCCCCAAACTCTTATACTCCTCATAGCTCCTTATCACCTGGGAATCCCCCTGCTGTGGCTATTACAGAGCATTGAACAAAGACTATTAAACTGAATTTAGTGGTCCCTGCCTGAGGGTAGCCACTGTTTACACCACAAATATGCACCTTCAGAAAGGACAGGTGAGAATAGGAGGTCAGCCTTGGAGGAGGGAGGGCAGAGCAGCATAAAGGGAGCTTCTAGGAGAGGCTCTGGACAGCCCCTCCCAGCCTCCTAGCTCCTGGCCCTACTCTCCACCTCTTCGCGAGAGTGCTTCTACATTCCCTGCACACACATTCACACATGGGCTGGTAGGTGAGGCTGTGCAAGGTGTGCCTTACACAAAGGTGTGGGCACCCAATTCAGCTAGTGGTCCACCTGCCAAGCCTTGAGTCAGCCCGGAGAGGGTGTCTTTTTCTAATTTGCACGAGACCACCAGTTTTCAGGCGGCAGCCACGCTTAACACACTTCTATTTTCATCACTTAAGACACAACCAACAAGAATAAACCTTGAATTGGCTTCTGTCCCATACAGGAAAACTCCCAGGAAGCATAGCACTCACCTACCTGAAACCTGAAGGGACAAGCCACTTATGCCTTAGACCCCAGGGGAGAAGGATGATCCCTTCTTGGCTTGAATTTCTATAGGAACAAATGTTAACCAAACCTCAAATTAGAGCCTCCTCCCCCCTAGTCTAGGAATGAAAATTGGCCTTGGAAAAGCTGTCTCCATTATCCTTCGCAGCAGTTTGCAGTACACAGCATGAAATTCTGTTCGTGGGATGCCAAATGACTGGTCAATTCATTAAAAATGCAGTTATTCATGCAGACCTTTGGTCTTCACACAATGCTAGTCACCAGTCTGACAAACTTGACCAAATGGATTCAGCATTTTTTGGTCATGAAGCCCCGGTCTGTAAGAGTACTAAGAGATAGGAAAGAAAAGGAAGTGATGAAAGGGTTTTTGAAAGCAAGTAATACTATTGTCATTAGATTCTTAGGCATAGCTCTGGATGCCTAAGAATTGGATTAAGGCCCCCTTTTCTTTTTTAAAAAGCAGAGCCGGTGAGCACAAGCCCCCACCCCCTTGGCTCCTTGCCTCCACAGTGGGCCAGCCCCCTCCCGCCACACCCTGGGTCAGGACTAACTTAGGGAGAGGGCTGAGAAAGTGTCAGAGAAGGACACAAGGCGAGCATTCGAGTCCTCTGCAAGGAGCCCCAGGATAATGCAACCAAATTCATTCACTGGGGAGTTCTTTAAGTGGTTCTCAAATGGCACCCATCACACAGGCAAGCCTCCGCATCTTGGAGTCTTCAGGAGCACAATAGGTACCAGATGAGTCACAGGCACCTTGGAGTTTTAGTTTGCATCTAAATAAGCACTTTATAGCTGCAAAGGGCTTTCCAGTCATTTGCAAGAAGCTTTCTCCTTCAATAATTCCTTGAGGGGAGTCCACAGAACTAAAGATTTATTGAGCCCCCTGTCTGATGAAATAAAAGGTGGTGAAAAGCAGCCCTCACAGAGCTCTGAGGCTCATTAAACCCAGGCGGGAGTTAGACTCAGGCCCTCCCACCCAGCCCAGCCTCTCAACTCCCCTGCAGCCAGCTTCCTCAAGAGGCACCCTCATCAGTCTCCCGCTAGCAACACCCCCCCCCGCCCCGCCCCACCCACCCACCCATCTCCCACCCAGGGACAGAGCTTTAGGTGGAGGTCGAATTCTGAGAGGATCCTGAGACCTTCAGTAGAGTGACAAGCCCATAAAACCCCAGTAACAGAACTGGGAGTCAGGAGGAGCATACAGTTTAACTCATTTGTGCAGAAATGTTACATGCTTGCCTGGGGTCCTACACAATTTGGGACTGGAACCTGAGTGCCCGAGCTCCCCTGTCAGAATTCTGTCTGTTCCAATGTCTAGACCTTTCACTGGTCGAGATGGGGCACCCAGAAAGGAGCTCTGGCCAGGCGGGAAACCCAGTCGATAGGTGCTATTTCCCTGGAGTAAACAAGGCATAGTTCCTTTGCCTTTAATGCCCTGCCTACCTTTCTGCTCATCCTAACTTGCCTGATTCTAAAGCAATAGCAATCGAGAGAGCTGTTTACTTAGCATGTACCATGTGCCACGCATGAAAAGCTTTTTTTTATCGCCAACCCTCACAACACCGCAGCACGGGAGGTGCATTATCCTCATTGTCCAAATAAAGATGCTCAGGCTACACTGTGTAGGGAAGCTCACCCAGGTTACACAGCTGGTGGGTGCAGGAGCAGGGATCCGATCAGCCTCTTTCTCCTCCCCACGCTGTCTTCCTCAGAGGTGCTTAGCCCAACTCGGGGGCGGGGCCTAACTCCGGAGCCACATGGCCTGGCTGAAAATCTTAGCTTGACCCCTTAATATTAATAACAAGGTGACCTTGGGCATGTCAGTTAACATCCCTGGGCTGTTTTCTTGTCTGTTTAGTAGTGATAATAGCAAAAGGGCTGTTATGAGGATTAAATGAGTTACTATCTATATAAAGCACTTAATACAGTTGCCTGGCACATAGAAAGTGCTATATACTTGCTTGATAAATTTAATGTTCCGTGATAATCAGGAACAAGGGGTGACACCCATAAATTCACTTTCACTGATACGAACAATCCCAGATCCCTTAGGCTAGCACAATCATAATGACAATTATAACAATATTGTTTTTTAATGTGTCATAGGTACCATAGATTGTGCTGAAAAAAAAAAAAAACTTCACAGAGCTACTCTCTTTCATTATTCATAGCAGCCCTATGGAGCCAAAACATAATCCACATTGCACAGATAAGGAAGATGAGTCGAAGACACCAAAACTCTGACCCAGGTCACACGTGGAAGAATGGATTTCAGACACTAGTCAGTCTCTTTCCAAGGCCCACAGACTCAACCACCTTGCCCACTGCCCGTGTTCCAGCCACATCAGAAAGGACCCAGAGAGCTGGGAGCTCAAACACAAGGGGAGAGGGCCTGGTGAGAGAGCGACGTGGGGGGCTCGCAGTGTCTGCAGGCCAGTGGTGAGCGCAGCCCCCACACGTTCAGCGACTGCCCCAGGCTAGCCTCCTGCTTGCATCCAAGCCCTACCCTGCCTTTGCCTGCGGCTGGTCGGTCATCTGCGATGGATTTCGGAGATCAGAGTTTCAGCAGCCTGTTTGGGAATTCAGGGTGCCTGCAGTACTCTAGGGACCAGGGGCCCCAGCTCTGCCTCCCTACCTCCCTCAGGGCCTGAAGAGCCCCAGGTGAGCAGTGAACTTCTCACCCGGGCGGAGCTGGCAGAGTTTGGGCTGCATTATGGTGCCCTCCTATGGCTAATTCCGGAACAGCCTCTCTGTCTCAGACCTATGGCAGGCTCCCTAGAGGAAAAACCCTGGAGGCAAAATTGGGGGCCTCATTTAAAATTGGGGGCCTCATTTATTTTAAAAATTTAATCATGTTTAAAAAATAATTAGGAAAAAATGTAGCAGTGATAAATTCAATCTCATCTCTCACTTTTAACCCAAGTAACAAGAAGTTTTGACACAGAAATTTTCCTTCATGTAGATTTGCTCAAACTTGTCTAATCATAAGATGCACTTGCTTGTTAAAAAAAACACATGTCTGGGTTTCACTCCAAAAGCACTTAATCAGAATAAGTGCAGCCCGAGCGGTGTGGCCCAAGCATATGTATTTTAACAGTACCCCCAGACGAGTAATAGAATCATGTTAAATGGGGGAGCTCTGCTCTGGGCATCCTCAGTACTAAGTACAAACCACCCTTCATGCCACCAGTCCTGAGGAAGCCCTTGTCCCTACAACGCCTCAGAGACTTGTCAATGCCTTTGAGAGTGAGTGGGGCACCCAGGAGCGACACTGGTCTCAGAGGTGGGAGACCTGCCTTTGCCATGACGGGCCGTGGGTTCATCATGTAACCTCTCTCTGTCTCTGAATCCTCCTTTACAACATGGAGCCTTACCTACACGTGTTACCTACACGTGTTGGCTTACTAAATTATCAGAAACCTCCAAGGAGTTGCTGAACATTAAAGCATATTTAGGAAAGTATGCAACTCTCAGTGGTGTGCTTGGAGTCAGCTGGTGATGGCTAGCGAAAGCTAATTGGCAAAATTTTAAGAATTTTGGAGGCCAGTTATTAAACCTTTGTTGTAACTTGAAATGGGCAATAATGGGAGTATTTATATTGTGGAAACTGATAAATGGTACATACTAGGGCCTTTTTCACCTGGAGAGCCAGTTGTTAGCCACTGAGCAGCACATCACTGAATGTATGGGATGGTCAGGCTGTTTTACATCAAAGGACATTATATAAATGGAAGACCTGGGCTCAACTGCAGGTATGGGCAGAAGGAAGTGAGTCATGCCTTTCCTTGCCAACTCTCTACAGCTGTTTGGCCATGACAGCTGCAAGACTCAAGGCTCAGTCTTTTCTCCAAGGTGCCTCAGCGATGGCTGCTCGGGGCCAGGCCCCGGTAGACATATTTGACTTGAAGCCACAGCTCACTGCCACAGCAGAGTCTAAAGTCCTGAGGACAGTGAGAAGCCTGGAGGAATGCCAGGTGCTACTTACCCTGCTCCATCATCACCAAGTGAAAGGTTCAAGGGAAGACTTGCAATGTCTGTGCCTCAGGAGAAGGGAACCAGGTTGTTATGGGCCTCCCTTAGGGTTGGTGGTGGAATCTTAAGTTGACCTTATTAAATAAGGGCCTCTATTTCTACTCCTTGAGAAAGAAGCCACCTGTGTCACACACCATAGTGGTAAGATCAAGTCCTGCAGAGTCTACCTCCATCTCAGCCCTCAGACCTGACTCTCAAGCTGCTTTGGGGGTAATACAAATGTTAGTGCATGAATTCTAAGGCCAGGTGCACAAAGGGCAGATGATTCGGGCAGGGCTGGCACATATAGGAGGAGCATCAGGGAGCACGGTCCAAACCCCTTCAGCCCAGCGTCTGTCCTTCCTTTCCTCAGCCCCAAGTCTTGAGGTGCACAGTGAGGCTACGGAGGCTCCTGCTCTGAAGCTGGCCTCCAGCTTCCATGGACACTAAGAAAACAAAGAAAAATGGAAGCATCTAACAAGCTCTGCATATTAGATCTCTTGAGCTTGGCTAAGATTAGCTTTATCCTCTTATGGCCTTCAGGATCCATGAGACAATCAAGCAATAGCTTCTTACTGCTTGCTTTGTGCAAGAGCCTATGGGGAATACCAAGGCTAGAAGATGAGTTGAGCCATCAAGTAACTTAAAATCGTATGGGGATTCTCTTGTTCCAGCCTTGAGGTGAGTTCAATAGTGAGGCAAGACAACTGCATGCAGAAGAGCAACATGATTGATTGGCAGAAGAATGCTATCTGTTCAGAGCTAGAGGGCTCTATAAAATGGAGAGGACTGGGAAGGTTACTGCAGAGCTGATCTGGGATTAAGGGAGAGCAAGAATGTGCAACTCAGGGAAGGAGAAGGGGTCACAGATTGAACAGAGACACCAGTCTCTTCTATTGATGTGGAACAAATTATCACAAATTTAGCGGCTTAAATTATCCCCATTTTTTTATCTCACAATTTCTGTAGGTCACAAGTCCATGCATAGTGCAGGTAGTTTCTCTGCTCAAGGTCTCACAAGGCTAAAAGCAAGATATAGGCTGGGATGTGTTCTCAATCTGGAGCTCGGGGTCCTCTTTCAAAGTCACTCAGGTTGTCAGTAGAAGAATTCAGTTCTTTGCAGTTGTGGGCCTGAGGTCCCCACTTTCTTGGTGGTTGTCAACCAGGGGTTATCCTCAGCTCCTAGAGGCCTTTTGCCATTCTCTGCCAAATGACCCTTCCAAAACATGATAATTTGCTCCTTCATGATCAATAGGATAAATTCTTATTCTTTGAATCTCTCTGAATTAAGGAAGGGCCCAGTCCTTTCTCAAGGCTTCCTGATTAGATCAGGCCCACTGAGGATAATCTTCCTTTTGATTAACTCCGTCTTTTGATTAGTAATCTAATCACAAGAAAAATATTATATCCTAGTCACATGTTCAGTCTACGCTCTGTGGGAGGGGATTCTACAGAGACATCATAATGGGTACATTTACAGGACCTGTTGTTTTGTGCCAAAGGTTCTTCCCCTATCTTACCTCATGGCTGGGTCCCTCTTACCCCTCTCATTTTCCTGCCCAGTCTATGCTGGTTTGCCCCTTTTTTACAACCTCCATTATCCTCAAACATGTCACCCAACTTATTTCTCTCATGATACTCTGTATTTTATATTAACATAGATTTTTTTTTGATCCATCCATTCCACTCAACTCCAAGCCCCATAAGACAGGGACAATGTCCAATTTGCACATCTCTATATTTCCAGAATAGGGCCTGGCATACAGCAGGGACTCAATAAATAGTGACTGAATGAAAGGTCAAATGAAGAAATGAAAATTTATATGGAAGGGCCAAAGTTGAGTCAAAAGGCGAGAGTATTAGGTGTGGGTGTCTTGAAGAAAGGCAGGCAGTGGAACCAGATTAAGGGGTATGGGGAAATAGGGAAATCTATTTCAGATAACTTGTGTTTGAGATGACTGTGGAACAATGGTTCAGGTAATAAGTCCAACATGCAGCTGGAAATGTGTGTGAGGGGTTGTCATAGAAAAGACAACAATATCCAACAAAAATAAGGAGCTGTGCTTTGACCATGTAAAAGCATGTGATGTAGACAAGATTTGTGTCCCTCAAAATTCACATGCTGAAATCCTAACCCCCAAAGTAATAGTATTAGGAAGTGGGACCTTTGCGTGGTGCTTAGGTCATGAGGGTACAGACCACATGAATGGGATCAGTGCCCTTATAAAAAAAAAAAGACCCCACCGAGCTTCCTTGCCCTTTTCACCAGATAAGGGTACAGTGAGAAAACAGCTGTCCATGAACCAGGAAATGGATCCTCACCAAACACTGAATCTGCCAGCTTCTTGATCTTAGATTTCTCAGCCTTCTGAACTGTAAAAAAATAAATGTTTGTTGTTTAAACCACCCAGTCTATGGTATTTTTGATAAGGCAGCCCCAACAGACTAAGTGGGCATGAAAACCAGATTTTAAAATACGCCGTCATTGCATATTACTCATCTTTACTTTCAAAATCTCTGCTATTTGGAATAGTCATCACCATGAGGGTTAGAATTTATATTTGGATATAAGCAGGGGAAAACATCCACTTTGGGCACAGTTCCATCATTATCTGAAGCACTGTGGGAGAAAGTAAAGGGCACGCCAGCACCCAAATTCTTCAGGGGTCTGAGTGGTGAATTCAGGGCTTAGGTATGCTGGGCCATCAGTCAGCCCTGGTAAAGAAGCTCTCGGGCAACCCAGCGCTGCTGTGCTAACTTTTATTTATTCTTTTAAAATATTTTATTGGGGAATTGGGAGAGGGGAACAGTGTTGGGGAATTGGGGAAAGGGACCAGCCAAGTTGTTCTTCAATCTTAGTTGTGGAGGGCGCCAGTTGCCATCTGGCTTCCTGTCAGCAGCTCATGGCCTCTAGGCTCAAGGTGCTGTGTTCAATTTTGGTTGCAGGTGGGCATAGCCACCATCCCATGTGGAAGTCGAACCAGCAGCCTTCTTGTTAAGAGCACACGCCCTATCCACTGAGCCATCGGGGCAGCAGCCCAGCTCAAGGTGCCGAGTTCAGTTTTAGTTGCGGGTAGGTGTACCCCACCATCGAACAGGCAATCTTGTTGTTGAGCTGAGCCATCCTGCCACTTGTTGGCAGCTCAGCTCGGGCACAGCATCACTGGCCCATGTAGGAATTGAACCGGCAGCCCTGTTGCTCAGAGCTTGCGCTCTAAGCCAACTCTTAACCAACTGAGCCACTTGGCCGGCCCTGTACTAATATTTTATTCTTCCTCCATTTCTCTGCTCACCCCCACTCAGTGAGTTCTTCATCTATCTTATCTCAACCTTTCTACTATTTTCACCTTTCCTTTCTTTCTCCAACAAAATTATTTTTCTCTTGTCACATCTATCAGCCTGATTATTTCTTTAGTAACCTCCTTCAGCTTGTCTTTTGAATAGTTCCCCCACCCAGTCTCATCCTGCCTGTCTTCTCTCCCCATCCTTGTCCAGGTACACTGCGGTGGTCATGCCAGTTCACTACCAACATGGCACGGGCCAGAGCTCCTGCCGGCGTGTGGCCCTCATGATTACAACCGTCTGGGTGCTGGCCTTTGCCGTGTCCTGCCCTCTCCTCTTTGGCTTCAACACTACAGGTAACAGTGGTGGCCCCACTTCCAACACCCATGGGATTCACAGCACATGTCAATGGCTGCTAGTGCGGCTCAGTTCTAAAATCTCTGGCCACTGGTCAGGGCACTTTGTAATCAACATGAAGATGCTATAGACTGCAAAGCTTTCACCTTTGTTGATGATAATAAAATATAAAACAACTTTCAACAAGTATTGGCACAAAGATAAAGTTCTGCCCCTGTTAATGAAATGTCTACCTTATCCCTGTTTTGAAAGAAATATCATTATATGCATATGAAGAAATGGACCAGTTGAAAAACTAAGCTATATTAATAATTCAGGTGAGCTTTGCTAATGAAAAGATAACAGTTCATAATGGAATTACAATGCAAAGTAATATATCCTAAGAGCCCTCGAGTAGGATATACATTTCTAATTTTTGCTCAATAAGAATCATTTCTAGCATTTGGGAACTAGTATAAATTTCTAAATTATTGATGGGTGTATTTCTTATATTTTAATATGCAAAATTTCTGGCCATGATAGTTGACACAAGGTATATCTTCTGTTGGATGGATGGGATGGATGGATGGATGGATGGATGGATGGATGGATGGATGGATGAACAATGTATATATCTGCGAGGTTTGGGGTTTTAGACATAAGACATCAATCCAAATTTATACCTCATCTGGATCAGTGTCTTCTGTGTCTGTTCCATGACCATCTTTTAGCCCCAGGAATTTCATGTGTTGAATGAAAACTATTGCTACATATAGTACGGTTATGGTATTAACAATAAACACTGAGTGTTTGCTAAGAGAGAACTAACTCTTGTTCTGGTGTTCATTTGCATTTCTTATTTTGTCCATTATGATTGGCTCATTCAATTCCTACTATGTTCCAGGTTCATGAGTTTCTAGTATATATGTACAAGACACATAGCTGAGTGTTTATGTGTATACAGATATTATATGTAACACATTACATATAAATACAGGCAAATTCTAACTTATAAATAATCTTCAAAGAGTCATTTACTGGACAACAATTTAGAAATCAAACACATTTAGGAAGAAAGACAGAGGCTCTGAAGTAAGAGCAACCTCGATTCAAACTCTAATTCTTCTACGTACCAAGGAGCTCTGTCTCCTTGAACAAGATACGTATTTAACTTTTATGAGTTAAATTTCCGTATTGATAAATTTGAGATAATAATATAGTGGAGCATAAACTTGAGCAAATGCAAATATATAGACTCAGTCTATATATTTAGTTAAGAAGTTTTCAATATTTATTTTTATATATGACTCCCTGCAAATAAGCACAGCAACTAAAATTACATGTTGCATTTGAACTCTTTATAATATATGACATATTACTGTATCATACATCTTTACTTAATACTGTTCCAGGCTGTAATCGAATCACATATATCCTTATACGAAATTCAGGGGATTTTTCAAAGCAAATTTCAACTCTATATAAAATTTCATTTTACTCATTGACTTTAGAATTTAACCCTACATGTGATATAATTCCACTCTACCTCCTTCATAGACTTTTTTACAATTAACTGAAGATTAAATTGGGATAACATATATAGATGTGCCAAGTACATGCCACCTGCTCAAGGTCCAGCTTGTTTCTCTGTCACATTGATGGTGAAGTAGCCAAGTATTTGCCTGGTTAATTCAGGGAACTCCTAAAATATATGTTATTATCATCTCTGCATTACTCTTTACCATGAGTTACTTTGTTATTTTCACTGAATGACTGACACTTTATACACAAATATGCATTTGCATGCACACGCGCGCGCACACACACACACACACACACCCCAAAGCAACATTCCCCAACACAACGCTATAGGCTGACTTTGATACTAAAATATCAGTTTTGATGAGTTAAGTGTGCTTTTTTTGGGGTTAGTCTGATAACTAAGTCATCTTCTATATCCTTGTTTTTATGTGAAAATGCATTCTAAGTTGGAAATTATAGGCTGGAGCACTCACTACCACTGCTAGGCAAAAGCATTGCTTACCCCCCCCGGGGCCAGCAGCAAATCTCCACCAGTGTTTGCTGGACAGAGTGGTTCCTCTGACTCATTCTCAGAGGCTGGTGAAGGCAGTCTTTCTCTCACAGAGACACACACCCTTGTAAGCGTTAAAACAGTCTCAAAAATCTGACATTAGACAGAGTTCCCAGTTAATGTCAACATCTAAAATGAAGAAGAATGATGAGGTAATTGCAGTGTTTTAACCACCAGTGAGATCATTACTGTACCAGAAACAAAACTCAGAAAAATCTTCCCAACAGGAGTTTCAAATATAGAATTCAGAAGGCAAAGCAGGCCCACGACTTAGTGTGTCTACTCTCACTTCTCCCTCAATCTCTCTTCTCTCTCTTATCTTTTTTTTTTTAAATAGTTGGTTCTTCCTTTTTTGAAGACAACCCCAGTTTATTTATTTATTTATTTATTTATTTATTTATTTATTTATTTATTTATTTTTTTGAGGGCAGTGTCACTGGCCCTCATATGTGGGACCCAAACCGGGGCCGCTGGCTTCCCAAGCCAGCGCTTAACCACCGCACCACTCGGCCGGCCCTCTCTCTCTTATTTTTAAGTTTACTAATAAGACTATCATAAGCCCTCCACTTATTCATATATGGTGTCAAAGTGTCAGGTCCATCCTAAGATCCCAATAGATAAGTGGCTGATGTTATTGCTGCTATTGTTATTATTATTATGTATTAGGAAAGGTTTGTGTGTCTCAAAATTTAACTATGTACCTGCTCCAAGGAAAATCTAAACAGTGGTAGTTCTGCTAGTGGTCACCGGGGAGATCAGCTGTCTCATCCACGAACTCAGTTCCCAGAATTAATGAGCAGAACTCAAGGCAGGGAAACCCAGCGTCCTTCTCTGCCTGTCTGACCTTCACAGTACAGTATCATTATATTGATAGATACAGGTTCCTCCAGCACCTCTTCCATCTATAAAGAAGTTCCCAAGTGGGCCGGCCGAGTGGTGCATTGGTTAAGCGCTGGCTTTGGGATGCCAGCGGCCCCGGTTCGGATCCCACATGAGGGCCAGTGACACTGCCCTCTACAGCTGACAACGGCTCCACCTGGAGCTGGGCTGTGCGAGCCCCGGTGATGGTGTGGGCTGCAGCCCCTGCTGCAGTGGGCTGCCATAGGCTACAGTGAGTGGCCAGCAGCCAGCGTGAGCTGCCAATAGCAGCGGTGAGCGACCATCTAGAGGCCGGCGACCGATCTTCCTCACCCGGGAAGAGCGCAGTGACGATACCAACAGTGAGGCGACGTCCTCCGCAACTAAACTGAAGAACAAAAAAAAAGACAGCAACTTGTCTGTTCCCCTCCGCCAATTCCCCAATAAAATCTTTAAAAAAAAAAAAAAAAGAAGTTCCCAAGTTCATTCAAAAGCCCAATATAAAGGACTTCTCTCAGCCATTTTTTTTCTGCCCATTCTGTGAAAAGCAGAGGCAAGAAGGCCAGAATACTGCCAATAACACTTGATATTGGAAGGAAATGAACTTTCCCTAAGAAGTGCAACACAAAAGAACTTTCTGACAGGGTTTTTCTTTTAATGAAATGGGCTGCCACTCGGGATTGTGAATTGTCAAGAGAGCGCAAGGTAGCGAAAAGTTGAACTTCACTTTCTTTCAACTTGGATTTGCTCTTATTGTCTGAGGAAAGGTCAACATGCATTTCTAGATGCACACAAAAAGCAGGATCTTGGGTCACAGAGAGTTCTGAGGCTGTGGGGCCTGGCTGGCCATTGCTGTCTAGCAGAGGCCCAGCAGTCTAGCCAAATATCACACCATCACCAGCCCCTGAGAGTAGTGGAGCCTGACACGTTGGTGTTAGAGGAAACCCTGAAGATCCCTGGATGAGCAGTTCTTTCATTTCATGGATAATAAAAATAACTAGTATTTAAATTACTGCTAGATCAGATAGCTATTGTGCTATAAAAAAAAAATTCTAGAGTGAATAAGCAATAGCTGGTGACAAGGGCTTAAGAAATGTTCAAGGGAGGAAAAACTCAAAGCTAAGAAAATCCTATCAGCTGGTTTAATTTTCCTTTGAAACAAGGAAATGAAGGAGAGCTATTTATTTGATGTTAGCAATAGAACACCTCACCTGGCTTTCAGAACACTGGAGGGCAGGGGGGAGTTGGTTGAGGGGCACAAAGTTAAAAGAATCAGATTCATCAGGACCTCCTGTCTTTGCAAACAACTTGAGGACAACTGCTTCAATGAGCTTGAAGTTTATGCATCTCTCAAGCCAACCTATTTCTGGCCTTGCTGTTTCTATCACTGTGGGACTCAATGCCCAGGCTAACCCCCAGAAGTCTCTTAGGCCCCTTAGCAGAGCTATTGAGTGTTTTTATTGCCCAGCACAGTAGGTACTCCATAAAATTATGTTGAATAAGCGGATGAGTCCTACTCATCACCATTTCCTCCTTAAATGTAGAGATTAGTAAAGATAAACATCTTTTTTTTTAAAGATTTTATTGGGGAATCAGTGAAGGGGAACAGATAAGTTGCTGTCCTTTTGTTCTTCAGTCTAGTTGTGGAGGACGTCGTTCACTGGCCCATGTTGGCATTGTGATCATTGCGCTCCTCCCGGGTGAGTCAGTCACTTGCCGGCCACTGGACAGCTGCTCACTGTGGCTCTTGGCAGCTCACGCTGGCTGCCAGTCACTCACTGTAGCCAATGGCAGCCCACTGCAGCAGGGGCTGCAGCCTACGTCATAGCCGGCAACTCATGGCAGCCCAGCTCCAGGTCGAGCTGTTGTTCACCATCCCAGCTGTAGAGGGCAGTGTCACAGGCCCTCATGTGGGATCCAAACCTGGGCACTGCTGCTCAGAGCTGGCATTCCAAGCCAGCTCTTAACCAACGCACCACGCGGCCCGCCCAGGATAAACATCTTATTCTCAGAGAATGAGGAGCAACTCCCTGGCCCTCCCCATTACCCTCCAGTCAGTGACTGCTTATGTATTTATGTAAAATGCTCATTTGTCTACTTCGCTCATTCATTCATCATTCATGTACCCATTTAATAACTATTGTGCTGACAGCAAGTACCGTTTCAAATAGTCAAGACAAGGTGGGAAACCTCAACACCTGAGAGGCCTCACTGCCCTCACCACCTCGGGACTCAGCAAGGAGAAGCTCCCAGAATTGCTGGTGTGTGGTTTCACTCTGCCCTGTACACAGGACATATCCCCGGGTCAGACCTGGTGGGAGCTGGAGCAGGGCCCACTCAGTGGCCACTTGCCTCCTATGTCACTCTGCATGCTGACAGACCTCCCAGGACTGCATAGTGTGGGCACATTCTGGGAGAGGCTGCAAAACTCAATCTAAGGATGCGCAGCAGCTTCCCAGATAGAGAAAGACAGGATGACAACACAAGTTCATTGATTGTATGTAAGGGCCTTTATTGATCAACAATTCTAAAATAGATATGTGTTCTCTCTTTACTGTTTCTCATATATATGCTTTCAACATTTTTACCAGAAAAATAAATATTCACACATGATAAAACATAAGGTGTAATGGGATACATATACATACTTATATGCAGGTTTCACTTCTACCCTAGATTGCTAATTCCTACATCCCCCTCCCTAGACACAAACACTAATATTGTTCAAAGAATATGCTTAAAACAAGTAAACACACACACACATGCATGCACATGCACACTTGTGAGTGTTTGTGTGTATGTGTGTGTATTCATTTTTACATAAATGGAGGCATACTACGAGTATACCCACTTTTGCTCCTGGCTTTCTAAAAGTACTAGTTAATATATAAAATTCTGAGGTCAGCTTTCCAGAACCCAGAGGCAGGTTGAGAAGGGTAGGAGGCATATCTGGAGGGACAAATGGAGAATATCTGGCACATCAAGAATGGCAATAAAATGAACAGTGGGGAGGTAACCCTGGCCCACTTCTCACTGGTGAGATGTGCTGAGGCGCTCCTCAGTATAGGACACATTTCAATCATGGTCAGATGCTGATGACAGGGGAGATGATTTGAGGGGAGGGGTTGATCACTGCCAACATGGCTTCTTAAAGACTCACTCTATCCTTACCTCCAACCCCATCCCCCTCAGGGTACCAGAAGATGCCAATTTGGTACCCAGTTGTCAAAGCTTTATGAGACATTTCTTACAGGATACCACTAACAGGCTTTGGTGAGATAACATTAATTTTACCTGAATTTTACCCCCTCACCAAGAGAATCAGAGAATTTTGCAGTGACTCATAAAGATTCTGATGGCAGTGTTGTCATTAAAACATCTCACTGAGCACACTCTTCATTTTTTTGTTTTGTTTTAATTCTTAGCTGTTGCTCCTTTCCCTCCCCCACAAATATTGTTCCCTATAAGTCTCTCTCTATATTTCCACTCCAAAGGATACCTTCCTTTTAAATTCAAAAACTCAGAGGAGGTAAAAATCAAATAACAACAGTAAAGAATAAATAATAATAGCTGCCATTTATTCTCATTAATTCTAGTAACTGCTATATGAAACAATACTTTTACCTTTCTTTTATAGAAAATGAAACTGAGGCTTGGCATAGTAAAGTGATGGGCCCAAGATCACACAGTTAATAAATGGCACACCTGGGTCTCACACCATGGGCTGCCTGGCCTCTGCTACCTAAGAAGACCAAGAAGCAGGGGTCCATGTGGCTACTGCCCTCTCCCTCCCAGCTCACACCTGAGGCTGCATGTTCTGAGGCCAGATTTTGGGTTGGAGAATCCCCAACCATTATGAAGATTGGCCAACTTGATGCCCAGTTCTACTGGGTGTCATCTACTCAACAGCTGTTGTTGACAGTGCTGGAGAAAGTGCAAATGTGCCATGTCTCAGTAGTGGAGGGAGGTGGAGAGTCAACATCACAGAAAGTACATTGGTTGGAAGGTGTCAGAGTGGCTGGAGGACATGTATCAGGCTCCTCCCATTTCAGGTTGTATGATATTGGACCACATACTAAACCTCTCAAAGCCTTACTTCGTCTGCTCACCTGAACATAGAGTCAGTAATGGCACCTGTGTCACATAATGTTGCCATGAGTATATGAGATAATGGGTATAAAGTCCTTGACATATCACTTAGAAGATATCAGTTTGCTTCCTTTTTTCTCTTCCAAGAGGGACAAACAAGTTCTAGGCCCTCTTCTGGGCATTGGAGGAATCTCAATATCAGCTAGCAGAGAAGACAAAATGACAAGGCCCTCCCAAGGAGGAATGGCAGGAGCATTTCAGGACCTAAAGCAATTCACATTGTCCGGGGTGACAATACCCTTACTGGCCCTCTTCCCATCGCAACCCTAACCATGCTGGAATTCCCTGAAAAATCAAATGTGTCTTTTGTATTCAGCCACCACCTGCCCTATACCCCGGATCCAAAATTGGAAACGTGGCATTCTCAGCAGAGAAGCCTTCCTCCGTTAACTGCACTCAACAATCCCTATAGGCCTCCACTCCAGCAGGCCCTTCCCTGGGGGCTGCATCCTTCTGAGTGCCTCTGACCTGTTGATCGGTGACACACACCCCAGCCTGCATGCCTCTGTGACACTTAGCACAGCCTATGGAAAGGATCACCTGTCTGTCTAGACTGTGAGCTCCTTCAAGGGCGGATATGGTGGCGTGCCTCTTTGCAACCCCAGTGTAGAGCATTGTCTGACACGTAATCATTGGTACATTTTCTTTTTAAGTGAACTATGGGTAACACAAAGATGAGTTAGACCTCCCACCCTCAGCAAGTTGACAATGCAGTTGTCTTAGACTGCGTCCCCCCATCCTCACTACTTAACAATCAGGATGCATGTGCTAACTACGCAAAAGACGCAAAAGTAAAGGGCTGTGAGGCACAAAGGAAATAAGAGTTGTTTCTGACTGAGAAACTCAAACAAGCCTCCATGGATGAGGAGTATGTGAACTGGGACATGATGAGGGGGTTGCTAGGACCAGGAACCCTTGCATCTCAAAGCTCCATGTGTTTTAGACAGTGAAGACACCACACACGATTTGGGGTTCTATTTTGTGGTCCCCACTGAGGTCTCATACTTGGCAATCTGCTTTGCTTTCTCCTTTTCTCTCACTCACAGGAGACCCCAGTGTCTGCTCCATCTCCAACCCTGATTTTGTCATCTACTCTTCAGTGGTGTCCTTCTATCTGCCCTTTGGAGTGACTGTCCTCGTCTATGCCAGGATCTATGTGGTGCTGAGACAGAGGAGGCGGAAACGGATCCTCACACGACAGAACAGTCAGTGTATCAGTGTCAGGCCCGGCTTCCCTCAACAAGTAAGCACTCCGGAGGGGCAGAGGGAAGACAACACCCTGCCCCATGGCATCCCAGCCTCGTGTCCAGCAGTGTGTGCTTTTGTCTGTATGGCCACATGGGAGACACACATCTGACACCCACTTCTAGTCTGATGGTATTGGCTCTGCTTTAGAGGTAGGAAGTCCAATCCAAAAGGTGACAGTCTTTTGGATTAGATAGTCTTCCTTAGCTGACACCTTACTTGACAAGATGACAGGATAGTTTCTCAGCTTGTTCTGCTTCCCTTCAACGTCTTTTATTGTCCCTAATTGGCCAGCAGTTCAGATGTCACACAGGGTTTAAAGTTTTAGTGTGGCAGTTGTACCATGTACTGCTGCTGGTAGGTTCCCAAGACAGACTTTTTGGCCAGATCACTCATTGCAAGAATCACTGGGGTTCATCAAAATCTCTTTTCCTTGCTTGATCTGTTCCTACAACAAGGCATGGAGGAGCTGGTGGAATGGGGTGCTGATGACACATTTTATTGGGTCTTTTTTTCTTCATTTACAGTTTGCATTCAATATTATATTAGTTTTGGGTCTTTTGGGGCTCTGTAAAGGAAGGTTGTTGTCTCAGCACTGATCTTCCAATTTGTTGGGCTTTAAATTCTGCTTATTCTCTTGCCCAGTATCATAGCAGTTTACCCATAATGTACTTGAAGCATGAATGAATGACTACAAATTACTTGCAATCTTCTAGGGAAGGGACTACAGGAATATTATACAGCTGCTGCTTTCATGGAGCTTAGAATCTAGACAAGAAAATAAAGTACACCTCCACCCAAAGTTAATGAATAGCCCAAAACTGAATGGGATATTTGCCAAATGTGAGGTGAAGACAACTGAGCATCCAAATATCAAAGGCCTTTGAGGTTATGAGAAGAGAGAGAGAGAGCAATATGCTCAGGAAAGGGCTTTATAAATAAAGAATTGAGCTGATCTTGAAGGCAGGTCACATTTGGATATTTAGATCAACCTGAGTGAGGGTCAGATTCTCAAAGTTGAAGTCCCAAGGCTTGGGTAAAATAAGAATGTTGGTTCTCATGAAATAGGAGGTCAGGACTTAAGGTTGAGGATATGAACTTATTGTATTCAAAGCATCATCATTTATGGCTCAACTCTGTAGAGCTTAACCTACAACTATTTCTCCTTCAATCCACCCTAGTCTTCCTGCCTTCGGCTGCACCCCATTCGGCAGTTTTCAATAAGGGCCAGAATTCCATCAGATACCACTGAGAAAATGGTAAGTAAGCCATTTCTTTCATGTAGCAGAAGAATAAGAGACCTTTACTCAAGATGCTGGCTTGATTTGATTCCACTTCCACCCTAACATGGACTCTAACCCCAATCCCACACTTGTATCTATTAATATAGAATAGATCTGAGATCCTGCCTGATTGAAGTTTCAAAATAGGAATCATCAAATGATATTCAGAAGGCATGTGACTGTTGGGTGAGATCCCAATGACTAAGGCCAAAAACTGTTGGATGTGGTGTGAGGATGCCATCCAGAGCCACCTGTATTAGAAGAAACAGGGCATCAATGAAACATACATGGGCAGAGCCAAGAACAGCAAAGAAGGGAGGTTAATGTGAAACTTTCAAGAGCCTATCTGCCATTGAATATGAGGAAAAACAAGACAATTTCATGGTCACCCTTATTCTTTCCTTCCAATTTAAGCCAGTCCTGCCTCCTCAAGCAAACCGAGTGAAGAATGGAGCCTGTGGGTGTTAAATATAAGATGAGTTCCTCTCCCTGAACTCCACAGCCAAGTAAATACTAGGAATAAAGCTTCAAAACCCCATAATGATAAAGTTCTGAGCCTTGTCCAATCTCTGTACAGTTAATTTACCACTTTTTATACAAGTCTGGTGTAGCAGTTAGAAATGCTTGAAAAATGACAAAAAAAAAGTGTGAGTGTGTGTGTGTGTGTGTGTGTGTGTGTGTGTGTGTGTGTGTGTGTAGTTTAAAGCTGCCTATAGCAGATCCAAGGTCTGAGGAGGCTCCAAGGCCAAAAGGAGAAAAAGTGGTGACTACTAAGAAGTTATTACAGAACCAAGAGTTTGGCATTGCCTGGAGGGTGGAGAAATAGGTTCTGTCCTGTCGTCTGGGAGTGCAAAGCTCTGCCAGCTAGACTCAAAGGAATCCAGTGTTTTCTCATGTCAGTTATGGAGGTAGTGACGAGGGTTTGCAGAGCTGAAAAATACATGCACCAGTGTATAACCTTGGAAGAATCACTTTCCTTTTATAGGACTGAATTTTCACATCTATAAAATGGAGACAAGGTGCACTAGATCAGTGTTCTCAAATCTGAGATTTCATAAGCACTCTCAAGAATTTGTCTCCAGTTCCCTAGTTTCAGAAATAATGCATTAGAAGTTAAATATCGTAAGCTCTAGAAGATCACATGCCAGCACAATTATAAACATAATTTTGCTCATTCAGATAAAATACAATATGCTTATATTAATTAGTAGAAAACCCCATCAAAATGAAAGTCAACAAAATTTAAAATATATTACACTAGAATCCCTATGGCTACCTCTGTGGAGCACAGTTTAAAAATACTATATCATCTTGAAGACGCTTTGCACTGATTCATTCAACAATGTTTCTGAGTGTGTACAATGTACTAGCACCATATATCTGAAAAATTGTGATTCCTTGAACTAAGGAGAGAGTAGTGAGGGTTCTTGGTGGCTGACACTGACTAACTTATGTAGAAAAAGGAATTTACTGGAGAGCTATCAGACGGTTCAGACTCAGTGAGAAGGCTGAAGAACAGCTCCGGCTGATGCTATACATGCCTGAAGAAGAATCTGTTTAGAGGACCAAATACTGGACATCGACTGCCATCACTGCAAGATGAATTCTGAAGTCTCCCTGCTTCATGAGCTCCAATTCAAGGTCTTAGGTGTGAACCTCCAATTGGCTAGGCTGGGTTCATGTGCCAGAGTTCTAGCTGCCCAGCGGGCACGTGGCAGAGTGTGAATATCTAGCTGTTATGTCTTCAGTAACGGGAGCTGAGGGGTTCTGCCTGCTACTCAAGATTGATATGGTGTCTGATTCTTCAAACATGGAAAGAAGTTCAGATGTTGAGCACACACACATATCCCTCCAAATACCAAAAATATCCACATGTTTTCAGTTTTCTACTCAGCCTCTGCTCATCCCAAACCCACTTTTCCCAATTTCTTTTCTGTTTTACAAATGAGGCCTAGAGACGTTCAATTAACTTGCCCAAGGATATGTCTACTAAGTAGAAAAGCTGAGATAAAAATCCTGGGGTTACCTTTATTTTTTTAACTTTTTGTTGTGGAAAACTTCAAAAATAAAAAAGTAGGAAGACAAGGGCCGGCCGAGTGGTTCAGTAGGTTAAGAGCTAGCTCAAGAGTGTGAGCTGAGCTCTGAGCTCTGAGCAACAGCAGTTCGATGCCCAGCCTGAGCTGAGTTGCCGTGGAGTTGCCAATAGGTGCAGGATGGCTCAGCTAAAAAAAAAAAAAAAAAAGAAAGAAAAAGTAGAAAAAAAGACAAATATAATAAATTCTTCAGTAGCCATCAGTCACCTTCACTAATTACCAACGCATGGCCGATTTATTATTTTTTTTAATTAGGGAAGTGAAACAGACAGTTGCTGTCCTTTTGTTCTTCAGTCTGGTTGTGGAGGACATTGCTTCACTGGCCCGTGTTGGTATTATCATTGCGCTCTTCCCAGGTGAGGCAGTCGCTCGCCAGCCACTGGACGGCAGCTCATGATGGCTCACGGTAGCTCACACCAGCTGCCGGCGAGCCCCACTGTAGTCTATGCTGTGGCCAGCAACTCACAGCGGCCCAGCTCCAGGTAGAGCTGTTGTTCATCATCTTAGCTGTAGAGAGTCCAGTGTCACTGGCCCTCATGTGGGATCTGAACCGGGGTCACTGCTGCTCAGAGTTGGCGTCTCAAGCCAGCTCTTACCAATGCACCACTCGGCTGCCCCAATGCATGGCCAATTTTATTTCATCTACACTCCCACCTGCATTCACAAGATCCCAATGGATTGTTATGAAACAAATCCCAAACGTCACAGTATTTCAACCAAAATTATTTCTGTAAGACTTTCTAAAGAATATTGAACTCTTTTATAAAGCATATAATCACAATACCACATCAAACTAAATAAATTAATAACATCCCTATATTTCCTAACATCATTAACTATCCAATGTGCAAATTTTCTCAATTGTGTGATAAATATTTTACAGTTGGTTTATTTGAATCAAAATGCAAATAAGACCCATATTTTGCAGCTGGTAAGTGTTGTTGTTGTTGTTGTAGCAATTTATTTATTAAAGAAACCAAATTGCTTATCTTTAAGAGTTGCTCACATTCCAGATTTTGCGGCTTTCTTACATCCCAGTGGTATCATTTAACATATTCCTCTGTATATCCAAGCCATTCTAATTCGAACTGGCCAGGCTATAATCCTATGCTACCCTCCTCAAGGGGTTATGTGATTCTCAAATGTTCAATATGTAGTAGGTGCTTTCTAGTGTAAAGTTGGAAGCAGATGTCATTTACCTTAACATTCCATGGTGCCCCCCGCCCCCAGATCCACCCTCTGCAAGGTTTCACACAATGATAGTTCCCTCTTCCTTCTTTGCATTCTCTTTCCCTTTCAGGAACATTCAGATGATAAACAATATCCCCAGAAATGTCAGGATCCTCTCTTGTCACACCTGCAGCCTCTCTCTCCTGGCCAGGCACACATGGAGCTGAGGCGTTACTATAGCATCTGCCAAGATACTGCCTTCGGGCCACCAGGCTTCCAAGAAGCTGAAGGAGAGCTGAAAAAGGAGGGGAGGACTCGGAACTCCCTCAGCCCCACCATGGCACCCAAGCTCAGCTTAGAGGTTCGAAAACTCAGTAATGGCAGATTGTCCACATCCCTGAGGCTGGGGCCCTTGCAACCTCGGGCAGTGCCACTTCGGGAAAAGAAGGCAACGCAGATGCTGGCCATCGTGCTCGGTGAGTTTGGATTGAATTGGTTGGGTTAGATGAAATCAGATTAGGTTGAGTTTGATGCAGCTGGCAGAGGGTTATGGTAGCCACATTTGACAAAAATTGGAAATCCAATGACTGCAACCGTTTTTTAATGTTTATAAAATAATTGAAAGGGTTTGTGTATAAATGTTAACTGGTGGAAATCACAAGACCTAGACTGAAAAGTATGAAATATGAAACTTAAAAAGTCACCTAATTGAGCTATGTTTATCTGTCATGTTTGTTATCTAAAATGTGGAATTATAATAAATAAATCGAATAATAGATAAGATAATGATTAAATAAAAGCACATAAATGATTTGTTAGTCTACAATATTAAGTGAAAAAAATAGGGATGCAAAAAAAAAACCTGCCATGTGCTATGATAACATCTAGATTATTTTAAATGCAGAGAAAAAAAACCCTGAAAATTAATTCACCAAGATGGCAAAAGTGATTATCTTTGAGTGGTGGGTGGTTATTTTTCTTCTTTCTACTTTTCTGTATTTACCAAGTTTTCATAATGTATAAAATCAGAGTTAGTTTTTTTTAGTAGAAAAAATATAACATTTATTGAAATGAAAAAAATTAGGTCCCAGGTACCATATAGTTAGTGAAGGCAATTCATCCTATTCATTATCACTGACAAACCTCAACTTCTCGTATCTTGGGACTTCATGAGAATCCCCAGATGTAATTTCCTCAACAGCAGGAACTCGGCCAACTGTGTCATTTAGGGTCTCCTTCCCTATTAGCACTTAGGATCATATCTTGATAGCCAGACATTAAATGAATATTTTATTTAAATTGAGAAGTAGAAAAAAACTAGTAAAGAACTATCTAAAGATCAAGCTAGAAAATTGATTTAGGAACAAAGGCCTAAGATGAATTAAAGACGTTAGCATTTTGATGTTTTCTCATCAAAAAAAAAAAAAAGTGGCTAATCACACCTACGTTCTAGGGTTGGTTTGAAAATGAAATGGGCATATGTAAAATTTCCAGCATAGTAGCTGGCACAAAGGAAACAAGCATGAGTCATTTTCATGTTATAACAAAGTGAGTAAGCAAAGCTCTTACCAGTTTTTCTCTTCCTTTGCCACCTAGGGACCTTCATTGTCTGCTGGCTGCCCTTCTTTTTGACCCACATTCTCAATGCCCACTGCCCAGCATGCCATGTGTCCCCAGAGCTCTACAGAGCCACAACGTGGCTGGGCTACGTGAACAGCGCCCTCAACCCCGTGATCTATACCACCTTCAATGTTGAGTTCCGCAAAGCCTTCCTCAAGATACTGTCTTGCTGAAGGAGAGAAAAGAACACTCCCTGTGACCGCCTTTATCTTCCAGGCCACTGGGCCACCGGCCAGGGCCTGCTCAGAAAGACTGCCATGCTCTCTGGCATGTAGTAAGAAGAAGATTCCTGGAACCAGGAGGCCCCTCCGTGGCTGGGGTAACCAATTGCTTCCTCTAAAACAGAACATTCTACCTCCCAGCTAAAATCTGACTTCATCCTGGCACTCTTCAAGTGGTTGGGGAGACCCTGAATGATAAGCAATAATTCAAAAAGATGCTGATAAAACATAATTCTACACACACACACACACACACACACACACACACTTATCATCAGAGGCATGATTCATTACAGTGAAGAAAAAATGAATAGATCTCATAATTCTCAAGTTGCCGGGGGTCCTTGAAATCTCAGCCAGTAAACCATCTTGCAGGACAGCCCATCTCTCTTCTTTCAAACCTCTAATTAACTGTCAAGCTAACCTTGTACTTTTGTGGGCCCACTCCCTTTTGGCCATTCCTTTCATTCACTGTATCCTGAAATATAATGGCAAAGCCAGTGCTTCTGCCTCTCCACAGAATCTAATTGGCTACATTTGGTGAGGGAAATTCTTCACCCTGAAGGAGACATTGTCCCACATTGGGACTTGGGCTTCATTTCAAACCTTGCTAACCCTGTATTTTAGCTCTAGCTAAGAAGGCCTTTGATTCCATCCCCTTACTTTCAGAGTCTCAACTCCAGAGTAATCCAAGATGTGGATGTTAAGTGAAAAAGGAATGACAATTCCCACTGTAGCATCAGTGTTAAACCTTGTGGTTCAGAACATGCCTTCGATAAGCTTTTCATAACACTATAAGGTTTTCCTACACAGGCATCTCCATCTCCTGTTTAACAGGGATCCAGTACTTTCAGACCCTGAAAACTTATTGAATATTTGCTGTCTGCAAACTGTCTGTCACCTCCCAAGGTCTGGATTTTTGACAATGAATAAGACAGATCCTGCCCTCAAGGGGCTCACTGCCTATGTTTGTCCATTTCCTTGTTGAAGGGTGGTAGGGACTCACCTACACTGCCAGGGAACCTCAGAACTGAGGGCACCATGCAGGGTAGCTCCCCAAAGCCATCACATGGACAGCCCTAGTGCAGATCCTAAACATCACCACTCCAAAACTGAGATTAAAGGCATACAGAAGTCATGTGTAAATGTCATTCATTCAGGCATCTAGAGGGAACCTGAATATTCTCATCATTTACCTTGACACCTGCAGAAGCTATTTCATATTGATTACAGAATCAAGGTACAATTTATGGATAATTTATGAAACATTATCATCCTGAACTTCAATAAATTTACTGTTAATAACTATTAGTGCATAGGCATGACAGATACCTGCTACAATGCTGTTAAAACTAAAAGTGCACAAGAACTTAGAAGGAACCTGAGTCTTCCCTTGCCCCATCTTTATTCCTCTAACCCTTAAGTGTATAAGAAAGAAATATATACCCTCATTGAGCTGGTTACCTGTTAATCCTGAATGCTTTATATGCACCAATTTAAAAATGTTATTGTCTATAACAATATTTATTATTGTAACTCAGTGGGAAATTCTGTCTGTTCACTAGTTCTTCTGCCTTGTACCAGCTAGTTCAATAGGTTTATGGTGCAAGCAGAACTGGGGACTGAGACAATTAAATACCTGAAGAAGTGAAAGTACATGATTCCTAGTTTTTTCCATGCAAAACCAACAGCAAACAGGTGGGCCAATGAGATAAAAAAATTATAGAATTCCATGTCAAAATCAGAATTCTAGGATAAAAACATAAATAGCATCAGTATTAGTATATATGTGAGAAACAGTAGCAAGAATTTTGTATTCTTTCTTTACATCAAGTCATTCAACCCTAATGTAACCTTAGGAAGATAAACTGTTTGTAGATGAATGAGGAAACTGAGGCAGTGGGAAGTTACGAAATTTGTCCCAGGTCACACACAGTAAGTGGTAGAGCTAGGATTCAAATGTTCTTCTTCTATCTGGCCCCCAAGTCCATGCAAATAACCCCTATGACACACTGCCTCCCACAACAGAGGCAAAGGGGTGAGGAGAAAAAAAATGGGAAGAAAAAGATAAAACAAATAACCCCTTTGAAAGCCTCACCCTACCCAGCCCATCTCCACCCTTCGGCTTTCCTAAGAACCCAGCCCAAGGCATCACTCTCCCTCTTCTGCCATGTTCAATTTCTGAAATAGTCACATGGGAAATCCATAATCTATTTTTATAGAATCATGAAACAGTCCTTAGAGAGGGTTTTACCCTCTCTTTCATTTACAGAAAAGGAAACTGAGGCCCAGAACTGTTGTCCCACGTTGGTTAATAACAGACAAGCACTCAAATCTGCTGTACCCTAGCTCAGTGCTCTTTCCTGAGAGCCCTATAACTATAAACAGCATACAGGTACAAGGAGAAAGTCATATTTTTACATCCACCATTAAACTGAGAGGCACTTTTTCCCTAAACAGGAAGGAGACAATTCTCCTTCCCAGAATTCCCTTGCGATCCATGAAGAGCCTCTTGGGAAATCGCAAACATCCCCCAAACCCTCACTTCAACCTCTTCGTCTTAAGATTTACATTCTACCTCCTTTGCCTCTGCAGTTTCCACCATAAACAGCACACTTAACCTCAGGGCTTGCTACTTTCAGAGCCAAAATGGCAAAAAAAATCCCAGGAGAAACGCTGGCCTGAATGAAGCAAAGCACAGGTTTGGGGATAAACCAGGTCTAGAGCCCAAAGAAGCCTCATAGCTGCCATATTATTTGTGTGAAATGCAAATAGCACAGAAATCCAAATCGATTACAACCAACATTCAACTCTAGACCTTAACTAAATATTTTCTTCTTTCAAGACACCATCTGCCATAACTCCAATTATTACTCACTTACTAAATCAGTCACTCTTTCAACAAATGTTGATTGATTATCTTCTATGTGCCAGGCACTGTGCTCGATGCTAGAAAACATGATCAAGGAAATCATAGTCTTTGTCCCCGGAAGCTTGTAGTGTAGTGGGGAGGTAGAATTCCTGTACACGGTGATGGCACATTTGTTGTCTATAGTAAAAGGAAGTCATGGTGTTTTGAAGTCCCATATTTAGCCTTGAGAAGGCTTCTGAGAGAAGCATTGTCAGGGTTGAGAAATAATGAAAAAGTAGGAAGGGTGTTCCAGGCAGAGAAAACTTGAAGAGCTAAAGGTAAAACAAGCAAGAAGCATGCAAGGAATCTCAAATAATTCCATCTGGCCATTGTGAAGAGACCCTAGGGATGAGACAGGAAAGGAAAGGGCCACATCTCTGGAGATCTCTTCCAGCTCTGCTCAGCTGCCAGCAAGCAGAGCTGGTGGTGATACCTCTCAAAGATCTCTAGATCTTGTCTCTACTTGCCTCTATGTGGTCAACACACATCACAGAACGTTCATCGTTGACTTACCTAACTACTTCTCTCTGAGCTATAGTGAATTTCAATAAATGCAGAATTCAATCTGAATTCTTTGTTCTTTTCTCTGCAGAGGGGGAATGGCTAGTTGAACGGATGCAGAGTCATAGATGGTCGAAATTAAGGCAATTCAGGGAGTCTGGGTCAGAAATCAAGGGAGGCCAAAGAGATTTGTTTTCCTGAATGCATGGGTCAGAACTAAGCAGGGAGGCAAAAGGGTTAAGGATTCATTCAGAACTGGCTGTTTACTGGAGGTCCTGAGTCTCAAGCCTGTGCTCTGGTCATTTAGTATCTGCTGACATCAGGAAACTGAAAAAGCTTAATTTGAATCAACACACAGAGAGCAGAGAGAGGATGACAGGCAATTAACTTGATTCTTCCTTTCTACCTAATTCTCTCCTCATCAGGAAGGGAGTGAGTTTCCATGACTACCTCCTGACACACAGGGTGATGATGGTGTCAGCCCGGCTCTGTCGTACACACTGACAGGCAGAAACCAGAAATCTGTACCAAACACAAGACCTGGAACCTCCTGCTCTACCCACACTCACCTCAATTAATCAGCCAATCTCCATCATTCTGTATCAAGCTCTGTGCAGAGTCTGCTGAGTACTGGGAGAAGAGAGGTAGCCATAGGTCTCAGGTTGGATGTGCCCCAGAGAGGGAGCTGGGCTGAACCATCTGACAGGAAAGATAATGGACAGAAAGAAGTCAAGGGGTGGAGTCCTAGTGCTAACACAGACAAGTGACCTTAAGCAAGTGTTTATTTAATCTCTATGAACCTCCACTTCCTCATTAGTAAAACAGGAGATCTGAAGGCCAAGTGTTCCTTACTAAACAATTTAAAGATTAGATAATATCATGTGTTAGAAGTGTTTTGTCAACTATAAAGCTCTAACAAATGTAAGAGATTAAAATTGATGTTATTATTATTATTTCCCCCCTAAGCAGTTCAATTATATCTTTCTGCTTCACAGTCCACCTTCCTTTCTCTTTGTTGATTCTCTAATTGTCTCAGGTTATTAGGCACAGTCTGTTCAGCCTATCACATGAAATCAATTTTTCTCTTGTCTCTTATGCCCTAAAGGTACCCAGGACACTTGGCTGAATTTGTAGTCAGATTGTTAGGCAAATGGATAGTCACTAACCGGGCACCCTTTGCCTGCTCATACAGCCAAGTATGGCATGACCTAACACCAGGCTGATGGCAGATGCTTGCTAAAGGTGATGCTGTGGTCTCTGTTCCTCTCCTGGCCAGGGAATGAGGAGCAGAACACATCTACTCCTCAAGACTTTCCATCTTCATTTCTCTTAAGGTCTGAGTCTAACACCCTTAACTATTACTCCATCTCTTCCTGCCTGAGAGAAATGCATTGGATATAGTGCATTAGTTTCCTAGGGCTGATGTAATAAATTACCACAAATTGGTAATTTAAACAAAAACTTAAAACAACAAAAACTTGGGCCGGCCGAGTGGCGCGGTGGTTAAGTGCTGGCTTGGGAAGCCAGCGGCCCTGGTTCGGGTCCCACATATGAGGGCCAGTGACACTGCCCTCAAAACAAACAAACAAACAAACAAACAAACAAACAAACCAGAATCTTATTTCACAGTTCTGGAAGCTAAAAGTACAAAATCAAGATGTTGGCTGGCCCATGCTTTCTCTGAAAACTGTAGATGAAGACCTTTCTTTGCCTCTTACTCGCTTCTGGTGGTTGCTGATAATTCTTGGTGTTCTGTAGCTTGTAGTAGCATAACTTCCAATATCTGCCTGTCTTCATATGGTTTTCTCCCTGCGTGTCTTTATCCAAATTTCCCTGTTCTTATAAATCATTGGATTAGGTGCCACTCTATTCCAATATGACCTCATCCATTGGATTAGGTGCCACTCTATTCCAATATGACCTCATCTTAACTTGATTATATCTGCAAAGACACTATTTTAAAATAAGATCACAGTTCCAGGAGTTAGGACTTTAACATATGTACGGGGGGTGGGGAGAGGGCACAAATCAATCCATAAATTATGGAAAGAAAAGGACTTGGAACTTGGGTGACGGGAAAATGTACAAAAGCAATGGCATTCAGAATATAAGAAGTTAGATTTCAGCCTTGGCATATTGTCCCTTCAGTGGCCTGCAAACTTCCTGGAGCTCAGCTCTTATGAGTAAAAGTGATCTGGATTCCTGAACTATGATAAACAAGTTAAAAATAATTCTAGAAGGATATAAATCATCTTTTGAGCCCTGAAAAACCTACAAACATGCTCATTTAAAAAAGTCAAAGCTGTTTCACACTGTTCCCCTTCCCCAATTCCCCAATAAAATCTTAAAAAAAAAACCAACTGTTCAAAGATAATCCTTAGTTGCCTCTCTGTTTTTTAAAAAGGAGTTTGGGGAATTCAACAGCAAACTTAATGGGACTGAGGAAAGCTTAGAGGGACTATTATGTAGTTCTCTTACTCCATGTAGCACCAGTCCAGACTAAGTTGGAAGATTGTTTTTCCCTTTAAGAAAAAATTAATATAATTGAGTCTTGCATTATGCTTTGAGCAGATTCCATAAGATTCCACATTAAAGACCCTTAAAAAGCTTACAACATATAATCATGGGATTTGAAAGTTGAAAGGGACTTTATCCCAGTCCCCTAATTATTGCAGAAATTCTCTCTATCTTTTACCCATGGTCACCCATTTGTATGAAGGAGCTGGCTCACTTCTGTCCAAGACATGTGACAGGTTGTCCTTTAAAAAATTCCTCCCTGGGGCTGGCCGAGTGGTGCATTGGTTAAGAGCCCCGGTTCATATCCCACATATGAGGGCCAGTGACACTGCCCTACAGCTAAGATGGTGAACAACAGTTCCACCTGGAGCTGGGCTGCTGTGAGTCCCTGGGGATGGCATAGCTGCAGCCCCTGCTGCAGAGGGCTGCCATAGGCTACAGTGAGTGGCTGGCAGCCAGTGTGAGTGG
Source organism: Aselliscus stoliczkanus (assembly GCA_033961575.1). Lineage (NCBI taxonomy): Eukaryota > Metazoa > Chordata > Mammalia > Chiroptera > Hipposideridae > Aselliscus > Aselliscus stoliczkanus. The sequence goes on from CM066729.1 coordinate 70,825,524, forward strand.
CTGGCAGCTGGTGTGATCTGCCAAGAGCTGTTGTGAGTGGCCGTCCAGAGGCCAGAGACCGATCTGCCTCACCCAGGAAGAGCGCAATGATGATACCAACATGGACCAGTGAAGCAATGTCCTCCACAACTAGACTGAAAAACAAAACATGACAGCAACTTGTCTGTTCCCCTTTCCCGGTTCCCCAACGCTGTTCCCCTCCCCCTATTCCCCAATAAAATCTTTAAAAAAAAAAAAAATTCCTCCCTCCTTTAAGCCCAAATCTGCCTTCTTAAAAAATTCACCTCTTGGTCCCTATTCCCTACTTCGCACAGAAACCTCTGTTCCATATTCCCAATAATAGCTTTTATGGGATGAAGACAGTTCTCCAAGATTTCAATTCCTATATCACTAATATTTTCTTACACTCTCCATCTTGGTTGCTTTTTTCTGGATAAAGCCATGTTGTTCGTGTTTCTCTTAATATATGAGGCCCCAAATGGAATACAATCTTCTAAATTTGGTTAAGCAGTTCAGAGTGCCATGGACTCATTATTCTGCATGATTAGAATATTTGATTTTTAATGACCCAGGCTCATATTGAAACTCTAAGAAGGAGATTTGCATACCTAATAGATAAACTTAATAGAATAGGGATCAACACCTACATGTGAAGGAAGTAGGATTCAGCTGAAGAAGGAGTTGAACTGTAATGCAGTCACACACAAAAACTCAGCTGATCCTGTGGCAAGTCCTGGTTCTTTATGACCCAGCCTGTAATTGGATGCAGGCTACCTCTGGAAAGGAGGCTCTCTTCAGCTGAAAACTTTGAGCTGTCATCATTCCTAAGCAACTGGGAGAACAAATTCCTCAGTCCTTAAGGGGGGATGTGAGTGGTATGCCACAGCATACATGATGGACCTCTATGGTTTACCTTTCATTACGTTTGGCTCTACTTCCTTCATAAATTAAATTCTAGAAACAGCTTCATCAGGAATCTAGTTGGTCTCTCTTCCTGTGGAAAGATAGAGGCATGGACTATAATCTCTGCCACAGCAACTGGTCTCAAGGTCAAAGCCAGTCTCATCATTGCCTTCTTCTATCATCTATTATAGATCCCACTTGCTATTGATTAACACTCTACTGGTCTAGGTGGTTTACCTGGTGGAATCACTCTGAGGGGCATGGTGGTTTTCTCAGGTCATGGCTGCTGCACTTATCCATGTACCATCAAAATTAAACAAGGGAATACAAAGTGACACCTCCGTGGATCATCCTGGTACCAAATAGGTTCTTCTCTGTCCCCATTGTGTAACAACATCCCTAACTTCTTCTGATGATCAAGATTCAATTATCCATGCCAGGATGTGCCATCACTTGCCTATTGGTCTCCTGGCACAAGGAGGTCCAAAACACTAGGTAGGAGCCATATCCTTAAGTTTAATGGGATTCTTATCCCCTAGTGGACACAGTCCTCCTTTAAGAACAAGGGCCTTTATATCAGAAAGCTAAATATAGGGCCGGCCGAGTGGGGCGTTGGTTAAGAGCTGGCTTGGGAAGCCAGCGGCCCCGGTTCGGATCCCACATATGAGGGCCAGTGACACTCCTCTCTATAGCTAAGATGGTGAACGACAGCTCCACCTGGAACTGGGCTGCTGTGAGTCCCTGGAACAGCATAGCTGCAGCCCCTGCTGCAGTGGGCTGCCATAGGCTACAGTGAGTGGCCCCCAGCCAGCATGAGCAGCTGGCAGCCAGTGTGAGCAGCTGTCCAGAAGCCAGCGACCGATCTGCCTCACCTGAGAAGAGCGCAATGATGATACCAACATGGGCCAGTGAAGCAATGTCCTCCACAACTAGACTGAAGAATAAAAGGACAACAACTTGTCTGTTCCCCTTCCCTGGTTCCCCAATGCTGTTCCCCTCCCCCAATTCCCCAATAAAATCTTTAAAAAAGAAAAAAAAAAAGAAAGTTAAATATAGCATTACTATATGATTCAGCAATTATACCCTTAGGTATATACATATCCCAAAGAATTGAAAACAAGTACTTAAATATTTGCATAGAAAATTACATAGTAGCACTATTCATAATGGCCACAAGCTTGGAAAGAATCCAAATGCACATTAACAGATGAATGGATAAACAGACCTCTGTATATATTATATATATATGAATATTATTCAGCCATAAAAAGAAATCAAGTACTAATACATGCTATAATGTAGATGAACCTTGAAAAATCATGCTAAATGCAAAAAGCCAGACACGAAAGGTCACATATGCATGATTTCATTTATATGAAATATCCAGAATAGGTAAATCCATAGAGACAGAAAGACTCATGATTTCCAAGAGTGGGAAGAGAGGGAATGGGGAATAACTGCTTAATGGGTACACAATTTTCTTCAGGATGATGAAAATGCTTTGGAAATAGAGGTGGTGGTTGCACAATAGACAGGGGTACTAAATGTCACTTAAAATGGCTAATTTTGTGAATTTTACCTTAATACATTTTTTTATTTTTAAAAAGAACAAGGACCTAAAGTTTCCATGTTCTTCAATTGAAAGGCTCAATACCGTTAAGATGGCAATTCTCTCCAAATTAATCTATATATTTAATGCAATATCTCTCAAAAGTTCAAAAAGACTATTTTTTCCAGAAAGTTACAAGCAGATTGTAAAATTTACATGGAAATGCAAAAGATCCAGAATAGCCAAAATAATTTTTGAAAAGAAAAACAAAGTTGGAGTATGTTTACTTCCCAATCTCAAAGCTTACTTTAAAGCTACAGTTGTCAAGACAACATAGTATTAACATAAATAGATATACAGATTAATACAACAAAATTAAAAGTCTAAAAACAAATTCTTATATTCATGGTCAATCAATTTTCGACAAAGGCAATCTGTTGGGGGAAAGGAGAGCCTTTTAAACAAACGGTGCTAGGACAATTGGATATTCATATGCCAAAACATGAATTTAGGCTCATACCTCACACCATAACCCAAAATTAACTCAAGATGGATCACAGAATTAAATGTAAGCGCTAACAAATAAAACTTTTAAAAGAAAACGTAGGTGAAAATCTTGAGACCTTAGATTAAGTAAAGATTTCTTAGATATGACACACCATAAAAAAGAAAAAAATGATAAATTGAACCTTGTGAAAATTCAGAACTTTGTAATTCAAAAGACACCATTTAGAAACAACAGATTGGCTTGCAAAATATTTGCAGAACATGTTATCTAATAAGAACTTGTATCCAGAATATACAAAGAACTCTTACAAGTCAATAATAATAAGACAACCCAATCCAAAAACTATTGCAAAGTACTTTAATGGACACTTTATTAAAGAAGATACAAAATCACTTGTACACATAAAAAAGGTGCTCAACATCAATAGTCATTATACAATAATAATAAATAATACAGACAACACTAACAAACATTGGAGGGGATGTAGAGAAATGGGAATCCTCATACATTGCTGATAGGAATGTAAAACAATGCTGCCACTTTGGAAAACAGCTTGGCAGCCTCTTAAAAAGTTAAACATAAGATTACCATATCAGCCAGTGATTCTGCTCCTGGGCATCTTCCCAAGAGGAATGAAAACAAATATCCACACAAAGACTTACACACTATTATTCTTTGCAGCATTATTCATAATAGCCAATAGGTGGCGGAAAATTAAATATCTATCAGTTAGTGAATGGATGGACAAAATTTGATGTATCCCTACAACAAAATACTATTCAATAATGAAAAGTAACAAACTAGGTGATACCTGCTATGGCATGGACAAATCTTGGAATCATTACACTCAGCAAAAGAAGCAAGCCACAGGAGGCTATATATTGTATGATTCCACTTATATGAAATGTTCACAAAAGGCAAATCTGAAGAGATAGAGAGATTAGTGGTTGTCTGGGGCAGAGGGTGGGAATGGGGATTAACTGTAAATGGGCATGAGGATCTTATTGGGATGATATGATGGTTTTAAAACCTTATTGTGATGGTTGTACAACTTGGTAAACTTACTAAAAAATCATTAAATTACATATTTGAAGTAAGTGTATTATATGTTATGATAAGTATGCCTCAACAAAGTTATTTAAAAAAAAGAAACAAAAAAAAACAAGGACTTCTAAATCTACAGCGTCTGGACTTGCAGCAAAAAGAAGAACAAAATTCCTCAAGTGGGTCAAGGAGAATAACGTTAAGCAAGAACACTTCTACTTCCACTTCTTGTTTCCCAGATCCATGCATTCTTCTGATTGGACCAGCAATATATAATGGTCTTTGACTTACAGTGTATAGTGTGTCTGAAGGCTGATGCCCCATCATCAGAAGGTATCATCTCCAAACTGATGCCTAAATCGTGCATCCAACAGGCTGCTGCACATTCCGTTAGGCTCATAGCTTCTGGGAGGTGTAATAAATGACAGAAGCACTGATTTCATGGTCATGTGCACAGGACCATACCTCTATTGATATAAGCAATTACCTTGGTCTGATGCAATGATTGGCAAGATTCTACTCCAATGAATCAAGGCTACATAAGCACTGTCTGGCTGAAGTTGTATGAGTAGGAAAAGTAAGTCCATACTGGAATATGTGTCAATTCTAGTCAATTCCTATCAAGATTAGTCACAAGATGGAAGGATCCATTGTAATAAACTTGCATGTTAAGAAGTAGGCCGGTCTCTTCAAGAGTTGGAGCCATATTGGGAACTCAGTGCTGGTGTCTGTTGCTAGCAGCCTAGATATTTAACAGTGGCAATACTTGGATCAGACTTAGCAAGCAGGAGCCCACATTTTGGGGCCATGAATAGCCTCCATCCAGGCCATTTCTCAGGCCATGGTTATTGTACCTGCCCATTACCATTAAAATTGGGGAAGAGAGTATTCTTTTCTGTCTCCATTACATAAGAGCAGAACTACCTTGTCCTGATGATCAAGGTCAATTAGCCCTGCTAAGATGGACTCACTTGCTAGTCCATTAAAGTGTTTATTGCGCCAGCACTGATAGAAGGTGGCTGACATCAACGAATCAAGTCATTCTCTTTCCTACCTTCTATAGAGTCAAATGGCCAAGCCATTCACCACTGCCCTTGAGTGATATCTATTCTAACCTTGAAGTATGTCCCCTGACAGGCATACTGCCTGAGGCTTTTTGTCCATTGGGAAGAATTCCCCTCATCCCTATCTTTCAGAGACACCCCTGAGTGGGGCTGCACCCATGAAGTACAGCAATAATCTATTTTTTGCTTGCAAACACATACTGATCTTACCTACCCATAAACCAAACTCATCTTTTCCCCTCACCCCAAGTATGCATAAATGTGAGCTAAGGATAAGCATCAGGGCAAGAATGGTGGATGATATAGAAGTCTGGGCTGTCTACAGTGCAACTTCTTTGTGCTCTCTGGCTGTGCTCATGACTGATCCCAGATGTACAACTTTATTCCTGAAGATTGTTGTTGGGGGTGTGACAGAACTTATGATGGGAAGTTCTGGCTGCATGGACACTTGGTATCCCAGCCTCAGACTGATCACGTGCAGCAGAATGGATGCCAGGTTGACTGATCCATAGTTGGTAGAATTTAATCTTTCTTTTTGTGAAAAGTCTTCAGTCTTCAGTCGCCTCTCCCATTTGCTATAATCCCAAATGGATTATTGATAGAAGGCTCTGAGAACCCCTCTTCACTGCATGTTATTTCAATTTCCTGGCATTTAATTTCTCTAACTCTAGAAACTTAAATCTACATGTTTTCTTACTTTCTCACTTATGTGGGACTTCAATTCTCACTTCACCTCCTTTCAAAATTGAAGGTGATATATCCTGGTGTCCCTTTCCTCTGGGCTCCTGCATCGGAAAGTTGGTTTTCATTTTCCCCAGGCCCCCTAGGGAGCCAAGCTGAGTCCATCTTTTATTTCCATAAGAAACCTATTGACACTAAGCAATTAATAAGTTTTAGTGGAATCTACCCAAGATCTGAGCAGAGTGGAGAAGGGGGAGGGGCAGATCACCATCTTCCCGGCTTTGTCTCTCTCCTATATCTTGTCCTCACCACTTTTCTCCAAAATTTTGGCCCAAGGGCTCCCAAATCTCCTGTCTTTGATGCCCAGATCCTGGGAATCTCCATTCCTTGCCCAAGTGGGTTAATGTTAATATACTCCTTTCACACTGTCTCTCTAAAAGAAATATAATTTTTACCATCTTTTTGCACAGTGGAGAAAACAGAAGCAAAATAAACAATAGAAAAAAGTAAGAACTACTTAACTTCTGTTAACATTACATCTTACTTAATCAAAGAGCAAGTCACTCCATATTTGTGCTTCTTCTTACCCCAAGCAAAGCTTGTAGGGTACTTACGACAGCCTTCAGCACTTTTGTAAAGCAAGGGTTTATTCCTGACTTTAGCTTCCTTTATTCTGTTCTTGAAGGTTCATGACAGTCTTTTGTGTTCAAGTGTATCTATAATCCCCTCACTGTCTTTTGTTAATGTCCTTTTAAACACCTGAGCTGTGCAGAGTGCTCCCTGCACAACCACCTCCTTCTTTAGTTGTCTCCCCCATTATGAGGGGATTATTTCCTATTCTATTATAATCAGGACTTGATTGTTTAAATCTCCCACCTCCCCCAAGTCATATTCCTTTCTCAAGTCTCATATCACAGAATCACACCTGTGGTAAAGACTTCTTTGAAGTGGAGGGTTAATTTGTAATGCAAATAATTACTTCTTTATTTATCTCATTTTCAAGGAGGCATTTTCACATATCAAAATTTCATAAAGACAAATTAGGGGCAAATGAATTCACACTTTTTTCCTCCTCTGTCGCTTATTCTCCTTCCCCTCCCACTTTCCTCCTGTCCCTTTTCCCTCTGGTTGCTTTCCTCCCTCCTGCCAGGATCCAGGGAGAGCCCCCTAGGCTTCTCTCCCAGACTCTGCTTTTGTTGAACTGAAATACTCCTGTTCCTGCATTGGAGCAAGCCTTTGTTGCACCAGGCAAATTCACCTACCACCTGCCTCCGAAGGCATCCATGAGAGGAGCCCAGTAAAGAAAGTACTGCTACAGGGAATCACCTGTATGTGTCTGTAAACCCTGACAGTGGGGGTTTCCATTTCCTGACTGTCCTGCTTCTAACAACTTCAATTAAAGTCCACCTTCCTCAGCTGGCAAACTCTAAGGACTAAATCTCTATGCCTCTGCTTCCTTGGGAGTAAAATGAGGACAACGATCTCTGTCCCACCTACTTTACAGAGTTGTTGGCGGGTGGTGGAGGGTGGATCATGTGTAAAAAAATATAAATAGGGGGCCGGCCAAGTGGCGCATTGGTTGAGTTGGCCTGGGACACCAGCTCTGAACAGCAGGGCCCCGGTTTGGATTCCACATGAGGGCCAATGATGCTGCACCCTCTACAGCTAAGATGGTGAACAACAGCTCCATCTGGAGCTGGGCTGCTGTGAGTGACTGGCGATGGTGTAGGCTGCAGCCCCTGTTGCAGTGGGCTGCCATAGGCTACAGTGAATGGCCAGCAGCCAGAGTGAGCTTCCAAGAGGCGCCCTAGGCGGCAGTCCAGTGACCAGTGACCGATCTGCCTCACCCAGGAAGAGCACAATGATGATACCAAAATGGGCCAGTGAAGCAACGTCCTCCACAACTAGACTGAAGAACAAGGGGACCGCAACTTGTCTGTTCCCCTTCCCTGATTCCCCAACGCTGTTCCCCTCCCCCAATTCCCCAATAAAAACCTTTAAAAGAAAAAAAGAAAAGAAAATAGAAATAGGAAAGCATGATCTATCTATAAAAGAATATCTGCTACTTGTGCTTAATCATAGATATGTTGCCTGAAAAAATGGAGTGTATAGTTTTTGAGTATGAAACTAAATAGAAATGAACTGTCTTTAGGGAGCTTTTTGAGCCAGGAACTCTGAGCTCTGAGTTTTTTTTAAGTAACTGACAGATCTGTCTTCACATACTTGAGGAGAAAGGAAAGGCTGGGAAAGGAGGAGTGCTTTGTGATGATTTGTTCACTTTTGAAATATTAAAAATACAAAGCTGTCTAGGAGACTAAGACAAAGGGAGGAGAGAGGAGATAGGGCAGGGTTTGCTCAGGATTTGCTAAGGGAGGTAAAGCGAGGGAGGAAAATTGGAATTATAGATTTGTTGGGAGCCTTAAAGGGAAGACCACTCAAACTGAATTAGTGTGAGCTGATTCAGGCAGCCAGCTAAGAAGCAAACTCAGCTCACTATTTTGGCCTGCAATCTAAGTCCTTTGATAATGAATAGTAAAATAAAAAACCTCTAACGTTTTGATTTTCTTCATAGGTATTGTCATCTAGTGATTTTCCACATTCTCTCATCTCTTAGGACAGTTTAATAGTCTACTTTTGTGGTTGGGATAAGTTACACGAGCAAAGTGAATCTTTCTAATTCTGTAGAATATATATAATTTTTGGAGCTTGCTCTTAGTCTGTAAGTCCCAAGAAGGCAGGTGCTCTCTGTGGGGTGTTGGTCATTGGATTCCACGTGTGGAGAGTGCCTGATACTTAGTTGGAAGTGGACAAATTTTTCTTGACTGGATGAATGAACGAATACTAGGTATTGCAGGAAAGTAGGATGGTGAGGATATGAAAGACTGAGCAATAACCCTGGTGCCAAGTTCTGGGAAGTCTCTGATCAAGATGTTAGTTTTTATATCCTTCATGGCTGGATGGAATTCATAGACAACCAGGGACCCATGGAAAAAAAAGGATCACTGAGGGGCCCTTGGAAGATGGACATCATTACTCACTCCTTCCCCTCTCCTGATACAAACCAGCAACCCATAAAAAGCAGGAGGGCCTGTTGTAACTATGGGACGGGCATAGGCCAGAGAGGGGATTACAAATGGCGTAATGCACTAAAAGGTCTTGATCTACATGATCTTTCTAAACTGGGCTTGACACATCTTTGCCAATTCCCTTCATGCCCACAGTCATAATGGGGTCAGTGGAGCCTCCCAGAAAAATATATCTGCAAACAGAATGACCTCTGTGTTCAAGAATCACTATTATCCCAGCAGCTGGGAAGATGACAGTTGCTGCCAGAGTGGTGAAATAATGTCTGCCAGGGTTCTTCAGAGAAACAGAACCAATAAGAGGGAGAGGGAAGAAGGAAAGAAAGAAGGAAGGAAAGAAGGAAGAAAGGAAGGAAGGAAGGAAGGAAGGAAGGAAGGAAGGAAGGAAGGAAGGAGAAAGAAAGAAAGAAAGAAAGAAAGAAAGAAAGAAAGAAAGAAAGAAAGAAAGGAAGAAAGAAAGAAAGAAAATAAAGAGAAGGGAAGGAAGGAAGAAGGGAAGGAAGGAAGGAAGGAAGGAAGGAAGGAAGGAAGGAAGGAAGGAAGAAAGGAGAGATTATTATAGGAATTACTGTCTCACACAATTATGGAGGCCAAGGAGTCCTACAGTCTGATCTGTTGTTTGCAAGCTGGAGGCTCAGAGAAGCTGGTCATGCAATTCCCGTTTAAACCCAAAGTCCTGAGAACCAGGAGAGCCAATGGTGCAAATGCCATTGTGAGTTCTCAGGCCCAAGAGCAAGGAGCACTGATATCTGGTGGCAAGAGGAAACAGATGTCCCAATTCAAGCAAGAAAGCAAATTCATCCTCCCTCTACCTGCTTATTCTGTTCAGGTCCTCAATAGATTGGATGAAGCCTACTGACTGGGTGAGGACTATCTTATCTTCTTCACTCAGTCTACTGATTGAAATGCTAATCTCTTCCAGGAACACCATCATAAACAGGCCCAGAAATAATGTTCTACCAGCTACCTGTGCATCCCTATCCAATCAAACTGACACATAAAATTAACTATCACAAGCACCTAGTACACTCCTTGTATGATTTAGGAGCTGCTTTAGAGTACTGAGGCTGCATAGAGGCAGAACAAGAGATAGAGACATCAGAAGGACTAGAGCTGAGAAAGGAAGCCTCTACTCCTGTCCAGTCCCGGCTTTCACTTCCTGTTGGACCTTGGGTTAGTCACACTCTCTCTGGGCTTGGGTTCTGCTTCTATAAAAGGAGAAGGTTGGATAGATGATCTGTAACATTCCTTCTGGCTCTAAAATTATATTCTGTGTCACCAACGAATTCTCTTTCTGACAAGGAGAAATGCTAAGTAATTTTCCCCCCTTTCTATTATACAATTTACATGTCCTTTTGCTTTTCATTTATATGTTTATGTATGAGCTTTTCTTTGACCAAAACAAAATTACCATCTCTCGGTCACTCCTCAGCCCTCTCATCATTAAAATGCAGCAGCAGATGTCTGGGACCAGAACAGGAAAAGAAAACAGTTACTAAGTCATCCCAACTTACCAGTCCTAGATACAGAGTACTGAGGGGTAATTATAGGGGTGGCTCAGAGGGCAATCAGGAGAGGTGATCACACAAAGACATTTTGTTTGGCATAGGCCTCTGCCTACTTCTGGCCTTTGTTCTTGAAGGACAGCAGACACTTTGTATAAGAAAAACAATTTAGGGAGGTGAGGGCGTGAAATGGGAAAATCCTGGGCTTCAGAGTCACAGTACCCAGTTCAAACCCTGGCTCTTCTGTTCTGTATCCTTGAGCCCGTCAGAACCTCTCTGAGCCTCAGTTCTTTCTCTGTAAGTGGAAGACGGCCAGCTTCAGAGGGTCACCTTGAGCAGTAAAGAAGGTAATGGGGGCCGGCAGAGTGGCTCAGTTTGTTAAGAGCTCGCTCAAGAGTGCGAGCTGAGCTCTGAGCAACAGCAGTTCAATGCCCAGCCTGAGCTGAGCTGCCACTGAGCTGCCAACAGGTGGCAGGATGGCTCAGTTCAAAAAGGAAAAGAGGAATGGGACATGCCACATGTTAAAGATACAGGAGCAGAGGGCATACTCGTACTCTAGAAAATTAGTCACATAGTCCCCCTTTACTTATTTCAGTGGACACACATGTTGCAAGCTGTGGCAGGAACAGAGGTGCAGACAAGAAAAATACTGAGGAATTATCCTTCCCTCACAGAGCTGATAGTTTGGTTGGGGGGTGAGGCTTACAGAATGGAAGGCCTGAGTAAACCAAATACCCAGATCACTGGTTGCTGGTGCCTTTACGAACAAGGGAACCCAGAATAGAAGCCCCTCTTCTAATCCCGAGACTCTAGGTTTGTAGAAGAGCCAAGTTTTTATGGAAGATTTGGTTCTTGGACTGGCCCTTGAAGAATGGTAGGATTAGGATATGACCACTGGGAAAGGGATAGGATAGGGTCAGAGTATGACAGGCCTAGTTGAGCCTTGCTCTGGATAGCACTGGGGAGCCATTGAAGGTTTTTAGTCAGAGAGTATCCCAAAGAAGATAGTATTTATTAGGACAGCTTAGCCTAGTAGCAGTGAATGGTGAAACTAAAGGAGGAAGAGAGGAGTGGGAGAGGACAGGAAGGGAGTAAGGGTAGGATGCGTGATCGTCTTCCTTGAGTAGCGCCTTAACGTACCTCTGAGGCAGCCATCAAATCTTGCAATATCTGATCCCCAAGCCATCTACAAATGAGTTCATTTACCCAAGGAATAAGTTTCCCAGCTGGATTGACGGGAAGACAGGTGCCATTGTCTGAGGCAAGGAAGTTGGAGAACTAGCTTGACTGAAGATACATAATAAATCTGGTTCTTGACATGTTGTGCTTGTGGTAAGAGCTGAATGTTCAGGTGGAAAAATAAAGTTGAACTGACTTTTTCAACATGACTGGAAGTGACTTTAATCCAAGAGTCTAACCAAAATCAGATACAGGGTAAAAACAGAAAAGATGGAACATACTCTGTCACTCTCTTCTCTTTTGATGTGGAATTACTATGTGGGGAGCTGAGTATATTTGCATAGTTTGTGTTTTCTTTAGCTGGCATTACAGGGAATGATAAATGGAATTGTGATGGAAATGTCATAAGTTTGTTAAACCAAAATAAAAGAGTAGAGAATGGATAATGTGGGTAAACCTTTCAGCTTTTTGGAGGTGTGGTTTGAAAAACTCCTATCTATTATGTAATCTGATTCCATGAAAGGATTTCTGATCAACATAAATGATGTGGGATGGTTGGAAGCAATAGCTTAACAATTTGGAAGGAAAACAGATCCTCAGAGGGCAAACCACCTTCCCATCCCATCCAGAGAAATTGGAGGAAAACTTCACCAGACCACTCACTGGGCTTGTAATGTTCAGCCTTGAAGGCTAATCTTGCTTAATTTCTTCATTAAAAAAAAAAAAAGAGTCCTGAAGATGCTTGCCATTTCTCAATTATTGGAGTAACCTTCACCCCATCACCTTTTGGTTTCTCTCCCCTTACTTTTCTTTCCTCCCTCTTGTGCCTTATTGATAGCAACTACAAAGCGGTAGTTATAAAACGGCCATGAAACTTTCATTTGAAGCAGAGATGATTATGTGGTTCAGAAGGGAAAGGGAGAAAAAAAAAGGACTAAATAAAAGAAAGTGACTCTAAGCTGTTAAAGAGAAGACCATTAATAGCAACATCTTGATTTTGTTAAAAGGTGAGCTGAAGCCATCTGAAACAGGCAGGGGACAAGGTGATAATAAGAGAAAAATGTGTTTCTCAGACAAAGGAGCAGACAGCAGGAGACAGCAGCAGTTCAGGGGAAGCGAGGAGCATTAGGGAGAGTGTGTACAGAGCGGACATGCTAATCCCTCTGACTCATATTGGCGGAAGCAGGTCCTTTGAACTCCTTGGCAACTTCAGCCCGGCCTCAAAATGGATTGTGAGGAATGAGAACAAAAGCAAAGTTCACTCTGAGTTCCTCTTGTCAGAGCAGGGGAAATTGCTTTGAGGCCAGCACTAGAAGATGCTAATAGTAGAAAGCAGAGCCCAGTAAAAAGAAAGAAAATGTCAGGTCACTGGGAGCTTGCCTAGCATCAGAGATAAAACCAGCCACCACTGACAGGACATTCAGCCCAGGTCCTGCCACCTACTTCTGTGCGGGTCACTTCCAACCAGGGCTCAGCTGGCTAAAACCTGCAGATAATGCCTCAACCGCTCCGAGGATTTTCGTGCAATTGACCAACAGTAATTGATCGCTCACTGTGTCCGCGAGAGCTGTTGCTATTAATGCTGGAAGGTGCAGTAGGAGCCCTTGTGTCCTTGGCCAACTGGTTTTGAGAGTCAGGAAGGATCACTGGAAAGTGAGTACTGGTGAATCATGCTGACTCCCTGGAAGGGCACAGTTCAGCAGGAAATAGGGTGAGAAGCAGGAAAGCCCAGGTGGTAACTGGAAAGAAATATGCGTCTGTTTCGATTCCTTAAGAGCAAAGACACAGCAGCTGCTAGCCTTTCTTCTCCAGGCCTGACATTCTCACCCGTGAGACAGGTCGAATAAGATGATGCTTGCTTTCCCTTTGGGCATTTTAGAAGGGTTCTGGGAGCTGTGCGGGGGTCAGGCCACAAAGCTGGCAGAACATGGCGATCTCTTATGTGCAAATCTGCAATCAGCTGCAGGAGCTAGAAACGATGGTTGTTTTTTTTTTGTATGTTTTGAGTTACTGAGAAATTTTAAAGTGCTGAAAATGCCTTCCCTCCAGGTTCTAACCCAAAGGTCGCAATCTAGGCCCAGCTAGGCTTTGTAAGGCTAACCGAATATTGTTTCAAAAATTGATCCAGCACTTAAAAATTGTGAGACTTCACCTGAAAATCTGTATTTTTGGCTTCTCTGAGAGACTGGAAGATCTGATGGCACTGGACACACAGCAGCAATTAGCAAGTGGATGGCAGCTGTCCCGTCTATACGGGCACCTGCTCTCTAGTTTGGCCATCTCCACCACTCACAGTAGGGTGGCCAGATATCGCCCAAACTGGGGCACTTCTGAGAGTAAAAGGGGGTGCTGTTAGTAATTAGGCCTGGACCACAGACATAAACCAGGATTGCTGTGGGCAGTGAGGTTACCTTAGTTCACACTGCTTACACTCAGCTTTTCCTCTTTGCTTACTGTTATTTAGGTTATGTGTTCATAAGTCAGGGACTTTCATGAGAAAGAAGGGGGAGGAAAGATGTAAAATGAGGAAGCGACCTGAAAGTTGAAAAAAAAAAAATGAAAGAAAAAAGAATATTAAAATGGATGCCAATTACACCAAACCTTCAGGTAAAGGCAGAGCCTTGCTGGTGGCTGGCTCAGCATGTAACTTCGACCTTCCTGGCTCCCTGCCCTACACAGCACTGTCAGTTTTAATAAGCTGTAATCCCGTAGCTACGAGCAAGACTAATCAAACTGCAGAGAGCAGCCTGTTCCCAATCAGGAAGGCACAGGGTAATCATTTTACTCTGGTTTCTCAGTGAGCTCCAAGCTGCCTCCACAGAAAAAAACATCCTGGATACGATAGCTGCTTACACACTCTGATCTTGACCTTTTGATGGTCTTTGTTTGAAGTTTTTATTAAAATATTTTAATTACACAAGTATTTGGTTTAAATATGTTTTAGAGGAATCTTTTCCCTTTATTCCCAGAGAAGAATAAAACATCTCTCCTCCAAGGTCTGTAAGACACTTTAGGCTCCTATTGATTACCCAGTAGTCCACTGGAACTGACAGCAGACCCAAACCCTTTCAGCACTGTTCAGGGTGTCCGCAGGCTGGAAGGGAGAGGGATTTGGGGATACAGAACGGCAACTCACCGAGCACCTGCAGACCTACAGGCAATCGCATGGTGCTGTGGGCTACACATGCCAGTGCCAGCTATTGCCCAGTACAGCAGTACAGGAGCCACAATGCTCCAGAAGCACCTTCAGGCCAGAAGGCCCGTCTATTCAGGCCTGGCTTCTCTTCAATCGAGGAGCAGGTCCCAAGAGAGAAGCTATGCAGCACAGTGGTTAACTGTTGAGCTTTAGTCAGATGGAGCTCAAGTCTAACCTGGGAGTTGACTAGTGGTAGGTAGGCCCTTAGGCAAACTACTCAATCTTCCAGAAATTCCTGGTAGGCCCTCAGGCAGCAGACTCAACCTTCTGAAAACTCAGTTCTTAAAAAGAATAATACCAACACCTCACAGCCTTGCTCCAAGGGTCAATGAGACAGGTATGGAAAACATTTACTAAGGTGACTGGCACGTTGAAAATGTTCCATAGGTTGTGGTTATTATTTGTATTATGTGCTAAGTGTGGCCTTAGGTCCCCAATTATATAATTTAAAGAGACAGGTGCATCCCTGAATCTCCTTGGATTCTGCATTTAGTGTAAGTGCACTTACAACAGTGACTACGGATGGAATAAATGTAGAAAATCTTTTTCGAATGGAGAACACTTCTGGTACCATGAAAATTTAATATTTCAATGGATTCACTACTATTCACAGGAACCAAGACACTATATTTTTTTAATTAAAAATGTTTATGGGCTATTTACTTTAATAAATTTACATTACAGAAACATTTTTTTCAAATGTGTTAATAAGAAAAAGATCCAGAAAAATGGAGGATATTGGGCAGAATTTTCAGTGTTTTGAACATAAATAAAACTCATACATTTTACATATTTGGGGATATTTATTCATACTCCTCCAATAATGGATTTCGCATTGAACAGGAATATAAATATATGAACAAGTCCATTCCAACATATTTCAAAACAGTGAGATCCTTGAGAACGGAAATTCTTCCTTTCATAAGTGACCTTGCCATTCATAGAGGAGACAGGTTATAGGAATGTCCATGAATTCCAAACTTCATGAATTCCAAAACTGAATTCATGGACATTCCTATACCACTAATAAAAGACAACCATGTAGATGGGCATCCAACACATAAAAATACAGTAACTACGTAATTAAAAACAATGTTGAGTAATGCCCTAAAATGAACAAACAGCAAAGTATAGCACAAGAATGTCAAACAATTTCACACTCCTACAAACAAAACAAAGGCATCTTTTTTTATTGTTGTTTTTACAAAAACAGTGTGTATGTAATTCCTAAAGAAACTTGATAAATACAGAAAAGCACACACACACAAAATCGCCTGTCACACAGTCAACATGGATGTCAGTCTTCTGGCAAGAGCAGAAAAACTCAAAGAAACAGAGATGATCCAAGAAGGTCTTCCCAGCCTGATGATATGCTAATGCTAATTCACCAGCCACTTCAAAACCCAGAGGCCAAACCTGTTTTTAGGCTCTCAAAGATTTCTGCTGCTGCTTGACTCCTGGCACCGCTACATTTTTCATCAGGCCAATAGTGATCAATAAACAAGAACAACAAATAAGGCTAATCTAAAATGTTTTGTTCCCCAAATACTAGCGCTAGATGGAATCTCAGAATTTCATTTAGTCCTATCCACTATGCCTGTCCCTATTTAGTCAGGAGGAAACAGGCATGGAGAGGTCCGAGTGAACACACGGTAAAGGAATCTCCCCAGGTGATGGGGATACAGTTATTACGTGCTCAGACTAGCAGTGAAACTGAAGGGCAGGCCATGGCAGACCTGTACAACCAGGTGCAGTTACACAGACTTCCAGTTAGCTCCAGGGACACAAGTCACAAACAGACCGTGGAGCCAAATGAGGGAGTGTGCCCTGGGCCAACTGGTCACAGGAGCAGTGTGTGAGCCCCACTTTCCACGGAGAGCCGAGTTGGGTTAGGTCGCAAGAGCCATTTCTGATTGATCGAACTGCCAGGGCAGCTTGGAAGGCAAAAGTGTCCAAAACAGACCCCTGAGAACATAAGGTATTAGAATAAAGAAAACTCCTACATCAGCCAGATTCCTTCTCCGGTCAATAGGCAGGTGTCCACGAGGTCATGCTAGCTCAGGACTAATCGGATCCCTCCAGCGCCAATCCAACCCAGTGAACCTCAGAAGCTCCTCACCACCACTTCCAGGCTGTCTTTTCACATCGAAAGCTTTTGTCTTTGACTAAACGAATCTCTATTGACTAAAAGAGTTGGCATAGAAATATTAAAGATCATGGTTTGCTTATTTCTGATCAACCCAGGTCATTTAAGTCTGTAGAAAAAAATCTCTTTATCCTTATGTGCCCAGAGTTTGGTACAGACATTTCCTTATCTGAGAAGATCTTATTCTCAAGTACAAATGATGAAAGCTTAGTTCATTTCTTGTTTCTCTTCTTCCCACATCCCAACAAGGGTACTGGCTCAATGTGAAGAGTTAGACTGGTTGTGACAGGTCTCAAGATGCTTGCCTGTGGATGAGTTCTTTCAGCTTTGCCAGTCTGTCATTCTTCAGTGCTTCCCGGATAGAGTGGAAAAACCCAAAGTAGTGTTCAAAGTTGTGTATCATCAGCAGGACCCCAGCCAACAGTTCATTGGTCACCAGCAGATGGTGGATGTATGCACGAGTGTGGTTCTTACAGCAGTAACAGGAACACCCCCTCACCAGTGGGTCAAAATCCTCCTGGTACCTGAGAAGGGAAGGTACAATGACATTCCAGAAAGTGAGGAATACAGAAGTCCATAACCAGGCTCTCTATTCCGCAGGTGCATAACCAATCACTGGCAAATGTTCCACTTGGCACCTGCTTAGGTGGCGATGTGGTCCCAGTTCACAGAGCACAATGAGCCAGAGACTCAGGAGTCCTCCTCTGCTGGGTACAACCTCCCAGGCTGAAGCTGACACTGAAGCAGCCGAGTCCTGGGGTCACTGCCTCAGGCTGAGCACTGCCGGCCACACTGGAAGGCACATAATGGGTAGCAAATGCTCTTCTAATGAATATACTTTCTCCCATTTGCCACCAGAATCAGTATCAGAGGACATGGTCTGACCTTTCACTTGCATAGCCTTTTGCAGTTTACAAAGTACTTTTACACACACTGTCTCACTGAATCTCTTCGTCTACCCTCAGAGACAGGCATTTTTATTGTCACTTTACTGTTGATGACCACTAAGCGGGGTAAGGAGGAAGGCTCTGGAGCTGCAATGCCTGGGTTTGACCCTTGGCTCAGGACTCACTTGGGCAAGTCACTTTCTCTCTGTCTCTGTTTGCTCACCTGTAATGGCACTAAGGGTCATAACAGCGCCTACTTCACAGAGTTGTTGCAAGGATTAAATGAGTTAGTTAATATAGCAAAAGACTTCGACACTGCTGGGCATATACATACTAAGCACTGTATGTGTGTTACCTTTCATCAGCTATTAAAAAGAAGTCAAGGGGCCGGCCGAGAGGCGCGGTGGTTAAACGCTGGCTTGGGAGGCCAGCGGCCCCGGTTCGGTCCCACATTTGAGGGCCAGTGACACTGCCCTCAAAAAAAAAACCAAAAAACAAAAAGAAGTGAAATGACTTGACCAAGGTTACACAGTCATAAGCAGTGCTACGATCCAAACAAAACATCTGGTCTAGTGCTGATAATAAGAAAAGTGCAATTTCCAGATAAATCTATAATGTATAGAAAATTTTAGTAGTAACCACTCATACTACCCTAGCATTTTAAAAATAGAAATGAATCTCGTTGTCTATTTTTCAAGACGTTAAACGTGGTAAACATCACTATTTTGGATCTACAATCAAGGAGCCTTTTTGGCATAGATAAGAACTAGGATTTTCATATTCTTTAACTTTCAAGGCTGTATTATTACTAAGTAGACATTAATAAGCATGAATCCCTAGAATATCCCTTCACATATGACCAAGAACACCTCAGCACTAAAGTGAGCGTATAAACCATTCACTGGTTCACTGACTATTACCACTTTGGGCCAAATACAGACAAGGTTACAGGATATTTTAGTTCATTCTTTACAGAGGCAATCATTTAAGATTTATAATCCGTATGTAATCAGCTTAAGGTCCTAAAATTAAAAAAACTTTGTTGGTGTTTTATCTTGAAATTCTTATTTTGCTCTGTCATTATTTAAAGTAATTGGAAGGAGTAAAAAAAACACCACACAATGAATTTGGCCTAATCTTTCTGATACATATTCTAAAACAATAGGTATCTAGCCTCCTTTTCTGACAAGATAAAGTACACAAATTCATCTGCAGAAAAAAAGATATTTTTTCTGGAACTGAATTTGAGAAGGCCTAAATAATATTTAACTATAAATATTTTATAAAGTCATAAACTGAAAAGGGAACAGTTATATAAACTTTTAAAACAGCCATATTAAGAAGTCAGAAATCAAAGTCTAAACTTCAAAAAAATGCCTTACTTTTTTTCCTTCAGGTTAATTTCAAATGATGTCATTTCTGGGTTGCAACTGGTTGTTTTAATTTTCTCTGTTTGCTCCACATGTTTTATTTCTTCTTCTATTCCATTTTGTTGTAATACTGAAGGACAAACCAACAAAAAGTCTAGAATGATCAGATACAGAGTGGCCATTGGAAGAATTTTATTTTAGCCCTTTGACCCTATAATTCCAGGATGAGAATTTATCTTAATGAAAAGACATAAGAAAATTAGCAGTATGTACTAAGATGATCACTGACCTATTTCCTATAAATCTATAATATCGAAACTTGAGATTCAACAATGTCTATGTAAATTATGGTTACAAGTATGGAACATAAAATCTTACTGTCAAGGAATGGTTTAAAAAAAACAGTTGTGCATGTGTGTGTGTGTGTGTGTGTGTGTGAGAGAGAGAGAGAGAGAGAGAGAGAAAATGTGGGTGTTAAAAGTTATGTCTCATCATAAAGTATATGCAAATTAACTGGGCTTTGTAACTGCCTAAGTTTCAAATAGATTAAAAGTAGAATGTGGTTTTAATTTCTGTACTCTGTATGGAGACTCCAGCCCGTCAGGAAATAGATTATCCAGAATTAAATGGGGACTTGAATTATTCCCTTGAATGCTTTGCTTTAAAAAAGAACATTCCTGGAATTACTAGAGAAACACTAGTTCCTATGCAAAGAGCCAGCTACCTTTTTAACAGGGGAAAGCAGATAAACATTTCTTGGAACGAGTAATAACAATGTCAGGGTTAGCCAAAGGAGAGTGGGCAGAAAGTCCTAGGAAGGTAGCTTTGTCCAGGTCCAAGGAAAAAGTGGCCTGAACAAATAGCACAGGGGCTGTTACAACTTTGCTGCTGCGAAGTTGCATGCTGACATGGGACACCACAAAGCACTGGCTTTTGGGAAATCCTTGTCACTGGGGGAAACTGATGCCTAAGGCAACTTATGCCTTTGTAATTTTCACTTGGTAATTGGCAAAGGATTTTAATTTACTCTACATACATATACAAATGTGATTAATAGTAACACGTTAATAAAAACGTTCAAACTATTTCAGTTTTCCTAATCATAAAGAAACAGCTTTCTCTGGGCAAAAAGGAACTTGTTTGTTCCAGAGAACTCAATATCAGCTTCTTTTCAGAATTTTGCATATTCATGATATGGAATAACTAAGTTACCTATGTCCTGGGGGAAATAATTAAGCTTGTAAATAAAGTAATGAACATTTATAAAGTGTTTATGGTACACCTACCCATATACATTATATTCTGGTCCGTAAGACAGTAAAATTGACCTCCTATATATGAGAATTTGACTGATCTGATTTATTTTGTTTCCAGAAGTAATTCACTTTGGATTAATGCTTACGTTGCTTTATAAAAGTATAACATATTCTGAATGAAATTTTGGTAACTTGTGGGGAATAAAATGACCCTTAAAGGAAGTCTCTCGCCCTAGACAAATGTAAGGTTGGTAGTCACAGAGGAAGAGTTCAAAAAACAGCAGGAGAGGGGAAAGAAGGCATGCCAATCACCTCACACCAGGTGCCAGTCAAACCCCTTATTACCTCATCAGCTGAATAAATACTTTTTTTTTTCTTTTTTTGTTTCCTTGTGCCTCTGCATATTTTGTTCTCTCTAAGGACTGTGTACCAGTTAGAGCTTTTACCAGTACTGAAAGAGAGTAAAGGTTACCTGGCCTAAGCCCATTATTATACAGATATGGAAACCAAGGCCCAAAGAGGGCCATGTCATACCAAAAGGGTCCCAGCAGTGTGAGTGGAAGACCCCAAAGGAGAACCCCGGTCCGGCCCCACCATGTGCTGCCTGTTACTGAGGGAAGGCCCGGGGGAAGGCTGGGCATGCAACGTTTTCCTGAAAAACTGGGGAGACACCTCAAGGGACCCCAGCCCAAAGTCTGTATCCCAATTCCTTTTCTACAGCCGGTTAAAAGTCAGAAACTGATTTTCTTGACTTCTGAAGAACTAAACAATAAAAGAAAATGGCAGTGCTTCAAAGCAACATTAGCAGAGGAAAACAGCCTCCACATCTCAGTGTGTAGAAAAAGGCAAAAAAGCAAAAGTAACAGTAGGCTCAGAGGGGGTGAGGCTCCCTGTATTTTAAAAGCATGGGGTTTTCAAAAAGCAGACAAGAACTCCTTTGTGAAAAAACGAATTAACTTTTTCCAAGCAGTTCAAAGGTTTTATTTTCTTAGATTGTCATCACTATTCACTCTGAATGTTCTTTTTTGGGTTGTTAATAGAAGAGGTTTTGTTTTTCTTGGTTCTGCTCACTAGAAAATTACTTCCTAATATTGATGAGCTACATGTATAGTATTAAGTACCTGGCTCTGTGGACCAACACGCCAGGGCGTTCAGATAAGAAACAAAGATCGACTTTTATAAAAGGCAGGCTTTATAGTATGCACATATTTCTGATTTGAATCACAAGCCAAAAAATAGGAAATAGAAGAAACTTAAGGATAACACTGAGATTAACTTCAAAAGACCTACATGTCTCCTCAGGATTCGGCTGGTAATCAAAGCTGAAAGTCAGGGCACATCCCCGCTCGGTCACCTGATAAGGAAAAAAACTCTCAAATAAGTCCACTCCTCTTTCAATACACTCGAGCACCTCATCTGGCCGGCTAACACCACAGATGAGCCTGTGAAAATAAGAACAGTGACATAAGGACAATGCCAGGAATTAAATCAAAGAGTCTTTACAGAGGGCATTAAAATAATCATGAAAACCACCACCCATGGGTAGCATGGCAGGCAGCAGAAAACAAGGTGTGGTGAAAAGAACCTTTACTTTGGAAGGCAGAGACCTGGGCTAAAATCTAGCTCTGCTCTTTATTTACTTGCTATGTTACTTTGGGGAAGTTTGTTAACCTCTCTGAGTTTTAGTTTTCTCATTTTAAAAATAGCACAATAAGGGCCGGCCGAGTGGCGCGGTGGTTAAGCACTGGCTTGGGAAGCCAGTGGCCCCGGTTCAGTCCCATATGTGAGGGCCAGTGATACTGCCCTCAAAAAAAAAAAAAAAAAAAGATGAGCACAATAATATGTACCTCACAGAATTGTTGTGAGGATCAATGAGACAGTTGAAAAAGCACATAATGTAGTTTCTGGCCCCAAAGATAAATAAAGGTTAGTTTTTTCCCCCCTCTCATCCATTCTGAACAACCTCCCTAGTCTTAGGCTGAACTTTATAGCCTACTATCCACCAGAGATTTTTTTGAGTACAAAGCTGTGCTCTTTATCTCCCCCTCAAATACTTCCATGTTTTAACTGTATTTTGCCTAAAATCCTTTTTTATAATTGGTTCCCGAAAGACTTTTTTTTTTTTTTGAGGGCAGTGTCACTGGCCCTCATATGTGGGACCTGAACCGGGGCTGCTGGCTTCCCAAGCCAGCGCTTAACCACTGCGCCACTCAGCCGAACCCTGAAAGACATTTTTCCTTATTATATTCTTCATAAGTTTATTTACAAAGCAACTGTTGCTCTCAGAATTTCAACTCTGCCCATAAGATCTAAGAATCTAGGTGGTTTTATTATGGTTCTTTATATTTTCTCCACTAATAAAACCTCTGCATGGTGGAATGAGACGGTATTTTTAGAGGTAATGAGTAAGGCATTCTGAGAGTATTAGTAAAACTCAGTCAGGTTTTGCCACTAAAACACGATGGGGAGATTCACTAGATCTGGCTGGTTGCTGCTTTTCATGTTTGTTTTTCCACCCGTAGTTGCTTTTATGAACTGACAGAAAAAAGCCTAAAGATTCGCTGATTTCTAAAAGAAGTCCAAAAAAAAAGCTTATGTAATATTAAACAACCAGGACCCTTAAATATATGCTGGGTTTTCTGACTACGGTTTCCTTCAAGTAATGTAATGTTTTAGAACTCCTCTCCAACTGAAGCTGGCGTTGCTATACTTTAGGAAGAAAAACAATCCCAGCTTTCAAATCCAGTAACAGACATCTGTGAGCATTTAACTCAAAGAAGTCCAGAAAATGACTAGAAATACAAGTGCTGAACTGTTATCTGCACCAGAATGAAGTAAGCAAGGCGGGGAAGCAATGAACTCAGAAAACCAGGTGAAAATTGAGGTGAATGCTGCATGGGGTGATGAACATACGTCGTTCTGGCTGGTGTTTACACAGGTGTAGGCATGTGTAAAAACCTATTAAGGCCTACATGAGACTCATATACTTTACTGCAGGTTACACCTGGATTTTTTTTTTAAGTGGTAAAATTACATGTACTATATACTATCCAACAGCCCGAGGGATATAAAGTAGCAGCCCATAACCAAATCTCTTACTACATCTGCAGGAAAAGAGCATGAATATTTACACCAAGTAGGATAAAAGACTAATCTTTTTTTAAAAAAGAAAAGAAAAACAAATTGGGGTGGTCTAGTAAGACATCAGCTACACTCAGAAACTTGGGGTTTTTGTAAGAGCTTTGAATCTTGTAGATTATCTACTAGTGTTGCCAGCCCCCTCAATTTAAAAAACTGAAGCCACCACTACCTGCCTCAAATCTAAGAACTTCTTAAAGGTCCTCAGTAGTGCCCATCTTCATTCTGCCAGCCATCCCAGATCCGTCCTCAAATTTTCTTGATTGAGGCCAGAGTTCCACATGACTATATCTGCCAGGCACCATGTTCTTTATAATGAATAAAGAACAATATGTTGTATTTGTCACAAGAATGAGGGGAAACAGTGTAACACTTGCCCTCACTTAGGGTCAAATAAATGCATTCACACAGCAACCATCCTCTGGTCTACATTCTGAAATCAGGACAGGGCAGACCTGCCCCCACAGCCAGCCCCAGCAGACTCGACCCAGAAAGGCCATCATCAAAAGATCCAAAGACATGCCCAGGGAGAGAGTGCATAATACACCACCCCCTGCACTCCTGTTCTGCAGCCCATGAGGCTGGGCCTGCATGCTAGCTGAACACTCGCCTCGGTTTGTCTTCCGGCAGCTCTGCAGTGACTGATGACAGCAAGTGCAGTCTAGTCTCCAGAGTTGTTGGATTCCCTTGAAATCCATCCAGCAGAAAGCCCCCTACGGGCCGCTTGGCTGTCTCTCGTGCTGACCTCAGCCTCTCCTCCATCACGTCTCCACCTTCGATCACTCCAATGATCGTACTTTTCTTAAGGACCTAAGGTAAGAAAGGACTGAATGCTTTTAACCATTTCCAGTAGTGGAGACCACACAGAAGCAGTGGAGCTGCTGCAGCTGAATCGTGCAGGGGGATGGTGCCCCCTCCTCCCTGAAAAACTTTAGGACGTCAAAGAACACAATTTGAAAGCCACCCAAATAGTTAAGAAAAGACTGAAGAGAAACTGATACAATCAACAAATGCCGTCATGTTTCAGCTTAGATTAAACGAAATGCCTACTGAGCAGGTATAAGAGGAAAAGGATAAAAAGAATAGTTTTCATTTCATTTCATTTAAATGACTACCCAGGCCTGCTTTAGGCTGCTGCCAAGTCTCTATTAGTTAGAGACAACTTTACGAACTTTGAAACTATTTGGTTGGGACAACTGACCCATTTTTTCCCATTTGTGAAAAATAATGTAATAAAAACTGCTATTGCACACAATCCCAAAAGTAAATCCAAACATAAAAAATATAGTTAGACAAGTATTACAGAATATACTAAATATTTTTATAATCTTGGGATAAGGAAGGCCGTCCTAAACAACCTAAAACCTACAGGAAAAGGCTGACGTATTTGGGTACAAGAACATTAAAACTTCTCTAGTGAAATATACTTGCAGCAAGGGCAAAGGAAAAGTTAGTTTTTGGAGGAATAGGTAAATAGCTACACCACAGAAAAAACTCTAACAAATCCCCTAAGGAAATGACAACCCTATAGAAATCTAGGCAGGTATGTTACTACGAACTTGAGAATGCCCTGTACACGTATGGAGAGCTTACTACACCTCTCCAGTACGGAAATGCGAATTGGAAACAATTAGATACCATACTGGAAACAATCAGATATCACTTTTGCCCATCATACTGACAAAAAAAGCTCAACGATAACAATATAGTGAAGGCGAAAGTGTTAGAGAAATGCACTTATATACTCATAAAAATAGAGAGTAAAATTAGTTCAGCCTCATGGGAGGGTAAGTAGACAACACTTATCACGATGAGGCGAAATGGAGATTCTGTTTTGTGTATTCTGAGTTTGAGGTATCAGAGGGCATACAAATTCAGCCACTGAAAAGACAGGCCTGAAGTTATGGACATGTGTGATACAAATACGAGTGCCAGGCTAGAACGATGGACGCTTAGCTTAGCACATGGCTGCCATTCGCCACTCCTGCTTCCATGGCATACATGGCTAATAGGCCACTTTCTTCCTGCTGCAGCCAGGCACAGCTCCAAGTACCTTGGGATGAAATCCACTTGCCATCCCTGGCCTAGGAAATATATGAAGAAGAAAACAAAGCCAATAACAGAACCTTGGGGAGTTTCAGTATTTAAGGGCATTCAGAATAAGAGGATCTAGTAAACAAGAGCGGAAGGACTTATAGGAAAAGACACATGCAGACGTACAAAGCAGACAGTTTTACATAGGCTCACCCCTTTACATGACGGTTTGTACAGCCCTATGTGGGAAACTCCTTTTCTGGGTGTAAGAAGTATGTTCATATATAATTTGTCTAAAATGGGACACATTTAAGAGTAAAAGAGGCCCTGTTAATACTCATATCAAGACAACAGCATAAGCGTACAGGGAGGAACCCCACCATTTGACACAGAAAAGTGTGAACTGGTGAGGCTGACAGTAACCTAGAAGAGGGACTTGAGGCTCATCTGGCCATTCTAATAATCATACTCTGTTATACTCCGTCTTTCTCTCTCCTCACCCAAACATTACTCGTCCTACAAGGATGATTCCTGGCTAAAACAATCGCTGGTGAGCAACGTTAACAATTCTGACCCACAGCAATGTCGCCAGGCTGAACTCCCACTGCAGATACTGAGCGTTCTATTCAGAATGACCACTAAGTTTCCTCGCATTGTTTCACATACATTAACTTCATTAGCCAAATTACATTTTTATTGGTAAACTCAAAATGGCAATGTTTCTTAAACTGAATGTGCTTGCCCTAGTGAGACCTGAGTACTGTTCAGGATGACTCCACAGAAATCATCACAGACCCTGACTCTCCCCTCTGATCACTAGCTTCTGTCCTCCTACCTCCTCTGCTTTCTCCTAGTGAATGCATCCTTTCCAGTTTCATTAATTCTGCTATCAGGAGCTCTTCTTTATTGCTACAGCTTCTTCCCCACCCCATCGTAGCTATTCACCATCAGCAAGCATTTACTGAGGGCTTACTGTGTCGGGAATTGTGCTACATGATGAAGATACAAAAATGACGCACAGACATTGAGCTTAAGGAAGTCAAAGACTAATAAAGACAAATGTAATGAAATTAGTGTGGTACAATGTAACTGGGGCTATAGTACAGCTACCTACAAAGACGTAGCAGAAGATGAAAAGAACTTTCTGGAAGCATCAAGG
Source organism: Aselliscus stoliczkanus (assembly GCA_033961575.1). Classification (NCBI taxonomy): domain Eukaryota; kingdom Metazoa; phylum Chordata; class Mammalia; order Chiroptera; family Hipposideridae; genus Aselliscus; species Aselliscus stoliczkanus. The sequence goes on from CM066729.1 coordinate 70,852,226, forward strand.
ACAGTTTCCTAGAATGAAGAATGGAATTAAATGAACTACATCTGGAAGCAAGAGGAGGACTATGGGTGAAGATGAGAAAAACAAAACAGTCCCGAAGGAAGCCTGTGTACATGCACAGCGACATGAAACGGAATTACATCTCAAGGAATGAACAGCTATAACTCGGAAGGGCCTGAGTGCCAGCTACAGGAGAAAGTCGGCCATGCCGAGCCAGGCCACAGCAGGCACTCCATGCCATGTAAAAGCTGAAGTGGAGGGTCACTAAATTCTTTTAGGGCGGGCAGCGGGTTCACTTTTGTGCTTTACGAAGATCTCTCAGCAGGGCTGAAGATGAATTGGGCGCAAATGAGAACAGAGGCTGAAAGAATAGTTAAAAGGTAATTTACATAAGAGATGCTGAGGCTATTATGCCTTAAGGTGGTGATAAGAAGTGTGATGAGGGAGCAGATTCTAGATATATTCGGGAGATGGAATCAAAGGGGAGTGACTATTGGATGTTAAACTGGACATTAAAAAAGACTCAAATTTCTGGGCTGAGGAACTTAGTGGCTGCCAAAAAAAAACCAACTGAGACAGGGTATTGAGGGAGAGCAAAAGGAAAAAAGGGTTTGAGGAGATAAGATAAGGAATTTCATTACCTGTGAGTTTGAGGAGCATGTGAGGGACATTCCAGTGATACAACCTAGTTAAAGCCCTGTAGTTAAGGAACTGTGAAGCTAAGCAGTGTGGTTTTGATTTTACAATTTTAGAACCATTCATCAGTAAAAACTAAGAGGTGACTGCCTAGGGAGAACATATAAAGTGGGATGAAAAGAGAGCCTAAGAATCATAGAGAGCAATAATAGTTTACAGTTCAGGGAAAAAAAAAAAATAGGAGTAAAAGAGACCAAGAAGCGAGGAGCAGAAAAGTAGGAGGAGGAAAAGAAAAGATGGTATCATGGAATGTAAATTAACGAGAGCTTCAATGAGAAAGGAGTGGTGAGATGTACATCCTTACCTCTGACTCTTCCTGTAGCCGTAGACAATTATCCAGGAATAGAAGTGATCGGTCAACAGACTTTCTGGCTCTTTTTATGGAAGTTGCTTCTGCACAAGATGCTTCTCCATCTGAGAGGCACTGGAACCAGTCTGGCTGCAGGGCCTGCTGAATGGCCATGAACTTGGAAACAGTCATTTCCACTCGTCCTCCAAAACCCCACACAGACACAGACTGCCATGGAACAAGACAGTGAGGAATTAGCAAAAGTGAAATGCAAATAAAAAGAAAATAATAAAATGATAAAGCAATTCTGAATTTAATTCTACTTTACAACTAGAGAGATGATAGCAATTCAAAATCCTGGACAAGGTGAGTAAAAGAAGTTTCCTATACTATATCCCAATTCTCTGAGAAACTGAGAGCTCATAGAGAATCCTTCGAAGGCCATCCATGCCAGCTTCCGAGCTTGCCCCCAAGAATTCTTCGTTACACTTTCCTAGAAGCCCAGTCTTCAGTTCTCCCTTACCCCACTCCACCCATGCTGTTCCTGAATACACCGCCAACTTTCATTCTTCTGTCTTTGATCACCTTGTTCCTTTTGACTGAAATGCCCTTCGCCTACTTCTTTGCCTGGTAAAATACTATGCACCATTCAAGACTATAGTTCAAATCTCATCTACTCAAAGATGTTTCCCAAACTTTTCCAGGTATAATCACTCACTCACTCTTCTAAGTTCTTTGAGAATTTGTACTTACTTCTTTTATAGAAAAGGTAGCCCTTATCACACCATTGTGTATTTGTCTGACTGGAGTATCCCAATTCATGTGTATATCCCAAAAGCACAGTCTAAGGCCAAACACATTGTGAGGTATTTAGCAAACTGAGTTAGATACAGAATTATGTGCTAAGACATAAACCTCACGGTGCACGAGAACCTCTGTATGTTCCTTTAGTTACTCCTCCTCCTACAGTGTCTCTCTTCTTAGAAGGGATTGATAAGGACATTGATGGGAAGCCGCAGACAGTTTTTTTATTCTGGCATAAAAGCAGTTTAAGTGAATCCTCTCTCCGTTATAAATGGGGTAGATAACTGACATTAAAATATTTTCTTTGAATTCAAATAACAAAATAAAAAGAAGTTTAAAGTAGTGTGACTTAAAATAATCTAAGGTAAGATTAATAGATATTGTTGATATCAACACAATGGGTGCAGGAAAAGTAATTGCACTTGTAAAGCAGCAGTATATACTGAAGACATGCTGTCCTCAGGGACAATGCAAAGGGGCCAGATCTCAGGTGAAAACTTTTTTTATTTTTTATTTTTGAGGGCAGTGTCACTGGCCCTCATATGTGGGACTGAACCGGGGCCGCTGGCTTCCCAAGCCAGCGCTTAACCACTGCGCCACTCGGCCAGCCCCTTCAGGTGAAAACTTTTAATGAAGTCCTTTTGATACTGTTCTCCACTAGCTAAAAATCTCTGGCTATAGACCCAGCTTTTTAAAATTCTGTTCTAAAAGCAAGCAGGATCACACTGAGGTTCTACTATATATAGTTATACATGTGATAACACTCATCAGCAACTTTCTCCACTCTTCCTGAGGTTGTTAAAAACTGCAAATAAAGCACAGCATCAAAAGACCATTGTTTTCTACTATCATAGCAATTTCTTTTTTTGGAATGTACTTGACCCCTTTTCAGCCCCAGATTTTTTGCAACAATGCAAAAGCTGAGGATACATTCCTTACCTTAACCCCATTCTCAGGCAGCCCTACTCTAGCTCCTATAAACTATCATCCCACTATATTCACAGAAATAAAGAAAAGGCATAAAGGGATCAGCAACGGGCCAGTATCCCAAGCAGTGGGTTCCTAGCATCTGAGAGATACAGAAGGCTGACTTCCTGGGACAAAGTTGCTGCCTTGGGGGTCCTTCTGAAAACACACCTTGTTTGTTACATGGCCAGCTGGGCAGGGGCTGACTGGATCGTGCAGGGAGCAGTACAAGAGTGAATCTGGCATGCCTGTATGAACATAGAAAAGAACCCTTGAAAGTACATCAACAATTACCCTGTGTTGTAATAGAGAGCAGCTTCACAATGTGTACTGTGGGATAAAGCAACACTAAATTTAGAATTATAGGAGGCATGTCAACATGAATGAAAAGACTACTTTGAAACCTACTAATCTAAAAGAAAAATTAAATGTAAAGGTTCATTTCTAATGATAGTGAGTATGAGATACAATGAAAGTGTTTAATAACATGTTGATCCTATTCAATATGCTTTGAAGAACTTAGTATCAAGTAGGTTCATTCTAGGTACCATCTAAGGGGAACTAGCTCCTGGAAAGATGAAATGATATTGTCAAAAGATAGTCTCATTAATAATAAAGCCATCCCATATCATGGGTCCCTACAGGCAGAACTATGGTATAGGGGGCCTATAGGATACTGCAAATGGATCTCATTTTCAGTAAATTTCACTGACTCAAGATAACAGTTCTTAGATTCTTTAGTCAAAAAGATAGTCATTTAAAAAAAAATCCAAAAAAGGTTTAGTACACCATATGTGCTTAAATTTCATATTTTCGTAAGAGAAAAAAATTAGGATTTCACTGATAAAAGACCAAAAAATAAATAAATAAAACAAATTAAAGAAAAACCCCTGCAGTTCTCCAGCTTGTTTTCCACAATTTCAATTATGAGAATTATCCGTAGAAAGCTTATATTATATATTTTCGCTTAATTATATACTTGTATATTTTAAAGCTGGTTATTAAAACTGGTCTCAGATTGGGACAGCCGAATGGCATGTTGGTTAAGAGCTGGCTTGGCGGACGTCCCAGTGGCTCAGCTGGTTAAGAGCTCGTTCAAAAGTTTGAGCTGATGGGCTGGCTGAGTGGCTCAGTTGGTTAAGAGCTCGCTCAAGAGTGCGAGCTGAGCTCTGAGCAACAGCAGTTTGATGCCCAGCCTGAGCTGAGCTGCCGTTGAGCTGCCAACCGGTGGCAGGATGGCTCAGCTAAAAAAAATAAATAAAGTTTTAAATAAAGAGTTGGCTTGGGAGAGCCAGTTCTAAGCAGCAGGGCCCAGGTTTGGATCCCACATGCAGACCAGTGACACTGCGCCCTCTTCAGCTAAGATGGTGAACACCAGCTTGACCTGGAGCTGGGCTGCTGTGAGTCAACTGCGACCACATAGGTTGCAGCCTGGTGTGGGCTGCTGTGAGCCTCCAGGAGTGGCCGTCCAATGGCCAGTGAGTGAAAGCCTCACCCAGGAAGAGCACAATGATAATACCAACATGGGCCAGTAAAGTAACGTCCTCTACAACTAAAATGAAGAACAAAAAGGACAGCAATTTGTCTGTTCCCCTTCCCTGATTCCCCAACGCCGTTCCCTGCCCCCAATTCCCCAGTAAAACCTTTAAAAAAAAATAAAAATCTGGTCTCAGATCAAGAAAAACGATTACATAAATTTCTCTACTGAAATATAGGGCCTTTTTAAAAATTGCTTGTTTTATTATTATTACTTTTTAATTAGTTTCAGGTGTACAACACAGTGTGCAATAGTTATCCTTTTAACCCTGAAAGTGACAACCCCCCTCCCTCAATCTGCCGCCCCAGAAATATAGGGCCTTTTGACAATCAAGTAGTCATGCAGTTTCCCTCAGAAGCAGAGGGCTGAGTAACCAATGGAAACAGGATTTTCATTCACTTCAATGAGTCCTAGATATTGGGGAAAAGCTTTAGGAGAATTGGTTCTCTAGCTATCGTTGCTAAGCTTTTCTTATAAAAATAAATGGACACATACACCTGCATTTAAAATCCTATTTCTGGAACAAAAGATAATAGTAACATATCAAAATATAGCAGAATCTTCTGCCTTATGTTTCAGGCTCAAGCAGGACAATAGTGCTTCAGATCTTGGCATGTCCCATCAGTGTCTCACCTGAGGTCTTTGCTCTACGCCTGGAACATCTGCCCACACTTGCCTATCACCACTGCTACACCAGCCTGACCCAACTAACTCCTACTCTTCCTTGACTCAGCTGAGAAGTTCCCTCATTTTCTCTTTCAAGAATCCTTTGTTTATTCTGAACTCCTTCCACAAGTACCCTACAGCAGGTTATGAGCTTTTCTTTTCCTTCTGGCTCTCATGATAGATGCATGCACATGTCCCTAATCCTGCAAATGCACAATTACCCATTTATCTCTATCGCAACTAAGGCTCTGAGTTCCACGAGAGCAGCAAATGTTTCCTATTCATCTTTGAATCCCCAATGCCTCATTCTTAGACACTCAATAAATGCTTATTAAATTAATGAATAAGTAAATGTATGAATGAAAGATCAAAGAATAAACAGTACCCCCAAACTCCAAATTAATACATGACAAGGCACACACAAATAATTAATTTTTACCTATAAACTTTCCAACTCCTTCCTTATATTCTGCCAAGACTTCATGATGTTCTGCCCTGAAAGCAAAACAGAAAAATACAGGATACGAGGAATCATTCTACAGATACTCTGTACGACTGAAGCCCTCCTGTCCTCACCAAACAAGTGACATGACAGTAAGCGTAGTCTTGAAGAAAAAATACACCATTATCAAGAGTCCCAACTCACTAGGCTGCGTTTACCAGCCAGAGTAAAGGTCTTCAATTTGCAAGTGGTTCTCTGAGAAGAGAATCTGGCAAAGATCAACTGCTTCCAAATATTCAGATAGTCTTCGTCCCCTTGCACTTTAAAATCCCTGTTATTAACTCAGTACTACAGAGTAACTTCATCACATAGCAGGTTCTTCAATTCGGGATAAAGTCAGTATGAACACTACACAAAACGATCTAACTCCCTTCGTTCCATTTCCATAAGTAGTCCTAGCAAGTACTTGTGCAGAGACAGAGACAACTTTGAGGCTGGTGCATGAAGACAGCCCCCAGGCTCCAACGGTAGCTCTCACAGTGCATTCCCTGCCCTGTCGCCAGGAGAGCAGTGGCAGTGAGGGCAGGGTGGGACCTGGGGTTTAGAGGAAAAGTGGAGCAGCTCTACCATGTAGGTCTGGCCCATGGCTTCCAGATGAGGGCCAGATGATGTGTGATATTTGATATATTTCTTCTGATTTCATTCTAAAAACCTACAAATATTGTACATGTAAACTTTACTATACGTTATTAAAGTATCTAAGCTGGTGTCAGAGCTGACACTCGGATGGTCGGGTCTAATACTCACAGTGTTGATAGTGTAAGCTGGGCCATGGCGGGAACCCTGTGGATATTATGCAGGGTGTGATGGGTCAGGTGTGGGGCAGAGCCAGTCTTGGTGTACAGAAGGCAGCCTGGAATGTCCATGGTGCAGTCCTCCGCCTTGCCTAGGTTTTTTATTTTTCCCAGGCGACAGCCGTTAAGTACCTTGGTAAGACTCAACTTCATCCTGAGGGATGCCTCTAGGTCCTGATAAGAAAAGAACATCAAGCTCAGAAGGAATTCCATGACATCTAAAGGCTAAACAGTTTGCAAAGAAAGCAACCTACAAGAAAATAAATGACAGCATGTTTTTGTTACTACTTTCAGGCTAGGAACTTTTTTAGATATCAGGAATAGGGAAATGGGAAAAGACACAAAGAGAATAAGATGCCTCCCCTAAAGTCCCAGAGCAATATGATGACATCAACTGCATTTAAATTCAGTCATGGAATTTTTGTCTGACCTAATGAAAACCAAACAAATGGAAGGACGGAAGTAATCATGGAGAGAACACTATGAAGCCAAAGCTTACAGCTTTGAAAATGTGTTCAAAGAAAGGTCACTGCTTAAGAAATACTAGTTATTAATCTGATCAATTTTCCCCTTCTTTTTCTATAATCAATTTTTTCTTTCTCTAATTTGAAAGAATACTAGGCAAAATAACAACTTTGTCTAATATATACTTAAATGAAGAAAACAGGTTCCCAAACAGCATTCTGGTTTTTATTAAAACATACAGAAGAATATACATCAAAAGATAAACAGATTATCTCTGAGAGGTGGGATTATTATCCAATCTATTCTTATGTAGTATCCAAAAAAAGGTGGAGCATACATTTAAAAGTATATATATACATATATATATATATATATATATATATATATATATATATATACATATATATAGTATCCAAAAAAAGGTGTGGAGCATACATTTAAAAGTATATATATATATATATATATATATATATATATATATATATATATATAAGTAAAGCAATTTAGCATTACTTTTATAAATGGGAAGAAAAAATATTTGACAAAAGAAAAAAAATTAAGATATACTTTCTAACTTCCATAGATACACAAGGAGGAAAACATTATCAATTACTTTGTTGGATGCTGTTAATTATTTATTCTTCAGTGAAGCAAATCTTAAACTCAACTTTTTAAAAACTTGGTAACTAGGCATGGCAGATCATTTGCAAAATGTCACTGGATATACCAGCATTTTATGAAATACCAGCATTTCTACAGCAGATACCATACCCTCTGGAATTCTTGCCTGTGGGGCTACACCCAGTTTTATTAGCAAGTAAGTAATTACATCTATCTAGAGGCTCTAATCTTAGATCCTGTCCTCTTAAGCATTATACTATATCACACTCTGAAAGTCAACCATTGTTTAAAATGCTACCAAATAAAAAAGCATTATTTACCGTCAGTTAAAAAATATTCAGGAAAGTGAATATTACTTTTTAGGAGTCCTAAGTTCTTATATAGAAATAAAATAGTCAATATAGTCTTTAGAATTTCAGAAATAAGAATAACTACTGTCTGTGTGGTCCAATAAAAGATTTCTAGCTAAACATGAATTATAAGAAACAATACAAGTGTTTCAGGAAAGCCTGGTCAATTTTCTATGACTCTAACTTCATTATTTCAAGTTATCACATAACTTGAACTAGACTTAGACATAAAAATAAGTATTACTGAAATCCATAGGAATGGAAACTATCAGGAAAAAGAGGTTACTTTAGTTTATGTTTTAACAAAGATTAATATCAAAGGTATTTTTTAAAAGTCCTGTTATTACACATTAAAACTGATAAAACCGGGCTGGCCGAGTGGCTCAGTTGGTTAAGAGCTCACTCAAGATTGTGAGCTGAGCTCTGAACAACGGCGGTTCGATGCCAGCCCAAGCTGAGTTGCCGTTAAGCTGCCAACAGGTGTCAGGATGGCTCAGCTAAAAAAAAAACAAACAAAAAAAACTGATAAAACCAAGTTTATACCCCCCAAAATTGTTTACACAATCATACTTCTTATTGATTTATCAGTAATACACATAACCTTCTGATTTCAAGTGATAAAAATATATTTTAAACTAACAGAATTCTGAAGCAATGTAAAGACTGCATTTTGCAATCAAAGTTAAGTTCCAGGAACTGAAGCAGGGGAAGTACAAAGATGAGATGCACTTTAAAGTTAATAATCAACGCCTGCTATTCTGACTGAATATTGGAATCAACCAAATACAGAACAATAGGTTTTTGAAACATAAATAAGAACTAATGGAAATTTAATGGACCAGGATTATTAAACTGCGATAACTGAAGTACTTCCGATAACTGAAGTACTTCCTATACCCTCAGATACATCTGAGAACTAAAGAAACTATATAGCCTAAAGCTTTTTCAGAAAGGTGTGGAGACAAGGATTTGTTGGTTGTTCCCCTTACTCCAAAAATTCTGTCTCATCTGAGCTGTTTAAGTTTTGTAAAGAGTTTATTGTTTGCACCTGAGTTGTATTTTTTAAATTAAATTCATATGCACTCTACAGTGTTTGTATATATACAAAAAAGTCGAAAGGAATTCTAAAACAATATGGTGCACTGAGCTGATAAGAAAGACACAGAGACTCAAATTCTACAAAACAGTAACTGAAGATGAAAAGGAGACTATTCAGGGTACAGTATTCTAAAATCCTTAAACGATTTGGGAGGAGAAGAGAGATAATGGAAAATGTTTAACTTAGAGTATGTGTGTTAAAATATTTTTAAATAACCATTAAAAGACTAATAACAGGATGCATAATTTCAAATCCATTGGGGAGGTGCTGCGGAGGATAAAGGAAAAATAAAGGGCAAGAATAAGGAAAGGAGGTGAAAAAGCACACCCAAACTAGTAAATACAAAATAAAATGGTAGAAGTCCAAATATGTTAGTAATCACAATAAAAGTTAACTAGGGCCGGCCGAGTGGCGCGGTTGGTTAAGCGCTGGCTTGGGAAGCCAGCGGCCCCGGTTTGGTCCCACATGTGAAGGCCAGTGGCACTGCCCTCAAAAAAAAAAAAAAAAAGTTAACTAATTAACTTTGCCTACTTGAAAACATAATGGTAATAGGAGCAACTAACATTTATTGGGCATTTACTATGTATCAAGTACAATTCTTTACATATTAACGCCACTAAATATGTATCACCATATGCACCTCATAAGACAAATGTTATGATGTGCATTTTACAGATGAGAAAGCTGAGGCTAATCTAAAAATGTCACCATTTAGGAAGTGGGAGAGCCAGGACTTAAATCGTTAAGTCTAGCTTTAGAGGCTGTACTTTAATCAACTGGTAGCCTATTAGAAGCCCCATCTTGTCCACAAACATATGCAATGTTTACGTATTAACTGTAATGTTAAGATATACATTTATAGTCATATATTCTATTTTGCTATAGTGTTATTATTGTTCTGGTTTCCCCTTATTTCCCTTCTCTGCCTCTATCCATACTCCCAACCTCTACAAATAATCCATGCTCATCGATTTAAACATGCTTGTATATGGGAGCGGGTGTTTTTAAAAACAACAAAAAAGGAAACTTATTATACTGTAAGCACTTCTCTGCAATTTGCTTTCTCTCCCAGTAAATACTCAATCTTTCCTGAAGAAGAGACAGAGCTAATTTACCCTTTTAAAATCACTACTTCATGCGTGACATGACATAATTTGAATGTAACACAATTTAATAACAACCATCATCTTTCTGATGGACATTCCAGATATACAGAGAAGGTCATAAGATCTCTGCAACAGTCTGGGGGCACGGCTTCCCTGATTTCATTTTCTTTCACCAACCTCAAGTCTACTTTAGTTTACGCTTCCTGGCAGAGCTCTATACATACATTGATTTTTCATCGTCACCACACTCCAATGATTTAGGTACTGTCGCCCTCATTTTGCAGAAGAGTACATCGAGGGTCCGAGAATTATTCAACGAGTTGCCTGAGGTCATACAGTTTACAAAGTAGCTGGGTCCAAAGCTCCCACTCCAAATCTCTATCCTGCCTTATGAACACTTATGTCCTAGAATGCACTGTCCACAGGAACCCTTTAGGAACGACCTAAGGATGGATTCATCTTCCCTCCATCTCCACGGGCCTCGCAAAGCGCTTAGCTCAGGGACTGGAGACCGTCCCAAACCCTCCAGAAAACACTCCCGGCTCACAACTTGATGCTTGAGCAGAGGCCGGTTGAAAGGAGGCCCCTATCTCTCAGAGATGTGGTGATATTCACACGATTTGGGAACATCTGGACTTAGAGAAGCCACCGAGAGACCCAGAAAACGAGAGACACGGCAAGAGTACCATTCCAGTTACTGCAACACAACCAGGAAGCGCCTGGGCGCGACGCGTAGCAGTCCCCACACCACCAGAGAGAGGGGGCACTTACCTGCAAACCTCCCAACTTTTTTGGTCTTGAGACCCCCTCGATCTCCTCACAGTTCGTTCCCACGTGTTCGGCTTGTAGAATTCTTGGCTCCCTAAACCACCGCCTCGGGTGCAGATCCAATCAGGCAGCATTTCGTCATCACCGGGCGACAGCAAAAGGCAAAAGTAATCTCAGAGCGGGCTCTGGTGGAAGCGAGGCCGAGGGACCGCCGCCGTTGCTATAGGTAACAGGGCAAACGCGGTCCGGCTGCGCAAAGCCTCCTGGGAGTGGTGGTTCGCCGGACCCCAACATCTGCCTTCCTTGCGGACAGGGGAACTACAACTCCCAGGGAGACCCGGGAGCAGCAGAGGCCAAGGAGCGGTTGTCTCTGTTTATCCGGAGGTTCGGACCGCAAACTGGAAAATGTTGCTGGCGCCTCAGGAAAGATCTTCCTCAAGGAAGAAGACGGGGCTGAATCGCTGGAAACAGCTTACAAGGAAACCGAGTCCCAAGGTGATCCATCCCAATCGGGAGTTCTGGGGGACGGAGACCGGCCCGAGGCCAGCCGCAGCCCCGCCTCTGCTTCCTTCTTCCCCCCAGGGCATCCGTACCTGGCTCGCCCCTGCCTTGGCTGCCCTGGAGCAGCATTGCTTTGGTGAATGGGGCCTAGGAACTTTGGGGTCTGGATACCTACGGCTTTGGTGGGCAGCATCGTGGAGAAACTGTTTCCAGCTAAGGCTTTTCGCACACCAGAGAGGTCTGCTAGTGCCTATCCTGGTGAAAAGAGTTGAACTCCTCGGCCCTCTGCTAATAACCCCAATTTTAGGGACGTTCCCACATATTTTCTTAAATTTATTTATTTGTGGTTTTGAAAATCACAGGAACTGAGTTTTATAGGAAGAGGAAGATCTTGACGTTAAGTCCTCTGGCTTATATCCCTCCCGCTCTAGTTTTACATAAAGGATCTAAAAGTGAACTCAAGAATGCCAGTGCACTGGAATTGAATATATCAATATTTGATTCACTTGAAAATTTCTAAATTCCACCAACATTAAAAAAAAAATAGGTCCTGGGCCGGCCGAGTGGCGCGGTGGTTAAGTGCTGGCTTGGGAGGCCAGCGGCCCCGGTTCGGGTCCCACATATGAGGGCCAGTGACACTGTCCTCAAAAAAAAAAAAGAAAAAGAAAAAAAGACAGCTAAAAAAAAATAGGTCCTCGTTTAGTTTGTTACCTCCTTTGATGCAAAAGACATGAAAAACTAATAACCCCATTTTCAACTTTAAACATAATAGCTTTCAACGTAAATGACATGTGCAAAGTCACAATCACATGGTGTGTGCTTTTCACAGACTACCTTGTTAACAGTCACAAAAATAAATGCTTTAAATATAAGTGAGAGTACCAACATGGAGCTGGCTTCTCAGCTTTCCACTCCAAAGCAGTTTCACCAGCTGTTTTCACCCTGACATATTTTCTTGAAAAAATATATTCTGTAGATACGTGGCCTTTCTGAGGGCCCTAAGCCATTTTGCTTGCAGATTATTCTAAATATACCAGTTAAATAATGCACTGGAACTATTCAACTTGGTAAATATCTTGCCCCAGATATTGGAGCGATCAGCCTGGGGCACTAGAGAGTTGGAAATAGTCTGCTCCTGCCGTAATGTACCCGTTCCATAATGGATTGGACCCAAAATAGGTTATAAATATAGAGTTGATGATGAAAGGTAAAAATTGGGGAGTTTCTCAGGACTCCAAAAGGAAGGATTTTTGCTGCCAGTAGTGCTCATTGTAACTGCCTAGAGAATAAAAAGGTAAACACACAAGAGCTCCTGGAAGTGCACTTGTGTTTTAATAGAATCAAGTCTTCCTTTGTTGCTAACAAAATTATTCAGCAGTACAGCTCCATTAATTGGTTTTCTATAAGGTGGTTTGAAGATGAAGTGTTATTATGTAAGTGAAAGAGTATTATAGCTTTTCCCTTCTTCATGTGTCAAAATGCTAGTTTAGATATTCCCTTATTTTTTTTTAAAAACCACCTGAATTATTAGCAAAGCAAATATTTCTACTTGTTAAATAATTATTAGAGGAAATTCTGTAAGCTTTTGAGTGTTAACAGAGAATGAAGAAAGGAAATGTACTTCTGGTCTGATTAGTATTTGATCTGGGTAGAAATTTATGTGATTTCTACATCATTTTCTGATTTGTAAAATAGTAGATTGATTATTGCTCACTGCACCCCCCAGTTCTTGTTGGGCCAAACAGTGTCTCTGCCCTACATAGGACAGGAGAGCCTCTTGGCTACAGGCTACTCCTGAAAAAAGGGGCCTGAGGAGAGGAGCACACCCTCCTCTAAGTGGATTTGTTTCATGACACTTGAATGATCTGGCTAATTAATCAGTGCTTGTGTGGATTTTTAAAGAAAATATTATACCTAGCATTCCTCTGTCTTGGCTCTGAACTCTGGGGAGCTTGAAAAAAATACTGATGCCTGAGCCCTACCCCAGACCAATTAAATCAGAATCTGAAGGTGGGCCTACGCAGGAGATAAAAAAACATTCATAGGATATCCACAGAAGGCTTCAGGTGTCTACCTCCTACCATCACTCTGTGTTCTTTTGTTACTGAACTTTCTAATGAAATGACTGGGGACAGAATAAAGGACATTTCCATATACTTTAGTCATAAGGATAGATTAAAGTGGCAATGTTGATAAAGGTATTGCTGTGTATTAATATTCTGTATATTATCTACAGCCTTTTGACCCTGACAATATGGAGCACTGGATTAAGGTAAGGATATTGCACAATTAAAATAGAAAAAAAGGGCCGGTCAAGTGGTGCGGTGGTTAAGCGCTGCCTTAGGAAGCCAGCGGCCCCAGTTCCGGTCCCACATAGAAGGGCCAGTGACACTTCCCTCAAAAAAAAAAAAAATAGAAAAAAAATTTAGAGTCAGACATAGTCAGATGGAAAAGAAATATTAATGGGTCTTTAGTTTGCTCTTTTTATTCCTATGTGACTATATCCGTATATGTTGCCTTAGTTTTATACTCTTGAGGATAAGAGAGGAGAAACCTTAGGAGATGATGCTGTGGCCTTCCTCAGATAATGGGAAAGACTGTACTGTAGTTACATTGACCTATGGGACCAATACAATAGGTTAAAGCTATGCATCATCACAAGTAAGAATCTTCTAATGACTAGAGCAATCCAGAAATGGAGTGGACATTCTTATAAGTGTTTTCTCATTGAAGTATTCAAGTGGATCCTAAATGGTCACTTAATATTAGGACTAATGAAGAGTATGTTTGAGCATTTAGTGAGGGGGTGGGGGATTGAATTAGATAACCTCTGAGATCGCTTGCAGACCTAAGATGTATATTTTCAAGCCCAAGTACCATTTCAGTTGAAAATACCATTAAACTGTCTCAGGTGCATGCCTCTGAATGTCAGCCAGGCAACTTGCCATACTCAGTTCATTTGTGCATCACATGGTTCAAAATCATGCAACTTTTCCTGGGAAAATATTCTTCTGCCTGGTAGTATTCTGAAGAGCTATATCTGACCTAGATTGATAGGCATTATGAGCATCAGGACAGATGGAACCTAGGCCAGATATCATTGTTAACTATTCATCCACCCAGTATTTATTAAGTGCCTACTAAGTGCTAGCTTATTACTTTGGGCACTGGAGATAATACAGTGTGTGGAGTAGGTTCAATCTCTGCCTTCGCCAAGTTTGTAGTCCAGAGGGGGATAAACAACTTCCTTAAACCTGTTGGGAGAATTAAGGATATAATGGAAGCACATGGTGGGGGCGCTAATGTAGGTGAAGCCTCTTTAATGTAGTTGTTAGCCAGCTTGACTCAGATTTTTAGCATTCCTTTTATTGTTCTCCTCTAAAACTTTTGCAGTAGCTCTTTTTTCCATTGTAGCCTGGAACCTCCCTTCTTGAAAAAAATCAGTAAGTCCTCACTTGACCCCTCCATCCACTCAGATTGCCATATAATTTTTTTTCTCATCAAACATCTTTGGATGTGTAGCCTGGACTTCTTGCCATTTGTATTTTTATTTTCCTCTCATGTCCACAATTATTTTACTCTGGTTTCTATTTTTCACTACTCCATGGAAACTATTGTCATAAATGACTTACTGACCAAATCCAGTGATTTCTTCTTTGTCCTCTTAAGGTCCATTCACTATAGTTATCCCTTTTTTACTCTCGAAATCTCCTCCATTATCTTTTTTTTTATAGTATTGTACACTTGAAACCTACATTATCTTTGTATATTTTTCTCTTGCTTCTACTACCTCTCTGCTTATTTCTCTGTCTTCTTGTCTGATTTTGTTCCCTAATATATCCTAACTCTGAGTGTACCCTAAACAGTTATAACCTCTAAACTTAAGCCTTCCAAATGCACTTGAGTGAACCACCCCCTGAAAATCAGCGAGGACCTTGTTATGTGGAAGATAGGGGAGTATGTAGAAAGGATGTGTGGAGCATAGTGAAGGCTGAGAAAAGGCTTCAGAAAGGAACAACTACCCAGCAACACTGGGGACTTGGCTGAAGCAGGTCATCGTAAATTTTTGTGGTACCCACAATTGGTGGATCAGATTGACCCAGGTCTGAAGGTTTTTACTGGAAAGGCAAAAGAGCAATAGATTTGAGGCTAATATAAGATAGTACCTGAATATCCACACAGAGTAGGAAAAGAAGGGGACCCTTTAGAGGACTCATAGGTTGGGAAGATGGAGGAGGCATATGGTGACTGGAGGACTTGGTTAGGTGCCACTCAAGTGTAGTGGAGTAGGGGGAGTGATAGGGAGATAGGTAGGAGATTGACACTGGAGAGCCGAGGTGATCAGGGTTGGGTTTGATCAGTAGAAAATTCTGTATGGATGTGGTTCAGGGTGACCATGTTAGGCGGTTGCTGAACTGCAATTGAGGGGAAGGCTGTTTATAGGAGATGAAGCAAACCTTGAGGCTGGAATGTGGGTGGGTGTTCCTCAGGGGTGTTGAAGTCACTTAGAATCAGACAGATGCTTGGTACAACTGTGAGTGTTGGGGCACCTCACCCCAAATGCAGCAGTCCACTACCGTTTACAATTCATCGTCATTCTGATTTGGTAGATGTTCCTTGTTTAAAGCTGATATTCAAGTGTCAGGATCCTATAACTAATGCTCTATACAAAAGGTATCTAAAGCTTAAATAACCTTTTGTTCAAATATAAACATCGTGAACACCTGTTAAAACTTGGTCAGATACTGCAATTTCATGTTTAATGAATGAAACTATTTGGGGTGAATGTTTAAGCCTCCGAGTGCCTTCAAAAATGGAAGAATGAAAGTATCTTGGTAGTTGGTAGAAAATCAGATTCTTGAGTTGGAGGGAAATTTTCTAACTAACAAAGTTGTCATCTTACTGGATTTTTGTATTTTTTTCTGTTAAAGAGAGTAGAGAAAGCCTCAGAATATGCAGTTTCGAAAGCATTTTCTGCTGGAAATTCAGAATTTTCCAGAAGGCTTTTGAACCAAGTCATTGATTTGGAAACATCTGAGCAAATAGAGGATCATGATGAAGTCCATGCAGAAGGTAAGAGAATACATGTTCTGCTGTGGTATTAACAATTCTTTGGAGTACAGCTTGCTTGCTTAAGCATAACCCGTAATGCATGTCGTGGTACAGAATGAAAGCTTTTCTTTCTCTTCTTATTTTTTGTTTATTTTTACTTCCCTGAAGGTAATTTATTTTGGAAGTAACTCAAGTATTACAAGGCAGGCTATAGTGAAGGCCCACTTTGTCTTCTGAAATACATATCCAGAGGCAGTTTGACATAAAGAATAACTGATGAGAGTTATAAGGCATTAGCCCTGTGGCACAGAGGGCAGTGTGTTAATTTGCTCTAGTATCATACAGAAGACCACTAGTTTATAAATCAACTTTGTTCCTTCCAAACACAGTCTAGAGCTGATCTAATCTCCCTATCTCCCCAAAGCATTTATTTCCCTGGACTTTAGTGCTTTAGTTACTGATGCCCTGAGGAACACCACGGCTAGGGATGAAGAGAGGAAAAGGAACCAGCAAAGGGCTGGCCAAGTAGCATGGTGGTTAAGCACTGGCTTGGAATGCCAGCGGCCCCAGTTCGGGTCCCACATATGAGGGCCAGTGACACTGCCCTCAAAAAAAAAAAAGAACCAGCAAAGAAGACTGGGAAGGACAGGCAGGAGAAGAGTCAGAGTGCCATGTCCTGAAAGCCAGCTTCCTCCTGGATTGCTTATGTCTCCAGTTATTCAGTTTATTTCTTCTTTCATTCAACACATATATATTTAAGTATTATTCAGTGCCAGGAACCATTTTAGGCACTGGAGGAACAGGTTATGAACAAGACAGGCAAAGCCCTTGCTTCATGGAGTATACATTCTAGTGTGGGAATAAAGAAAATGGAAAACAAATGATCAGATAGTGACAAGTCCTTTGAGTTTAGACCTGAATAAAAAGGAGCCAGCTGAGTGGTGATGGAGGAAGAGCATCCCAGGCTGAGGGAAAGGTGGCATCAAGAGTCAGAGTACAGAAAGCTTGGGGTGCTTGGAGACCTGAGGAAGACCCATGGTTAGAGCTTCCCAGTGGAGATGAGCTTTCAGGAGTGAGAGGAAGACATGTCACATAGGGCCTTATAGGCCTGGGAAAAGAATTTCGATTTTATTCTGAGTATGATGAAACACCACTGAGGGTTTTAAGCAGAGGGGTAATAGGACAATTTTTAAATATATGAAAAGTGGATCAGAGGGAAGAAAAAGAGGGACAGGGAAGACCAGTGAGAGGCTATTGCAGTGGTCTGGGTGAGCATTAATGGTGCTTAGTCTTGGGTGGTTAGTCGTACTGGAGATGGAGAAAGGAGACTGATTCAGAAATTGGCAAGGTATTCTTGCCAATCCTACTTCCCATTCCACTAGGAGGAATACACAATATATAGACTTTAGCCTATTAAGGTTTCTGAAAACTGCAGTTTAAAAATAAAAGAAAAGTTTACTTACCCAATTTCCCAAGCCTCCACAAAACTTATCCTAAAATACCTATTGATATCCTGAGGAAGTAGTGACCCACATTAGGAAGTACTGGTGTATGGACAGCATGGTTTCAAAGGTTTATATTCTTTTCTTTCTTCTCATGAACCATCTATTAATAGTCTACCAGAACTAGTGTTCTGAGGAGCATCCTTTGAGGGAGTCTGCTTTAAGGTAGCTTGTGTACCCCTCTTCTGATCCAACATGAGTTCCTCCAGTTAAACACTCCAAGGAAAGTCCCCATTGTTTGCTCCTTTGGAACACTTCATAATGCGGTAATTCCCCCTTATCTTTGGTTTCATTTTCTATGGTTCCAGTTACCTGCAATCCAAAAATATTAAATGGAAAACTCCAGAAATAAACATTGCATGAATTTTAAATTGCATGCCATTCTGAATAGCATGATGAACTCTTTCACTGTCTGCTTTGTACCACCCGGGACTTGAATCATCCCTTTGTCCAGCGTATCTACACTGTATTTGCTACACCTCTTGTCATTTAGTAGCCCTCTTGGTTACCAGATAGACTGTCATAGTGTCACAGCACTCGTGTTCAAGCAACCTTTATTGTACTTAATAATCGCCCCCAAATGGCAAGAGTAGTGATGCTGGCAAATCACATATGCCAAAGTGAAGCTATCAAGTGCTTCCTTTTAGTGAAAAGGTGAGTGTAGAACAATAAGATACTTTGAGAGAGAGAGACCACATTCATATAACTTTTATTACACTATATTGGTATAATTATATTTTATTATTAGTTATTGTTTTAATCTCTTCCTGTGCCTAATTTATAAATTAAATTTATCATAGGTATGTATGTATAGGGAAAAACAGTACATATAGGGTTTGGTACTATCCACAGTTTCAGGGAATCCACCAGGGGCCTTGGAATGTTTCCCCTTGTGGATAAGGAGGGAGCTACTATAAACCCCTATTTACCAATGAATGGTGTTTAGTAGATATGACTTATTCTATACGTAAGTTATTATACACATAAATATCTGAATTAGCATGCATAGGGTTACTCAATAAATATCTGCTCCCTTCCTCTGAAAGCTCATGTTTGTTGCTAGTATACTTTTTTTTTTTTTTTTTTTTTGAGGGCAGTGTCACTGGCCCTCACATGTGGAACCGAACCAGGGCCGCTGGCTTCCCAAGCTAGTGCTTAACCACCACGCCACTCAGCTGGCCCCTCTAATATACTTTTTACACTTTCTACTATCTTGATTCATTTTTTTTCTGTTTTACATATCATTCATTCCTATCTATATTAAATGCCCTTTGGAATTATTTAATACATAGAAACACTCCATTCCCTCAGAGCCATGTGATAATAATAATAACAATGATGAAGAGAATGCTGAAATAGACATTTTTCTTCTTTGAAGCTCCCATGCCCTACACATGAGAGCTGTTTGATAATGTTTATAATCACGATGAAGGGAATGTTAAGGCAGACATTTTCTCACCTATATATTTAAGAAGGTTTTCTGGATACCAACCAGTAAGAAAAAAATCCAAATTGGAGTTGGCTTCCAGGATATCACACTTAGTTTTCTTTTCCTGTTTTAATGACCCCTCCTTCCTCATCTGCTTTTCTGGTTCTAGAGGCCTTATCTCTTCAGCCTCTAGATGCCGGGAGTTCCTCAGGGCCTTGTCCTTGAACCAGTCTTTACCCACCTTCCTCCTTTTGCAATCTAATCCTATGGCATTAAGCACCATCTGTATGCTGACAACACCCACATTTATTTCTTCAGTTTGCACCTCTCCCCTGAAATACAGACTGGTATAGCCAATACCTATTTGACATCCTGCTTTGGATATCTCATAAGCATCTCAAGCCTAAAAAAGTCTAAGACTGAACTCCTGATCTTCCCTCCAAACCCGCTGTTCCCTTGGCCTTCCCTGGCTCAGAAAATGGTATCTCCATCCTTGCAGTTGCTTAGGCCCAAAACCTGTGTTTCTTTCTTTCATATCCCATGTCTTGTCCATCAGCAAATCATGGCAACTTTACCTCAAAACATTATTTTCTAGACTATGACATTTTAAAAAATCTCCACTCCAGGTCCAGGCCACTATCCCCTCTTTCTGAATTATCCCATTTGTCTCCCAATTTGTGTGCCCTGTTTCCATGTTTGTCCCCTGTAGTCTATTTTAACATAGTAGTCAGAACGATCCTCTTAAAATATAAGTTTCCTCTTTGCTCACAACCCTCCTGTGGCTTCTCATTGCACTCAGAGTTAAAGCCAAAATACCTAGAATGGTGTCAAGACTCTAAAAAAGGGATTTTCATCCTCAGCACTACTGACATTTTAGGTCAGATCATTTGTTTTGTGGGTGCTGCCCTGTAGGTGGTAGGATGTTTAGCATCATTCCTGGTCCCTACCTGCTAGATGCCGCTATCACCTCCCTGAGTAATAGCAACCAAAATTGGCTGCAGACATTACCAAATGTCCACTGGAGCATGCGATCTCCCTAACCTGGAATCACTGTTCTAAACCTGATCCCTGCATTACCCTTCCACCCCATCCCCTGCTATTCCCCCCAAACCCCTGCACTCATTGCCTCCTTACTATTTCTCCAACACACTAGATGCCCTCCTGCCTTAGGGCCTTTGCGCTTGCTTTCCCTCTGCATAGAGTAATATTCCTTTATGTAGTCATATGGCTCACTTCCTTCCCTTCTTTGCTCAAATATCTTCTCAATGAGGCCTCCTTTGACCGCCCAATTTAAAACTATCAACACCGATGTCCTGTTTCTGGTATACACCATTTCTCTTTCCTCTGCTCTGTTTCTCTAACTTATTGTCTCTCTTCCCCAATTAGAATGTAAGCTTCATGGTGGCATGTTTTATTTTTCCTGTTTTGTTCACTGCTATATTCCAAGCATCTAGAACACATGATAGGTGCTCAATTAATATTTATCGAATGAAGGAAAACAGTGAATGAAGAAAGGTCTCTGAAGTAATTGAAATATTAAAAAGTTGTTTTTGTTTTATTGATAGCTCAGGAGCTGATCAATGACTGGTTAGACACCAAACTTAAGCAAGAACTAGCAAGTGATGGGGACGCTGAACACACTGTGTCAAGTATCTCTCCTGTGTCAGAGGCCAATGGTCATTTGAAATACGACAATTTTGATGGTAAGAACTGATGTGATTGTTCTGAGTTTTATTTTTTTTTTTTTTTTTTTTTTTTTTTCCTGAAACTAATATAATATTGTATGATTGTTCTGAGTTTTAACATCCAATGAAAGTGTCTAAGAAGTCTTTTCAATTGTTTTGAAAAATAGATAATATATCTTTTGACTTTGCTGTGTTTCGCTTAGTTTTATAATTGGCTTTCATTTTCCCTGATTCAGTTTAAATTACTTATCTATGTCCTCAGTAAATTCATGATATTTTAAAAACAAAGTATTCTATTTTTTTATAATTCTTAGTAAATAGTAAATAATGCTGTTTAAGAGTGCCTCTTCCTAGGGCCGGCCGAGTGGCACGGTGGTTAAGCGCTGGCCTTGGAAGCCAGCGGCCCCAGTTCGGTCCCACATATGAGGGTCAGTGACACTGCCCTCAAAAAAAAAAAAAAAAAAAAAAAAGAGTGCCTCTTCCTGTATACTGTTGGTTGACTATTTACTTTGGAGACTATGTGCACTCATATATTATATTATATTTACAAAATGCTTTGTGTATCTTTATAAGGAAAAGTATTTCTTGTACACAGAGCTAGTATCAGACAAATTTAATAGCTAATTTGTGGTGGTTCCTCAAATGTAGCCAAAGCGTCTGAGATTTTTTTCCCCCTGAGTGTAAGGGTAGGCAGGGTGACAGTGGCGGCAGCCCCTCATGCATTACTCAAACAACCTCAGTGAACTCACCTGTCAACATTTCCCTTGTTGGGACTCTGCAAAATCCCCAGCTTGGGAATCACATAGTCATGAGCTCATAAAATTAGAGGAATCCTTCAAGATCACTTAGTCTGATCTACCCTCTCCACCCCCTCAGAGAGAGATCCTCCTAGAGTATCCCTAACGTGGGGTGATAGAACCCCTGCCCGAAAACCTCCCAGGATAGAGCCTGCACTTTGGAGGAGCCTGTTCAACTGTTGTGAGGCTCTAGTCATCATAGTATTCTCTCTTAATTAGGAGAATTGGGATTTGGTCCTCAGTAACTTTTACCCGTTAGTGCCACAGAAAATAATATCATGTTCCCTCTCTCTAAGACAGTCTTTATTTTTTGTTGGAGTTGTAATCATATCTGATTCCTCATATACTTCAGTGTTCCTAGATTAAGTAACACTAGTGCTCTCAACAGTTCTTCATTATCACATTGTTTCTAGATCTTATCCTGGTTGCCACCTTCTGGATATTTTTCTAGTATATTAATGTCATTATTAAAGTGAGGCATTTCAGTACTTCACATTTATTCTGAAGCACATATAAAATACAGTGAAACTTTTGCTTCCTTTCATGTGTTGCTAATAGATGTAGTTATATCTCTTTACTTATGCTGGCTATTTAACACCTAATATCATACCAGGCCTCACTCATCTTATGCTATTAGAGTTTTGTTTTTGGGGGTTTCTTGGTTGTTGTTGTTGTTTTTGATCAAACCATTGAACAAAATTATTATGTAGCCATTAAAAAGGACGCTTGCCAAAAATATTCTTTAGCATGTGATTATTTCGGTAGACATAGGAAAAGTAGTTGACAAAATCGTAATTAAAAACTCTCAGCAAACTAGTTAAAGAAGATAAATTCCTCAACCTGACAAAAGGTGTTTACATAAGACATGTAAAAACCAATATCAAAATGACAAATGTAAATCCTACTATATCACAGGAATTACATTAAATATAAATAGATTAGACACACCAATCAAAAGACAGAATTTCAGAATGTGACCTAACTATATGCTGTCTATAAGAGATACAATTTAGATTCAAAAATATAAATAGGTTGAAAGTAAAAGAATGGAAAAATATATACCATGCAAACAGTAACCAAAAGAGAATAAGAACAGCTTACCAATATCAGAAAAAAATTGACTTTAAGGAAAAAAACCTTCTACTACAGACAAAGAGGGGCATTTTGTAAAGATAAAAAGGTCAGTCTATCAAGAAAATACAAGTATAAACATATGTATACTAAACAGAAGAGCCCCAAAATATGTGAAGCAAAAACTGACAAAATTGAAAGGAGCAATAGATAATTCAATAATAACAGTTAGAGACTTCAAAACCCCATTTTCTTTTTTTAAATTGAATTTTATTATTAGTTTTGGGTATGTAAAACAATATAATGTTCAGACATTTACACCCCTCACAAAGTGATAACCCCTCCCCCCAATTCTACTACTCTTCGGACACCATACACAGCTATTACAATACCATTGGCTGACTATATACCCTATGCTGTACTTTACATCAATATTATTTTATATTAGTTTCAGGTGTACAGCACAGTGGTTGGGCATTTATATAATCTATGAAGTGAATCCCCGATAAGTCCAGTCCCCATATGACACCCTACATATTCTTTACTCAAAACCCCATTTTCAATAATGTATGGGACTATATGATATACTAAACAATATCAACAAGGAAGATGTTCAGTATTATTAGGAAAATGCAAATTAAAACTACCATGCGTATCCACTTGTACACCTGTTAAAATGGTTTAAATTGAAAGGCCGTACCAAGGATTGGTGAGGATGTAGAGGGCCTAGAACTCCTTTACACTGCTGGCAAGAGAGTAAAATCATATAGCCACTTTGGCAAACAGTTTGGCAGTTTCTTAAAGAGTTAAACATATACGAGTACCTAGCCTATGAGCTAACCATTTCACCTTTAGACATTTTTCCAAGAGAAAAGAAAGTGTATGTTCATACAAAGACTTTTACACAAATAAATGTTCATAACAACTTTGCTTGGAATAGCCAAAATCTAGAAACAACCCGAATGTTTATCCACAGATGAATGAATGAATACACTGTGGTATATCCATGCAGTGGAATACTCCTTAGCTGTAAAGCGGGATAAACTATTGCTACAACATGAACAATCCCAAAATCACTATGCTGGGGCAGCCGGTTGGCTTAGGTGGTTAGAGCGCGGTGCTCATAACACCAAGGTGGGTTCGATTCCTGCATGGACCACTGAGCTGTGCCCTCCACAACTAGATTAAAACAACTACTTGACTTGGAGCTCATGGGTCCTGGAAAAATACACTATTCCCCAATAAAATTTTTAAAAAAATGAATAAAAAATAAAATAAGTACATTAGACTAAAAATTAAATGATAAATACATACATACATACATAACTATGCTGAGTAAAAGAAGCCTTACCAAAAAAAGAGTCCATAGCATATGATTTAATTGATAACAAAATTCTAGAAAATGTAACCTAATCTATAGTGACAGAAAGCAGGTTCTGTGGTTGCTTGGGGTAGGAGAGAGAGCATGGGGAAGAATGAGACTATAAGTCCGCATGCTGACAGACGTGCTCATTCTCTTGATGGTAATGATGGTTTTCCTGGTGTACGTATATGTCAAAACTTGCTGTAAACTTTAAATATTTACAGTTTATTTGTTATACTGCAATTAAGCCATTGTTTAAAAAGGATGTTTAGATTGAAGTGATCGCTTTGAAATTCCACAGTGAGGGGTCTTTGGTGACCTGGATGAGGGCAATGCTTCACGAGCAGAGGTTTGCTCCCTCTTAGTTGAAGGTAATTGCTGAGGTCTAGACTCATCCAACTGGCATTATCAGTTACTATTTATCAGCACTCATAGCTTTGTATTTCTCTTGTACCAGGGTTTTTTTTTTATTTTCATTAAAATGTGTTGGGGTAACAATGGTTAGTAAAATTACATAGGTTTCAAGTGTACAATTCTGTAATACACCATCATTATATCACATTGTGTGCTCACCACCCAGAGTCAGTTCTCCTTCCAGAAATATGGAAATGATATGAAAATTAAAATTTTTGAAAAATTTCCCTTCTTTGTTGTTGTTCTGTATTCCCAGATTTATGTAGCTATTTGGAGGAAGAAGAAGAAAGTACCACCATTCAAAAATTTATAGACCATCTGCTCCATAAAGATGTGGTGGATTCTGGGATGTTGGAAGATCTTGGAATGAATGGGAACCAAGAGCAGAAGCAGCAGAAGGATCCTCGTCTTACCATGGAGATGAGACATAAGCAGGTGGGAGGGAAAAACAAAATTAAAATGGATAACAGGAAGCAATCTTTGTGTAACACATTTAATAAGCTTAAATAAAGACTGAGGCTTTATTATGAAAAAGGGTGCCATCTGTGGTTTGGTTAGAAAGAATAAAAATAAAATATAAGAACTTCAGAAGAAAACTAATGCTCATAAACTGAGAATAGGAAACAATTTAAGAAAGCCCCCCGCCAAAAGAAATAACTGATTTTAACCAATAGTGTGGTGAGCTAAACTTCATTAGTTTGGATATGGTACTTTGTATCATAAATATGTAGATTGAGTTTTGCTTGATTTTGGTTTTTGAATTGTGACATCAATATATTAATATCATGAATATTCTGGTGAATATTAGAGTGATAATTCTTTTCTAGACAACTGAAAAATTCACTCATTTTGTGATTATAATTTGAAAGGGAGGACAGATCTGAATTAAATTCAGTTCAGCTCTGTTGAATGAGAAAGGCATATGGAAGCTTTCTTTTCTCCAAAGGGAATAACAGGTTGTACAGGTTGTAGGAAAAAGATGCCTCTCGACACTTTGTAGAGCAGCTTCAGGACGTCAGAGTGACCAAGCCTTTGCCACGTGTGCAGAACTAAGACTGAGCTAGAATCAGTGTCTATACATGTTTTCTGTCCTCTTGTAACACTGAATTTCTGATTGCTGTAAACAGAAGGTATGCCTGATCAGCACTGGGGTGTTAGAAAAACTGAGGAGGAAATATATTTCGTTTTGGATGTATGATAAAAGGGAGAAAAGAAGATTCAATAAGAGATAGCCATTATCCAGAAGTCTTAGAACTGGATGGTAAGATAAGGGTAAAGTGAAACAGAAAGGAAAAGACCACTCCTTAATTCGAAGAAAGAGTTTGTAGATTTGAAAAACAATTATAGTACTTACTCAAAAATATCTGTAAAAGTGGTCAAATATATGGTGATGGAAGGAGAACTGACTCTGGGTGGTGAACACACAATGTGATATATAGATGATGTATTACAGAATTGTACACTTGAAACCTATGTAATTTTACTAACCATTGTCACCCCAATAAATTTAAAAAGAAATCTGTGAAGTTCAAGGTTTGTTTGTTTTTTTGTTGTTGTTTTTTTTGTTTTTTGAGGGCAGTGTCACTGGCCCTCATATGTGGGACCGAACCGGGGCCGCTGGCTTCCCAAGCCAGCGCTGAACCACAGCGCCACTCGGCCAGCCCCTGTGAAGTTCAAGGTTTTGATTTCCACACCTGATCCAGCATCATCAATATATTTAAATAATGATAGAAATGAATAAAGGGCTGTGGTATTCCTTAAGGCAATACAGATTCTCCTTTACTTAATGATGGAGTTACGTCCCAATATACCCATTGCAAGTTGAAAATATTGTTGAGTTGAAAATGCATTTAATACACCTAATCTACTGTACATCATAGCTTAACCTTGCCTACCTTAAACATGCTCAGGACACTTTACGTTAGTCTACAGCTCTGCAAAATCATCTTACTGCCACTGCCCTGCATCATGACAGAATGTCTTACCACACATTGCTAGCCCAGGAAAAAAATCAAAATTCAGAATTCAAAGTATACTTTCTACTGAATGTGTATTGCTTTTGCACCATGATAAAGTTGAAAAATTGTAAGTCAAACCATGATAAGTTGGGGACTATCTGTAAATCACTGTTCTATCCCTACAGTGTAGCCTTCCCAAAGTGTTCTTTTTAAAATTATAATTAGCATGCAGATGGGGCCTAAATAAATAACAGTAATGTATGTGTTGGAAAATCTTACGGGTAGGCAATCATTACTAAATAAGAATTCAGAACTTGGCAGCTGACCCGTTAGATTTTCAGCTTTTCCACTGTGCAGATCATTCCCAGATTGTTTGGGAGTCATCTTACCTAACTTCATTTAAAATTATGTGTGGGCCCTTACCCAATAAGCAGATGAATTCCCACTATTCTTCTGATAAACGGTGGAGTTCTGGTCATGAATGTTTCAAATTGGGTATATTCTGAGCTTCAAAATGTGTTCTGCGGTTTTACAAATCCCTTTCTACTTGCAAGGCTGCATGTCACCCTTGTTGCATTCCCTTTAAGGTAAAAGAAAATCGCTTAAGACGGGAGAAAGAACTGGAGCACCAGAGAATTGAAAAGGCCCTGAAAGAATCAGCCTTCTTAGAGGCTCAGTGTCTGGTGCAAGAAGAGAAGAAAAGGAAGGCCCTGGAGGCCAAGAAAGAGGAGGAGGAGATTCAAAGGGAGATGGTCAAGCTGCGGAGGGAGATAATTGAGAGGAGACGCACTGTGGGAGAAGCATGGAAAATGTAAGCCAGTCGTGCTGAGCGGCATGCTGTTTTTTTTCAGTAGTCATTTTGGAAGCACTCTAAAAGTTTTTTAAATCCACAAACATTAGAATGACAAAACACAGCAGAGAAATCAGCCACTATTCCACCATCCTAACAAATTAACTATTTTCACTTTTTCATGTGTTCTCCTGGTCTTGGCCCGTTTACATGCTTAATTGCAACTGCAATGTACATTGAATTTGTTATTTTGCTTGTTGTAATTGACACATTTCCTGGAGTCCTGAGGTCTGTATAGGACTCCATTGAGTTCCTGTTCCATAATTTATGTAAGCCTTATGCTGGTAAGCCCTTCAGCTATTTAGATTTTTCACCAGTAGTGCAGTGAGCATCCTTAAGCATAGACCCTTTCTCATTCTTTTGAATTATATTCTTAGGAGTATAATTACTGAATTAAATGGTACAGACCTCTTTATGACTCTGGAAACATTGCCAAATTGCTTTTCAAATGGGTTGTACTTATTTATACAATTGCTGACAGTGGGCCAGTTTACCACACTTCTCGGCATTGAGGAGCATCATCATTTTTAATACATTTTGCTCTTTTAATAGGTATTGGTTAGTTTGCATGGCTTTGGTTACCTGAACATTTTTAAGGTTTAACGTGTTTCCTTTATGCATGTCTGCTAATTGTGCCTCCTCCTATTGTGACTTGCATCCGTGTCTTACCTTCTGATAATCATAATGGAGAGTCTCCATGGCCCTACTACCGCTGATAAGGAAAAAGGACATCTCACATAAGAGGAAAGTCAAAATAATCCTCACAGGATGTAGTTCTATTACATATCCGCATGCAGAAAATGAGCTTCATAAATGAAATAGCGAATATATATATTTGGAGAAACAGCACTGATATGTGAACTGCAAAAGCCTTGGAACAACGTGCCTGAAGTGCCTGAGAACTCAGACTGAGAGGCCAGAAAGACCTGTTAGATAATCCCTTCCATCCACGTCAGCCCACGCAGCTTGTCCCCCTGTGTTCTTGATTGCTCTCCTCCTCCCCGATTTCAAACAGCTCGGCCGTGGATTTGCGCTTCACTCTTTCAGGTGCCAGGCTCAGGCCTCCTCCAGACATGCCATTCCTTTCAGAAAGCAATCACAAGTGTTTTAGTGAGTTCTTGCTAAGGACAACCATGCTTTTCAGATTGCTCTTAAGCGCTGAGAAATCTAGGCTGACCTAAAATCAATTGTGAAGCCAGTAACATTTGATGGTAGCAGGAAGTGGACACAGCATGTTCACTGACCAGTCATTTCTTTTAAAAGTTAAAATCTTATCCATGGTTACAGAGAGACAGATAATGTGCTATACTTCTCGGTGGGTGAACTGATTTAAACGTTCCAGAAAGCAATTTGGCAGTAAACAAGAGCCATGAAAATGTTGTTGTCATTTGACCCGAGAATTCCAGCTCTAGAAAAATTGGCCTAAGAAAATGATCAGAATCCAGAGAAAGATCTGTACACAAAGATAATTAAAATAATATTATTTATGCTAACAGACATTAATAAATAGTGGAGAATTTAATAAACAATGTTTGTACAATGAAACAACACTGACATGGTATCATTGTTTTTTTCTGGGTAGAAATAATAATGGCTTTTATATCTCTCCAATTTTTCACAATGAGCAGATAATACTTTCACAACAGATACACATACTTATTTTAGTGTTATTTATAAAGATCAGATCCATGCTATTAGAACTGTATTTCTTTAAATGCCCACTATGATCTGTCTATAACCAACTAATGTAACATTGTTATGGCATTGATAAATTTGGAAAGATGCAATAAATTTGTATTGTTGGTAGGGCTTTGTATTGGTAAGCTATCCTAAATGGCTCCATTACATAGTTTCAAAGTATCTCCCCTAAGAGATTTATTAATTACTTAGGGAAAAGTAGTAACTTTGCACCAGAGAAGCCGCCTTAACCAAGTGATGGTTAACATCCCCAGTAATAAGATATAACACTGTGTGTCCCCTTGTATGAGACATGAGAATCAGAAAATGTCTGCAGAGTATTCTGACATCCATTTCTCAACCTGAGTTTCCACAAACTTCAAGTGAAGTTGAGAAACACTAGGTGACTTGCCTGAGTTTTCAGTTGGTTTGTGGCCAAAGCCCATGAATCCTAATTCCTGACTAGGTGTTATCTTTACTACCTCATTAATAGTATATATACTGTATGCACATACATATATCTATGTAGTTTAATATACTCCAAAAAGAAGGCAATGGCTGTGAGCTGGCGTGAATTTAACAGGCGGTGACCTGGGTGAGAAAGAATAGCTAGGTGGATGAGAAAGAGAATGACCAAAAGGGTGAGCAACAGGGCCGACCGAGTGGCGCGGTGGTTAAGCGCTGGCCTGGGAAGCCAGCGGTCCGGGTTCGGTCCCACATATGAGGGCCAGTGACACTGCCCTCAAAAAAAAAAACAAAAAACGAAAAAACAAAAGGGTGAGCAACAAAGTTACTGAGAGACTCGTTGCTTGCCTGAAGGCTTTTTCCTTATTGTTATTAAGTTCTGTGTTTTCTTTTAGCTATTTTAGAATTAATATAAATTCCGTTCTTTCCTTACTTAGTAACACCTGATTCTTTTATTATTTTCTCCCTAGAAACCTTGTAAAGTCTTATTGTGAAAACCTCATTCCTTTCTCATTTGAGGGTCCTTTGTTGTTGCCCCCTTATAAGGAGAGAATTCATGTCTCTATTTGTGAATACCCTGTACCTGTCAACTCTCAAATTTTGATCCATGTATCGCTCAATGTTAAACTCAATAAAATATTAAAATATCTATAGGGCTTCCTACTTTGTGGAGTATATTGTTTCATTTAATTCGTATTTTTTAAAAAAAGGAATAAACTGAGGCTCAAATATAAAAAAATCACCCTGCTATGTAGTATTAAAGCCAGATGAAAAGTCTGTGTCTTCTGATTGAAAATGCAGTGTTCATTCCACTGTGGTAGGTTGTAATTACTAGTTAAGTCTATCATTCATGTATGTATTTTTTAAATTGTTATTAACAGAGAGAAGAAGAAGCAAGAAGAAAATTCTCCAAAAATTCCAGAAAGAGGCATGTTTCAAAGTGTTCCTATTCTTCTGGATGAAGAAAAAATGGCAAAAGAAAGAAAGAAGAAACTGAAAGAGTTATTAATCCAAACTTTCAAGGAAAATCAGCAGGTGGGAATTGTAATGTCTTTTTACTGGGCATGCTGTAGCGTAAATGACAAAGTGCTCCATCAGAGATGGGACAAAGTAACACTAAGCCCAGCCGAGCCTAATCACAAACACCAAAAGTGCCCACGCTGCTTTGCTGTGGGGCCGAGTGCGCAGGGCCCTGATCCCCTGTGCGGAGGCTGTTCTTACATGCCCTGTGTGATCCTGGGAAACCGGGATATGAAGTGGAGACACCTTCCTAAGTTACCCTTTCCAGAATAGCATTTAACTACTAATTGTAGATCTCTGGCAGTTTTTGAAAGCCTGGCTTCCACTTTGACAGTCTTATAAACCATCATGTTCTGGATTATTCAGAAGGATTTTTCAGAAAATCACTTGCCTTTTGACTTTATCTCAGATCCTAAAGCAATGATATACTTATTTACATTTGTGCTTCCCCCCACCCTTTTTTTTTTATTAGTTTGAGGTGTACAAAACAATGCAATATTAGACATTTACATCCCTCACTAAGTGATAAACCCTTCATCTACTACCCCTCTGACATCATATATAGATGTATTGACTATATTCCCTATGTATGCCACACCCCGTGACTGTATATAGATAGTTGACATTCAATATTATTTAACTTCCGCTTCAGGTGTACAACGCAGTGGTCAGGCATCGACACATGGTCTGCAATTTTATTCTTCTCCCTCTCTTTATTTTCACTCTTTGTAAAATTAACTGGCCCTTTTTTTTTTTTTTTTTTTTGACAAATGAGCATCTTTCTCGGGTAAGTTAAGCAGAAGTTTTTTTCAGTGAAGTGGGATTGATAACAGTATGAATTTAGAGTTTAAAACATTTCAGGTAGAAGGAATTACTTGGAAGATTTGTAAATGAGAAGGTTGGAGATAAAAGATAACTATATATATTTTATATCTCCTATAACACCCACCCTATGGCCTTAGGCATTGCTGAAATTCAGTGAAAGTTAATGGAATGAATGCATAAATGAATGGATTCAACAAAAGAAAAGTGAATATCAGGAAGATCTTGATAAATGTACAATAGACTACAAAGACGGTGGAAATCAGTAACAGTAATTTGAATATGATATGGGTAACTAAGAGATGAGGGAAAAAGTAATGCAGTCAAAGTAATTTTTTTAAAAAAGCTAAACACTAGATGGTGGCATTTTGGACTGATGGTCAAGCAGCCATAATTATTCAAATATAAAGCAGCAAGTGTTTGGTCAGAGTTTTGGCTTTAGAGATGAAGAGGGCAGTGTGGTGGGGGGAAATGTTAAGAATTAGGATTGAGGCCGGTCGAGTGGCGCAGTGGTTAAGCGCTGGGTTGGGAAGCCAGCGGCCCCGGTTCCGTCCCACATATGAGGGCCAGTGACACTACCCTCAAAAAAACAAAAAAGAAAAACCCAAACAAAGAATTAGGATTGACATTTTAAGAAAGGTGGCAAAAGGGGCCTGCCGAGTGGCATAGTTGGTTAAGAGCTTGCTCAAGAGTGCGAGCTGAGCTCTGAGCAACAGCAGTTCGATGCCCAGCCCAAGCTGAGCTGCCAACAGGTGGCAGCTCAGCTAAAAAAACGAAAGAAAGACTGGCAAAGACTCTTTGATGCAAGTCCTTCATGGGACAGACGGAGTTACTGTGTGCTCCTGCCGTAACAGTTCAGATCTCTGAAAGAAAATCGGAAGGGAAATGAGTGCTGGGGACCATCTTGTAAAGGCATGAGGAGAAAGTACCATGATTTGTTACCCAACTGATGAGAGATGAACAGGACATGTATGCCTAATAAGATTAACTTTAAATTCTATTGAAGTCTGCTGTATAAGAAGAAATAATGTATGTTATAGATAGAAGTGCTAGGGACTTTATTTTAGACAAAAATGCAGTTTTATAAATTTAGTGGCCTACCAGCCAGTATATTTAAAAAATGAGAGATTATGAATAAAGTGGCTCTACTTTGGCACACATCTGCTTGATTTGAAGCTATTCTTATTTGTTTTTTAGTTTTTATTTTGAAATAATTTGAGACATACAGAAAAGTTGCAAAGCTAATACACAGAGTTCCTGAGTATCCTTCATCCAGCTTTCCCCAGTGTTAGTAGTGTCTTACAGAAGCATAGTATAATCATCAAAACTAGGAAATTAACATTGGTACATACCATTAAATACCACTAACAAAATTATAGATCTTATTAGAATGTAACCAGTGTTTCCACTAAGGTTCCTTTTCTATTCCAGGGCTCAGTCTGTAATTTCATGTTGCATTTAGTTGTTATGTTTCCTTAGTCCCCTTAGCTCCTCAGTCTTTCCTTGTCTTTTATGATCTTGAAATTTTTGAAGAGTCCTGGTCAGGTGTTTTGTAGAATGTCACTCAATTTGGGTATTCTGCTGCACAGATTGATATGGGTTTTCAGTAAGCATACTACAAGAAGTGACGGCTCTGCTCCTCTGAGTACATCATACCTGGGGTACATAATGTTAATATGTCTTATGACTGTTGATGTTAACCTTGATCACTTAATATTGTGTCTGATGGGTTTTCCCACTATAAAGTTACTGTTTTCCCCTTTGTAACTCATAAATGTCTTAGAGTAAATGTGAAACTGTGCAACTATCCTGCTTATCCTTAAACTTTCACCTATTAATTTTAGCATCCATGGGTGGATCTTGCCTGAAACAATTATTAATGTGATATTTGTCTAACAATGATTTTGTATTTCCCTCATTTCTTCATTTATTGAAATTCTTCTAGTAGGAAATACTGTACTTTCTTCCCTATTGATTTATTCATTCATTGAATGATTTATTTGTGTCACTATAGGCGCATGGATATGTATTTTATTCTGTAGGTTATAAGCTAATATTATTATTGTTCACTTTGTTACTCAAATTGTTCTAACTTTGGCCGTTGGGAAATCTTTCAGGTTGACTGCTTTGCCCTCCCAAAATGGTACCATGCATTTTGAGGCACTTCCTTTCTTTCTGTCACCATAAGATGTTTCAGGCTCATGTATTTTCCCTGCCCTACCCCTGGAATCAACCACTCCCTACATGGAATGCTGGTTCCTTTTATTGGAGAATAATGTTTAGAAACCAAGACCTGGATACTAAGTGTGCTCACTGCTACTGGGGTGTCAGTTGTTCCTAGGCCCTCCTCTTAAGCAGACAGAACTGGGAAATATACGTGTGTATGCTAACC
Source organism: Aselliscus stoliczkanus (assembly GCA_033961575.1). Classification (NCBI taxonomy): domain Eukaryota; kingdom Metazoa; phylum Chordata; class Mammalia; order Chiroptera; family Hipposideridae; genus Aselliscus; species Aselliscus stoliczkanus. The sequence continues at coordinate 70,885,884 of CM066729.1, forward strand.
CATACATGCACACACAATATGTTTATTTCTGTGTCTATCTGCATACATATTAAAATCCATGAGTTCACACTGATACCTCCAATTTCAATGCAACAACACAGGGATCATGCTATTCTTCTCCCTTCCTCATTTGCAACTTATTTCTGTGTCTATCTGTATATATGCTAAAATAATAATGAGTCATAACTTCAACCCTACTCCAGCACCACTGGTTTCAGTGTAGCCTTTTCTTCTTGCTTGTCTATAACTTCTTTCTTTGACAGTTGAGAAACCTGGAGCTTATTATATAAAATACTTATTTGTTTAATCCTAGTACATTCTAAAGTAGTTTCAGATTTGCTAACCCACATGGTTGTAGAAACATTTTACTAACTAGAGTATGCTATTTGTATGGTTGTTTTTGTTTTTAGCCTTATCAGCCAAAATATTATTTTCCAAAGTTTCTTAGGTTAGTTCTTTTCTTCTCCTTTCCCTTCAGTGTGAGTATATGAACCATTTGTAATATTGCTAGTGAACCTCTAACTTAGATTTCCCCAGTGTATGTGGGTGTGACAGACATGGGAAAAATCTACCTACCGGACTCCTCCCGCTTTTACATGTACTTGGCTGGAGACAGGACAGCCTCCAGTAAACGCTGCCGGACTAGTGGGCCCTCTGGGCCCATTTTCTTGGTCCCAGTCCACATTCCTAGCCTGGTTCTAAAGGAGCCTGGAAGCTGCCCTTGGGTAATTGAACTTGAATATGCAGCAGCCTAAATATGATCACAGGATAAAAAGAGGAAATGCCTCGCTGCCTTGGAGTGAGCAGCGAGACAACAGGAAGTTCTTGTCAGCACCCTGAGATAGGTTCACTGGCACAAACCCAACAGCAGGCTGTATAGAGCTTTTGCAGGAGGGCTTTAAAGAATTTGTTTCTGGAAGTAGCTGTAGTTCAGGCTCCTTTAATTCCTGTACTCTTTGTGCTTTGACTGGATTGCATTTGCTCCCCCAAACAATCTCTTAATAATCACATTTGGATCATATTATTTAATAGACTTTACGAGAGAAACAGAGCAGCCTCTCTTATCGAAACGCAAGTTCAGGTACAGCATTGTTCATGCATCTTTCCCACCCATTTCATTTCTAGGTCTCTTTGTTTTATTGGAAACATTGATTTTTCTTTTTTACAGAAACTTTCTACTTTCAGCTTATCCTATTTTCTCTTTGATCTCGCAGTGAAACTTGTTGGAGAGATTCAGCAATCCATATGCCGTTGCTAATTAGCAGTAACAACAAGGGATTAACTGTGAAATTCTTAATACTGTTTGGAAAATGGCCTCCTTAATTCTCGCCCTATTCTGAAATACATTTTGTATTTTCCTAGTGAGATAAGAAAGTCTATGATCTTCCCTGCTTGTGAAAGTTGAAGAGAACAATGAAAAATGGGTTGACACTAACCTAAATCTTAATTCTATAGGGCAGCCAAAATTGCTTATTTGGTTGGGTTTTTCCCTTAGACAGTAAGGTAAGAGTGACATTGTGGCACAGTGCTTCCAAAGGCCTACCCCAAACTAAGCCAGGGGAAGCTGGAGATATATGGGAAATAGACCTGATGAGATGATGCAAACTATAGTTTAAACACCTCATTTATATAGCATGATTCCTTCCTAAAGATCTTAGTTTTATCAGGACCGCCTACACACTACTGAAGCAAAACTATTTCTGAGCTGACACTTAGCAAGCATATTCTCAGCGATGTTATCTGTTCAGGGAAGGAAATGTCTTTGAGAGAGAAAAAAATACTGATTCGTTTGTGCTTTTAAAAAATTAAGAAAAAGCCTTTGGCATAAAGAAAGCCCATTCTCTAAACTTGTACAGAATAGAATATCTTTTTCCCATAAACCCTAGACATTTCAGGTGAATATTTATAAGGATCCTGGGAAACATATGGGTGAGGAACAAGTGACATCACACCTTTGTCTTACTGTCAGACGACCCTAGAGGTGAATCAAACATTTGTCTAATAATATATCCTGAGGTAAGCTGTACGTTTAGCAAAGTTTATGCTTGTGTATGATTTGGGGTGGGAGAGAGTGGGCAGGGAGTAGGGATTCATAGAGAGGAGGAAGAAGGTCTAGAAGGGGAAGAAGGAAGAAAGGAGAGAGGTAATGGGGAGCCATAGGTCTGCCTTCCCTCTTAAAGGGCATGAGGTCATGAAAATTGGTCCAGGCTAGGTTGGGAATGGAACTATCCTAATGAATAGTGAGGTCATAGGCTGTGTTCTGGTCATTCTTTTTTCAAAGATGCCAGAGAGTTTTTTCTCTGTTAAGAATTTACTGTATGGTAAGACTAAGCAATTGCTTTTTTGAAATTCTACTACCAAAGTGAAGCAGTATTAGATAATTACAGCAATATTATTGATTGAAAGTTCTCAGCAGAATTAAGAATTTACAAAATGTCCTTATGTTAGCAATACATATTTATGCATTTATGAGTGAAATGATATAATGTCTGATGTCTGGGATTTATTTTTACATATACCAGAAAAAAAAAAGTGGGTAGAGGAGAAATGAAACAAGATTAGCAAAATGTTGATAATTTTTTAAGCTTAGTAAGGGCTTTATTCTTCTGTTCTACTTTTGGGTATGTTTGTTAAATTTCTGTTATAAGTATTTTTAAATTTTATTTTATAAAAGGAAATAGGAAAAAATTAAATACAGAAGTAAAATGAGCCTCACATCTTCCAGGATATAACAAAAGCAGCTTTTTGTCTATAGCCAGTAGACACAGGGAGCATTTTACACAGCAGTGGTTGTCAAAGTTTAGGCCTCCACGCTTTTCCATGGACCTCAACAGCAAGTCCCAGTTTGGGCACTGTGTGCTGAGAGAGCTGACTATATTTTCCCTAATGTGATTAGTTACAGGAGTATATATAGTTGGGGGTGGGGAACACAATGTTTTCCTCTGTGTTCTTCTAAAAATTTTAAACATCAAGAGTAGGATGGTTCACAGGGTACCGCTGATTTTCAGTGCGGCCTTTTCCCAGAGGCATTTATTTTGCCAATGTGAAGATCCTCTTCTCCCCGACAGCCAAGCACTTCATATGGTCTGTGAGGTCTTCTGCCCAGCTATAGTAGTGCCTGAAAGGGAAAAAAAGAAGTTGGGGATTGCTTCTTTAAGTAGCAATAGGATGCCTGTTCCTTTCGGCCTGTGAACATCAAGGAGTCGGTTGGGGCCCTGTGGGGAGTATAGCTTTATTCCTGACATCCAAGCCTTGGCCGACTCCCCTGGACCACTAGTTACACCACAGTTACTTCCATCCAGCAGAAATAAATTGCAAACTTGTTGACATTTTTGTCTTCTTTACAATCCATTGTTTATTTTGCCCTGACAGATAATTTTGATGCAATTATCACTGAGCTTTCTGACAAAAGGGAAATAGCTGAGGAATTCTGATGAGCTACGCTCTTCATTAATCAGGACTAGCATCTCTAGTGACAGGGTTAGAATTACAATGAAGATTGGATAGCAAATTGCTGTTCCATCTCACGCCAATCATGTCCAATGACAGCAGTGTGATTATACTTCAGAGAAGAGATTTTCCTGCCAACAAAACGGGGCAACGCCCGTGCAGATAATAAATTCAGCGGGGCGAACTGTCACTTCTTCTCTTGAGTGGAACCCTTAACAACCAAGTGATGTCTTGGAGAAGATTTCAAGTATTTCACTTAGAAAATTTCTAAATTTCGCTGTGTAGTATTTTATTCTAAAAATTATTATAGATTCGTAATTTGCAACACTCCTTTCCACAGTTTTTGGGGATTTGGGGTTTTTTTCAGTATTTTATTGACCTGTGGTGACCTTACTTATCACCATAACTATGTAAAGAGACGTGGAAGTTAGTAAAAGAATGCACGACCGTATTTGAAAATCTATCAGAAATAAAAACATGATGTAGACAACCGAACTAGGGAAGAAATGGAAAGAGATCAGACTAGTCATCTGGCTAGAAGTTCTGGTTTAAACAGAATGTATTCCTCTTCCAACCCAGTTGTAGTTTTAAATAATGGTTCTGTTTCAAAGAGCAAAGGGATAAAGCAGTATTGTGGCTCCAGAGTGTAGAACTGAGAGGAGAAGGAGGCCTGCGAGCAGCAGGAGCTCAGCTGAGAAATAGTGTCACTTATGACCAAGAAAGTACACCCCATCTTGTTCCTTCTAAATAAATGTAGAGTGCTAAGATCTCCCAGAGAAGATGCATAGTATTTTCCTTTTCCTAATATTTTCCTCTAAGTACGGTTATGATGTTCCTGTTTGCTTGAATAATGTTTGCTGCAAATCAAGAATAACTGAGCACCTATTCTTGATTCATACTGTTATTTTTTAAAATTTTAATGGGATTGCTTTTTTGAGTAGGCAGGGGAAAAAACCAATAGCAAGTTGATTTCAAGAAAGCAATTGTTGTGAGTCTGTCACTTTGTTGCTCTTAACTTCTGTGTAGTGAAACTGAATTATAGACCTTTAAAACTAATCATTTTGCTCTCAAAGTCTAAAGTTAAGTATTTTTCAACGAATACATCGAGTAGAGCATTTATAAACTCAAATTTTCCCCTCTTAAATTCAGATGTGTTCTAGCAGTGCTTTTCTACTCATAGTGTTATATATTGATTTCTTTGTCTTTCATTATAAAAGAAGTAAAAAAAAATTGCCCTTCCATTTTAGGAGAAACTTTTTGCCTAAGAGATTAGGGTCATCAGGCTGCCAGACATTTTAGTTTTAGTCTTAGGTGTATCACTAACTCTTCACTTTGTAAATTTAGTCATTAAACCTTCTCTACATGAAGTTTAGCTTGGTAAGGTAAATCATAATAATAACTGCAGTCTCTATTTTGTAATGATGCTGTACAAATTAATAAAATAGTGCATGTAAGGTGCTTTGAACTATACAGAGAAAAAGAATATAGAAACCCAGGATGGGCATTGTTAACGTTATTATTGTCACGGTGGATTATGCTTGTGCCATTTCATCATTAGAATTATCCCAGGAGTTAAAAGCCAGTCCTTCCAGAGGAATCTGGTAAATAGACACAGGATATTTTCTTTTGACTAAGGCCCAAGCTAATACTTTTTTTTTCCATGCTGAATTTTGTGGGATAAATAATAATGCTGTATTTTGTGGGATAAATAATAATGCAAAAAGCATACCTCCTCAACCTGGCAGCTCCATGCCTTTTCTTTGTTATGACCGAAGGCATATCTTATACTCTGCAAATCTCCCTTCCTCCATCCCTCTCTTTCTCCCTTCTCTCCTTCTCTCCCTCCTTCCATGGGATCTATGGTAAAGGTCTAGAAAATGTGCCCTCGTTTAACATAATGGAAAGGGAACAAGGGCTTTAAAAAGTTTTCCATGGTTTCTCTTGATGGGAAATAAACTAGATTTTGTAATTTGTCTAAAGGGAAATATAACTGGTTTCCTATATATAAAAAATTTCTGGCCAAAAGGCTTTTTTAAAGAATTCTAGCATATGCTCCCTTATGTTACTGGTCTTTTAATTTTTATATTTTCTTTTCTTATAACCTCTCAAAAGTAGAGATTATATCTTAAATAACTTTGTTCAGAGTTCACAAATTTAAACTTAGTGATGGGTACTTAGTAAATATTGACATAGTGAAAGATGCATATTTTTATAGAGAAAGGAGCAATAAGTCAAGCTGACCCTGATAAGGCTGCCAAGTTCTTAAAGCTGGCCATTAGGCATCCCCGTACCTTCCGCAAAGTCACCTCCTATGAGGTTACTTTCTATTTTAGTGCTCCCCACACTTGATACCACTCTCAGATTTGCCGTTTTCATTTATGGGACCCAGTCCCTTCCTTCCAGAGGCTCACAGGCCAGTGGAAACCAGCAAACAGTTGATTATAATACAGTGTGATCAGTGTCTTGACTGAAGAAAGCATAGGTTGCTCTGGGAACACAGTGGAAGGGCACTTACATTTGGGGAGAATGGTTGGTAATAGGAAAGCTTCCTAAGAGAGGCACCTCCTGAAGTAGGCAGAGAGAGAGGGGGCAGAACTGGATGGAGAAATTAGTGTGACTATAGACAGAAAAGTGTGAACCGATATCATTGGTGTATGGCCAATAACTGAAAGGAATTTGATGTAGTAGGAACATAAAGTTTGCTGTGAAGATGAAAGACACAGGCAAGGACTAGCTCTCAGAGATTTTCTTATACTAGGGCCATGCGTACTTCTCTAGGACATCCTTAGCGTCAGTAGGCCTTATCTGATTTGTTTTCAGATGCGTATAATGGAAGACTGCAGGCAGCCTGAGCATCTCGTCTCTCTCTAGGCCTGCTCAGCCAAGGCCCTGACATGGTCTCTGGTAGCCCAATGGAAGCCCTTGTTGTTAACTGTCTTGTTCCCGGGGACCAGAGGACCCAGGCCATCCTTGTGGGATCTCCCATGTTCATTTGTGCAGGACATCAGTGGTGCTGGTAATAGGCATGAATTAAATGGTTGGTATTTTAAATTCTAAGACAATCTGACGGGGAAGACCCGTCGGGAAGCAGGTCTTTCAACCTTCTCAAACAAGCCCTTTAACTTAGATCTTAGATGTGACTGTCCCTCCAGCCCCTCACAGCACTGGTGCCTTACAATGAGAATCAAGAATGTTAGTGTAAGTAATGAGGCTGAGAGTATGAGAGTCAGTTGTATGACTTGAATATTTCTTATCATTATTTGCATAAAGCAGTTGTGCTTTGTCTGTTCCCCTCCCATCAAGACAACAGTTCCTCGATTTGTAAGAAAAAGCATGAGGGGGAAATCTGAGGAGGGGACTCTATTAGGTATTTGAAACACTGGCGCTGATCAGTGGTGATTTTCCAAATGTTTCCCTTGTAGTGTCAAAAGCGCTATTTCTCTGCCTGGCACAAGCTGATTCTTGATGACAGGATTAAGCTGGGGAAAGCGGGGACCCTGTCCGATTGGAAGTTACAGCTGAAGGTGCTGAAGGCCTGGAAAGACTACACAAGGTCTCAGAAGCTGGAACGGGAGACGCACGCCATGGAAAATGACCTTAGGGAAGAAAACAGGTACTAATATTTATGCTATGATAATCCTTCCAGTGTGTGTATCTAGGACCTCTGTCCTGAAGAATCCTGAAATGAACTCTAAAAATGCTGTTCCCTAGAATCATCTCGTCCACTTTTAAAATGCGGTAATCACTGGTGTCCTATGTTGCATCCCAAACTAGAAAAATTTAACTGAAAATTATAAGCAAAAAAAGTATTTGAGTAAAATACACATACTATTGTGCATGCTTTCCTTTTTTAAAGGAAGCAAATATTATGCTTTTCTCCTTGTCCTTTGATGTAGTAGCATTGCACTTGGACCATTTTACAATTCAAAAGACAGAGTTTAGTTCATATACCAGTAATTTACATTGGTAGAAATCACTGTCCGTGCATAGAATATTTCTTAGGGAGACAGGGAACATCCATTGGGAAGGGCAGACCTGTCAGGAATGATTCCTCTCATTCCCATACCTTTTGTTCCTCACCTTATATAGAGGTTTTGACACCTATATATCAACTCCCTCTTTTTCTTGTGAATGACAGAATTTGTCTTCAAATAACACTTCCTCTGCTCCATCATCTTAAAATTAAATGTGTATATATATATATTTTTTTTTTCCCTTTTTTTTTTTTCATTTCCAAATTTCACTTTGCATTCTTGAACCAAAATCATAGAGGTAGAAGGAACCATTTGTTTACCTGGGAGAGGACAGACAGTTCATGTTCTTATGTATGCTCACTTCTCTACAGTAACTCTGTACTTCACTGAGGGTGAAAAATTCAATGAATGGCATGTGAAAGCATTGTTACATGGAAGAGAATGGCGCCTCCTAGAGTTGTACGACCCTGTGACAGCACTAGGCCCTGGGGAGGACACGGAGGAGACCAATGCCCCTTTTCCTCAAAGAACTCACAATTTTGTGGGGAAAAACAAGATCTAGAAATAGAATAAGTGTTGAGTAGCGTTATAAACTGAGTAATGCATCCCCTTTTGCTGCCGAGATCTTAGCAGAAGTAAATGTCACTGTGACTGAGGAGGCTCCTACACAGTGTCCTGAAGACTTTATCAAAAATATGGGTGGTGAGCTGGGCTCTGCATGATAAGCAGGATGTTCCCAGGAGGAAATAGGGAGACGAGATGATGGCATGGAGGGGAGCCATCCAGACTGGCTGGAGATCATCAAGCACATGGTTGTCAAGTTCAACTTGCAAAAGGCGTTGAATGCCAGGATACGGAATTTAGCCATTCTTTTGTAGATAAAGGTAAATTCTTGTAGGCTTTTAAGCAGGAGGATAACCTAGTCAATTTTACTTTCCTACAGTATGCCGGGGGAAATCTTCAGTATAAAAAACGGTCAACATAGAAAACTCTTCTATAAGTCATTTTTAAATTCTTAGGACCAGTTGATTGACATAAGGGATTGGGATAATAATCTAACTGAAAAAGGAATGGCTGTCAGAATTGGTTGGATAAAGAAAGGAAACCGGAGGTGTTGTGATGGGGAAGCAACATGGTGAGGGCATAAAGGAAGTAGAAACTGAGATATTAAAGTTAAAAGTGGCCTGTGAAATTTACATGCCAGAAGAAACTGATAGAAATAAAAATCTAAAGAACTTGAGATTCCATTCCAGTTAAACTGTTTAAATATAAAAACATTAAATGGAGATTTCATAATAGGATAATGTGCCAATTTTTTTTTAAAGATCTCAGAACTTTTTGTCTCATATCTGTGAATTATTTTCAGGTATCTATTTTTAAATATTCAAAATGGTTATTACATTTTTTTAAACTGTCAGAGATAGAAAATATTTAACTTATAATAATAATTTTTTACTATAAAACTTTAGAGCAGGAAGGCACCTCAAGGATGGTCTAATCCAATTTCTCATTTTACATATGAGAAAGGTAAGGCCCAGAGCGGGTAAACAATTGTCTCAAGCTCATAAAGTTAAGAGTAACTAGTCCAGGACTAGAGACTGGTCTCTTTCATTCTGAGTAAGCTGCGTTTTCCTATGCCACACGGCTGTGTTAAATAGCATCCAGGTAATGGCTCCTTAAGACAGCCATGTTTTTCAGTTGTATTGTAATTGACTTTAGATGGCTGCAGATGTAATTAAAAAATGACAAGTCATACTAGAAACATGAGAAGAAAGGATCTATTAGACACAAACCGTACTTTGTGCTGCTTCCCTACAAATCCTAGCTCTTTGCATGTTCTTTGCTCTAGAGGTTGGTTTAGGATAATAAGCTGGATGACTTGGTTTCTTGGTACATGTAGAACCAAGAAATGTCAGTAGGATTGAGGGTGTCAGGAGAGGTGAGACCCTCTTTCCGGTGCTTCTCAGGTCTTCTCCCAGTAGCTCAATGGACGCTGAATACATATTTGGTAAATAGGGAGTCAGTGATTGAATGAAGAGCTCAGTTGCTTCTTCACCTGCAATTTAACTTGATAGCGTTTTCAGCATTTTTTTTTCTATACAGTGAGCTCAAGGGATAGAGAGCATTTATTATAATGGATTAGAAACTAAACTTTTACCAGATTGACAAAACACAGGTGGTTCTGTGGCCCAACCACCTGGACATGGAAATCATTTCTGCCCATTACTCAGAGGTCAGCTGTGTCCTCATCCTTCAGTTCCTGCATCCACATTTGTTTCTGCCACCAGGAGTCTCCCCTCACTGGCCTGTCCCCAATTCAGAGCCCAGCCTTTTGGGCTTCTTTTCTTCCCTTCTTTCCTTTTTGTTCTTCTCACTTTCTCTCTGAAGCAACAACAGAAACCTCTCTTCTTATTCATGGTTTAGCCACTATCTTTTCTTACTGAACCTGTGCCCAGAGTGCCATCGACACTCTAAGCGCTCGTCCTTTCTTCTAAAAGTCATCATTTCTTCTAAAAATGCATCTTCCTTTGCCTAATAGGAATTCTGGTCACTATTTCTTTTTTATTATTATTTTGTTTTATATTTATTTTTATTTTTTTTCCAATTACAGTTGACATAACAATATTATATTACTTTCAGGTGTACAACATAATGATTAGACACTTATATACCTTCAAAGTGATCATCTGGTCACTATTTTTGTGTGTCTCTTTTCTTTTAAAGGCACGTATAGTAATGGTGTCATAAAATTTTCAATACAGCATTATAATACAATTTCAACATTAACAGGTATTTCCAAAGCCTAACTAAGAATTCACTCACTTAGGTAATACAACAGGATTTTGATAAACACACTATTTAGACCCCTTGACCCGGTGGTGTTGGAATTCGAACTGTATTTGAAAATTTCCTTAGCATATTCATTTTTGAAAGTTGGCCCAGATCTTCCGGGTCCTCTCACCTTTCCTCCCTAAACTTACAGCCAGCCCTCGATCACACTGGAAGAAGCAGGATTTGTTTCAGCATTTCCCACCAGCCCCTCCTGAGTCCCGATTCCCTGATTTCTCTGTTCTTTCCTGGGAAGCATTTCTGTCCTTCCACGGATTAACCTCCACAGCACCTCAGACCTGCCCTTTCTTGTACCGGGCTCTGGGCCTTTCCTGGAACATGCTTTTATCTCTTCCATTTGTCCCTCAGGCTCCTCATACTTTGTCCCTGTAATCCTCAATTTATGTTTTATCCCTCCCAGGAAACTTACTATTACGGGCATTGTCTGGAACCGGTACCCAAAATATAAGTGATGGGCATTTGAGGGTACGGTGGCAGGCGAGTGGAAAAACTGGCCCTTTGACATCCCTCAAACCATGGCACGGCATGCATGCATTCATTCATTCATTCAGTTTGATAAAATGTATTCATTCAGCCAGCCAGCTTTACTCTAATACTCACTGTTTACCTAGACTCTCTCCTAAGTACTGGGAGGGGCTCTATAAAAAGTGTTGAACATTCTAGTTTTCAATCTAAGTTGAGAAGTTAAAAATTGTACCCAAATCCTTCAAGTAATTGCAACAGAAGGCACCATAAGATAAACACTTAGGAGTGACGTGGACTTAGCCATACATTACAGTCCCCCAAGGAGCTTTTTAAAAACAGGAATTCATGGACCCATCTTCTGAGAGAGGCAGAATGTGGCTGAATAGAAGAGGGCATTTTTTATCTTTGGGGAAGAACTGGTAAACCAGCACATAGGCAGCTTGTATGGGTGCAGGTTTGGTGACCCACCAGCCTAGCCTAGAGGTAGGAGGCTGCATTGAAAATAGAGAGCACTCCTGATTCCAGCATTCTTTTGGACAGTCATTTATGAAGCACCTCTGTTAATCATGTTCGATTACCCATCCCTCTGTGCTCACTAGATATCCAGATGAGAGGCCCAAAGCTGCATGGCATCTGAAGCTGGTAAAGTTCCTGAGAGGCAGGAGGGCCAAACTTATATTGCCCAGCTTACTTTGAAACTCTAAAATAGAATTGTGTTACCTTCCACCTTCTCCCTGGGGGCTACCTGGTGCATTATTGAATGCATTAGCTTTTTCACTTCTATTCCTGCTGAACCTGCTCATCCCAAATGCAGCTGTTTACATCACTGCTGTTTTTATGTTCTGCATCAGATCTCGGCACATCAACACCTCATTTCTTCACGGACAGTTGTCATCCACTTACAGATAGATCTCAAAGAACTATATGCTGTCATTCTTGACTGGCTGCAACCAAAGTGTCTCCTAACGGAGACTCCCTTCGGGAAGAGAGCTAGCATTCCCAGCTCCATTCATTCATGTCCTGTAACATTCATGGAGTTTCCAGGAATCAAAAGGAGCTCTTCCTTAGGCAGAGAGTGAACCTGACTCCTCCTAGACTGTGAATGTTCCATCAGAGCGAGGGCCTGTCTGCCTTTCACAGGAGTCCAGTGTTTAGCCAATATCATCACAAGGCCGTCCTTCATTCATTTAGTTCAAGTGTTCAGGAAACAAGTCCTTTTAGACATCCTTTCCCCTACCAAGTCCGTCTTTCACAAGATCTGTCCTCATACTTTCATGTTGACATTTATAAATCTTATATTTAATTATTGACAGTTCACTTAAGTTTTGATCCTTTCCCTTTCTCCCAAACTTCTGTCTTCATTAGATTCCCAAGCATAGCTGAATATCACCCTTATGCATTCATCTTTTAAAAAGTAGTTATTTAGGGCCGACCCAGTGGCTCAGTGGTTAAGAGCTGGCCTGGGATGCCAATGGCCCCAGTTCAAATGCCACATATGAGGGCCAGTAACACTGACCTCTCAAAAAATAAAAAAATAAAAAAATAAGAAAGTAGTTATTTATATACCCATTGTTTTTGCTTCTTCCCCTCCAAAAACTCTCAGAAACTATTTTATTGTAATTTAAAACTGTAATATATTTTTGTGACATGATAGAACAGGACAGTCACTCTTTCTTCTGAGGTAATGTCTTGAGGTGCCAGCGCCTTCTATGAGCAGACCCTTTCTTTGCATGGGGGAATTTTACAAAGTGATTCCGTTCAGTTTAAATACAAGGGTAAGCTGGAGCTAAGTGAGTATTTCTGGGACTTCTTTGCACCTCTGTTGCATTTATATTTCAGAGTTGTAAATGGCTTCTTAAAAAAAATTTTTTTTTAAATCTCAGCTGACATTCAATATATTAGTTTCAGGTGTCAGCATAGTGGTTAGACATTTATATAACTTACAAAGTGATTCCCCCCAATAAGTCTAGTACCCACCTAACACCATACATAGTTATTACAATATTATTGACTATATTCCCTGTGCTGTACTTTACATCCTGTGACTATTTTGTAAATACCAATTTGTATTTCTTAATCCCTTCCCCCCCTTTTTTTTTTTTTTTTAGAGGGCATTGTCACTGGCCCTCATATGTGGGTTCTGAACCGGGGCCGCTGGCATCCCAAGCCAGCTCTTAACCACTGCTCTCTACTCGGTCGGCCTAATCCCTTCCCCTTTTTTAACCAGCCCTGCAACCTCCCTCCCATCTGGTAACCATCAGTTTATTTTCTGTATCTATGAATCTGTTTTGTTTGTTTGTTTGTTTGTTTTGTTTTTTAGATTCCACATATAAGTAAAATCATATGGTATTTGTCTTTCTCTGTCTGACTTACTTCATTTAGCATAATACCCTCTAGGTCCATCCATGTTGGCACAAATGGTAAGATTTCGTTTTTATGGCTAAGTAATATTCCATTGTATATATGTACCACATGTTCTTTATCCATTCATCTATTGATGAATACTTAGGCTGCTTCCATATCTTGACTATTGTAAATAATGCTGCAGTGAACATAGGGGTGCATGTATCTTTTGAATTAGTGTTTTGGATTTCTTCAGATAAGTATCTAAAAGTAGAGTTGCTGGGTCATAAGGTAGCTCTATTTTTAACTTACTGAGGAACCTCCATACTGTTTTCCATGGTGGCTGCACCAATTTTGCAATCCCACCAACAGTGTAGGAGGTTTCCCTTTTCTCTACATCCTTGATGATTTATTGATGATAGCCATTCTGACAGGTGTGAGGTGATATCTCACTGGTTTTAATTTGCATTTCTCTGATGATTAGTGACATTGAGCATCTTTTCATGTCTGTTGGCCATCTGTATGTCCTCTTTGGAGAAATGTCTGTTCAGATCCTCTGCCCATTTTTAAATGGAGTTGTTTGTCTTTTTGGTGTTGTTGCATTCCTTTTATATTTTGGATATTAACCCCTTATTAGATGTATCATTGGCGAACATCTTCTCCCATTCATTAGGATGTCTTTTTGTTTTGTTGATGGTTTCCTTTGCTGAGCAAAAACTTTTTAGTTTGATATAATCCCATTTGTTTATTTTTTCTTTTGTTTCCTTGCCCAAGGAGACATATCCAAAAAATACTACTAAGAGCAATGTCAGAGAGTTTACTGCATGGATTTTTTTTTTTAATGGTTTAATGGAAGTCTTTGTGGTTTAGAAAACAACAACTGGCCACTGAGTATAACCGGAAACAAGTTCTCCAGCACCACTTTACAGAGTGGCATCACTGGCACCGTGCAGAGATCATAAAGAGAGAACTGGCTTTAACAAAGGAGGAAACAAGGAAGAAAATGAGCGAGGTGCTGAAGGCAGCATCACTTGGGAAACTCAGTGCAAATGGGTCATCAGGCATCAGTCTACTCAAGGAGGCAACAGCCATGGTGGATCCACCTGTACAAAATGGAGAGGTACCCTGCGTTTCCTTTGCTTGGTCTTTTTGCTTATTAATCACTTGCATTTGAACTTTGCACTTGGCTAGCTTGGGGTATGTTAGCCATTGTCAGATTGCCTTGCGTAGGCTGTCTAAAAGATGAGAGCTGCGATAGCGCACAAAGGTGAACTTTCAGGCAATGTGTATTTTCTTGAACTGAGTCTTCTTTTTATAATCACAAACAGACTTTGGTGTAGCTGAACTTAGTAGGGACATAATAGAAAGGGAATTTAAAAGAACTAAGAGAAAGATTTCCTTCAGGAGCAGGTGCATACAGCATGGTTTACAACGCTTGAACTTGTAGTCCATCAGCAGACATTTCCTTGCTAAATAAGCTTGTGACTTATAAGAGGTGAATGTCTGGTTTATTTTTCTAGTAAGAAAAAATCACATGTGTTAATGGTACCAATTTGGTAGGAGAAAATGACAGAGAAAAAAAGAAAACTAGCCTGTAATTCTATACCTGGAGATAACCACTGATAACATGTTGAAGTATACCCATCTAGGCTGTTCTCTATTCAGGCATATGTCCATTTTTCTCTTTAGTATTTAGCTTTAAAATTTTCATCAGTCAAGTCATTAGTCTGCCATCACACAGCAAAAGGAAGGCCATGGATTTTTCTTCTCAGTAATAATGGAATTATTCTTCTTTTCTAAAAAATTTCTTTAGTATTTTCCTAATATTATGTGCGAATTCCTTACGTCAGCATATCTATTTCTGCAGCAGTTCTCAGCTGAAAGTCTACTGCAGAGTCAGGTCACTAAATCAGACTTCCTGGGAGTGGGGCACCTGTATTTTTTTAAAGGCCCACAAGGAAACTGACGCACAGCCCTGCGTTAAGGTCTACCATTTTGTGCCATCGTATTGTCACGGGTCCGTGGTCTTCTATCATGAACTACAGGCTAGAATCTGTCTATCTCCCTTATTGCTGGGTATTTGTTTCCAGTTTGCCATTATTACAAACCAAGCTTCGGTGAACGTCCTTTTGGCTAAATCTTTGTACACACCCATAGTGCTTTACTTTGGATAAATATCTAAACATAGGATGCACATTTTAAAGACTATTACCAAATTGCCCTTCCAGAAGGATTGTACCAAACGAATGCCTGTTTTCCTGCCTAATAACATATTTTTCATTTTTGCCAAGTTAACAGATAAAATATTTTTCTCTTATTATTGCTCCAGCATTTCCATTTTTATTTTTTATTATTAGTGAGGTTAAACATTCTTTAATTGACCATTTACATATATATGTAGTATATGAAAATGGATGTAGGAAGATATATAGTGACTTGTCTTTCAAGCCTTTTGTCCATATTTCCACTTGATTATATATCATTTTCTTTTTTATAGGAGCTCTTTATATTTTTATGACTATTGATGCTTTTGTTATTGTATATTTTGCAATTTTTTTTTCATTTTTTTCATTTGTCTTTTTGGTTTATTAATGGTGTTTGTTACTACACACAGTTAAGTTCTTATAAAGTCAATCCTATTAGTTCTTTCTTTCATAATGGCACCTGTCAAGTTTGAAAAACCTTTCAGAGAAGGTCCTCTACTCCTCACACCCATCCCTTGCCCCCCATCCTTCCACATAATGCTGTTAAGTACTTAACTCAGGCTTGTGAAATTAAATTGGTCACTATATGGTCCCTGGACTTGCTTTTTACCCTGATAACTGATAACAAGAGGGCTGGTTTTAATTGAAGCTTAGTCTCTCAGCAGAGGAGCGTCATGAGGATGCTTCCTGGGACTTATGTAACATTTTGGTCCTTCCCCCTAGGCAATTCATCTACCTTGGAGTCAGTCAGATATTTTGTTTCCATTGGGACCCAGCAGTCTTCCTAATATCTTAAGAAATAGCTGTGTGGGCCTTTTACCCTACCAAGTTCCATTGTTGTTACCTTTCAATGAAAAAAAAGTCATCGCAATGTATTTTATATTAATCTGAGTAAGACAGAAAAATTACTAAAAATACATGCATATACCCACGCACACACAATTTAGACTCAAGAAAAAGGGTCTCCAAGTCTCTGAAATCAAGAAAAGAAGGATTTATCAAGAAAGGATAACATTGTAAAAAATAGAGCAAATGAAAATAAAGGGCTATATCAGGTTCCTGGATAAACTATAATCTTTTCCAGAGTTTGGAGTGTAACATGAACAAATTAAAATATAAAATCTTTAGTTACATGCTCATTAATTATAAGATCATAGGAACTCATGTACCACAAACACATATATTAGACCTTGAAAATTTTCAGAATTATCAGTTAGCTAATAGGTGATTTTCTCTGATTAAGCCAGACTGTTCAGTTCTGTTCTATTAAGTACAATCTGTACCAGTAAGCTTTTCTTTCATTCTCTTTATTTTCACCTTAAAAAGTTACCATGGTTCAAAAGAAATTTGGTTGCTATACTCAATGCCTTATAGTCTTGCTGGGTTAATAACGTATCATTACCACAAAGTTTAAAAGGCCTAAAACATATACCCTGTTTGATGTTAAATTACTTAAGCAGGTGTTCTCTTGAATAAATGTCCACTGACATTCCTGAAATAGAACGTTATTTTTTAAAGTATTTAACATGTCACAGTTTGCATATATCATGGCTTTCATTGCAGCTGAATCTATAGAACATATCTCCATCACGAAAAAATATCTACCCTGTTAGAGGTAGAAGCTTCTAAACTATGAGATAGTTCACAGTATTTTTCTCCATACACCACTGCAGAGGACGGTATCAAAAACTGGTCAGACCTTAGACCATGGAATCAAACCTTTCTAGAAGGGACATTCTAACTATGACATTATTTTGGACAGGATAAATTATTCTGATTAAAAATTCTGCTTCCTTTCCCTATGTATAGAACTTGTAATTGTGTATGATACCTCAGTCTGTTAAATGAGGTTTAAATGATAAAGCTTTGAAAATTATTAAGCCATATGCTATATAAAATAGTATTAGGTAACATTATTCTTGTGTAATATAGATCCTGGTCCAATGTTCTTGGGTTTGCCAGTATTTCCCACAAATAGATTGTTTGGGAATAGCTGGAAACTAAACATTAATCCAGGTCTTAATCCTGAAATAAACAAGTATCCTGTGGTTAATTTTGCAGTGGCAAGAGAGGCATTGAAAGAACTATTATTAAAAAGCTGTTAGTATTAAATAGTTTTATAAAGAGCTATTATTAGGTAACATTATTCTTATGTAATATAGATCCTGGTCCAATGTTCTTGGGTTTGCCAGTATTTCCCACAAATAGATTGTTTGGGAATAGCTGGAAACTAAACATTAATCCAGGTCTTAATCCTGAAATAAACAAGTATCCTGTGGTTAATTTTGCAGTGGCAAGAGAGGCATTGAAAGAACTATTATTAAAAAGCTGTTAGTATTAAATAGTTTTATAAAGAGCTATTATTGATTTGTATTAGTTTTCAAACATTCTTGAGAAAGAATACATCCTTTGCCACAAGTTTTTCAATTTTCTGCAAAATTCAGTCAATTCACGCCTGTAATATATACCTGGAGTAATCTTGCCTAATTCACAAATGAACTATCCATAGTAGGGGTTCATAAGAGCACATTTTTCCAATTACAGATGTCCTGGCCCGTGTATGTCAGTGGTTTGTGCAGCTGCAGCCCTCCCCCACCCACTTTTCATGGTGAGCAGCAGTGCCCATTCTCAGAGTGGTTCACAGAGCTCAGGCTGGTAGCTTCTGAGATAGCCAGGCCAGGAGCACAGGGCAGCTGTGGCTGGGTGCAGGGCATTTGTGCCATCGAACAGAGCAATGCTGACTAGAGGAAATCCGATCTCATGAGCACACTCCTTGAAGTAGCTGAGCTATAACATTTTCCTTCTTTCAGATAACTGCCATACCCCCTTTGTGGGACGTGCCTCCCTCAGGGAGCAATGGTTGTGTGCCTAACCCCGACCTGGGAAGACCAACAAAGAGCGTCTCGCAGGTTCCCCTCCAGAATGGCCCTCTGGACACATGTGACAGTAAGCCACACAAGAGCCTAGATGTTGAGCCTTTCCAACAGCCGGGCAGCAACAAGAAGCTCAGAACCATCAGCCGGAAAGCAGAACCCATTTGCATGGGTCATTTCCACAGCCGCCATGTCTTCCAGCAACAGCTGATTGAGAAGCAAAAGAAGAAACTCCAGGAACAGCAGAAGATAATTCTGGAGCTGAAGGAAAGCCAGAGGCTGGCGAAGGCTCAGTGGGCAGTGGAGCGTGCTGCCACAGCCACAGATGCACAGAGCCACCTGCTGTCAAGCCCCAGAGGAGAAGAAGAACCAAAAGGAACCTGCCAGGCGCTTCCAAAGTATGTCCATTGTGTCACAAGACTCTTTGGACTCATTATTTGGGATTTTTCACTCTGTGGCAGAGGGGCCCCTGAACTTTCCCAGCTTCTAGACTCCATGATCTCTCCTTGTATTGCGCCCTCTCAAAGCAGAGAAGTCGTGTGCATTGTGACTGGTACCTGGCAGGTGCAAATAAATATTTAAAGTAAGTGGCTGCCTCTAAGGACCCACTTACACAGTTAGAATTGTGCTGCAGCTGCCTTTGTCTGAGGACCTGTATTATACCAGTAGAAGGAAAATGCTTACTTGCTTCTCACTTGATTTGTGGGTTTCTGATTATGTTTAGTGCTAAGAAGCCAAGTCAGACACTATCTAAATGCAACAGTCCCTGCCTGGGGTTGGCCAATGATCTAGCTTGAATTTGTAGTTTTGGATAAAAGTAAACATCTTTGAGCCTGGAATGAGTCCAAATTTCTCAAAAGCCATTTAAGGTGGTTTCAGACATGCTTGAGACATACTCAATATCAACAATCAATATGTGTGGTAAATGGTAACATAAGAAGTAGGTGATGCCTGTTGATTTGAAGCACCGGGATGGGACTCAGAGTGCCAGTCTCACACTATAGACTCAGGCTAATCACTCAGCCTTTCCATGCCTCATTACACCAATTTATCTAGTCGGTGTAATTATTCACAGTTATCTCAGGGAGTAAGGATTAATTGAAGTTTTTAAATGCTTTGAGTTCCTCAGATGCAAAGACTTTGAATGAAGCTTGTTGTTGATCTGAATTCTTTTTTTTTCCTCCCCCAGTTCTCCTGTTGCTTCCCCTCCGACTGAAGGTAGTAGAAGTGACTCCCGGAATTCTCTTTCTGTACCCAGAAGGAACCCAAGGCAGCTGATGGCACCCCATCCCATACTTAAAGGCAGGGCTGTCTTCGTGGGGCCTTGGGGATGGTTATCTTCCCTCCTGGAGTAGAATGTGCTGGGACTGACTTCTGGCAACTCTTGGGTATTGAGGCTTGGCAGAACCGGGTCAGTCTAAGACGGGGAGACATGTGAGAAGTGGAGTATACGAGAAAGCTCCACGACTTCTTTCCTGCCTCTTCTGCCAAACTTTTTGGCCTTTCCAGCCAATACAAAAAAAAAAAAAAATTGCTGAAAAGTGTATCATTTTCCTGTAATTTGAGATTTGTATCGTGATAAAAAAAATAATGGGACAAATACATAAATGAGAAAGCTGTGAGTAGCTGCTAAGAATAAACTTTAACAAAGATCATCTATTATTATACTTCGTTAATGTTAAAATATTGACCAATTCACAACAATTCATGTCAGGTTATTACATCATTTTATGAGTTGTGCCTTGATGATAGGCTTTTAGCTTTTAGTAATGAAATCTGTAAGTCACACATTTTAATTTAATAAGATTTTCAATGCACATGGAAATCATTATTTAAACCAAACGGTACTATAAGAAGAGAAGCATCCCTTAGAACCCACCTAATGAATCTTCCAATTATTTTTACTATATACTTAGTCATGCAGTGTACACATTTGTATATGGTCGTAGGCACTTAGACAATTATAGTGTGGTTTGTAGACCTGATTTTCACCTATGGCAAGATTGCTGCCCTGATGAGAAGTGATGTCATCTGAGGGACACTGCTTAAAGTCCATTCCTAATCATGAAAAAATTAGCAGTCTTGGCATTGACTGCCAGGACAGCAGTTATGCCATCTTTGCCCAAGGATGACTGAGAAATGCCCGGTTTGGTGTGACTATTTTTCTATTATTACTTGATCCAGGAGTTGGAATGTTTTAGAATCCCAGGCTACTTTTCTTTTCTTTTTTTTTTTTTTAAACTTTATTGGGGAACAGTGTGTTTTTTCCAGGACCCATCAGTTCCAAGTCAAGTCATTGTCTTCAATCTAGTTGTGGAGAGCTCAAGCTCACTGGCCCATGTGGGAACTGAACCAGCAACCCTGGCATTAAGAGCCTGCGCTCTAACCACCTGAGCCAACTGGCCGCCCCCCAGGCTACTTTTCAAGTAGTCTTTCATGACTAGCTCCAGAAAAGATGGAGGAAGGGCATATTACCAGAGACTCTGTTTCTCAAGTCTCTCTCATTTTAATCCTCTCGCCTATTTCTGCCTCCTTAAACACAGTCTCACTCCCGCCATCTGTAGCATCCCCACTATTCATTCTCCAGCAAAGCAGACACTTAATATTTGTAAGAAGTATCCTGGTGAGTTTTTTATTTTTTACTTCTTAAAACTTGGACTTAAAATTTTCTTCCTCTGTAATATAGCATAAGGAACCGAAAGTAACCAATGGCAGACTTAGGTGAGCAGAACTTGATACTCCTCCCATCCATGCCCCTCTCCCTATAAAAACCCTGACTGAGGGCAGACTGATATTATCAGACCAGCTTGCACATTGCCTTCTTTGGGATTGGTATTTAATAGACTGTCAAGAACAAGAGTCTGACACCTGAATTTGTTCACGTGCCAGTTCTCCAAATGCTTAGTGCAGTTCCATTTCCTGCCCATCTGGATATCTAGGCCTTAAAACTAAATTAAAATATATTCATCATGACCCTAAACCTTAGTTTGTTGTTGTTGTTGTTACATATACAGACATATGTATAGTGACTTAAGAAAAATTAACAGACTCAATGGGATTCGAGCAGTAATTCTATTCTCAAAGTATTTGTTAGATGTAATTAAAGTTTTCTATATTCATTAAAGGAATTATCAAATTAAAATTTTGGTTTCTGGGTTTCACATATGAAAAGTATCATCAAGGCACATTCTCTTATTTAAACCAGTAAACAGTTATTCTAATGGAAATATAAACAAAAACATAATCTGCAAATCATTCATCATTGCTGAGGATGGGATTATAGGTCTTTATCAGGGATATATGATGCACCTACAATTTATATATGTATATTTTTATGTAAACTTTATACATATATATTTCTGAGATTGTGAACACTCAACTTAAAGGAAAACTTTAACACCAAATTTTACTGTAAAATGGACACGTTTGTTTTGCAATGATCCTTATCTTTTTGATATTGGAACTCTGTTCCTATTTTCTAGCCATGGAAGAGAGAGCAGTTCAGCGAGCTGAACGTAGGCGGATCTTGGCAGAGAAAAAGAAAAAACAAGAAGAGGAGAAATTGGTAGTAAATCAAAAATGCAAACTGAACAAGAAAGAAGATTTGTATAGGTCTTTATTAATAAATTAAACCAGCCTATTTAAGCCTATTGAGACAATGGAGTTATACTAACTTTGGAAATGGCTTTTTGCTTACTGGCCTGAACTCTGACACTTAATAGGAAAATAAAGGGAAAAAAACATCAACAGCATTAGCATAGCAGGTAGGAAGTGTTACAAAAGTTGTTGGGAGCTAACAAATTGGAAGATTTACACATAACCAAGACCATGGGTGTTATAGACAGATGTCCGACCATGTGTTTGCAAAGGTGGATGGATAGGTATTATCGTTCAGAGTTTTGACTTGATCTGTCAGAAGTAAATTTTGTACCTACTAAGAAAGAATAGACAGTTCTAACAGCTTTGGGTGTTTGTTTTGGTGAAACGAAAGACACAATTTTCCCACACTACATATAGTTTGGACTTAATATTTCACACATGGAAATAAAAACTAAAAAGTAATCATTTTATGATTAAAAGTTAGTGGCCTTATTCTTGCTTAGTCTCACCTTCCCAAGTAGAACGGAATTCTTTGGAGAAACTTTTAAGTTACACAACTGAGCACCTGTTGGCCGTGCTTTCTGTGTTTATCACCAAGTGCTGGTTTCTTCCAGAGTAAGAGTGGGTACTTTGGTAGATACTTGACTTTTTCAACCTCAAATTAAAAGATCTTATTTCCATACAAAGTGAGGGTTCTCATTTTTGTGAATTCTAACCTTGATCAGGCCCAGTTAAAGGCCCAAGAGGAGGAGCGTCAGAAGAGGGAGGCAGAAGAAAAGGCGGCTCAGCTTGAGAGAAAACGAGAAGAGAAGCGACTGAAGAAAATGGTTAGTAGCGCTTGTTTGGCTTTGAAGCCCGCTGTGTGCCATGTGGTGGTCCTGTTCAGCTTCCCCATCCCAGAGCTTCTGTCTGGCACACTCTTTTCTCATGTCAACCTTTCTTCTCTAGTGAAAACCTACTCCTTCCTCAATATGACTTCTTCCAGTTAGCCCTTCCTGCCGAGCCCCACCGTCCTCAGCACCCAGGACCAGTTAAGTTAGGTTCCTCTCTATGGACTCAGTGTGTTTCCTTCAAAGCATTACCAGAGCTTATAATTATGCATCTGGTTTTTCGTTGTTTTCTTCATTTCGCATCTCCCACTAAACTGTAGTCTCCATAAGTGTAGAGGGAGCAGTGCAATGCGGCTCACTATTGTATTGGCTAGCAGTGCGCTGAGCATGTAGCAGGCATGCAACGAATGTGCTGAATGAGTGAATATAGGAACGAACAAATGGGATAAAACACACACAGAAGACATAAGATAAAACTCGTATTTTCAAGGTTATTAAATTCTAATTCTAAGTTTCTTAGATATGTGGTCAATAATTTTGTAATATATTTACCCATTATTTCTTCGAATATTTCACCTGCCCCATTCTTTTTCTTCGCCTTCTGGGATTCCAGTTATGTTTGTGTCACATTGCTTGGTATTGTCCCTCAGCTCTTTGAGGCTCTGTTGTGTTTTTTACTCTTTTTTCTCTTTGCTTTACAGTTTGTGTTATTTCTGTTGCTCTAACTTCGAATGGCCTGATTCTTTCCTCAGCTGTGTCACATCTAGCAATAAGGCCTTCATTTCTGTTAGTTACCATGTTTTTGATTTCTAGCATTGTCACTTGTCATTTGACTCTTTATTATATTGTCCATGTCTCTGCTAAGATTACCTGTCTGATCATGAATGATGACTTCCTTTTCCATTACAGCCTTTAATGTTGTAAGTTATTTAAAATTTCTTCTCTGATAGTTCCAACATCTCTGTCATGTCTAAGTCTTGTTCTAATGATTGCTTTATCTTTTCAGAATGTGTATTTCTTGTCTTTCATTATGTCATATATATATATGACATTATGTCATTATATATATATTCCTGCCCCCCCCCCTCAGTCAGATATGTTGTATAGGGCAATAACAACTGAGATAAATGGACCTTTAGTGTGGAGATTTATGCATATGTTAATCTAGCCAGAAGCTGGGCTATGAAGATTGTTAATGCTGTGGTTACCATTGCTGAGGTTTGTTGTTCCTGTGGGCACCACAGACTTCAATTTCCTCTAGTGACTTTGTTATGTCTCTGCTTGTGGCCTTAGGTCTTCCCTTCGTGCTGTTCCCCAGAGAGAATCTGTGTCTTGCAGCTCTCTGAGCTGTACTCCATTGTTACAACTGGAGGTTTGTGCCGGTGGGGTGTCGACAGGGGGAAGGAGCTTTCTCTAATATTCTGATTTAGCCTCACTCTTTGGAGTGCACACTACTGGGCATTCAGGAGAATTTCTGCCCCTACTCCAGGAGTTGAGCTTTTCCCTGCCCCTGTATTCCCGGCTTTGAGTACCCACTGTCTCAGTCTGTGACCTGAAAGCCCTTTCTTCTGGGAGGTTCCCCCTCCACTTAGGTGAGATGGGGGGCTGGTCTGGACAGAGTTCCCTTCCTCCAGCTGAAGTGGCATTCCATTAGTGCCCTCGGGCAGTGCCACTTGCAGATGAAGTCTTTTTGTTTCCTCAGGGAGAAAGGTCTGGGCAGGTTTTGCAGTGGTTGCTGTTCCTCTCCCCCAGCCGAAACCGTGGTGGGAACTTCAGCTGGACTCTCCTTGATCCTCTCAGAGAACATGGCGGAGTTCCCAGAACAAAAGCCTGCAAAAAGCGGGGGAACCTCCTTGTGACCAGGACCCTCAGGAGCTTCACCTTCCTCAGGCTGGACCACCCTTGGCCTCCAGCAATTCATCAAAATTTCTAGTTTAATCATCTGATTGGCTCATAGGGTGTCTGGTGGATTCTGCTTCAGATAAGCAAATGCTTAGGTCCTCTGTCTCCCTAAAGGTTCCTGTCTCTCCATATTTGCAATGGCTTTAGTTATCTGATTGGTTCATAAAAAGTCATTAATTTGCTGCCTATCCAGGCTTTTTTCTTGCTGGAAGCAAACAGCCTATACAGAGCAAGAAGGATGAGAAATACATTACTGGCGAATAGGTTGTTTTCTTTCACCCATTACCAAGCCCAAATCTTTCCCTTTTAGGAAAGGTAAAATGTAACTCCAATCCCCAACAACAGACAAAAAGATTTTTGTCACATAGACTAGTTTCCATTTAATAAATCAGCTTTTTGTAGCTGTCTCAATTGAGATAAATACATTCACAGACTGGCTGTAAATGCATCTGTGCTTTAGATCTAAAATGCACTTGGCAATTACAGTTATCTCCTTTTGCTTTTGACAGAGCTGCTCTGCACAGTGCATTTCTGCACCCAGTTTATCATGTGTTCTTAATCCTTTTGATGCATCATACTCTGCACAGGCGATTCTTTACCTCCCTGTGTACTTTATAGAACTGTTCCCAGTAATCAACCTCCAAGGCCATAGCATTAGTCCTGTGGACATCAAAAAGGTGATGACATTTCTGAACCAGTGCCTGCTGTGACTTCTCTGAGTCACATCCTGGATGTGTTTGATGGAAGCCTACTTCACCTATTTTGGTTGGGCACTTTGTTAATCAAAATTTATCAGCAAATGGTTCAACAGTGGTACCATATTTTCTGATTATGTAGACCAGCAGCCTTATTGTTGATATGGTAGAGAAAGTCTCTATGGAAATGCCATGTATTTCTTTAGATAGAAAATACAAGTCCTGTGACACCAGTTTTAGGATAAAGGAACTGGAAGAATTCCTTGGGGAAAAGCCCATGACAGATCTGTCCTCCATATTCAGGAAGAGGTGGTTCAGGGTTAAGACATAGCTGCTCTCTGTGAAAGGTCCTTGTCATCTGCAATTCCCCTCGACCTAAACATGCTACATGCTTCAGAGAGGGGGCCACTGTGGCGATGGCAACAGCACCACCTGGGACAGCATTGTCAGGTGCAGCAAGAAGATGGATGGCCATTCACAGGCCTCACACAGTGACCTTTTGAAAATAAAAATCTAAACCCTTAGCATCCCATTATTCTATTTTTACTATAAGTTTACTTTCTAGTAATGCTTATCAGACAGTGACTTTTATGGTTGTATAAATATGCTTTTGATTGATGGACAATTGATGAAGTTTATGGTTGAAAAGATAACTGATTGGAGACCAGGTAAGATTTGAGGTCTTCCCTAATTGCTTAAGAAGCATATTTGTTCATTTAACAAATATCTGTAGAGCACTTACTATGTGCTAGGCATTGTTTTAGGTGTAAGAATAGGGTAGTAGAGAGGATAAACAGCCCTCCCCTCAAAAATATATGCTAGCTGGGGAAAACAGGTAATACATAAGATAGCAACTAAAGAAGTAGGGAGGGAAAGATATAAGAGGGGAAGTGAGGGCTGGCCGAGTGGTGCGTTGGTTAAGAGCTGTCTTGGGACGCCAGCGGCCCCGGGTTGGATCCCACATATGTGGACCAGTGACACTGCCCTCTACAGCTAAGATGGTGAACATCGTGAGCGGCTGGCAGCCAGTGTGAGCTGCCAAGAGCCGCTGTGAGCAGCCATCCAGAGGCCAACAACCGATCTGCCTCACCTCAGAGGAGCGCAATGATGATACCAACATGGGCCAATGAAGCAATGTCCTCCACAACTAGACTGAAGAACAAAAGGACAGCAACTTGTCTGTTCCCCTTCCCCAGTTCCCCTCCCCCAATTTCCCAATAAAATCTTTGGGGAAAAAAAAAAGAAGAGGGGAAGCGAGATGGGAAGGGCCTCTCTTAGGGCATGATATTTGAGCTGCTGGATGCTGGAGACCTCTGCAAGGTCCACTGGGGGCAGGTTAAATGAGAGATGCCTGTTAGACTTCCAAATGAACATGTCAGATAGGCATTTGACTGTTATAAGCCTGGACATCAAGACTGTAGTAAGGAATCCAGGAGGCAAAAACATGTCGATGTTTTTAATGCTCTAGAAGTGAATGAAATCAGCTTGGTAGATTGTCTGAACAGAGAAGAAATATGAGCGTCCAGGAATAATTACTGAAAGGATTAGGAGCTCATGAGGTAGAAAGAGAACCAGGAGAGTCTTCTGTTGTCAAGCAAAGAGAAAAAAGTATTTCTGGAAGGGGTTGATGGTGTTTAACCGGCTAACTGCTGCTGAGTTCCGTCAGGAAGACAGACAAGTGACTCTGATTTGGCAACACAGAGATCACTCATGACCCAAACGAGATGGGTTTTTTTGTGGTGTTTTTTTTTTTTTTAAGCTGAGCCCTCCTGCCACCTGTTGGCAGCTTAGTGGCAGCTGAGCTCGGGCTGGGCATTGAACTGCTGTTGCTCAGAGCTCAGCTCTCACTCTTGAGCGAGCTCTTAACCAACTGAGCCACTCGGCCAGCCCTGAGACGAGATGTTTTTAGTGGAGTGCTGGGAAGGCAGCACATTGCAGTGAGGTGAGGGGAGAACAGGAGGGTGGAGACAGAGCCATGAGCATAATACGCATCACATGGGGTCAAAGAAGGATCTTTTCCTTTGGTGAGTGTTTTGTTTTGTGTTTTCAAGATGGGAAATACCAGCACATATTTGCATATTGGTGGGAATGATCCAGTAAAAAGGAAGAAATTCATGGATACA
Organism: Aselliscus stoliczkanus; assembly: GCA_033961575.1. Classification (NCBI taxonomy): domain Eukaryota; kingdom Metazoa; phylum Chordata; class Mammalia; order Chiroptera; family Hipposideridae; genus Aselliscus; species Aselliscus stoliczkanus. The sequence goes on from CM066729.1 coordinate 70,913,193, forward strand.
AGAGAGCAAAGTGTATAAATGACACGACTGCCGAAGGGGGCATATGATCCAGAGCACTGTGAAAGGGTAGCTGCTGATGGGCAGAAGGCAGAAAGTTTGAGGATGATGCCTACTGTTGTGTATACTCTTCTTCATTCTTGCTGAAATCCCTGCTCTTTGTCTCAAAGCAGTGGTGATAGACACACACACACACACACACACATCAAATGAGTCTTATTTTTTGCCTGTCATTTCTTGAATAATTTAAATCAGAAAGCTACCCTGATTTTGTTTCCCTTTTTAGCCTGAGTGAACTATGTTCTGTGAAACCCTAGCTGTGTAGATCCCTAATACAAGTGCCATCTCAAAGCAGGCAGCATCATGTCATGTAATCCACTCAGCAAGTCTTGGATGCAGGTATTGTTTACACAGGAGGAAATGGAAAATACGGTACTGTTCCTAAAACATAACCAACTCTATTGAGGAATCCTTAATCAAGACAGGAAAGACACATTTAAATTAAATTGCAATGTAAGAATACAAAATTGTGGCTCAAGCAGTCCTCTCATTTATTAAATGTTTTTCTTTCTGTTTTTGCATGGAAAAGTAGACTTTTAAAATACCTACTTTTCTGCACAGTCCATGAAAAAAAGGTTTTCCTTTGAAGCCCACCGCGCCAGCCAGAAGTTGTAATTCTAGGAAGAGGGGCTGCAATTACGGTGTGTGGAGACCAGGATTGGCTGAGCCGAGGCCTTCTCCAGAGGCTCACTGACAGTTAGATCCCTGCCTCCATGCTGCAGGGACAGATCAGCGGGTGTGAAAATGACCAGTTTCTGGTTTCCATCCCACTCAACCCCTGGCTTCCTCTTGTTCCTCATAAGAACATTCTTGTAATTTTTATTTCTGGCCATTTAATTCAGCATCTCAGGTGTCTGGAATCAAGATGGTAAAGGTAATTTGGGTCGAATGCTGTGGAGAGCATGGGCATTTCGTCTTGAGGAATTTGTCCAGATATAGGTAGTTAGGGTTGGAAGATCAGGGTGAATCTCCCTCCCACATTTGAAATGTTCCAGTTCTTGTGCTCCTATTTTTTTTTCCTCACAGAAAAAGGCTCCAGCAATTAAGTAGCTTGTCAGAATCATCCAATTCACCACACCCTTTTCCAGACGTGAAATTGTGGGAAATAAAGAAAAAGAAGCTTAAACTGAATGTTTTTGTATTTATACTGCATAGATGACAGCTACTGTGAAGGCAACTTCAAGTCTTTGATTTTGCCCTTGTGACTTTCATAACGAGTGTCAGTCATTACCACTCACCATTTTTAGGTAGTTCTTTTCTCTCCCTTTTCTTATAGCGTATTCTCATTTTTAAAGAAAAAAGAAAAATCATGTATCTGTTTAGTAAACTCATCTTTCTCAGGCAGCCCCTTAGGGATGTAGTTTTTTGAGTGGCCTGGGGGTGTATTTTCTCAGTGCATCACCAGAGGTGGTTAATCTCTCCCAGAGGAAGGAGTGCCTTTCTCCATGATTAAATACTTTTGACTTTTCTCTGGACTTCCTGTTGCACTAACAATAAGTTGAGCAATAACAAAAAAACAGCTCAGTGTAAGAATATTGTTCTAGACTTTTAATGAAGTATCTTTAATTTTGAATAGCTATTTATATATAAATATCTACTCCATAATCTGAATGAATGGGTTGTATTGTGAGGTTTTGCATAATAATGAGAGAAGAATACTGATTGCTCTCCTACCTGGATGTTTTACTCTTTAGTAACTTGGTGAGCTGTAAATCATTTCTGTGATCAGTGCTGAATAAATCCAAGAATATGCAGAGTTCTGACTCTTGTAGGACTCGCGACCAACATTTCTTCAGCCTCTCCACAGAATTGTTTTCCTTTTTTTTTTTTTAAGATTTATTGGGGAATTGGGGGAGGGGAGCAGCATTGGGGAACTAGGGAAGGGGAACAAAGTTGCTGTCCTTTTGTTCTTCAGTCTAGTTGTGGAGGACATTGCTTCACTGGCCCATGTTGGTATCATCATTGCCCTCTTCCCAGTTTATATTCCCACCAACAGGGTACAGGGGTTACCTTTTCTCAACATCCTAACCAGCATTTATCTCGTCTTTTTGATAATAGCCATCCTAATAGATGTGAGGTGATAGCTCATGGTGGTGTTGATTTGTATTCCTCTAATGATTAGTGATGTTGAGCACCTTTTCATGTACCTGCTGGCCATCTGTATGTCTTCTTTGGAAAAATGTCTATTCAGGTCCTTACACATTTTTAAATGGGTTATTTGGGTTTTTTGCTATTGAGTTGTATGAGTTCCTTGTATATTTTGGATATTATCACTATCGGATTATGTGGTTTGCAAATATTTTCTCCCCTTCCATAAGTTGCCTTTTCATTTTGTTGATGGTTTCTTTTCCTGTGCAGAAGCTTTTTAGTTTGATGCAGTCCTACTTGTTTGTTTTCTTCTACAAGTTTTAGTTTCAGGTCGTACATTTAAGTCTCTATTCCATTTTTAAATTTTATTCCATTTTGTCTTTTTTCCATTTTGATTTTTGTATATTGTGTAAAATACAGGTTCATTTCATTCTTTCATATATGGCTGTCCAGTTTTCCCAACACCTTTTATTGAAGAGACTACCCTTTTCACATTTGTATATTCTTGGTCTTTTGTTTAAAATTAGTTGACCATATATGCATGAGTTTATATGTGGGCTCTCTTGTTCCATTGTGTGTTTTTATGCCAATATCATACTATTTTGATTACTATATCCTTGTGATATAGTTTGAAATCAGGAAATGTGATGCCTCCAGCTTCGTCTTTCTCTCTCAAGATTGCTTTGTCTATTCAGGTCTTTTGTGATTCCATATGAATTTTAGGATTGTATTTTCTATTTCTGTGAAAAATATCATTGGAATTTTGGTAGGGATTGCAGTGAATCTGTAGATTATTTTGGGTAGTGTGGACATTTTAACAATACTAATTCCATCAATCCATGAGCATTGAATATCTTTCCATTTATTTGTGTCTTCATCAATTTCTTTCATTGATGTTTTACAGCTTTCATTGTACAGGTCTTTTATCTCCTTGGTTAAGTTTTGTTTTGTTGCTATTGTAAATGGGATTATTTTATTTCTCTTTATTGTATAGTTATTTTTAATACTTTTGTTTTTTAACCTTTATCTAGAGTTACAAATGATTCATCATCTATCACCATTACAATATTAGAGTGTTTTGAATTTAACCATATATTTGCCTTTACCAGTGAGCTTTATGCTTTCATATATTTTTATGTTACTAATTAGCATCTTTTTATTTCAACTTGAAGAAGTCTCTTTAACATTACTTGTAAGACTAGTCTAATGGTGATGAACTCTTACAGTTTTTGTTTGGGAAACTATCCTTCAATTCTGAAGGACACATTTCTGGGTAGAGCATTCCTGGTTGGTAGGGTGTTTTTTTTCTTTCAGCACTTTGAATATATCATTCCACTCTCTCTGGTCTTTTAAGGTTTCTGCTGAAAAATATGTCGTCTCATGAGAATGTCCATGTGTAATAAACTGCTTTTCTCTTGCTGTTTTTAAGATTCTCTCCTTGTCAGGCCAGTCAAGTGGCTCAGATGGTTAAGAGCTCACTCAAGAATGCGAGCTGAGCTCTGAGCAACAGCGGTTCGATGCCCAGCCTGAGCTGAGCTGCCGCTGCGCTACCAACAGGTGGCAGGATGGCTCAGCTAAAAAAAAAAAAAAAAGATTCTCTGCTTGTGTTTAATTTTTGACAATTCAATTATAATGTGTCTTGGTTTACGTATGTCTATTTAAATTCACCCTCTTTGGTATTCTTTGGGCTTCCTAGATCTGGTTGTTTATTTCTTTCCCCAGATTAGTGAAGTTTTCAGGCAGTATTTCTTTGAATGAGCTTTCAGCCCCATTCTCTTTTCCTTCTGGGACCTCTATGATGCATATATTTGTCCCCCTGATGGTGACACATAAGTCCCTTAAGGTTTGTCTATTCTTTTGCATTCTTGTTTCTTTTTGTTCCTCTGATTGGATAAATACCACTGCTCTGTCTACAAATTAGCCAATCCTTTTTCCGGTTTGATCCAAACTGCTCTGTTGAATTTTTCAGTTGTTATTGTATTCTTCAGCTGTATGATTTCTGTTTGGTATTTTTTAAATATTTTCTATCTCTTTGTTGAAATTCTTTGTTAATGCTTTGCTTTCCTGACCTCAGAGAGCATCTTTATGGCCCTTATTTTCAACTCTTTATTGGGTAAATATCTTACCTCCATTTCATTAAAATTGGTTTCTGCAGATTTATCTTGTGTGTTTGTTTGGAACATATTCCTGGTTTCTTCATTTTTTTCCTTAACTCTTTGTGTTGGTTTCTGTACATTAGCTAAAACGGCCATCTCTCCTAGTCTTGACAGATTTGACTTGTGTGGGAGATCAGTCAGCTCCATATAGGCTCCTGATTGTCTCAAACCTTTGTGATCATTCAAGCCACTCTCTTTGTTCTTATTTGCTCGCAGTAATTGAACATGTTTCAAGACCTGTCAGTGTCCCAAAGAAGAGTATCTCAGTCAGCACCTGGATGCAAGCTAATGTGAAGCTGTACCCTTTAGCAACAGCTGGGAATGTGTGTAGTTAAGCCCCTTCCAGGAAGAAACCAGGAAATGTGTTTGTGCCTGTTCCATCTGGATGAGCCCAAGTGGTGGATAGCCTCTCTTGGGGGTGGGGACAATGGGGTGGGAGAAAGTGGTTCTCCTGCACCCATGTAAAAACTGGTTCTTTGTTTGCTATAGTCCTATGGGACTGAATATAAGCTCCATTGGCTATCAGAGCCAGGTGATCCAGGGACCCATCCCTCAGTTGGCAGTCACAAAACTTGGGATGCCAGATGTGTAGGTAAGCTCCTTCTAGAGATGTTGGTAATATGGTTTTATCATGGGAGCAAGCCAGAGGAAGAAGGTGGGGTAAGTGCCCACTGGTGGGGTAAGATCCCCCAAGCTCTGAGGAATCCAGCCAGCCCCTAGGTGCACTCTACCTTAGAAACCAGACCCTCAGGCAGCAGCTTGTACAGTATGCAGTCAAACCCCTTTTAGGAAAAGACTAGGAGATGGGCATCTTTGCCTGCTGTCTCGGGGCTGAGCCCTGTGGGGATAGCCACAGTGAGAACTCACACATCTATTAAGAACTGTTCTTCGGGCCGGCCGAGTGGCGTGGTGGTTGGGAGCTGGCTTGGGACGCTGGCGGCCCCGATTCAGATCCCACATATGAGGGCCAGTGACACTGCCCTCTTAAAAAAAAAAAAAAAAGACAGCAACTTGTCTGTTCCCCTTCTTCGATTCCCCAATGCTGTTCCCCTCCCTCAATTCCCCAGTGGAGTCTTGGGAAAAAAAAAAAAAAAAAGAACTGTTCTTCATTTGCTATAGTTTTGTGTGCCTCAGGGACACAAGCCCAGTTAGCTTTCAGAGCTAGGTGTTTGGGGAACCCGTCCCTTGAGTGGTTGTCTTAAAAGCTGGGATTCTAGATGTGCAGTCCAAACCCTTCACTCCTCAAGGAGAAGCTGGGAGGTGGGAGTTCCCTCCCTATGGTGTGGTGCTGTGCCAGGGATGAGCTTATGGCAACAGCGTGTCTCAGCCTTTTCTACCTATTTCAATGTGGGTATTTTCTCATTTGCCTAATGTGGAAGAGTCCCTCAGCTAGTTTCTGGATTTCTTTCAGAGAGAATTGCGTTGTGTGTAGCTGTATATTCAGTGCATCCAAAGGAGGACAGAAGTTCAAGAGCCCCTATGTTGCCATCTTGGTCCTTCCTCAGCATTTTTACGTATTTATTTTTTTCAGAAAGAACTAGAGAAACAGAAGAGAATTCAGAGGAACCAGCACCTGGAAGCAATAGCCAAAAATCATTATGAAAGTGTGTTGCTAAGAAAAAAAGGTCTGGAGCCTTGGAAGAGATTGAGAATGCAAAGCAAGCAAAACATCCAGGTATAGTGTCACACTCTTACCACCCAAAATTAGAAAATGGATTTTCAAATAGGCTAAACACCCAATTAGGCTTTGGGGGTTGTTTGGTGATTTAAAAGACAGAAAGATAAATGAATTGAGTGTTTATATTTATTTGTTTTGGATAAGAGTTTAGATATGGTCTTCCAAGGTAAAGAAAGAGTTCTATAATTGAATAGATTGGAAAAAGCTATAGTAAAGTATTTTTTTATAGTAAATTTTTGATTAGACATCTCCAAGGTAAAGACAAATAGAAGCCTCTCTCTCACTTCTAGCAGTGTTTAATAAAGAGAAAAATAATTACCATAAGGTCTAGTAGTCAGGTTTTTGCTGCAATTAAAGCTGCATAACAAACAGCCCCCACATATCATATCAGTGGCATATAATTCACTTATTTCTCACATATCTGTGGATCAGCTGTGAATTGGGTTCAGGTCTCCCCGCACTCTCTCCTTCTGGCTCTAGCAGTTATCCAGAACTGGCTTTTCACCCAGCAAATGTCTGCGGTACAAAGGCCAAACCCTGTTATATAAACCCCTATGAAACTTCTGCTTGTATCATATTCACTAATATTCTCTTGGCCTGAGCAAGTCATGGGACTAAACTGAAGGTCATTGAGGAGTGAAAGAGACTCATCTACTCCACTGGGAGGCACTATGAAATCATATGCAAAGCATATGGGTGTATAATCCTATTATCAGGAACAGTAATCCACTCTGCCACACAAAGATACATGAAATCAAATACTATTGAAATTCAAATTTATCCAGTGCCTAGAACAGGGCATTCAACTAAATGATCCTGAAGTTCAAACTATAGCAACTGTTACCTTTAGAATTCTAGGTAATACGCTCAGTAATGTGTGCCATTTATGACCACTCTTATTTGACCAGGTTAATACTAAAAAGGAAGACTAGTATTGTTGGTTGTGAAAACCAGGATTAAAGATGAACACTAACACTTCATATCATAAGAGTCCCACTAAATCGAGTAATGCTACAGGTTATACCTCTGTGCCCTTGACTTAGGATGCTTTTTTCCTCACTAGCCAATCTGTTTGCCCTTCCATTCTCTTTGTTCTCTTCCTAGTTTCACACTTTCTTGCCTTCTTTTTATCTTTCTGAATTGCCCTTCCCACTATTTTTCCACTGTCCCTGATTTTTTTGTCCTCAGCCTCCTTACCAGTGTTGTTTTTTTAAAGATTTTATTGGGGATTTGGGGGAGGGGAACAGTGTTGGGGAATTGGGGAAGGGGAACAGACAAGTTGCTGTCCTTTTGTTCTTCAGTCTAGTTGTGGAGGACATTGCTTCACTGGCCCATGTTGGTATCATCATTGCACTCTTCTCGGGTGAGGTAGATCGGTCGCTGGCCTCTGGACGGCCGCTCACAATAACTCTTGGCAGCTCACGCTGGCTGCCGGCCACTCACTGTAGCCAATGACAGCCCACTGCAGCAGGGGCTGCAGCTATGCCGTCCTAGGGACTCAAAGCAGCCCAGCTCCAGTTGGAGCCGTTGTTCACCATCTTAGCTGTAGAGGGCAGTGTCACTGGCCCTCATATGTGGGATCCAAACCGGGGCCACTGGCGTCCCAAGGCAGCTCTTAACCAACACGCAACTCAGCCGGACCACCAGTGGTTTTTGAGCTACTGAGTATTCCAAAACAGCCGAGGAGGCCAGCTGTAGTGGTCTGGACCCATCTGTGCCCCCAGCCACTGTTGCTTTGTTTGCTTTGGCTTTTTCCTAGTAATGAGATGGGAGTGATGACTCCTGAGTCTTCTGAGTGAATGAATCTGGAAATGAATTCTGAAATTTGAATTGAAATTTGCTTCTAATATATGACCACAAAGATTGGTCATATCAGGTAGTTTGCTATTCAGTTGCATGCTCCTAGTTTTATTTTGTTTTATCTATTTCTTTATCATTCATTATTAATTCATAAAGGAAAGGCAGACAGGGAGTGGAAAGGCTCACTCTTAATATTCTTATTAACTATTCTTTTTTAGTCCTTGTTTTTGATTTGGTAAAATCCAAAAAGGTATGACATATAGAAATAAATAGAATCTATGGGTGAATAACCAAATTTTTAAAAATTTATGCATAAGAATGTAAAAATAGAAACAAAGTTTGAGCTCAAAATAACAATTATAGGCTTTAAATATAGAAAACCCAAATTAAAATAAAAACAGGAAATCACAGATCTGAAACCAGCATTTCCAAAATTTCTTTTCATGAAACTATCTGGAGAACTTAGAAAAGTGCACATTCCAGGTCCTACCTCCAAGTATTTTCAGTAGGTCTGGGTTGATGGCCAGGGTGTGTGTGTGTGTGTGTGTGGTGAGGGGAGGAGGGAAGCGGTATCAGAGAATCTGTATTTTTAAAAAAGTAGCCCAGGGCATTCTGATACAAGCAGTCTGAGCACCATATGTTGAAAATCACCTCTCTAGTTCATAACAAGTGTATTTGTTTCCTATTGCTATTATAACAAATTAACACAAACTTTAGTGGCTTAAAACAACACAGATTTATTATCTTAAAATTCTGGAAGTCATTAGTCTGAAATCGAACTTACTGGGCTAAGATCAAACTTTGAGCAGGGCAAGTTCCTTCTGGAGCTTCTAGGGGGAGAATCCTTGACTCCCTTAGCTCCTAGCGGTCCCCTGCGTCCCATTGCTTCTGGCCTCTTTCTCAAACCACTCCAATCCCTTCCTGACCCCCCTGCTTCCCTCTGAGGAGGACCCCTGTGGTTACATTTAGGGCCCTCCCAGATAATCCAGGATAATCTCCCCATGTGAATCACAGCTGCAAAGTCCCTTTTACCGTGTGAGGTCACATATTTACAGGTTCCAGGGATCAGGACAAGGCCATTTCTGAAGGGTCCCATTCAGTCTGTCACAAGATAATGGAATTTTAGAATGTTAACAGTCCTCTCCATCTCTTTCAATTTGTAGCTAAGGGGACAGAGCCCTGGAGAGGAGGACTGAGGTGTTTAACCAACAGTGTGTTGGTTATGAAGCTAGAGTGCAGCTTGCACTGTGTTCCTCCAAGAACCCTGCCCAGTTCTGTCATGCCTCTGTGCTCTAGGAATCAGAGGTGTATGTAGGTGCCAACCCCTAGTTGAAAGTAAAAAATAAAAACAAAAAGCTCTGGAGGACAGTAAGAGGAAGGAATAGCTTCTTCACCCATTAGATTTGGCTTCCAGGAAGGGATAGAAAAAAATTAAGGAAGAACAAGGGCCCAATTAAACAATTCCTGGCTTGATTACTTTTTTCAGAAGAGATATTTAGCATTTTTCCCTCAAAGTCACATGTGCTTGTTAAACAACAACAAAAAATTAACTTCCACGACTGAAGTCTCTTTTAAGTAAGGTTTCATTGAGCCAGGATGCTAGTAGCCAAGACAGGTCTTGGGGCATGGAGTCTAAACCACCAGCAGCATGGCTACCATGTTTCCCTGAAAATAAGACCTAGCCAGAGAAGAGGCCCTAGCATGATTCCTCCAGGATATGGAGGGCACGCACCCAGTATATGAGGGTTTTATGACCTGTTGTAGGGAGAAGGGTGCCTTTTCCACACTCCTTCAGCTTTAAAATATTCAGTATGCCAAGGTGCCATATTTTGGCACCTAAAATCATGCGAGGGCTGATTTTCCTGCTAGGTCTTATTTTTCAGGAAAATGGTAGGTAGAAAAGACAGCATGTCCATCATCCCATAGTTTTGCAAATGTCTTTATACATCAAGTAAGGAGAAAGGGAAAGAAAGAGATCATCAGAAAGAATTTTCATTCACTATAGGCAAAGGGGCGGGGGAAGGTGACAGGGGCCAGCCCTGGGAAAGGCGCCAGGTCTGCATAAAGAACTGTCTGCTCTGGTGGATTGCTGTGGGCCGCAGTCTGGAAAGCCCTCGTGTAAACAAGCTGAGGCTTCTGGAGTTAGATGGTGCCTGAAAATCATCTGCAGAAATAGCCGCCAGGAGATTAACCCAAAATTCCAATTTGGGGCCATAGAAAGAATGTGAGCAGTCATTTGTTAGCTGGCCAGACTAGCAGTTCTGTTTCTTTCTCTGTTTCCGGCCTCTTTAATTTAGAACACCTCAGAATTTTCTCCTTGTCGTGCTGTATTCCATTTATTCCAACAACCATTTTCAGAACTTTGGAGATAACCTTCCAAGACTCACTCTTTTCCTTCCTGGTTCTGTTTTCCCAGAGGGTGGAGAGAAGGCAGGCAAGGAGGCTCTGGTTTCTGTCCCCCTTGCCTTTGGGCTCCCAGACTGGGAAGAGTCGGGCCAGGCAGCCATCTCAGGTACCACAGAGACGTCCTGTGGTGGTCATTTTGGCCAAGTAGCATGACTGCCAAGAAACGCACTTGGATCAGTCACATTCACAGGGCTGGGTAGCGAGCAAGGCTAAGAAAATGTGTAATTGTCTGGAGAGGACTAAGAGGGGAGGGTTTCTCTTTCTGCCTCTTGAAAGAATGTGACAGTTACTTTTTAAAATCTATAAACTCTGAGTTGTAAGCTTATTTTGATAGACTGATACTCTGAGCCTTTTAAGTTGGTAAGACATTGAATTATTCATCATGTTATTTTTCTACCAAATGGTTTTGTGGTTTATTGATAATGTCTAAATTTCAGTGCTGGTGACAGCCCGTTCTACAAAACTAATTGAAAGTATTGGCATTCCCTCAATTAGACAGTGGTTAAGTACATAAAAAAGAGAGGTTTGTTATGGAGTTCCTGTCCAAGCTCCAGGAGAATAAACTAGAATGTTGCCAGCCACCCACTTTGAGACTCGGGGCAAGGGAAATAATGGCTTTGGAGGTTGTTTATTCCATTTCCCTAATAACCAACCAGTCAGTGTGGTCTTCAGGGAGTCAGCATTGAAAGTCTATGCATGATATAAACCTAAAACCCCCAGATAATAGGGCCAATAGTCAAAGCTTTGGGGACATAGGCTGAATGTCCATAAGGTTATTATTCTCTCCAGTAACTGCCTCCACAGGATTTGCAACATCATTTGCCAAGAGGATGTGTTTCCTGAAATGATTTAAGATACAAGAAATAATTTCCTTTTTCTTATTTAAAAAAAAAAAATTGTCCAGGTGGCTGAAGAGCATCACTCTTTGGCCCTACAGAGGAAATGCCTGCTGTCCTGGCTCCACTGTAGTCGGGAGAGCCTGGCGAGGAAGACGGCCCAGGCCGATCAGTTCTATTCCCAAATGTTGCTCAGGAGAGTCACCCAGAGCTGGCTGCAGGTGAGGCCACCGGGAAGGGAGCTTTATTTTTTATTTTTTATTTTTATTATTTTTTATTTTTTTTTATTGGGTAATTAGCAGAGGGGAACAGTGTTGGGGAATTGGGGGAGCGGACCAGCCAATTTGTTGTTCTTCAATCTTCGTTGTGGAGGGCACCAGTTGCCATCTGGTTTCCCATCAACAGCTCATGGCCTCTAAGCTCAGGGTGCTGTGTTCAATCTTAGATGTGGGTGGGCATGGCCACCATCCCATGCGGGAGTCGAACCCAGCAGCCTTGTTATTAAGAATGCATGCCCTATCCACTGAGTCATCCAGGCGGCAGCTCAGCTCAAGGTGCCAAGTTCAGTCTTTAGTTGCGGGTGGGCATAGCCCACCATCCAGCATGGCAGTCTTTTTGTTACACCAGCTGAGCCATCCTGCCAACTGTTGGCAGCTCAGCAACAGCTCAGCCTGGGCGCAGCGTTCACTGGCCTATGTGGGAATCAAACCGGCAGCCCTGTTGTTCAGAGCACGCAGTCTAAGCCAACTCTTAACCAACTGAGCTACTCGGCCAGCCGGAAAGGAGCTATAAATACACATCTCTGCTGAATCCTGTGCAAGAAAATTAGATGCAATCCAGAATGTCCATAGTCTTTTTTTCAAGAACTTATGTTATGGTCAAGCTCATTCATTGCTTTGAAATGTATATGAAAATTACAGATCAATTTTTTGTTAATATAAGACCTTAAGCACGTTTCTTTTCAGTGTTCCTCTTTATAAAGATGTAATGTATCATTGTATCAGCTTGTTTTTATGCTCGTTTCTTGTCCCATGAATGCCCAAGTGATTTTGCTAGAAACCTGCGCCCCCAGTCTTGTTTCTACCCCTCTGGTTCCATTATTTTTTAAATACATTAGAGGATATTACCTTGTCTGCCATGTTATCTTTTTCTCCTGTGCCTCCAGTGTCCTGTGTTCCTTTTTGTGTTTGCTCTGATTCTCTTTTGTATTGTTTGTTTGCTCTGATTCTTTGTCTCTGGCATTATGCTCTCATTTCTGTTCCTTTCCTCATCCCAGTACCTGACTGACCTGGAGGAAGAAGTACGAAAACAGTGTGTCCATTTCCTTCAGAAGAAGATTTTCAGGGCCTGGTTCAACGTGGTCAGGGAGGCCAAGGTCGAGTCTCATAGCAAGCACAAGACTGCGGTGAAACACAGTGACAGGTGAGGCCGTCATCTCTGAGGAAATTCACGCACAGGCTTCACGATTGCTCTGCAGTATATTCTGTGCCTTGAATATGTCTGAGGAGATGACATGGAGGCAGGGACAGCTGGGCTCTGCAGATACCAGGCAGGCGTGGGAATCCCAGAATGTATATTATTCTTTGTCACCTACGTGTATCTTTTAAATTCAACTTTTTAAAACATTATTGCAAACTATAACACAAATATAGAAAAGTGCTTAAGTCATACAAATACAGCTTAATGAATTACTATAAGGTGGACACCCCATGTCACCACCACTGAGGTCGAGAAGTAGGGCCCCCAGAAGGCCCTACTGGCTTCTTCCCAATCACAAGTCCCGCCCATTCCCTCCTAAAGGTACACTAATCTCATTTTTATGATGTACCTTTTTTTTTTTTAACTTTTTCCTTCTAAGTATGCAGCCTTCAAGGCTATATTTAGTCTTGTCTGGTTTGGAACTTTATATAAGTGGAATCATACTGTATGCCATATTAAATTTATAATACAGTGATCTTATTTAATTCAGCCTCCTTGGGGCATAAGGTATTACACGTAAGTTTTTCTTTATTTTATAATTTTCAGCAGTTTGGATAGAAATGCTCTAAATTTCATTATGTCCTTCCTTTTGGGAGTAAACAAATGATCTGTCCCTTTTTGGTGACTGGGTGCATTCTTTATGAGCATAATGTGATGGGCAAATGCCTCCTCATTGAGGTGTGATGATCGTTGAGTAGGTATGGATGTGTCACATTCTCAGAGGGTTTCCCTAACCACCTGATAGAAAATAAAAACCTTAGTCACTCCCATCCACTTTTATTACTTTATTTGTTTTATAGTATTTCTCAGTCTGAATTCCACCTGTGATTTCCATACCTGTTGTTTTATTCACATAAGGATGATTTATAAATTGTTTAATGTACTTCAGGTGGAAAGTAAACTTTTCCTTAGTATTTCACATTTTTTCTTCTTTTTATTCTTGAAGGAGGATTCTCTGGATCACATTTCAGACATGGAAGAAGTTTGCAAAATTTATGAAAGAGGAAAGAGTAAGAGAAGAAAGGCGAGAGCAACTCCGTAGGAAGGTAGCTGAGATTCTTCCAGACTTCCAGGTGCTGGCACCACCGTGACTTAGTTGTACCAGCAATCGTGTACTCGGCCCTCGTGGAAGAGGAGTCCTGGGTGTGCAGAGCACACAAGCCCGTGCAGCGCTTGGGATGGGGATGCCCACCGGTCCATAGTATGGATGTGTTATTGCCACCCACCCATATATACAGACACCTGGTTTATGTTCCGTCACATCCTTCTTGGATCAAAGGAACTATTTTGTGAACTTGTACTTCCTTCTTTTCTTTCCTAGATTGCTAATCAGTTCACTAAAGCATTTGTCACAGCAGGATCATCCAAAGGAAGAGTCTAGAGAGCTCCGCTGTTCAAGTGTATCCCACATATTTTTAGCATCATAAACTTTAAAAAGGACAAGAGTTTGCTTGCCTGAGCTTGTGGAGGAAAATATGTTCTATAGCTTAACATGAGTTGTTGACAAATGTAACTCCAATTAAATAGAAATTAAAATGAGTACTTAGAAAAGGGGCCATGCCATCTCATACCTTCACATCAGCAACAGGCATTCTGCCAGACTCTGTCCTCTTTTGCCCACGCCGATGGAAAACCACGTTATCAAAAGGTATTCTGTGTAGCTGCTGCAAAGGGTAACAGCGTATCCTAATTTCAGAGAAATTGGGGCACCAAAGATACTTCTCTCTTCAGTGCATCTTGATAAGCAGGAAGGGAATTGCAAAGCTCATGACTGTCAAAGGCAGTCCATCAACTCACTAAAATGTCTTTATGTCCCCAGTTGCAACGTCTAAGTAAGTAATACTTGATGTGGCATCTAGTCCTCAGCTCAGTTTGATCTATGTCAAGATATTTATCTTGAATTCAAAGAATGTTTTAATACTTAAGCTGCTATAGACTATAAAAACAAAATGCTCCCTTGTGTGAACTCAGAGAATTACCTGCTAAAAAAAGCTTTTATTACAAAATACATGATTACAAATTCAAGTAGTAAATGCACACAAAATGAAAGTCTCTTATAACCCAGAGGTAACCATTATTTGTAAGTTGAAAATCTGAGTTGGTAAATAAAATTGTGTTCAATAAATTCTGTTATTGTGCCTTATTTCCTAGAAGGGCTTTCTAGTTATACCATCTGCAAAATGACTTCTGCCCTTTTTCTATGGAAGATATGTGATGATTTACTCAGATAATAACAAAACCCCCCTAAGTTGAACTTTATTTCTTCTACAATGTCCCTGTCCCCACACCTTTTCCTTAATGTGACTGATCATACAGTTGTCATCTAAAAATTCTTTTTAAGACTAATGGCTGCTAAAGAAAATGGGAATGAATAACTCATATTTAATCTCTTTCCATCTAAATCACTGTCTGTTTCTTTTTTTTTTGAGGGCAGTGTTACTGGCCCTCATATGTGGGACCGAACCGGGCCCGCTGGCTTCCCAACCCAGCGCTTAACTACTGCGCCACTCAGCCAGCCCTATTTATTCTTAACTATAGTACAGTTATAGAATATTGGCTGATAGTAGCACCCAGAAATCAAACACTCGTTTTCTTTCAATACCAAGCCTATAGATAAGGGTGAATCCCTAAGTAAACATGCCAGGTGTCTAAATACATCTGTCAAGCTTAAGATTTTTTTTTTTTTGAGGGTAGCGTCACTGACCCTCATATGTGCGACCTGAACCAGGGCCGCTGGCTCCCCAAGCCAGCGCTTAACCACCGCGCCATTCGGCCAGCCCAAGACTTATTTTTATTTAGTCTCAAGTATCATTTAGAAATTGAGTCTTGGGCTGGCTGAGTGGCATGTTGGTTAGGAGTTGGCTTGGAAGTGCCAGCTCTGAGCAGCAGGGCCCCAGTTCAGATCCCACATGAGGGCCAGTGACGCTGCACCCTCTACAGCTAAGATGGTGAACAGCAGCTTGAGCTGGAGCTGGGCTGCCGTGAGTCGCCACTGATGGTATAGGCTGCAGTGGGCTGCCGTAAACCACCATGAGTGGCCAGCAGCCAGCGTGAGCAGCGGGCAGTAGGCAAGAGCTGCCATGAGCTGCTGTGAGTGGCCGTCCAATGGCCAGCGAGTGACTGCCTCACCCGGGAAGAGCACAATGAAAATACCAACATGGGCCAGTGAAGCGATGTCCTCCACAACTAGACTGAAGAACAAAAAGACAGCAACTTGTCTGTTCCCATCCCCCGATTCCCCAACGCTGTTCCCTTTCCCCCAATTACCCAATCTTTAAAAAAAAAAATTGAGTAGCAGCCCATATTCTGATTGGGCCAGAAAGAACTTTTTACCTACTTATAGAACCTTCTAAAGAGGCATAGGAAAATACCTTAGTAAATGACCTACGTTTCTTGCTGGGCTGTCTTGATGTGACTTGAAATGCTACTGCTAACAAAATGCCCAATAAGCAGTATCCCTGGCTTACAGAACTGGAAAAGTAACCAGGAAAATGATCATTTAGGGCTAGGAGGAGTGTAGGTCCGTCCACAGGCTTGGGACATCCAGGGAGCCAGGGACCACAGCCCAGCTATAATCCAGGCTTTTTTAAAAGCAAAAGAGTTCAGGAGACATGCCAAGAAACACCAACTAGTTTCCTTAAAGAAAGCACTTTATTTTCCATTTAAATGACTTGGTCACAGTACCTTATTTTACATAAATGGCAGTAATATTTTAAATCCCCATTTAAAAGGCCTTGTGTCTGAGTCTGAGGTGATAAAAAGATACGAATACAAGTATAAAAACAGTGCAAAATGTTTACCCCACAGTTCCCCGAGTTGGCTTCAGAAACCCTTTTTAATGGTGCTGGGCCAGTCACAGTAAATATTAATTTTAATATTAAATAAATATTCCTGGGTTTCCTTTAGTCCATCAGACCCAGAAATGTAATCAAATGAAAAGACTCAAAAGCCCCAACAACTCAAACCATCAAATCACTGAGACTGTCCAATTCCAAGTTGAGTTTGCGAGCTCTGTAACATGGAATCTTGTCAGTGACGTCCTCCGAAGAAATACAGGACTTTAGTTGCATCAATAACTAGACTAGACTACTAGATCTGGTTTTAAAGCTTTGCTTTAAAGTATGAATTTTCTAGAATAGACAGGTGCCATCAGAAAGGCTGGAGTGGTAATAAGTCACAAGGCCGACTTGGAAATAGTTGCAGCCTCTAAGAAATATGTCTTCATTCCCATTCAGCCTTTGGCCTGCTGCTGAGACTACAGCAAAACAGTGCCAGCTGAATTCGGGAGACCTGGCCATGTAGCAGGATTACGTTTAGCTAATTTCACAAAAAATTTATATTACAGCAAACATCCACAAGAACACACTGAATCTCATTCAGCATTAAGTTAAGCACAGCTCTCATTGTCCGCCCGCATCACCTCTGCGATGTTTAATACAAAACGGCACAGTGATCAAGCTGCTGAGGAGAAAACCACACAGGTGCTTCCAACAAGTCTCCAGCATCCATCGCTTATCTGAGGAAATGCTCCTTTTGAAAAGGCAGGGTACCAAAATATGGATCAAATGAAGTTACGTCATATAAACCTACTTCCCTAAAGAGACCCTTAAACCTAACAGAATAGTAATTTTTAAACATTCCGGTTAAAACTGTGCTTCTAGACGTCATATTTTTGCTTCTATTGGTTGAGTTTTATAATAAAAATCTATTATAAAATGGAAATATCATCTATTAAGCAGAGATGGTCAGTACCACACAGAAAACCTTACTAGCACTGTTTTCTGGCAGTGGAAGATTCTAGTATAGAAAATTTTCTGTTGCAAAAAGTATTCGAAGTTCCAAGGGCTACTGCGTAAGAGAAAGTTTGTAGCAGTCTTTCTGCAAGGCAGATGGTACAGTGGAAGACAACACTTAAAAACTTCATTCACCAAAGGAAAACATACTTGGATAGCAAAGATTTACAGTATAATACACACACACACACACACACACACACAACACACGTGGCTGAGGTGAGACAAGCGCGGGGTCTCTAACACACTTAAGGCTCGATGTCAGCAGCATCACGGAAACCTACCAAAGAGGCACTGTGAATGGTCACTTAATTTCTGGTGGGCCCAACAAAGTACTCTTTGGGTAGCATAAGAAACATTAAGGGATTTCATGCACTCCTGATCCTTAGCTCTTTCTCCCTTAAAATCTTTCGAATGGACCCATTGCTCTTCCCCAGGAATAGTACATAGAGCATGACAGTAATGCTCGTTAGAAAACAGTATATCATTTACTAAGCTCCATATCCAGCGTGGTTATTCACAGAGGCTGAGGACGTGGAGGGAGAGAAGGGAACTCACTTGTCTAGAGTTATGCTGGGGCGGGGAGGGAAACAACTTGCTCCAATGGCCCGCAGACAGTTGGTTGCCAGGTCCGCAGGGCAGTTCTGGTGGCCGCCACCAGCACCAAGTGCTTCTCTGGGAAACATTCGTTCCCAGAGGCTTTGTCCTTTAGAACAACCAAATCCTTCCAATAGTTCCAGATCATAAGAAGGGTTAACATCTAGGTGTCCAGACCAAGGAAGTCCCAGAGCCCACAGAGCATTGCGCAAGGAGAGCTCTTTGTTTGTTCTCCTTTGGGTGCATACACTTCCGTAGGCTCTCTCCCCCAAAGCTTTGAGCTTTCTCCTGTAAATTGGCAATCAGGGAGTTCTCAAGGAACTTAAAACAAGCACCTTAATTCCAATAATCCAGAATAACACACAGAGTACTTATCCAAGTGAGGGACACCGAGGTGCCCCATCCAGGTAGCGCTATTGAGGGGTGTGTGGTTCTAAGGATGGTGATCATTCTTAATTCACCCCGTTGACGTTGAACTTCTAGGTATGACTCATCTTCATTATGTCACATTTTGATTGTTTTTAAAGATTTAGCAAGAGGCTAAAGTTACTGACTATACTACCGTTTCTGTGAATGTTACTATCAACTGCTAGATAGAGTTGGCTATTTTTTTTTTTTTGAGGGCAGTGTCACTGGCCCTTAAACATCTGGCATTCAAGAGACTCCAACTAGATATTTCTGGCCATATGTGCTGGATTTGACATTATTACTGTCTCTTATTTCAAATCTATACAGAAAGGAATGAGTTTTATCAGATCCAATGTTAATTCCAAATGAATGCTGGACTCTGGGCCAGGAAGAGTACATCACTGTAGAAACAACAGCCTCTGCTAACACCGCCAGACTTGCTCTTTGGCTCATCTCAGGGGATTTCAGAGCGTACTGTTCATTAAACACACCGTCTCTGGGGAGAGCGACAACAAGCTGTCTTAAGGACAGTCTCAATGGCGCTAGCTGCAGAAGGCAGAGTTGCAGGGAGTAGCACTATTTCTTCTCAACGTTTATAAACCTTTTGTTACAGCAGCATGCACAGAAAGACTGAAAACCCTGGCAATGTTTTCCCTTATAAGCCAAGGCAAATTTAAGGACTCATGAGTTATCTTTGGGACTGAAAAAAAAAAAAAAATTACAGGTACAAAAGCAAGTATTTCAGGACAGTAATTTCCCCCATCTGAAATGGCCTCTTCTTAAATCTATGGCAGAATAAACCCCTTCTATATAAATATGTAGTCCTTTGTACATTTTCAGTTTTGAGATATGATTAAAGAAACACTGCGGTACTCTTGGAAGAGCTAGGAGAAACAGTAATCCATCAGTCAGTGGAAAACACATATACCCTGTTTTTCTCTCTTGGTGAGATACTTTGATCTAGGGAAAGGTGAATGAGAAGTAATGTGCAAGTTAAGTGGGAAGATGTCAATCATCCCCTCAAAGGGAGTCCATGCCAGAATAATGTGAATGCCAGAAGACGGATTATTGCCACTTAGTGCTGTAACTGATGACAGCATTTGAATTACCTAAATGAACAAAAAAAGAAAAGCCCTTGATATTAACCAGCCACCCTCTCCAGGAAAGTGAGTCAAATGTTCCCCGTAGGGCTGTCAGCTCTCCTCTTCCAGCCATCGTCACAGTGTGGCTAGCACCTTACCAGGTGGGACATGGAAAGACGAAAAAACATTAATGCCTACTGGAGTTATTTAGAGTAAATATAAATGATAACTATCTAAGAAATAAGATAAATATAAGAACTCGTCACCTAAAATCATGACCACCGTACATTACACCAGCAATAATTATCTTTATAAGTCCATCCACTGTCTTTTAAGAAGATAGTGTACAACCATCTGGTCATCTTCTACCATCTGAGTAGTTCATGTCTAATACTTCAGAAACTCCCGTAACTGTACAGCATGGTATTTGGGGATCCCTTTTTCACTCTGAAACGCTGAAAACAAATTAATAATACTGGCTTCAGTGTTCTAACCTACAAACATTTTTTTCAGTCTTGGGATTTTCCTAATACTTCACACCTCTCTGACGCTTTCATTCTTTTTCAGTGTTTTTCACAGACCTCCTCCCTCATGTGACCCCAGCAGCAGCTCTGTGAGGTAGCCAGGGCAGGCATCAGTACCCCACTTTACAGATGAACCTGAGACTCGAGGACGTGACCCCACTACAGGCCACATGGCTATTAGCAATTAAGAGAGGGAGGACTAGAAACCATCCTACTCCAAACCCCTTTCTCCCACACTAATGGATGGAAACTGCTTCGATCAACGTGTGCATCAGCAATCCACATCCTTCCAGCTTCCGGTGGTTTAGTTAACAAGGTGACGGGAAAGGAATGGCTCTACTGTTACTCCTTCAATATAAAAATCAGTTAAGTTGCAAAGTCAGAAAAATTACTTTCTTCCCAGTCCAGTCTCTAAACCTGAGCATGGCCCTACAATGCCTTTAAGAAACGGGATAAAAACCAGCATCCTGCGTGGAACCTGACGTGTACAGTGGAAGGGAGCAGAGGGCGGAGCGCCCCCTCCAGCCGCTGCCGCACAGAAGGCACTTCAGACAATGTCCTCAGCAGGGTGGTGGAAGGGGTGAGTGCCCAGGGTGAAGAACTGGTGCCAGTTCCGCAGGAAGCCCCGATTGTACTGGCCTGGGTCCACGATGAGCCCGCAGAGGCGCCGGCGCCCTGTCTTCTGTCGAAGGGCCTGCTGGACTTCCCTCTCGGTCACATTGTAACTGATGTTTATCAGCTGGATCAGGAAGATGTAGGCCATGCCGGCTGTGACGATCACCGAGTACCACACGCAGGTGAAGGACAGGGCTGAACTGGGGACAGAACGGGCAGGTCAGGGCTGCCGTCTTTTCACATTCGGGATGCTGCCACTGTTCTGACATTTCTACATGTGTAGTATGTTGAAACTTTTCTATCCTCAAAACACCTATAACCTGTTTAACTTATGGCCATTAATTAACATGTTCTGTTGGGGCCGGCCGAGTGGTGCAGAGGGTAAGCGCTGGCTTGGGACGCCAGCGGCCCCGGTTCGGATTCCACATATGAGGGCCAGTGACACTGCCCTCTAAAAAATAAAAAATGAAAACAAATCACATGTTCTGTTGTATTTTATAATCATTGGTGCCTCTTTTTCTAGTATGTTTTACTAGAATAGCAAGGACTGGGGTTTTTTTGTTTGTATTTTGCATTTTGTACCCCCCACATAACCAACACAAGCCTGACATAATAGCATTCAATCCGTGAAGGAATGAATAGTTCCTAACTTGTTCTTAACTCAGGAGAAAACGAAGGTGCCACAAGATTGCTATAAACGTTCTCATGGAAGCTATAGGTGGGAACCCAGGAACGCTGCTCAAGTTCATTTCCAATCTCCCAAAACTAGAAGCCCTATACTTGTAAGATGTGTAGGAGCATCATCACATTTCAAATTCAGTTTCCTAAAGCCAAATGGAAGAACACAGGACAAGAAAACTCCTTTCGTTCATTAATAAGACTGTGAGGAGAGGCTACCGATGAATGTCTGCCAATTGATTATTTTCACTCAAAGATTTCCAATGAGTTACATGGAAATAAGATCATTCAGAATCCGCACTTGTTAAGCCAAAAGAGACCTCGGGTTGCTGGTTCGATTCCCGCATGGGACGGTGGCTATGCCCACCCACAACTAAGACTGAACACAGCACCTTGAGCTGAGCGTCCACGAGCTGCCGACGGGCAGCCGGATGGCGACTGGACTTTGGAGCTGAGCTAGCCGCGCCCTCCACAACTAAGACTAAAGGACAACTTGGCTGCTCCCCTTTCCCAATTTCCCAATAAAATCTTAAAAAGAAAAAAGGTGGGGGGGACCTCGGATATGATTAAATCACCACAAAGATGAGGAAAGCTGAGGCCCAACTGGGAGACATGAATCATTACACAGGGCAGTGAGAACCAACATTCCTCATTTAAGTGACCCACAGAAAGACTACAAAATTCATGCTTTGTAATATGCTCTGCTTTAGGGCATTTGTCACAACCTACTAAGAATAGTAATTACTGAAGAATTCCAGTGTTACTGAAAAACTTTACAACCTACTAAGACTCACAACATAGAGAAAAAACTTACGCTGAGGAGGGGAGCCAATCAATTGTGACAATGCCCATAAATGTCTACATCTATGATGGCCGTGGAGATCGGTTCATGGACTAATACAGAGACCCGCACGGGGCACTCTGTAGATAAGGCAGGGAGTGTTCTGAAAACAGAGGGGAGAAAGAAAAGGACCGTGGGGGCAGAGCGCCCCAGCTCAGACAGGACCACAGAAACCACGGAGCACCCTCACAGAGGAAAATGATACAGGGGACAAAACAAAGAAAGGCGGGGGAAGCCTGTGGCTTTCAGGGGAGGGGAGGGCTCAGGCCAAAGCTGTAAACTCCCAGCTTCTGCCAAAGTATGGCGAGCTCCACAATACAGAAATGTGCCCCAACTAATAATGCTGAAGGAAATTTTGACCTAGATACCACAGTAATCATGAGTGATACTTTTTTAAAAAGTAGAACAGGGAAAAACCAACAGGGGTTAAACAGAAAAGAAAGGTTATAGAGATTGCAAGCACTTCACAAAAGGGTCACAAAAGGGTCAGAAGCAGTAAATTAAGATAAAGCTAAAGGGCACCAGAAAGCAGCAGTCAAGCAAGGAGCTCCCCGATATTTATGACAAAATGGACTACATATATCCCCTGGGACTTCCAGTGGTTTTAGTTTCACTGTCACTTGCTTGGGTATGTGACCCTGGCAGTCCCTGAGTAAGCCCTGGTCCTACCTATACAGTACTAGGTTCCTCACTTTTTTTTTTTTTTTTTTAAAGTTACAGCAGAGGACAGTTTATTAGGGTACAAAGTAACAGCTCTCAAAACGAGAGGGGGTCCCAACTGGGTTGCCCCTAGGTTCCTCACTTTTTAAGGGTCAATGACCCTTTTGACATTACCCTAGAAAAATGCACCTCACCACGGCACAATTTTGTTGGCAATTTCTGGGATGCTCAGCAGCCCCATAGCCAGTCCTACATTTTGGCTGAGAACTCCTAGCCTAGCAGCCAATCGCAGCCCCTAACATTAATGGCAACATTCCTTCCCTCCTCCGTGGGCCTCAGTGCTGCCAGAACCGCATCTCACCTGTAATCTGCATATACTCCAGGACAATAGAAGAGAGCTGTGAAGACACTTCTGTCTCTACAAATGGTGTCCAAGGTCAGCATGATCCCGTACGCCGAGGTGAGCAAGAAGATCGAAAGGGCAAGTATAAACGCTTGATGATTCGATTCTCCGACACAGCTATTTATCCTCAAAACAACACAGGGGGGAAAAGCAAACATGTTTTTAAAAAGTTCTCTCTATAGCTCACATAATAAATAGGAAAGCTTTTAAAACAGGAACAATGTGAATTTCAGTTATTAAAATGGTCTCTTATTTTTCCATTTTAGGGAATTAAAACCTTGTCCGCTGAGAGAGTCTTATATTCTCTGCTCTTTGCAAAGTGAAACTGTATCATTAGTATAAGGACAAGACTAAGTAAAACACAGAGCTGGGCTAACAAATTTCTAAATATTAGTAAGCGGAGTCTATTACCCAGCTATGAAAAGAGATAATATTGTAATCACCATATTAATCACCATTACTACATGGTAATCACCATATATTAGGGGTGATTGATTAGAGTTATGAAAACCTAAAAATGGTAATCAGAAGTAGTATAGTACACAGCATGGGAAAATATATGTTAAATACATATATTAATGAAAAGATCCCAAGAGGTTAGAAACATGGTGCAGGGTGGAGAACAATGCGATGATATGCAGACTTGTCAGGTAGAGTTCGCATCACAGCCATTTGTAGGACAGAATGTACAGGGACACCAGGATGCCCCAGGGGTGAGGCTGGCCCTCTGCAAACCAGCACTTGTAAATGGGCCACACACTCACACACACACGGATAAATGACAAAGATGCAGAAGTGGAAAAATTTAAGATGAAAATGCTATTTACTCCTAAAGACAAAGCCCCCCAGAAAAGAGCTATTCTCGTACTTGAGCTCTACACTTGAGGTCCACACCAGTGCCCTCGTGACCTTTCTGACTCTCAGCGACTCCGACATCCCCTTGTGAAAGGTGAGTATGTTACATAACCAGAATCCTAGCCATAAAAAGCAGAATTCATTGACCACGACTGCCTGGAGAACACTAAATTTGCAAACATGCTACTTACAGCAGTCACATCTGAATTGATTACACTTCCTTTTAAGATTTACTCAGTAAAGCTGAACATTATCTTTAACAGTTATACTTTACATCTTAGGGACTTTCAGTGTCCTCATTTGTCACTAGCCAGCAGTCAGGTGCGAAAAAAGCCCATCTCTTCACCAATAACCAAATCGGAAGTTACCTGGTAAGGTCTTCACTCAATAACATAGTCTAGAAATCATCACTAGTATTAAAATGATTAAGGATGTACAGTGAGATGACAAGAGTCACCTAAAAATATGGGAACACTTTCTTGAACTTTGTTCAAAAGGAATAGTATAAGGAAATATTCCAACACTGATTCTGACAAATTCTTAAAAAAAAAAAATCATTCAACTGTAGATGCTTCTCTTTTAGAAAGGAGAAGATAAATGAGGGGCAGCTCAAAAGAGAATAACAAAAAAGAAGAAAAAAAACACCTTCAGGAAATGACTGTGAAAGTACTAAATTGGTGAAACTCAAAAAACTGATGACTAAGTGGGAACAGCATAACAGCCCACAAATATCCACAAGGTGTAAAGCTGGGAAGGAGAGAAATTTTAGGATGATACCAAGGGAGATCAAACACAGCTAGAGTCTCACGTGAATTTACACTTCGCAAGCCTCCAAATTTTTCCCACATACCAGACACAGTGATGATCCATTCTCCTCACACACATGCCACATATCCGGCAATGCCACGCCCGGGCTGGTCGCACCAGCTGGCACTTGGCACACCAGTCCTCTTTCACCTTGGTGGGGCTTCCCGCCAACACTCTGGAAGAGCCCTTCAGGTCGTCCTTCAACGCGCGGTTGTTGAGGCTGCCTGATGTGTCTGTGCCAGAGAACCCTTTGGTCTTCTCCTGCCCTTGTCTGTTCAGGCACTCAATTTGGCCGCTGCCTAAAGATCTGTCATTGCTCGCTGGATTTCTGAGGTAGCCTGGATTCTTCTTCGCTCTGTACAAGGCTAAGAGGATCAGAAATAACCCACAGGTAAGAAGTGCCAGTTGAGCGGGCCCCACACGCCCTCTGGGGACCACTTCCTGCAGGAACACATAGTACATGTAGCCCAGGGAGAACAGCCCCAGGCTCAGGAAGAACAGGGTCTGCTGTTTCCTTCTGTGAGTGAGGTAGTAATACCACAGAGCCAGCACAGGAAGGGAAGTCAAAACCACCACCCCCAGGAGGAAATGCCAGGAAGCCACGCGAAGGAAGACGGGCAAGAGGATGAGAGGGGGGACGATGCTAATGTTAACTTTCTTGGCTCCTCTAAGCCAGGGAATTCGGAGACGATCTGAGATTGTATCCATGATTCGTTCACAAGTCTCTGGCTGCACGGATTTACACGTAATCCATCTATTCAGAAAGAGCACAAAGAGAAGGTGCTTCGTGTGGGTTTGTTGAATTAAACATGAAGGAACAAGCTAAACAACAGGATAAAGGATAAGAGGCCAAAGGCCAAGTATTCTACTTCCTGACTGCTAAACATGAACTTTTTAGATTCATTTATCATTTTTTAATATGAACAAGAGGATACTGTTTAACTGACAGTTTCTCCATGAAACAAATACATATATACACACACATATTCTATACAAGTATACTATTTAGACTTGGGTGAGTGTGTATAGACATAAAAGTCTCAAAAAATTTCACAATCGAGCAGGAAGACCAGACCACATGGGAACTTATATATCAGATTAAGTGACAAAGCAGCAAAGTCACCCAATGAACTATTAAGGCCAAATATCACAAGGAGTGCTCAGAAGAGAATGAACGTTTCTAGGTGGAGTCATTAGAGGGGTCCTTGTTGAAAAGGTGGGGTCTGTGCTCAACCTTGACAGCTCGCTAGCATTTGTACGAGAGGAGAGGGAGGGAGGGAGGTGTTCCAGTGGACAGCACAAAACCTGTCCTGGGCTCATGGAATAAACCAGTTCAGGAGGGACAGCGGTGTCTGTATGGGGAAGAACAGAGATCAAACCAGTATGACTCAAATGACTAAGCTTGGTGGACACATGGCTGTCCTGACTTTTTTTTTTTTGCACTTAGGCTAGTAAGGAAAGAAACAGTTTAAGGACTGATAACACTGATTTTAGACAATTAAAAAAAATAGGGACAGAACTTGGAAGTGGGAGATAACTATATGGGAGTCATCCAGAGTAGCGGGAGAGTGGAAATGCTGGGAGCCTATCTCCAGAGAAGTGTATAAAGAGCAGAGGAAAGAACTCAGGGATAGCCCAGCTCTCAAGGGCAGGGGGGGAGGAAGAGTTAGAAGGTTAATGGAAGAGCTGCGGTCTTGAGTGATGGGGATTATGAAAGCAGCATCATTTCTCCATTCATTAGCACAAAGTGCTCCATTTTCTCAGTATGGATTTTAGACTAAGTCTAAAGAACTACGTTTAAAGACACCTGTCAAAAAGACTCCAGACATTGTCAAGTAAAAATTGCAAAGAGGTTATGGGGTATTTAGGTGTCAAGGTTGGTACTAGACCACAGTGGTCCCCAAGAATGCTCTTCATGGCTAGATTGATGTACCAAGTTCTAAGCCAGCAATCTGCCAGCACCACAATTTTTTTAAGCAGAAGTAACTATTAATGGGAAAAACAAGTTTCCAACATCCTTATTCTTCCTGCATTATGCTTTCCATATGGCAACAATTTTTAAATATATAATTACTTAGAAAATGGATTAAAAAATGGATAATTGGGCCGGCCGAGTGGCGCATTGGTTAAGCGCTGGTTTTGGGATGCCAGCGGCCCCGGTTCGGATCCCACATGAGGGCCAGTGACACTGCCCTCTACAGCTAACAACAGCTCCACCTGGAGCTGGGCTGTGCGAGCCCCGGTGATGGTGTGGGCTGCAGCCCCTGCTGCAGTGGGCTGCCATAGGCTGCAGTGAGTGGCCCGCAGCCAGCGTGAGCGGCTGGCAGCCAAGCGTGAGCTGCCAATAGCCACGATGAGCGACATCCAGAGGCCAGCGACAGATCTGCCTCATCCGGGAAGAGCGCAATGACCATACCAACAGTGAAGCAACATCCTCCGCAACTAAACTGAAGAACAAGAAGACGGCAACTTGTCTGTTCCCCTTCCCCGATTCCCCAACGCTGTTCCCCTCCACCAATTCCCCAATAAAATCTTTAAAAAAAAAAAAAAATGGATAATTGCTTTGAAATGAATAAATTCTATATAAAAATATATAATTACTTAGAAAATGGAAAAAGATTGATTGGTACAAAATTTTTTCACTAATGTTAAAAATTATCTTTTTGGATAGTAATTTCCATCACGTGGGATAACAGTGAAAATAAAAGCCAAATACAATAGCACTGAATGAGGCCATGTTACTGCTCATGTTGAAAACAGCCGGTCCAAGGGAGGGGCATGCCTTATGGTTAGATTTCCTCCCCAGAAGCAAGGGGTGAAACCAATTGCAACAGCATGAAAATGATCTTTCAACCATCAAGGCCCTGGGTGGCCGGGTGCAGCCCCATCCCAAGGAGTCAGTCTCTACATGCCTGTTCTCTCCATCCTCTTCTCCCTTTAAATGAAAAATAATAATGTCCTAGGCAAACTGAGCTGAACAGACAGTTGTGCACAACTGAGGAATTCATCCTTATAAAATCCTCACCCTTGACATAGACGACAAGTCTCAATTTTAGGTGCTTGGAAACAGAATCAAGAGCACATTCTAGAGTGTTCTGGCCGGCTATGCTGAAAGCACACATGGTAGCTCTGCAAGGGGCCGGCGGAGTCCGCATCAAGGAGCACCGCTCTTACCTATCACACCCTTCATCCAGGTCTTGGCAGTCACACAAACAAGCGGCCACGTGGTTCTTTTCTCCATGTCGATCTATGTACTCGCAGCAGCACAGGGGCTCCAACTCAGGTTCTTCCGCTTTGTTTTTCTTCCCTGGCTTCCTACTGCCCTTCGGTGGCATGATTCCCACCTGTCACCATGAGGCGTAAGAGCCCTCACAAGGTGAAGGTGGAAAGACCACAATTCACATCTTGCCAACACATCCACGCCTCTCCGATTGACCACCAACGCCTGAAAAATCAAAACATGAGAAGAGGGGGAGGGGGTCCCCTTTCTAGCAAGCTTTCCTGGCTCGGCTTGATCAGACAAGGAGCTCTAAGGGTCTAGGAGCTCCCAGCCGCCCTCACCGCCACTTGCCATCCAGGGCAGGCTCCGTCTGGGCCCCAGCCGTTCCCATGGTGACAGCCGACCACGCTGCCGGGGACAGCCGGGACGCGGGTGGCTGCGCGCACCTGCTGGCGCGGGCTGCGGAGGGCTGAGCGGTCCTCACCCGAACCTGGGCGCGGATGGAAACTCACCCTCGGGGCTGCGGGGAAAGGCGTAGCGGGGACCGCTGGGGGCAGCGGACGCGCCGGGCGGCAGGAGCCAGGGACCCGGCTCGGGGCTGGAGTCGCGCGGTCCCGCCCAGCTCTTCCAGCCCCGCTTCTCCCCACCAGCCCCGCACAGGGCGCGCCTCTCCCGCCCTCACAAACCTTGAGCACGTGGGCGGGCAGCGCGCGCCGCCCCGCCCCAAGAATGACCTTGGAAGGAAAGTTACCTGCGTTCCAGGGCCGAGGTGCGGGTGCAGCCAAAGACGCCGCGGAGGAGCGGAGAGAGGTCGGCTCCAACGGAGGCGCGGACGTGTCCGAGCTCTGCTCTGCGAAGCTCTCTCCCGGAGAGATGGCTGGGCTCTCCGGGACCCTGGCTCTGCTCAGCCGCGCCCTCGCCGCCGCCCACCTGTGACTACAGCCCGCCGCGTTCCGCGCGGTGCCCCCGGGCCCCCGCCGCACCCCGGCCCGCCGAGCTCCGCGCGCCAAGTCCACGCGCGCTTCCGGGTGCCCCGCCCCCGGCGCGCGGGGAACCCCGCCCACCCGCACGTGCGCCCCCCCCCGCCGGCCCGCGGCCCCGCCCCCGGCAGGCGGCCCTGGCGCCGGGAGGGCAGGCTACTCAAAGCGGGTCCCGACAGCGGGGCGCAGGGCTGGCTCACACCAGCGCCCCGCCCCGGAGTCGGCAGCCGGGCCGGCCGGGCCTCTCAGGTGCCAGCGGGCTGTGCGTGGACGGGGCAGCCTCCAAAGCCCTCCTGCCTGGGCGGGACCGAGACGGAAATACGGGAAGCCCGAGACGTGGAGCATTTCCAGGGTACTGAGCCCCGAAAGCCACACAACCCTCATTCAGACGCCCGCAACACGCGTTGGGCGGGGAGAGCTCCACCACCAGATGTTACCGAGGTGCCGCCCCCAAAGTCACTGACCTTTCCTTAAAGGTCCTGATGTGCTCAGTATTCAACCTATTCATTTATTTCTGGTGAGCCGTCTCTACATTAGACCCGTGAGCCCTTTCTAGTAATTTTGAAATGAAAATGCCCTAAGATGAGAGTCCTCTTTGGGTTTTATTTTTGCACAAAATTTTTGAAAAGAATGTAGGCCCGTGTCTATGTTTTCACATGAGCAGCCTTTCTTTTTTTTTTTTTTTTTAACAGAAAAGAAGAAATAAATGACAACGCAGAGATTTGGAGTCATGTTGGTATTCGATTTACATAAACTCAAATACAATTACTGAATTCTGCATGCATACATATTTAGTCGTAAGTAATCTATAAAGCAACTTAACTTTGGTCATTCATTATCTTTGAGGTATGTGATGAAGTACAAGTTTTTAAGATACATCTCAAAAATATTCAGCTTGTCACTGATCATTTTTGTGAATCTAACAAAGCACAAAGGTTCAAGTTTATAACCCAGTCCAGTCTTGGCTCACAGACAGACACTTCATAAATCCTTATCAACCCGCCCCACCCCACCCAGGTAAGTCCAATCATACCCCAAAGTAGGTGAGTTGGGATTCACCCACAGAAACCCATTTTCCCTCTAATTGAGTCAATACTTTCATTCTATACAGGCATCTCAGAAATGACTGTAACAGTCCCATGCGGCTGTGGTTACTCTGGGGGGAAAAAAAGATATTTAAAGGCAATAGTTGTTCCAACAGAATATATACAAATTATTCTGCACTTTCTCTTGTCCCGGAGACATATATGCCTTGTATTGAGACACATATGCCCAAAAACCTTTTCATGGAAGAGCCAAAGTCTTATTTATGTCTGACTTACGACTTCAGTGTCAGTGCACTTGTATTGGGAGATCATGGACCCAAATTTTTTTATTGAAGAGCTAAAGTTTATGTCTGGCTTATAACTTAATGAGTAGAACAAGCCATACATATAAATGAATACATGAAGCCATATGTGGCTACTGAAAACTAATTCACATATTATTTTCAACCAGATGGCTTCCACCTGAAAGAGTGCTAAGCTGAAGCCTAGCTTAGTTCAAGTATTTATTTGATCTGTCACTATATGCCCAGATTTTAGCCTAATCTTCTGTTTTTTAAAACTCAAGAGTATGATTCTTCATTTTGAGTATTGGTATCCTCCATGTTTCCTTTTCTGAAATTGACTCTTCTGCCATTTGATGTTTGAAGAGGCAAGATAATCTCACCTCTGATAGCTACCTGAAGAAGAAACAACTATTTCTTTCATGAAGATACAACATGGCTGAAGAACCTTTCAGATAATAATCAACACACAGAGTCAAAAGGTCTGACTATTGAATTAGCATGCTAAGTTAATGAAGAGATTATAATATTTATATACACAAATCTAGAAATGTTATATGCCTGAAAAATGGATCCTTCAAAATTTGTAACGATTTAGAGGTTTCTTATATTATCTTCTTTAGCTTCTTGAATGTATCTTGACCATGGGAGCAGCCTATTGGACACATACTGATTCTATGTTAACAGATAAAGCATCACACTTCAAACCTCACTGTAAAAACAAGGCCACATCACTCAGTTCAGAGTGTCTCATTTCTTTTCCTATCACAGAAATGCAAATCCAGAACATATTTTATGCTTCACTGGAGAAATTCACAGCTTAAAATTAGGTATAAGAAGTGAAAGGATGGATTCTTAACGCCATCAGAGACTAATTATCTAACAAATGTTATTAAAAAGAATGTTCATATTAGAAGTACCAGTAATGAGAAAAATATAAAAATGCTTCTATGACAATTAAAATCCTTCATCTTCTGGTTTTCTCCAAGATCTTTTAGTTCCAAGTATCTATACAATTTCAGTCGGTAAGATCACTAGCTCTCCGCCGCCATGCCAGTCTTGTTCTTATTTAGTAGATCAAAGGTTCTCTGAAGCATAATGAGTGAGCTCTTCAACTGCCAACAAAATAATTTTCAAAATCAGATTAAGTTTTTCTGATTATTTTTATGCCAAAAGTTTACATTTACATTTAACATAATTTCATTTATACTGATGCCCAAATAAAAGACTGAATATAAAACACTTGATTCCTTAGGGTATCTGGCAGTATCATTGCTACAGGTCCTTCCCATTTGCTGTAGGACTGCATTTCTTCCTACAATGCACTGCTGTGTATTCTGCCTCCCAATACGTCCCTTAATCTAATTATCCAAAGTGAAAGCCTTGTTTTTACAAATGGTTTCTGAAGTTGTCGTGGTCTCACTAACTCCTAAACAATTCAAGGTCCACTTCCAGACCTGTGCTTACTATTATCCTCTTGTTTGTATCATCTAAACTCACCCACCCCAACTGTCTCCGTAATCATCCTGTCTTTAAACTCCCAAAGCATTACTACTTACTTTGACACTTAATTTTGTACTTTTTTATAGCCTTTAACGATACACATTGTCATCTGATTTCTCTAATAAAACTGTAGGCAACTTGAGAGCAAGATTTACGTCTTATCCTTTTTGCATTCATTCTTTCATTCAAATATTTATTGCTTATCTGTTACATTTTGGGCATTGTGCTAAGCATTGGGGATGCAGTGGTGAACCAAACAGTCACTGTCTATGCCTCCATGGAGCTTACAGACTAGTGAGGGATAAAGTGAAACAAATAATCACATACAAATATATATTTACACATTGTATTAAGTTTTTGACTTGAACAACTGGAGGATGCTAGTATCATTTTCTAAACTTAGGTCATCTAGAGAATTGGGTTGGCTCGGGATGAAAACGTAATTCTGTTTTGGACATGATCAGTTTAGGAAGCCTGTTAGCATCCAGTTGAAGATACCAAGATGGCAAGTGAATGTATGAGTCTGGAGCTTAGGGACGAATTCAGGGTGAGATGAATTTGGGAGTCAGTGGCACACACAGCATTCCCAGTTAGGGGATTGGATGCAGTCACCTAAAGGAACAGCAGAAAAGGGAAGAGAATCTAACAGAGCCTGGAGCACTGGGCCAGGAAGAGGTCAGGGAGAGACGGTTTTAAAGCAAAGTTAGTTTTACATTATGCCAAGTAAAAGAAGCCAGTCACAAAAGACCATATACTGTGTTTCCCCGAAAATAAGACTGGGTCTTACATTCATTTTTGCTCCAACAATCTATATTTATTCATTGATTCATGTACAAAAATCTACATTTATTCAGTCATGTCTGGTTGACGATCTTAACTGGGGTTTATGTTTGGGGTAGGGCTATTATTACAAGCATCCTGAAAAATCATGCTAGGGCTTATTTTCTGGTTAGGTCTTATTTTCAGGGAAACATGGTATTATGTGATTCCATTTATAGGAAATGTCCAGAATAGGCAAATTTATAGGACTAGAAAATAGATTACTGATTGCCAGGTGCTTGAAAGAGTGAGGGATGGGAGTGACTGCTAACGAGCCTGGGGTTTCTTTTGGGGGTGATGAAAATGCTCTGGAATAATAGTGGTGATGGTTGCATAACCTTGTGAATGTACTAAAAATCCTTTAAAAGGGGAATTTTATAATATACTTCACAATAAAGCTGGGGTTTTTTTCCCCACGGTTTTAAAGTAAGCAAGATTAGATACATTTCAAGAAAAGAGTGGTCAGCTCTATCAAAATGCTGACACTGTAAGATGAAAACTAAAAAAAGTACATTAACGTTAAAAGCCAGGGAGGTCACTGGGGATCTTAGCTGAAGCAACAACAGTGAAAGATAGGGAAGAAAACCAGGCAGGAGGAGTGAGCTGAAGAGCGAAGAAGTGGATTAAACACATGTATCCAGTTTTTTTCCTTCCTGAATTCCATTAAAAGCACAGTAAGGGGACTTTTTTTTTTTTTTTTTTTAAGACATAAACCACAGGGGCGGGAGAACAGAAAAAGTGACAACTGCAACACAACTCTGGAAACTGGAAAGCAGATGGATGGCTTAGCAGGCCTGAAAAAGCTGAATCTTAAGTTAACAGTAGAGAAACTGAGAACCAACCAAATTTACCCTGAAGAATCCTCAAAAGCCTCAGGAATTGAGGGCCAGGAATCTCTGAAAGTGGGAATAAGGAGGAAGGGGATTGAATGAACTTTCGGACATCTGACCTCTCCTACTACCTGGGCAGAAGTCAAATTTTATTTTCTGGAGAGGATAAAACAGAGGGTCTCTGGCTGTCTGGCTCGGGGGACACCAAGACATCATTAAGGACAGTGGTACCATACTAAAATTGGGGATTAAATGAAAAAAGTGTACACCAAATGTTGAGACCATCCCCTCTGCCCTGACTTCCCCATCCCTCTTCTTTCACTCAGCTCCTAAAATGCTAGCAGCCAGCCCTGATTCCTTCGGATAGGAGACTGAGTCTTTGTGGAAACTAACCCATCAAAGAGGAAACACCTAGATACTGAGATCAGGATTTCTCAGCCAACAGCCCAGCCAAGTCTACAGAGAAGTTCGGAGTAGACCAGCCTGACCCACATGTTAAGCGCTTCTGAGCCACACAAGCAGACAACCAAAGACTAGACATCTAAAGAAACCCTCTAACACTAAGGATAGAAATCAAAACAGAAGGGAAAGGGTTTTCATGCAAGAAGAAGGAAAAAAATGGTTTTAACTATCAGTAATATGGTCAGAGAGATAAAGGTATAGCTATTTAAAAAGTTCACAATGCCATAAAAAAAAATCAGGGGAATAATAGCTCTTTAAAGTTAAAAATTTGTTAGCAAATATTGAAAAACTCACTAGAAGAATCTGAAGATTAAGTTGAGGAAATAGTTGAGGAAGCAGAACAAAAAGGCAAAGAGATGGAAGCTGGAAAGAAAAGGTAAGACTAGACAATTGTCCAACAGAAGGCCAACATCTGAATTTTAGGAGCTGTGGAAAGGGAAGGAAATCATCACCTATATAACTAATACTTCCCAAAACTAAATGGCATGAGTTTCCAGATTAAAGGATTAGGAATGATAACATCCTCAGAATTCTCAATAGTAACACTGGAAGGCAAAAGACAGTGGAGCAATGCCTTAAAAGTTCTGAAGGGACATTATTTCCAAGTTAGAATTCTGTCCCCAGCTAAAGTATTAATCAAGGGGGAGGACAGAATAAAAAATTTTAAGGCAGGTGAAATCTCAAATATTTACCTCCATACTCTCCCTCTCAGGAAGCTACTACAGGAAATGCCCCATTAAAAGGAGGAAGTAAATCAAGAAAGCAGAACACACGGGATGTAGGAAACAAGAGATGGGCAACAAGAAACCCCAGGAGGATAGCTGTGCATCCACACACAGGGCCAGTGGACCTGACGAGCCAGTCGGAGGCTCGACTACCTCAGACAAATGAAAATTATGAAAGGAGATTTATACAACAGACAGAGCATTAGGGGATGAAATAGTTATAAATAATACAACAGTAATGACACTCAGGGATTGGAAAAAGCACAGAAAAGAAAAAGCAGTCATGGTTTATTCTATGGCACAGCTCAGAACAGGAAACTTAGTCAAAACAAAGCAAGTATTGAATATTGATCTAACCAAAATTATAACTTCACTTGGGAAAACAGGGGAATTAGAAATGAGAGCAAGAAGAGGTGAAAGGAAACAAAATCCTTGTCTTCTATAATTGGAAGACAAAGGATAATATCTAAAACTGAAAAATCAAGAAATATCAATACCTGCTTCTTGTTGATAAATATGGAGGTAAACAAAAGTGAAAGATTGTTGTCTTTCTGAAAGAAATGGAGAAGAGGGTGCTGGGATTGCTATTTTTCTCAACAATTCTTGTAGAACAAGTTAACTCTATGTGAACAAGTGATTTGGGAGAAAATAAAAACTTGAAAAAATGAATGGGTTAAGAAAGGTAAAGTAGTGACAGTCAGAGTAAGCAACTCTGAAAGATCTCATCTGTGAAAGAGAGTAAACAAGACAAGGACGTGGATGATGTAGGTTTTTAATGTAGGAGATCATAGAGCAGGGTCATGTGCTGATGGTAAAGGTCCAGGTGAACAAGGGAGACTAAAAAAAAATGGGGAAGCTAGGAGATGCACGGGGTCTCCTGCTAACACACAATGGGACTTGCCTCCCATTGGCAGAGGAATGCTTCTGATAGGAGTGAAACAGACAAAAGTGCAGCAATGGGAACGTCTGTAGATTTGGGTATAGAAGGAGAGGTAATGTCTCTTTTTTCCTTGAGGCACAGTCATCAGTTGAGAGTCAGGGGAAAATGGGAGGAGAGGAAAAGTGAGACTATGATATACTCCTTAATGATAGTGGGAGCAGGAAGTTACTAAGAACAGTAGGGGCTGTGCAGCTGAAGAATGTCTCGTTGAAACTGTAACCACGATATCCTAAGAAGTGCTCAATAACTGAGTCTTCTAAAAACCAAATCTATACACAGAGGAAAAGGATGAAAGGAGATAAAGCAAAATATTAACAGTGATTATGTCTGAATGCTAGAACTATAGGTTTTCTTCTATTCTCTACTTTTCAATTTAGAAAAGTAAGCAGGTATTATATTATAATGGAAATATTAATCTTTATTTTTCAAAGGGGATCCTAAGTTTTACTTCATGGAACTAAGCAGCATATATTGGTGATACTATGTTCAAGAGACAATGTTTAAAGCGAAACACTGAAATAACCTAAATGTTCATTCTTCACTGGAGAACTGGTAAAAAAGTTAGGGCATGTTTAAATTCTCTGTAACTGGTAAAAGAAGAGGAGGCACTTTATCTGTTGATATGGAAGTATCTCCAAGATATATAGTTAACAGATAAAAACAAAATAATGAACAGGGTGTACAGTATCTACCATTCCTATAAAATGAGTTAATATTAAGCATAAAATTTTATATAGAAGGATCAACAAAAAGAATGAGGTAGATGTACATATGCTGATATGGAAACATCTTCAAAATATATTACAAATTGAAAAAAGAGGGTATGCAATGGTGTGTGTAGTATGCTCCCATTTTGTTAAAAAAAAAAAAGTATATGTGACTGTACACATAATATGCATAATACAGAAACTGGCAAGGATAGGTGCCTCTAGGAGGGGGGGTTTCTTCAAATAATGATATAAAAATGGTATAGGAGGGCCAGCCGAGTGGTGCATTGGTCAAGAGCTGGCTTGGGATGCCAGCGGCCCCAATTCGGATCCCACATATGAGGGCCAGTGACACTGCCCTCTACAGCTCAGATGGTGAACAACAGCTCCACCTGGAGCTGGGCTGCTGTGAGTCCCCGGACAGCATAGCTGCAGACCCTGCTGCAGTGGGCTGCCATAGGCCACAGTGAGTGGGCGGCAGCCAGCGTGAGCAGCTGGCAGCTGGTGTGAGCTGCCAAGAGCCGCTGTGAGCGGCCGTCCAGAGGCCAGTAACCGATCTGCCGAGAAGAGTGCGATGATGATACCAACATGGGCCAGTGAAGCAATGTCCTCCACAACTAGACTGAAGAACAAAGGGACAGCCACTTGTCTGTTCCCCTTCCCCGGTTCCCCAACGCTGTTCCCCTCCCCAATTCCCCAATAAAATCTTAAAAAAAAAAAAAATTGTATAGGAAACACTCTCTAACAGCAAAGGAATGACTGACTCCGCTGGGCTGAGCATCCTAGCTCCTTGGTCCACACAGTTGCCTACCTCTTCAAGCATCACAATGGAGTCTCGGAGCACTCCTTTTAAACGATGGGTCCGATCTTTATTCTTTTGACCATTTTCTGCTCTTGACACCATTTCAGAAGCTAAACTGCAAGAAAAAGATCATCTTAAAAACCAGGGGAATAGCTGCTAATCTTTCATTTCTAGAAATCACAGGTGCTCCCTTAATTTGCAAACAAAACAAGAAATTAAAAACAAACAAACAAAATGATTACAGAATAGTTAGCAGACCAAATCTCTAAAACTAAAATTAAGTTTTCTGCAACTAAGGATTGAGGAATGATTGAAGTAACAGCAGGTTGCAGGGGAAAAAGACTTACTTTAAAGATTTCTCTTCTTGGACGTGGAGACGGTAAAAGGACTGAGCAGCATATTCTATCTTTGACAGCTTCAGAAACAGTGTCACATTCAACAAAACCAGCAAGAGCAAACTAGGCAGAACAGATTATACATGGTTAGTCCATTTTTCTCCGGACATAAAGCACTACTAATACACAATATGCATGCAAAATCTTCCACAATGTGTATTATCTACACTAGTTTCCAATTATTGTTATTATTTATTACTATTATCTCTACTGTATGAAATAATTATTTTTAAGTAATAAGTGGATATTGAGACAAAGTTAGAATGTAACTAGAGTGAAAATAAAGTCCCCAGGGGCAGCAGTTGGCTCAGGTGGTTAGAGCATGGGCTCATAACACAAGGTTGCCGGTTCGATTCCCACATGGGCCAATGAGTTGCACCCTCCACAACTAGATTGAAAATAATAATTTGACTTGAAGCTGATGGGTCCTAGAAAAACAAACTGTTCCCCAATAAAGTTTACAAAAAAAAAAAAAGAAAATAAAAAGAAAATAAAGTCCTCAGATAAAGCAGGTCCAGAGTGTCCCTGACATCTCTCCTCTATGCTAGGAATCCCAGCCAGTATTGATATGCGACCCCCAGGTAGCTTTCTCCTACCAGGTAAGTTTTCAAGGCCTGTTTTGGGGGACTTTTTTGGCTTAAGCAATTATAAACCCATAATGCTGCACCTCAAACAGGAAATGAAGGTTGATATGGACTTGGTCTTAGGTGGATCATGGTGTACCTGTTATTCTCAGTGGGAGCCAAAAGAAATTTTAAAAAATCACCATTCAGCAAAAATTTCTTCTAGTTCAACTTAGACGAAGTATCAAATCCCAAATATACATTAAGGTGTCATATATAAAATGTTACATACTAAATAAACTTATATTGTAAGTTCACAGCCTTTCAAGTGAATGGATATAGTTCTTATTACACATACATGTAAATATATAGGTGGCATCACATCTCATTTTAATATTGACTTGCCCTTAAAAATATGGGTATTCACCATTAACCATCCAGAAGAGGATCTTTTTAGAAAAATAAGGTAGTAACTACAAAATAAAATCTATGAAATTATTATGGCAAAGAAATGGTATATATAATAGATGATTTGGTATATAGAACATTTGATATAAATTTTCTATAAAGTAATGCAAAAGATCACTGATAATATTTACTATTCAAAATTGTCATAGCAAACCGATTTAAGCAGAATATGAAAATCTTTTTATAAAACTCAAAGGTACAATAAACATTTTCTGTGTTCTGAAATCTATAATTAGAAAAAAACAGCTGATGTAAGAATTTCATCCAAAAAAACATTCACCCATAGTGTATCGCCCAGTCAGAACCAATTCAACAAAATCTAATGGACTATCTCAAGACACACATAAAGCCATGTAGATAGCAGTAGTCTAAAGGTGACTGGCTGAGTTGATTCCTATAGAATACTCTGAGATTCAGACTAACTGCCTCAGTGCTTCTCTCCATGTGATACTGAGATCACTCGCATCGGAATTACCCGTGCAGTCTGTTTTAAAACACTGATTCCTGATCCCTGTTCAAGACCTAGTGACTCAATCTCTGGAAATGGGGCCAAGAAATCTGCAGTTTAGCAAGTGACTCTTATGTATACTTAAGGATACAGACCACTGGTCTAATCAAATAGAGTAAAATAGCATTGGAATTTCACCAGCTTGCATATGTAAACATTCCCTTTAAATTATGCAACTTCCCATAAAAACTTATGGTGGTAGAAATAAATCATATTAGTTTAAAAAATAAAAAATATTTATTAATGTGTACTTGGTATTCCCTCAAATTTAATAATTCTGAAAATAATACATCAAAAACTATCAACTGGGGCCAGCCGAGTGGCTCAGTTCGTTAAGAGCTCGCTCAAGAGTGCGAGCTGAGCTCTGAGCAACAGCAGTTCGACGCCCAGCCTGAGCTGAGCTGCCATTGAGCTGCCAACAGGTGGCAGGATGGCTCAGCTAAAAAACAAAAACAAAAACAAAAAACTATCAACTGAAGCATATAAAATTACTGTTTTTATAGGCCAGAATTGGCCAAATAGTGGCAATTTCTATACAATACTACACAAATGCACTCAAATCCTTTTGGAAACTTAAAAGTGAAAGCACAGAAAAACAAATACTTACAAAATACTCATCACCACAACGAGGGCGGTGTTATAGCTTTCATTTTCCTTTTTCTTTCCTACACATCAGACACAAAAAAGGCTGCATTAGAATCTGGATTATTATTACAATCAGTAAAATTTTAATTTAATTTGAAAAGAACTGGAGAAGAAATTTTTTAAATTATTTGTAAAGACAAAGTGATTTAGGATGAATTCCCTGCACCCTTCGTTGCGGGGGTTTCTGATATCCTGAGTAATATGAAACAAATCTACAAAAATAAAACCTACATGAGGCCTTCGAATTTGGCCTATATTACAAATTAATTTATTCTGAAGTACGCAATTCAATACCTCATGCACAATCTCTAGCTAAGTTCCATCTCTGCAAACAATATTTGAGCTAGGTTTATGTGTATAATGCTTTCCTCCTTAAAAAAATTTTTTTAAGTCATCCTCACCTGTTCTCTGTTGCCCAAATTTTTAAATTCCAAAATTAAATGCCCTTAAGCTTCAACAGTAGATAAATATATTCACACTAAGAAATAAGCCTTAGAAGAGAATTTGATAATGTAGAAGGATGAGAAGGTATTATAGTTCTGAGAGAAAGGAAATAAAGTTAGTAGAGGCAGGAGGTCTTCAAAATTGAGAGTGAGGATAAAGAAAGTCAAATTCCATCTTTGCTGGGCTGTCCCTGACAGGAAATAAGGATTAAAAACATATAGTCATTGTAGTACATTCAAGGGTAGAAACCAAATGTCTGTAAATGCTGGGCAGGAAATTAATGAGTGAAGAGTCCAGCAGCTGGGAACAACAGTGGTGACTGGTGACCTGGGGAGTGTACACTCGGTCTAATGGGGCAGCCACTATTGAGCTCCAACTGACTGTTGCTATGAAGGGATTTGGGTCCAGGACTATCAGATTTAAATTTTTATACACAAAAATGTCCAATTTTTAAAATACCATGTGGGCCCAATAAAATACTTCTATTGACCATACACCTGTCATTTTGCAACTGCACAAGAGGCATATTCTGCTTCATATAAGTTAACTAAAATCTTTCACCTCTGTGTACCAGGTAATAGCTACCTGTAACATCCCCTTTGGCATCTAAGGCCCCGTCTCCAGAAGGACGCTGAGAAGCAAGTTTAGGGACTATTTCTGCTGTTCGGTTGAATGTTCTCCTTCTCCTTCGTAGGACACTAAGCTTTCCAGGGTCTTCGGTGGACTGATTTAACAAAGATTCTTCCATTATCAAATCTGATTCTAAGAGGGAAAAAGAATCATTAGTTAGTGGAGAAATCTTCTCAAATATAAGATACAGGGGATTTGGTGGTTTTGATTTCAGTTCGTTTTGATTTCAGTTCATTTTTTGTTTTGTTTTTAAGCCTTGGTAACTTGAACAATTACTTAGGTTCTTATGGCCTAGATTCAAACCTTATTCTTAATGAAAAGCACAGAGACCTCATAATGAGGCTTCATTATTCTAGGAAGAATGAACTGTATTAATAAATGATGGGACCATCAGAGCAAATCTGCCATGTGCTATATTAAATATTAATGTAACGATTTCAGTTATAGAAACAACAGGCTACCCATTTATATTGGATCATTAGAAAGATTTCCAAGATAGATTATGGCACCTGATTGTGAATTTCAAAGAAAGGAGTAGCATATAATAGTTCTAATTTATAATGAGGGTTTGCAAAAAAGGAAGCATTAATAAAGAAAATTTGCAAACAACCTAAAAAACCTCATTTTTGTCATTTAAGCCTTTTCCTTCACCAGATTTTTTATTAGAAACTCATTATCCAGTGACCAAATTAATTTTTTTTTTTTTTAAAGATTTCATTGGAGAATTGGGGGAGTGGTCCAGCCAATTTGTTGTTCTTCAATCTTTGTTGTGGAGGGCGCCAGTCGCCATCTGGCTTCCTGTCGGCAGCTCATGGCCTCTAGCTCAAGGTGCTGTGTTCAATCTTAGTTGCAGGTGGGTGTAGCCACTATCCCATGTGGGAGTCAAACCCAGCAGCCTTGTTGTTAAGAACAAACGCCCTATCCACTGAACCATCCAGGTGGCAGCTCAGCTCAAGGTGCCGAGTTCAACCTTTTAGTTGCAGGTGGATGTAGCCCACCATTGAACAGGCAATCTTGTGGCTACACCAGCTGAGCCATCCTGCCACCTGTTGGCAGATCAGCAACAGCTCAACTAGGGCGCAGCATTCACACAGCCCATGTGGGAATCAAACCGGCAGCCCAGTTGCTCAGAACATGCGCTCTAAGCCAA
Source organism: Aselliscus stoliczkanus (assembly GCA_033961575.1). Lineage (NCBI taxonomy): Eukaryota > Metazoa > Chordata > Mammalia > Chiroptera > Hipposideridae > Aselliscus > Aselliscus stoliczkanus. Next base: position 70,955,074 of record CM066729.1, read on the forward strand.
CTCTTAACCAACTGAGCCACTCAGCTGGTCCCAAACTAATTTTTGAGTTTCACTTTCTGTGCTCCTGTTTAGGAGTTTAATAATGAAATAACCAGAGAGAAAAGCAAGGAAATAAAATAATCAAAAAATTAGATGATGATAGAGAAATTACCCCAAGTTGACTGACTACTAGCTTTTTTAACTAAAACTAATTATGCTCATGTATGTATATACATTTTTTCCTTGTGTAGATTTTAAGGAATACCCAAACCAGATAACTATATTACACCTCTGGTCTAGTACCCACCTCCACCAAATCCATACAATGCTAAATGGGCCTGCATAAACCCAGGAACCTGCATTGGTAAAGAAGGGTTGGGCCCGAGGGCTCTTCTGATACTGTAAGCACAGGTGCATATTTGTAATCAAGCTATGTAGTCTCTCACTGCAGTCAGCTTTCTTGGCTATCTATGCGGAGGCAGGGAATGTGACAGCTCCTAACTGAATGGTTTTAGACAAGTCATTTAGCGTCTCTTTGTTTCAATATTTCTTCTTTAGTAACATGGGGAAAAAATAATAGTACCTACTTCACAGGGTTGTAATGAGTTGATATTTATAATGTACATAGAACAATGTCTAACATATAGTTAAGCTTTATATAAGTGTTTGTTAGACGAATGAAAACAAACAGTTTGAAATCCCAAGTGGGGTAGTTGGAACCACTTCAGTGCGAGCTATTCCAACATCATCTACCAGTTTCTGCTATGAATCCAAATGAAGAATCAGTCCATTTTGTTAATAAATGCTATCTTTACAAAAATAGATAAGTCAAGAAATTTACAAACCAAGCTGTTTGAAATAGTCTTCCAATGAACTCCAGGAATTCTTCTCAATTAAAGATTTAATAATGGCCCATGGTTGTTTTCTGTATTTCAAATCTGTGGAAACTCTAATAGGATAAGGAAAATGTTTATTTAAAGGACAGAATTTAGTTGTATTAACATTGCAATTAAATGTAAGATTGTATTCAGTGGAGAGCCAAAAGGATTTGAAATCATTAAGATAATAAAAGAAAATTCATTCACTGACAATGACTTCTTTCAAAAACTGCTATGCATTACTTCTAATAATGTCATCAAATTTTCCTTTTGCATTCTTGGCATTTTATTTCTTTGCTTTCTCTAGCCCTGAATTTTTAAAAATGAAATCGCAGGAAAGGCCCAAAATAAATTCTAAATTTTCAAAATGCCTTGTATGAAAAATCTCCAGCGATCATAAATTAATTAAATAACTACTTAGCTGAGACTAAGCCAAGCACATGATGGCCCATCACTATCTTTAAGGCACCAATATTTCTTATTTCCCATTGCAACAATCATTTGCTGCTCACCGGGTGCTCCCCCTTGACAACTCCCAGCCCGGTAGCCACTAACCAGGGTCACGTGACTAGTTCTGGCCACTGGACCGCCAGCACAATTCTACATCTTTCTCTTCCTGTAGCTCCAGGATGTCAAAGCCTTCATCAGCTTGAGTGAGGAGCCCCACTGCTCCAGTGACCACTGGTGGACATGTCATTTGAGCCAAAAATAAAGCCTTGTTGTATAAAGCTACCACCAAGATTTTAGGATGACTACGGTACCAGGGCATAATCCAGCCTCTCTTGCCTAAGACAGAAGCTCACCTCAGCCGGCATTTTTGTTTTGAAGATGAGATGATGTGGTATCTGTTCAGGGTATAGAAGTAATCATGATAAGGGACATCGTGCGTCAGCACTTCTGAATCTACCAAATAAAACTGTGCTTCCCGACTTTCCTTATACAGTGTCTGCCAAAATAAGATAAGAAAAATTTTTTTTTGCAGGTACATGTTTAATATATCAAAGTCCTTGCAAATTTATTATTATTAGAGTTCCTTCTCACAAATAATAATAGGCAAAGCCAGAAGAGCTCCACGTTGCCTGAGCAAAATGGACCTGCAGAAATAGTATTTGCTGCCTCTCTGTCATTTGATCAATTATTTTTTTCTTTCTTTTAGGCATGAGGAAGAGAAAGAACGATAGAATCCCTTGCATGTATTATTCATTTATAAAGAATTTTAAATGTTGCTGTTAGGGAACAATTCAAAATTCAAAACAAAGTAAGGACCCCCAACCCCCTAAATTCATCAAAGTTTAACAAAACCACCCTTCAAATAAAAGTGAAGGAAGCAGGCAACCGAACAAAACACTGCTTTCCCTAAACAATATTTGAGGTGGTTGCTGGCCAAGTCTTTCTCGTTGTAACCCTACCTTTTCTACCTACCCTCTAAGGTTATCAAAGACTCTCCAATACCAAAATACCAAACTTTTCTATAATATCTGAAAATGTTTTGAAAAAAATATTTTAAGTCTTTTTTAACATTGATGAACAAAAACTACAATAGTTAATTAGTTTAGATATTAACATATATTTTCAAACTATGTGAAGAACAGATACACTATACTTCAACTCAAATTAGCCAAGCACAAACTCCAGTATACGACAGTGCCACACTTGTCACAGAGTAGATAGGGTATTAAATATCTTACAGTTTCTTCCCCATATGTCACAGCAACCATTTAGTTATTTGACCCTTGACACAATCCTGTAAATCAGATTCCAGCAGTGTTCTTTTTTAAACCATTTAGAAAAAGTTCAAACATACACACGAGTAGAAATAAAGTATAACGAACGCTCATAAGCTCATCAACCAGCTTCAACAACATTGACTCCTACCCAATCCTGTTTCATCTACACCCCATTCTGCACATACCCTCCCTCTCCCACCATTCTCTGTCTGGCTAGATTACTTTTGAATGATATCCCAGACATCAATATAATTTCATCCACAAACACATTTGAGTGTGTGTGAGTGTGTGTGTGTGTGTGTGTGTGTATTGGGTTGTCAGAAAAGTCATGACGCATTTTTGCACTGAAAAACATAGAAAAAATATGTCATGACTTTTCCGACAACTACACACACACACACACACACACACACACACACCAGTGTGTGAGTATATATATATAAATTCTTCAGTATGTCTCTTTAAAAGTAAATATTCTTTTCTTTAAAATATACCTACAATACCATTACACATAAAAAATTACCAATTCCTTAAATCTCATAAATACCTTTTTACAGTCAGTTTGTTTGAATCAGGATTGGGTTCACATGCCTCTTAAATCTCTTAACCTATAACAGTTTCTCCTCCCTTTTTGTTCTTGCCCTTTACTTGTTGAAATTGTTTTGTAAATTGGTGACTATGACAGGCATCTTCTCTCTTCCCACATGTATGATTCTTTTGAAATACTGGCAGAGTAGACATACCTGCTTTTCAGTGGCAGCAGTGCTTTTCCCAGTAAGTGGATTATTAAGGATTATAGTGTAGGTCATTGTTCTCAATTGATTTCCTCCAGGTTCCACATTCCAAGGGGTAGATACTACCTCTAATCACACGAAATAGAAAACAAGTTAGTTCTAGAATTTTGAAGGGTATGATTTGAAATGGAATCAAAAAGGTAGTTTTTGAATTATTTACATTTTTATTGTTGACCAGTCCAAAAGTAAAATTAAATGCTAGGCACTCTTCTTATATGTGACATACCCCCCAAACTCTGACCTATTTACTTCTAAACTGTTGTCTAGTAATAGGCTTTTTCTTTTCTTGAGAAGATAACATTAAAAGGTGGTTCATCTGTTGTCTTCTTTTAAAGTCTCCAGAAGAGAAGTATTGGGAACAGCTTTATCAAACACAGACATTTCCATCATGCAGGACAAAACCTTGAAAGACCTTTGTCATTATGGAACAATATGACCTTGACCTCAACTTGTGAAGAAATCATGTCAATGAGAAAACATGTAATGAGAAATCATACAATGTTAATAGCTTATCTGCTGAAATTTCTAATCAAGGAGGGAGTGATGAAATATAATTATATAAACTTCTATATATTAAGAAAGCTATAGGATATATGACTGGATGAACAAAATGTGGTATATACATACAATGGAATATTATTCAGCCTTAAAGGGGAAGGAAAACCTTGGATAAACCTTAGAGACATTATGCTAAGTGAAATAAGCCACTCACAAAGGGACAAATGTTGTATGATTCCACTTATAGGAGGTACCAACAGTAATCAAATTCATAGAGACAAAGTAGAATGGTGGTCATCAGGAGTGAGGAGAAGGGGGAGATGGAGAGTTATTGTTTAATAGATACAGAGTTTCAGTTCTGGAAGATGAAAAAATTCTGGAGCAGGACAGTGGTGATAGCTGCACAACAATGTGAATGTACTTAATACCACTGAATAGTACACTTAAAAATGGCTAGGGCCGGCCAAGTGGCGCAGTGGTTAAGCGCTGGCTTGGGAAGCCAGCAGCCCCGGTTCGGGTCCCACATATGAGGACCAGTGACACTGCCCTCAAAAAAAAAAAGGGGGCTAAAATGGTCAATTTTGTTGTGGACATTTTACCACACTTTTAGAAAATGGTGAACCTAGGTGATGGGTATATGGGTTTTATTATACTACTCGTGCAACTTTTATGAAGAGTTAACATTTTTTCAAAGTTAAAAATGTTGAATAAAAAGACTTAAAACTGAGCTTTGAATTATTGTGTTGTCAAAAAAAGTCATGACATATTTTTTCTGTTTTTCATTGCAAAAATGCGTCATGACTTTTCCGACAACTCAATACAAAAGCAGTGTCACACACTGTAAACAAAGACTTAAAATAATACATATTTAAAAGCTCTCTAATCTAGGGCCGGCCAAGTGCCTAAGTCGGTTAGGAGCTCCCTCAAGGGTGGGAGCTCTGAGCAACAGGGTTCAATTCCCGGCCTGAGCTGAGCTGCTGCTGAGCTGTCAACAGGTGGCAGGATGGCTCAGCTAAAAAATTAAAATAAAATAAAATAAATAAATGAAAGCTCCCAAATTAAAAAAAATAGATTGAGTAGTAGCCATTTTTACTGCTGAAATTAAATTCACAAATAATCGACTATAGAAAAATTTTTCATTAAATTCATATTTTTATTTTTTGTAATCATTTTATTTTTTTCAATTAGAGTTGCCATATAATATTATATTAGTTTCAGGTGTACAACAAAGTGATTAGTCATTATATAACTTATGAGGTGATTACCCCAATAAATCTAGTACCCATCTAATACTATACATAATTATAATATTATTGTATATATTCCTTATGCTATACTTTACATCCCCATGACTATTTTGTAACTACCAATCTGTACTTCTTAACCCCTTCCCCCTCTTCACCCATCCCCAAATCCCCATCCCAGCTGGCAACCATCAAAATGTTCTCTGTATCTATGAATTCGTTTCTGTTTTGTTTGTTTTTTTGTTTTTTAGATTCCATATATAAGTGAATTTGTCTTTCTCTGTCTGACTTACTCCACTCAGCACAATACTCTCTAGATCCATCCATGTCCTTGAGATGGCAAGATCTCATTCTTTTTTTATGGCTGAGTGATATTCCATTGTATATACATAAATATACCAATTCTTCTTTATCCATTCATCCACTGATGGACACCCAGGATGCCTCCACATCTTGGCCATTGTAAACAATGCTGTAATGAACATGCGAATACACACATCCCTTTGAAGCAGTATTTTGGGTTTCTTCAGATAAATACCCAGAAGTAAGATTACTGGGTTCTTCTTTGTCTCTTGTTATAACCTTTGTTTTAAAGTCTATTTTGCCTGCTATAACTATTGCTACCCCAGCTTTTTTTTGGTTTCTATTTTCATGAAATATCTTTTTCCATCCCTTTCAGTATGTGTATGCCTTTCCATCTGAGATGACTCTCTAGTAGGCAGCATATGTAAGGGTCTTGTTTCCTTATCCATTAAGGTACCCTATCCTTTTATTGAAGCATTTAATCCATTTACATTTAAAGTAATTGTTGATAGATATGCAGTTATTGCCATTTTATTATTCATTCATTTTATTTATTTATTTATTTATTTATTTATTTATTTATTTATTTAGTCTTAAAGAAGTCCCTCTAACATTGCTTGTAATATTGGTTTTTGCTGATGAACTCCTTTAGTTTTTTCTTGTCTGGGAAGCTCTTTATCTGTTTTTCAATTCTAAATGATCACTTTCCTGAGTAGAGTAATCTTGGTTGTAGTTCCTAACTTTTCACCATTTTGAATATTTCGTGCCAATCCCTTCTGGCCTATAAAGTTTCTGTTGAGAAATCTGCTGACAGTCTTACAGGATCTCCCAAGAGAAAAGCAACTACCTCATTTTCTCTTGTTTCTTTGAGATTCTCTCTTTGTCTATAATCCTTGGCACTTAATTTTGATTTGTCTTGGGGTGGGCCTCTCTGGGTTCATCTTGCTTGGAACTCTCTGTGTTTCTTGGGCTTGTATAGCTATTTCCTTCACCAGGTTATTTTTTCAATAGGTTTTCAATTCCTTGCTCTCTCTCTTCTTCTGGTACTCTACGATGCAAATGTTGGTACACTTGATGTTGTCCCAGAGGTCCATAAAACTATCCTCATTTTTTTTTTTTTTAAGAGGGCCATGTCACTGGCCCTCATATGTGGGATCTGAACCCAGGCCGCTGGTGTCCCAAGCCAGCTCCTAACCACCAGGCCACTCGACCAGCCCTATCCTCATTTTTTTAAATTTTTTTTCTTTTTGCTGTTCTGATTGGGTATTTTCTGCTACCATAACTTCTAAATTGCTGACTTGATCCTCTGCTTCATCTAATCTACTGTTGATTCCCTCTAATGTATTCTTCATTTCTGTTGCTATATTACTCATTTAGAAAGAAGCCTTTGAAACCCATTCTCAAGAATACAACTTTGATTACCAGGTAACAAGTTCAGAAGATAGCATAATGTTGTGCCATCATAAGCACACTATCCTTTTTGGAGAAAGCCTTCTCACTAATTCCAGGTCTAAACAGCAATATGCCTATAACTGTTTAGATTCAGAATTGACCAGAAGCCTTTGTTTCCCAAAGCCACTTATAAGATCAGATGGCAAATATATTCATCTATACTGAAGCCAAATGTGATATCAGACACTAAATGCATTTTGATTCTAAAGACAAACTTCATGTAGTACCAGTGTGGAATAACATACTTGTCCCTCATAGGCCTTTTCAGCCATAAAAAATAAAAACTGCAGTGCTATATCAACAAGCATCATCTTAGAAAATTAAGAGAAATAATGTCTCCAACTCTTCTGAACTACCAAGTTCTCCAGATAGATAAGAATAGTAAGACTATATATAATAGATTCAGAACAGATATTAGTTAAATATAAGTATCTGAGGGAAAAGGAAGATTTCTATCGTTCAGATATTCTACATCTTTCAAACTGGGAGAAGAGAAAAAAAATAAATGATTTTTTAAAACTGTGAAATTCTTAATATAATCACAGGACTCAGTTAATAGCTCTCTATTAGAAATCTCTTTGCTACTTTACAATGAATAATAAGAAGACAATATTTTTTTAACATAAAATCCATGTCAATGATATAATCTATGAATATGTGATTATGATTACATAAAAGTTTCAAATAAAGAAATACCATCTAATGGTTAACAAAATGGCTCAATTATAAAGTATAGATTATAGAAGACCTTTCTCTTTGACTAGGCCAAATGACTCACGTTATGAGTCTCTGCTGCTGCTACTTTCTAATTTTATATGGCAAGTTAAACCATGTGCTCCCAAAGTTTATTGAATATATTGAATTATTTAGGACAAATTCAGTTTCAAACTAACCACAAGCTTATTTTAGATGTTCACCAAAATAGAACTTACAACACATAATCAATGAAATCCCTTTTATAAGTATAACTCAATCTCTCCTAGAACTTTTGTTTTTTGGTATTTTCATGGAGGTATACCACAGACACTGCAATCTCAAATGTACAGCTCCATGAATTTTCACAGAGAAAACACGCGTGTATCACTACCCATGTCACTACAGAGAACTTTACCTGCATTCCCGAAGCTCCTTCCCAGTCCTTAACCACCCAACTCTCCAAGATGGTAAAATACTATACTGATTTTATATCCATAAATTAGTAATGCCTTTTTTTTTTTTATAAATAAAGAAATCATAGTATGTACTCTTTTGTGCCTGGCTTCTTTTGCTTAACACTGTATTTGTGAGATTCATGCATGTTGTTATAAGTAGCAGCAACAGTTTGCTTTTTTTCATTGCCATACAGTATTCTTTTATTTGAACATACACAATTTGTTTATCCGTTCTATTATAGCTGGATATTTAGGCTTTTTTGAGTTTGGGGGCCATTCTAAATAACGCTTCTATGAATAACAATACATGTCATTCAGAGTCCACATGGATCCATTTCTGAAGGACGTACTCTTGTAGTAAAACCACAGAATCGGGGAGAATGTGAGCAGCGTAAGAAGATTCCGCCAAACCATACTACACTGTGATGATGCCAATTTATATTCTACTAGCAACCAGCTGTTATACAACAGAACCATTTAAAATAGGGTTCAAGCCAGTTGAACTGCTATATTAATAAATAAATGGAGTTTTAATTTTCAAAGGGTCTGAACTGAACTGTAGGTAGGATCTGACTAATTGAACAATTATACTAGTTACATACGAATTTAACCAAAAGACTTAAAAACTAGTTTATATATCACCAAAATAAAATCAAAGCCTAATTTTTCCCCCCAACAACATAAATCAGTTGATATAGGCTCAATCCTCTAAAGATAATAAGGTCCTCCCAAATTTATCACTATATACGAACACAAAAACCAACCTATTATATTTCTAGACTTGGCAAATCTCTGCATAAAACGTGAACTGGTGAAGAGCAATTCAAACATTTTCTCAGCACTGATGTGAAAAACACGGTTGATATAAAGTCTTCCACGAAGATCTTTCTCAGGAATATTTTCTGGGGAAACAAACACATAGAATCAAAAGGGAAGAAAACAAGGAAAGGAAAGATAATTTCAAGGTTTTTGTTTGCTTGTTTTTAATACAAAATAGTTTAAATATGATTACAGTGATCAGCACATTCCAAGGCATAATTAAAACTCTAAATTGGTGTTATTTACATATGTATGGTGTATAACTATACATAAGAATACCAGGGGTGCCAAAGAAATGTATATAAATGGACACTTTGGTCAATATTGCTCAAGCAGTAGTTCGCCATAATCATAAGTGTCTGGATGCTGATGGTAGCCATTTGGAGCACCTCTTGTTAACAGCAGAAGTCAAACGTGACTTGATTCATCTTTTGTTATTGGTATATATTGAGTATTATAATTTTAATAGTTTTCCTTTCTTAAAATGTGCATACATTTTTTTTGGCACCCTCTATATATTAAACTATATATGATCAATATTTCAGTTGTCAACACCCAAAAGATAGAGAAATAGTTAACTTGAGTGATATCAACCTTCCATAATATATCACTCAAAAGAATATTTCAAAAGTGACAAGGGCAAGACTGAGATGCATAGAGTGGTATCTACCACAGCAATTAGCTGGTCCTATTTCTGAATGCTCACACATTCAGTAAATATTAAGTCATGACTGGCTCTAATATCAGCTGCTGCACTCACTAACTTGCTAGCCTGAATAATCTTTCAAACTTGACTTAAAGCTGACTCTCCCAAGAAGGATTTCTTCTTTTAATGTGTGGTATCATTGTATTCACAACCTATTCTTAATACCACACATTAAAAGAAGAAATCCTTCTTTTAATCTGAAAAGAATGCTTCAAAGCTAAATAATGCCCAATGGAATATTACATTTTTCTGGGAACCTGATAATGATAATGATGTTGAAAACTACTAGTAGCAGGTGAAGAAGCAATATTGGTTCACCTTTCTTCATATTCCCTGGAAACATCATCTAAAATAGCCCATGCTTGTCTGGTGCTTACTATAGTCAGGCATTGTGCTAAGCACCTTACAAGTATTCACTCTTCCTCACAGCAATCCTGAGATAAGTGGTGTCATCATTTCCATTGTATAGATGAGCAAACTGAGGACTGAGAGAATTGCCGTAGCTCCATGGCTAATAAGTGATTGAATTCGAATCTGAATTCATTCCAGCTCCAGAGCACACAAACTTAACCTTTACTTTATACTGCCAGGAGTTTAACTTAGAAAAACCAAAACGAAAAAAGGCAGCTAGGAGTAGGAGTCTGGTAAACTAAAGGAAATAGAGTAAAGTAATCCAATATGAAATTTTAATGATTTCAGGGGTGGGGTTACTTGTCATTTTAAGGATTGTACCCCATCAATACAGAATGGAAACTGTGGCCAAAGCTCCCCATATTTCAGAAATCAATCTCTACAAATTATCTGTGTAGAGCATCTGTCAACATTACACCACGGAAAGCAGTCTGGCAAAATAAAAGACAGTGGTCTAAGAATCAGAAAAACTCTTCCAGCTCTGCCTTCACCAGTTATTGCTTTTTCTCCCACATTAAATGATTTGTGTTCTCTTCTTTGCTAGATGCAATGAACTTAGGGATATCAGGCAGATACTGATTTACCTTCTTCCTGCATTAATACCATATGTAGGCAAAAGCTAGTCACTGCAGTTTCAAATAGTGGTTCCTTCAAGCATAGAAATAAATCACCGAAACTAGACAATTTGCTAAGGTTTTGTGAGGTAGCTTCCCAATTAGGCTTGAGATATAGCTTCTTCTGACAGAGAAGTCATATCTATTCATTGTAAAAGTAAATTCAGATGTTCACCAAGAAAGCAAACATGTACAGATGATCTTATTGATCCTGCTCATTTCCTTCACAGACCTTTGCTTAACTTATATTTTTGTTGGCTTATTGATTTGCTTATTGTCTCTCTCCTGCACTGGGCTCTACGTTCAATGTGGGTAGGGGCCATGCTGATTTTAAACACCAGTGTACACTGTGTGCTTGGCACATAATAAGTGTTAAATAACTATTTTTAGTTGAATAAGTGGCTACTGAAAACACTAAAACTATCTATTTTAATTTATAGAACCTGGAATTTGCAACCGTATTTTTTAACTTTTCCTTTTGGAATAATTTTAGATGTACAATGAACTAAACTGGCTTTATTCCTATTTCTTTCCAGTAATGTCCTTTTCCGTATAAGGATCCAACCCAAAATACCACGTTGCATTTAGTTATTATATATTGTTAGTATCCTCCCATCTACGACAGTCCTTCTTTCTCCCCACCCCCTTTTTTTAATGGCCTTAAATTTGAAGAGTACTGGTCAGATATTTTGTAGAATGGCTGTATATTTGGGTTTATCCAAGGTGTTTTCATGATTAAACCGGGGTGGTAGATTTGGGGGGAAAACACCACAAAGGTGAAGTGCCCTTCTCATCAAACTCAGGGGGTACACTCAGGGGGTACACATACCAACATGACTTACACACTTCATCACGTTGTTAAGGCAGTGTCTGGCAGGCTTCTCCACTGTGGAGTTACTATTTTCCCCTTTCCCCATTTGTTAGAAATGAGTCACTCAGTTTATCTCATACTCAAGGGGAGGAGAGTTAAGCTCCACCTCCTGGAAGGGAGAGTATCTACATACATTATTTGGAACTTTGTGAGGAAGGTTTGTGCTTTCTCCTCCATTTATGTATTTATTCAATCATTTATATTCGTATGGACTCATGAATAGTTATTTTAGTCTCTAAGTTATACTCCAATACTATAACTATTTATTTTGTTGATCAAATGTTTTTATTTGGCAATTGGGAGCTCTTTCAGGTTGACTTCTGTGCCCTTCGACATGCCTCCCTTTTATTTTAAGTAGTTCTTTATTTTCTGGCACTACAAGATGCTCCAGCCTCTCTGTATATTCCCCACCCCAGCCCTAGAAGCTGCCATTTCTCTAAGGTGCCCTGGAACTGTAATTTTTCAAAAGTAAATTTCTTGTTCACATTTAAGAAGGAAAAAAAAAATTACGCCTACGTAGATATTTCAATATAATGTTTTTATAATATTTTTAAGTCCCTTATTAGATAAATTGTTCTGTACATAACTGATTAAACGTAGAATCTGCGGTATCACTAAAGCAAATGAACAATAATACCTTTTGTATGTAAATCTGTCCAAAGAAGTAAGGATATGAAATAATGTATTTCCACCTGGGATTATTTATGTATGAAATTCATGGTACTTTAAAGCCTCCTAAGTAACATCACCAATAGCATTGCTGTAACATATTAAACTTGCCGCTGGTATTTTAAATGGGGAAACAAACACAGCTCAACCTAGTAGCAGGTTACTATTTCCAATAAAGAAGAAATACTATTTCAAACATATCAGCTTGGAAGTGGCCAGTGGAAAAGAAATGGTGGGGAAAGTTAAACAGATAAATATGAAAAGGACATGGATATGAATAAAATTGAAACCACGTGTTGACAGTGTTTTGAGGATGCATGAAAAATGTACTAGGTAAGTATGCAAAAAAGGCAGGTAATTTGGAGTTTGAGTGACTAAGGACACAGTTTGTTATATCTTCCATTTTCTAAAAACAGGTGATCTGCTGTTTTTCTGACTCAGATGAAGGGCTTTCTGCACACCTGAAAAACCAAGTTCAATTTGGGAGTGTTGTTCAAACTCCTGACTCAGGTAACTGTGTCAGCGTTACCTGGTTTAGTGACATGGCTGCTTCCCTGACACGTTAGACTATTTCACGGCTTTTTCTCTGGCTTTCCCCACATGTCTGCTTGTCCTCACCTTTATTACTTAGTAAGCATCACCTCATATTTTGATCTTGTTTCTTTGCATGGTTTTGCCTCTAATTCATCATGTTCTGTCAGCTATAGATCATGGATTCCAATTTTGTTAATTCTTATGCACCCATCCCCTGCCTAATCTTTGCCTAACTTAGCTTCCATTCTTAGGAAAAGTGACTTTGGTTAGGGAGCCCTGTCACACCAAGTTCTACCCCAGCTAGACAAAGCTAAGTTTAACTTCTGTCACGTGACACAGCCCGCATGTCACATGGCATCGACCAGTTTGTCACATTCCACTCAAGGCTCTCCCTCCTAGGGCAAACGCTTCCCAGACTATCCAAGGCATGACGGAGCAGGGCAGGTGGAAGAAATAAATCCTGATAGCAACAGAAATAGTATCTCCTTGAAAACACAGCCATAATGTCCTTGTAGACATGGATAGAGTGGGTCAACTCATCTTCATTTGCCAGGAAACTCCCAGCATCTTCTGAGATGCTCTGAACTCCTCCCCCAAACTGGGCAAGTAGTCAACAAGCCGAGGAAAGTCTGCCAGCCACAACCCTCAACAAAGTTCTGTGGCTTATTCTGTGAATTATTATATATTAAAGTTTTAACTTAGTAATATGGTTTAACAGCCTGAAATACAATATTTTGGATTTTGTTCAGCAGCTGGAAGCCCAGAACCCATTTCTGGAAGTACAGAAATATCCCTAAAAGGGGCACCCTTCCATCTTAGTGGGTTCAAAACTTCCTAGTGTGGCGTAATAAATTTTTAAAAAGCCAATCAAAGGAGATTCTAGGTTTTCCCTATCTGGATTCAGTTAAAACTCCACATCAAAGGGACCATGCGAGGAGCTATAGCAGGTCCCTCCATGAGGTTATTTCATGATGCTCTGCTTTGTTGATTCCTTACAAGTTTACATGGGTCTCGAGTGAGTCTCTACATCAAAATAAACCAGTCTCCCCAAAGATTACAGCCAGTCCCCCAAAGATTACAGCCTACAGATAGTAAAAAAGAAACCCTCTCATTTTCTCACGCAAGCTGGTCACAACAGATCGAAATACTATCATTTTAAATAAAGTGATGCTTAGCTAAAAGTAATCTGCCATCTACCTATCTCCTTCTAAATCCGCACACACCTTTCCAAATTTCCTGGGATCATTTACCTCTTTTGATCTTTCCTATTGCATCCCCAGTTCACATCTTCATAACCTCACAACTTTCAGAAACTAGAAAATAGATTCATTATAATACCCACTTAATATGTACGATAAGCCCTAGATTTGGAGCCTGCTTAGGGGAAGCAATAGGAATATTTGCTTTATCAAATGACAATATAATAATAATAATAATAATAATAATAATAATAATAATAAAATAATAATAATAAAGCACCCCACGCACCTTAAAGCAAACCTGCACAAACAGAAGGCTGAATGTTGTTACATGGAAGGTATTACTGCTGTAAATCCAGTCTTTAAAGAGGCACCAAACAAGGAGCTATGTGTGATCAGGGCTCAAGTGTAATATAGCAACTACACAACTACTGGCTATGATCTCAGCTTAGATGAGTTTTAATGTTATCCTCTATGTAACTTAACATCAATGTTAATTTTATAGGAGCTCAGGGCGGCTGGTTAGCTCAATTGGTTAGAGCGCAGTGCTCATAACACCACGGTCACCAGTTCGATCCCAACATGCGCCACTGAGTTGAACCCTCCACAACTAGATTGAAACAACTACTTGACTTGGAGCTGATGGGTCCTGGAAAAACACACTGTTCCCCAATTTAAAAAAATAAAAATAAAAATTTTATAGGAACTCAATCAGAAAACTACTTTTGAAGCACTATTCTTATAAGAGAGCAAGGAAAAAGAATCCTTGTTTTGGAGTCACTTACCCATCCGGCCACTAGGGGCCAGAGTAGATCTTCCCAGAGTCAGAGGTTCAGCCAGGCAGGGGATGATAATTAATTCAAACCCACTGCCTACCAATGCATAAATGGTAACAACAGTAAGAGTCTGGTCATTCAAGGGGCTTGAGCCTTAAAAAAAAACTTCCTCTCAACTATCTTTGCAACAGAACTCAACAACTGTCTTCTTAATGCATCCTGTGATTTTTAGGAACTAGTGGATTTTCATTCATGTTTTTAAGAGTGTGGATTTAGTTTTCATTAAAGATACTTCAGTGTTTGCAAACAGAGCTCAAACCTGATTTGGATTGGGTCTTCATGGACTTGTTTTGGGGATTTCATTTTAGATTTGGACTTGATTTGATTTAGATTTGACTTGGATTTAATTTTGGTTTTCATGGATTTCGCTTACACGATAGTAAAAGACTTCAAGGGATTCTCAAACCAGGTCTAACCTGAACAGTAACTAGACCAGCAAATACAATCACATGGCACAGATCCAAACCAGTTAGGTCTCCATTACCAATATGCTTAGCACTGCTGGTAGGAAAGCAGGTAGAGCAAAAATCATCAGCATGCTCCCATTCCTGAAGTTTGAAAGTAGCCACTAACATGCATCTTTCCCAATGTCTCCCTACTTTAATGTCAATAATTTTACAGTTAAAAAAAGATTCCTTAAAATGCGCACTTACGTATGACAAGTCCCAAGTTACTGGTACTAATTTAGAAAAAGTAGAGAGAACGTGATTTGCTATAGTTTCCTTTTAGCAACTGCTTTTTATTTTTATTACATTCTTTACTTTTTAATCTCTTTTTTACAGTGGTTAACAGAAAGTAGTACAATTATAGTGTCCATAACACTAAGCAGATTTTTATAAAGATTTGTTTTTCCATTGCTACTACTCCATCTCCACTGACTTACAGCTTGGAATTTTCAAAGCAAAACGTGATGGAGATTTTCAAATTCCAGGCTTCTGGAAAGCGGAGCTGGGTTAGATTTAGCAGTCTCTTTCTCTTATTTTCTATTAACTGCCATTCTTTTTTTGGCTCTTTATAGAGTGAGACTGTATCTAATGCAACTAAATTCTCAAACTACACACACCTAGAACAAAGACAAACATTCAAGGAAAACTGAAATTTTATTTAAATTTATAGGAAATTCTTTACCTTCATCAACAGAATCTGAAGTGCTGCTTTTGTCCAGAGAAAGATATTCATTTTTATTCAAGTCCAGAGATTTCGATGGCACTCTACTTAACCTCTTTTCTGAAGCAAGTAAAGGACTCTTTTTGCTCTGTTTCTCGCTTTGGGGTTCCTCTTTCCTTAACTCCTAAAAGGAAAACAATCCAGTTTAAAAAAAACAGATTATAGGCTTAGATTTTACCATGAGATCTTTCATAACAAAGACACTTTGAAATACTGGTCTTTGAAAAATTTGTTTGCTATGTTTGCATCACATTTCCATTTTAGTTCGTGAAACATTGGTAGATAATATATATCATTCTAAAGTTACCTTCTTAAACAGTAATGAACAATAATTTTATGAAGAACATCATATAAAAGGAACTGACAGACAGTTAACATCATGTGAATCACTTAAGCAGAAGGGAAAGCGGGCAGAGGACAAAATAATGGAACATTTATTTATTTGGGGTGGGCCAGGGAGAGGGGGAAAACCCAGTTAGTCTCCCCAGACAATACCTGCCCAATCATCTCAAAGAAGAAAACTCACCCATCTCTCAAGACCAGTAACTAAAGGGGAAAGAGAAAGAAAATACAGAGATAAAAGTCATATAAAGGTACAGTGGGAGAGAGAAGATTAAAAGGGCAAATTAATTTCACTGTAAACTCGTAAGAACACAGTTGTCTTTGCTGTTAAGGGAATAAGAGATTGGGCACTAAAATATATTCAACATATTATTTCATCTATACTTTCTGGGAATGGTTTAATAAAGATATGTCATTTCTATAATAAATTTAATACTAGGCATTAAAGAATGAATGCTATTGGGGCCGGTTGAGTGGCTCAGTTGTTTAAGAGCATGAGATGTGAGCAACAGGGCCGCCGGTTTGATTCCCACCTGGGCCAGTGAGCTGCGCCTAAGCTGAGATGCCACTGAACTGCCAACAGGTGGCAGGATGGCTCAGCTGGTGATCGCATGTGCTCCTAACAAGGTTGCCGGTTCGACTCCCGTATGGGATGGTGGGCTATGCCCGCCCGCAACTAAGATTGAACACGGCACCTTGAGCTGAGCAGCGCGAGCTGCCGACTGGCGGCCAGATGGCAACTAGACTTGGAGCTGAGCTAGCTGTGCCCTCCACAACTATGACTGAAGCACAACACCTTGGCTGTTCCCCTTCCCCAATTCCCCAACACTGTTCCCCTTCCCAAATTCCCCAATAAAACCTTAAAAAAAAAAAAATGAATGAATGAATGAATGCTATTGATATATTAATCTTCAGGTAGAACAGGGTTATAATTAGGCTTAATAGAACAGCATAAAAATCATAAAGGATACAGCAAAGGACTTTCTTGCATTGTTTGTGTGTAAGCAGATGAAAGAGAGCCAAAAGCACAGACACACTCCTTACACTTCCTGTCCCAAGAGATCTTTGAGCAGCTGTGAACAGAGGCACCAGGGAGGACCTAGGTTTCATTACCCTCTCAGAAAACAACTGGGATCCAGTACACAATTTATTAAAGCATTATACTATCCTAGTCAGAGGACTGATTCTTCAAGCCAAGATTATTGCTAAAATCAAGACTTGATTTATTTGGAAGTTGCACCCTACAAAGCAACGTGCTCATTTAGCTGACCTAGGACCACTTTAACAGATGCTAAGTAGAATAAGTGTCCACAGATTTCTCCTTTTGTTTCTAGTTAAGATATAGTTCCTATTATAAAGAATACAGATAAATACTTATAGGAAAAGTAACAGTCACTATCTTTGAGTGGTTGGCACCTGGACAATTTTTATCTCTTTGTATACTTTTTCTATATTTCCTGAATTTTTACAAAGAGTATCAATTTTATAACTTAAGAGAAACCTCAAGACAAACAAATAAAGAAACAAAAACTGATAGACGCAGACAATAGTTCAGTGGTTACCAGAGAGTAAGAGGGGAGGGGTGTGGTAGAAGAGAATAAAGGGGTCAAATATACGGTGATGGAAGGAGAACTGACGCTGGGTGGTGAGCACACACTGTGATATACAGATGATGTATTACAGAATTGTACATCTGAAACCTATGTAACTCTACCAACCAATGAACTTTAATTTAAAGAAAAAAATTAACACATAAGAAAAAGAGAGAAACCTATTTTCATCTTGGAAAAATGTTACTTCTGACTTTTTGTTGGAAGTAAAAGTGAAACAAAGTAAATGACATGATAGTTGTTGACATCCGAGAATCTCACCATACTGCTCTAATATACAAATAAAAAAGGACCAAACTTCTCTATTGCTTATATTCCATAACCTGACAACAGCTATACTAAACACAAATGAATGTATAATCAATCTTAAAACATTACCTTATTCCTCTGCATTCCATTCCCTTTCCTTTGCACAACACAAAGTCAAATTGGGAAAGATACATGATAGATGCCTGAAAACAACAGATAACTTTGTGGCCTTTCATACAAATACAGTCTGTTTCAGTGCTTTCCCAAGATTTATTCATAGGAGAAGCTTGGAGCTCCATGAAAGAAGGTAGAAAAGGTCCATTGCTGGCCACACACAGATTCATCTTCAATTGTAATAGGTTATGGTTACTAAATACTTAATGTGTACCAAAGCACATTCACATATATTAATTCATTCAATCCCTATTTAAAAAAAAAAAAAAACAACCATGGGGGTATCACTGTCCTCATCTTCTAGTTGAGAAAACAAAGGCATAGAAAGATTAAGTAATTAAGTTAACTTACTTAAATTAATGTCATATAGATAGCAAGTTAGAGGTAGGATGTGAAGCTGGTGCCCTTCTCTAAACCAAGAAACCCAGCTGTAGTCCCAACCTTGCACCCCCAATCAGAACAAAAGCTCTAGACTAGACTAGACTAGACGCACTCTTAGCATTCAGAATGTGGTCTCTAAATACTATTCTGCACTGAGAACTATAGCTCATTAGGAAAATGGTGGATACCAAGTCTGGGACAGAAAATGAACAAAGTGTGCCTGGGGCAGGTTCTTATATCAGAAAGAAAGGAAGCCATCAAAAATTACTGATCAAGGGCCAGCCAAGTGGTGCGTTGGTGAAGAGTTGGCTTGGGACGCCAGCTCTGAGCAGCAGAGCCCCCGGTCCGAATCCCACATATGAGGGCCAGTGACGCGGCGCCCTCTACAGCTAAGATGGTGAACAACCCTCGACCTGGAGCTGGCTGCTGTGAGTCGCTGGCAACAGCTTAGGCTGCAGTGGGGCTGACCGGCAGCTGGCGTGCGCTTTCATGACCTGCCCTGAACCACTGTGAGTGGCCGTCCAATGGCTGGCGAGCGACTGCCTCACCGGGAAGAGTGCAATGATAATACCAACATGGGCCAGTGAAGTGACGTCCTCCACAACTAGACTGAAGAACAAAAAGACAGCAACTTGTGTGTTCCCCTTCCCTGATTCCTCGACGCTGTTCCTCTCCCCCAATTCCCCAATAAAATCTTAAAAAAAAAAAAAAAATTACTGATCATTTCAAAATGACAAAGGGGCCAATCTGAAAGGGCTCCCGTTGGCAGGGGGTGACAAACTGAGTATAAAAAATAAATAATGACTCCAAGTAATAGAAGTTAATGGAAATTTTTAAAAAATAGATGGGCTTATAATGATACTTGAAAAAGGAAAGGAAGAAACTAACTAAACTAACAGTGAAACCTGGTAATTAACTGGATGTGGCTGCTAGTTGTCAGCTAAAGAAGCATCTCTTGTTACTTGAGCATGCTTTGCAGGGTTCTCATTTCCTGCTTCAAAACAGATTCTTTCTACCATACCAGACCCACTACCTATGCTGGGAATAATTCTGCTAACTATGAATTTCTCCATCTTATATTTTTAATGATCTCTTTCCCCTAACAGACTCATGCTCTGTCTGGTAGCTCCATACCATATCCAGCTCTAAACAGAACCACATGTATATATAATCTCTGCTACATACAGCTTGAAACTCTACTCCTAAAATAAAGGAGCAGCCTGACATCCTAAGTTTTAAACATTTTGTACGCTGTATTTTTATTTGATCTTACATTATGATGAACACATGGCAGTATCAGTATATTTAAATGGAGGAATCATACACTGACCGTTTTTGGTAGGTTTCCATCATTTGACTCTGTTTCTGAAATGCCATTTATTGATTCTAAGTTAAAACTCGTTGACTTGGACAATTTTTCATCTCTCTCCCCACAGTCATCCAAGCTGCTTCTTTCTGTACTTCTGTAAGAAACACATCGTTATAGAAACATAAACAAGGTCACTTTCACACAAATAGGTAATTTTTTTTTTTTTAAGATTTTATTGGGGAATTGGGGGAGGGGAACAGCATTGGGGAATCGGGGAAGGGGAACAGACAAGTTGCTGTCCTTTTGTTCTTCAGTCTAGTTGCGGAGGACGTTGCTTCACTGGCCCATGTTAGCATCATCACTGCTCTCTTCCCGGATGAGGGCGCTCGGTCGCCAGCCTCTGGGTGTCGCTCACCGCGGCTATTGGCAGCTCACGCTGGCTGCCGGCCACTCACTGTAGCCTATGGCAGCCCACTGCAGCAGGAGCTGCGCACCCACACCATCGCCATGGCTCACACAGCCCAGCTCCAGGTGGAGCTGTTGTTAGTTGTAGAGGGCAGTGTCACCGGCCCTCATGTGGGATCCGAACCAGGGCCGCTGGCATCCCAAAACCAGCTCTTAACCAATGCGCTACTCGGCCAGCCTACAAATAGGTAATTTAAACTCCTCACTGAGGTCCTTTTCTATTATAAAGCATTTTGGCAACAAATGGTTTTTCTGTAATGTGACAAAGAAGCCTCTACTTATAACAGACTTAAATCACAAGCTATCTTCTTAAATCATGTGCAAGTTGACTTTACTCCTGAAAATGAGATATGCTCATATGAGATTTTATAAATTTCAGAAACCATTAAAAACTTAACCAAGTACAAGTGGCTATAACAGCGACTAATAAAGTGAAAACTGCTTGTTTAAATGTCAGTTGTGGACAGGCACAAACTTCCAAAGGTGCAGGGTGGATGGATGAGCTGGGTGCCAGTCAACAGCAGAAGGCGGTTTCCTTGAATCTCCTTCCTTCTGATTTGGTCCCAGCTGAGATGGCAAATTCTCCCCAGAAGTGGAAGCGGCTGATGTCTGAGCACAGAGCCCACAAATCAGTCCATGGCCCCCTTACTGCTTTTCTCAATGCTAAGACAAAGGTTTAAGGTACAGCTTTCAAATGGTCACAGGGACAAGGTTACAATAATTATCCTGGGACCCGCTTGTCCTCTCTCAGGGAGCAAGGAGAAAGGAAAGTCTATCAAAAGTCTATAAGGGCCAGCCTAGTGGCTCAGTTGGTTAAGAGCTCACTCAAGAGTACGAGCTGAGCTCTGAGCAACAGCAGTTCAATGCTCAGCCTGAGCTGAGCTGCTGCTGAACTGCCAACAGGTGGCAGGATGGCTCAGCTAAAAAGAAAAAAAAAAATTATATAAAAGGAGCACAATTGATCTAATTTCCAGTACTCATCCTTACTGGGAAATTAATATTCCCAGGTAATCATTGCAACATATAGACTTAAAGCTTTTCTACAATAAAATAGCAGCCTGACATCTTAAGCCATACTATCCTGAGGAAGGAACAGAAATACTAAAGGACCTTTCAACTCTATTCTACTCCACCCAAATAATACTTAAATCTGCAATAAAATCAACCTGGCTAGGCAGAATGGCAGGGCTCCAAAAAAACCAAACAAGAAAATGGCTCCTTGAGACTACCCACCACCTGAGTGTCTGAACTTTAGGATTTTAAGGATGGAGTAGAGTTGTGGAGAAATAAAGAAAGAAAAAGGACGGGGCAGGCTGAGTGGCTCAGTTGGTTAAGAGTTGGCTTGGGAGCGCAACCTCTGAGCAGCAGGGCCACTCATTCAGTTCCCACATGAAGGCCAGTGATGCTGCGCCCTCTACAGCTAATATGGTGAACAACAGCTCGATCTGGAGCTGGGCTGCCAGGATAGCAGGTGACGGCATAGGTTGCAATGGGACTGTAGTGGGCTGCCATGAGCTACCGTGAGCATCGGGGCAGCCAGTGTGGGCAGCGGGCAGCCAGCATGAACTGCCAAGAGCGGGCATGAGCGGCCGTCCAATGGCCGGCGACCCACTGCCTCAGCCGGAAAGAGTACAATGATCATAATACCAACATGGGGCAGTGAAGAGACGTCCTCCACACTAGGCTGATGAACCAAAGGACAGCAACTTGTCTGTTCCCCTTCCCTGATTTCTCAACTCTGTTCCCCTCCCTCAATTCCCCAATAAAACCTTTAAAAAAAAAAAGAAAAAAGAAAAACGGAGGGAGAGTAAAGGAGTTTAAAATGAAGAGAAAAAAAGATGGAAGAGCTGGGGAAATAAAGGTTTGAGAGAGATAGGCTTCTTTCAGACTGGAAGAATGGAAAAAGAAGTAGAAGAGGGAATGAGGATCCTGACATATCTTTACTTAGAAAGCACTGAATCACCAGAAAAAAATAGCAGCTTTTCTGGTGACCTCAAGAAGCTGGACCTGGGCCGGCTGAGTGGCGCGGCGGTTGGGCGCTGACT